>JAXCHB010000190.1:0-2400000 GCA_036926305.1 Uropetala carovei
GAAGAGGGAGCGCAAACGAGCGAAGGAAGTGATAAATCCTAGAGAAGATGAGAGGGTGAGGTCGTTAAGCTGATTAATAATGTCATAATTTATGGATATGATACCCTCAGTTAACGCGAGACTACGCATATATGTGGGCCTTCTATCAGATTCGTCTTTCTGTTTGTTGTCTACTCAGATAAGACAACGAGTCTGGCACATCAACTTAATCTCATAAACTCTTCAGCAGTGCCATTTAGCTTAGATATTGCTTTACGCTTTAGTGAAAAATTCACCGAGATACCAGTCTTGCCCTACTTTAAGTTCTTTGTTCAATTAAAATTCTATTCGTCAGACTTTTCTTAAATATGAAAGAGATGAATTCTTGAAGAATTCTATATTTTCCCAATCATCATTCAGATTTGTGTAAACGATCACTTGGATCAGTAAGCTAAACTTTTGTTGAGCGATGCTAAGGCGAATTATCCTATCATGTAATATACTATGAGCAACTACAATGAACATAAGTCAATGGAAAATATACCAATAGGATTACTAGAGCCATGTTCACTCATATAACCATTCTTTCGCTTATTATGTGAAATGAACGAGTTCGTAAACGGAGGTAAAAATGCGAAGCTAAACCGTGCGTATTTTGCAGCAATTTGTTATATAAAAGAATAAAAGATACTTTAAATAGTTATTAATTAATATATACACACGAACAATATGTTTCGTTTGAGATTTTATCCTGGGCTGTGTCTTTAGAATTGAAATCGAGACATACACTCCCTGTTTCTTCATCTTAAAGTACCAAATATTTTTCACACATTGATCGTAATTACTTTGTTGATATACAGTTCTTCCTATAAGATTTAATACAAACTGATAAATAAAGGAGACCATCTCTCTATTTGTATTGAAATTACTTATCGGAAATTGTCATTGATAAAATTATAAATCTTTTTACAGATGATAAAGTAATAGACCGCATTAATGTACCAACATCAACCATTTTAAAAGCAATATCAATGAAGCGGAAATTAGGCTCGCGGAAGTGAGAAATATGGAAATAAATAGGACCACTACTGTGGAAAAGTTTCGACAATGAATGGTGGGGCAGAGGCGATTAGAAATAAAATATAAAACATACCAATTTCATTAGCGATGGGAAAAACTAGCATAATTAAAACAAAATTCGTCGAGTGCTTTTGGAACCTCTGGTTTTAATATCAAAATAAATGTTTCGCTCAAAATTTAATTTGATTTTTCTTCAACTTGAGTGGTATCGTGAAATTCGGCCTAAAAGTTGATTAATGATGTATTATAAAAATAGGACGGCCTGGATAAAAAAAATACTCGATGGAGAGTGTGTAGGTGAGGAAAATTGCCAGCTAAGCAATCGCGGCATGAGAAAGAGAGAGAGAAAGCGAATGAAACATAAAAGGGGTAGAAATAGAAGGGAGAGAGGAAGAGAGAGAGAGGAAGAGCCGAATTTACCGTCATAAAAGGAAGGAGGAGGGTTGGCTTGGGAACGGGAGTTGTTCGAGTGAGGTATTCGTGACAGCCGTCGCAAAAGGGAGAATACAGGCCAACTTCATCCTCCTTACATCTTCCGTCTTCATCGAACGCCGTTTTCTCCTCCTTAATTTCCATTAGCATCCTTAAGGTGTAGCCTCTTCCCTCTTTTGTTTCGGGGCGAAGTGGAGGACGTGGCGGGATGGGGGAGGGAGGGGGGAGAGGAACAAGTGAAAGGGGGAGGGGAAGGGGGTTGGGGGAGAATTCAGGGATAATATGAGGGAAAGAGGAGGGATGGAGGGCACTTCCAAAACTCTTCGCCCGTTGTTTCAGCCCCATCGGGTTTATTAACGGGCAACCTGCGACGGATTTCCTAATTTCCAGGGACTGATCGTCTTTTATTTTTGCACAATAATAAGAGACAGTCGCGAGTTTGCAGTGGGTGAGTTGAGACGCTAATGGAAGAAGAGGGAAATGCTTATCTAAAAAAATATCTCTCGCCTTTGTCGTCGAAGAAAGTATTCTTGATGGAATTGAGACGCTGGCAGAATAAGTAAGCTTAGCTCCCGAATTAGCAATCGAGAGAGGGAGAGAGTATAACGAAAGTTGGCTAAAATAATACTTTTATGCCATTCATAATTCGCTATACAATTCGTAGATACACAGCTACTATTATAGCAACGAATATCCCATTCAGACCTATTGGTAATAATGAAAAAATCCATATCTAGATAAGGCGGGTTAAATAAATATTCAGTAATGCCTCGTGAATCACTTCAAATTTTTCATCATACACGACAATATTCTGAAGTCTTTTTCTTAACCGCAATTTTCAATTTAACAACTAATTTCAAACATAGTTCAAAACTATTTGATGCTGTATGTAGATTTCTGCCTCCGTCAGCATTCGATTGAGCTAAACACAAAAAATAAATTTTATAAACGATAAATAGAACAAAACCAACCAAACAGGCTTCATATGAGAAAACCTTTTCGGTACGCTAATTGGCTGGGGTCAAATAACAACCCTAAGCAATTTTATGAACTGGTTGCAGAAGCCAAAATTAAATGTTGGAATAGCCCCGAGGAATGCATTTATGCGTTTGGACACACATGCACAAATATACTATTAAAATATTAACTATAAATACAGCAACATCTATGACAAAGTAAACCTCGCTACTTTTGAAAATTCCCAGGCATTTATAACCGAAAAAGGAAAACACAACCTCACTTGGAAAAATAATAAAGGACTTCGGGATTCAAAAAAGTTGCTATGTTCTCTTTCCATTTAAAAAAGCGTCATTCTACATTTGGCAGTTACACGGATGGCATATTAATGAAGCGATGCAGAAACGATTTCAAATTCCGCTCACGGGGTCGGCCTAATAGAGGGAGAGAGAAAAAGCTTTACCTGCATACCTCAATTCACTTATGCAAAAAAAAAAGATTTGAATAATGACAAAAAATTCTTCAAAAATAATTCGGCAGAATAATTAGGTCCGAAATTAAAAAAGCGGGAAATTGGTCCATAAAAATTCAGAGAGTGGACTTGGCGTAAAAAGAAATCGGAGGGAGCAATTAGCCCCGGAATGGAAAGCAAGAATCCCCGCGTCCAATCCTAACCGAATCAGTCATCGACTGCGCTGCGGAGAGAGTTTTTTAAGAGCGGAATTTAACGAGATTCCGCAGTCAAATCTTGTCCGTAGCGACGGAATGGAATAAAGCAAAGTTTGGAATTTTTAAAAAAAAGTGTGCTTCCCGTTGAGAAAGGGAAATGACGGAGAAAAAAAACGACTTTGGATAAATTATTTTTACGTACTGCCAAGAAGTTAATATCCACATTACACAATCTATGCAGTGACTACATTTCCTTCGTTTTTAATCAGAGAAAATCTTCAAGGATTTGCCTAAACGTAATGGAAGCCATTAAGTTCACGTGCTCTGATTTAGTTTCTTCCACTTTTGGTCAATTTCTCTGGTTTCTAAATGACATATTCGTATATGTTTTCGAATCAAGGTCACATGCTCTGCGTTGATCGATGCAATATATTTGTTCAAACAAATCTTTTGTCGGATTATTTTACGTATTATATTCGTAAATAAAATTAATTATTTCAAACTATAAATCCGTTCCATTCACCATCGCAGAATACACTAAAAAGTACAATATGTATATAATAAATCGACTGAAGGATTATTTTTCGAATCCAGTAGAGAATTAGTTACTGTTTCTTTTAATCGTAACTTTCATTATAAAAGTCTCAAAAACCCCACATTCATCGCCACACGCATTTTTCGGCACAATTTTCATAACGATATATCGAAGGCCTAAAACAACGAGCAAACTTTGAGGCACAACAATTCACCTGTTTATAAACTTACGGATACGATTTCATAATTCCGTCATTTTAATGGTGTTTCGGCCATTTTTCTCCGAACAAACACCTTCGATCCCACTGTTTTATCCCCTCGATATTATTTTCCTCTATCTTTGTCTGCATCTTCATGCGTGCTTATCTCATTCCCTCCTTTCCGCCATGTTTTATCTCCTCCCTCCAGCTTTCACGCCTTCATTTCCCTCTCTTTCTCTCCTTCTTGCTCTAATTTCTCCCCTCCTTATTCATAAGCACTCCCATCCCTCTCTATTTCCCCCCCCCCCCTCTCTCTCTCCTCCTTTCTCAAGTATTCCCCTGCGGAACTTTTAGCCCTCTATCGGATTAAGGTTGTACTAGTAGATGGAGTTCATTTTCAAATGAAGCCATGGAGTGGAAGGAAGGATCTCGGAGGTAGAAAATAAAGGCAGGGTTGGGAGAAAAGGGTAAAAGAGAAAGTTTGAAGCGGAGGGGAGAGAGAGGGAGGGGTGGGGGAAAGAAATGGGGAGTGAGGCGGAGCGAAGGAGGGAGGGGAGGGGGCGAATGAAGATGGAAGGGGAAGGTAAATGAGGAGGCTTTAGATAGTTAAAGAGACTGTAGCAATGTCTATAGATTTGGGGACAAAAGCCTCTTAAGAGATTCAGGATCCGGAAGATCGAACAGGATGAACAACAGGAAAGGATTTAGAATGATCGTTCGAAGCGTGCGAGGTATGGCGAAGGAAAGGAGAGGGGCAATCGGGTTTACGCTTTAATTTATTAAATATTACGGAGATTCAATTAAGGAGAGGAGAAATCTAACGCTACGGACCAGATGAATAAATTATTAAGGTGAGACTAACGAGTTAATGAAAGCGACCTTACGTTCCTAGTTTGTTCGAAGAGTGTTTAAATTGAGATATTCAGTGTTCGATAACGATGTTTGGTCAGTAAACGAATCGTATCATAACCAACATGCAGGAAATAATAACCATTCCTTCTAAAGTTCCCTTTCTACTCGAAACGGAATCTACTGATCTGTGACGAACATTTTGATGAGGCTTTTGAATAATTAACGCTGATGAAAACGTTAAAAGTAATTCCTGTGAGGTATACGATCGTTTATTTCAACTTACACTGGACGACTTATTTCACTAAATATCGACTAGTAAGGGCGGTCCGCAAGCTGGAGATAGTTTATTAATGTTTGAAAAAGTTAATTTGTATTCCCTACTTCAGCGCGGCAATGTATCTATACGTAATACGTTCCTAAAAAAAAATATTCCTATAGTTCACCTTTATATTATGCGGAATAGCGAGGCAGGTGAATTAACAGTTAAACTTTAATCTGCTTCATCCGCTTCAAATGCCGCGTTAGAAAACCAATATATCAGATAGATACGAGAAAAGGCATTCGAATTTTCAAGCGAAGCATCAGGAGATTATTAACTCAATTTTTTCCGTTTCTAAAAAAACCCTCAACCGCTTCAGTTCGATTCGAATGCGCCACCCCCTCCTCCCCCCCCCCTCCCCCATCCCTCTTTCCTCCCTATCTAAACTCAGCACATGCGAATAGTTTCAATATCATTCTATTTTTTCATCTCTGAGATGCGCCAAAGGTTTCAGTTAGCCCGAATGATGCGGTGGAGTGCTAAAATATACGAGCTGGATATATTCAACGAATGTTCCAATCCCAATAGTGATTTCTACGAAATCCATTAGGAATGGAAATTATTTTCAAAAGGGCGAATAGGAGGGAATCAATTTCATTACGGTTACAATCGTCCATATTTTAGCGCCGAAAGATATGTGAGGGAAATCCGCAATATTCGTCTCTTTTTCTTTAAAGGTGAATATGCGAGAGGCTTAAGGCGCTTGTTTAACGTAACCACGGTTATTAATAATATTTGAATAATATCTGAATATGCAGTTGAATTAAAATATTGTATAACATCTCTTAAGAGACCAAAAAGCTATACAGATACTGAGAATCACTCGGTAATACAAAGAAAGGGATGATTAATAAGCGAAAGCGTAGGTATGCGCACTAAGGCACACAAGGTAACACAGGTACGAAAGGGAAAGGGAAAAAGGGAAAACACGTGAAGAAAATGAAAAAAGTACATCTTTTTACAAATCGTATATCACTAAGGAAGATATGAGAAGGAAATGTTAGGAAAGAAAAGTGCAATTGACGAGAATAACACCGATATATTCCGCGTAATGCAGCAAGATGTGAAGTGTATAAAATAAATACATTTTTAAGAGAAAATACAACAGAAGGCACTATTTCGAGCGTTTGAACGAATGAGAAAGTGATGGGAGTAAACTGACCGTTTTTCCGGGACAAGAAAATGAATTGCAGGGGATAATGAACGCCAAATTGAAGAAAATGGTTTTCCGTAAAAAGACCTTGGGAAAATTGTGCAGTAAACAAAGGCAATCCTATAAATTACTTTTGAAGTGTGGCTGCGTGCGTGCGTGCGTCACACCGGTGCGGAAATGGTAGATTCGGAATGGGTGAGAATCCTAAACTTGGAATGCACGTAGATATAAGCGTTAAAGATCCAGGAAAAATCAAAAAACCTTGCAATGTGGTACAGCTATGAAGTTGATTTAAAAAATAATAAATATTACCTGTAAAAAATGTGTTTTTAGTCCTTTATCCAATTTCTAGTACCGTTACATCCGAATTGCAAGCAAGGCTTCAAAGGGCAGATTACTAAGGTTAAACTGTACAGAAAAATTATTTTGTTTTTAGGTTAAAAATGTATCAATTAAAACTTTCAATGCCTTAAACATTCCTACTCTCCTCCAATCAGCGGAATTTTGTACGTACACACATGGTAATAAAACTTAACATCAAAATATATGTTTTACGGAGAAAAAATTGTCAAAATATAATTCAATAATTAAAAAAAACTAATTAGATCCGAAATTAAAGACACTGATGAAATTTTAATTACGGTGAAAGATTTCCGTTTTGCCTCAAGAGGTTATAAGTTGGTTCAAATAAGAGTTTTCGCTAATTTGATCCGTAATATGATCTTAAGAATTATAAAGATTATAAAGTTGCAAAATAAAAATTGTGCAGTGTTTGGAGAACGCAATTTAAAATAATTAGCTCCAAAAAGGAGAAAAGAGAAAAATTACTGTTACAATAAGTTTCGAACAATTGTTAGTAATGATTGAATTTTACATTACTTGAAACTATGAACGACAAAAATTTTCTAGTGCACAACGAACGAAACAATAGCAAACCGCCTTCTGCCGACATTGAGAAGGTTCCAAACAACTTTACAATGCGATTTTCTAAACTTAAACACGACATTCTTTATTACCTATATTAAAAATATTTTATTGAAGATCAGAACGCTTAGTGGTGAAGTGAGTACACGAAAAACACGATTGAAACACTGAGAAAACGGGTAAAAATAAAAATAAACTAGCGGAGGAAAGCAGGAAGAATAACCGAGAGAATAGGACCGAGGATGGAACACGAGGAAAATTGGATTGAAAGGACGAAGGAGAGAGAAGAGAGAGCAGAAAAAAATGAGCGCGATAAGATGGAGAAAGTTTCCGCGAGAGATGGCAGCAGTGAGCTACAGGGATTGGGGAGGCGAAATCCGGAGAGAGAGAGAAAGGCAGAGAGAGAGGGAGAAAGAGAGGGAGAGAGGCAGAGAGAGAGGCAGAGAGAGAGGGAGAGAGAGAGAGGGAGAGAGAGAGGGAGAAAGAGGAGGGTAGCAGGGCTAAGGAAGGAGAATAAAAGATGAAGGTGGTAGATGAGAGGGGGAGGAAAAAAGCACTCTTTGTTTCGAGGAAACGGAAGAGGTTTTTCTAAATGTGGAACGGTATAAAAAAAGCCGCAGACTTGCGGTGAGTAGGTTAAGTGGGGGGGTTGTTTAATTTTTTCGAATAAGGATACGCTGTATACAACAGGCCTCCTCCTGTGTGTGTCTGTATGCAGGTATGTCTGTATGTGTGTTGTCGAGACGAATAAGAGAGGCGTGCTCGCGTGTGTAATTGGCACTCCGGATGCGAAGAATGATGTAGAAATGAAATATAAAAAAATGCTAAAAAGCGCACAGGAAGTAAGAAAATACACACCCAGATTCGCTGTAATTATTTTTCCGTCTCTTACGAATGAAATCGTTCGTATGCTTCCCAGAAAACGTGTGGAAAAACCCCACAATGATTATTATTCTTTATAGAATAATTCTAGTTATAACATGTCTCAATAGCTTGGAATTCATTTATCCTTAACTGAAGTGAAGAAAAAAATTGTTAGTTTGCCATACTGTACGAAAAAACTCGTCTTCCATTATGCAACTGGCTCGTCTAAAAAAAAAAGGCCTATAGCATACTTCTTTATCATTTTGGTAAAAAAATTGCAATGAACCTAAATGTGCCTCTTGTCATAAACCTCACAAAATTATATTGCAATTTTAAGTTTTTTTTAATTTAAAATTTTAACCTCCTTTGAACATGAAAATGCTTCGTCATTTTATATCCCAAGAATGAATGATTCTGTCATCACTTATCGCGCAGATTAATTCAGATTTTTAAGTAGACGTAGCTAACAGGATATTTAATAGAAACAGTAATGCTTATCTCCATGGATAATTACTTAGCAACACGAACGTTCGTAACATATATCCGCTATTATTTTGCTACGGGTAAAAGTTTAAAGTTTCACTCAAAGATCAGCCGAAGCGTAAATATAAACTTTCTAAAGGGAATGGAAGTGACTTTGAGATATGCGTTCTATGTTTTTATAAAAAGCCACCTTCGCGAGCGACGTAATGCAAGAGAATCATTCATTTTACGAAACTTTTTAAAAATTAAAATCTCGCGCTCGGAAAAATATCATTTTTATTTCATTTAAATTAAACCGAAAATAAAGGGCGGCAGACAATGAACGGCATGTATACGTGAGATATCACCCGGTGCACATTCAATTCCGCAGCTTCAGATCGAAAAAGATAATCGATAATCAAATAAAGCCGATCGAGAGAATGGATGAATACAAACGACGGAAAGAGTGACAAAACAATAAACAAAAAAAAAAGGAATCGCTGAATAGAGTCGTAGTGGTATAAACTGCGTAAACAATCTCGATGAAATATGAAACGAAAAAAATACGAACGGGGAAACAAAAACTTCGAATGCCAATTAGTTCGATGTGCAAATTGATTGCGATTCGAGATTTTAAAAGTGAAAGCTTCGATGTGACCAAATATACATATAAATATGTATGTGTAGAAATATACACGTACTGCACCTCGATGACTCAATATATGCCCACGGAATATTTGTTAACTTTCTGTCGCTATGAAAAGATATAACAAAACATCTTTATATATCTTTAATTTCTTTTTAATATAGATGTAACTTCATGGCAGCTTTGATCAAATGGATTATATACAGTTATCGTGCTTATGAATCCCACGGCATGTACTGACCTTTTCTGAAAGTTTCGCACTGTCTTCTAAAGATTGAAGAAATAATTATCTAGCTCCCCTAACTGGGAGGAATCCAACTTATACCTACGTAAATGATAAAGCTCAAATATTCATAACAAGGGAGGGTCACCCAAATCCAATTTCCTAATCAGAGGCTACTATAGGCAAAACGCAGCCGAGGACGGCTGTTTTGAGACCGGAATTCGTAACTGTTTTTTTCCAACACATTTAAGTATATTACAGCTTTCTAAAATATCTACCTGCTAAGACTCTCCAGTTAAATTTTTACTTCATTTTTTATCGCTGTAAGTTCCGATAGAATGCAGTAAAAATTATTCATGGGCGGAAGGAAAGAAAGAAAGATGCCGGACACCAGCTACTAGTTCCGCGTAAGGTTTCCAGCCATAAAATGGAACTATCAAAGTGATAAATCCACTTGACTTTTAAACGATTCAACTCCAATAGTAATGTTTGCGTGCAGCGCCGAAGCCTTACTTGGAAACACAAAATGTTGCGAGAGATATCGTGGTATAACCACTTCCAAGAAGTTAATCACTCAATAATTAACTTCCATCCGACAATATTTTCGAGAAATTTATTGGCGACTTCAAAATTGATATGCTTTGTCAGTTGGAAAACAGGTAAAGTTTTTTTTTGCAATGGTGTCTTTAGATCCAACCTACAAATGGATTAGCTTCTCACCGGTTTGTCGCGCATGGCAGCCGACCTGCATTGATTCCCCTCGTCGACGCAGTGAGCGGTCTTATTTACATTACTGCATCGAAAAATTTAGTCCTCCATTAGCAGTATCTATGATATATTTCTATTAATTAGTTGTTTGAAAAGGACAGAAATTGGTCTTGGTGACCATTCAATTCCTGTACTCACAATTTTTTTGCTAATTGTAGCTACAAAAATTATCTCCACTACAACCTGAGTTTTAGCTACAAGGGGAGCTTAATCAGTCAATTCATAATTATTCATGTATTCTATAATTTATTTTGACTTTCAGAGTTAAAAAACTAATTAAATAAAAGTACAGTATATGAACTCACTAAATAGTCATACTTTTATCTAATGTTTCCATATTTATTCAATAAATAATTTGTGATAAAAGTTTAATTCAATTTAGCAAGTTTCACAAGCATGTCTTAGAGATATTTGGTTAGGAGTTTCCAAAACTACGTCAATCTGCACATAAAATAATAAGTCTCCATAAATTAAAAAATCCGTAAATTTTTTATGTAAAATATTTTCTTAAGCGTCTTATGAAATTAAAAATTACAAAACCAAGAATTTCCTTAACTACTTTCTTGGAGAGAGAAAAAGTAACAGCGAAAGGCTTGAATCACAGAATAAGAAACTAAACGTAATTGAGCTGCTATCATAATAAAGATGGAAGAAGCTTTCCATAAAAAAATTCCTTATTATCTATATTTTACCGAGAATAACCTAAGAAAATTTACCCATAGACGAATTTAAATTTAATAGCACTTTCCGAACATAAGATCCGCAATAATGCACATAAAAATTGATTACCTATGGCCTATTCGCAACCCTGTGTAGTTACTTTAAGAAATTAGCGTGTACATATACTCCTTTAAATGTTCAAAGAAACTACCATACATCCAAAAAATTGCTCTAGGTAGCTATTTGAGATCAAGTACCAATGCTACCAAAGAGTAGTTCAATTTCATCCATGAATAAGGAAACATTATTTCGTACATGGAACGTAATTAGAACGGCAAGAGAATGGAGTAAAGTGAGTACTAAAGGTATCTGTTAACATTTGTGTACTAGAATTTGTGACGCTATTAATGAGGCAAGTACAGTACTAGGATTAAATCAACATTATGTCGGAGGTGGTGCAACGTTTCAACAAATGTGGATTAATACTTTGTTGATAACAGAAGCAAAATCCTCGTGTGAATGCTAGATATTCGATGATTTACTCCAACCCAATAATCTTCAGTAATCCTGAGTGTGCTCGTTTGTGCGAATGAAGGTTTCATTCTGGCCTACTTCACGGCGAGTCGCCTTTCCGATAACTATCTTTGGAGCCTTAATAGATGGCGTGACTAAATATCGATCGGAATTCGCATGTACGGTAGTGTAGATGAAGATGAGATAGCGTAAGAAAGCAGTCATAAACATCAAGGCTCATTGAAACGCAAGAAATCAATTCCACAACAAAACATTTTCGCCTCTTCTAAGACGTATTTAAGTGCGAGTGCGGCTATTAATATCATCACTAAGCCGTTAAATTGACGCTAAACCAGAGTAATAGTTAATTCATTACGAAAAAACGTGCCTTTCACATTTTTTCATTCTCCGATATAATTTTCGAAGCAATGCGTCGGATTTCAACAATAATTCTTCGTTTAGCAGAATTTTTTTGGTTTAAATTGGAATTGGGAACATGAAAATACCTATGATATGAATATTCCGAAAATATAAACGATTCTTCCCATTCTGGGAAAGAGTAAACATCACCAAATTAGGTATTTCTGAAGCATAACTATCAAAGGAAAACACGGATTTAACTTTGCTTCAGAAAATTCTACATGGTGTCATGTTAATGACCTTTACTGCTCCGCTACCCCTAAGTAATTAGAGTGCCTATTTTGAATTGTGGGCTGAGTGGCGAGTATGGCATTTGTTCCATTTCTGAAGGTCACTTTCCTATTACAGGATTAAACTCGAAGAATGGCGAGTGACATCTTGTGCAGAATGTACACTCGATGCAGCGTGGGGACGTGATGTTGCATCGCTCACTACTATGTTGTGCCTCGCCCGTGGAGCGTGCATTACGGCTTGAGAAAACGCCGCATGCGGGAATGGGATTTAAAGAGGTAATCGCTGCTTTTCTTAGCACGGAAAGACCGTTAATTTTCGCGGTAGACAAGTCTAGGATGCTGCGGGAACATGGTAAAATTCTATTGCCCGAGGCATTAAAACCCTGTCTCAATATAAACGAATCGATAAAACACCTGCACAAAATAAAAATTAAATTATAGTTTGTCGGAAAAAATCTCTACGTCTCATCTAGGTTTTGAAGATTTTTTTAATGTAAATTGTAAAATCATTGTAAACGTTTGTTCGCGTTTTACATATCCACACGAAGATGGACAGACTTTTCCTTATTCCAAGTTGAAGAATCCGAAAAATTACTAATCATGGGTTTAATATTAACATGCATAGTTTTTCTCGGGTGCAGACAATGACCCAGGGTTTCGAAGAAAACTTTGAGAACCCTTTATATTTAAATCACATAATTAGACATTATTTCACGAACCATGCCGATAATAGAAGCTTAAACTCAATAACATTTTAATCTTTTAGTTCTAATATATTTTCAGCAAACATTGAAAATATATTACTGAATTGTTTTCATAGTATAAATTGGCACTGAATAACACATTGGCGTGAAGTTCACTTTCTGCGTTATAAATAACCGCGTGAATGAACGACAACAAATCAATTTAATAATTTTGGTCAACTTCATTTCCATATTTCCTTGGAATTCATGAGCACTATGTTTGTTACCACAACTAATAATACTAGAGCAGGATATTGGAATTTCATAACTTAATATAATTTAGTATACAATCAAAATGGCTTCTAAGCAAAAGACGAAACGAATTTTGAAAAATAAAATATGACAACATTTATATTAGAATAAAAAAATTTGATTTAAAACAGTTCTTTCATTCCAACTCCAGCTCCAATAAGGCTTCATAAGACTTATTATTTGCCTAGCACTTCTAAAGTCGAAGTCATTGTATGGAATTAAAGATTAAACTTATTTGAGAGCAAATTCATTTCCTGCTTATTGTGTATGCGTCTTTTCTTCCTAGGAGACCTTAGTAGCATTCCGCCACACACACTGCGGTCACGCGCAACACCTGGAGCCTCCCGGATTACGCCTCGAGTCGTCGACAGTATCTTTGCGCTCCGGGTTGCTTGCTTAGCGCAAAGCGACAGACCTGCTTAGGCAACCTCCGACAAACCAATTTCATTGCAACGGAGAGAGGCGACGCGAGGATAATAAGGCAGTATCGCCGCAGAGGGCTTTATTTCGAAATTCGATAGGGCCGCCTGCAGAGCGAAACATTCAGAAATGTGAGCACAGTTTCCTATAACCGTCTCTTAGTACTTTCTATCAATAATCTGATTATAAACTCTGGATGTTTTTATGTTAAAACCGTCCAACTTATTTGCACAATTCATAACGAAGAATGGAATTAAACTCCAAAATATGTACACATAATTATATGTTAAAATAAAAAACAATAGCAGAAGAGAATGATATTACTATTGTGCCTTTTATTTTAGTTAACTAACAATACTTAAATTATTTAAATTTGTATATATTAGTACATAGTCCAGAGATGGGAAGTTCCGGTTTGGTTCCAGCCTTAAAATTTCCAACTATTTCCGTTCCGGGTTCAGTTCCGAGAGATCAGAAGAAGTAACGGTTTCTGTTCCGCATTCTGGAACGGTTCCGGAACCGTTCCTAGTTTTTAAAAATGTGCTTTTCATTAATAAATTATACATGAATTACAACTTTTATAAAAAAACGATGAAAGTTTCTTAAAAGTTGTGTGACCAAAGAAAATTTCCTTTTTTTTAATTCATAACTTTCATCCTCTCTTTTTTCGAGTATTGCTTCTTTTTTCCTCTCCTTTAGGTTCAACCTATTGAAATTGCACTTTTATGCTTTTAATTGCTTTATACATTCAACGATGGTTATATAATTCAGTACTTATTTGGGTAGGTGTAGTTACATTCCAAACAGTTCGTTAAATAAAGATCAGGCATTTTCAGGGGAACCGCTACGAATTTTGTCGAAATATGATTAAAATAAGTTGAGTGATCTTATTTAGAAAACTTAACGCTAAAAATAAATTTTTGTAAATAATATTTATATTATCATATCTTCCGGTGGATGGGAAATAAACCTTTGAACAAGAATCAGGTAATTATTTATACCATGCATTATTTACAGTAAGGATCGATTTAGACAGCAGGCCTCCTTGATGCTAAATAAAGATTGCTGACCTCTGCCCACGCTTGTAGTTTATAAAACAATTTATGTGTGACCTTTTTGTTCTTTTTAATTTAAGCAATAAATACAAATACTGTATGAGAAAATTTTATTTGGCGAATGATTAAGATATAGTTTTATCTTGTTGATAGGAGCAAGACGTTGAATTTATATTTTCGTCTTCAGATTTATGCAGCTTTTCTTAAATAATCGTCTTTAAAAAAACATCTTAGATCAATTACATAACAAATTCAACTTCTGAATGATATTCTTCAAGCGGGTCTCTTTCTTTCGATTGCGGATGATATTAAAATATGAAGAATCGACTTATCTTCCAACCCCATAATTTCATTGTATCCTGCAACTGTACAGAATATTTTTTATGACTATGAAAGAAATGGTCAAACTTATTGGAAAGTGAGCTGTTAAAATGTGTTAGAGTAGATTCGAATGTTACTTGTTAGTTCCTGCTTTACGTAATCTTTGAAGAGCTTTTTATCAGAAACTATTATGCAAAATATGGAAAACAAGTGTATATGGAATGGATACCAAAGTCCAAACACTAGATCAAACTTAACAAGGCAGAAGAATAACCAGAGAAAGTATACGTTTTCAATTTCGTATAAAAATATAATCGTGGAAATCAAGTAGTCTATGTTTTAAATTTAAAAAATGTAAAAATATTAATAATAATTTATTAATTTTTAAGGGAACCGTTCCGGAACCAATATTTTGCATCGTTGTTCCGTTTCAGGTTCCGGTTCCGATACGATTTTTCCGTTCCGGATTTTTATCTAGGAACAGGAAACTTTCCTTGATCCGGAACCGGAACCTTCCCAGCTCTGGTACATACACCTGTTAGTAATATATTTTTCCATCTTTGATTTTAGAATCAGTTATATGCTCCTAACCATGTAAACGTTAATAATTCACTTTCATTTCGTGAGTTTAATTAAACCAATTATTTGAGATTAAATGAAGTAAATCTGTCTGCACTTCACTGAGAATGTAAGCGAGATTGAGTTTGAATAAAAAGAATATTAGAAGTGATTATAAGTTAACTTTAGTAGTTCAATAGAAGAGTAACTATCCAGTAAGTAGAAGACCGAGGTTCGATTGCCTGTAAATACCAGAATTTTTTTAATGTCTAACATTTAACTGACCAAACCTATTCTGAACGAATGGCCAACAATATGAAGTTTCCCTTCTTCTGTGCCATTAGTAACCTGCTTTTTGTGTCAACTATTCAAAAATTATCGAAAAAACAAGTATGATTCGAATTCATGGTTACAGGATATTTGGAAGCTAAAGTTTGGATTTTAGATTCCTTTCAGTAATTTAGGGAAAAAGAAATATTAGTGGACAATTTAATGGCGTGAATTCAAGAGTGCTTCGTGAGAAGCCTATAAAAACATTTGAGTTTGTATAATTATTTTTACTTTTTTTTAAGTAAGTTCATATTATAAATAATTGAACTTGTTCAAAATAACATAAATTTATGGCATTTTGGAGGATATTAATAACAACATTTCTCCGAGAGATTTAGATATACATACTTAACTATTTTATAAAGTAAATTTTTAAAATTCCCGGTTAAATAGATGGATCAATAAAAGATTACGATTTTTCAATGTTTCGTAAACAAATTGTTTGATTTTTTGATTTTAAAAAAAAACGTTTCGAAGAACTTTTTATGAGACTACCAATTACCATTACGGAAAATGCTACGTGTTCTTGCAAAAGACAGGATCCACATTAATTAACCCGCGCGCAATTATTCGAGGAATTTAAATTACAAATGAAACCATTCAGCCGAATCCCTCTTTCTCCCACGCAAATACACACACACACACAACGGCAGGAAGGAAAGAATTTGTCAAATTTCCTACCCCAAAATGAGCAAGGAATAATCTCCTCCTTCGTTAACGCGCCCCTTGTTTCGAGGAAGACAGAGGGTGGAGGTGGAATCCCCTTTCCTTTTTCATATCCCATTAAAACCACTTCGACGCTAAAATATTCTATAAATATTAAGCCCCACTTTAAAACACATCGGCTGACAATTATCGGCGGCAAAAAAATCGCCATTTACGTCATCCTCCCCTCCTTTCTCCCGCCTCACCTCGACCCTCTACCATTCCACGACTCATTCGTTTTCCATATTCCTTTCTCTGTTCCCCTCCTAACGCGCCATCTTATCCCCACACTCATAGCTACTCTTTCTTTTTTCCTACCAAAAAAAAAAGAATTCCCTCTCTTTTTTTCGTCTCGCGTCCTACCCCTTCCCTTAATCTCTCTCTCTCTCCCTCTCTGCAAGCCTCCGAAATTACGGGAATTTTCCCTGCATGCCTCCGGAGCCAAATCCAGCGCCCCCAAAGGGCTAATCTAGAAGGCAAACATTACAAAATCTGAAAATAGGTGGGGTTAAGAGAGGTGGAGAGGGGTTGGGAGAGGCCAAGGGAGCGAGAGAGAGAGAGAGTTGGAGGGTTAATGCAAGGGGGTCGAAGAGGGCGGTGGAGAGGTAGAGATTGGATTCGCAAAAGAGTAGGGGAGCTGTTTTGCTAAAGATTAGCAGGTATTGTGTTCGAGTCCGATGAAAACGGAAGTTAAATGGACCATATCGGCTCGTATTCGTTGCCGTACTGTCCCCACCCTTCTTTTAACGACGTTCGCCTGTGTTCCATCGCGCGTGTTTCCGCTCCTTCTCTCGTTCCCGTGAAATAGGGAGATCCTAAGCGACCGATTCCGATACGACACTAGGTCTCTAGGGTCTTCGAGTGGTTAGTCACCTAGGAGATTTGACTACGTAAAATCAAGCAGTAGCCAATAACATATTCCTCGATGTATCAAAAACTTCTCCGCGTTTGCTTTTATAAAATATCAATTATTTTATCTCATTTTCCAAACAAGGAACGAATTCAAAAAGGTCAGTTATTAAATTTAAATTTATATAGCCAGAAGTCAAGGTAATGTGGCTGTTAGGAAATAACTAGAAACTGTGAGAAAACATATTGGAGTAATTTACTATACCACACAAAGAAGAGAAGCGTATTATAATAGAAAAAAACAATTGAGGAAGGAATGCGTGCGCCGAAATTCCATGGGTGGCAATTTTAGGAATAGCTCTCTAAAATATTTTTCTCTCACTAGCACAACCTACCTACAATTTGTTTTAGTAAAATAAGCCGTAAATAAGCTATCTTTTATAATATTTAGTATTCTCAAATATAGGTATGGTACTAAAGTATATTAGCAGATTTCACAAAGCAAAAAATTGACGGAAGAAATGTAAATTCAAAATTTAGGTTTAAAAAACTGTCACTGCTTAGGAGAGAATTATTTGATAAATACGAACATATTTTCAAATAAAAATAACTATATGCGAAGTGGTAACAAAGGTTTTCCAAATTTGGCTCGAAAATCACTTGCAATTAAGAAGGAAGACGCAAGATGTAAAAGGGTGAAACTTACATGGACCTAACCGAAGAAAGGATTTATATAGTTCGGCTCTGTAAGCAATTCGACGCAATAGAGGATATTATTATTCAAATGAACTGAGATTTTTAGGGTGTTTTCATTTTCATGCGCAGACATTTTTCAACGCATTAAAATAAAAATAAAGTAATTCACATGATAATCATACACACAAACGCGCGCGTGCATACACACGCACACACGTCTGTGATTGTAATTATATATATATATATATATATATATATATATATATATACAGGGTGTATCAGAATAACCCCGAAATATTTAGTAGGGTTATAGAGGAGACCTAAAAAACCATTTTGAGATAGGGAATGAGTGGTCGGAGAAGCCTCTGTTATGCGCCAGAGAGCACTGAAGTCAACGCGTTGAGGTGATCGTCCACAATGCCAACCCAGATGTTCACAGAGAACTATTGTTGATGGTGGTGGATGGAAGTCACGTGTGGATTATCATCGGCCCAAACATGGCTGTTTCTGCAGTTGTAGACTCCATTCCTGGTAAAACAGGCTTCGTCAGTAAACAAAACATACTACCTGAGAAAACCAGGGACTTCTGCACAACGATGTAATATCCAGCGGGAAAATTCCTGTCTGGGTCCAAAATCATGAGGGCACAAACCCTGAACTCGCTGTGGGTGATAAGGATGAAGCTGTTGTTCATGAACGACCCTCCACACAGCATGTGCAATAGCACGGGTACTTGTTGATGGCTCTTCTGTTACGCGCTCCAACACCTCTTCCTCAAACAAGGGGGTTCGGACTGACCTCTTTGCACCGCAGTCTAGTTTTGATGGCTTCACTGATCCTGTCTCCCGCAACCTTTGGAACACTGCTGTGAATGTGGTGTGATGGGGATGTGTTTTGTTTTGGAAATCTTTCCCTGTAAAGCTGCGCAGATCTCCATGCACTCCCTTTAGCTTCGCCATACACAAAAACGATGACAGCAAGTTCCGCAGTTATGTACTGAGTCATGCTAACCACTTCAGTTGTAAATGTCAAATGTCGAGTAAGGAACATCAGCTGACTCGGACAGGGTCATAGTAGCTAGGAGGCCTGAAAGGGGAAGAGGGGTGGAATGTTTGAGAGTTTGTTTGCCTCCAGGTATACTTGAGGGTTTGTATATCTTCCAAGCGCAACCTCGACGTTTGGTGTTCTGTTGTGCTTAACGGAGGCATTGCCGACCTCTCATTTCCTATCTCAAAATGTTTTTTAGGACTCTTCTATAACCCTACAAAATATTTCGGGGTTATTCTGATACACCCTGTGTGTGTGTGTGTGTGTGTGTGTGTGTGTGTGTGTGTGTGTGTGTGTGTGTGTATCGACGAAATAAGGACTAGAATGACGATTAAAAAAGCCGCTTTTAGAAGAAACAATCTTTCACTAGCGCGATAAATAAAGGGAGATATACGCAATATAAAATATAATGCATGGAGTAATGCTTTATACGTTCATACGAAGATGAAAACTCAGGAAAAATTACGTTAGAAGGTTCTAGGCAAGGGCGTGGAGAAGAACAAAGAAGACAAATATATGACACAAAGGAGGAAATACTAAAAATACGTAGAACAGGGGAAAAGCGATTGATCACACAGACTGTAAGAGAGAGGACATTATGAGAATGATTAAAGATGAGTTAAAAGGAATGCTGGAAGGAAAATGAGGAAAGTAGCAATAGTTTTCAGCTGATGGACGACTTGAAAGGGAAATATTGCTAACAGGGAATGAACAAGATGGCGAAAAGAAAGAACATTTGCAGAACTAGGTTTAACCAGTATAACCTGGACCAGTCTACTTTAAGAATTGTATTTAACTCATACCCAAGTAATACCCTGAATGTTTGCAATACTAAAAGTTGAAAAATAAGAAGTAAAAAAATTTCTCTCTCTTCTTGCGTTGCATAAAATATTTTTTATTATGAAGTAATATTACAAATAATTAAACCAAATACCTGTCATCTCTGTAGACGTAATTTTCCATTTTACATATATTTTAAAGTTTTTAATGCAATATGTAAAATTTATACTACTTTAACATATTAATTAAATTTTTATTTCCTACCACATTGAATGGTTTATTCTGAAAAATGGAACAAGTTTCCAGATTTGGAAAAACGAATCTTGAGCAAGCAATTTTGAAAGATTACGAAAATTACGCAAATCAACTTTATTGTGATACCTATAATATTTCGTTCTGATTTCTAGTTTTTAAAAAGAAACTTCGCCTGCTTTCATAAAATCACAACCGAGGAACCGCACGAGCCATTTACGACCGTGAGTAATACCCTTGAAAGCAGCCAAGTGTAAAAACTCCATTCTAATATAGGATGATCGATATTCCTAAAAAGACTTCAAGAACAACAATGAAATATCTTATTCGTCACCGTGACAACGCGAAGCATCGCGGTATACTATATCGCGCGGGAACGTCATTAGAAACATATACCGTGAGCCCAACTCCAAGAACTGCATCGCTATGCATTTCTAGTTTTAAAGCAGCGGAGAAGCTAAGCGGTCGCATTTCCATCTCATCCAGTTACTCGACTCGTATTGCGGAGTCTCTCGACGTCATCTGTTTCGCGGGAGTTTCCCGACCGCCCACACCGCATAGAGAACGCCTCCCTTCCCCCCTCCCTCTTACCACCCCTCCTCCCTTCCAACTCCCCCCCCTCTCTCCATCCCATACCATGAGGCGGTTGCATCGCGGGACGCGGGGGATCCATCACGACTTATATACGTGGCACGGTTCTGGCTCAGACATCGCACGCCGTCGCTCAACTGTTTGACACAGAGACCTCGAAAATAACCTCCCGACTGCGCCATTAATCTCTCCCTCGTTCTCAGTCTCTCTTCGTCTCTCTCTCTCCTTCCTCCCTTTCTCCAAATCCCCTCTTTAAATCTCTCTCTCTCTGTGTCTCGCTTCTTGCATCTGCGTCATCCTCGCAAGCCATTTTCTCCTTCCTCCAGATGAATATCTTCGCGTGGACTCGTTTTCCGTTCGAAGCAAAGATCCAATTAAGATAATTAAACGCTACAAAGTCATTTTTTATTTTTATTTTGCAAGAATCGTCTTCTTAAACTGCGACAACTCTCTTTCGAGGAACGGTGATGTCGCGCGTCTTAATTCGACCAATAGAGGATTTTTTGCTTTATTTCATTATCCGTTCTGTTTTATTTTTTGTCGGTATAACGCGGCAACTTCTTTTTATTGTAATTAATGGGACTTCAGAATTTGGTATATTGGGGTTTTACTTTAAAAAAAGAGGACTCTGTAATAATCTCTTCCGACGAAATTAAAACGTTTTTTAAAGCAAACTTATTTTAATTCTTAATTTTTTTAAATAACTTGCTTCATAATACTTATGGACTTTATTAATTAAAACTGCTCTTCAAGAGACTTAGAAAAATTATTTCTCGCTTTATATGACATGGTTTTCACGAAAACACAAAATACGGTCACTGCTCCGCAAATTGCGGGCAATGTGGAGATTAATTCTTTTAATAAAAAAAGGAAAGAGCAAAGGTTAAATTCCTGTATAAGATGCGTGCTGAACTTTGCCTTTTTAGAATACATTTTTAAAATCTTACCGCCTAGGCTTAAATTAATTGAAAAGCGATGCTTTGATGTTGCATTTATGTCACACGGAATGTTAAATCATCCCATTTGTTCTCTTTAGAAAACGCCGGATTGTATCAAAGAGCAAAAAAATCTTCTTTACAGTCTCTTCTAAAGATGAATAAATAAACCTCTTTTCTACGATGGCCCAAATACGATTTACTTAAAAGTTTTTACACTTTAACATCGTTTCCCAATCAGCAAATGACTCTGTCTACCCAAACAAAGATGAATCTTCTTGGACTAGGCTTCAAAATATAAAAACTCTTCCAATTTAGTAGTAAGAAAAAAATATTAAACAAGACTCGCACATTTTGAAGCACTGGAATTTCATCGCTTTGTTTCCTCGGAAGAAATCGTATTTTCACATTGATATTCCGTGAATAACTATTTCACATCTTTAAATGCTTCATCATTTTAATTCACGAAACTAACACGAGATCTCCTTACTCTATTTGGACGAGTACTAGGCGCGTCTCATCAGCTGAAATCATTGACCCAAATTATGCAACGCAAGATAAATATCCTCCGGCTCAGTTGAACTAGACAATATTGAAAAAAAATAATAAATATATTAATTTTACTGCTTTAACATCTAATATAGGTTCGTGCAACCTGCAGCCCACGGGCCGTATCCGGCCCGGTAGAGCATTTTATGCGGCTCGCGAAGCTTTGGTGAATATATGGTCTGCGATATTTATTACAGATAATTATGTACATTTCAAGAACTACTGTTATCAAAACAGAAGAAGTTTTCACGGTAAAAATGCTTAAAACTTTATTTTCATATTTAAAATCTCTTGAGTAAGTTTCTGTGTAAACTCTCATCCGGCCCGCCAAGTCATTATTTCATCTGCATAATATTTTCATTATTGCGAGAGTCAATCAGTTCGACTTACAAAGATCTGAACGGGTCCATAGAAAGAAAAAAGAAAAAACGAAGAACGCATTTGAAATCTGGGCGAATTTCCCTCCTTAAACTACGAAATACGTTCACTTATTATGGGGTCCGGAAAAAATTTAGCCCGGGGACCCGCGCATGCCTAGCTACGCCACTGAAAACAATATTTTCCCTATACTACGCACGTAAGTAAAAAGATAAAAATCACCTTCTTATCGAAGAGAGCATCTGGGTTTCTTCCTTTACTCGAAAAAAACCTTTTAATAAATGGGGTTTAAGGAACATTGGTACTATCTACGCCGGAGGTTCATATGTATCAGAGGTATGAAATATCCCAGCGAAACAAATAGCCGGGAAAATTAAAAATAAGAGATAATGAAACTCTGGGCGAAAAGTCGCTTATTCGGTGTCAGATAATGGGTAGTCATGGAATTAAACCCGGATGCTCATTCGAAAATAAAAATATTTGTGTCAATAATGGGTAATTTCGTTTCGAGTGAGATAAATTTTTATGCGCCGTGGTTGTCGAAACCAATCTACTATTTTAGGTTAAACCAATACGTTTTTATCGAATTCGTAGTTTATTTTACTTTTATAACGAATTCTTTCCGCGAGTTATGAAAAATGGAGGCAACTTTCAATGCAATCCTTGAATTTCGACTCATTGTCCAAAATACAGTTGGCAAACTTAAAGCGAATATTCAATGCAATCGGTTGATCTCGATCATATAGTAAATCAAGAACAATAATAAACAATTCGTAATTCATCCGCAAGTTAGGCCTCTTTCACATAAAACCTTTGCTTTTGCCTAAAAATAATGACTGCATCCTTCGAAATTAGGTTGCATTAAAATGGAATACGTAATAATCTCGTTTAATGCTCGTAATTGAAATTTGTTCGTCAACTACATACTAATTCAACTAAGCGCGTTCTTTCTTATGTTAAAGCAAATTTCAAGTTATGCTCACCATTTAAATGAGCTTAATTCTTCAATCGCCTACAATTCACACAAGGTTAGATGTTCCACTCACCTGAAATTAGAATAAACGAAACATATAATTACTACGATATTTTTTATACATTTCTCTGTTATCCTAAATTATTAACGCAAACTCTTGAATACCTGTGCACAGAATAATTATAATCAACATATATAATTCTCTTGGTAGGTGTGCGTGCGTATGTGTGCGGATGGTGTAACGCTTGGTTGCTATATGGTGTTAGATGAGAGAAAAGGAAAACCGCTCATAACTAAAAAGCTTTTCAACCTTTTATGATCAAACTTTCAGGAATCACTTGACTATTCAACTTTTCAATTTTAAACTGCTCACCGTGTACATAGTAGTCCTGGGTTTGACTCTAGGAGCATATCTTTTCTCCATTTGAATAACATGGGCAGAGCTGAAACGAAGCGACAAAGCCTTTTTTCTTTAGCATTTTAAAATATCTTAAAAATGAGATACCGACACGAGATTTTCACAGTTAGGCCAAGAAAACTATGGAAATGAATTTTCCTATTGTAGAAATTCAAATCTCATTCTAAAAAAGCCGAAAATTAGGTTTAATCATGGCAACTGCAATTGTTAAAGTTTATTGTTGACTCGATTCTAATGTGTAAGAAATGTACAAAAATTGTGATAAAATCGTATTATAACATCTTATAATATAAGACATAACATGACCGTGACTACAAATACTTTCTGGAACATTCGATTATGTGGATTTTATATTAATTTTTTACGTTTTATTGTACATAAAAGTTGGTGTCATTAATTTTTATTTTATTTTTACGTAATACTTAATTCACGCCTACTCGTCATATTTGACGGGCAATTACGCTAGTATACTTGATATAGCAATGCTAGTTATATGCTTTGCCTGTGCGTATATAAACAAGATATAGAGAGTAGCTAAATGATCGCTTTTCATCCGTTTTATACAATTACATTTGAACCAACATAATGTCTATAGTTGTGACAGATTTGTTTATCATTATTCATAAAAAGAATTTATGTCATTTATAATGGGGAGTTTATCATCTCTTAAACCTTATTGTAATAAATTAATGCTCAATTCTATATCTCACAATCAATCTGCAATATATATATATATTTATTTATTTATTTATTTATTTATTTATTCACTCATGGTTTTCAATCCTAAGATTGGTTTGACATGACTAGGGAATAAACACATATGATGTGGTGGTTTCCCGTTGCCTTCCACATCAGACACACACACACGAGTGATGAAATATCCATACCCTTGGCGGGATTCGAACCCGCGACCTCAGTGATGGTAGGCCAGTACGCTAGTCCTTCCACCACCGGGGCCGGTACTATATATATATATATATATTTAATGCATATATATATATATATATATATATATATATATATATATATATATATATATATATATATATATATATATATATATATATAGAGTACAAATCACTACAGAAATTAAGGAGTTTCTCGTTCACTTAATTTTATGAAACTAAACTCTGCGATCTCTTGCTCATCTCCGCATAAGGCATAAAATCTCCTTAATAATTAATTAATTAATTGTACCTTTCCCACGATGAACGAGAGAGTTCATCCGATTCAAGGATAAATACGTTTCATCATTGATTAAGTGAAAATTATTATTATTATTGAAAAGAAAATGAAAGGAATTAAGTTTTTTTTAAATTCCAAACTCGTTACCCGGATGATATTAAACAGTTTCACTAAAGACATATTTCCATGAATTTTTTTATTTGATCGATGGAGGAGTTGAAACAGATTTCGTCCAAACTTAATTTCATCGTGAGGTATTTTTTTAAATTTAAGAATAAATAAATCCGGCTTTTTACATCCAACGCGAAAAAAACCATTCCACGATTAGATTCCGTCTTAAACAATCCTAGTTAACGGCCTCCCTAAAACAAAATCCATTTGAATAAGAAAAAGTACGGGAATGTAAGCAATCTTTTAACAAGGAGTTTAAAAAAAAGCGCGAGTAATCTACAAAGATTAGCGAGACGCTCCGTTGAAGACGAGAGAGAGACAAAAAGAAAGAGAAGTCCTAATGACCAAATGCTATGGGAGCTACAGCAGTAGCACTACTATTACCTCTCTCGATTCCTAGAGCTCCCTAATCTCTTTTTATCCCGCTTTCAACATCTCTTATCTCTCGCCGCTCTATCTTATGTTAGCAGTTTTCTTGCTCTCGATTCTTGCCAATCTCTCTCTCTCTCTCTGGCGCACTTTTTATCTCGGCAGCACCCTCTTCCGTCTCACTTATTTCTCCATTTCTATTAAATATATCTGGGTTTTTTTCTTCTTTCTGTCCATTGTTCCTGCTCTTCAAACTCATATTATTCGCATTTTCTTATCGGTTATTCGACGAAACTTAGTTTTTTATTCTCATTCCTCTTTCCCTCCTCTCTCTCTCTCTCTCTTTCCTGCACAAACTGCCTTGTTCTCAGCAAATCTCTTCCCCAATTTGTCATTCATCGTGTCACCTCTCCTCCTCTTTCTCTCTCTCTCTCTCTCTCTCTTTTCCCTCTCCAATTCCTTCCATTCCCCAACATGTACCATCCTCCATTTCTCTTTCTCTCCGATTCTTTCTCCTCCTCTTCTCTCTGATCACCCTTTTTCGTCAAGGGCTTATCTTTTAGAAGCCTTACACTTCTGCCTTCTATATGCGCCGCTATCCCAGGCTTTCCTCGTCTATTTAAAAATCCCTAATAATATAATCTTTTTTCGCGTTCTGCGACCGCCGCCAAACCCCACTTCTCTCCAGGTTTTTTGTTATCCTTCTCTACGAAATCTCCCTCTATTTCTCTCTATAATATGTATTTATCTTTCTCTCTGATATTTATCTCCATTCGCCCGATCGTCTCTCCTCATTCTCCGACTGCATTTTAATTCGGAATCATTTATCTTTCGGTTACCGTCCGTCTTTGAGACTTCACCTGACGCTCGACTCAAATTTTGTGGCTTTTCGGCAGTAAATAACAACTTATGACTGTGTTTAATTACACGGGGTGAAAAACTACATCGTATTTATATGTAATTCCTTTGTTAGTTTTATATTAATACTGAGATAACATACGGAGTTTAAATTAGGAAAATAAAAAAGTACGTGACAATTTTTTTATATTTACCAATATTAATTATTTTGTGTGGTGGAGTCAGAATTTATTACAGGCAAAACTGCAAAGTTACCATCTAATTTTAGAATAAAATATTAAAGTTGCATTTACAACGATATTTGCTATTTAATGATTATTACCGTTTTTCTTAGCGCACAGTGTCTAGCCCTTTCATCCTACGAATATTTTTCCACCGTTATATAATATATTTTTATATTTATTGTATTTGCAAATGGAGTGTGGCCGCCTTACTTGTGTACCAAATTTTCTTCTTTGAAATTCTACCTCATTTATTTCTCTCTTCGTTTTCTCCTTTGCAGGAATATTGTCCCGCATTCTTTTTCTTCCAATTGAATTCCTCCATCTTCCTCATCCGCCAGCTATCTCGCCCCCTCTCGCTTTTTACTTCTAACAATTTCTTCTTAATAAGTCCTACATAGATAAATAAATATAAAACACACACGTGTACACACACACATACATATATATGCACATACACACATACATATATATGCACACACTTCCCACTCCATTGTCCTCCTTATTCCCTACATCTCTCTGCTCTCCAGTCTTCTACCGTACAACTTCTCTCCCCCTCTCCCTTCCTCCTCCTCCTCCATCTCTTTTCTCCGCCCACTTTCCACTCAGAAAGACGTCGATGTCGGTGGCGGCGGCGATGATGATGATGATGAAGCCTAAACTCACCGTAGACCCGTGCCTGAGTCGCATACGGGATAAACCCCTTCCCTTTTTATCGCGCCCTCCCTTAATCCAGACTCATTCTTTCCGTCTTCTCCCTCGCCATTGTTGTCTCCCCCACCTCCTGCCCTTCTTCCCTCCCCTCCCCCTCTCCCTTCCCGTAGGCGGCCCCATTCCAAGGGCGCTCACCCCCCCCCCTCTCCCTATCCGAGACGACCCTCCCACTTCACATCGGCCCCTTGCCTTATAACACGACAACTCCCTCTTCCCACTTCAAAGTCCTCCCCGACCCTCTCGTGTTGCTTGGCAACACGTCTCCTCCTACACGGTTTTCTCCCCTCCCACCAGACCTTTGCTGCACTTCGCGGGTTTATGGTTGGAGGGAGACAGAGAGAGAGGAGGTGGCGGTGTGGTCGGGTTGGGGAGGCCGCCTCCTACCCCATTCCCACTTCGCTTTTATGCGGGTCATCATCGAATGTGCTAGCGATTACTCCCGGCCATTTCTCGGTAAAAAGTTTTTTTTTTTAATCCGTCGAATTTTTTCGACGTACCCTTATTTCTAGACTCTCATGCAAAACAAGGTTTTTGTCATAATGCGGAAATAAAAAAGAACTGCTCTGCACATGTTTTTCGACAAAAATCGCTATCCCGTAAGTTTTTTAATAGTATGGGTGAAGAAGGTAAGAGGATGGTGAAGATATCTGTTTTATTGCTCGGCTATACCGATTTATCGAAGTTATTACTTAATTGTGGAAAAAAGGAAATTGTGTCATCTCGATAACATTATTCAAAATACATTAGTTCCTTGTTCTATGTTGCTTGCTCCTTAATAGTAGTACTAAATTAAATGTAGCCAATATGAAAGACTAATGTGAATATTTCCAGTATAGTTAACAAAACGATTTTAACTAATAATTACAACGTAAAAACCTTTTACACCTGCTAAGATCAATTGCACTTGTATTTTTCTTTCAGAATCACAGCACAATATTTCGTAGAGCATGTTATATAAAACTACTATAAGGAATAACGATTAAGAAGACGACGACGAATATGTCCATCATAAAATGTACATACTACTAATTTCATTCCTCCTAATAAAATCAATCTATACACACACACACACAAACACACAAACACACACACACACACACACACACACACACACACACATATATATATATATATATATATCCTTAAAGAAAAGGAAAGGTAATAATAAAGGTGGCAACAAGGTGTTGGAGGAAGTCCAGTGGACACTTACCTAGATTGGAGAGCCACTGAGGGTTCTCAAGACAAACGAAAAACACAAAAAACAACACAAATATGGGGTTTTTGGGCTGACGCCCTTCTTTAGCAACGGAGTACATGTCTCTGATTAATATATATATATATATATATATATATATATATATATATATATATATATAAATTATTAATTAATTAATATATTATATATATTAATCATTACAAATTTCTACATTTTAGTTCATTTATACATTATCGTGTCCATATATTTAGAATCCTTATGAAATTCTGAGCGTTAAACGAGAGTAAAGCTAATCGGAATGAGAGAAACATGTTCTTTTACTTGCATTTTACAAAGTTAGAAGAACGAGCTAGAGGATAATTTTTATTTTATTGAAGAGAGAATTTCGATTCCAGTCCAAATTAGCGTGAAAATTTAAAAGAATAAAAGAAGCATTTATAGCGGGTTTTTTAAAAAACACAATTTATAAATAGCATGTTGCTCGCTCTATATTTTCTTAATTTTTATTATTGGCATCTTTATTGTCATAATATCAATAAAGAGTTTGAGAAAACCCCTTACGTACTTTAGCTGTTATCAAGGGTGATCCACCAATACAAGATTCTGAAATGGAAATAGAATGACCACATGACCTGGCTTAGCCAGAACAGTACGTTAGTCAGAATGACGTCAGTAAGTCCCTGCCGGTTGGTCAAAATTGCAACATTACTCTTTTAACGGTATATGTCTCCAAAAGATTGAAAATGTTATGGTTCAGAATATTACCATAATACAAAAAAATCTCTTTAAAAGAAATAAATTCTGTTCTTAACAGTAATCAAGTTTCTTTCAATTATCTTTATCTTTCTGAAATACAAATAATAATAATAACATAGTAGAAGAAGGAAAGGTCATATTTCATATCTGTAAATACTTAACTGCATGTAATTTCAGAGGAATTTTAGGCACGATTTCGTTTTAAAATATGGCAACATGATGATGGAAATTTGACAATATTCTTCACGTGGGCCCAAAATTTCACTGACAATACACATTTTAGACGTATTTTGGGAAAACTCTAAGATTATATTGGAAGGTATTCACTCTAAAGATTAATTCAATTGAATAGTATCAACTACCTATTACGCCACAAACAATCATTTCACAGAAGTCGTTCGCAAAAAACGTATTTCGTATAAAAACTAAACCACCATGGGTACGCCGCATAGCCTCTCCAATACATTACTCCCAATTCACACAAGAAGTAAATTATCCTCGGAATACCACTCCCTAAGGAAGTCATTTCTCCGACCTGGCCATCGATCCCGGCCTGCTATCGTCACCACGCAGGGCAATAACAACCCCAAAATGTCTCGCTCCACATCCCTGCTCGCAAAACAAACAATATTTCCAAACGTGTTTATTCAGACATTAAAGATACCACCTCTCTGCAACTCCTCTGCATCGACCGCAAGGGCGTGCTCCTTTGCCCTCCTCGCGGCTTTGCCCTCCACAAGACCTAAAAACCCTTTGCCCCACTCCCATAAAGACGCAATCTCGCTCTCTCTCACACACACTCCACCCTCCAAGGAGGAACCGAAACAAATGAAGCTTCCACGACCGTGCTTAGATGCACGAGCCTTTCGAGAGCCTCTAGACACGGGTCATAGACTCCTTCCTTCCTTGGCCGTTCTAATTGGGTACTCACAGATGCCGGACCGTTGGCTACTCAAGGGTGGACCAAATGGCGTGAGAGTGGGACAAACAGGGATTAATTACGCGTGTGTGTGTGTATATATATACGCAAACACACACACACACATATCGCTGACGCAGGACCTCTGCCCAAAAGCTTCGACTGTGTGTGTTATTTTCATGTGTTTGTGTTTTTCGTGTTTCTTCAGCACCCCCAGCGGCTCTCCAATTTAGGTAAGTGTCCATTGGGCTCCCTCCAACACCTTGATGCCACATTTAAACACACACACATACCATATATACATACATACACACATATACCATATACACACACACACACACACATCAGAACATCTACAAAGAATGGAGTAGCAAGAAATTTTTGAGGATATTTCCCTGAGGATAATTTAGTGGAAATGCAGTACTGGAAGGTTTTGGAAAGGATTAGGAATAACAGAGACATTATTTTTTAGAATTGCTTGGAAAAAAAGAGCTGGAGCCGAGGAAGCGGCGAGACGGGATTTTTTTATGTTAATTTTTTGAGAGGATGCAATCAACCGTGGGCGTTGGTGAGGGGAGAGAGATTTTAATGTAGTCTAGTATATCGGGAGAGAATGCTTTCTGCAGTTTTTTTATTTCGTCTCGAGAAAGCTCGAGAACAGCGGATCTATTTTTGGTCTGCTGATTCCGGAACGTGATTAAAAAGGAACTCTGTGTGCAGCGAATGCTGCTCCATTGACATTCTTACGCACCAAGACTTCGCCGGTCCCACAAGGAAGCATTTTAAGGCTCCGAAAAAACACCTTTGTTCTTAACGTTTCGTGGGAAATGATTGTTTGGAAGAATAACTCCACTTTTAATGGCAAATTCCGTATATTGTATAACCTTATAATTAATATTACGGTCTAGTATGGATTTATTTATCAACGTAAAATTTCTTTTAATCGGAATCGATTTTATTGATATTAAAATATCGCCGACGCAATTTTCTACTAATGAGAACGGTAATAAATGAATTACAATCATATTACACGAGTGTTGCTCTCTTACATGCATAGGTGAAATATGTCTACTAATATCTATAGACAATCAAAGTGAATTATCTGTACATTCGTATTCTTAGAGCAATTTCTATATAGATAAAAATAAGGAGGTAACAACATTACTGTATCTTACTTCCGCTGGGACTAATTCCAGCATCCACCTCTAATAGAAGGCGGATATGCGACATTTTTCTTCCGAAATTTATGGAAAATTATTTATTTTCCCAAGATAAATAATAATATAACATTAAGATAGCATTACAAATTTGCACCCTTAATATATTATCATTTATATAACAACGAAAACAGTACTTATATAAAAAAATTATTTTTGACATAATATCGGAATTCTGATGAAGAAATTCGTCAATGTCTTTCCCAATGGAGAAACGCGACAAAAGGAGATCACGATATTTGTTTTACGGTACTTCGTAAAAGTGTAGGTGCTGTAAAAATTACAGCCAATGTAGGAACCAATTTTGTCGAAACTTCTCTCCGTCGCGAAAGAAAGAAAATCTCCTGCTCCTTCGCCACTATCCCTCGAAGAAACCACATTCTGACCAATAAGAGCAAAACTTGCAAACATCTCTTCCTTCTTTCCTCTCCCCCATTTCTCCATCCCCCCCCCCCTCCCCCTCCCCTCTATATCCTCACTCTCATTCTGACTAAGCCCTCCGCGTCATCCATCCGAGTGTACCCAAGGGAAGTCCTTAAGAGTAATGTGGGAGGTAGAAGGAGTGTCCAGTGAATGCGGAAGGACTTCCTGGTGATGGGGGTTGCGCTGTGGTGGGAGGAAAAGCGGGCGACGTACGCACCCACGCACGCACACACACACGACTGAGAAGTGAAGTGGGGTTTGCCAAGCAACGGACGTTTAAAAGGGGAAGAGGCCGGATTGCTGTGCGGAATGACGGCAGCCCCTGCGAATTAGGATAGCGTGTGTGTGTGTGGAGGAGGGAGGGGGGGAGAGAATGGGAGTAGGAGGATATTGTGGGGAAGAATTAGAGGAGGAAGGAGGGGGTCAAAGAGTAATGAGAGGGATTAACAGAAGGGGAGAAGGAACGACAAGGGGAAGAGGGGACGAAGGTTATGTGAAGGGAAGTCCATAACCAGTGGGAGGAAGGAAATGGTCATCGCGAGATGAAATTGGGAGAGGAGTGTGAAAGAGGAAAGTTTGCAAAAATGCTACTAAAAGAAGACAAAGATAAATTTAAAACTGTAAAATAAGTTATTTTTGAAAACTTGATACGGTGAACATTCGTTTTTATTATCTCACTCTATGGATTAAGCAATTTAAAAAAATTGAGAACATTCGCATTCATACTGGGTGTAATAATCGGCGAATAAATTTTTTAAGTCACTTAAATTACGTGAAACATTCGGATAAAGATGTATGCCGGAATATACCTTGTCGCGTGCCTGAATATCTATATAAATTAATTTTATTCGTCAGTTATATTTACTAAGGCTAAAATTCGCCAGAAAATATCATTATGATATTGTACAACTCAAATCTATACACGATATAGTTAACGGTTTCAGGCGTAACTTGATGGAATCTTAAATATGACAGCCGGAATGTCCGTCCGTCAGTAGATCTGGAAAGCATTGCGATTGGTCAAATTCTGATTTCTCGACTTGGTGATGGAGAAAATATTATTCCAAATAAACGCAGGATCTATAACATATATAAAGTAAGACAGATTTATTATAACGTGTTTAGCTAACAATTACTCTGAACGACTAAGGTCTAAATTTTAGTGTATCATAATAATTATAAAATTAAAACACTACATAATATTTTATTATCTCATTCTTTTGTTGATTTCAATATTTATTTACGATTCGCTGTGTTGTTTGTTGACCGTGTGGGTTGTTCTATAAAATTTGAATTTTATTCTGATTATAAAACTATCTGTAGGTACATACAACGTTAGATGGAACTCTAAGAAAAAGGCCGAAGCGTCCGAGTAAAACCTATAAACAACGAACTATAGGATTGTCAGATCAAGTCGCGAGGCTAACATAAGAAATAACCGGGTAAACGAAGGGAAAGAATTACTGATAAAGAGACTGGCAGATCACATCGCAAAAAAAGAACAAGGTATGTACATATATACTATACATGCCATAATCTATCATCACAGAAAATTCCAATCACCTTAGAGAATACTTTTTTTTTTAGAATATTCGGATGTATTATATTTGAAACGTTTCGCTTTCTGAATGACCGTAATTCTCCCGTTAAATTTTAAAGGGCAATTCTACCAGGTATGGTAAATTAGTTACATTAAATGTTTTATTTTTCAAATAGTAATATAAATTTAGGGCAGGAAAGGTAATTTATTTACATTAAAAGTTTTATTTTTCCAATAGTAATGGAAATCAAGGGCTACGGCTGTTCTTCCGTATCGTACCTACTATCTTTCGGACCTATATTATAGTATAGGTATAGGCAAAGTATAGATTAGGACAATACGTTGCCTTTCCACGGGTTTCTTGCTTACAAGACATAAAAGCAAACATTTCAGAAAAGCATAATTACACAATAAATGAAGCTGGATTTGGCGAAAGTGATATGACAGGAAATAAAATTATCGTAACATCTGAATTTATTACGCTTGGAAACGGATTGTTTACGAACAAATTTGGTTAATTGTTAAGAAAAGTTAAGTGAAAAAGTATTCTATATAGGTGATTTCCATTTATTCGTAGACTAAAATGTTTTCGTATGTCTCGCAATCGCCCTAGAATTGGCAGCGAAAATAAATTCACTAAATCCGTTGAAATTCAACAGGCACACTAGTTTCTTCATATTGTCAAAATAAATAAAATTTACTTGGTAATCCAAAAAAAATTATTTAAAAAAACGACCTAGGTTTCGCTGCTGTGCAACATCACGTGGTGTGATGTTACAAAGCAACGAAATCTAGGTCTTTTTTAAATAATTTTTTGTGGAGTTACCTAGTAAATATTTTTATATCGACGCTATACACGATGGTCATATTTATATTTAAAGCGCATTCGGATAAATTATTATATTATACCTTTCCTTTCATAGAATATAGTAAAATAGCATTTTCTTCTAATCGACTTAATATTATACAGCTTTATTTAATAAATATTCTAGTCAACGCCATGTTTAAAGAAAGTGTACAGTAAAAGAAAGAACGATAAAATCTAAAATACTGTGAATTCAATTACTGTTAACATAAACGCTTTTTATCGCTGACAAATCTCAGACATGTAGAACCATTTACTTTTAAAACGATCTCCATCTCTCTTGGGGCAACAGATAATATTTTCACAATTTTAATTCTTGAAAAGCATAAATGCTTGGCTGTAGAAATGCTTTGCTAGCTTTTTTTTCAAGCCAGCTTTTACTGTCACGAGTGAAAAAGGCGCATTCGAAAAAGTTAACAGTTGAGGAAGAAGCGAAAGGAAGATCTCTCTGAGGACAAGCGACAAGGAATTCTCTTCCCCTTTGAGAATGTGCGTTCAAGTTTCGAAATGGAGTTACGGATTTCTTTTGTCCGCGGAGACCGAAGGAAAAGTTTGTTGTAGGAAAATTGAAAAAGGAAGAAGATTAACACAAGAAAAAACAATATAAACTCTCTCGATAGAGAAAGAGTGCAGTAAAAATAATGAATATTAATGAATCGCTTTAGCACTTTTCACCGCAGAAGTCGAATGAATAAGAATATATGTAATCAGATTATTCTTACGCGAATCGTTCATTTTCTTTGCGTTACCTGCGACAAGAACAAACCGCTCCGTTAAGCTTCCGTGGACATTTTCGCTGCGCTATTCAATGGATTCGCCACTTGTTAATTTTAAAATTATGAATGTCAATGGGCACAAAGGTTGAGTTGTAAAGTACCTATAGGTTAAAATGCATCACCTTGATTAATGGTCTTTATAACTACCATTCCCGACGACCAAAAGCAGCCTAAAATGCATTTATATATATATATATATATATATATACACACATACATACACACAGGACATGAAGTACTATGGAAAAAAAAATTTAATATTTACTTTAAAAGTTCCCTGTTTTTACTCATTCTCAATATTTTCTGATTCATTTAAATCACTTAAAATAGCAATCTTAAGTCATCCTATAATGAACTAAACTTTGATACAATATATCGAGTAAAAAAACTTTAAATATGTTCTATATTCTGAGATGAACTAATGAATTTTTGCCTTTTCCAGAAAAACAATTCCCTGTACCTTAATTTATTAAATGTTATACAAAATTAGGATGCCTTAGATTTTCAGCAACGGACTCCCTTATTTTCAAAGGGAAGCTTAAAAAGTACTTTATTATCCACTCTGATAAAAAACACATTTGCCAAAGGTCATTGCCAACAATTCTTTGAATATCGTGGCTCCAGCACGCATCCTCAAATCGTATCTCTATTTTTTCGCATCTACTTTCGCGAGCCGTAATCTAAAATTGGCTTTTCCTTTGTAAGCGAAGGTAGCTGGAATGGGACAAACAATGACAAAACGGCAAACATGCCACGACTTCCGATCGTGAATATCGAGGAGACACAAAAGAGACGCAACGTATAGTTCTTATATTTTTTTTCGAATAGTACTTCTGATTGCGCGCGAAGAGGAGCCAGTTTCCTGTTCCCATTGGTCGTAGTGGCCCGCCGCCACTCCTGCATTCTCCAATCCCCTCCTTCCTTTGTTCTCAAAAGACTCCTTTGTCCTTTCCACTAAACTAGTACAGGAAAGCGGGATCCACATGCAGATACCGACTCACGGGCTGGTTACATCCATCGCCGCAACTCTTTGAAACTAAGCGTGTGTGTGTGCGAATGCACGAACGCGACTCTTAACGGTGCTTTTCAGATCCAATCCTCATCAGGGCCAAGAGAGATGCGAAAGTGTTGAGCTTTGAGAGATAACATTTGACGTCACTCTTATGGTAAGCAGCGCCGACTATAAAAAAGAGACTTCTGCGAAGGTTTGATTTTATCCGAATAACACTTTTGCGCCAGAGTTTCGGGCTTAAGCGGGAGACGGTTCGATTTTGTGAAATAAACGCGAAATACCGGGTGAATGAGAGCTTCAAATATATTTACGAATCACACAGACAAACAAAATTATCTGTCGAAAAAAAAGTGAGGTTACCCAATTTTCTGAAATAGAAACAAATCTGTGAGTGGAAATATTTCGATTACATTTTTCCTGAAATACGACGGCAGGTTCGAGCGCGTAAAATAATGCTTCAATAGGCTTACCGATTTCATCGCAACGTTCTTCGACGCGGTGCTCTCAAAATTGTTCGGAGTTCCAAGAACTGTTTATTTCTTTTTTTAATTCCTTCTTTTGGTGTTTATTTTAAGTGAATCCACTTTTTGATGTGGTCAAAAACGTATAAAAGTTAAGGAGACCATCGATATATACAAACTAAATCCTCGTAAATAATTTCTTCGACGACATTTTAGGTAATTTTAATTTCATTAGGAATGTTTACTCTAAAACTAATTGCGCAAAACTCTTATCAACTTTTTATATTTCCGTGTAATTTCCGACCCTTTTTAGGTTGTATTTAGGCTCAGTAAAAATTCTGGTCCGTCGATTTTTACATGCATTCTATTATTGCTTTATGTTTAGACGCCGAATCCAGCATTCCACCTTCCTTATATTTACACCAGAGCCATTAAAAACTAATAATACTGTCGATAAATCTCCATATCAGGAAAATTAGTATATTCGTAGAATAATCAACTGCAGCTCATTGTTTGATAAACAAACCATCATAACTACCCATTTTGAACTGTTTTGTTGCTGATGTTGCTATTCGGCAAATACTAAATGACAATATAGTTGTTGGTTATATAACTGTATTTGTAAGATATATCACTCCGAATACATATTTGAAAAAATCGAGACAAACTAACGAATTTTAGATAGTCTACATTGCGGGATTAAACCAAGCGCAAATGAGGTTTAGCGGGGAAAAGCGCAAGTAATTGCCCAGCGCGAATGAAAATGTTATCTCTGGAAGGCATAATAGACATAAAGATAAATCACCAGATTGGGAAGAAAAATAATCGAAACGTATGTATCTCCATACTTTTATATAGTGCCGAAGCCTATCGCGTGACAAAGATACGGGATAAATCTTCCATTATCTTAATCCGCCTCTTACGCAAAAAAAATTCTCCGCTCTGCGGGAAATCCATCATTCAAGCGGACACATCCGATGCCTCGCACCAGCTGAAAAAATGAAAACGCAATTCGTAACTGACTACATTAATTGAACCCGAAATAACCGTTACTCGATATATAAAGAGCCCTGATATATTTTCCTCTCGTCATCTCTCCATCAAATCAATTTCTCAAACATTTACTTTTATCCGCCATAACAAATCCCGCATTCCCGGCTACATTATCGATCATTTTAACTCCCTCCCAAATTTTATCTCTTTTAATCCGCCACCCCGCTTCCCTCGACCACCTCCCCGCCTCTCCCGAACGACGTAATCCACCGATATAACGGGGGAAAAAAACAAAAGAGGTAGGTTGGTCCACTCTCCATACCGATCAATCCATCTCCCGGAGATCAATTCATCACACGCGGAATCTGCTGGCCGACAGAGGTGACTTTTTCTCTCTCTCTCTCTCTCTTTATCTCTCGCCGGCGTCCTCTTTCCATCGCACCGATAGCAACCGAACCTTTCGGCTCCTCCTCTTTCCCGACTCCCTTTCTCCCCCTTTCCCCTCCACCTCACCCCCCCCCCCCCCCCCCTCCACTCCCTTTACCCTTTGAAACCGAAAGCCTTGCGGACCACGGGGGCATTTCAGCTGGGGTCCGGGGGAGAAGAAAGACAGTGACAAAGAGAGGTATGGGGAATACAACGCAGGTTGGACTGATAACCAAAGTAATGGGTTCAGATCAAAGAATCAGATTCATTCATTCTACCCCCCCCCCTCTCTCTCTCTCATTTCTCTTTCTCTCTCACTCACGTGATCCATACGTGCTTATACTTGTTTTTTTCCTTTCGAAAATATAAAAGAAAATATTCCGTCGACGGATAAAAACATTTAATGGGGTGATATCGAAGTAAGGAGCGACCTTCTGGATAAACAGCACATCGAACGAAAAAAAGAGACAGGATAAGTGCGCTTTGAAATGGTATCGTATTTCATCAGCTGAGTGTTCACGTGGAACCGCTGGCCCATCTCTATGACAACGGATGGTTTTATGCGTTACTATAGTAATTATTAAAGTAAAGAATAAAAGTGTTTATTATTTAATGTCAACACCTCGACATTACGCTATTAATTCCGCTTTGTGCACGTGATTAAATGCTAAAGCATAAGTATAAATCTAAAAACAATCTAATGGTAAGTTATACAAAGCATGACTATATTCGTCAAAATGTACCTCTGCGCTAGAAGGTCGTGAGAATTAACTAAGAAACGCAATGCATACGCTTACAAGATATCCATACGCAACAAATAAGCATTTATCATGCATGCGCATTTCACTTTCGGAATTTAAATATGAATAAGCTTTTGAAAATGATGATTTCTTCATTATCTAATCTTAATTTTGTCGAAAATACTAAAACCACTGACAAAGAAAAAGATGGTTTCTCTACAGAAAATTTGTTATTAAAATTTAACTCGAATTAATTTTCTTCAATAAATTAAATTTAACATAATCCAAATATAATTATCGTATCCAAAGAAATTCCCGTTGATTAAACTTTCATCGCATTAAGAATTTTATTTTTTTCAATCTTTGAATTTTTTTTGAAAAATTGGAAAATATCATCTTGCCGTTGTCTACTTTCCACGGAGACAGCTTCAAACGAACGGCTGATTAGAATGGAGGACTAGGTAATTCGTTCTACATAGCGACGGGCGATTACGAAGTTTAAAACGTTAACATGTTAAGGGCTCAAACGGCTAGACGAACGCTTTGATCGATACACGGTAATGTAGCCACCGTAATGAACATCGCGGGTTCATGGATGCGGATTCTGAAGTTCCAAGATTGCTCCCGAAACTTCCGCTCCCGTACAAACTGCGGCAAGACATCCTCGTTTCGTCGTCTCGCCCAAGTTCCTGCTTCGGCTCTTGTTAGCGATCTGCAGCTGCAGGAAATTACTATACCGCGTCCATTGAGGAGCCCGATTGCTTACCAGTCTCCTCGAGGCTGGTCGCATAGAATGCCTAAGCAGCGGGGTTCCAGGATTGGCAATTCGAGGACAAGCAGTTTTTTTAAATCCGCTGAGCAAGCTGACATTTGCCGAACCTTTCAATACGCGTAGCATAAATAAGGACACAGGAAAATTGGAGCATCTTAGTTTTGGTCCTTGCAAGTCTTGCCCCAATTTATTTTTTCTGTTTTCTAAATATGTTGAGCTGACTATAAATAGCACTAGTTGTATATTTATTAACAAAATGTACCAAAAAACTTTGCAAAACATAACATTTATTGAATCGCCATCATTCTAATAATTTTATAAACTGAAATGAAATATAATTCATATGAAATGTAAAACATGTAAACACGATTTTCATTACGTTTTTATAAATACATTTATTCGCACTAGGCAGGTGATATAGTTATTTTTTAATTCTATGTATTCAGTCATCTTCATTGAATAAATCTACTATTTCAAATAATTAACCCAGTAATAAAAACTCATACATTGTATACAAATTACTGAATATCCTGAATGTATTTTTAAACATTCCAATGCTCGTCAAATGCATTTCCATGTGTTTGAATGTGTTCATATGCTAAGATCTCTTCGTGTAGTACTAAACATAAATACTAATAAATATGAACATAAATCGATGAAGCATAATTCAGATCGTCACGATTAACGAGTCATTGACCAGTTACGTTAAGGGCGGTATAATCCAACCATTGGATTTCCATGAAAATAACCGATAGGCAAGCATTATGCCAACTGAGTCAGAATATTTGAAATAGTCTAAGGGACTCATATTCACCTAGAGGATTTTGATAGATCCATATAGGAAAATTACGCCGATTATTCGTCGAATACTTTCGCATCAAATTTACAGCGATCATTATAACCACTTTCCGCAAATTTATTGCTTTGATATTTTTCCAATAAATCGCTAAAAACACTATATATATATATTTTGGGCAACTAGGTGTTGAAGGAAACCCAGTGAACACTTACCGGAAGTAGAGCCGCTGGGGTGTTGGAGAGACACATTTGTAGAGGTTAGAGCTTTCGGGATGATCCCTTCGTCAGCATATATATATATACATACTTAGGGCAACTAGGTGTTGAAGGAAATACGGCGTGTCTCTCTTGTGCTGATGAAGGGGTGATCCCGAAAGCCCCAAAAACGTCTACAAATGTGTCTCTCCGACACTCCAGTGGCTCTCCTTCTGGTAAGTGCTCACTGGGTTTCCTTCAACACCTAGTTTCCCTAAATATCCTTATTTACCTTTCCTCTTCCGCAAGTGTTTATACACAAACACACGCACGCACACACACATAAGGGGTACAGACGCAGGAGCTAGTTCGCGCATTTACACATAATCGAAACAGCCGTTTATGGGCAAATTAAATTCAGTGTGACACAGGAAAGGGTCAAACAAGTAAGGGAAAAAATATTTCCTTTCAAGGAAGTTCATGGGAAAGATCAAAAGAGAGAAAAACTGAGGTAACTTTAAAGAAAGAGGAAGGCAGTGAGATAACTCACTTGCCGGCACTTATTGCAACCAAGAAAATCAAATTATGCCATAGGACGTCACGGAAACCTGAAACCTTAGTTTACTAACGGAGAACTTCTGCGATCCCATAATTACCTGGTACACCTGCACCTGATTTATCCGCAGCACGACGTATCCGAATCGCTGATTTAATTGTACGGCGTATGTTCTTACCGAGTGCAATCCCAGTGATTTATCCCATCCTAATTCATCCAATCTTAACGATGTGCACGCCGTGCTTCCTCGCTAAATATACCAGATGAAGAATCATAAACAATCTCGTAATGGTTGATGGCCTTAGAGGTTTGACGTGCATCCACGTTCGAATTTAGGAGATAGTGGATTCCCAAAACGTATCTGTCTATTCTACTTCCGTGTCACGAGGACTTACGAAGTTTACGGTGCTCCGTCCTTCGGCTGTGGCTTCATGCATGGTGACACTGACGCAGATCGAAGTGACAGTTTCTAATTCCCGTTGTTAACTCCAGGCGCGAAAGAGTTCAGGGAAATCTTCTTAGTGAGTTTGGTGTAAGAAAGATGTAACGAAACTATTTTCCTAATTTCATAACAAACACATTATGAATGTGTGGGATTATTTCTTCGAATATGAATTTTTTAAAGATTTAAATCCTAACTTATGGCTAAAATTACACGACGAAGCTTACTTATACAAACATAAAACGATGAAACGAACCGAATGAGGATTTTAACTGCTGCGCTACGCTACGCAATATTCCTAAAGTTAAATATTATTTGAGTCGGTGAATTAGCAATAATTGCATGTGCTAAGCAGAACAAATGTTTTCAAAAACTTCTGATAATATAAGGTTGTCATAGTTTTATGTAAGTTCAATTCCTGCAAACATATATGAGCTTAAATCAACGTTTTAGTGATTAAATATACTTAAAGTCGAAAGGTGGGGGCGCGAAGCTAATTTTGATAAAACTAAAATAGCACTAAGAATAAATTTTTTAAAATTAAGTCTACGATTTAACGTGAATAATGCAACAGTGTAATTCTAATTTACAGAAGTTTACAGTTTACAGAAGTTTTATCCAGATATTGATCCATTCAGTTCTATAATTCGAGTAATGTTAATGTGACTATAGTACATTTTAGTACAATTTTACTTATATCACAAATTATTAATTGCGCGTGACGCAAAAAGGTAAATTAATTTTTTCCCAACACTTACTACTTTGAATAATGAGAGCGCTCTCTTTCCAGTATAATGGAAAGTGTTAGTTTTCCATAACTCATTCTGCCGCGAAATTTGTAGAGCATCGCTTCGATAAAACCTTAAAATTTAAAACAAACATTATGTACTTTCATTTCCTTTCTGGGAAATTTTGAATGAAGCACTTAGCGACCCAAAAGAAACTGAAAACAAAAGTAATTTGGCACGCTCTGTGAAAAGGTCGACGACCTCTGTCCTAGTAAAGCTACAGAGATAAAAGAAAACCCAAAATAATTTTATGCCAGCGACATCCAGACAGAAAAGCTTATCGCTGCCAAGTAATAACGTCGAATACATCGTTAATTAACCAGCAAATTACTTGGAATTCCATCCATTCAGTGAATTCAACATAATTTAAAAATAATTGCTTCACCTGACATTTAATTTCACATAAAAACATTTATGTTCGCCTCATACTGTCTTGTACTAATACTTTTCCATCAGACGGATACAAATATTTTTAACTCAATTCGAGACTATGTTTTCAAAGATCGATTCGTTAAATCCGTCCGTGGAAGCTAAAAAATTCATTCCAGCTTGATATTTTATTTTGTTCTAATTTTTACACTTCCGGTAGAAAATTAGTAAAAAAAAACATCTTCAACCACTCTATCACAGGCGAAAAAGCGGTCACCAGATCCACCCCCCTTGAAATTACGAAAGAGTTGATGCCTTTGTTGCCTTCAGGTGATAGCGTTGTTATTTTGTGTTGGTGATTGTAAACGTAATTCTAAATACATTTTCTATGTTTTCGCTTAAAAACGCCGTTAAAGATGCTCCTGGCCTTACAAACATTTTCATAAGAGAAAAATAAAGAACGTTTTTTCAGCAACCGTCGCCAATGTTTATTTTACATAGAACATCATCTGAATAACAAAATTACTCGCCCGTTCGTAATGAAAGGCCAATAAGCGAGGTATGTAACCAGGAGACACCGAATGCAGAATGAATTAACTCGTTCGTCACGTGAAAGGTCCCGCCGAAACGAGAATAAATGACGAAACCATGTCTATAATGCGTTCAAATTGCTTAAAGGGTGGATCATGATTATTTACGATGGCCGCGGGGGAGAGGAAGGCCCATGGAAATTAAAAACGCTTTTGTTTTCTAAAGAAAAAATTCGATGAAAAAATGCCGAGAGGAGTTCATTTTTCTCTCTCTCTCTCTTCATCAAGTGAAAGCACCTCATTAATATAGTGTTTGCGTTGTATTTCTCGTCGCTGCGAGAACGAATCTCATGAATCCGGAATGAATTGAGTCATATATTTTAAGAGCTTTTCTAGTAATCCTGGATTTTTTCCGGTTTGCTGAGTTATGCCCGTTCAAAGTTTACCAGTTTGTTTAAAAGTTGTCGAAAATAAATACACCAAGAGTGATGCTTTAAGCGGAATTAATTTCCGCGAGATTAATGGGATGGCCCACGTTGTTTCGTAAGGCAAGTGGATTATCACTCACTAATCTCCAGATTTTGCATCTTGGATTTAAGGTTTCAGCTTTAATGCCAATTATTCAGAAAAATGTTTCATCGGAAACAAATTATAAATTTTCGGAATTTCTATCTTATGATTAATTAATTTTTATATTGATGGAGATATAAATGTAGGGATGAAATTCTCTATAAGAGACATTTTAATAATACTCGCATCATTTCTTTCGCCAGTTCTTCCATTTGATTTTAATATGGTTCATATTAGTGAAAATATTTTTAAGTGATTCAGATTAAATATACCCAATGCGTCTAGCATCGCTAAGCATTCTTGTCTCAAATCACGAAAATATGAGAACGACATGATAAAATTTATTTTAAATTCTTAAATATAACAGAGTTTAACGTAGGTATATTTGAGGCGTCTATATTCTCGACAACTTTTCCATCGTATTTCTAATCGATCTAAACAGAATCTATTTTCTTGTTTTCGTAATGATACACAGACACGAATTTACAACTTATTTCTTTGCAACCAATGTGTTCACAATATAACATTATCATATAACACCTCCGAAGCGCATTCGATCTGAAATGCATAGCAAATAAACACGCCGCTCCTATAGAGATCTATCCTCATCTTACTCGGCTTAAAAGAAAACATAAATGTATTTTAGCAACGGCTTGAATTAGTGAAAACAAAACCATATGAAGTGGCTTTAAGACTGTAATGAAACTACTTTCCCTTAGCTTCTACGTCATCCCATCTCTTCCATTCACTCTCTCTCTCTTCTGTCTGTGCCTATCCCACTTTTCTGTATGCCTTCCTTTCTCTTAGTTAGCATGATTCTCCTTCATATATACCTCCCTCCCCCTTTCGTTTCCCTCTCTCTCTCCCTCTTACATTTTATCCCTCTCCTCACCCCCCTACAGCATGCGGAGAGGCTGCGCTATCCCCCTGGCGGACTGCGGATGTATTACCCTTCCACCGCTAGAAATCAACTGCACGCTTACCGGGAGGGGAAGCGAGCAGATGCTACCTACTCGCTGTTAAAAAGGCTTTTCCAGAGAGAGAGAGAGAGAGATAGGTTTTGCGGCGCATAAACGGTCGCATAGCTCCGTGTTTCACGGAGAGGAACGTGAAAAAAACACGGAAAAGTAAACGCGGACATTTAACTCGAAATATATGGTGGCAATTGAAAGATGTCTTATGCGAAGGGCTCAGTTTCAATGCATTGAGTAAACTACTAAAAGTAAGGTGGGACGTTATGGAAAAAAAGTTAAGTATGAGATGAAAATCAACCTAAGAAAGACGAAGGATTTTCGGAATGTTTCTTTAACAGATGTAGGAAGCTCAAATCTCTTTTTTTATGAAAGCAAATTCGATAATGAAATGCACGGAAAGGCATCCGAGTAATTCACGTTTGAGTCATGCGGAAGATATAAGGCAGAGTTATTACATACAGAGGATTTCAAACGTATGCTCAATATATTAATTAATTTTTAAGGAATGATTAACTCCAAAAGAATACATGTTTTATAATTCATCTTTAGCATAAGTCGAGAGGGCACAGCTGAATTACTCAACGATGAAAGTCTATTGCTGAAGTCTGGCGTTTATATACCTATTTAAATCCATTTGCTCCACCAAAATCGACACCCTCTGAAATTATTTAAAATGTCATCCTGTCAAACTAGATTTTGCATAATTTTAATGCTTTATTGTCTCGTGTCTTCAAGAAAATACTCACTATTTAAGTAATTGATCATTCTAAATAATATGACACTAATTTTATACTTAAACCGATCAATTACAAGAATTACTTGAAAAATTAGTTACTTAGTGTGACTACAAATAACATTTAATATAATTAGAATATAGTTCATTATAAACGCCAATATTAAGCGATTACAATCTTTATCTATATGTGGAATTCAGTCGTTTGCTTCAAGCTATCCATGAAAATCTATTGCAGAGACCAAGGAATTTCGTTAATGAAACTAATAAAATGCGTAACTTAAAATACACCCAGTTATTTTTAATATCAGAGTCAACGGTGCGTGGAAATTAATAGCTTTCACAAAATCTACCCCTTAAATCAAACTTCAAAATTAAAAAAAATCACAGTTAAAAATTTTTAAATCATTTTTGGTGCGAGGTGTACGACCTATGATTACGGTGGGGCTATCCATTTTTGGGGTTTTAAAATTAACTGAAACGAAATGACGTTCCCCTCTTTAAAAAGGATCGCTTTTCGGCCGTGGATGCTAATTCAATTAGGTCGATTACGTATTTATCGCGCTTTTTAGTGGCAGTTGAATATTTAATACAGACTTGAATTATTTTGGTCCGTCGGATTAAAGCGTTTTGCGTGCACCCACCGCCGACCTCCCAACCCCCAACATCCTCCTCCACCATCCCCCGCCCCAATTGTTCGACACATTAGGCTCCGGTAAAATATGGAAGAGGATGCATCGCCCTCAATCGTTTACAAGTTGAAATATTTGCCATTTAAAAATTATGTCCCAAGTATACATTAATTTCAACGGTAACATTTCCTATATTCTTTAACTTCGTGAAAACCAGAATTAACTAAAAATAAATGGCATATTTTGGAGAGAAGCACATGAAAGGTATGTTAGGCAAGACCACATATGCACACATAATTAATTTATATAACAAATTAGCATTCATATAATACCCTTGTAAATCTTTGGAAAATAGCTTATAGTAGATTAAATTTTAAGGAATTACAATAAAGATATGGAGTAATTATTTTCACTAAGGTTTAGAATTGAATGATTATAAATTGTCTCTACTGTTAAATTTCGATATGTAGCAATACGAAACATTTTAAGAGATAAATTTATTTTCCACCTCTTGTCCGTAAAACAAGGAAAAACATATTAAGGCTATGAAGATCAGTGAAACAAATGAAAGAAACGCCATGAATTACTCCATAAGCATTGTATATTTGGTGAAAATATTGAAAAAGTAGTGAAATACAATCAAAACAGGAACAAATTACAAATTATAGCTAAATAATTAATAGGATTTTTTTACTGGTTGAAAAACTATAAAAAATTATATAATATACGTTATGAGAATAAGAAATGCGTTTTATAAATGGTAACACGCTGAGAATGTTCGTGATCTTTATCACTATCCGAAGATAAAAAAAGAGTAGAAATCGAAGAAAGAATGGAACGCCGGTATTGGACTCTTGGTTAGGCTAAATTGAAGGTCTTCATGAGCGATGTCTGAATGAAGGTCTCTCGAACTTTCTTCGAGTCGTGCTTTCCTCTCATTCCGCCAATTGTAATTGGCTCATATTCTTTATCACATTATCCTGAGTTTTCGTAAGTCTTCCCTATATCCTGTTTCTCTTGTGTTCCTTCTTTTCTAACCATTTCGGCCTTATTGCACTCACGTAACCTAGCAACAGTAAGAATCGAAAAGTAATAATTTCCGCGATACCAGAGTCAAATCGTTCATCAAGAGTACTCGACCATCCGTGATTTACTCATTCACTGTGGCCACAGGAAAAATATGCTTTTATCCACTCGTCGCTTTCGTCTAAAAGTCTTAGCTCTTAGTAAAACTAATCCAGCAGTTACAGGTAAAATAAATTATATTTTAACGTTTCAATTTTAACGCAGCATCTCTGTAAACTAAAACTCTTTATAAACAAATTTCACCTGAAATTTTAGTAATGTTGAAAAAAGATGCAACGATACGTTGTAACGTTGTTACATCACCATATAGTGTGCTTTGATTTATTTTTGGACAGGATGATGATGATAATTGCTAGTTATGAAACAATAAAATACTAGTATAACACCAAAAATAATCTTTCATTCACCAAATGCCTATCTACGAAATTGTTTCACTAACTATACAATATTCATTTAGCAAGAGTTAAACCGTACTTAGGAACCACACAATGACATTGAATTCACATTTTTTAATATGACTGATTTTTTAACCCAGTATCTTTTTTCTTTGCTTCCAATCAAAAACATTAGGAGACAGGGAGGAAAACAAGTTGACGGGAAATTGAAAAAAAACAGACACACGTCATTGTTATTGTTTAAAAAAGCTATCCCCGCTCAAAAAATCAATGCACCTTTTAATTTAGAAGCGATAGCCTTTCCTTAAAGAGCAGAGCAGATGGAAATCGTTCCATTAAAGTCGCCAATCTCTTCCACTCACGGGTATCACGTTCGCACGAAGCATGCACCAAATTTAAATTCCTCGGGCGGATAAATCTCGCGTACCCTTTTACATCTCAACAGCCCATTCTTGAGAGGGTTTTTTAACCTTCCTCTTCATGCCAGCCATTGAACAAAACCCCCTTCGAGGGCGTCCCTCCCTCCCCTCTTCAGCTTCCCTCCACCCCCCGTCATCCCTCCCTCTCCTACTCCTAAACTCTCTCATCCGCCATCATCTCTTTCTCTCTCTCTCCATCTCTTCCCTCTCTCCACTCGACGATTCGCTCTCCAAAACACATCTCTCCTTCCATCTGTGGGAGGGAAAATTAGAGTAGGCGAACGGAAAGAGAGAGAGAGGAATTAAAAAACATATAAAAAAGTAAAAATGAGTCGAGGGGTGTGAGGAGAATGGAGAGAGAGAGGAGAATGAGAAGGCGCAGGAAAAGGGGAGTACACGGTGCGCTTTCCCGCGTAATTTGGTTCCCCTTTCAGCCGCTAGGCGGTGTCACGTGACTCCCAGTTACGCCCTCATTTGCTTATCCTCCTCCTCCCCCTTATCCTTTATTTTTTATCCGCTTCTCCAGATTTTAGTCCCGACACTTCTCTCCTAACCCTCTTTCGCCCTTATCCCTCTTCCATTGCGCGTATTCTTGTGGGTGGAGAAGGGACGTGAGTGTAGGGAGAACCCCCGGGAGAGCGGTCGGAGGAGAGAAAGAGAGAGACAGAGAGATTTAATTTTTCCGATCCTGATTCTGGAAAAGGCGGACCGGTATGGGACGAGGAAAACCGAGGGGAAGAACACACGGTATTATTAGGGTTGCGGGTTCCTGAAGTAGTGAGTGGAACGAGAGTGGTCCGCGCCAACGAGACCCGACAAAAGAACATCGGGAGAGATGCAAGGATGTTCGTGAATGGCGGACCTGAACGAAAAGTCCACGATAGGAATTTTTGGATTTTTTAAAACCTTTCTGCTGTCGGCAAGTTATTTTTTTTAGCTTATCCTCACGGATTCGCAATAAATAGCGGTTCAGGATTCGCACGTAATCTTTGAATTTCTTTTTCTAAATTATGCGCTAAGAAATGCTGATGCTACAGAAAAAATACGTACTGTAAAGAACGGGAAATTTTAATGAGTTATAATAACTACAGGCTCGATTTACGCCATAGATGCGTTCCAGAGGATTATAGCTTAAATCGAAAATAATTTTCCAATAGCATAAATGCAAATTAAGAGAGTTTCGTTCCCAAACCTGGGCAAATTATTTAGTTAGTTTTACAATTAGTTTAGTTTTCCGTGATGTTTCAAATACACTGAAATATAATTGGAAAATCGATTCAAATGTACAAAAGTGCAGAAAAATTATGAATACCAGCGTGTTCGTTGAGCGCATAGGCTTCCTTCCGATTGCGAACATCGTGAGACTTTTATGAATAGTTTTCTATACAGAAATTAGCTGGTGTTCATTCTAGTAGGTAGATGTTAACTTCAACTGCTTAAACTAACATTCTTCTATCACTTCATTGTTCTCAATGTATACTTAGGAAGATCGAACGCTGGGCCAGTAGAATCTTTTGAGAGTAAACAACGCTGATACGAAATTAATAAATTTCATTTCATAGTACCTTCATGTTGAAATGAAAGTTCGTCTCGTCGTAAATTTAAAGAATTAAAAGCAAACGAGCGCAAAATCTCTTCCGCTATAAGGAAATTAAATCACGAGATCATAATAAAATAAATCGCTAAATATGCAATAAAAATAAGAGGTGCTAAATTAAACAATAAATGTAAGACCAAACATTACTTTATTAAAACGCATGCAGGTAATTCAGATATTAAAAAATTATTTACGCAAAATATAAATAAAGCTTGGAGTATTCCGGTTGTCCATTGTACACGGGATGACGGGAACAACGAGCTCGGCGGCTAAAATTGGATGTTATATATCTTCATTATAAATGGTGTTAAAATGAAAGCGCGTAAATGAATTGGCGTATAACGAGCGTCACCTGTACTCAATTGCTGTAGCGTGCTTTATAATTTGTATAAAATTTACGGAAATATGTGAATCATTCATAACCGTTAATTTTACGGCAATAAATTTACAACTGCAGTTTATTTAACAAATAACTATAATGATGGAGATGAATTTTATCAAAATTTATTGAAGTTTAAACTTGGTATTTTGAAGATTTCGCCTGTCTTATGCGACAGATCCGGAGAACATGAATGTGATGTTATTTACTGTCACTCGGTACCTAATAATCGAGTTGGGCTGTCCGCCATAGAGTTGTGTAATAATACGATAATATTATGTTTATTAAATTTTTATCTAGGTGGAAAAAGTTTGAGATGTTTGCCTTATTTCGATTTTAAGCTGCCCTTTCATATTTCGGGATACGAATGTTCAAAATTAATAAAAAAAAAGACTTTTGACGATGCACACAGATATACCTTGAAAATCTTCGTTTTATTAAGTCATAAACGTACCGTGGTGTTTGCGCATTAACGTACGGAGGAGGGTAAACAAGAGTTGTTTAAGGTGTTCCTCTAATTTCGCAGTCGGTGGGACGATGGAGGATTTAAGAAGGGGATTCCGTGAGAGTCCGTAACAATTAGGGATGGTTAAAAGTTTTGTTGACATTGCAGGGAGACGAAGGGGATACTCGAGGGGATGCCATTGTAGCGAGATTTAGGAAACTGCTCGGCGAAAATTAAAAAATCTGAGAATACGTTGAAGGAAATAGTGAAAAAAATTAATGGGAATTACATGAGTAGGTATGGATTTGTATCCCAGTTTATATGTAGAAATTGTGGCAAGTGAAAATCCACCAAGTTCACGAATTAAAAGATACATAACAATCTCTTCTAAATATGCAGAAACGCCGCACTTTTGGATGAATACGCCATTGATCACTGTTGTTTAAACCGTGCTGTAATTAAAAAGTCACTGCGTCTGTAAAAATGTAGGACATTAAGATTTCAATAAAAAAGCATCTGAGTGTAATGATCTATTGCCACAGATTTCTCCTTACATAGTCGGATAGAAGTGTATATCTTTCTCTGGTTTAGTATGCTTGAAAAATGGTCCCTAGGCAACGAGAGGAATATGAAGCCACCGCTGTAAAATAACCACTAATTTCACGTTCATTTGACGATGGAAATGTTTGCTTTTAAAATGAAAAATTCATCAAAAGCCTGAACAAACGTAATTATTCTATAGCCGACATGAAAAATTCATTGAAATCACTTAAAAAAGGCTTAATCATTTTCATGATGAATAAACTTTGAAGCTTCCTGTTAGAGTTTATTAAAACATGGGAATATAAATTTTTTACAGATAAAACCGTAGAATCAATGCACATACAGAGACTCCTGAAATAGAATTAAAATGCTGACAAAAAATTGAAACTTAAAAAAAAAACCTAATATCTCTACAGATCAAAGTGCTAACAAAATAGTTTGGTAAGTAGCTAGTTAGATATGAAATAAAACAACTTTGATTTCCATTTTCTGTTTCTGTAAAATCCAATCTATGCATGTAAAACTGCATAATAAGTCAATTTCGAATCGGTGGAAAACTAAAATATGTTACATTTACTGGAGCTAAATGTACATTTAGTACTTTTTAAAACTTCACCTGCGAAAAGGTATATTTTGAAGTAGACAGCGGAAGAACGCGAAACGAAATGAGTTCCATGAATTAAAACTGCTGCGAGCGTGTATTTTCAGGGAAAACATACAGTCACTCTTTTTGTTCAAGCAGCACTGCAAAAATCTCTTACTTTTGCGATATATGCTCTCTATAATAGTCATTTTTATGATGAATTCATTTTCACGATTCTTTTAATTGTGGAAGGAGAAAAATACATTTTAAAAAGTTATGAAGAATGAGGAAGTGGAGGAAAAAATCGTTGGTGAAACCGAGAGCTGTAAATCCGAAAGAAGCTTTTTATACATTTCTTTACATATCATCTTCGATTCAGATGCATTTATTCTCATCTTTTCAATCCTTTTGTATCAATTCCCGCAAAACTACAGTTCACCAGATATCGTGAAATCCTGCCAGTAAAACTAAATCGTCGACTTAAAAAATACGTCGATTAACGATCGGCATATTTCCTCTATTAGGCGTCGTTAGTATTCTGAATAATAATCAACAAATAATATGAAGCTTAATGTTTTCAACACTTATCTTCTTTATACTCTAATCCAATGGCACATTTTTATTTATTGGACCATTAAAATATTATCCAAGACGATTAGGTACTTTTCTACGATACGCTGTATTTCGTTTTCTTATTTTTGTCGCGAGGAAGAACAAAAATAAAAATATCCAGCCCCGCAACAATTTATTTGGACTCAGTTAACCGGCAATAAGTAGCAAATTTCTGTATTTAAACTACAATCCGTGTAATACTGTTATCGCGTGTTTGCTCTTCGATAACATAACCTCCTACAATGTTTGAAAAATAAAAAATAGTTAATCTTTCTTGGCGGCAGCTAGAATCTTCACAAAGTGCACACACATTCGCTTGTTAAAAGAAATTTGAACGACGTAATCAAAACGCCAACGTTGTCGCTATCTCTGGAGCAGTGCGCTATCGTATGGTTTAACGGCTTGTCGTGGCAGCCGATTCCAGCAAAAATATGCGTTCTCTGAAGCAAAGGTCTCTCCAAATATTCAGACGAAATTCTGAGGGCGAAAATCGATTTTACGATTGAGGAAGAAAAATTTTAATGCTTATAAAGGCGTTTCGTGTGTTTCTAAAAACGCTCCACCTGAACCTAATTTTTCCAAACCGAGAGCAGGGTCAAAAGTTCGTAATCTATCCAAGTATGGAAGAGTAATAATAGTCTAGAAAATACGCATTCCTTCTAGAGGCTGAGCCTAGCTTCGTAATGGATTCCTCTGTCAGATCGCTTCAGGTAACATATACAAATTCGTTATTAATTACATAGTTCCTTTCATCCCTAAAAGCTGCAAGTTACAAAAACAAAATTTTATAATTTCACGCATTAACATAGAAGAAACGGTCGCAAGCTTTTAAAAAAAATTGAAGTTGGAATTGATGACTTAATATTATTAAATGGTAAATTAAAATTTTGAAATTTGGAAAACCAAGTAGATCGCATCTTTTGCTCACAACCAGAGTCTAAAGAAACCAATCGGTACTCTCTCCTTCACTTACCACGATTGAATGCACTTCGATATGTCTTGATCGGCTTTGAGAAGCCTTTTCGTTTCTATCGTTCCATATCAGAAGCCTGCAAACTACAAAGGTGATAGTTATGAAGTCGACTGCTACGTAAGTTTCAAAGGGACAACTGTGCACATCACGTGCACTATTATAACAAAGGCAGTCGCGGTAAAAATACACAATTTCTCTTAGTAACAATTATTTATTTTAAACCATTGGTACGCATATCATATCGCGGGTGCCATGGAAACAAATAAATCGTAAACACGGAGGGGATCGTTCTCCCCTTACGGGCACGCATGTTTTCCTTCAATCCAGAGGCGTGACTTCCTTCCACACGCTCTCGGCCCATCCTTCAAGGCGTTGTCAGATAAAGAATCTCACGGATACCGTTCTCACCCCTGACTCATCATACCTCTTTCCCCATATCTAAGAAGATCACCCTCTCCCTTTCATAAAACCTTCCTCGTTCATTCCCTCTCATTGTTTCCCATTCCTAACAAACTGTCTGCCTCTCTACCCCGTTGGGAACCTCCTACCTCTCCCCTTTTCCCCCTGCGCACGCACTCCTCCAAGAAATGGAAATTCTTTTCTCCCTAGCGTTTGCAAAAGATCCACCTTGAGGTGCATGACGGTAGGCAAATACCCCGTCAGCTAAATTAAATTGCCCCTCCCCCCCTTATTTCTCCTCTCTCCACTCTTAAAAAAATCACCCACCCTCCCCTCCTCCTCTGCCGCAATTTCTTTCTCGTTTCCATTCTCCATTCCCTCTCTATCTCTCCTCTCCGCCAATCCGCTCCTCTTATCGCCCTCTGGTATCTCTCTCCTCGTGGGAATAAAAATCAACCGCGTTGCTAGGAGAATGGGAAGGGCTCTCTCTCTTTTCTGCTTTTTTTAACAAGTCTTCGAAGGGGGAGAGAAAATGATGAGAGAGAGAGAGATAGAGAGAGTGGGATAAAAGTTTCCAAAGGCAAACAGAATGAGATAGAGAGAGAGAGAGGGAGAGAGAGAGAGGAAGAGGGAGAAGATAATCTGACGGGAATGATTCTGAAGGAGGAAGTGATGGGGGTTAACGGATGAAAAAAATATGAGTTGAGAGGAGACAACGTGCCAATCAATGGCGGCTCTTCCTTTCTTTTTTATCTTTGCGAAGAGGTTCCGCTCTTTTGTTACGTTTTTCTTTTTCTTTTTCGTTTGATAAGAACACTTTAGCTGGAGGAGTAGATGGGGGAGAGTTGGGGTGGTGGGGGGGGGATAGGGGGGAGAGGGGGGAGAGGGTAGGGGGGAGAGGGTAGGGAGGAGAGGGTAGAGGGAGATAAACACGTGTTTCCTCCCGCTAGATGGTCGCGGTTTCAAATATTTGTCGTCTCGCATTCTAGTTTAGAGAAAATCGATCCTCACGCGATCGATTTAATAAATAATTATTTTAACCAAAAGCACACATTTGTGACTTTAATCTGATATTGGTCATTTACATATGAGTCACTCATATAAGAATTATAACTCTTTCATTTAAAATAGGTGATCATAGAATTATAATTTATGATAAGGTGTTCCTAAAAATTTAATGCCGATTTCAGTTAACTTGGTTGAAAAATAAATTTAATGAGATGAAATCGGTAATTCATCTTCGGAATTTATGCCTGAGCATAATCTATTAGAAAAGTCGCTTAGAGTCAGATATCAATACACCAGTTAAGATCAAAAGAAAAAGTTCTTAATTTGATACATTAGAAAGTAAAGAGTAAAAATTGAAATATGACTTCAGTTTATCCGGGCATTGATTCATGGATAGCATTCAATTTCAATTGAGGAGGCCTTGTGACCTCAAACGGCTCCAGTGCTAGCAAGCTTTACAGTAGCATATACACATCACAGCATATATAAATCATACTAGGAGTCATTAAATTGTAAACAAATGTACAATAATGTGAATCGGCCGTATCTTTGGGATAAATACACATAAAGCGTCACAGTTTGCAATCGCACGTAAAAAGGCAGCGGAAAGACAGATGGCGATACGCAGCGGCACGCTTTCCGACCAATATGTTTTCGATAGGTGTCCCTGAAGTTTGGAAAGGCTCGAGTACCTCGGAACCTTCTTCGACCGCCTCCGATGCGTAGCTACGCCAATCATTTTTGACTTTTTTCGATGTCTGGAGTGATAAATTTTGATCGAGAGCAATCCAGAGAGATACTACAAATAATTTATCCGTCAAGGATCATACATGACGTTCAGTCTTACAGAGAGTTGAAAAGTGAGTAAATTTGTGGCGGAATGTCATTTTTTGATCGCCTATTTCACAGTTTCCATTAAGCTATTGGCTTTTATGGATTGGACATTTACAAATACGAAATATAAATAAAAATATCTTTAGTCTTTCTTTTATTAATTTCGATAGAATCAAATGTCATGTGAAGGGGTATTTCCAAATGAAAATATGGAAAAGCATACATAAAGCATCAAAATTTGAAATAGCCTCAGAAAATCTGTTGACAAATTAAAATCTTATTTGGTGAATGATGAATATATGTAATGGCTTCCATCTCCCAATTCAGTTTCCCGGGCTGGAACGCTTTTTTCCCCGTATAGCTATTCAATGAAATCCAATTTCCATAACTAGGAGAGGCTTTCGCATTGTCTTTACCCAACGCTGAATTTTATTTTTTATGGAATATAAAGCTTCTTTTATTTCCGCTAAATTCGTCTCCCTTGAAATTTAATTCATATTAATTTTACGCATTATAAAAATTCTATAATAGAATGTTGGGTTATTATCACCAAGTATATATTGATTTAAACTTTCTGCACTATTTATTATAACGACTTTTCATTAAATACAAAAATAATTTGTTCATGTTCCCAGAAAATCGGATTTTTTATTTAAAAAATCCTTATTAAACTTCGTCAAAATATAAACTACGAAAATAAAAGTTCCAAATAAATTTTGGTTTCCTAGTTAACGTATATAATTGATATAAAATTTCCTGGAATGCGAGGCAAAAAGGATAATTCGCCTCAATCGTCTATCGAGTGGTAGGAGAAGAATGATATCGTACAAAGTCGACAAAGGCAGTGTTCGAGTTGTTTGCGCGTCTATTTTTTACCTATTTTATGTTTATTTGCAAACTGTTTGTGTTTGCTTGTTTGCCATTATTTGGACCTAATTTAAACAGCGTCTCAATATTTGGCGAGTGGGGTTGTCAATTAGTTTTAATTGTTTGCTTTATTCGGTAACCAGCTTAAATTTTCACAACATACTTGTGACTTTAAAATAGGAGTCATTCTCAACGCAAATAAGTCAGCTATCCACCGCCATTTGTAAATGTACGTTTTAATCCTCATATTTATTTGTCTCTTTTAATTTGGGCTAATATAAAGTTACATTAACGTTTTTGGCACGTTACATCCTATAATACATTTCCGAATTTAAAACCTAGGATGTCATCCAAGTATTGAAAAGAGTGATTTATTCATAATGGAATTCTTTGCCTCGATTTTTTAATGCCAATAATACTTTAAATGTCTTAAACATAGGAAGGACTTATGTAATCTAGAAAATTCGAAATTAAAGTTATAAAACTGAACGATAACAACCCCAATTCGTCACTCGAAATAATGGTGCTGAATTTACATTACCAAGGTTTGTTAACACGCAAAAAAGATATTTAAAAAAAATTGAAATATGAATCTAGAAATTTCTTGAATATCCCTCGGAGGAATAGAAATATTTTAATATAATTACAGTACTTTTATTTCATTTTAGTCCTAAAGTGACGGTAATTTTATAAAATGCGATGTCTGTGTCGGTAAATAGAGATTCAATGAATTTTTCACCTTGACACAATATTATATCGCATTAAAACATTTTACAGAGTACTGAAAACGAAACGTGACGCATCTGAAGGAACCTAAGAAGTGGCTTACTACAACAGTGACCTGAATTTATTCTTCAGACCCCGAAAAAAACTATTTTCAATATCAATTCCGTAGTAACAAAAAATATTCACGACAAAATAGACCATATTTTCAATATAAATTCCATAGTAACAAAAAATATTCACGACAAAATAGATCGTATTTTGTTCTCGTTATAACTCAAGGATCCAGAAGCAACCATTTCGAAGCAATCGACTCTCCAAAACGTGGCAAGCATTCGCGCAAAATTTCAATCGAAAATATTTCGGTCATTCGGACTGGTAAAATTGACGCTAAGAGACCCTCTACCGGAACGCTTGTCCGCTGTCTCCGAATGTGATAGACGTCATTCTTTTGTTGTGACGTCCGAGTAGAGCTTTGGGTCTCTTCAATTTCGCCCGCCGAAGTATGAGTGATGAAAATACCTTCGTCCGTTGCTCTTCTTTATTACGAAAGTGGAGTGAACGCGACACGATCGATAGAGGAAGAAGTCAAACACATTTCACAAGAAAGGCACGGAAAGGTTGTCAGGATTCTCAAACGATAGCTGCCTCTGCCTTTTATCTGACGGCGCATCCATTATCAATGTATGTACCTATACGCATGTGCATTTATACATGCGCATGCACAGCAGGCATGCCAAACTCGAAGAGACATCAGGGCCGCATTAAAACGATGGATGTTATAGATGGGCCGCATTAGGACTACAGTCCGTTAATGCGGGCCGGAGTCGGAAAAATAGACTATCTAGATGATAAAACGTCTGCTTTTCAATGAAATAAATTGTAAAACGCGTTCTACTTTACCTCAGTAACTATAAATGAAACATCTTATTTTCGCAAAAATAAATTATTTATATAAAAATTGGAACGGTTTAGTTAAGTAAAAATTTAGCATTCGGGCCGCAGTGAGGCAAATAAAGGGCCGTATGTTGGACATGTCGTACGTTTGTATATGTAGATATAAATATATTCATGAGCATAATTGTGCCTTTTCGGATTCTTTGGAAAAACTTGCCTATCGATGGTTCCATATCATAACACATTTAAAATTTCCAATTACTGTTAGTAAGTGGGAGAATAATTATGACTATGGCTGACTTACTAAACAACCATGGAAATCAAGCGAATTTTCGTAGGCCACTGCGTTAATTATTAGGCTGCATGCGACGCATGGCGTTAGAGAGAGAGAGAGAGCTGATGCTGCGTCACTTGCTTCCATCTCGCAAGCCTGGAGGCGATTACTAAAACATGGCGAAGGGGAAAATAGGAGAGAAGAGTGCCCAGGAGAGATATGTCCTGGCGATGCAACATCCACTGGTCGAATTTAACATGCACAACGCTAAATGGAACCCTCTTACAGCACAACCAAAAGCGAAATTACAATATGAAGTTCTTACGAAACTAAGGAGCGGGCAATATTATATATTTACATGATTTATGTAAATAAAATTATCGGTTCTGACATAACGTTACTTTCTCCTACGAGTCGTGGACTCTGCTTGATTTAAACAGCTTTTTTCATCCGTGTCGTCACCCATGTAAACAAAAACATCTTCATTAACACTTTTAGGGAGAAAATTATGACGACTTTTTGTATATTTCTGATGTTTCACTAAATTTCGTTTCGACTAAACATTCCTAACATATTATAGGTACTTTGGCTAGCCGACAATAACTTTACCATTTTACTCTTATTGCAGTAAACTCTTATTCTGTCTACAGCATTAACAAGGAAATTTTAATTGACTTTTAATAAAAAATGTTAACATTAGCATAACTTCATCGTTCCTGCAACACGTGTGTACCTAAAATTATGCAAAATATGTGAACCATGCGTGAAATAACTCAATAGAGATATAAAAACTAATCAGTATATAACAAAGTTTAGTAGTTACCACCAATTTATAATTTCACTTGAGAAGGGAAGCTATATACCATAAATATTAGAGACGGGATATTACGGAAATTTAGCCATTTCTGTATTTTCCTCTTGCCCTTTGCTCTTGAGACCATAATGTCTGATTCGACGCCTGCTGAATTGTGGGTAAATAACTGGGACACGTGGGCCATATCTAAATCTGTCACCTTGCTTCATACCTTTCTCAAAACTTTTATGGGTTTCTAAGCGAAAAGCGGTGCTTTAAAACCGCAACGATAACAACACTTAAAAGATTCACCGATCCATCAGTCAAGCTGCATTCTGAATATACTAGCGCTGAGCGCGGAGACCGCTGATAAAAACACCCAAACAACAGTTTGGCAATCATCCGCCCGTTGTAGCGTCAACACGTTTCCTCGCGACGCGTCAGACGAAAGTAGCGGCGACAAACGAACGTAGGCGACGTCGTCTTTTTTTTCCCGTGACGTAACGCGCGCCCTCGAAAAACGGCAACGCAACCGTCCGATATTCGCGGCTGGATATACACTCTCATCGGCCATGAATAAACCATTTTCGTAACGCCATTCGATTTAGCCACTCAGCGCAAAGTGCTCGTACACGCAACGGCCGCAGACGGCGACGGCGAAGCGGGTAACCGCACAGCGACGAACGGAACACACACTCAACGACACAACACGGCGCGCGACTCAAATACCATAGCAACCAGCTCAAATATTTTGCTTCCTCGGCTGATATTCAGCAGCGCATGTTTATCTCTCTACGCGAAGATGGAGAGGTCCTTTGGCAGAGTTCGTCGCTATTTCGTGTTTGAATGGCAGGGAGGTGCGGAAGCATTAGACACTAAGAGAGTATCATAACCCTAATTTTTTAGAGATTCGAGAAAATTTATTTCATCTCTTCTATACATATATTCATTTTAGACGTAATGTACAGATTTTGGAAGACCCATTTTCAACAAAGAAAATCTTTACTGTCTTTTCTTTCGTTTCGAGTTATATAAGTCTGATCAGAACTTCAATTTTAACAATAAGAGTTAAATGGTGGAAGTTAACTTATATGTGGGAGACCCGGGTTCGATCCCCGGTCAAGTTCAGAATTTTTCTCCTTCTCAATCTTTCCATTCAATTTTAACTATTTTTCTGAATTATACGTCTTCATAAATTTTCAAGGAACTGTTCGTAAAAATTATGGTCATAAACGATGTTAGTGGAAAATTAACCGCAAAAGTTAAGTAATAAAATCTTGCGGCAATAACAAATAATTCCATTAAAAATTTAGGAGTCATACCCTCAATAAAATAAACCTCCCGCGAGAACTTATTAAGCAGTTTTCGAAAGCAAATTAAACATTTTGGCATTTTTCATCAAGTAACAAAGAAAACAAGGCATATCAATCCAGGATTACCGAATGCGTTTAAAAAAAAACCACGACCGGAAATTGCCGTTTTAAACGATTCCTAGGGATTCTTCCGACCCGAGTTAGTCTCGAGAAGATGCAAAACGATAGAAAAAGAAGAATCAATCCCACGAGCCATTTGGAAAAGGTCTCCCTATTTTTTTTTTTTTTTTTGGGCTTTGATTCTTCCTCTTTATTTTTTTCCCCATTCGGGGTCATCCACCTCCAATTTTTCGAGAAAGCGTGTCGAAAATGAGCCAGCACGCCGCAGGGAAGAATACTTCGCGTGCCTTGACCGGACGATGCTAACGCTTATTATGGGTCACGTGAACGACTTAAAAATATACAATACACGCAATATTAATTCATGGCTGACACAATAGGTCGAATAGACTCCCCTATCCGTTCCTTAATGAGATTTGCTAGAGAACTTATAGAAGTCCATAAATTTTCAGGACCGGAGATCATACTATTTCATTTTTTTTTAAATTACACCGAAGATTTTCTAAGCTGACTTTGTAATAAAATTTTACGATCAATAAAAGCTTTTATCCACAGTACATAATGGACTAATATGACGTTATACGTCTATGAGTAAAAATAAAATCTTCAGCAATATCACTGATTTTTGGGCGAATGATGTTTGAGGTGGAGCTAATATATTTTGGAAAATTAAGTAATTTAAAGAGATTATCCTTTGATGGAAAGCAGAAGCAAATTAATGTACGCAGTAAAAAAATGAAAGCATGCAATTTCGCAATATGAACCATTAAAGTCTATTTAAAAGCATCTCGTACGAATGAATACATTAACCTTGGGCTTAAAATCGATCCATTAATTCGAGGAAAATATATCGCGAATTTTCGGATCGGGACTAAATTTATAATGTTGAGAGAGAGGCTGTTAGTTTTGCCCAAAACTCCCAATACCTACATCCTTTATTCTGACGCACTGTCACATGTTATCCCCCGCTTATAAAGCTGCGGACAATCAATTTCCATCATCCATTTTCAAACGAGTTTCACTCTGCATTAAAAGAAACCAAACAAAAACTATATTTTCACGAGAATACTCATTTTCATCGGACTCGCTTCAATTGTATGTACGAAACGATTTGCCACGAACGAAAACGCGACGTACTTATTTACTCGATGACGAGGCTTTCAGTTTCATGAATGTATAATGAAGCTTTTTTAACATTCTTTACGCGAGCGAGAGCTGGCATATGAAATTCTATCGGAGGTCAGCTTATGAACCTATCTTCACGCACCGTTTGGAAATCATTAAAACGTGTATGAATGCTAAATAATTCATTAAAAAACGGGGAAAGATAAGATTTACCTAGTGAAATAGGAAATTAGAATCAATTAAATATAATTAGCCATTATAATGGAAATTTAAGCAGTAATCCAGTGGTCCTCAGACTTTTTTTTGCTGCGTCACCGCTTTTCCAGTATCGTTGTTTCAAATTAACTTTAAGGATGAATTTGGCTTCCCCTACTATATAAGTATGAAAACGCGTGTGTTCTATATCGAAACATATATAGTTCTCTTGGTAAGTGTGTGCGCGCGCGGACGGACGGTGTAACGCCCCCGCCCCCCCCCCCCCCCCCCCCCCCTTCCCATGAATGTCAAAAGCCGTTTGTTGTAGAGCTGTGCGGCAAACGGCGTTTTATTTATACAAGCAATGAGGTTCCTAGAAAACTATATTAATTTTCATAACGTCCCGGTTCGAATACAGGAGACAATTATATTTCCCACAAATTCACACGGGATTTTCGATTTTTCAGAGTGCAAGGTTTTTTTCCTTCATTCCTAAAAACATGTAAATATGGACCGATTTTCTTCGTTTTTACTTTATTCGACGGATAAAATTCTATACTATCTTATTCTTGCAATGTTTACATGTTAAACCGTCGAAGTTTTTAGAAATACGTATTCTTTTTCGAAATTTATCGAATTTTTTTACTCATTCCGGACGTTGCCAAGGAGACACTCATTGTTGCCTTCGAGTCAATTAACATCGATTAAGCCTTCAAATAGATAAAATAATAGCGTCATTCACTTCTAACTTTTGTTAAGCATCGAAATTATAGCTGTAGGAACGTCAAACTTTATGCATAGCAACGTACATATTTACGGATGATTATTTAGTTAACTGCGTATGGGAAGCGTTTCTAACGATTTAATCAAAGCAATTTCTAAGCAAAATAAATGAATAAATAAAATTTTCGCTGTATATCGTGACGGGATATTCATTAATGAAATAAAGCAAACAAACAAAAACTGTTTAAAATCTGAACATCTATATATATATATATAAGGCTTAGGTATGCTTCCGAGAAAGATATTAGGTACGTGTGACGGTTTAAACCACGAAAGTTTAGGTACTTCTAGATACCTATGCTAGAAGCTTGACATTTTATAATATGATCAGTCACGGCTCACAACCAACAGGAAAAATCGAAAATCCGAAAAATTTTCATTTTGAGGGGTATTTTTGACCCCAAACTTCCACTTCATTACCCCATAAGAAAAGCATTGAAATTGGTTCAAGCTATTTTTTAATTTCATTTAAAATTACTTAAAATTATGATAAAAACTCCGGACTTGAAGTATTAAACGGAAAGAAGAGTGAAAATAATTATTTTTGAAAACAGATTACGAATTCTTGCCGAATTAGCTACAATATATTTGATTTTAACTGCATAAAAAGGAGAAATTTTAAAATTTACAACAATGGACAATTTTATCTACCATGGAAACGCTACAATGCTTTTATATGGGATTCTTGCCTTTTAATAGTATGAACATCTATATCTATATCTGCAACAACTCGACTTTTCGATGTGCAGGCTTTAATTCATAAATATGCTCATATAAATTCGAAATATTGGCATCTGAGCTTCGGACCTGGATCGTTTTAAAGAAAAAAGTCCTACTGTTGTAAAATCGTATATAGCTAACGAGCGTAAAATTAACGTGTTTTATAAGCAGTTTAAATGAAGAGAGGGTAAGGAGAGGGGGAGAGGAGGAGAAAGGGAGAGAGGGGAGGGAGGGAAAGGAAAAGAGAGGTGAAAGAGAGATGGGGGAAGCAGGAGAGAGGGGGATAGGGAGAGAGGGAGGAGGGAAATAGGGGAGAAGAAGGGTTCTGCAGGAATGTAGTAATAGAGGGTAATGGGAAAAGGAGACAGGGTGAGGCAGGGGGAAAAGGAGAGAGGGGAAAAGGGGAGAGACAAAGAGGGGAGAGGGGGATAGAGTGAGGGGATAGGGAGAGAGAGAGAGAGAGGGAGATGCATCAATAATGCAAGAAAATAGTAAAATACGTCTTTAATAGAATCGTTTTCTATGGGGATGCCATTTGCACCATTAATTGATTGACATTATTATTAATAAATTTATTGAAATAAATCTGTGTAAACATTAAGTGGGTACAGCTCCAGCCGGAATGCATCCTCATGAACTGAAGCTTAAATAGGAGTCGTTATCATGCTCCTTAGAAACCTAATGCCATTGAGAGGACTATGTATGGTACAAGACTTACTGTTACTCGAATACAAACACACCTAATCAAAGCAAAAGTGATCGGTGCAGCAAACTCAGACACAGTACTTTTTCCAAGAATCTCATTCATTCCATCAGATACAAATTTACCATTCAGTTTCAAACGAAAACAATTCCCCATACGATTGGCTTTTTCAATGACAATAAGTAGGTCTCAAGGCCAAACATTTGATAAAATGCATTTACCTACCTAAGCCTGTTTTTAGTCATGGACAATTATATGTTGCTCTATCAAGAGTCAGATCGTTTGATTCACTTACTGCAATTTCAGGAAAGAACCCAGAAATTCACAACTGTGTCTTTAGAGAAAAATTTGATTAATAATATAAGTTTAAAAAAATGCATGAATGTTTAATTAAGAACCTGTAAGATATGCTATATCAGCGTATGTTACGCGGGGTACAGCTAGTTTATCTATATTTGTCTAAGCTAATACGTGATATATCGTGAATTTACCGAATATGTCACACTTTATAAACTCTCGCGTCTCCTTGGGGTCTCACGTCACCACGGATGAGAACCAAAGAGTTAACCCAATGGTTCTCAACATTTTTTCGTCTGCTTCATCCTATGTTCAGTTCATTCAGTTATGCGTCACCCCGTTTACAGTTCCATTATCTTAAAGTCACCTTTAAAGATAAATTATTGCGCTTTACCTACCACATAAAGATAAAATTCTGGCATATAGATAAGAACGAGTGTTTATTCTCCTGGTGTTATTTATGTTTATATAAGTCAGAATATTATACACTGTGAATTTATCAAATATTCTCGTTACCCCTCAATAACCGTCGCGTCACCCTGGGTTGTCATGTCACCCAGTTTGAGAACCACTGAGTTAACCGAACAGATTTTCCACGAGTTCTTCTCAACCACTCGTGAGCATAAGTTGTTATTAGACCGGTACCGTAAGTTATTTTCCAGATTTTCATAGCCAGTTCACAAATCATCATAAACTGGAACTACAGGTAGCGGTAAAACAATTATTCAGTTCTATTCAGCTTTCTGCTGCACCATGTTGCTTTATGCATGGGTAAATATTCGACGCACAAGTTATGACTCTCATTTTTGCAGAAGAAACATTCAGAATAAATCCATCCGGAAAGTAACCACTGAAGAAGCGCTAGAGACATAACATCCATGCGCAATAGAAGAAGTACGTGTTGGTTTAAAAAAGAACTGGCCGATGGGAAAGATTAGGGAGAAGAATCCCAATAGACAAAAAACTTGAGAGAATAATTTCCATAGCCCGTCCCTGGAATCGTACATAGAAACAAATTAATCATGAAAGTTCTCGCGGGGATGCAAATAATTCAAATATAGAATTAGGTTAGAGACAGCAGAAAATAAAGAAACAAATTTGGCAAAAGAAAGAGAAAAGGAGAGAGAGAGAGTATAGAGAGAGAGAATGTGAAACCTTACTTTTTCATTTTTAAAATTTCGAATGCAAGGAAAAAGTAAATTAAGTTCTAAACCCAGGAGAGGAGATGTTACTCTGCTGTTTTTTCCCTCCGACTTCCACTTTGACGCTTTTCTTACCACGAGTTTAATTTTTTTTTGTTTACAGCGTATCTTCCCATAATTTTTTCTCCTCGCTCTTTCTCTAAATATGAAATTATAATAATTTTCTCCTTTTTGGATAATTATGAAGTAACAGCTTCCACCTGTAAATCCTCCCTCTTAGCCCCTTTTTTGCAGCAGCAAAAAATATCCGATGGACATTTAGGAGCCCCTTCACATCTGTCTCTCCATCTCTTTCTCTGAGCTCTCTTTTTCATGTGCGAGGCAGGGCGGAAGAGAGAGGTGCGACGGCTTGGAGGTGGGCTGAGTTTCGAGAAACGCCCAAAGAACCCTCTTCCCTCGGTTAAATTCCTTACGTGCAAACATACAAACAAAACACTCGAGTACGCGCGTCGCTGATTGCGGCTGAGCAAACGAATTTCGAAATTCCTAGGGCAAACGATTAATGCCGGCGGGAAATTTCATTTCCTCCGCTAATGGAGACAAAGGGGTTGTTTAACTGGGAATTATCATGGATACGGATGAGGGAGTGATCGTTGCTATGCGGAGGTTGGTTATATTTCCTGCGAATAAAAATGGTTATTTCATATTCTTTATAATATGAAATGAAATAAGTAATGCATTAATTTAATATCGAATAACATTTTTATTTCTTTTATTACCCCATTTCATCTCATAAACGAATACATCCATCTTTCTTTACTGTTAAGAATTTATTGTTTTAATATAGTCCAAAAACTAATGAATCTAGGGAAATTTCAAGATTTTCCTAAATGTGAGTTAATTATGTTTAAATAAATTAATAAAATCTACCACTGTGTATTTTAAAACGGCCTTCAATAATTTGCCCCTACTAAAAATGATACCGAATACAATTAAAATTTCCTCTTTCTTGCTTCACGGAAAAGCTCCTCAAGACTCTTTGCACACGCTTCATGACCCTACTCGAAAAATATGCATTATTATTCAATAACATTAATTCAACGTATGATTGATAACAATTATTACCCTATTACCTTTTTCACTTTCTCCATATACGTAGTATAGAGAAAGTATTGTTTCCATGAAAAAAATCAACTTCGAGATTTCAATGGGAATACATATTTGAGGTCCATAGAACACGTCTAGACTATATTCAGAATGATGTCTGTGTGTGTATGCGATTGTGGGCGCTCTAACTCGAATACTTGCCATATAATTACCAAATTTCATATATAACACTTTGGTATGAGCACGAAGAGCTGATTAGTTTTGGAAAATACCGGTTAACCGGAAGTCGAGGTTTATTCCAAACCCGATTCGGTTTTGGCGAAATATCTCCATTAAAACATCATTATTTTATCATTCTTAGCTGCAAATGGTCTTGGGAAATTTTTGAAGTATTTCTGGCCGTATTTAAGGATGAAATGGCTTTTTTTTAGTGGTCATACGTAAGCCACTATAAATATCTGCCAGTTCATCACAAAGGCGCAGGTTCTTTTAATACAAGAGGCAGTATGATTTATGTGAATAAAGTCATAACATATTGGATAAGTAACTTTTTCATAAGTATATATTACGATCAAAAACTTAAAATAGAAGATTAGAGGTGCTTCGTATGTATCCTCTTAATGAATGTAGGAAAAATATCACGTATAAAAAGGTAACGAATTCCTATTTCACCAACGATTAAAAAAAACGTGAAATTATCCATTTTATGAGCCATAACCTTTTTACGGAGATATAATTTTTTACGTCGCTGAAAGGAACTAATTGCATGAAGTCATCAAATAAACTCGTTTGATTAAGCAGATTTAATTCGAGATAAACTAGATACATAAATCACTGTGGTTTTTTCATGCACCTAGACAGCGTGTAAAAAGAATGATGATTGGATGTGCAAGCATATAATTTCTTCTATCACTTAAGAGATCAAATATTACGATAATCGATATTCATACAGCAAAGAGCCATCGATTACAATGATAGCTACATTAACCGATAATGCGTTTCATAAATAGAAAGATATAATATTTCATAAATTTTTAGCTAAAGTATTTGTTCAGAAGTCGTTGTATATATATATATATGTAATATTTGTACTGAACGATAAAAAAAGTCTAATGGAATGGAAAGAATCTTCACTTTCTTTTGCGTAAAACAATCCAGCGACATTCACTCAATAAAAAAATAAAAGAGTAAGATCAAATTTCCGGAATTAAAATAACCTAATTAACTTTGTTAGAAAGGAGAATCTGAAATACCTTCTACCGACCTTAATCGACTAAGAATTAAGTCCCTCTGTGCAAGGCACCGATGAATCAATAACAAACTCCTTCTCTTCCTTCCCTCTCCCCCCCCCTCCCCCTCTGCGTCTCCTTCCCCCCCCCCCCACTTTCACCTCACCACTTCTCCTCCACTTGGGAGCGGCAGAATGGGGCATCACGCGTGTATGCTCTTCCAAGAGGCCTCTTTCGGCGGCTAAGGGAAGTGAATGGCTGAGGGGAGGGGAGGGGAGGATGGGAAGGGGAAAGGGGAACGCCATCCAAGGCCGCGAACTACCCTTTCCTTCGCAAAGCCAGATGGGCAACCACCTCACTTTCTCTCTCTCTATCCCTCGCTACACACACATGCATACACACACACACACACACACACCAAGTCTCCCCCCTCCCACAATACTTAGCTCCGTCCTCGATAATTGGCGTGATTAACCCACCTCATTTCCCACGGATTAACCACCCCCTCCCGAAATGTCTCGATAAACCCCTTGTATGACGTAATAATTCATCGGATCGCAAAGGGGGTTAGAGGGAGGTAATCCTGCGTAGTGATTAACTAGGGTATTGTTGGTCATTCATTCCCCTTAGGATTCCGATTAAACGGATCTCGTATTGGATTATCCGAGTTTTTTAAATCCGATTTTATTCTATTGAGGCTCTCGAAATTATGCCGGAGGAGTTATTTTTTAAAAAATATTCCTGTCGGAATTAGCCAATCTGAAAATTTGGAACGTGACGGAGGGGTTGTAACGAGGCGACGCTCGAGAGATGAATCGGAAAATCTAGTCACGGAAATTAAATAAGTGAAAAGGGATTTCGAGGGAATTGGATCAAGGATTTGTTTTATTCGCTTTAATAAAACTTCGTCCGAAAATTTACTTTCGCTCATCCGATGAAGTTGGCAATCGTCAATAAACGAGGCACATACGCACGCCGGGTATATTTCTCGCATATCACGAGAAGAAAAACCCAAAGGGATATACTATACTTCCCAGAGTTATAACTTAATTTTGCTGCGCACATAGAAATTAATTCTGAATGCTCGGAAATTAAATAATTTTAATTTAAATTAAGACTCGGGAATGTTCTACGAAGGGTAAATTTTTCCCTTATTTTTATGCATTGGTGGAAACGTTGAAACTTTACTAAAAGCACGCCACGAGATTGTCGAAAAAACATATCGATAAATTTTTACGGCTTCAATCTCATCTACGCTCACCGCATCCATTCCTTGAACATTGTAGAACGAGTGATTGTCTCCCGTGAAACTTTAGGCATGATGTCATTGTAGTTAACACTATATAATTAAATAATAGGGAAACTATTTTAATGTGCAGATTTACTTTCTTTTAAATTTCTTTTTCGTTCGCTCGATTCAAATTACTTACAGAATGCTTCAAAGAAGTTTGAACTATCTATAGGAGTTTTATATTTCAAAGACTTCCGTCCTTGGGGAATAATCTAGCTCAAAGTTATTTGGAAACGGAAATTTGGAGGCAAACTTCTTATTAGACACAAGTACATACACTAGATTACACATTGCAGTCTTATTACGGAGAGCGGATTGAAATAAAAAAAATTAAATTACTGCTGTAATAATTGAGAAAACCAAGTTTTATATCGCATGATAATGAAAATATAAGAAGTCTTTTGCTATAATATCACGTCCACTTCTGTTTATAATGTGGCTTAATATTTTTATCTCCGAAAACAACGCTGGCCTATAGTATTAACTTTTTTCATCAGAAAATTGAATTATAATCTTAATATCATGTCTAGCATCACATTGGAAATACGCGACTGGGTTATTATAAATACCGTGATATAGTGAAAAACTCCACCATTAAAATAATCTCATTGAATATAAATTGTACGATTATTTCTTTGAGATTTTGCATGCCATTTTGACTTTCATTCTCCAGACATCCTTCAATGCTTAATCTACTTCAAAATAATCCTCCACACAGGTTTTGTGTATTTTCACCAGAAACCTTAACTAAGAGTAATAAATAGGAATAGCCAATCTTCTTCACGGACATGAACATATCTCACAACAAGATAACGTTCAATGATTGTTAACGCAATAATAATTATTACTACGGTAACGAATAACTTTAAAAAATCCTAATTAATAAACCATGTACAGCAAATGAAACAGCAGTCTGGGACTCACAATCAGTGAATCTGATTCCAAAGGTAAATATACACTTTAAATTTTTTTATATTTATCTTTACTTAGTAGTTATGCTAATGACAAGTTACACTAACAAGATAAATAGTTTAGCATTTTCGTAATTAATTATATAAATATAAAGATTTTTGTAATCATTTCCAAATATTCAGCTTTAAATACTAACAAATACTAAAATTTTAAGTAACTGTATCGTTTTAAAAGTAATCACTATTTATTAAATAAACATTCATGAAATAAATAGTTGTAAGCTCTAGAATTCAAAATATTCAACGTCTCTTTTGATTTACTGAAATTTTTCTGTTTAAAAGGGAAATAACCACACAAAAGGCTTAAATCTGTACAGTATTTCTTATGTGATGCTATTCGCATGGTAACACTTGTTTTAACCCACCAAAGAACAGAATTAATAGCATAATGAGAAAAACTCTTTGAAGGCATCACCTCGAATAAGAAAGATCAAAACTAATCTTCTCCATTAACTTCATATTCCATTAACTTATCTAAATGGCGCGATCCCCTACTATAGGAGACACTTAAACCTCTCGATAATGTTAATCAATACATTACCACGCGCGAGAATGTTTTTTCAACATGTCACGACGCACCTCGTAGTAACTTCCGAAACGAGTCCCGTCGGTGCAATCTGGAGTTAAAACAACTTTAGGCGCCACGCTCTAATTATCTGATGCGTATCCGAGAAAAAAGAGACGGAAATAAATACCGGTATGCTGGCGATACGGAGGCCGTATGAGAGAGGGTGGAAGGATCGAGGGTGGCGCAACGGGTCGAATGCACCGCCTCTTCCACCCCCACCCCCCCTAACGGCCCCTCCCTCCCTATATACACCCCCTCCTCCGAATGCGACACACGGTAAACTCGCTAATTGGAGTCTCAGATTCGTAGATGGTTTATCCATCCCTCCTGCATCTGATTCGCCCTCCCCTCCGTGTCTCCCCCCACTCCCCCTTCCCCTACTCACTCCACTGCATCATTCCCGCTTTATCTCCAACTCTCGAAACACCCTCCCCCCCCACTCCTCCCCTTCTCTCTCTCTCACACACACACACACGCCCCCAATTGCGGATCTGTTTATATGTTCACACGAAGATGCCTTTCAATAGGAACGCCGCGATCCGTCCCGACGAGAGGGATGTGGCAGCATAGCGCGTTGGGCGCGCGCACACACACACACACAAACCGAGTGGAAGCCGTCAATGGAGATTGGGCTATCCTAAGAGAGGCCGTATGCAAAAGATGATAATGTCAGCCCTCCGTGACTTTCACACTCGAATATAATGAGCCGTCTAATTAAGATATCCAGAGCGGAGGCTATTAAAGCCGGATCGAAGAAAAAGAGAGACTCCATTTCTTTTTTATATATAAAAAGGATCGGGAGATGGAAAAGTGCCTCAATCTAAGGTTCTTTCCCTCGTCTGTCGAGTGGAAAACCGTAGATAAGTGAGTCTGAAGAGATTAATTAAGATAAATGCATTGATTAGTGATCCTATTTTTTTAAAGAAAAGAACGAATAAAGAACACGTATGGGTGCAGAAATAAAGCCATTTCAAAGTGACACTAAAGCATTTAGGGTCTATATTTTTATTCTAGTATAGAAGTTCGACAATGAAAAATAGCAACGTTCGATTGCAGCAATTTAATATGTAAACCAAAGGTTATTTCGGCAAATTTCTGCAAATGTTATTTAATTTTGATGTAAAAAGCGGCATATCTGCTGTAACAATTTAAACAGACATTTTTCAATCGTTTGGCTTATAGTTTCAACATCCACCTGTAAAACAGTTATAAAAGTGTACAGTGTATCACAAATACATTGATTGAAACTAAACTAACCGAACTCACGCAATAAAGCAGCGAAACTCCACTATCCGATTATCTCTGTCTACTAAAGATTTCTTCCCTACTATAAGTTGCTGTATTAATATACGTATTTGCGTAATTAATGCTAATAGTAGCCCACGTCCGTCCGTCCGTTGAACTGTTGATTGGTCACGCGTCTGGTGGCGAATTATGGTTTGACACGAGCAAATCGACAAAGAATCGAGATGGAAACTATAAATTTCACAGATTTAAAGGTGATGACGAAAATAAATCTCTAAAAAGTCCTGGATTTTACTCCTAGGAATACATTTCCATTTCCCATAATATAACACGTAAAAATCGACTTTTGGACGTTTAGGCTTTCATTCTCTTTGAGATTAAAATTAGAAATAATTAACCAACGATCTTCGGATTTGAACAATGTTGAAGAAAAAATCATTAAGTTTCTTATTCCGTTCATCTTTTTTCGCCTACAGTTCGAAATCCCTCACGTTAAATCTGGGCTGGTTTCACTTAAAAACATATTCGAGGTGTATGTAAGCTATCTGAAAATTTGCCACCCCTCTGGTTAGTACAGAAAATAATTAACCTCTTTAAGGACATTAAGTTCCATTATTTATTAATGGAAATTGAAACTTTCAACTGAGAGATTAACTTATTTTTAGATCTGTCAATCCATAAAAACCTTAAAATCTCAATTTAATGTCTTAATATTGGGAACGTCTTCAACTAAATAAAAAAGACCGAAAAGTTTGTTCTTAAAGAGGTTAAGGCAGGAAATGATAATTATGTATTTATAAACAAATAAATACTAATTATAAGGCACAATAAGTTAACCCTTATAACTAATGTTACTTATGAAACTTAATACAATAACCTGTAACAAAAATAATTAGCTAATATAACTTTTACAATTTTACATTGACTTTTCGGTATGATTAATATATTAGGAGATTTGAAGAAAAGCTCGTTTTTTGTTTCCAGTATATGACACCCATGATTGGGATAGTTGAATCATTTATGCCGTTTAGTTATTTTCCTTGGCCATAAATCATAAATACCAAGTTTTGTGAAAATCCGTCAGGTAGAAGCCTAGAATGAACATGCGTATGAACTGAGCTAGCTAATTGGCGCATATGTTGGAAAGGAAATGCGCCTAAAACATCCTTAATGAGTTATCGTAAAACGAGTTACATCGAATTTTTTAATGCACGCAAGGTGTTTACCATGAATATTTCGAATATGTTTCGTCGCGCAAGCATTATTGTTTTTGTGCTTGATTATTATCTACTAACTTTTCGTTTTTCGTTAAGTTGAATAATTTTCCTGCAAACACCTTCAACTATTTCTATTCATATCTATTCATCTTCGCATAAATAATAAATAATAAATTGTTAAATAATATCAAGCCGTCAAAATAATGACTTTGATTTTGGTATAGCTTTTCTGCACCTGCACTTTTTGAAATTATACGGGACAATAAACTTCTCGAGTTTAATTAATCACCTCTCCTATTTTATGCCTCAGTTTCGCGTTTCCTTAAAAAAAACAAGGAATGCGTTTGCAGCCGGACGGCAAAACAAAAATGACACAATTCCTTTCTTTTTTTTAATTTTTAAAGCGTTCTACAGCAGGACTCGCTCTTAAAGGGAGAGAATTCCTATGTAGCAGTAGACGCGGTAACACGGCGTACTGAAACGTTAGGATCTTTGTTCTCCAACACAGACATTAATTTCGGGAACTTGAGCGTACAGTTAACCGGATAGCACTGTTTACAAAGAGATAACGCCGTTTGCTTAAAGCGACATTTTTATATGACCTTTTTATATTCTACTTTTGTTAATCAAGGCATTGAGGAAAAAAATTCACATTTCCGTAGAGGTATTATTTTTGTTTCGAATTCAACGCTCTCTTACAACATTAGGTATCTACTTCCTCTCCGTCACTAAATATCGTAAGGTGTTTCCAAAATAAATTCCCATAGTTAGCAACTTTCAAGATTGTTCTGAAACATAAATAAATAAATTTCAAATTTTGATTTTCCTTAATTAAAACGTCACGTGACACAGACGAATAAGAAACTTCCACAATCAAATAAATAATATTTGTTTTACTTGTTGAAAAGGACGATTAGGTTATTTGATGCTTTCCCTTCTATTTGGACATTGGATACTTTTAACATTTACATTAGGATATACACAAAATATTTCTCAAAGCCTTTTCAAATTTGTAACTTAAGGATTTATATTTTATAGGATGATCCTATAAAATATTCTACTTAATTCATGCGTTAATAATATAGCAACAGAAGATTTCCAAAGCTACAAAAATTATCGCCTACGCTCCTGAATAGGTGAAATAATTTCCTAAAAATTCTCGGCGCAAAATTAAGGAGTGCTCGAATTCTAAAATTTTAAATTCGAATTTTATCCTATTATACTCCAATTGACATAACGTGTCTAAAATTATTGAATCTTATCGCCAATGGTTCAATAAAATAACATGTCCGTAATTCTTCGTTCAAATCAAATGACTTCAGACAAGATGTCAATTTTTTGATGGAGAGGTTTCCAAATACAACCAGATATACGCTATACGAAAAACGAATCGTATTGCAGGAAACTTCGAAGAATGTATTTTTATGAATATTTTTTGTTTATCTTAGATTTTAAATTATCTATATGTCTTTAAACTGGTAAGCTTTTAAAGCAGTGAAATCTGAGGACTTTTCTTCATTCACTTTGCTGTTTATTCTATTTTTTGTTTTCAAGTTTTCAATCCAAAAACAAATGAAATCATAACCAGAAAATGTTGTTCTCTTTTGTTTTATCAATCTCACCAAGACTAGCTGAGTTGCTGCGAAGGATCGTGCAACATTGATTATATTCGAACCGTTTGTTTGTACTTGGAGCGGCACGCTTACTGGTACGGCATATTTATCCTCGAAAAGCACGAGTAAATTGCGGAGAACGGATGTGCAAAGTGTAAACAGATAAGCACACCCGCCATGTGGTTGAAAAAACACTGGCGCAGAATACAACAAGGCAGAGTCGAGAGAAATAGTGGGAGAGGGAAACGGAGTAAGAGGTTTTTTTTTAAACTTCATATAGTCCTTGACTTCCTTACCTTAACCAACGGACATTTCAACCACAGCTGGGAAATGACTTTCCTTCTTATTTAAAAAAATAAGGATAGAGATTTACGGATCACGTATAGGCGCAACTTATACAACGTCATTTTTAACAACTATATTTCTTCACACACTAATTGTAATAGGCACAGAGTGGGATAAAGTAAAAGGAAAAACGTCCGAATTTTTTTCTCCCAAGAAGGTATCAGTCTAAAGAGGAGCGCTCGTTTCAATTCTACGGTGGAAACGAAGCAAGAGATGGGGATGGGGGGGGGGGGGGGGGGGGGGGGGTTCCGAAAAGGAAGAGATCTGGAGAAAAAAACTCCCACAACAGAAGATGGAAATTGAGGGAAACGCTCATCTCTTTAAACCCATCTGGATCCACCGTGACCCATTTGACTCCGATCACGACCGCAAAAAACAGATTCGGGAGCGACCCGTTCGACCCATCGCTCCCCCTCCCCCCACAACCCTTCCCTTCTACCTCCCTTTCCCCTCCCAGCAGATTTATCTTTCTCTGGCTACCTCTGGACCACCCCCTCTTTCATTGGAAGATGGGGAGGGAGGACGCGGAAGAGCTAGCAAGTGGGGCGGAACTAAAGAAAGAGAGAGAGAAAGGAGATAGAGATGGCGCCTATTAACTCGATTTTTATCGGTCACAAGAACTTGGAAGGAAATCTTCGAGAATAGGGTAAAGAGGTTGGGGGGGGGGGGGAGAGAGAGAGATGGAGATAGAGAGGGAGAGAGAGAGGGAGATAGAGAGGGAGAGAGAGAGGGAGAGAGAGGGAGAGAGAGAGGGAGAGAGAGAGAGGGAAAGAGAGAGGGAGAGAGGGAAAGGGAGAGAGAGGGGGGAGAGAGGGGGGAGAGAGGGGGAGAGAGGGGGAGAGAGGGGGGGAGAGAGGGGAGAGAGAGGGAGAGAGAGAGAGGGAGGGAGAGAGAGCGGGAGAGAGAGGGGGGAGAGAGGGGGGAGAGAGAGAGGGAGAGAGAGAGGGAGAGTAGCGAGATAGAAATCTGGCGAAGGGGTTTGAGAGCTAAACAGGAAAGGAGAAAGAGGGAGGGAGGGAGGTGGAGAGGGAAGGAGTGGGGATGGGAAAGGAAAGGAAGAAAATGGGAATTTGATGTCCATATATGAAGGGCGTAAAATCGAGGCTGGGGCCAAAGCCACCTCCTCCGCCCACGGGCTCTCTTAAGCCACCCTCCACCTACGACGCCGCCGTCCTCGGTCCATAGGGACAAAGGAAGGGGAAGAGAGACAGATGAAGGAGAATATAAAAGATGGAAAGAGAGCACTGAAGAGGCAAGGGAAAACGATGAAGAACCCCTATAAGCGAGAGATAGGAACCAAGTGAGATGAAGAAAAGCGAAAGCACGAGAGTTTAGGAGGATAGAAAAAGGACGGAGAGAGGTACTGTAAGCCAATTAAATGGTCAACGAGAATATTTTTAATGTTACCACGAAAAAGAGATATTAAAAGGAATGAAACAGGGAACAGGTGGTAAGAGAGGTGAGGAAAAAAAAGGGAGGAAAGACGGAGAAAAGAGTGAGAAATGAAGTGGAAGATCAGAAGAGAAAAAGAGCAGTGCTGGAGAAGGAAATGGAAAGGGAGTCACGCGCTCGAAATGACGGCAGCGATTGACGAAAGAATACGTAAAATGGAGGGAGGCAAAAGGGCTGGGCGAGAAAAAGGGGAGGAAATCTAACAGGCGAAGTGAGACTTACGAAGGGTTTGAAAGGGCGAAATATGCATCGCTTACACTGAAATAGGCGAGAGGTGAAGAAGCATGCATAATACCATTCGGGAAGCGTAAAGATTTATATATATATATATATATATATATATATTATGAATCAATAATTTGGAGGCCTTAAAAGTTAAAGAAATAAAAATTTAAAGAATAAAATTAAAGTTAATCGGAAGGGGAGAGATAAAAAAACTACCAGATAAACAAACAACTGAACATGAAAAATAACTAACAGAAGAAAGAAGAAGATAGATTTTTATGAAAATGGAATCAATTGAAAAAGCACGAGATAAGGGAAATGGATATTACGAACAACGAAAGAAACAGCAAAAGAAACGAAATTAATTAGTTTAAAAGACGTGGAATTAAAACAAGATGAAAAATCGAATGAAAAAGATAAGAAAGCGAAAGGTGAAAAGGAAAGGAAAAGAATAACTATTGGGGAATCGGAGATAGGAGAACAAAGATCGATGAACGGTTGGTAATGCCAGCGAGAAATAAGGACAGAAAAATACTGCGACAAAAAAAAGGAAGACGTTTTGGAAGGAAATAGGAGGAGTAGGCTCTTTGGAGGAAGAGACGAAAAAATGTGTGAATTTGGAATGGGTATCCTTGGCCATTTGATGTGAAAGGTTTTCCTGGAGAGAAAATTCGTTCCAGATTTTTTTTGTTCCAGTTTGTCCTGGACTGGATCCAAAGGGGAGGGAAGATCCAAGGAGTCATAACCTGCGACAGGTCTAGGAGGTTTACGACTGGAGAAAAAGAAGTGTAGTTTGAAAAAGAAGGAAATCCGAAAGAGAGACGGAAAAAACGTATGAGAGTGCGAGAGGAGGAAAGGGGAGAGATGGAGAGGGAGGGAGGGAGGGAGAGGGAGGGAGGGAGGGGGGATAAGATGGATGTGTGGAACGGGAGGATAGGATCAATTGGTCTTGACGTGCGAAACAAGACGAACTGCACCTAGAGCTTGTTCTCGAAAACGGTTCGTACCCCTAAAACACTCGATCTTCTTTCTCAACTCGCTGGATTCTGGAGTCCGTGTGTTTCGGGTGGCCTAGTTATGCAGGTGAATCTAGATGAATCGGGGCAGAAAATCCACTTAAACCGAGGTACCCCGCGATAAAAAGAATGACGGCGCATTTTGTGGCACGGAACGCTAATTACCGAGAAAGATAATCCTTTTAATACCTGATATAATGTCGCAATTACGTCTCTGAGAAACTTATCTTCCGTCCGGTGAAAAGGGAGCAGAGAAAACACTTCTTCTAGGCTCGGGACCCCTATCTCCCAACTTCCGATTGGTTGCTTCAACCATTAAGCTGCCGCAACAGACAATGTCAACTCTGTCTGCGGCGGATTTGTTATGGAGATGGTTCGCGTCTCGTTCGCGTTAGTGAAACCACCCGGAAAGTGAAAGATCGACCCACGGTGAGATATTTATTATTTAACCTTTATGGCTGTATTTCAACACTTTAAAAACTACGGATATGTATATTTCTTTAAAGCTGTCTCGTATGCCATTAAAATGCTCTCAGAACTCTATGTGAATATTTGATGTTTATGCTGTAACATTTCAGTTTTCTTAGAGACTGGCTCGTCGCGATATAACATTTAGAGTTGCCAGTGAAAGATTGTTTCAAGTATTAACTAAACTTATTGGGTAAAATAGCGAGTATATCGTCTAAATTAGATATATCGCCAATTTCACGCTTGGAAATGCGTTTGCCCACAGACTGCGTTCATTACATATAAGATATATGTTGATTTTGTGGCCAATAAAGCAAGGACGAGTATCATAATGTAGTAATACAATATATTATTTTAAGAGAGAAATTTTTTTTATACTTCAAACAATTAAAATATTTCACATATTACAACTCTGTGTACGAAGATCAATAAACATTCGCTTGTATCTTAAATACATATACAACGCATCCCACATCCCCATACAGAAATTTTCACTGGGAAGCTTTTTACACTAATAAATGTGTAGGTTATTTTAATAGTAAAAATTTTAAATGCTTTGCTTTGATCAATTTTTTCTGCCTTTCACGATTAATATTATGGAATCAATTTAATAGCAGTATCTTGTATTAAAGTGAACGAGTACACGCGCCCTTAATACAATAGATAGTTAATCCTACCATTTTATATTTCCTACAATGATGCAGTTTCAAAAAACGAAGTTCTGATCGAATATTACATTTCAACGAGCGCTTAGAGAAAATGAAAGTTGCAGCACTTTTTTGTAGATGAAACATGTAAGCCTTAATAAAAGATATAAATTCTAGAGTTATAAACCGTAATAAAAATGAAATCTGAAGTGACCTAAACAAAGGATCAAAAGAAGGAATCGCAGAAAAATGCGCACATATACATACATACAAACATCCTCCGACGAACGAACTATTCGCTGCGCCTGCCAATCAAAACTTCCTCCGTCTCATAAAAAAAACTTCTCAGAATGCTGCCAGATATGGAGCATTTGGAAAGAGGATACATTCTGCCAGTCTTCCATTCACAAAAGTGTTTCTGGATGGATGTTTTGCGGCGTTTCGCGTTCCGGGGGAACGCAAGGTCACGTGTTCGAATTTCCGAGCTTATTCATGCTCGCCTCACCATCGAGCACACGTGATCCAATCATACACAGCGTATATCAACAAGTGAACCCTGTCAAGAAACTCAAGAGGGATATGAATAAAGAAAAAAGAAAAATGAAATTTGAATGCATTGGAGGTCGTGACACATATTTTCAGAAAGACGTCGAAAAACCAAAGGATATTTCTTAGTAGAGTTGACTGAAACGTCAAAGTCGCACCAAGTCTACTCTTTTTAAAAAAATAGAGATGATCACAATTTTCAATCGGAATCTCTAGAATTTTGAGTCGTATTTGTCAGTCAGTTACGGATTTATCGCGTTTTAATATTGCTTAAAAATACTTAATTCCACACTGTTATGATCAGTATGCTGAGTTGGATGATTCCAATTTTTGTCTGATATAGTGACGGCATAGTTGTGGATTAATAAGTTAATTTATTACCATCTACATAAATATAGGAGATTACAATTTTTGTTTTATGATAATTAGTTGACAGAATATAATGAAATTTTTCATACTAATCCTCTCTAAATAAAATTATGGATTACATATTTTTCATACATTTTTAACTTCAACCTTTCTCTCTACCCCTTGTGCGCATAAATCTACGACAACCTGCATGTCAAACATTAATCTCAATCTGTATAAGCTTTTATATCGAAATGTAATCTATTAATCATACGCGATAAAACCCCTTTAATTCCGCTAATGGAAAAATATGTGTGACTGATTGGAAGTAACTTAATGAGAGCCTTAAATGTGCTCTTACTGAATTCTCTTGTCGTTTCTTTACTTTAGTTGCTAATAATATAAAGTTATGATACTCATAAATATTAACAAAAAATAATAAATTGATACGCGGCCTATGACTATACGCCAGGCGATAAACTTCCCTCTGTCTTCGAAATAATTGTGACAGTAATTATCAGTGCTTCATTGGAATTTAAGTGTTATATGTTTCGTCTTTTTCTGATATCGCAATATATCTGTCCATAAAAAGTTATTTAATAATTATTCGTACTTCCTAAAATAATCAATACTTTATTATTTATTAATTTTAAATTTAAAATCTATATTTTTTGCGTTTGCCATAGAAATGTGTTTTTCTAACTCATAAAATTCTTAATTTCACTTATCCCCTAATTATGAAGGAAAATTTAGGAAGGCGGCATAAATTTGAAGTTCTCATGTATTTTGGAAAGTACGTTAATTTTTTTACGTTAATTATCATTTTCCTATCAATTCGCCGAAATTCCTTCAATTTCTTTTCTCTACTAAAATAAAAAATGAATGTAACAGGCCCTTTAGACCACAGATGGTTATGTTCACGAATTTTAAGCTACTTAACTGGCGATCGCATTACCAGACACGCTCTACGAGAGATCTTTGGTGTGAGAATCATGACATGCCAGCATGTATCCAAATAAGCGCTCCTTTTTAACAGTAAAGTATGTGCTCCTATTATTGATAGTTTCAGCGGTTCGAAACATTATGACGGCAGGGCCGTAACAAACATTCATTTTTAATGTTTGAAATACATAATACCTAACGAAAAGGCATTTGAAACCTATCATAGTAATTTATCTAAGCAAAAGTTTAAAATTTTTAATACTAGGATTGAAGATACATTTCAATTTTTAAAATATTACACCCTCGACAACATTTACAAATGGGGAAAATTTTAACATTCTACATAGACTATGTTATAAAGTCAAAAGAATGATTAATGTATTTCCATAACTTGTAAAGCTATATTCACTATTTTGTATTAATTCGGCAATATATTAAATGGTAAATAGGTATAATTTATTCTCCTCTTTATACTGATTGACATAAAACTTCGATCGTCATTCGATAATATTTAGTTCCTCTTCGCATCTACTTGCGACCGACTTCCTGCAAGTGAGTTTCGTAAATGGTTTTCCCGTTTTTCCTTGAGATGTGATGCTTGGCCGTGTGCCTGGACTTCCAATCCAAGATTCAATACCAGCATAAGGAAAGAGGAGAGAACGAGAGGTAAACGCCATTAGCCGGCCCACTCTCATTGGGAGAGACAATTCTGTAGTTACCCAAATGCTCACGAAATACTTAAATAAAAATGTCATAATTTATATATAAAGTCTGAAACTAATATTAGACATTTTACTATTTCTTAAACATATATTACGTATAGAATGTATCCTTCTATGCATGGGCTTACAAAAACTTCGATTTTTACATTTCCTTTAATTTTTGGAGAGATGAGACCAAACTTTGTTTTCAAATTTATAGTTCTTTAACTTTTCAGTCTTTTTAAGATCAACCCCAAAGAATTTTCTCGACTAAAGATTTTATTTTATTTTATGCAAAATGACAACCATGAAACTTATTAGCCTGAACACATCTACGGTCAAATCGAAACTCTGGAGCAAATTTCTGGAGGAGGACCATATGCAGAGTGGCAGATGAAAAAATCGGTACAACATACATTGTACAAACTTTCTCATATATGGGTACTAATGCGTCGTTTAGATATCTTTAGAAAATGAAAATCGTATGAGCCTGTTTTTAGAAAATCCAGTTTTTGTTCAAGTTGCCCAAGAATAAACTATCCTTATATTCACTCATTGAGAAAAATGAAATACGGAGTATTATTGTAGATGTATACTCAAGTAACTGTACGAAATTTGATCAAAATCGTTACAGCCGTTTTTGAGAAAATCGAATTACTGTTAAAGTTGCCTAGAATAAACTAGCCTTATATTCATTTTTTGAGAAATATGAACTATACAGTATTATTGAAGACGTAAACTCAAGTAATTGTACAAAATTTAATCAAAATTGTTAGAGCCGTTTTTGAGAAAATCGGATTGTTGTTAAAAATGCGTAGAATAAAATAGGTACTCTTAATTATTGAGGAATGTCAATCATTTCTATGTATACTCTGCTCAGTATGATAAAATGCCTAAGTACGAGATTTCATTCATTTTTGCTCTACCGTATAGGCTCCAGAGCCAGTAACAGACAGACAGACGGCATTGCGAAAACCACTTTTTCGGATTCAGCGGCACCTAAAACGTATATTTCCGTAAAAATCTTTAGGTCGAATTTTTTCGCGATAACTACTTTCTCGATACTTCGTATGAGAAAGTAAAAATATTAGTGACAGGCAAAACATAAATAAGACAGTATCGAAAGAAACAGAAAGATTGTGTCGTTTAATTAATGAATTTCATAAGAAATTTTTATTTCAAATAATTCAACAACACTCGCACTGCCACATTTACAGCTGAAACAAAGATGGCCGGCTGCTCAACCTCAAACTCTCAAATATTCCCCTTAAGTATTTGAACGGGCCATAATTCCATACCTCAATAACAAGTCTATGCTTATACTTTCGTTCCTATAGCAGACTACGGTACTTAATCAGTTAATTTTAATGAGAATATTACATTTTTAATCACCGGGCATTAATAGCAGTGATGTTACCAGGATAAAATTTGTTTGATTTTCCTTTCGGTAAATTTATTTTTATACATTTTATTGAAAATAAATTATAGATGTCATAGTGATAAATCTTTAATAGCGAAGCATTCGCTCTCTCTCTCTCTCTGTAGAGTGTATGACAAAATTTAATGAAAGGAATAATTTTCTGGGTCTACTCGTCACTTTGAATGAAGAGCGAAATGCTGAACGCAATCGTGCACAGTGATATAAAAGTGTGGAAATCGAAGAGAAGGATGCTGAAAGGCACGGAACCTATATTACCTCACTCCCTACACCACGAGACCAGTTGAGGGTGACCTTTGCTTTTCTCGCTCGCTTCCGAAAATATCGCTGCACTGCTTTTAATGCACAGAATGGACCTGCACCGCGGCGCGCGCGGACTCGCTCCCTTCTCTTAGCCGAGTGAGATGACGTGGCCGTGAACTTCTCCCTCATTTTCGTATCACACACGACCACTAAGTTCTGAACGTATTGTGGAAACATCTACCAAATAATTTAAATTTCTTGCATATGATCCTAATTCAAATATGAAAACCGTGGTTGAACAAAAAATACCGCTTCAGTTATGCATTTGTGGAAAATAAACATCTACTAAAAAAATACCATTCAATTTTGTCTAATTTGTAATCAGTGTGATAAAAATATTAAAATAATTAATTGTTTGAGAAGAACAGCTGAAAAATATTGAGACAATAGTTATTATAAAACATGAGGAAATTCATATAAAAACCAACATGAAGACGGTCATAGAAGTCTCAAAGAATAATTAAATCAAATTGAGTTTTTTCGCTCTTTATATTTTAGATGAAAATCTAGGTGGGAAAAACGCCATAAAGAGATTTTTGCCTTTTTATCTAGAAATTTGAGTAAAACGGCCCAAATATGTCCTATAGTTCGTGAAAACGATCTTTTAAATCGATTACTTAATAAATTCTTTCGCATCGATCTAATGCACTGTTAATTCGGCTCCATATTCAGGACTACTATCGCTTTCCCGACCAAAATTACCTTGTTGATGACTCCAATGCATTGTTTTCGCAGGGGGTAATTATGTTCACATAATATACTAGTAAGAATCAAATAGGTAAATTTTATCAAATTAACATACTCCTAAATTCTGTAAGCTTAAAAGCATATTTACATATATTTTCACCATCCAGCTAAAAAATAAACACGGAAAACTTCAAACTAAATAGAAAGAAGAATAGTTCAGTGGCGATAATAATTTATGAATACAGGTTATTAGTATGAATACAGTTTTTGCAATGTTAGAGTAAATTCCTAAGAGTGTTTAGAAAGGGTGTAGTGAGTGACTGGCATCGCGAACATTTAAGTAACAGAGTGATTTATGCGGCAGTCTTAATTATTTACGGGATTAAGAGTAAAGTAAAAGCGGCGAGACTAGGGGAACCATTAATTCGAGACTTTTTTTAAACTATGTTTGCGATAGGTCGCTTCCGTGATAACCCAGAAAATAAGATTGATGTTTTATCACATTTGCCAAAATTCCTCCAATATTCGAAGCTTAGCCTTTTTCCATTTTGTTCACGGAAAATTGAATTCCATCAACGTAGGCAAATCCCGCTGACCATTCGATCAATGAATCATCACTTGGAATCCGGCCACCGCCGGTCGAATGGATGAATGACGCATAAATCACTCACCTATTCGAGTTTGAGGATTCGATTCCGACCTCAGCACTCGTTCCCGTCCACGCGTTTCCTGGAAAAATCGACGCGCGAATCACGACCGACTCATTCGTCCGCGTTTTTTCACGGGCGGATAAAAAAAAACATAAATTACTTTTCGGCTCATTGAAACAGATACGCCGGGTGGCTTGTTTGGAACCTTATGCCCAACGCTCTCGGTGGGAGTGACCTAGTCGTTGGCAGGAAAACCTTTTTTGTCTAAGGGCAACGGCGTCCAATATACCAATACATATAGCTGTTTTTTTACTCTCGTAGATTGAATTATTATAAAATACACTTTCATCTTAATTCCTGGGTTATCAATCAAATCTTTTTTATGCCCGTCGGAGAAATATAGTTTTGAGAATAAAATACTAAATATTTTATATAATTTTGGTTTCCTTGTATATAGTTAAATGAAAATTTCCCTATATGCATAATATTACAACAAATATTGTTTTGTTTCTGCTAGCTCAAACACACACACACACACACAAGTTTGCATCACACCAAAATAGTGATGAAGAAATAATTTTGTTCGAGCTCCTGTGTACAGAATACTTGTAATTCAAGTTTCCGACTACCTCCCATAAGCTCCAAAATTTCTTAGATAGATGCTTTGAATTTACAAAATACGATCAAAGTATAGAATGAAAAAGTCCAAGTTATTCATTCCAAATCCAATGATTAGTCCGGAAGAAGGGTTTCTGTAGGACTTTTATAGCGCGTGTATATCATGTTCAGATTCCTCGTCTGCAGTGAATCGCCAAAGGGGTGAACGTGCGTCTGGGCTGCAGAGACTGCGTCTTCTGGGCCTCCCTATTCCCACCCCCTTCCTCTCTTCCACCCTAGGGGACGGGAGGGAAGAGCGCGAATGACCGATGGGCGAATCTGAATGGGCTCCTTCACGATGCACGTTGGACGCAAAACCTGACAATAAATATATCGCAGAAAGATTCCTTCTGGGTTATCCAGTGGTCACGAATAAAAAAAATCGGTATAATATACATTGCACAAGCTTTCCCATATACTACTGCACCATTTAGTTATCTTTGGAAAAATATGAACTGTGTAGAATCATTATAAACATCAACTCAATCAACGAAATTAGATGAAAATCATATGAACCTTTTTTTAGATAATCCAATTGTTATTAAAGTTTCCCAAGAATAAACTAGTCGATTTATCGTTTGTTGTCAACGAATACAATCTTCGTAGCAACTGAAGTAAAAAAGATAACAAATATAAATACATGAAATCGTCTTTCTTATGCAAACTGAACACTTCAATCGAAAGGAAATGGAGTATCTCCGACGAAAAAAATTAACATAAATAGGTTAATTTTGCTTTCGTTCGCGCTTTGTAAGTGAAAAAATGATAATTTATGACGAAGAAATGAACTTGAACTTATAGATTACAATAACTCAAGTGAGCTATGTATTAAATAATTTTCTACTTTTTTATTTATATCTCAGAAGGTATAAAAGATGGAAAGCTAAATGTTTGCGTGCACATTTACACAGTGATGCCACTTATTCTTGAAAAGTTTATGAAAAGCTCACAGAGGCGAATAGGAAGACGTTCAAAATTAACATACAAAAAATTTATTGCGCATAAAATTAAACAAGGATTAATTGATCGAATATGTGGCGGTATAACCAAATGCAAAATTAAATAAACGTACTAATTTATTCATGTTCATGGATAAAACTCTACTAGTTTATAACGTTAATAATTACCAATCAGGTTTTCTTTGCGGATTGGTTTCAGATGGAAAACACGCTCCGCTGGACATAGGTCTCATTCCTGCCTTAATGCTGAAACTTTAGTTCAAGAGTCCTCGCGTTAAAGGAACTGGTATTATGAGATAAAAATTCAGTTTGGGAATATAAAATAAAGACTCCGAATAAACCCTTTCTTTCATCGTCTGGGTGGTTTTTTTCTTACCTCTTCAAGGGGGTTCTTATCAAATTATATTCTTTCCACTTAAACTTAATGCTCGTTATATTTATATACCACTGGAGTGGTTTTTTTTATTGATTACGAATATTAAAAAAATGTGATAAATTTTCCAAAATTGTGAAAGTCATCGTCCTATGCTTTAAGGCGCTTTCGAAGAAAAAGACTGATTGCTACCCAACTCGACGATATCATAAAATTGAGACACAAGCGACCAATAAAAATCGCAAAAGAAATTAGCTTGGCAGGTTTTTGGATATTATTGACGATTTTTCAGGGCCATATTTCCAACTTGTCAATAATCAGAAGTTTCCCTTACAATTTTACCGCGAGAAATACCGGACAGCAAAGGATGAGTGCTGAAAAATCTATGCTGCATGCACAATCAAAAACAAAATTTGAATAAATGTATTGATCCTTACAATGAAAGATATTTCCAGAAAGATTCTCACGTAAAGTAAACTCTAAAAATCCCTCTTCAAAAGCGCGATGTTCGTTATACTCTTAAAATACCTACATGGTGTTGACGGCCTTAAATATAACCGACACATGGAAAAATTCATTTACTCGAGTCGGAACAGAACATCACGAAACGCTAAGAACGTTAAAATCGTGCAAAGTAGCTGCCATAATATTTATTTTTTGAAATTGAAACCGTTGTAACACGAATGTTTTAATTTTATCTTGACAGTGCGATTTCATAACATTCTCCTTTTAACAAATGAGCTCTAAAACATCTCATATTTAGTTAAGAGAAAATGTGAACAAAAGTAAATAAACATGTTCTTCTATGGGGAATACTTTTCAATTAATATTTAGTAAACACGCTATGAGCACCAAGAATTAAATTACAGATAAACGTATAGTTCAAAAAGATGGTCGAATCATAGGACTGATATATTCTTCGGAATGGTAATTCATTCTCTATGCAATCTTCTGCATAATATTTGCATGCGAACGGTTTAACGTAAAAAATTACATGTATATCTTCACCCGAGAAATTCACGTTCGCATAAAATCCATTGTCTGACATCCTAATTGTACTATGACAAATAAAGAAATACGGGTAATTTAGGAGCAAAAACAAGTATCGGTGGAGTACTTTTGCGTTAATACGCCCTCGGTAATAAACGACAAGATTCGAAGCATGCCTCATAAAAGTCGGCATATACGCAATATTGCTAACGAACAATTTCCTAAAGAAAAACTGGGTTACATTTGAACCGAAGCATGCCTCATAAATGTCGGCATATACGCAATATTACTAACGTACAATTTCCTAAAGAAAAACTGGGTTACATTTGAACCGTCGCCGATGGCCTCACTTCTAAGTGACTATTCTTTTTTAAATAGTGAAGTAAGGAATTGGAGCGACCCTCTCTTCTCCTCTCGCCAAGGTCCCTTCGGACAAGCGATTTCACACGCCAAGCGCTCTCGCACTGGCGCTAAGAGCGGATCAACCTCGAACTAACTTTCTCGACACGCTACGCAAAAGTTTGCGGAAAATACTGATTCCCGTTAAATGGCAAGGTTAAAGTACAAGTAACGTGTAGACGCAGGAAAGCGTCGAATGCTACATTAAACCACCCTCTTAGTCAATGTCGACGCTAACGTACCGTCCGTCATAACGTGTGCAACGAAAATCTCATTTTATTTGATTTGGTGAGATTAGAAAAAAGGCTACCAATTTCGCAAAGACGATTTTTAAATGAGAAACGATAAAATCATAGGCCGAGCGTCTAATATGGAGGGAAAAAACAGTAATGGATGGCTTTCTAGATCAAATAAAAATATGAGAAATTTAATTTAAACAAATCTGTAATGGAGGCAATATTTACATTTTATTTTGATATACAACATACAGTTATTAAAATACTGGAATTTCATGCCCTTCAATATGTGCACCCGATGATTTCTTGCGCTTCAGATATCGAATTCGTTTTAAACACACTAGCAAGGTCAATGCTAAATTTCATTCTGATGTGCTGATATGAAATTCATTACATAAGCATAATGTTTACGTCTGGGCAAAAATGCTGCGAATCGCTGGAAGTGATATTGCTGTGGACTTAGACCAGCTACCGGTGAACCATAATATCAAAGGCTTCTTCTGAAGTAAAATACTTATCACCAAAAGATAAAATCCACGCTGATGTCACTCGACATTATACCCTTAGAATTTTTAATAAACTTTTATTTTTCACCGTTTAAATGCGTTTTATGCATTAAAGATGATTACTTTTTTAATCAGCGCACTTCTCTTACAGTTTCATCGTTCTCCTCTAGTTACGAAAAACAAATATGATTTATGTTTCTTAAATACTCATCTTGACCAAGTTTAAGACTCTAAGGGGTAATAAGAAAAAGTGAAACTTCCTATTCTGTCCCTACATTTCCTCTCTTCTGAGGAAGCGCCACTGCCTAATCCCATGCCGTTTAAACTGCTTGGGTCTATTTTCGTCGGTGGGGCCCTTTTAATGCCACGCAATCGAATAAGTGGTGGCGACATTTTGTAAAAAGGAATAACATTACATAGCTTTCTACGTATATATGTATATACATATTGCATTTATCTATATTGTTGCCTGGATTTTATATAGAGGCAAAAATATATCTATAAATTTAAACCTTTTTTAAAATGAAAAATAACAATAAAATAACACTACCTTACAACTGATGTTAATGCAAAATTTCTCCTTCCTCCTCGCTCTCTCCCTATTTCTCACCCTCCCTCCCTCTATTTTCTTTTCTTTTCTTTCTTTCTTTCTTTGTTTTCCTTCTTCCTTCCATTTTCCTTTCTCCTTTTATTGCTTTTTTTACAGAATTGCAGAAGATTTCATAAATACACACACACCTCTTATTGTGCGGGTGATATCCTGTAGTGTATTTATTTCTTCTCTTTTCTATTTATTTCTTTGTATGTTTATCCATTACATAATAGTCCATTATATGAAGATTAGTGTAGTGGATCGTAGTAGGTTTCGCAGGCTCTCCACACACCCCGTTCTATGCGGTCGCTTTCCTGCAGGGGGCTTTTAATATGTATGCAATATTCCTTATTTTTCCCACACAACAGTATCTCTTTTTCAGTATTTTATTATTATAATATTATTATTGTTTCAGAATATGATATTTGTATCATGACGAGGGGTTAGGTGAAATATGGGACTTCCTAGTCTCTCAATCTCGCCACAAACAAAGACGATACCTAATCTAACCTCAATCTCCCTTCTCTCCCATCCTCTCTGCTACACTCTCTCTCCCACTTTTCCTGCACCCAATCGCTATCCCTCACTCACAATTCGTCTTCAGCAATGGATCAGTTTGGGTTTCCATACTGCTTAGTTAAATCGCAAATAGGTACTTAAATTGAAATTTATTTCACTTTGGTTCTAAAATGTAATTTATATAAGAAGACAGAGTCGTCGAAACGGAAATAGCGAAAGGTAAATAAATGCTAGATTTCCAAGAGTGTAATGCAATTTGGCGAAAAGAACTTTCGCCACTAAAGGGCGAATAGCGTCGTTAAGTAAATAGAACATAAAAATGTAACAATATCAGTGTAACTGAATGCGGTAAATGCATTCCGAAAATTCAGTCGGATAGGAATGAACTCTCTCAACCAGTCCTTTTACATCCCTGTGCCCCATGCCATTCGGTGTAGTTTGTCTGGAAACCCGGGTTAAGTTGTAAACTTACGCTTGTAACCGCACTTCAAAGCGGAAAATTCCTCGTTCTAGATTTAAACCATTCAACTCCTCGATACAGCGATTTGGAGCGGATGGCTTGAACTTGCAACCCTAATATCTTGCGCCAGAGGTTATCATTCTATGTTGCGCGCAACTAAGGGAATTTTTTTTCGAAAAGCGGTTGTGACGGAGACGACACTCCATTATTTTAACATTGTTAATATGAGGAAATCAATTATACACCCAGTGTAACCCGCCTTCGCTTACGATCTGTTATGATTGATGGAGCATGAAGTCAACAAGGTTAGGAATTCCAACAGAACACTCAGTGTGAATGAAATTATTTTAACAGAAATCACGCGAGCATAAACATTAATATGAATTAAACAGAGTTGAAGTAGCTATAGTAAACTACGAAAGTGAGCATTTAGGCTGGAGTTGAAGGCTTGCATTGATGAATGCGTATAGTGGCTGTCAGGTTTCGCTGCGTAGAGATCATCGTTGATTTACGACGTTCCGCGTGTGTTCCAGCATGAATCTAAGATGTGCAGAGGGGCAACTACCACCTGAACGCACTCCATCTTGGAAGACGCACGTTGTAACGCACGCGAAATGTCGTGAATCAACGATAATTACCGCGCCCGAAACCCGAACTCCGCTATAAGTCGCTTTTAGACTAGGCAGTATCCCAAACGACAGAAACTGAAATAATATATGCAACAATACAAAATTAATTCGTCCGAAATATACATGAAAGATTCTGGCCCTGTTAAATCGCATTAACTCTTGGAGAATGAAACGGCGAAACCTCCAGAAGTTTTTTTCGAGCTAAGAGAAATTAAGTTTGTTCTTGGGATTTTGTTTAGTCCCTAGAGAAACAAGAGAAAGCATAAATATTCATACGACCTTTTTGAGATCTTTTCGACAACACTGGCCATTTTTCGGGTCTCTTTTAAGCGCCTCCCGAAAAATTCGACTATAACTGTATAGCCAAGGTTAGGCGGATATTTTATTTGCAGAATATGCGTGTAATAAGCAATTTCTCGAAGCGATTACAGCTGTCTATACATTTTGACAAAATATTCTTTATTTCTTTATTTAAATTATACCTATTTTTCATTGTTTTGTTTTTCCCGTCTGTGATACAAGTTTTACAAGTATTTTATAAAATCGTGGAGGTTATGAATAGTACTTATACTACCTGATTAGTAGAAAATGAATAATCGATAACCAACAGCCATACCGGTTTCCCTCAATGTGTATGTAAAGTTACTAAAAAGTGATGTGTATAATCAAAATACTCAAATACACACCATAACTAAGGTTATTGTGTAAGAATAAATCGGTCAAGAGCAAAACTTAGTTTTGCTTCTAAATTCTTCGTTTAAATTTGAAAATTGCGAAATGTTTGCCAGTTGGTAGATATAAAGTTAAATATCTGGAAAATTAAGATAAATCGTTCGCTTCCGGCTGATAGAAGTAATTGCTGAAATGTTTTCAAATTCTCTGCGCTGCTGTCTGCCACAAATGTTTTCTCAACATCATGTTATATCAATGCGTTGAATAAACCAGAGATATGTTATTTATTTGTTCCATTGTGTCGTCACAGTGAAAGAAATTGGAAAAGTTTCCACAATCAAATCTTGAAAATCGACACGATCCATTGTAATATTAAGGTAGATGTTACAAATGAATTTGACAGAAAAAGAATCTTTTTGCTATTCTTACTGTGTAAAAGCCTATTTGGTATCTCTATCAAAATTAAAATTCTTCTAGATCTAAGTTTATGTGAAGGATTGGATACGGACAGACCTGCGGCTAAATTACACCTTCTGCTTTTTTCCAAGGAAAAAACCGAAAAAATTTCCCGCGTCATTCAGTTCTGGATGAGAAATTATTTGACAAACTTTCTCCTAAATCATGGGAATCGTAACCGCGTCTCCGGCACGAAAATTGATATTCTTATAAATGGATCGAGGCACTTTCCTCATAGCGTACTTCATCCCTGCAAAGAATTTCTCTGCATTCATGACCAACTCAGCGGATCGCCGCTCGGGCGGGCGGATGTACGGACAAGGTGAGAGGCTGAGAAAGTTCTCACATAAATCAAACTTTTGGACAAAGTGATAAGAAATCCGATCTAAAAAGAAATCGCCGAAATCGAGAAAGAGCATCGAATGGGGAGACTCACCTCCGAGATCCGCGCGGGCTAGGAAGAATCCGGCGATGAGCAGGATGAAGAAAGCAGCGTCTGCCATGGTGACCATGCGTGTCGCCGGGAGTTACCCCTTCTTCGGCCGCGACTGGTACGGAAGGACGGCGGGCGCAGGAATTTTACGAGTTTCTCGATAAGAGAACGACAAATGCCGTGCGAGATGGGGAAGTATGCGATTATTTCGCTATCGAAAAGAGAAAAAGCCGAAAGAACATCAAACTCGCTCCAAACACCGTAAGATTCTCAGCCGAAGCGCGCACAAGTTTTTTCTTTGGAAAAATCAAAAAAAAGCGACAGAGAGAAACTCTTCTTCTTCGAGGTACGAGAAAAAAAACTTTTAAGCTCTCGAAGATACGACACTCCTCCGTACTTTAGCTTAAACGTCTTTTCTCATAGGAAAGAAAGCAGATCCAGCAAAGGCAAGAAATTCCGTCTTCCACAACCTTTCGGTTTTTTTTAACTCGTCTTCTCCTTACTGAAAACTGAACGTAAAGGCGCTCTTCTCCTCGATTAACGAGAGACACTGGACGGCCCTTTTTTATAAAGCGGGGCCCGGCCCTCGGTGAGGGGAGAAGGCCGCGGAGCAGAAAGCACGGCGGAGTCGTCACAAGTGACAGCCGCGCACCGTAGTTCTCGCCCTGTGGGTGGGGAAATGATATATATCTCTCTCTCCCGTACCCGTGTTGCCGAGTGTAGGCGGTTCAGCCAACTGCCGAACCGACTAAAAGCTCTTGCTGACTATAAGCCTCCCCTCCTCCCTCACTCCACCCTCTCCGTTTTCCTCTCCTCCCCCCTTTTCCATACTACTCCGACGCAGGTCGTCCCGACGCCGCGCCGGGGAAGGGAAGGCGAGGAGTCCCTTCTCCCTCCCTCCCTATCTCCCTCTCTCTCTCCCTCCCTATCTCTCCTCTCTCTCTCTCTCCCCTCTAGAACACCCTTTGCGCGCGCTCTCGCTCCGGCCTGAACTCCGCCCCTCAGGAAAACAAAGCTCACTTGGGTATACGTCTCCGGCTAAGAAACGTAACGGAAGGAGAGAGCGGGAGAGTCGTCATTTGTTTTGCTTGAAGGGTAACGTAAGGTTTTTAATAACACTTTATTCCCTTCATCGTTTTGCACGCGTACCTTGTGATAATCGATCGGATGAGTTGCGATATTGCACCGGAGATCTTCATCCGTGGATAAGCTTCGCTCTCTACACGTTATTCCAACACAGGGTTTCCCAAACTGTGTTCCGCGGAACACTAGGGTTCCGGAGAAGTTAAATGGGAATCCGTTCTTCTTTCTCTTATTTACAGGAGGAAACATGAGCCTCACTTGTAAATTGTATACTGTAAGATACATTAGCTATATAAATAAACATTATAATGATTTTAAAGTTTATTTTATTGCGATTAGGCTCACTATATCTTATTTAGGACTCCGCGAGAAAAAATATTTGAATACATGGGTTCGGTGGCTTCACAAAGTTCGGGAACCACTGCCCTAACACATATGATAGTATTCTGTCTTGGGGTACATAAAATTAACAGACGAGGACGAGACTTCGTGGAATTCCATAAAGGATGGGATGAATTATTAAAACTATAAACGTATAACAAGAGAAATTTAATAAAACTTCAGCAGATACCACACAATTAAAAAATACGACCGGTTTCGGTGAATAAGCACCATCATCAGGTACCAAGTAATTCTAATTATAAGAAAGGCTTATACGTATATACAGAGCCAGATAGAGGGGGGGGGGGGTCAAGAGGGCCCCCCAAAATTTATTCTAAAGGATTTTTATTCATATAGTTGTATGGCTTTCGGAGTGGGGTGGAGCCCCACGTTTGTGACTGACCCGGGCCCCATCTCACCCCTCTCAGCCCCTGCGTATATAGGTACCTATTCTTCACATAGCCGATAAAGGTTTTAGGCTAAACATTTTGGAAAAAATGGAAACTTTTCATTCAAAACACAACTCAGACGGGCACCAATCCCTCTCCTATTCCCTTTACTCATGTCAGCGCCTCCCTCTCCCCCTACAAGCATAAACCCTCCTTCCTCCCACCATTCCCCATAGGTATATATAAGCCATTCTCAAAATTACTTGGTAACTGATGATGATGATCATTCACCGAAACCGGTCGTATTTTTAAAAATTGTGTGGAATCTGTTAAACTTTTATTAATTTTGTTTTGTTATACGTCTATCGTTTTAATAATTCATCTTTGGGTACATAACGGAGGTGCACGGATGAGTTTTTGGATTTGTTTAAATCCGTTAAAGACGCTTTCGGATGAGGAGCGATACACACGTTTGTCACAATAAATGCAATTGAATATGAGAGGCGGAGTCAAGCGATCTTGCCAAACTCTGCTATGATCTGCTTGAAGAAGTCAATTAGCGAAACAAACGGAAACAAGCGGTCTTCTCGAAGAGAGGAAAAAACAAAGGGATCTTGATGTTGCCCGAGCACAAAATCAACCGCCTTTATGGGTGACTGAGTTCATTTATCCTCCGCCGCCTACTTTATTTGTCCCTACGCAAATTTCAAAGATAAAATATTAATTTTTAGCAGGTTAAACGAAATATTAATATCATAGCCGTTTTTTGCTTATATAATTAATAATACAGGCAACGAGCGTTCGCGTTAACGAAGATATTGAATTTTAAATTCACTACCTTCATTAAAGACACTGTTGATTTGAACGGACGATGACGAGTGTCCAGCTAAGATCACAGAAATTCATGTGTTTACAAAACTCGGTCTTTGGGACCTCTTGTATGTATGCGCATACCATAGGTGCATAAGATTTGGCGAGAACCAGGTTGTACACTAGGATATCAAGCGAGCAACACAATACAACTGCGAAAAGCAGGAATACTTATGAATAAAATCAAACTATGTAATGTCAAAGTGGTTCTTAATGTTTTTGAATGTGTTTGGAAATAAAGCATCTGGGCAAATTAATTTATTGGTTCAAAGAATCGAGACTCTAAGCACAGTAGAAGAGTACAGGTAGTCAAAGAGCTCAGTCAGGCTTCCAAAGTATATAGCGGTGCTCGCGAGCACCAGTTTGTGATACCCCTGGCACAAAGGTATTCGCGCGTAATTTTACGCTGCAGTCTGTGACGTGGTATGACTACAGTCAGCCGTATTCAGATTGTAACGGTTGTTACTTTTCGAGGGTTTACTCACGAGCTAGTCCTGTGTTCACCTGATCTTCCTGAGAAGACGTCTTCCATTTTTTTGTTGTTATATTGGTTGCGTCGTTGATCCAATATTTTAGGTGCCTCGAGGAACTATATTTCACAACTTAAAAGTAAACGTAAAATAAATTCAAGAATGAAAAATATTTTAGCTTGAACGCATTTTGTCTTTTAACATAAAAGTCTATGGGAAAATCACAGTCTTTCAACAAATTGTTTTCTAACGAATTTTTTTTAGAAACGGGTATCATTCGTTGAAGGAGGGTTGCCTATACTCCTGATTCGATTATTTTAGTTTAAAAAATTCAATGAAATCGACGTAGTGTGAGAAATTTGATTAAAGCATTAAAAATTAAATTCAGTAGCCGCTCAGATTACTTTTAATTTAGTAAAAAAAGTCATTACTCCGCATATAAAATGCACAGAGGTTGATAATGAGTTTGTTATTCAGTTCTTATGTCCATAAAATACTGTACAATACGTGCTTAAAAACAATAAAGTTTTTAGAGTTTTTACTTATAATGAATTGTATTTCGGCTTACAATATCATTAAAAAATACTTAACTGGATATAATAATTTTCGGAAGCGCTGAATTTTGATTAATTTAGAACTTGGAAATAATTGATTGATGAAACTTTTAAATAACATTCACAATGATTTTCAAGTTTGACATAACTCCTATAGTTTCCGTTTTTCTAAGAAGAGGAGAAACATTTATTTTTAGACTTATCTAATGTTCCTTTCTGGGAAAATATGTGCGCATAAGTTATTCATTTTCGCAAATAAAACTTCGAAATCATGCGTCTATCTCTTATTGCGGCTAGGGTTATTCTACTTTTTTGAGAAACCAATTTCGCGGTAGTAATAAAATCGATTTTACAGGATTTTAGGGGAGGATCGAATACTAGAATACCGGCCTGGGAGTAATATTTCAGGAGTTTTTACAATTCTTGGTTTCGCCAATGCTTACTGCGGAGAATTACTGCGGATCGTTGAAAACTATCGCCAATCGCAGATCAACAACGTTACTCGTAAAAATGCTTCCATGTTGTGATTCGAAATTGCACCCGAGAGACGTTTTTGCAGCGCAGGAATGAAAAACAAATTAAGATACAGAAGAAATCGACGCATCTGTTTTTCAGCGAACACATAACGTTTTTATTGCTCTGTACTTCATCCAAACCTTAAATATTTTCAAATTAAAAATTGAATGTTGTAATGCGACGTAGTGGAGAAAAATGAATGATTTATTGCTGACAGATTCAAAACACGTAACCCACTATTCCCAGCGTTTCATTACAGCTATTCCAGTAATATTCGTGATGCGACTGCACTTTTTCGCCATAAACAAAATAAAAGACTGATATGCCGCGCACTTCTACGAAATACGAATTGAAGGCCACCGCGTGCTTTTTCCTCATACCGCGCAATACCAGTACCTCGAATACGCAGGGGTAGAAGATTGAACTGCTAAATAAAATAAAATATATTTCGGTTGTATATTTATCAATTCGCTATCCATTTATTTGCTCAACGGCACATTTTTCATTAGCCTTTGCTTCGGGAGGAGGTTCCCATTCAATAAAATCACTGGTGAACTTTATTCCTCTCTTTGATTAAAACCGTTATAAGATATTTCTTAGAGAATTGTAGAATAATATGATCATAAAAAGAAGAACAGAATACTTACACGCTTCACTTATGCGCCTCATGACACGTTATCCTGTGATGCCTTTATCCTTATGATATGCCAATGTATTTATGAGATGTTTAGAAGACTACAAGAATATTGCGTTACAGAAAGTTTATGGGTATGAAATTAAATATTAAATTTTCATAAATATCGAGACAAGAAAATTCTTCAATGATAAATTATTATTTTGGAAGTAAATAGAAAAAATATTTGACTAAAATCACGAATTAATAAATAACTTGATACAATGAAAGTTCTTTTAATACTTATCGTAGAATTTCACATTTGTTGAATGATAAAAAAATAACTTTATTACAACCCTAAAAGTCTCATTATTTATAAATGAATCGATTATATGAATTATTTGTTTGTTATCTGAGTTTTCTTATAACTCTCTCCATACGTTTGATAGGGCCTTTTGATTTTTTAGTTAAATGAAAGCTTAGCTGATATGGGAATTTTTCCGTTCTGCGACTTAAAATATGTAAATAAAATATCAGTTTCTGAATATTACAGCACAAGTATTACCCACTCATCCCAAAAAGTAATTCCATTATTATGGAGAGGATATACTGAAAAAAATTCCCAACTTTACCAATTCTTCGGATGTCAAAGTAAGAGACCGCAATCAATTAAAACGAGAAGTAATTCCGGTTTCACGTCAATGCTAGAAAGGCAAACCGATAATATTAGGAAAGATATTATCGAGATTCATACACGGAAAGCCTAAACCCGAAATTTTCGGTTCTTTTTTCATTATTGGTTCGACCCATTTGAGTAACAAAAAAAGATCAAATGAATATCAAAATTTGTAAAAATAAACGAAACCTCTCTCCTGGCCTTTATCGCATTGAAAAAATAATAAACCCCTCGACTCGTCCTATATCCCTTCCCCTGCCGGTGGATTTAATTCAAAATCTCTAATACCCTTGATGAATATGGCATATCATGAATGGGATGCGAAAAAAATAATTATTCTTTCTCTACAGGAAATTTGTATTCGAAGAAATTCAATCAACTTAATGTACTTATATCGTGCGGGACATGCATTCGAAAATGACTGTTTCATGTGTTTATACGCCAGCATACGCCGGATCTCATGTTAAAAAGCCACAAGTTGCAACGCAAAAATATACTTTATGAGACTGTTATGGCGCTGTTATTTTGTCGAAGATCCTCGACCAGTCATTCGGAAAAACATGGTCGACATTTTACATTTAATTCAGCGCATTCACGGATGGTTTGGGTTACCATATCTAACTACATCATTTCGGGATCACTTTAATCCCAAAGTTAAAAATGATAAACCAGGGATGGATCCAGATATTTTTTCTCGAAAAACAAAATTTAATTACGATAAACCAATTAATAAGTAAATAAAAAGGCAAATTTAAGATTACACAAAACAAATTCTTTAATTAATTAATATTTTTAAAACTTAACAAAAGAGAGGCCTTTCATTTATATCGATAAAAATTATTTCGTCGAAAAAGCCTATACATAACAGATGCGACATTTAATAATAATTCAATTCTTTTGTAATTATATTGATCTTTTCATACTTTCGCTTGATATTTATTAACGTAGTTTTTTTTGCAAAAAATGTTATTTTCGATGAAAATGATTTATTTAAAAAATATATTTTTTTAAGCTGAAAATACGAGACATGAAATTTCAAAATTTATGTACGTATAATTTTGTGTCTATAATTTTGAGTTGGAGCTATGAATATCTGGATTCAAGCAAAGAGTTAAGAATAACAATACAATAAATCACTGCTAACGTAACCTTAAAATTATTATTTGTCTTATCATATTAAAATATCTAACGGTTAGAGCAAATAATATCTAATTGATTTTTATATGAAAACCGTGTTTATAAACTACATCCCCATAATCACTTTTGCCGTAACCGGATTTAAATTAATCACTCTAGAATTATCGAGCTCGACTTATGGCTGAAAACAAAAATTCAAAGGATAAGAACTTATGAAGCACCATTTGAAAAAAATGCGATAGCCATAAGGATGTTATAAAAAGCCAAATTTGCATTTAAGATACACTTTAACCGAATTCAGTGGTCAATTCACCTAAATTATATTCTAATATGTTTATTGCATGGATTCGTCATCATTCAATGTTTACTACCTTTTGGTGATTTGCTTGCTCAGCGCAATTAATCCAGTGTAGGACATTTATCTTCAGCTTTTCATATCCATCTCCTTATTTTAAAACATCCATTACTCATTTTTTCTTCCTCTTTGCATATATCCTAGAATCCTCCCTTTAAAGATCTCTTTCAACAGAACGTCTCACAAAATTCGCCACACCTATTTCTTCTGTCTTTTCCTTATTGCTATTTAACCCGGTTTTTCTAATTGCCGAGTGGATATTCTACCACTGCACTATCGTAGCAGAATAATTCTCCCGTCTTAGAAAGTACCTTACTTGGACCTGGGCTAGCCAAGTTAGTATCAACCAGTCCCAACGGATGTCCTTCAGAAAACTCCAAATGGTGAGATTGTCTTAATTAGAATTTGATGGAATAAAGTGATCTTAAGATTACACGCATATAGGAATAATATGTCTACTACAATGCTTGTGTATTTAACTTGAGCGGGAAATTAAATTCAGAATCAATAATCTACAAGTATATGCCAACTGACTGATCTCATGTCAGCATTTTTCCTTATAACCTCATTCCTGAATTCCTTTTGGTCTAAATTCACGTGCTTATTCCTGAAACTTTAAGAAACTCTGACCAACAGATGCACTTATTCCTGAAATTACTGTGCCCTCCCAGCAGTAGAACCACTTATTCCTAAGAATCTTTCACCCTCAGATCAACTCACTCATACAAACAAGCATACAGACAGACGATTAGGGCGTAAGGACTTCTATGTATCACAGGAATGGTTTTAAACGCTATTAATCAAATAAATAATAAAATAAAAACTTCCGGCTGCAAAACCGCAGAGTACCTAAAATCCTCCAAAAGAGTTGAAAAAAATGAAACGAGAAAATACTTTCGCGATGACCGCTTGGTCTCGGTATTATTCTTAACTAGCAGAAATGCCCGGCGTTGCTCGGGTTGCTATGGTATTTAGCATTTTCCATTTACACAAACCTATAAAAAAATCTTTTTTCATGATTAAATACTACATTTTATGCGAATTCAGTCATTAAAAATATAACGCCGATCCTTTCAGATTAATGAGTGTTTTTATCTGGAGTTCGTATCTTTATTTTAAGTAGTTTAAATTTGCAAATATTGCGCGTCAAGTAATCGATTTTTACGCGTTATCTTATGGAAAATTGTCGGTTCCCTATATTCGCAGTACTAACAAGTCCCGGTTGACCAGACATTGACCGTACACTAAGTTAAGATGTAAGTAAGAACCGTACTACATTTGGTTGTTCTAGGTCTTATAGTTTGGCCGTGCATAATGAGGATGGAAAAATGTAAATCTCCTATATTGGCCGCACTGACTAATCCCGGTTAACCAAACCTTGACCATTCACTAACTTAATATGTAAGTAAGAATCGTAACAAATTTGGTGTTTTTATGCCTCAGAGCAAGGATGGGGAATCTTTTCCACATGGCGGGCCGCAGAAGTGGTGGCGAATCCTTCGGGAGGCCGTATTGGAAGTTGCCAATGTTTTCGCGGGCCTGGTCAGAGATTAAATTTAATTTAATGAGGGATTATAAGGTATAATATTAGAGTATTTAGGATTAACATTTCAGTATTAAATGCTTTATTATCACTATTTGAATTTAAAAATATGAGTTTAAGTGTTAAATTTTGCGGACCTCTTTTTCACCACTGCTTCGCAGGCCACACAAAACGCTCTCGAGGGCCGCATGCGGCCTGCGGGCTGGAGTTTCCCCACCCATGCTTTAGAATTTGAGCGTGCTGAATGATTATGAAAAAACGTTAATCCCCTATATTGGCAGCACTGACTGATCACGGTTCACGAAACCTTGACGAAAACCTGGCTCGAAGTATAAACTTCCTTCATTTAAATTTTGTGACTCTATCTTTAGCCGTTCTCGGGTTTTAAGTGGGCATATAAACAGATAGACCAAAACTTTATATCTTATTACATATTAAAATTTACGAAGGTTTTGATTAGCCACTGAAAATTCGATAACAAATTTCACTGCGGTGGGACATGCGGTTACAGTCAAATTCGTCGAAAACCAATTCGTCGAAAGCAAATTCGTCGAACGATAAATTCTTCGGAAAGCAAGTTTGTCGAAAATGACGTGTTCGTCGAAAATCATTTATATTTTCAAGTAACGCTTATTTCGAGATTTTATAATTTCTGATAATATTTTCCTGTTTATTTATTTTTATTTAACTTTTAAATATTATTATTACTTTTCTCTTGCAGATTTCTACACCAGTCCATACAAATTTGCTCACCCTCTCTCTCGAAATTCCGCTAGTATGTCTTGTCTTCATAGTTAATGTGAAAACTCTTTGAAAATTGTACTATGTAAAATTATTACAAATTTCACAAATTAGTTCATACATTTTTCTGCTTTCATTCTAATAACAGTTCTTATATTTATGTTTATTTATTATTTATCCGTCTTTATTGACAGCATTTCCTTTTCTGTGTCTTCATAGGAAACCGTGGCTTTTTTATATATTTCACATTTCTTGATATTTCTCTTTTGTGTTCCTTTTATTTTGTAACTGTTTAATGAAAGTGTTTTTACAATGTAAGGTGGTTTGTACGAAATTACAATTTTTACGGATCACAAAATTTTTATCACGCCTTTATGAATAATTTTCTATTTCCATTATTACTGTAATAATTTTATGCTTTTAATAAAGCTTATTAATAAAAAGAACCTATTGAAGCACAATGTAATAGTATAGTTTAGTTATAAAAATTTAATTATCTTAAACGCATTTTGCAAGAGTATAAATACAATTAATATCAACTTATTAAAAGTAAACAATTACTTAGTAATAATGTATTTTAATTTTCCATGGATGTACCGAATGTATTAAAATTATTTTTTTTCGCTCGAATGTATTAAAAAGTAATATGATTTTCGACGAACTCCTCATTTTTGATAAACTTGCTTTTCGACGAATTTGTTTTCGACGAATTTGACTGTTCCCAGGACATGCGGCTCCAGGGGGCGACGGGAAGAAGAATTTCAAGAGGTCTCAAATCCAATTAGCAACAATCCTGTTTAACAACAATACAGTTCCATTGCAACGATAAATTTTCACCTAAAGAAACGTGAAATTTACGTGTTCAAAACTAGTTTATGGACAGATTCGACGCGTATTAAAAAACGATAGCAATAAAATTAATTTATATTCATTTAAGCGTTCTTTCGTCCAAGTCCCAATATCGTACGATGATTCTAAACAATTTTAAAATGCAAATGAAAAATATGCTGACTCGTCCCGATGCGAAGTTTCAGTTCATTAGTTTTTATGACCGTTTATTTAATTTTTTGATCCCCCCTCCCCCCTTCCAAGCCAAAAATTACAAAAATAAGCCCGAGGTGCACACCCTCAGCGTGCTCTTAGTATGTATGCCAAGTTTCAGCTTTCTAGTTTTATTGGTTTTGGAGTTACAGCGTTAACACACAAATACGCATTGTCTTTTATTTATATGATGATTACTGTCGTAGAAGCCGAGACTAAAAGGAAGGATACCTGGGGAGACGCGGCATTTATTGCCGCAACAAAGGATGGAGTGCGTCAAAAACGGCATTCGGATCCATTAATAACAATTACACAGGCACGGCAGTTGGGAAAACGAATTCTTGCGTGAGGGTTTTTCGAAGAGCCCCCAAGAAGGGAGCGCGGAGTCTGGGCGTGCTGAGGGGCGGGGGAGGAGGGCCAGGGGCGAAGGGGTGTAGCGGAGAGAATAAGTAAAGTGGGGAAACTCGGCTGTCGAAAAAGCCGGCAAAAAAGGGCGGCAACGCGAAACAGAACGCTTCCACAGAACAGCCTCTGAACCTATTAACAGCACAGTAATGAGTGTGAACTTTGATATCTTTCAGTGAAAAAAAATGATTACCAAGTCCCCCGTGATCTATATCTCATTATTTTTATTAGCACGTTTTCAAAATGTAAAAGACGTATAAACGTATTCACTCACCGAAAGCAATTGTATTGGGCGCCTTTGTGTTGCAGACAAAACTTTTCTCGCAAACTTGCAACTTTGGTAATATATTCCAGAAAAAATGATCGACTTTTGAGGATTACGCATAATACGGCTAGAAAAGATGCCGTCAAGTTTATGCATGGCAGCACAGTAAATCGCCGAGACGGAGAAACAGGTTCATATCTTCTCGCCCGTCCTTTGAATCCTCTTTTCGATAGCCTCGCAATAATTCGATTTAGATGAAGATGTTCGGCGAGAAAAGAATTTAATAAGCTCGTTGGAACCTTTTGTGTTAAGATAATTTCCAATGCATTACGCCTGTGACGCAACGTGAGTGATTTAAATATACACGTTAAAGTGATTACAAATGCTGTTTAAAATTGCACCAATATTTAATAATATTAGCGATTCAACTACGCATTAATCAGCTGAGGTTATCAAATGATGCGATAAATCATGTAACGTGTGCATTTATTTATTTTTAAACATATATTAATATATATTTATTTCGATTTTTAATGTGAATATTAATGTCAAATCCAAAGGAAAATTACAAAAGTAACTCTCTAAGTAACACGAATTGCGCGCTCCTGAAATAGAGATGTCCTTCAAACTTATCACGAATCGTCGAAAACGAATTCGTCGAACGATCAATTTATCGAAATGCAAGCTTTTCGAAAATGATGACTTCGTCGAAAATTCTTTTTCTCAAATCATCAAGTCAAAATGAAAGCATAATAGTCGAAAAACATTAAATAAAGACAGATAAATGGCAAGTACCCCAGTTAAGACTGGTTGACAAATTCGTCATTTTCGACAAACTTGCCCTTCGATGAATTGATCGTTCGATTAATTTGCTTTCGACGAACTCACCTAGGACAGTGGTGGCCAACCTTCTATTACCCGCGTGCCAATATTACTGAAATTGTCGAATTTTTTTTTCGCCTCGCGTGCCAAAAAAAAGTCCTTGATTTTTTTTGCGTGTTAACTAAATGAAATTCGTGATCAAGATATGAAAGATGAAATTTTTAACCATAAAACTAATGTTCACAATAGTTAACTAAACAACACATATGTTTTTGCGGCACTAAATCACCACGATAAATGCTTTGATTGGTTTTGACCTTTCGTTGGCGTGCCAACCAATATCGTCTTGCGTGCCACTTATGGCACGCGTACCATAGGTTCGCCATCACTGACCTAGAACCATCCAGAAGTTTATCTTACATCCACATGGTTACTATTATTTACTAACTTATCTTAAATAGTTAAAATAGTGTTATAACATTTTATGAATAAGCTCCAGTCATACTTTTTATTTCCTTTGTGTTTCTGAAAAGTTTTTAAAAATTAAGCAAAGTAATCGATTTCCTGTGAAAGGGAGGCTCGAACAAAAGACTGCGTCCCAAGCGCTCGAGATGCAATGCATGACGGAGAAAATCAACCGAGGATAAGGGATATAGATACATAGTTGCGGTTTTAATAAATTTTATGCCAAAATATTCGTCGCAGATAATTTAAGCAAACGATTTTGAGTACTGTTCTTCTGCACTGGTCAAAAGATAGTCGTAAAATAATAATCCTTATATTCAACGACGACTATCTTGCGAGACGAACGTGCCATACAGAATCGTTTGAAAGACAAAGGAAAGGATCGTGAAATCGCAAGGACAAACGCGTGACTTCACTTCAACTCTCGGAGGCCCTCTCCACCCCAAAGAGATTAACGAGGAATCTGCTAGCTATGAGAATGCTGACCTCGACCCAGATGACATGAGTCTTGACCGAAATGCCCCCCCAAAAGATGTAGTGAGCGTGGGGTGATGATCTCACGCAGCTTTGCTCCGAGTGGTTCCCATCCGGCAATTAAACTAAAGACTAAAACTTTCTCAGAAACTTCCTCATCGAGAAGTTATGGCAAAAGAGAGAGAAAAAGAAAAGGAAGTAAGAGATAAAAGACGAGGAGGACGTGCTCCCACAATGCGTTCGTTAAAAGAGGAGCCGCATTCCGATGGGATCTTAGCCACGATCTCCAAGGCAGCTGTATTTACAAATAAGCCTTAATTTAAAAAAGAATCCATATATATTTTTAGCGGAAATAGTAGTTTCTAAGCATTCTATGTTTTGAAATAACCGCCAAAAATTTGCTTACCGAAGGGTGCGTTTGGAATTACCTTTAAAAAGCATAATCCTCGCAAATTTTAAACTTACCACTGCCACGTCAAATCATACCGGTATTGATTGGGCAAATGAACTATTTACAAAGGATTAAAGTTTTTCGTGATATATTTATTGAAAGAAAATCACTTCTATGAGCAGGTTTTATACACGATACTGGTTTACAGCTCCACTGTAAGAGCTTATTCTAGAATTACGGCTCATCTGCTGATTTTAATGGTTTTTCCTTTGAATTATAGAGATGCGTAAGACAGAATTCAGTGACGTCCTCGTCGTGGGAAAAGATAATGACGCCAATTATCCAATAGTAGCAGTGCCGCTCTTAACAAAACTTGTGACGCGCAGTCCTCAAGTAAATAGTCTTTTCAGACGAAAAATGCACGAATGATGAATAATCTGGCAATTGAATCAACGTGCTTTGGGCCCACTTTTGAATCCCCGTTTCGCCTCGAGTCCATCTGCTTATTTAGGGTGTTATTTTCTCTTTTAATAAATTTTAAACTTCCGAGAAAAGAAATATCTTGACCAGGAATAAAACTTATATTTTGAAATAGAATTATGTAGAATAGTGGTCGACAACTTACGACCTGCAAAGCTCTAATGAGGAATTGATCCGTAAAATTAATTTCAGGCAAATTTATATCATTTAATTAAAATTATGATCACATAATAGCGAATTTTTTACATTTCATTTTCTTTTTTTTTTAATACCAAAGAATGTCTTGATAACGTTCGAATAATTCACAGCTTCCAATGCTATTTGGAAAAAGTCAGGAAAGTGTACAACGTATCACAAACGGGCGCGTTTCGTGCAATGGAGTATTAGAAAGAAATCATATACATGTACGTAAGGGAAATAGCGTTTTAAAGTTCTTTTCTTCATCATAAATAATCCATTTTCTTCCTATTTAAAAATATTGCATGCACACGTAAGGAAATTAAACGTTTGTTTGTGAGATTGTTTATGTTAGCAACAATGAAGAAGTAACCATGCAAGAGATTTTCTAAGTTCAACTCGATTTAAGACGTTTATGTTTGATTTTCTCGATAACGACTACTTCTACGATAAAAATGTATAGGAAAGGAAATACTCTTCTTTACCAGTTCTACAACTTTTATTTGTAAAATATTTTGATATGAGCAATACTTTACGAGATATGACGAAAATTTAATTTTTGTCACCAGTAAAGTGGTACCCCTTATTGGCGTACGAGATTCATTTTTGCGATTTTCTTCTTATATTTGATTGTGTCCTTCATATCAAATTTCATGAAAATCCGTTCTGTAGAAGCCGAGAACGAACATGCGGACGGACGGACGGACAGACGGACAGACGATAATAGGCGCTCACGCTGTAAGCGAAACGCGCCTAAAAAGGATGCCGACCCCTCAATATAGAACACATGGTAAAATGTGTAGATTAAACTAAAACCCAGTTTTGGCAGACATTTCATATACTCTATTTAAAATCTTCTCCGCACCAAAATTTTATCACCACGCGAACTTGATCATTTTGACCATTGTCCCTCGATGGATCATTTAGGGAACGGCAAATGTGTATCAATACAACATATACCTTTTCGCACCCACATAAATGAAAGTTTCTATCGTACTCGAAGTACACAAAACTACAGAATTTTATTCCGAATGAGAGTAACAATAGAATAAATCTCTGAATTTTTATGATCCACTAAACATAATTCCATGAATCAAAATTTAAAAACTAACGAAAATCGCACTCTATGTTTAGGATGCACAGACGGTCGCGAATTAAAAATTACACAAGAGATCTTTATTAATATAAAATATCACACTTCGACAGTCGAAACGTATTTAGACGGAAACTCGAACACGTCAAAACCAAATAAAGAAGAATTGGAAAAATAATAACCCACCTGAATGTGAAAGTTTGAAGGATAATTTTTTGTGCTGAATAATAGCGAATCCGGCTCAACACGTCAATACGTGTCATCCTCGTGAGGGAAGGGAAGTAACGCATTTTAGCCCCGAAGCGATGACATTCAAACCCACGCAGTATTTGTCCGTCATTACCTTGGGATATAAAATTTTAAGCCACTTTTAATTTTGAAAAATTTTCATTTGAAATGCGTATAATTCCAGTGTAATATTCTCATGACTGATAAATAATTTAGACTTGATCATTAAAAATTATTGCAAAATACGGTTAGTTTTCTTTTCGTCAGCCATCCACCAAAAATTTAACACAAAAGATATCGATAAATTTAAAAATTACTATGATTTTTCTGGATCTCTTCCATTGTCGATTCATTTCCAAGTTCAATAAAAATCTGACATATTGCCTGAAGCATGTCATTTTCTTGGATTTTATCTCCCCCATAGCTGTTTCAATTTAAAGGACAATTGTTGGCGAATATAAAAATTCGTATCTATCTATCTTAGATACTATATTTAATATTAATTATAATCTCAATACATAAAATGTGGCACAAACCATCATTGTATAGCATTATTTACTAGATATTATATCTCCAGCAGTTCTATTTCCGTAGCCACACCCATTGTCTTGAAATGATTAATTCGAAGAATAAGACTCCCACGAATGCGGAATGGACCGAACTCTGAACTTGAGTGTTAAGGAACAAATATCTGACTCTAACTGGTCACCATAGCCCGCAAAAACTTATTTGAGCGCTATTGTTAGCCAATTGAGGATTTTCAGATCGAAACTTAGATATACACATGCAAATATTAAAAAATAAGAGAAAATAATCGTTTAGCAGAACTTAGATAGGAATCCCAGCAACCTAAGTGCTTGGGATAAACGAAAATCAGTCAATGGAGTCCAATATTTGGATCTAATCCACAACTACTCCACGGTTAGATGTCATGCACGTCCAAAAACATAGATTTCCCATCAACCTCCGCGCGCTCCCTCTCTTTAATAAATAAAATTCCCCTCCTCCCACCTCCCTTCCTTAAAACGCGGTGCCAACACCTCTCCTTCCCTCCAACGGGTTCTCCCAGAAGCCTTCCGAAACCTCAAACGAGGGGACCCACCATCGTTAACATAACCGCATTAGTATAGAGGGCAGGCGAATCTGCCGGCGGTAGAATGGAGGCCCATTCTCTCTAACCTTACTGCATATCTCTCTCTTCCCTTTTCGTCATTACTCCTTCCCGTCTACTACTGAAGGGCTTTTTCCACCCTTCCCCCTCCTCTCTCTCCCTCTCCCCCCCTTCTTCTTCTCTCTTTCTCTCTCTTTCTCTCTCTTCCCTTTCGACCATAGAATCCTTCTTTGCACTTCAAAAACCTTCAGGGGTTTGGGAGGCAATGGGGTTCCGTAGAGACTTATTTTCTATGTACCGTGGAGTGACCCAATTCACAATTTCCAGCTAGTGATTTCGGATTTTATCAACTCGATGCCATTGCTCCTTTTTTTCTTATCGCGCATATTTTTGTTATTCCGTGCCGAAGATTGAGATAAGAAAGAGAGAGAGAGAGAGAGAGAGAGAGAGAGAAGGGAAGAAGAGAGAAAGGTTTGTTCTCACCGATCTCGATGAAGGATAAAAATAAAACGTAAAAATTTGGGATCGGCCGAAAATGTCGTAAAGCTATAATAGTGGTATTTCCGTATTTCAGATTTCGAAGCTCGTTTCGTACCTGTTATGCTTTTTTTTTAATATCCTCAGTGGCCGATCTATTCGTGTGTTGAGGAATTGAGTGTATTTTTCGAAGGAATGATTTTAGTCAACGATCGGTTCCAAATGTTTCTATAGGTTAAATGTTGGGCGAAGAAGTATTATATAAATTAAAACGTATTTTGTTTAGGAAACGAACAATTTTAATGTCAAATTTCCATGAAAATGTTTCAAAAGTTTCCTATAAATATTATACCTAATATAATCTACAATACTTTTGTTATCCACTTTTACTTGAGCATATAAGTTTAGGATTATCAATACAAGTTGGATTCTGATTGCAAAATACATTGCTAAATTATAAGTGAACGCTATACCTCAACGTGAAACTGTACACTTTTGGTTGCTCCTTTCATAATATGATACGTTTTATCTAGATAATTAAATCTTCGCCTTAACTTTGACGTTTTAAATCATCCTAATTTTATGCGTTTAGCGCTAGCACATTACGACTGGTGAATGAAGTGAACTGTAATTGCGTTACTGACTAATCTCTTTAGAATTATAAACATTTGCATTGACTGTTGCGACAACGAACGATAATTCCGAAATTTCCGCATAATTCACTGTGAATATGACAGTATATGTCATAAAAATTGACACATTATGAGTTTTGAATTGCAGCTGTAGTGGTTTCATTGGCTTCCTCTTTCTTTCTTCATAATCGCAATCAGATTAATGATAGTTCAAACCTACTTAACAACTACTAACGATGGACGATTATTACTGATACGATTAAGTACAGCCAACGCGTGCATGAAGAGCGATTATTTTTCAATATATTCGTTCCCAGTGAATTAATAGTGTCACGTAACAAATGACTCTCGGCCGCGTTTTAATACGTAGATACGACACGGGAATAAAATCATCCTCAAATAAATCCACTACGGCGATTGTACAAGCGTTTCATTTATAAACTAAATTAATAACGTTCGCCTAAAATTCCTTGATAATTGAATGGACCTTCATAAAGCATATTTCGCATAAGGAGATTAAAACTGAAAAATGTTAATGATTTACAATTTTATAAAATGATCCTCGACCTGTAACCATAAGAAACTTTCATGATATTTCCTGCGGAAAAACGAGGTTAAAACAAGTGTAACGCGTCATAAATAAACCTTTTCCACTCATCAATATGGACACCAGAAACACCGAGTCTGCAGTTTCGCCACTACTGAATTTTTACGAACTGCACATACATAGAAAGTATGGACACCAGATGCACGACTAATTTGAATGCCCTCGGAGAACGTTTAAATTATTCCCGGATCAAGCAAACATAGTCCATTATTTTTTAAAAAATCTTTTTCTCCGCATATTTAATTTCGCATACATGCATAACAATGTATTTTATCCAATACGGAAAGAATTCGCGTTTTCACTCAAAAAACACAGATTTTCAAATAACGCATTACTATTCAAAAGCTGATAAATTTCAAATGAATTATCGAACTTACCGAATGCCGCCGAAGCAACCGGTGACCCAGGAGACTCCTGTTGCCATGGGACGAAAAGAACGCGCACGACGTTTTCTTTTCACCTGAGATATGAGAAAATATTTGAGAAGTTTATACAATAAAATACAGTAGAGTCAAGAATGATTGTTGGAAACATTAACCGAGATATTATTATAAGAGATTTTTTTCCTTTTTGCGCATTCAGTTCTGTAAACAGAAGCGCTGCGTTCGGCAGGAACACTATCGGTCTTACCGAACTAGCCCGAATATAATGCACACATTATTTTAACCGCAACGGCATTCCTAAACTCGATTGCGTATTACATTCGCACACTTTCAGTTTCATTTGCCTAATTCTTTAAAGTGGAAGAAAAGCCATAAGCCATAATTTGAGCCAGGGAGAAAATAGCTGCGGAATCAGAGGAAATAACGATTTTTAGGGGCGTTTCGCTTCCAGCGTGAGCGCCTGTTAGCGTCGGTCTGTCCGTCCGTCCGTATGTTCATTCTCGGTTTCTACCGAACGGATTCTCATGAAATTTGGTATTAAGGATTTACTTTCGAAGATAATAAGAAAATCAATCGCGTAAACCAATCAGGGGTACCACTTTACTGGTGACAAAAAATGAGCTTTCCGTCACAACTCGTCAATTATTTGTCATATCAAAATAGTTTTCAAATAAACCTTGTATAACAAGTAAAGTAGAGTATTTATTTTCCTATACATGTTTATCGTCGGAGTAGCCGTTATCACGAAAATCAAACAATAAAGTCTTAATTCGAGTTGAACAGAAACTTTCTTGCAGAGTTACTTTATCGTTGTTGGTAACATAAGCAATCTCTTAAAAATGCGTTGAATTTCCTTATGTGTGCATGCAATATTTTCAAATAGGAAGAAAGTGGATTATTTACGACGCAGAATAAACTTTAAAACGCTATTTTTCTTACGAAGGTATACGTATATCATTTCTTTAAAATATTCCATTGCACGAAACGCTCATTTGTGATAAGCTGTACATTTTCCTAACTTGTTAAAAGAAAAAGCAGAAGGTCAAGAAGCCAAATCTATAAAAATGGCAATTCTAGCGATGGCGAAGATTTATGAGAAAATGAACGATTAGCATATTGGGAAACGTACGGAACGTGTTAACAAATGTTAATATTGATATAAAAATAATATAGTTTATTTAACTTTCCTTGAATTCAAGCTATGAAAATTGAGGTGCGCATTGTATTTGGGCAAATACGGTATTTTATTAATCCGCTCAAGTTTCACTGGTTGCGACAGAATCCCCAAAATTCTACACATCCTTTTTAATGATGACTTAAGAAGTAAATCATGCGTAATTAACCGGGTAGATGGAACTTTACCTCAACAGCATTGAAATTCAATTATTTTGACAAATTTCACTTGGGGTATCCATTATAATGTGATATAGGTACCCCAAGGGAATAATTAAAGTACTTAATTACCATACAAATGGTAAATTCGTTTCTACCTCAATATCATCATGTCTGGCTCTCAACGCTATGATCGTTATGCTAATCTAATTTTGTTGCAACCTACCTATGATATTACGGCTGTCATCTTTCTGGTAAACAACATTCGATTTAATTAGATTTGTTTTTAGTTTATTATCAACAAAATTTATCTTAACTTTCACTAGTTATTTAGTTAAATGTTATAGACCTAATGAGGTGGTAATGTATTAATTAATTTATTAACTGATTTATTATTAATGATAGTTCTGTGTAACTGTCCATAATCTATTTTTCTTTTATTGGCCAATATAAGCATTCAACGACCAAAAGACCATACATTCGTTCTCTCATGGCCGCATTAGGACTCGGAATATACAATAGTACTATTATAGGCTGCGCGGCCAACGTGTTGAAACAAAAACAAGACTATAATTCCATAAACTCATCCTTTCCCTCCCATTCCTCGTTCGATAATCCACTTCAACGATCTTTCACCGTCCATCTTCTGTACTCTTAAAATAACACCGATCAAACTTATCTATCCCATATATTTTCCTTTTCACCCTCTTCAACGTTCCTTCTCCATTTCACTATTGAAACTTGTGTACTTCGTCTTTCCTGATCGTCCAGTCGCTTAAAATTACAGTAAGACTTCGATAACCGTCGCCGTCGATAATCGTTCTTCGATCAACCGTCGTTTGCCGCAAAGTGATACAAAAAATCGGTACAATACCTATACATTGTACAAACTTTCTCATATACTAATGCGTCGTTTAGTTGTCTTTTGAAAAATATGAACTATGTAGCATCATTATAAACAACAACTTAAGTAACTACACAAAATTTGATAAAAATCGTATGGGCCGTTTTTAGAAAATCCAATTGTTATTAAAGTGGCCCAAGAATAAACTAGCCTTATATTCATTTTTTGAGGAATATGAACAATGTACTATAATTGTAGACGTAAACTCAAGTAACTGTACGAAATTTCATCAAGATCGAAGAAGCAGTTTTTGAGAAAATCAAATTGTTGTTAAAATTGCCTAGAATAAACTGCTCTTAAGTATTGTGCAATATCGACCATTTCTTCAAAGTTGTTATTCTGTATCATAAAATGATTAAGTACGAGGTTTAATTCAATTTAGCTCTACTGTTTAGGCTCGAGAGTCGCGAACAGACAGACAGACGGCATTGCGAAAACAGCTTTTTCGGACTCAGGTACACGTAAAAGGTATATTTCCATCAAAATTTCGAGATCGAATTTTTTTCGCGATTACAGTACTTTATCAATATGTACCTATACTTAGTACATATATGAGAAAGAAAATGAAAAAGTTCCGTCGCCATTTTTGAATAAAGCAGACAAACGAATAAGATGACGACTGCACTGCGATAGAGAGAGAAAGATTGCTATCGCAGTGGTGGGTAACCATTTCTGCATGGTGGGGGCCGCATTAGTGGCAGTGAATCCTTTGGGAGGCCGCATTGGAAATGGCAAATAAATTATAGCTAAATCTTAATTTACCTAGAGAATCTTAGTCTCCATATGCGTGAAATCAAGTTAGAATTATCATTTTAGGGTTAATATTTCAATATTAAAAATCATGACGGAATTCAATCTTATTGTTAGAAATATCTCTGAGAAAAAAAATCAAAAACAGAATTCAAAATACCTTACTTGGATTGAGAAATATTTACTATGAGGTCGCATTTCAACGTTATATATCTTAAAAGATGTTGCTACACGGAGAATTATATTTGGTAGTTAATTAAAATAAATTTTTAAAAGTTTTTGAAACGACGAAAAACTTGCGGTGGGCTGCATAAAATTGCTAAGTGAGCCGCGTTAGTGGACAGCAGGTTTGGCACTCCTGATCTATGGAAACGGTGCGCTGTGGCTGTTCTCGGAGAACATTTAGTCGATCGTGTTAGAGTGAAAAACATTCGTGTACATTGAAACAGGGTTAAACAAAGACTAATTTTATTTAGAATTTTGCCTTCAAACATAAGAATCAAAGAGCAAAACATTCGTTAGCGGATTGCTGCAGTGCAGTGGAGTAGCTAGTGTCTTCGGCGCCCGCGGGTAAGGCATCTTTTTGGCGCGCCACTAACGGGGGGAAATTATATCCCCAGTCCGAGCCATATGACCTTTTTTCTTGCTGCCAAGTACCAGGGTGGAAGGGTTACGGGGTCTTCTGTACTCAATTACGCCTGTTGACGTCCTTAGACAATTCACTGTTTTGCTACGCCATTAGGGTGGCTCTGGGAAACTCAAGCACGCAACAAATATTTTAAAATGATAAATTGGTTCGAGTAAGGCTAGATGGCAGGAATTACCTCAACTCAATTGCAAATCTACCTGGCCCGTCGGCACAACATCGATTACAAGTTACCAGTTTAAGGAAATATATAGGCAAAACAAAAGTGTAACCCGAAGCCTGAAGAATGAGCGATAACCCCAAAGACTTCGGGTGATGCATGAAGAGGCGGCAAGCCGAAGCGGGACATATATTGGTTAGACAGAAGCGGGACGTATTTTGGATAGGCAAAGTGAGTTTTGTAAATATTTTTCCCTGATCCGCTTACGACAGCCATTTCTAAGTCTCTGGGACCATCTAAAGATAAACAAGCTACGGTATCACTATATCCTCAAGATAAATACGAGGATGATTCACTGCATCTCGGGCCAGTTCCGAGAAGCATTTTTGATGACTCACGTCTCTCTTTAAGTCTTAATCCGTTACGTTACTCCGCGAAATCCTAGTGGATCTGCTTTCACCAATAAAAATCGGTCCGTGAGTTTGCGCCCCTTAAGCACTGCGCCCGGGGAAAAATGCCCCTCTCTGCCTCCCCCCCTCTTCTAGCTACGCCACTGCTGCAGTACAACTGTCAACTCATTTGTTAACTGTTAACATATTTCTTTAACATTTTATAGTTTATTAAAACTCAAGTGATAAAAATGGTCCCAAAACGCAGTGTTGGTGACAATACTGATAAAAGGTCCATAAAAGTGACATCCCTTCAAATAAAACTAGAAGTGAATGAAAATGACGCAGAGTCTAACATCTCAAGCAAACTGAGATCTACAACTTTAGTTTTATATGATGCGTATAAGGTCTTTTTCAACGAAATACTATATAGGTACCAATGACATTGATCCTATGAGAAAATCGGTCTTGACTATCGTCGTGTCGCTAATCGACGGCAATTCCAGGAACCAATTAACGACGGTTATCGAGGTCCTACCGTACTCTCTTTATGAAAGAAGATAAAAATAGCCGATTGCCGGATGTTCAATTAATTAACTCGGAATATAAAAGAAAGTATTATTTTTGGCTCGAAATTAATATGGATGGCGGAATTGGACTTTTTTCGTATGCTTCTTAAAATCGTCAAACCATACATAAGGAAAGGACATTAATTTCTTCTTCTTTCTCTCACCCACGTACCATCTTTCCCTTTCTCTCCCTTCTACCAACTTGGATCTTCCCCTCTGTCTCCTTCATTTCTCCTCTCTTCCTCTGCCTCCATTCCTCTCTCTCTCTCAACCTCTCTTCTTGCCACATTTTCGAGAGCGCGAACACTTCTTTCTGACCGAGGGCTGCTTACGAGGGCATTATTCACCGGCTTAAGTGTATTTTCTCCGAAGAAATCTTATCAGCGTTCGCCGCAGCATCTGCGTTCGTTTGTTAAGGCAAGTTCGATTTGGAGGGCTTCTCTTCTCTCTCTATGTATATCTCCTTATGTCTCTCTCTCCCTCTCTCTCTCTCCATATTCAACTATGGTTCCCGTCACGCTAAAGAGACAAAGAAATCGCAGCGACCGCAAGCGCTACTGCTCTTTCTCTCTCTCTCTCTGATCTAGGATAAGCCATACATGCGTTGGATTATGCAACTATTCCTCAGGTCAACCGTTAAGTGCGAAAGTCGGGAACATACCCATACATACGTAAGCCCGTCATCTTTTGAGTTTGAGGGTGGAAAAAATGGATGGAATGGATCAAAAGTAGAAATTATCGTTAGGACGAATGAAATAAGTGCATTTGTCGAAAATATTTCCTTCGTTCAGTCGTTTTTACCGATAGCTATAGAAAATTTTGGATGAAGAGAAATGGATTCATGTAGCCGGAAAAATAAGTTTCTTTCCGGGAATCCCTTCCTTTTTACCTTTAGAATTTTTCTAATAATAACACATGAAATGTGATCTCCAACAAAATGAAATGACACCTAAAGACCTGCTGAAAGAGATGAAAAAAGAAAATATCTGTCTTGTAATAATCTGATATCAGGATGAAACCGGATCTCAGGATGGCTTTTAAACCGAAAATTTGCAATTATACAGTAATTCGTATTTGCTTCTTTAGTGCAGGGGTGAATTACCTTTTCTAAATGGCAGGGGCATATTGGTGGTAGCGAATTCTTCGACGAGCCACATTTCATGTTTTAAATGCTTAAGCGGGTTTCATCGGAAGTTACCAAAAATATTCTGAGTTAACGTATAATTGAAAAATTAAGTCTAAATAAGGTATATAGAGCTAGAATTTCTAAGTAAAAGCATTTATTATCACTATTTTAATACATATATATGAATATCCTTGATAAATTTATTTATTTCGAATAAGAAAGGGAAAATTTCCGCGAATCACATCAATTTATCAAGCGGGCCGCAGATTCCCAACTCATGTTTTAGAGCAGGAGTCGGTAACCTATGGCCCGCGGGCCTCATGCGGCCCCCGAAAGTGCTTTATGCGACCCACGAAATTTTGGTTAAAAGTGAACGGTGAAATTAAGATATACAATTTCAAATTTCCAGTAACTATGTAAAGCACGCGCGGACGTACCGTGACCAATGCCACCACCTGAGGTTTACAAAGGGTTAGGATCTCGCGAGGATTCTTACTCTCGAGGCGTTGAGATATACAGACAGACAGACAGAGAGAGAAAGAGAACACACACAGGTATTCTTTAAGATTTAGTCCGCAATAATACACTTTCACGTAATCACCGCGAATGACGGCCTCCGAACGACGCCATACCCCGTGCTCCTCTCTGACTCAGGCGACGGGAACAATTCCCGCCAAAGGCCTCCCAAAGAGAGCAGCAAGGGGTTAAGATGACCCTCCTCCCATGTCCCACGCCCGCTCTCCCGATCGCCCAGAAGCGGAGGTAAAAACCCAGCCGTTCACCCGACTCTTTATAAAATTACGGTACCATAAACTTCTCAGGTGAAGGTTTCAGGCTATTAAATTATTTAGACTCGATTTCCCCCAGTACTAGACCAGAGAAACTCTACGTAATTTCTTATTTAAACAATCATACGGCCCATTGAATCTCTCGTGATTCCAAATGCGGCTCTCCGAATCACTCACAATTAAGAATGTGGCCCTTCGTGCCGAAAAGATCGCAGGTTTCTGCTTTAGAGCCATTATGCGTATATACAAGTACGATCATTATTCAAGGCAAAAATTAGTGTATTGAATACTCGAAAGAAAATGTACAAGATCAAAATATCGGCAGAAACTTGGATGTATAATATAAACGAACCTTATTTTAAAATTTAATAAAGTCCTAATATTAAAGTTTTATAATTCGTTTAATTAAATAACAATTGTTGAATCTTTATTTTCCGTATTTATTAATTTATTCGTTAATCTCAATCTACCCCAAAGAATTTGATAATTTCACTAGTATCAGCAAATATTGCCAACAACAATATAAACGAGCCCGATTCTTAAATGATAATAACTGTTTAAAACAACTAATTTTCGAAATTAAAAGGCGAAATGTTGTAGAGGGGGGTGGGGGGGGGAGGTCAGCGTGTCTAGCTCCTAATACTAGGGTCACTGGTTCGAATCCTGCCGATGGCATGATCGTATCTGTTCGTCTTTCTTATTGTTATTACCCTCATTACAAAGGCAGTCAAATGCTGTTTATAATTTAGTGAGAAATAAGTTTTTTTAAATAAAACATTATTATCCTAAAAGTTGTTTAAATTAAAAAGTTGTTTTTTTTATATATACTACTTGTTATTTAACGCAAATCAAAAGATGGGAAAGAGGAAGAAAGGGTGGAAGGGGGAGGGCGGGGGGAGAGAAGGGAGAATGGAAGGAGAGAAAGAGGCGTACGTATAGTCAAGGCTAGGTCGGTGCTGCGCGACTCGCACTCCAAGGCACACTGATACAACATATAAATGAAGTGCTGCAGTAGATTTGGAATTACAGAAAAGGGAAGAATGAATGACAGGATGTTTAATTAATCTCAACTTAGGGAGGCAGAAAAGAACTTTTTTATAAGAAAAAGAGGTACTTTTTTTTGGAAGAGTGAGCTGGATCAAACATTTGAAAGCTTTCTTGCTAGCCAAACATTATATATATATATGTATATATATATATATATATATATTTACGTAATGCGACTGTGCTTAACAAAACTGAACTCAGTTATTGCTTGCTGTGTATATTTTGTTCTGAAATTTAACCCGAGTCTGTTGAATGGAACTTTTCGAGTTTTGAGCTGTAAAATTCGCATCGTTAGAAATAATAAGTAAAAAATTGTTTTAATTTTTTTACGTAATCTTTCCTTATCTTAGATCGCACATCTGAAAATTAAGGAATTCCATCCCTTTTCAACGCTGCAGGCATTTAAGTGCTTTCTTTTCTACCGCAACTCAGAACACATTCAGAACGATTTCAAGACAAAGATGAAATATGAATCAATGAAATACTCGTTACATTTGTAAATGGCTTACCGTGAAAATATCATTTGAAAATTCCAAGAACACTAAAGCGCCTACTATGAAGTCATACAATACATTTTGTTTTTGTTTTTAAATGTAATACGAAAGTAAAGAATCTCTTTCTGTGGGCATACTTTTTATTTTATACTCACATAACTGCCCATAGAGTCATTACAGATTAAGGTTTTTGTAATTAAATTATTCAACATCTCATTCTTAAGAAATAAAAATTATTTTATCCTATGAATTACTGCTGTTCCGTATTGTTTTTAAACCTAGGATATATATATATGGCGTGTTTTAGATCGAGAAACATGCAAATATTGTGATTTCAAACCTGTATTTTGAAGAATTAATCATAATTTATTTTTGAAAATTTACAGGAAAATATCTAGCACTATACTTCACCTACCCTTTACATGGGTTCGGTGAGAATGTGAAGAGTAAAACAGTGAGCCTGATCAAGGAGATAGAAGCGAACACTTTCAGACTGACCTAGTGGAGGCTACGAAGCAATATCACTGCTGAATTTCTAAGATAGAGTGGTCTACATGAGAAATAGACATGGTACAAATTTAGTGGATTTAGGTTCAGCTGCTGAGAGATAATTGATATTTTCAACCCCTTCGCTTCATTTCTACCCACTTAAGAAAAGCCTGAAGGGCAGTATTTGCATTCTGAAATTAGTTAAAATTAACATAATAGCTCGGGACAGACAAAATAAACATGGATTTTATGACTTCTTTCAGTTTGCTGAAAGAAGTCATAGAATGTTATGCAAGACGAAAGGTATATTAGACGCACTACAGAAGGAATTACGAATGGGAACTTGAAAAGAAGGGATTTGGAAGGTAGAATTAACATGTACATATGCAATGCATTTACTAAAACACAGAAAAATACCACAGAAGGAAACTATTTGCACTAGAAGAGAGATTTAAAAAGCCTGAGTAAACTACCAACCAAAAGAATAAATCAATGAAATACGCATATTTATTCACACATATTGATATGAAAACACTAAAGGAAGCACGGTTATCATTTGAGGGAGAGACAGATGAAACTGGATAAGTGGCAGAAATAATGTAATTCGTGAAATTTCAGCGTCGAAAGGAATTGACGCAGTCCTTACTCCGGGAAATCTTTCGCTATTGAAAACAACGGAGAAAACGGGGAGTTATATCTCTCGAAATCTTTCGTTTGATGTGGCCATGTCATGCATTTCCGAAACGCTATCGAATAAGAATTGCAGGCGCGGTAGAACCATGGAGAGGTTCACGTGGAGAAAAGTAGGAGATGCTGCGAGGAGTGGGAAGTTTGAGGAGGAGAAGAGAGAGAGAGAGAGAGAGAGAAAGAGTGAGGGGTGGAATGTGGATGGAATGGAGGGGAAAGGGAGGTCTCTCGGCTAAATCGCTTTCTTAATTGAGTCAGTGCCTGCTGGAGCGACCTGTACGGACTTAATCGACAGCGATCTGGGTTTTTTTTTGATGCGCTTCATTACTTTACGGGATTTAATGGGTCCTCGAAGGGTGCTCGATTCAATAAACATGCTGATGGAAAAATCGGAGAGATACTTCGTGTATTTAGATACTTTTTATTTGGGAACGATCATGTCTTTGGAGCTGCTTTTGAAGACGAAACTTTCTGAAAATCCCTTTAAAATTATTGGCGAGTCTAGCTGGAAAGCAATCGCTGACACAAAAGCCTTAATGTGAAACGGTTTTTGATGGCTTATAAGTTATAGAAATATATCAGTTTTATATCATCATCATAGGTAGTCTGTCCGTAGACAGGTCCGTGATCATTCATGGTTAAATTTGGTTCTCCACATACTCCTCTTTTCCGCAGTCTTCTTCATGTCTTGATAGCTCTCTTTCCCTTTCAACTCCTCTATCAACTGAAACCTTTTCCTACCTCTTTCTCTTTTTCCATCCAGTTTTCCTTCTAGCACTTCTTTAATCATGCACTCTCTCCTCAGGTAATGTCCAATCCAGTTCGCCTTCCTCTTTCTGATAGTCTGTATAATCGCTCTCTTCTCTCCTATTCTTCGTAGTACTTCCTCGTTTTTCACCCTATCTGTCCATTTTATCTTCAGCATTCTTCTCCATGTGCATATTTCAAAGCTTTCCAAATATTTAATATCATTTTTCCTTAGCGTCCAAGTTTCTGCCCCATATAAATCTATACTCCGTACATAGCATTTTATCAACTTCTTGCGGATATCCTGCTTTATATTCCCCGTTAGTACGAGTTTCTTTCTTCTGAAAGCGGCTTTTGCTTTCCTTATTCTAGTACTGATTTCATCAGTACATTTTGCTTCTGTCGTTATGATGCTTCCAAGGTATTTATAATCGGAAACTTAGTTTTATATATAAATATATATGTGTCGACATGACGGTAGTCTTTGTGAACTTCTGCGCTCCGCAGGGAGCGGGTCAGAAGACTTTTTATGTTATTCTGGAAATGGGTCAAGATATTTTTATCTAAATATAGGAAAGTTTTCTTTGAAGCCGAACATTGCTTTATTCATTCTCGCATAAATTTACTTCTTTTTGTCAAGTCAGAGAGAAATACAACGTCTTTAGTGAGTTATAATAAGAAAGCCATAAATCTTCTGATAATTCCGACACAAAAATTATAAACAAATCTGATCGTTTAATGTCTGCGCGGATCTATTTTATACTAACTGAGCAGATTTGAGCTACGGCCTACAGTTTAGTAGGAATAATTGGTAGAATTTATTAAAATGTTGATAATAATCATTGATTTCCAATGAAATCCCGGCTCAAAAGAAAACTCATTGATGTTTTTATCTTTTCAACTCGAGATAACCTTATTTTCATTCATTAAAATTTATCAATTTCTCATTACATCACAAAAATAATGATTCAATCTAAGAAAATGAAGACATCTTCAAAAATACGAAAATCCCATGAATCAACTAATTCTCCCCAAAGAAGTAAAGATTGCCATTGATGAAGCGCTTGTGAAGGACGAAATGTACTTTACGTAATGTGTTCTTTTAATAAAGAAAATTAATTTCCCTATAACGTTATAAGGGTTTCAAAGGAAAAGAAAAGAGCCATTCTTTTGATGTTTAAAAACAAACGTAGAGTGATTACAAATCAAAGCCAACGCCTCGTATTTTTCAAAATGTTGTTTTTTATTAGATTAAAACTCTTCCATTACCTCGGCTAATTATTACTTCCCTGCTCCTCCGTTTTGGTAGTGTAAACAAATAATAAGGCGTCTTAGTTTCTATATGACAAAAAAATATGCCATGACAGCATCCCTTTCTCTTTTGTAAATCCATTTCCATAATTATCGTGTTTGATGACAATGGTAGAAATGGCATGAAGGGAATTACAACTTCCGTTATACTTCCTAAATCTTTTCATAATTATTTCACCGTCGCACCTTTTTACCTATCCTCCTCTTCACCCTGCCTCCAAGATACCCCAAGATACCCCTAACATAGACTTTCTGGCCCTTCTTTAACTTTATTTTTTGACACACACGTGGCGATTCGCTTTGGACAGGCTGGCCAACGGATATTTTCTATCGAAAGCGTGAATCACGCCGGGGATATATAGGGGTGTGTGTGTGTGTGTATACTACGGAAGAGGAAAGGTAAATGAGGATATTTAGGACAACTAGGTGTTGAAGGGAACCCAGTAAACACTTACCGGAAGGAGAGCCGCTGGGGTGTTGGAAAGACACATTTGTAGAGGTTATTGGAGCTTTCGGGATGATCCCTTCGTCAGCACAAGAGAGTTGTGTCTCTCTTGTGCTGACGAAGGGATCATCCCGAAAGCTCCAATAACCTCTACAAATGTGTCTCTCCAACACACCAGCGGCTCTCCTTCCGGTAAGTGTTCACTGGGTTTCCTCCAACACCTAGTTGTCCTCTCTCTCTCTCTCTATATATATATATAAGCTTAAAGAAAAGGAAAAGTAATGATAAAGGTGGCAACAAGGTGTTGGAGGAAGCCCAGTGGACACTTACCTAGATTGGAGAGCCGCTGGGGGTGTTGAGGACAAACGAAAAACACAAAAACAACACAAATATGGGAGCTTTCGGGCCGACGCCCTTCTTCAGCGACGGAGAGACATGTACTGTTTTAAGTGACACACTGGGGAGGATATGGGGGGGGTGGGTGGGAAGGGTAATGAGAGGAGTTCGGGGATAGGAGGAGGCGGGAGGGGGGACGGCCAATAGGGTTATCGGAGGTTGAGACCGGGGGGAGAGAAAGAGTCATGGAGAACGATGTAGTCTAAATCCCACTGTCGAAGTAGAGGGGCGGGGGTGTCGTCCGGTAGGGCGCGGATGATCCCTACATTAAAGCAGTTATTAAAGGTTGCCTTGTGTAAATTAGCGTGAGAAGCCACCGGAAGGGGACGGTTGGTATTTACGCTGTTCCGGTGGCCGTTAATTCTGATGTTACTGGTGAGGCCAACATAAAAAGCAGGACAGAGGGTGCAGGTGAGGAGGTAAATGACATTCCTTCTGGAGGCGATGAGGTAGGTGATGTTGGAGGAGGGGCTGGTGAAAGAAAATGAGGGTAGGTGGATGGGGCATGTGAGGCAGCGGGGTTTGCCGCAGGGTTGAGATCCTGTAGCGGATGGAGGGCTGGGAATGGGTAGTTCTTTCTTCCACAGGATATTTCCCAAATTGGGAGGCCGGCGGAAGGAAAGAATGGGGGAATTAGTAAAGGGAGATTGGTGGGAGGTGGAAGTAAGAATTGGGTGGGCAGCAAGGAGGATTTCCTTGAGGACCTCGTGGATCTCGGGGCGGAATAGGGTAGTAAAGGTAAGGGAAGGGGTGGAATCAGGAATAGGAGGAGTGTGAGGGTGGTGTTTAATGCGAGCGGGTATAATTGCCCTCCGGATCTGGTCACGGATCAGGCCCGGTGGGTAACCGCGTTTTAGAAGGGCATCTTCGAGGATGGAGTAATACAGTGAGAGAGACCTCCTGTCTGAGCATATATATATATATATATATATAATATGTATCGGCAATACAGGCTTTTACAAGGAGGAAAGATACAAAATGTGGATTACCTAAAACAGGTGTCGGCAAGATATTTTATAAAAAGAGCCACTTTTTCAAATTATGTATAACACGTAACATAAGAAGAGCCGCAGTCAATGACGGACTCACGGAAGGCCGTCGCTCTTTAACCTTCCCGTTGTTTTACTTTCTGTAAAAACAAACTTTTCTTCTATGTAATGCGCCCATACCTTTTAATTTTCTGTAATTTCTATTAAGTTAGTCTAATAATTTAATTAATTAATTTACGAATCCAATTTCTTTTTCGGAGGTTTTTTCCAGGGAGAGTTGCTGTCGGGAGCCGCACGCAAATCCTTAAAGAGCCGCTTGCGGCTCAGGAGACGCAATTTGCCGGCCGCTGACCTAAAAGAATTGAAAACAAGTTTGGAAAGAGATTTCTCCAAGAGTACGTACACCACCTCCAAGGTGACACAGTAAAACACTTTCCCGAGTTTCGAGTTTGTACAATTTGTACGATTCTAAGTAATTTTAAAATGAAAACGAAAAATATGTTGCGCTCATTCCCGTTGCGTTACACATGGTGATGTTGATCACTACCTTTTTATTATATGCAGAGATATGTGTGTGTGTGTGTTTGTAAATTTGCATTCGACAAAAGACAGATAACGATAACGGTAAAGGACTGGAATTTTGGTCATATAAAAGGACGTAATAAATGAATTATTGAATACCAGAACTATAATTACAAGAAGAGTGATGATGTGTCCTTCGGCCTAAATCGTTTTTATTCTTATTTAATATCTCGAAATTTATCACGACTCGTTACTGTATCACTTTACAAAGATCCTTTCGGCAATTGTAAATTCTGATGAGATGACTCAATTTTTAGTAAAAAAATCACAGAAATGCACTAAATAAATACTTCTAGCAACCGTTGAAAGCTAAGGAAAACATGTCAAGCCCGATTTGTCCGACCGTTTCATTCCATGTCATCCTATACATTTTCGGGGCACCACATCTCAAGATTATTCGTCAAAGAATTACGTATCTCGAGTCTCAAAACGCTCCTCTGATTCCTGTAATACCCTCCTCCATCTTTCTCTTGCCTAATAAATCCTTGTTCCGACCAAATTTTCTCGCACGGGACCCCTTTGCTTATTAATCCCATACCAATTTCCTTCTCCGCTCGAATTTTTCCCTCCTCTCTTCCGTCTTGTGTCCCAGGAGCATATGAGAGTTCTCTTCTCTCTCCCTCCCTATCTCCCCCTTTCCATAACCACCAATCCGATTTTGTCCCACCTATCCCACGAAGGCAATAAATCAAACCACTATACCTTCCCGATGGAGATTAAGTTTTGGGAAACCACACCTTATTATACGTCTCTCTCTCCTATCTCCTCCCACCGCCACACCAACCCCTTCCACTCTCCCCTCCTCCCATCCCCTTGTCTCACCACTCCCTCCCCAACTTCGCCCGCTCTAAATCCCAAGTCGTTCTCTCCATCTCCATCCACCCCATCATATCTTGAACGAATAAGATGGTTCCTACAGCACTCTGTCAAATAGGATGTGGGCCAAGGTTATTCCACTTGTGTCGCCGGACAATCGAGTGAGAAGGCTTGGTTTTTCAATAGCGCCTGCCGGGTTCCGACTACTCCCTTAAAGATTTAAGTATTGAGTAATAAAAGGGAGCCGATAATTAATATTCAATACTCGCGGCGCGCTTCTTAAGTGTCCGGTCCAAGCAAACACGCTCCATTTCACCCGTAATTCGCGAGGTTTCAAATAAGATGGCTGAAGTGATTTTGAAATTTGTAATCGCCATTGGGGCTGGTAATATTGCCTGTGAAATTGTACGTTTTAATATTTTCGAATCGGCATTCGCTCGCTCTGTATTTGCTATGTAAGGAAGGCCCATTTAAGAAATTAAAATCTCTCGCTTTAAAAGTAAAAAATAATCCAAAGCTGACGATGTGATGCACTTTTTTTTACATAAAGGACTTCATGGGCAATAAGACCGATTAAATGCATTCTAAAGAACCTTGACCGCTTCAGTAAATCTCTATTTTCGTAAAAAAGCTGCTATATAATGAATACGTGTTCAAATGAAGTCTGTCGTCATATTTCACATGCATAATCAAAGTATGAAAATCTAAAGTCCTTCAAACATTAAAGGAACTCGGATAAGCGCATAATGGCAATTATAACAGTGTATAACACATAAATGTAGCCCATTTAAAAACGCTTTCAATAATAATGAGCCAAATTTTAAATCGTTTTGGAAGAATTTTCCAGGAACTTCCATCGGATTTAAATATTAAGGAAGATCGAATAAAGTCGATATACCTTCATTTCAATTTCGAGAGTGTCATTGGGAGAACATTTTAATTCTGCGCAGATACGGTTTTTAAACAGAGCCATTCAGAGAGGTTACGTCAAAAGATGATCCACAAAAATGATTAATGAAAGGAGATTCATCACTTCGTCGCTTCTGCCCCTTCGAATTTCTAATTTGACGCATCGAATATCTTTTGATGCACATTAAGAAGGAAATTAAAAAGTCATATACTCTAGGGAATGGGCGAAAAGAGGTTTTTTCCAAACGGGCGCCCTCCGAACTAAAAAAAATCCCGAAGGAAGACGGAATTGATCGATGCGCATAAACTTACACGGGCGCCGCGCACACACACACGCTCATCGATGCACGATTGAAGAGCTGAGAGAACCGCGGGAGGAAAATTCGAGAAAAAAAATAATAACAATAAAACAAAAAAAGCTCCTCCGGAAAATCCTAAATTAAAATTCCATCCGTCTCCAACTTCGGACGAAAAATAAAAGCATCGATGCCCTTGAAATTTTTCAATAAATCGAGAAACAGGAGAAGATCTCCTCTAGCGGAAATGGGTTTAAAAAAAAAAAGACGAATAAATAAAGGGGAAGGTCTTTCTCAGACGCTATGGTCTCTTGATTAAGAAATTTCTGGAGAAGAACCTTTGGCTCGCATGGAAATAAATAGGAGGGGGGAGCCAGAAAAAGAGGGGAAGTCTTTGAAAGGGGAGAGAGAGGGGGGAGGGAGGAGAGAGAGGGGGGAGGGAGGAGAGAGAGGGGGGAGGGAGGAGAGATAGAGAGAGGGGATCACAACTTTTCCTTCTGAATACACTCTCTCACTCCCTCTTGTTACTCAGGATTTCCTCATTACAATCTGACCTATGACTTCTCCTGACCTCTCCGAAACTCCTGATCAATAAAAAATAAATAAACGCTGCATCCAATTTCGTGACCCCGCATTTCTCCATCGTTAATTTATTATTTATTCATCTCCTTTCTAATTCTTACCCTTCATATTCCCACCCCCCCATCTTTCTCTCTTCTCCCATCTCCTCCTATGCTTTCCTTCCACTTTCTCTTTTTTCCTGTATGTATCTCATTTCTCCACATTCCATTCCTCAATACTCAGTATATCCTCTGCTGTCTCGTCTTCCTCCTCCTCCTCTCCATCCTTATCTCTCCCAGTTCTCATTAATTCTCCTTGCCCAACTCCTTCATTACCTATCCCCTATCAGGATCGATTCTCTCCCTTCTCCTCATAGTACTATAGGCGTGGGCCGCTCTACCTCCCTCCCTCCTCCTCCAAAGGATTTGAAATGAATAATTGATTCCTCAAGATCAAAAGACAAACATCTTATTCAGAACGCGGCGGAATTCGGAACTTTCTTTCTTTTTTTAATGCACGGTAACGCGGTTAACTGTTTCCAGTTTTTCGGACGCTTTCTGTTGACTCGATGCCAAATGGATTTGACTTTGCGATTGCCTTTTTCGCCGAATCTTATCGAATGCGGGGCACGGATTCCTAGGCTCATCGTCAACACCCAGTGAAACGGCATATTTTATATTAATTTAGGTTGCCCGTGGCAGCGGAGAAAGAGGGAGTAAAGTAAGCTTTCTAATATTCCACCAGTGATGAAAATTAAAGCAGCGATTAAGTTAAAACTAAAATGTGATTAGGGTCCTGGAATAATTCCGAAGAATGTTCGCATTGGGAATCAGTTAAATGTGACAACAGCATAAGAGAATTGGTGATTGGTCAGAAATCGGTAATCGAGCAATGAAATTGAATAACGAGTTCGTAAATCGATCCGTGAGTTTAATTCAACTACATACTGTTTTGATATTTCACAATATGTTTGTTTTATTTAACTGCTTCATCCCTTATTATGAAACCCGAAAAATTATCCACCAAGTGGAAGTATTTATTTCTTAATTTGGTTCTACATATCGAAAAATAGAGTTTATAGCTGTTTTTGCATCTACTAAATATTAGAGTTTTAATGTTATAGTAGGATTTTGTCAATCCTAAGAACTAATTACATTTTTTAACGATTTAAACTGCAATAAAGTGGTGCATGCGTGATAAAAAGTCACAAGAGTTATTATAAGAGAGATTAACTTCAGAATGGAATAGTTCACGCTAAACAACTGTTTATAACAAATAGTAAGAGACAGATCATGCCAATTTCGTTCGCTTCTATCAATTAATAAAAACATTTCATGAGCAATATCCATATGTGACAGTATAACTTCGGTCTTCTCCATTAAATACTGATTCTTCCTCACCAAATAAATTGGCTAGTTTAATTAAATATTCACAATTTCAATTTATTTAAAATTTAACAATTCTTTTATTATCGATTATAACAATATTTTAAAGACCAGTTTCACATCAACTCTGCCTTCTGCCTTTGGTATTATTTTCTTTATTTAGCCGTTTCGAACGTTTTTTTCTTTTCCACATCCTTATTGACAATGGCGTAAAAAATAAAACTATCAGGAATCGCATTATATTGACACCATAGCGAAATTTTGACCGATTTCACAAAATATATCATACTGAAATATATATCCTCAATTTTAATCAAATCTAGGTCGAGTAATAATGGATCTGCAGAATTAAAAATTACATTTCCAATGCCGTTCCTCGTCACGTCAATTTTTTCCGCGGATCTCGCCTTACCTTTGGTAACACGGCTCTGTGACTTGATTCCAATTTCCGCTAGGATGCTTCCAGTCACAGTCACTATATGCGAAACTATGCCTTCCAGCTCATGGGCGGCCAAGGATTATTATTTTTCCTTTTGGTTAAAAAGCTTCACAGTTATCATCATCGAAATTCCCCGTCCAATTCCCCACGTTAATAATGCGCACTGTTTCAAGTTTCGTTTTTACTATCAAAAGCTGACTTTTACTTCTTGGCATTTTTTATCTCATGCAAATACTCGTGAAGAGATTTTTAATCCGGAAGTTAGTGGATAAAATTTAACGAATGATCGCAATTAATTTTAAGCATTTACAGATAATTTATAATTGATATTTCTATCATTCGTTCAAATCTAAATGATTTTCAAAAATAAATTATTCGGTGACACTGAAAATTCTTGTTACAAATACATCATCATCATAGGTAATCTGTCCGTAGACAGGCCCGTGATTATTCATGGTTAAACTTGGTTCTCCTATTTTCCGCAGTCTTCTTCATGTCTTGATAGCTGTCTTTTCCTTTCATGTCGTCTATAAACTGAAACCTTTTCCTACCTCTTTCTCTTTTTCCATCCAGTTTTCCTTCTAGCACTTCTTTAATCATTCTCTCTCTCTCTCTCCTCAGGTAATATCCAATCCAGTTCAAATTCATATACACATTTATATTAAGTATGAATAATAATACCTAAAGCTACCTTATAATAAATTTATTTTAGTCACGACTATAATTCAATCATAAACCAAAACAATAATTAATGCTTACTTTATTTATTTATCAAGGTTAAGTAACAGTGACGATCCTTTGAAAATGGTTTTCAGATATCGTAATCTAATTAGGTGAATTGGGCGAATTAATATGATTTTTTAATTGGCGGCGATACATTTAAGTTTTCTTGAGAGACTGTAATGTGTTTCAACTTCTGAGATATAATTTTGTAAAGTTTGAAAGCACGACCAATTTTCAACACATTTATCCGTTACATGACCGATGCGTCGCTAAATTCTGTCAATGTAAAAATACCTAACTCATAATATCCTGAAAAAACTACCCCCAAAAATAAATCTTGAAAAACGCAACGTCAAAATTGTTTTGCATCTTCGTCGCCTTGAAATATGTCACTCCTTTTTCTGACTTATTTTTTGACGCCTTCTAATTCCTCTTCCTCCATTAAACCTTTTCCAACACAACTCCACGATCCAGCCACTGCGAATTCTAAAGCCATTCAACACACGCCGGAAAGCGAATTTTAAATTAAATCTTGAAGAAAATTCGCCATCCTAACCTCCCTGACTTTCCTTAGGCCCAATCCTTTTTTTCCTTCACCCTTAAGAAGACTTCGTGCAGCCCCTAAACCTCTCTCCCATTCACACCGCCTTGTCCTTAATGGAAAACGGCTTTTATGGGCGTGTTGTAGCAACGTCACGGAAAAGTGCAGAAATGGAAGAAAGAAGAGAGAGAGAGAGAGATTAGGTGGGGGAAGAAAGTGAGTTGGAAGAGAGGGGAGGAGGGGTGTGATTGAGTTAAATGAAAGAAGAGTGAAAAGGAAAGCAAAGGGCTGAATTGGACAGGAGGGGACGAATGATGGAAAATAAACAAATGCTGGAGGTAATTAAAGTGGCAAAAAATACATAAAAAGAAAATAGGAAAGTTACAGAGAGAGAAAGGAAAAGAGAGAAGAAATAGGAAAGAAAGACGCAAAACAAAGGAAGAATTGAAAGGAAAATTGTCAATTGAGGAGTGAAAAGAGTGATAAAGAGGGGAAGACAGGCAATATTAGCGATATATATATATATATATATAAAGAATAATTATTGAGATAGCTAAAAGAAAGCTGAGAAAAGGAATATGCGTAAAATAACGGTAACTAGTAAGAGAAATGAAGAGTGAGAGAAAGAGAGATGGTATAATTGAGAAGCAGAAGGGAAGGAGAATGGGAGGGAGAAACGGCGAATAGGGAAAGAGAAAAGGAATAACTAGATAGCAAAGTGGAGAAGTAGAGAATGGAGGTTTTTGAAGAAATTAGAATGGATTTTTTTGGCGTGGGCATGGAGAGGAAGAAAGGTCTTTTGTTTGAGTTTCACGTGGATATTTTTTATTTAGATTCGCCGTTTATTATATTCTCGTCTAAATCGAGGCCCGCTTAATCCATTAAATTCTGGGTACATCACTTTCATTTTACAGGCCTTTGTATATCAGTTTCAGTATAGGCCAATTTGAAAATAAGTTTGCACTTTTGCGATACCTTTCGTAGTAAAGTTTAATTAACATAAACAAGTCTTTCTTTACATCTGTTCAAGATAAATTATTCACGCTTCCAAAATGTGTAATTTCATCTTAAAATGAATGAAATCCACTTGTAAAAGGAATGTAATATTTCAATTCTCAAGAAACTAAACATAATGATATTTTTAAATTATCCTAACGCTAACAGCATATTTATGGAAAATGCTTACTTCTAGGGAGTAAATATTGTGTATTTTTCCCATTAGTCATTTCATCAACATGAGCTTAATGACGTGCCCTATGAAATGTTTTATAAATGTGCTATTGTTACACGCGGCTCCATGTTTACACAGATCCGGTTTTATTTATGTTTCTTAATGAGAAACACGCGGTTGACTAACACGCGGCGTAAACTTCTCAGCAATTTGAATCTAGGAAATCTTTTCACACATACATAATCTTATTCAGTAACAAAGAATCAAAAGTTTACGCTTTTTCTGAAACGAAAGTCGATTTTTATTTTAGAGAAAAACTCACTGATCCATTTTCATTTGTATGAAAATGGCATCGAGATGTAAAACTCCTTCAAATAATCTCGTACTTGAAGCTGAAAAATATTCACGGACACATTATGAAAGTGTTTTACATTGTTCGAGATGTCCAATGTCTGCAATTGCGTAAATATATTATGCGATTAAATAACATCGCAAAAAAATTTATTTTGACATAACCGCAGTGTTTCAATTACTTCGCTTTTCTTCATTCGAATAACGGATATGCGTTGTAATTAAATTTAAAAAGCTTCGCACGAAGCGCCGAAGCGATAAAAAATAAACTGATCCATTTACAATAGCGACGAACTATTTAAAATTTAAATTCGAAGTATCCACTTCTGTAGTCGTCGTTTAATTACATAAAACGAGCAAAATAAGATCGAAATTAATTGGATTCGTCAGCATTCGTACGTATGAAATGTTTTTCTTGAAACACGGCATGAGATGCATGGGAACGGAATTTATGCTTCAGAATGAAAATTTTTTTGACCATTGAATTAAATGACATATTTTTAACGATAGAACACGAATAAGAGTAAATACACGACGCATGATGGCGACCTTCACAACTCGCTGTATACCTACATGTTACGCCGAATCGGCGTAATTGTCGAATCCGCGAAATGGGCAGGTTTTTCTTTTTTTTTTGACGACGGCTTTATCCATTTCGTGAAATGAGCAAACTATTGCCTATTTCGTGAATTTGGCAAATATATAAATTATTGAATATACATATTAAAACAAGATGATACTGATATTGTTTTTAAAGCAAACACACGAAAATAATGCGACGGGTTCCTTGGACGTGTTTCACGTAGGAAAACGCCTCGGTCGCTATTTACATAATTACTGATTTTTGTTTTAAATTGTTTAAAACTAAAAATGATAACCTATTATTTTGAGTTTGAGGCTCGTAAAAAAGAGATCTTCTAGAATTTCGGTTGCAAAAAACCTGTCCATTTCACGGATTCGGCAATTACGCCGATTCGGCTTAACATATACTATAAATGAAAAATAGCAATTCGCTTTAAAAAACACTGGAAATTCCCTTTATTGTTCCATTATAATTCCAGAGATTCCTATAAATAAAACATTGTAAACTGCCCGAAAATAAGATCGCATCGATTTTATCGAAATTATACATATATAATATTAATTTAGGCGAGCGAAAAAAGTGAAATCCAAAAAATCTAACGAATAAACATAAATATATATTCCTTGCCGCTCCCTTTTCCCTTTTTTGATTTGGTTTCGAAAAAAGGAAAAATCGCCGGGAATATTCTCTCAGACGAAAGGTTTCCCCCCTCCCGCCCAGTTTTACGTCCTTGAATAAAAGCATCGATTCCGTATCGGAGACATCTTGTATCGACCCTACTTCCTCCTCTTTTCTCTCACTCTCTCATTCTCCTCCTCCTCCCGACTGCCCCATCCCCATTCCACCTTTCCCTCGCCTTTCCTCGCATCCCCACACCGCCTTCCTCTCTCCCATCCTCCAATTCCTCCCTTTTTTTCGTATCTATTTCTCAGAAACTTTCCCTCGTCCTTCCTCTTACCATCAATCCTCTGACTTTTCATCTTTCCCGCCCGTCCGATTCTCGAGTAGATCTCCTACAGAGAGTGAGGTGAGAAGGGACAGGAAAAGGGGCCGAGAGAGAGAGGGAGAGAGGGGAGGGGGGAGAGAGGAGAAGGGGGGAGGAAGCTGAATCTGGGAATAAGGGAGAGAGAAGAAGTGAAGGATAAAAACCCCGACACTTTCTTTCTTTCCTTCTCTGCCTGCACTCCTTTCCCCTTCAGTTTCTTTTTTCGTTATTTTTCATATGATTACTCTTCGGGCGGCAGCGGCGGCGCCGATGACGAGTGACTGATAAGGACGCGTGTAGGTTGGGGCCGATTGTTTCTTTTTCTTCTTTTCCGCTTTTCGTTCTTTCTTTTTTTTCTCTCCTTCTGCTGGAGAGAAAGAAAAGGGGTTGGAGGGTGCCACGGAGTGAAAGGTCGAGAAATAAAAGGCGGGAATCCGACGTCGGGCTCTTTTCATTTTAAGGCTGTTTGAAAAATTCTGCGTGCTTACATGCTCTACAAACATTTCTGTATGTAAAGATTTCATTTCTCTTAATATTTTTTTGACTCTGTTATTCTAAGGAAGATGAATTTAGCGTTCGCAGGAGCAGTGGCGGATTTTTAGAAGGTTCGCACTTGGCGCGCGCCAGGGCCCCCTTGAAGTAAGGGGCCGCGAAAAAAATGTTTTCATGTACAATCTCAATGTATAATCTCAGAAATGTTGAATGTCTCATTTTAAAAGCCACAACGGAAAATGTATTTTTTGCGCTGCGAGACTTCATTTATTGAAACGGGGGTCAAATAAAGGGGTAGTCATTAGGTGAAGTTTCAGTGTATAATTAGATAGCAGGGTCCCCAGTTGTTTAGCGCCAGGGGCCCCAATAGTGTAGCGCCAAGGGCATCAGAATGTCCAAATCCGCCATTGCGCAGGAGGCATTATAACGAATTGAAAAAGCTGCTACCGTTGAGTTTCGATTTCCAATGTTTTTCTGTTTGCCATAAATTTAGAATACTTTGTGATTCACATGAAAAACAACTATTTTCCTGTTTCCGAATAATGATAATTGATAATTATCACCCAAGTACCTAGTCAAATGTATATATTTTTCTTTTTTCAGTAAATATTTTGAAACTGAGGAAATATTATTTTTGCTGAAATACAAATTCATGGATGAATAGCGTAAATGGAAAGAAAATATGTCTATTGTTTAGAATATGTTGAGTGCCATTTTATTTTGTGATATGTCTATAAAACATTTCTGCGATTATTGTGCATTTACGTGTGTAACACCACTTTTAAATACTCTATCAATAAATTTACGTCAATAAAGGGATTTTATTGAGATCCGCTTTCGATATTTGGACTTTAGGTCATAATAACAAGCTTTAGTTATGCCGTTGAAGTAAATAAAATTTGTTAAGATAATATTAAAGTCATAAGAATTATAAATATGCATTTTATTATATTCCATTTCGTTAAAGATTAACTGTAAACAAATATCTGTCATACTTTCACATTATTTTTTGCCTGCGACATATATGCCCTTATAGTTATTGGGTATACTTGTGAGTAGCTATGTATGTCCATCTTTACAGATGGCACGTTTAACTTTATTATATTAATAAAGGCCTGCCTTTCACTCGCTTTCTTACAGTGAATGCTTGATTCCTCACCACTTCAACATCTTCAAGGCAGAAAGAGTTGTCAAATGAAGGTGTTTTATGCCTATTTGCAACTGCCTGCCAATTTCTAAGAGTTAAAATATTCCTGTTTCTAGCAAACAATCGTACGAGCCCAACCGTATTTATCTACGTTTGATTGGCACTCAATATAAGCATTTTTATTGCCGGTCTCCTAATAAAAATTAATCGGTTGCATCCTTCCAATGGCATTGAATGCGATTTCAAGCGTAAATACGAATTTTCGCGCAAAATTTTTAAGACCTGCACACAAAAAAATGAATTAAGTTACGCGTAAATGATTCTCGTCGAGATGGAGTAAAATTTACCGAATATTCGAAATTAAGCCTATGGAACTAACCGTATATTCTCTTGAGTACTAGCGAAGATACGAGGGATCTAGTGCATTTCTTTTTTCTTTCCTTCGAGTGCAAATACACTCGAGGCACTCACGGAAATAGTGGGTTATCGAAAGGAGGAGGAGGAAAGGGGGTAGCGAGTGAAAATGTCTGTTGCGAGAGAAGTCTAATTCAGATAAGTTTTTATTATTGTTATTTTTTTGTTTCTCTGCCATTCCATTAAATTCAGTCGGTCACGCGAAATCATTTCGTTTGAACTCTCTTCTCTCTCTTTCTTTCTCTAATTCTCTCTCTCTCTCTTTTTCTCTCTAATTCTCTCTCTCTCACTAACCTCATCGAATCGTGACAAGATTAACGCACGCACAGCGTCGTAGAAAAAGCTTTACTGCTGCCGTCCTAATTACTCATATTAAGTGCCGAAAGGTCACGGTTTGTTATGTGGAACGGAGGCTCCAAGGGCGAAAAAAGAGACCTATCGATCACTGCTGACGTAGCCCCAACAAAGTTGACATTCATGGCAAATTAAAAATAGATTGGTATAAATTTGCATGTGATTAAATATGAATACGCATACCTACATAATAAATGCATGTACCAAATTGTATGCTTTTGGGCAGAGTTTTCAATCATTGCGTGAGATATCTTGTACGCTTTATGCATCATAGGTAAAAAATTAAATCATTTTTACGTATAAATGTAATCTTTTAGGGGCTAGGATTTCAATTATTTGGCTTCGATATTTTTATTTATCTTAAATGAAACTTACAGATGAAACACTGGACTACTGTATTTAATCCCTTACACGTACAAAGTTAAATGCGTTAGACTTTAAGATTCTCGCAGATCTTCTGAAATCACTGCAAAGTGCCCGAAGAAACTGCTTACGCCTTCCTTACGCTCCTATCGGCGGCTAAAAACAGACCATAATTTCCATTCATAAACTCTCGTAACTAACGCAATACAGTCACGCTGAGACGCCTACACATAAACCTCCGATCACGGGGTCAACGACCTCCCATTCATCTTCCCGAAAGATACAACTTGTTGTTACTGATTAGAACGTTCTTTTGGTCAACCCCTTCGACAAAAAAATCTACCTTTAAAATTTCGAACGTTCCCAAAAAGGAAAAAATCACCGAAACAACACGAAGTTTCGAAAGAATTTCGATGCAGAACATTTATTCCCTTCCAATTTTTCCCCGACGATTTCTCCGCGTCTTTCCACATATATACATGCATATACATATAAATAAATACATAAATAAATATATACATACATATATATATCTCGGCTTGCAAATGGAAACTTCGATAAAAATAAGACCTCTACGTCTTAGGCGAAGGCTATTTCCTTCTTTCTTATTCTCTCGCCATCACACGCGTCCTGAGGTTGTTGCAGGTAGGTATCGCGTGTGGAGGGAAACAAGGCGGCCAAACAGATCAGAAAACGGAGAGAGGGGCAGAGCGAGGATGAGAGGGAGTGGGAGGGAGGGGGAGAGAGGTTGAGGGAGGGAGGCAGGAGACCAGCAGGCAAGGGGAAGTATAAGACCATTGCGCCTGGATTCCGTGAGGATATACACGGCTGGAAAGGGGGAGGAGAAAGGGAAGGAGAGTGGCAGACGGCGGGAAATCTCGGGAGGAGCAGGAGGAGGAGGAGCGCGGTTGATAAAGCGAATTTCGGATCACGGTTAGTCGGGATAGAATAAAGAGAACCCTCTCTCGGCAGTGGAGTAGGTTATGTGGATGAGGGTGGTGTGGGAAGAAAGAAAAACTTCAGGGAAGGAGAAAGAGAGAGAGCGAGAAAGAAATGGAAAGAGAGAAGGGGAGTAATATGGAGGGAAAGAGGGGAAAATAGAATGTATATTCGAAGAAGACGAATCACCGAGCGCGGTGGCTCGGTTGATTGATGGAGATTCGTCACGCTAGGGGGCGGTGGCGGTGCTGTATGGGAGAGAGCTTACAGAGGGAGGCTCTCTTAGGGGACGGAGAAAGGGAGGGGGAGGGGAAAGAGAAGAAGAAATGGGAGGGAAGGGAGGAGGAGGTCGGGAGGGCACGGTTTACTCGGTGGGATTGGAAATGATGACTGACCTGAAGATGATGGAGTCCCGGTATGGGAGAGCGAAAAGAGAGATCCCTTTCTTGTTTTCCGTTTCTCCGCTCTTTCCTAATACCTCCATATTTCCCTTCTTTCCTTCTGCTGTTGTCTCGCTGTCTCGTATCCGTCGGTAATTTTTGGCGACATCAGGGACGGTACGCGGCCAATAGGAGATGGACAGGAAGGAACGAAAATACCAGTCGAGTGAAAAAAAAGGAAGAATGCACGCCACGAGCGTATTCATGCATGCTTGCTTCCCAATGGAAAACTGATTATTTTCGGAGCCATTTGTTGATATTCTCCTTAATATACGTAGCAAATTATGCTGATTTTATTGTGATGCTTTTGCATGAGATATATTTCAAAGTTTTGGAAGCCTTAAACAGAAAATATTTTAGCACTTATTTAATGATGGGCTTTATATAAAAACCACATATTCTAATTAGAAACCCTTTTAAGGATTACCTCGTATATATCGTTGATGTGTGCATACTACAGCCTTCCCGATATAAAAAGAAATCTTGACAACCCCTAACTGCAAAGTAGGTAACGTTTTGGGTTATGATATCTCAGTTAAACTCGTAATGTTACAAAGTCACCTAAATTAGAATAGCTATGGCACTAATAGAATAGCTATTCACTAATATATATATATATATATATATATATATATATATATATATATATATATATATATATACACACACACACACACACACATAAATACACAAGTATATAAGCATTTCCAAGTCAAATGTAATTTTTTCGTAGCGCCTCTAGCCTACGATGCCTCCTGAACAGGCGCCTGTTATCGAAGTCAGATATGGTAAATTGTTTTAATAATGCTCCAATAAAAGTAAGTACACTTTTTTCTAGGAAAAATATGGAAATCAGTTGGAGTTTCATCCACAATTTTCATGTGTTTTTTCAAACGCAAAAGGAATTTGTACGGATTTAATCAAAATTGAGGTATTTAGTTTGAAAGCATGGAATGCTTAAAAATATGTAATAAAATGAATTTCTCGTCTCGTAATTTCGTTTTGAATGACACTTCCACAGAATTGCCTGGATTTCGTTTTCGGATATGAATACGAGTACAGGAGTTGAAAATATTTTCCATTGCAGATTTCCGGGAGCACGGATCATAGAAATGCAAGTTTTATTGCGTGTGATCCTTTACTAAATACATTCATATTAACCTTGATCGCTTTTGGCATTTCCATAAGGATTCACTTTTTTGGGCTTTGAAATTTTCTAAATATTCATTAAATTAGTTGTTATTTTATAAAAGTCTATACATCTTTTTTATACCGTTTTTTGCACCTGAAGAACATTTGCAAATACAGAAACTTAAAGCTTCATATTATAAAACATTATTGTATTATAAGATTAGAATTTTACTTCAAAATGATTTGTCCTCTTTTGAATTTACTACTAATGCTTTTTACGCTGAGAGAAATTATAACACAACTCGAACCATTATTATTAATTAGCATTCAGCATATGATTTTCCAAAAGGTGATTTCAACATACACAACACAGTTTTATTGATTGAATCTCAGAAGAAAAACAACATTCAATTCAACTTTCGGGAAAAGAGACAATGAACCACTACTATATGAGACTTCTATATTAAAATCAAAAATATTTAAGCTACCCGTCCAGGGCCGGATTTAACGGTATGCAAAACACGCAAGTGCGTGGGGCCCAGAGGACAAGGGGGCCCAAAGTGGACAGAAATCTATTACTTGTTTCCCTTTATTCTTTTCTATCAAATGCTACGCTTTTCTTAGCAAAACGCTTTCTTACTTTATCAGTAATTCCAGGTACAGGCGGTCCTCGCACTTACGACATAATTTGGTTCCTGAAACACATTTTCCCATAATAGCAATGTTAAAAATTTGGGTTACGTTCCTGTCCCAACGGCCAGATAATATATTTTTATAAAATGACCCATAATATTGTACTCAGGCAAAGATAATATAACTTATTAAAGACTAGACAAATCATTTTATTCTAATCGGGATACAATAATGACTCGTAAAAACTTTCAGTGTTTCGTAATCGTGATGCACTTGGGCAATTTTGGAGAGTTAACCTGTGAAGTAACGTCCAGGGTTTGATTCCATAGGATAATTTATATTTCCCATAACATAAGACGTAAAAATAGGTTTTTCGAGGTGCAAGTTTTTGTTGTTTTGCAAATTTAAATTGGAAAAAAATTCACCTAGAATCTTCAAATATGGACTATTTCATTGGAAAATGAAAAATTTTTTTTCGTCGATTTTCGAATATGGATCGAATCCGTCTACAATTTGGTTTTTGGCGCAAAAATTTAACGTCTGTTAAGCTGGAATCCTTCCGTCGTCAATGGCAACCATTATGTTGCTGTTCAGCGAAATTGCAGACATTGCATTGGATTTTATAATACGGGAATTCAGTTCATTTTTTACTGTTTATGATTTCGTGGAAAGATAAAGGTGGAGGAAGGAACTGCGGGAGAGAAAGGTATTGGGGGGGAGGGGGGGAGAGAAAAATAAAAAAGGACGGATAAAAAACACACGTGCTGTGAATGACTGGGTCTCTAAATTAATCGGACCCAATTTTAGGCCGGGGCCCAGAACGTATGTTTTGCGTGGGATCCATGAACCGCTTAATCCGGCCCTGTACCCGCCCCTTTTCGGAGTAATTAAAAATCACTGATCAGTTATCTCGCTAAAAACGGGATCTAATTTACAGTGAATAAAGATTCTTTAATTCGATACTTTCCAACATTTATCATTCATGACGCAAAATGCATTCGAGGGAAAAATTACCGTTTTTCTGGTGTATTCAGAATTTTATGTTTTCTTGGGATAATTTTCAGGAACCCACATTCGCCCCACGCTAACTGCTCTACGAAAACGAATTTTGAAAAAATCTTTACTCGAAATCCTATTCTTCCCTTCTGGGGCAGAAGTCCACGTGTCTTTCTTCCCACATCAGCTTCGAAAACATCTGTGGTCACGACTCCCTTCCAAAAATTACACACAATGTATATTTCGACAAAAACTCACTTGAGAGGGAGCCGCCTAACCAAACTCTGCCGAAGCGTTTAGTGGGAGGGACATGAAAAGTCCGCAGTAAAAACTCATCGCGAGATCGTTTTTATATTGATTTTCGTTCGTCACGAAGCCGATGAAAATTAAAAACAAATAAAAAACTCTCGGTTAATACTTGATACGTTTTTTTTTTGAGAAATTAAAATTCTGAAAATTCATGTCTATCAAGTTTCCATATTTGCACAATATGTGACGTCGCTACTATTATATTAGGAAGAAATGGCCGTGGGTTACATTCGTTGGAAACCATTACACGTGCCGTGTTTTTAAATTGCAAAAAGGAATTATCCTCCTAAGGAAGGATGGAGAATTCGCTCATGATTTACCATAAAGTTTAACTAATATGTAATAGCGGACGGTTATCGATTGGGTACGCTATGCATTCTCTCATAGATCAAATCTCAAAAACTTCACATCGTGATGGTGAGGGTCCTCCCATTTTAATAACATGAAATATTAAGCTTCAATACTTTTACAGGTAGGTAGTAAGTGGTAGTAATAGTGAATAATTAATTCGCTACTATAAATTTTTTTGTGACTTGAAAAAAGAAACTTCTCGATACAACACGTGATTTATTTTGGATTAGATCCAAAGTAGAGAGCAAGATATTATGGCGAACGCACGGATGAATTTATGATTTTCAGTCAGTGGTTCCTAACGCGGTGCCCGCGGGAACCATGGCGCCCTCCGAGGTTCGCCGTGGTGCACGCCGAGGTTTGCTCCTTGACACTTTGAGTTCTTTTGACTAATTGTAAGAGTGTTGAGCGCCCATGTACCTATGTAATAAGACTTCATGACTCTGTCTAATAGAATTTACATACAATTTATTTTAAGATTTCGCCATGGTAAGAATACTGGTGCTCTTTAAAGTCGAATTCGACCTTCCTCACATAAAGGTTGGAAACCCCTGATTTACAGGAACGATAAGAAAGTCGCTTGAAGATAATGACTTAAACATACGATGGTGTTCTAGAAAGAATAATATGCCATCATCATTTGAGTTTGCCCATAGTAGGCTTTATCAGAAAATTTTCTTTGAATTTATTCTATTCATCGTCATTTTTCTTTAGTAGTTCACTGCATTGATATACGATAGTAAAACTTGAAATTTCGCAATCTCGGACACGGTTACATTGTTTAACGGCGGAGGTTCATTATTTTTATATATTTTTGTAACTACGCGTAAAACTGAAGCTGTAAGATGCTTTCTTCTTAAATATTACAAAGTTATATATCCATATTACTTCATTAAGTTTATAATGGCGAGCATACAAAAGGCATCATGTACCCTATCGGGTAAGTAGAGTTGTGCAGAGGGCCTCTGAAAAGAAAGTCCTCCTTAATGACATTTGCACTGCTCCCTTATCATATTCGATAATTCCCATCATTACTGATAAAGCTAAATGTCACTTTGATAGAGAAATAACATTTACATAATCGTTAGAACATAAAATGCGCTTAAAAAGTTTGAAACATTATATACGAAACAGAGTACAAAATAATAAGCGTCGCTTATCTTCAGTGGTGTCAGGTGGGCCCGTGTGCAAATTCGGAAAAAATGCTTGGAAGGCTTTTATATTTAATTACAGTGTTTTAAAAGAAAATTATATAACAAAAAATCACTTTTATATCAAGATTTCATCCCCATCCTGGCAAAAACCGGATGAATTTATATGTTATCTTTTTATGGAAAATTGAAAACACTTTCCATAAAGTTATGAGTTTTACTTTCTCACGATAAAAAATTAATATGTATTCACTCGCTACGCACTGTCAGTAACACAGATTAATGGCTATATAGAAAACGTTTCGCAAGAATGATAAAATAATTTTACAATATTGCTTTTCTGGATATTTCCAAATTTAATATGTTCGTATTTATTTATTTGACGTTTTCCTTGATAAAACCTTTTTTAAGCACAAATACTTTTTAAATCCTGGTTTTGTAAGATTTTTTTGCGTCAAAATTTCGATACTCTCTTTGAAACAGAAGTGAAAGTAAGAGCTGATGTAAAATTATAGAATATCACTGACATCACGAGAACGTCGCGGAAAACTAAGCATAGCAAAATCAAGGCATGAATTAAAAGAGAAAGGAGTGAAAGGCTAGTTTCTGCGGTGAGGTTCCCGAATTGCCCTTGATTTCATGTTATTTATCTCACATTATCAATCCACCTGTCTCTCCGAGATAGTTCTGATTCTAGATGCATGTTTGCGCTTAAATGGAAAACCAAACAAGGCTAAAATTACCAATCAGGAGACTCATTAAGAGTGGAAGAAAAATTGCTAGGCCACAAATGCAGCGTGGAAAGAGAAAGGTAGGCTAATAACCTTTCTTTCACTTGTAGTGAGAGAAAGATAAAACGTAAGGTGGGTGCCACACAGAAGAAATTAGCAACTAGCTACGCAACTCTGGCAACGTTGCTTCGCGGTCAAGCGACATTACCTTGCAACTTAAGCGACCTTAAAGCAATGGGCAACTGGGTCTGTCGGTTGCTCGTCGCTTAAGTTGCTTTAAACTCCGTGGTTATCGGTCTTAAAATGGACAGAAAAGCAGAGGAGAACTACAATACTGAGTTCGTCAAACTTAATGAATTGTACTCTCTTATTTGCGATCTGTCCAGCAAAGGATTACTCAAGAAGGGATAAAACCAAAGCTGCTTGGGCATAAATATAACGGAAAATGGGAGAGAATGGTAATTTAATTAATAAATAAGTTACAATTTATTCATTTTATGCTCGTCAAGAATGTACCATTACTTCATATACCAAGAAAAAGAAAACACATTAACAATACCATGCTTACACAATGCATGAAACTTATTTTATTAATTATCTTCATTTTCATTATCCTCACTGACGTGGTGATGCAATTTCTGGTTTTAAAAAATATTGACACAGATGATCTGGGAGTAAATGTTGGTTATTTAAATCTCACATTGCAAGATGGTCGACGTTTTCACTTGGAGTGGCCAGATATGTAGGTTCTGAGTAAATTCCATCTTGTTTTCTGATAAAATTATGTAGAACACATGCTGATTTTACGTTTTCTACTGTCCCTTCCAGAACGCATATGGGTCCTTCAAAATTTCGAAATTTCGTTACTAGCATTCCAACTGCACATTCTATTGATTTACGAATTCTATAAAATCTATAATTGCATATACGCCTGTCATTATTCAGAATGCGTCTTGCATATGGTCTCATTATGTTGGTTTTCAAAGGAAATCTATATCGGCGATAAAATAAAAAAGAATTTTCTAACCGCTGTCATCCAATGGTAAGGGTTGGGGTTCAGGTAGATGTAGGAAATCAGCATGTAATAATTGGCTTAAAGAAGAATTCTTAAATGCTCCTCCATCACTGTTTCTTCCAAACTCACCGACGTCAATAGTTTTAAAAAAAAAAAGGCCATCGGCGTCACAGGTTGCCATAAGCACCATTGAATAAAATGAAACGTTGCGACTAGTCCCTTCTTTGTGGATATAGTAGTCGCTTGTTGCTAGTCGGTTGCTACAGTTGCCTGTTGCTAGTTAATTCGGTGTGGCACCACCCCAATTGGGTCTCAGTGGAGATTTAGATTGTTCAATTGATTCCCTACGTAAGAGAACGTGGCATTTACACAAAATTTCACCAAAAAGAGATTCCTCGAAGAGAGCAAAACAAATAGCATAGGAGCTGGGAATCAACTCTAAATTTTTCTAAACCAGAATTCATCGACAGAAGAAACATTCTGAAGAACACTTTCACGATTACATTATTTTTAATCCTGAGTAAAACTCTGAAACAACTTTTTTTGAATTCTTACTTTATACCAACCTATGGAGATTTCCAAAATGTAGTTTCTTTTTACGCCGCACCACATATTTAGAAAGATTAAGCTAGTTTTACAATAACACAGGTTTTGAATAATGTTATTGATGACGTTTGTAAAACTATTTCATATGTCAAAATTTTCTCCTGTACAAACGTTGAAAATAATTCTTGGAATAAAACAAAAAATAATCAGGTGTTCCTCAAACAGACATAAACGTGTGTAATACATTTGAAAACGATCAAATAAACTACGTAACCAAGTAACTCCTCTTAACCGTAATTACAATAAATAGGTTAGTGTAAGAAACGAGGTGGTCCGCAGGGACTGAAAGGGTCGCTGAAGGGGTCCTCGGGGTCCAAAAGATTGGGAAACGTTGCTCTATGTAAAGCTCACCCAGCTACTACAGCAATCGGTTTCAAACAGAAAAGCGAGTGGTAGACGTACCCACTTAAACAATGAGTCAGTACGTGAGGAAAATGAATTTAAATTGGCACTCCAGATCATAACTAAGTATTGCTATGGAAGTTTTAAAAATGATTTTCAAGTTGAAGAACATTTACTTAAGAATCTTTCACAGAAAAGCAACGTTGGTGGCATAAATTCTTATCAGTTACTGAATTTTCTCCGCAAAAACAAATCCACTGGCGTTCTTCTCGATTCAATTATTGTTATGCGGTTATTATTAACTGTTACAGTTCGGCTGAAAGTTCTCTTAGCATATGAAATATGATGAATTTACTTTCACGCGTGTGCCAAGAACGACTATCCTCACTTGCAGCAATCCACCTAAAGTGAATACGTCAAAAATGTAACTTATATAAAATTATTCATAAATAAACATTACATATTAGAAGTTTAAATGCGTTTCTTTTACAATAATTAGAGGGCCCAAAATTTTATTTGCAGGAACCACGCCAGCCCTACGTATCTATCTTAAAAGCAGATTTATTCCATACATAGATGATGATTTATCAGCTATCCATTCATAGAAGAAACTTATCAAGACTTTTACCTGCACATATATTCTTCGTGCGACCACGTGATACTAAGAAATTAAAACCATAGAGATACTGAAATTTATTCGGTTCGGTTTCATCCGACCTTTTTATGGGTGCGGGAGTTCCCTTTGGATTTAAACCAAAAGTTAATTAAGGTAGATAATTCACAATTACATTATTCATTTTTAATTAACATTACGGTTACATGTTCAATGTTACTACGAAGCGTAAAATATGTATACAAAAACTAAATGTAATTTTTGGGTATTTTGTCTGTTCACGAGTCAAAACACGAGCGCACGTTCTCTCACAATCTCTCTTCCCTTCTCCTCCCTTCCTCCCTCTCTCTCTCTCTCTATTCTATCCATTTCTCTCTCCCTTTCCGAAAGTGGCAAAGCGTAATCCGTTACGGACCCAACACAACCGCCATGGCTAGACACGTCAACATCATCGCAAAAAGGCGGGACCCGATGCGCGAGAGACGTGGAAATCGAGAGAGCGGAAGTTCAAGGGTGAAAAGGGGGCGGGAGAAGAGGAGAAGATGAGGGTCGTTTAAATGGGAGAGGGAGGGGGAGGGAGAGAGAGAAAGAGAGTAGGAGGGGAAGTGAGTGGACGTTACGATGGAAACGAGGAGGAAAGGGTACTGGATCGTTTTTGGGGAAATAGTAGCGTAATAACGGCGAGGAAAGCGTGTGGAAGGGTCGGAGAGACAAATAGAGAAGGGCCGATCATGGGCAATCCACGGACTCACCCTTGCGAGGCATAAACTAATCAAAACCTGCATTAAAAATTCGTGCCGATGTGCGTGCTTAAGTATGCTACAAACAAAAGAGGGATTTGATATATTCATCAGTCACGTCAAAATACTCTTCCTCACATGTCTGCTACTTTGCGTCAACGGTTAAAGGTTAAAAGGATCGCAATAATGGTCACCATGCTAAGTAGCACGGCTTGATTATAAATGAATTGCAATAGATTAGGCGAGTGTAAACTCATCGCGGCAGAGTACAGCAAACCCCCGTATGTTTTAGGATATTGGAAAGTGTAGACTCTAGTCCGCTTTAACCATAAAAATTATATTTTTATATTGCAATGTCGTGAACTCTTTTTGATGGAAGTTTAAGGAGATTAAACGAATGGGAGACGATTATAAAAAATCGGATGCAATCGATTCTTTTTCTAACGCATCTAAACTCCGTACGGTTTCAAAAAAAAAAGGGGAATCTCTGATTTTGTAGACACCCGTCCTGATTTTGAAAATTCCGTTTCTCGAATACAAGGATTTTCCTCTTCTGGTATTCTCTTAGGTCATGCTTACAAGTTGGTGATTTCCAATTTAAGAACTAGCCGTCCTGGTCTTAGTATAAATGACCTCTGACAACATTCACAACCAATAGCTTTTGAGACTCCCATTTGCACCTCACGTACACACAACATTTTCTTTTTTTTTATAACGGGCATACGGATCGTTGCGTTGGGCTCTGTTAAGCTTCGTGTAATTTAAATAATTAGCAAAAGTGAATTTCTTCGCGTTTTCGTTTGGCATTATTTCAACGAGTACTTTTCCAAATATCCTGTTTAAATTTAATAGTCTATGGCGTTTCTATTTACGAATAAATCATCCCAAAATTATTTATTGATTTATATGTGGTTATAATCCAAAATTTCTGCAACCGTATTAAGTACAGTAAAATTTTATTGCCTTTAATTTTTACGTACGATAAGACATAATGAACAAAATTAAGGAAATGAGAAAATATCGTCAGGTGAGAATTATGAATCATATGCTACTAGGCCCCTGAAACCGAACAACAAATTAAATATTAAAAATTTAATATTAATATGATATATTATGTAAGATTTTCATTGAAAATCAGATTTATCCGAATTTTAAATCCTTTTTTTAGCTCTAAATCATTATCAGATACGCACTTTTCGCTATTCGAGTTCAACTCTATAATATATTTGCATAAGTATTATAGCTGCTGTTAACAGTTTTTCAAGAACAAATTAATCATAAATTTATCCGACAGGAATTTTTCACACTCGTATATTTTAAAATAGGTGAAAAAATAGATAAAATGTTAGATATCAACAGTTTTGTGCCCGTTCTTCCTTTAGAGATATCGAATTTTACGATGCTAAAAACGAATGTTTCCATTGTAACTAAATTTGAAATATATGAAAGGCTCAAAACAAGAAATAATTAGTGAACAAAGAATAAATAAACTTTTTTCGTTTGTAAATATGATAAGGTATACATGAGTCAGTCTATTTAATTAATTTCTCAGTTTACGAATTCTACACATGACATTCTATTCTATATTTAAGTTCACTTGAATGTAAGAAATGAAGCAACACTTAAAACAAACGATTCTCTAAACTACTACATACATGGTAACGTACAAGATAATACCAAGTGTCTCTTGGTAAAGTTATTCGTGTATTCTCTATAATCTTGGAATTTGTCTCCATTGAGATAGAAATCTAATTTCGGAAACGAAGGTAGTACTAAATGAGCTATTTATTCAGAACAATTTTACGGTGCGAATAAGAAAGTCTCAACGTTAATTCATACTTAAAATACAATACAGAAAGAATCTCAAAATATATTTGTAAATATAAAGACAAAATTTGATATTTTGCAATGCTATCTTTCTGGCAATCCTGGAAAAATTCGGCTCCATTATCATTGAGAAATCAGAAGGCACTCCCACGATTACCTCCAGCAAAATAACATAGGAGATTCTTAGCAACACCATTACCATGTTCCCGCCTCACTTCCCCTGGGAAAAAATCTTGAAAAAAGAAAAATTAGTTACGCGGGCAGAGGCCGTGAATGCTCGCGCCTGATTTTTAGAGCGGATGACAACAACGAGGAAGTTTCGATAAGATTCTACAAACAATGGAATGAAATGTGAGGGAGAAGAGAGAAAGAGAGGGGGAGGGGGAAGGGAGTGCTCTCCTGTGTTGAACCTAAGAGAGAATGGAAGAGTGCATAACGAGGGAATGACGTGTCCCAATGGAGCTCTAATTCTGTATAATTTACCCGCCAAACCCTCGCCGCTCCCCTGTCCCTTCCCCTCCTCCCCCTCGCACCCTTATTCCACAGCCTTTAAAACCTCCCAGACTCCCCTCCCTCATTCCTTCTGCCTCTCTATCTCATCCCCTCCCGTTCCTTATAAAAAACTCGCTCAACCTCCTTCCCCTTGTAAAGGAGAGTGGGCGTAACACTGGCGTGCCATATTGGAGATATTTGGAAGGCCTTGTACACGAGATTACCTCGGCCTAGGAATAGGGACGCCCCCTTCCCCTTCAACCCCCTCCCTCTCTCCCTCCCTCTCTTTCACTCGCAATAGCCTCGCCATAAATGAAGAGATATTGCCCCCTCCAGTTTCGATTCGTCATTTCTTTTGCCCTCGATCCCTCTCCATTGCCGAATAATTATATGTGTGTGTACGTGTAAGTTCATGCCGTGGATACTAGTAGTTGCCCCAGTTCGGAGTAATAGACCAGCGTTCTTACCGTTCGATTCAACGTAAAATGCTAAAGTGCTCTCGATACGGTCTAGTAACGCGAGTGGGTCATTTCGTATTTCGATTCAAATGTATAAAAGTACTTACTCGTATTACCCGATTAAATATTGCTGCCTAAAAAGTACCCACGATTGACGCCTTAAAAATGTTGTGAGGATGATAAAGTTTCAGTTAACATAGGTCGCGTCGGGGAAGAGGAAATACGACGTCCGACCCTTGCCTCAGCCATTATTTTCAATTTTTCTGTATTTACCTAACAGGGTATTAAATTCGGACATTTTAATCGGATAGATAAAATACATCTCAAACAATAATTTATCTCTGGCGAAATTACAAAAATAATAAATGAATTTATCGAGTGGAAATTTCAATGAGTTAATACATTTAAATCAAAGGTTTTGCAATAATTAATTTCAACTAGAGAAAACTAATATTAACTGGAATGAAATTATGAAATGGAAATCGTTCATGTCTCCATAAATTACAGAAAAATATCTTGCGCTTCTTTAGGACAATTTCACAAACTTCTTGAAAAGCGTTTCAAAAATTCCTTGGTTGAAATTTCTCCCGGAACTCTGAAAATCCGCCAATATATCCATAAACCAATCGCTAGAAATGTTTTGTGAACACTATGCCATCATAAAATATTCACAAAACATCTCTGGATGATCCTGGAAACGCCGTGCTAGCTCGATTCCTCCCAACCGAACATTCGAGAAATTCCAACAAGGGGGCGACATATCTTAGGAGATTACGCCGTAAAAACTTTTCAGAAAGAGGTAAAATAGTATAATGTAAGGCTAAGAGACTCGCTCAAACTCTGACCGCAAAGCGGTTGACACTAATTCGCCACTCATGCTCTGAGACCGCGAGTTTCTCTCTCTTCCCTAAGGATTCGCGCACTTCCTCCATCTGCACGTATCCTCTGTAAATCTCCAGGTAGGTGGATGGCAGGGGGTTCAATGCACCGAAATGTTTCTGACAAGTCGCCCGAGTAGAGTTGCCTTTCTTATGATCCTAGACTAACCACGATATCACTCTATCCCACAATCGATCTCACGCATTTTATCTTTCTTAGCTATTTTCTTCCAATATAACTGGGTATATAAGTTTTTCTTATTCCTCTCACGTAAATTATCTGTCCTCGTACCTCTCTAACACTTTAATCTAGCGTTTAATCCGAGTTCCTCTTTCGATTATGTATCCAGATTCTTTAATAACAATGAGATGGCGCTACGCCTTGAGTCGCAAATTTGTTTAACGAATCTAGCTGCCCTTTTACAACTAGAGTAAGTGAGGTTTCTCATTGGAATCCAATTTATTCTATGAATATCAATCCAATGGTGTAGTCCAGTGTTTCTCAACCTTTTTTGCTCCACGGCACAACTTCATGCATGCTTTAAAAACATCGCGGGACGCGAAACCACACCTAATTAGTTTCACTGCGTAAATACTCATTTTAAAAAATAAAAACTAGCGTAACAAGTAAAAGTCGCAGTTATATTACATTGATACGATTGATAATGCAATAATTGTATAATTTTATTGTACATTAAATATATACATTATTTAAAAATTAAATATCTTCGGAGTGTGCGGCACACTAGTCCCTTCCTCGCGGCACACTAATGGCACACCGGTTGAGAACCACTGGTCTAGCCAGATAAAAGTAATACGTTCATCAAAATTACTCGGTTCTACTATTTTTTCCACTCTGCCAATGCGCAAATTTAATATGTGTAGACCGAATCCCCCAGAAATGAACCAAGTTCATGACAATATAGCAACGAATGGCTCCTCCAAAATGTATAAAAGTCTGTTAACGGTACATATATTCCATCAATTTAAACATTAAATCGATCACTTGGTTCTTTACTTTCCAGAAATGTGTGTTTTTTTAAACAGATAAAACTGAACTATCTCGATAAACATTAAAGGAGGTATTGGGGAGCGCTCGACACCTATTTTCTTAAAAGAAACGAAGAAAATAATTAGTTATTTTTAGTAGAAAAATCAAATATATAATAATATACGTATGAGCATCTCCGATTTATAAAAGCCGCTCTAGTTGAATTCTAGCGTGAGATTCGGTTAAGCATGAGAAAATCGTCTCTTAAAGTTCTTTTTCTCTCTAGAAACCTTCCAATTTCCAAACTTACTTCCATCCCGTTCGCAATCTCGGATAATAATTCTCTCCATCCACCCACTCCTCGCATTCCCTCGCCCTCCCCCCCCCTCTACCCTACCCTCCCCCCACATCCCCAACCCATCGCCATTCATATCAGAAAACCTAAGAAGGGCGGCTTTACTTCATGGGCCCGAGAGATGGCACTGCGGGAGCAGTGGGTGGGTGGAGGGGGAGGGGGGGAGGGAGGGAGAGAGATAGAGAGAAAGAAGATCCCCCAGTCGCCCCTGACTTTCTATTCCATCAACTTCGATGTCATGAGATCTGTTGGTCCAACCACTTTCTCTCGAAAGCTCTTCCCTCCCTCTCCTCTCTCCATCTCCTTTTTTCTCACCTTTTATTTCCCCCCTCAGCCTCTCGTGACCCCAAGGGATGCGACCTACCAACCGCGGAGCACGTACCTTAAGGGGAAAAAGGAGCCACCCTCCCTCTCATTCCTCCTACCATCGCTGAAATATCTCCTCTCTGCTATCCCTCTACTTCCCTCTCTCTCTTCCCTCCTCACTCCATTTCCCTTCCTCTTTCGGCACATCCTTTCTTCCTTTTCTCGCCTCCCATCCGAAAACGCACGTCCTTTCTCGCCTCCACCCTCCCCACCCCAATGCTCCTCCACCAACTCTCAGCCTCCGCCGCTGTTCAAGGAATGGAGGAGAGAGAGTAGGAACACTCCTTGCGACTTTTCCTCCATTCCACTTCACTCTATCTCTGTCCTCCCACTTCGCCCTTTGCGTCGGCGTTTCTCGTCTGATTCCCTTTTCACGTTTTTTCCTCCTTTTTATTTTTTGGGGGATCGGAGGAAGCGTGGGGTTGTTGGAAAAAAAAATCCGCTGTTTTTTTTCGGGACGTAAAAGAAACAATTTAACTTTCACTTCGAATAACGGAGTTGATGCTTCGCATTTTGGAAGGAGAGCAGCGCCTTCGGCTTAGAAGATTTTTTAGATCGTAATTTATTTCAGTTTTCCGAAAAGTAGATCATGAAACAATAAGTTATGATTTTTCTTTTCTTCCGTTTATGCAAGAGTTTTCTGTTTCTGATTACGGTTCACGGCATTTCAGTCACAAAAGAGAAATTTTAAAAAGTGGATGGCTTTCTTTTAACGTCAACGTATCTTCGTCATAGACGCGTATTGTGGTTGTGATTTCTTCAATCATTTTTGAACTTCTCAATCGACTTCTTAACAGAATGAAATGAATTTTTTTCTTTGTGGGGCTACGGTTATTTTAATATTTACATTTTAAAAACAAAATTATCTATAAACCGAATTCTTTGATGATTTATTGAAAAATTAGAGATTCATACGCAGGTGCCTCATAGCGGTAAGAGATCCGAACTTTTTCAAAAAGTTGGCGACATTTTTTCTAAGTTTTGGCTAATAGTTAGTCTCTCAGCGCGTTGGAATAGTGTTGCGTGTATTCATTTTTATTTTGGTAAACAGTGACCGTAAATAACTCCGTTTTCGTTAAAAGAATTTTCCGATATTTTTAGAAAACTTAGCCAATTGAGGTGAGCGACTCCCATGGTATCCATTTAATATCAAGCAAGTCTTACAAATGTTACTTTGAATGCATATATATAGTAAAAACGTGTGTAGGTTTGGTAGTATATAAGTTTTAAGGACCGTCTGCGTATACCTAATTCAGCGATGGCGAAACATTGGCACCAGGTGGTGCTATGTATTTGCCACAGCATCAACTGAGCTTAGCGTGTTTGTCGTCATCCTGAGCTGTGGGAGGAAGGGTGGAGTAAGAAAAGTTAATGCTGGTTTGTTTCACTGGGCGCAAATTGCGGATGATGGCGGGTGTAAATGAATCCTATCCCACATACGATATTTGATTGTCGCTTTTATGAAAAGCAATTGCGTTTCAAGCAGTAAAACTGGTCACTTGAAGTGTTTTTAGAAGAGGATTCAATAGTATCGAAATGGTGGCCAAAAACTTCAATTTATAACAAAAGAATGTGACTATGAAGCATTATGGTGGCAGAAATTTTCTTTGTTGAATATGCACGTCTTTGAGATTCAGATCGCCGGATTCCAAGTACATACATTAAACTAACTTTTTAATGTCAAGAGAACCACGATCAATCATAATATCGCAGAACTGTAAAAATAAGCGCTTGAGTGTCTCATCTAGTCCTCCAACATGTTAAAGGAGCGTCATAGACACACTTCACATTGGTAGCTTACTTATGTTGCAAATTTGGCACCAGTCCGCAAAAAGACTTGCATTCGCTGGCCTAGTGAGGTGACCTGTGGCAAAATAATGTGAGTTGGGTAGCATAAAACCAGGGAGAGCGAGTGTAGTAAGTTAGGTAGTGGGTATACCTTTTAGGATGAAATTAGTGTAAGATTTCTGGTAAAAATTAGGGGAACATTTTCTTTGTATACGATTTAGGGGAAAAGTTGTGTAAATTGGATAGCATAAAATCATGACACGCGGGTGCGATTGGTTGCATGTGCTACAGAGGCAAAGAATCTTTGTGGGTGAAGCGAAACCGGGGGCAGGTAATGTAAGTTTGGTGGTATAAGTTACAGGGGCAAACAAGTGTTGTGCGGGTGAAGCTAAACCGGGGGCAGGTAATGTAAGTTTGGTGGTATAAGTTACAGGGGCAAACAAGTGTTGTGCGGGTGAAGCGAAACCGGGGGCAGGTAATGTAAGTTTGGTGGTATAAGTTACAGGGGCAAACAATTGTTGTGCGGGTGAAGCGAAACCGGGGGCAGGTAATGTAAGTTTGGTGGTATAAGTTACAGGGGCAAACAATTGTTGTGCGGGTGAAGCGAAACCGGGGGCAGGTAAGGCAAGTTTGGTGGTATAAGTTACAGGGGCAAACAAGTGTTGTGCGGGTGAAGCGAAACCGGGGGCAGGTAATGCAAGTTTTGTGGTATAAGTTACAGGGGCAAACAAGTGTTGTGCGGGTGAAGCGAAACCGGGGGCAGGTAATGTAAGTTTGGTGGTATAAGTTACAGGGGCAAACAAGTGTTGTGCGGGTGAAGCTAAACCGGGGGCAGGTAAGGCAAGTTTGGTGGTATAAGTTACAGGGGCAAACAAGTGTTGTGCGGGTGAAGCGAAACCGGGGGCAGGTAATGCAAGTTTTGTGGTATAAGTTACAGGGGCAAACAAGTGTTGTGCGGGTGAAGCGAAACCGGGGGCAGATAATGTAAGTTTGGTGGTATAAGTTACAGGGGCAAACAAGTGTTGTGCGGGTGAAGCGAAACCGGGGGCAGGTAATGCAAGTTTTGTGGTATAAGTTACAGGGGCAAACAAGTGTTGTGCGGGTGAAGCTAAACCGGGGGCAGGTAATGTAAGTTTGGTGGTATAAGTTACAGGGGCAAACAAGTGTTGTGCGGGTGAAGCGAAACCGGGGGCAGATAATGTAAGTTTGGTGGTATAAGTTACAGGGGCAAACAAGTGTTGTGCGGGTGAAGCGAAACCGGGGGCAGGTAATGTAAGTTTGGTGGTATAAGTTACAGGGGCAAACAAGTGTTGTGCGGGTGAAGCGAAACCGGGGGCAGATAATGTAAGTTTGGTGGTATAAGTTACAGGGGCAAACAAGTGTTGTGCGGGTGAAGCGAAACCGGGGGAAGGTAATGTAAGTTTGGTGGTATAAGTTACAGGGGCAAACAAGTGTTGTGCGGGTGAAGCGAAACCGGGGGCAGATAATGTAAGTTTGGTGGTATAAGTTACAGGGGCAAACAAGTGTTGTGCGGGTGAAGCTAAACCGGGGGCAGGTAATGTAAGTTTGGTGGTATAAGTTACAGGGGCAAACAAGTGTTGTGCGGGTGAAGCGAAACCGGGGGCAGATAATGTAAGTTTGGTGGTATAAGTTACAGGGGCAAACAAGTGTTGTGCGGGTGAAGCGAAACCGGGGGCAGGTAATGTAAGTTTGGTGGTATAAGTTACAGGGGCAAACAAGTGTTGTGCGGGTGAAGCGAAACCGGGGGCAGATAATGTAAGTTTGGTGGTATAAGTTACAGGGGCAAACAAGTGTTGTGCGGGTGAAGCTAAACCGGGGGCAGGTAATGTAAGTTTGGTGGTATAAGTTACAGGGGCAAACAAGTGTTTTGCGGGTGAAGCGAAACCGGGGGCAGGTAATGCAAGTTTTGTGGTATAAGTTACAGGGGCAAACAAGTGTTGTGCGGGTGAAGCGAAACCGGGGGCAGATAATGTAAGTTTGGTGGTATAAGTTACAGGGGCAAACAAGTGTTGTGCGGGTGAAGCGAAACCGGGGGCAGGTAATGCAAGTTTTGTGGTATAAGTTACAGGGGCAAACAAGTGTTGTGCGGGTGAAGCGAAACCGGGGGCAGGTAATGCAAGTTTTGTGGTATAAGTTACAGGGGCAAACAAGTGTTGTGCGGGTGAAGCGAAACCGGGGGCAGATAATGTAAGTTTGGTGGTATAAGTTACAGGGGCAAACAAGTGTTGTGCGGGTGAAGCGAAACCGGGGGCAGGTAATGCAAGTTTTGTGGTATAAGTTACAGGGGCAAACAAGTGTTGTGCGGGTGAAGCGAAACCGGGGGCAGGTAATGTAAGTTTGGTGGTATAAGTTACAGGGGCAAACAAGTGTTGTGCGGGTGAAGCGAAACCGGGGGCAGATAATGTAAGTTTGGTGGTATAAGTTACAGGGGCAAACAAGTGTTGTGCGGGTGAAGCGAAACCGGGGGCAGGTAATGTAAGTTTGGTGGTATAAGTTACAGGGGCAAACAATTGTTGTGCGGGTGAAGCGAAACCGGGGGCAGGTAAGGCAAGTTTGGTGGTATAAGTTACAGGGGCAAACAAGTGTTGTGCGGGTGAAGCGAAACCGGGGGCAGGTAATGCAAGTTTTGTGGTATAAGTTACAGGGGCAAACAAGTGTTGTGCGGGTGAAGCGAAACCGGGGGCAGGTAATGTAAGTTTGGTGGTATAAGTTACAGGGGCAAACAAGTGTTGTGCGGGTGAAGCTAAACCGGGGGCAGGTAAGGCAAGTTTGGTGGTATAAGTTACAGGGGCAAACAAGTGTTGTGCGGGTGAAGCGAAACCGGGGGCAGGTAATGTAAGTTTGGTGGTATAAGTTACAGGGGCAAACAAGTGTTGTGCGGGTGAAGCTAAACCGGGGGCAGGTAAGGCAAGTTTGGTGGTATAAGTTACAGGGGCAAACAAGTGTTGTGCGGGTGAAGCGAAACCGGGGGCAGGTAATGCAAGTTTTGTGGTATAAGTTACAGGGGCAAACAAGTGTTGTGCGGGTGAAGCGAAACCGGGGGCATGTAATGTAAGTTTGGTGGTATAAGTTACAGGGGCAAACAAGTGTTGTGCGGGTGAAGCTAAACCGGGGGCAGGTAAGGCAAGTTTGGTGGTATAAGTTACAGGGGCAAACAAGTGTTGTGCGGGTGAAGCTAAACCGGGGGCAGGTAAGGCAAGTTTGGTGGTATAAGTTACAGGGGCAAACAAGTGTTGTGCGGGTGAAGCGAAACCGGGGGCAGGTAATGCAAGTTTTGTGGTATAAGTTACAGGGGCAAACAAGTGTTGTGCGGGTGAAGCGAAACCGGGGGCAGGTAATGTAAGTTTGGTGGTATAAGTTACAGGGGCAAACAAGTGTTGTGCGGGTGAAGCGAAACCGGGGGCAGGTAATGCAAGTTTTGTGGTATAAGTTACAGGGGCAAACAAGTGTTGTGCGGGTGAAGCTAAACCGGGGGCAGGTAATGTAAGTTTGGTGGTATAAGTTACAGGGGCAAACAAGTGTTGTGCGGGTGAAGCGAAACCGGGGGCAGATAATGTAAGTTTGGTGGTATAAGTTACAGGGGCAAACAAGTGTTGTGCGGGTGAAGCGAAACCGGGGGCAGGTAATGTAAGTTTGGTGGTATAAGTTACAGGGGCAAACAAGTGTTGTGCGGGTGAAGCTAAACCGGGGGCAGGTAATGTAAGTTTGGTGGTATAAGTTACAGGGGCAAACAAGTGTTGTGCGGGTGAAGCTAAACCGGGGCAGGTAATGCAAGTTTTGTGGTATAAGTTACAGGGGCAAACAAGTGTTGTGCGGGTGAAGCTAAACCGGGGGCAGGTAAGGCAAGTTTTGTGGTATAAGTTACAGGGGCAAACAAGTGTTGTGCGGGTGAAGCTAAACCGGGGGCAGGTAATGCAAGTTTGGTGGTATAAGTTACAGGGGCAAACAAGTGTTGTGCGGGTGAAGCGAAACCGGGGGCAGGTAATGTAAGTTTGGTGGTATAAGTTACAGGGGCAAACAAGTGTTGTGCGGGTGAAGCTAAACCGGGGGCAGGTAATGTAAGTTTGGTGGTATAAGTTACAGGGGCAAACAAGTGTTGTGCGGGTGAAGCTAAACCGGGGCAGGTAATGCAAGTTTTGTGGTATAAGTTACAGGGGCAAACAAGTGTTGTGCGGGTGAAGCGAAACCGGGGGCAGGTAATGCAAGTTTTGTGGTATAAGTTACAGGGGCAAACAAGTGTTGTGCGGGTGAAGCTAAACCGGGGGCAGGTAATGTAAGTTTGGTGGTATAAGTTACAGGGGCAAACAAGTGTTGTGCGGGTGAAGCTAAACCGGGGCAGGTAATGCAAGTTTTGTGGTATAAGTTACAGGGGCAAACAAGTGTTGTGCGGGTGAAGCTAAACCGGGGGCAGGTAATGTAAGTTTGGTGGTATAAGTTACAGGGGCAAACAAGTGTTGTGCGGGTGAAGCTAAACCGGGGGCAGGTAATGCAAGTTTTGTGGTATAAGTTACAGGGGCAAACAAGTGTTGTGCGGGTGAAGCGAAACCGGGGGCAGGTAATGCAAGTTTTGTGGTATAAGTTACAGGGGCAAACAATTGTTGTGCGGGTGAAGCGAAACCGGGGGCAGGTAATGTAAGTTTGGTGGTATACAATTCAGAGAGGGGAACTAGTGTACCATAAAATTAGGGAAGTTATTCATTAATGTTTTGTGGTATACGAATTGGTAAACTGTGAGTTGGTATGTTTCAGGGAAGACAGTGTTGTTTTGGGGTAGGTATATATTTTCGGGTGAACTAGAGTAGGTTGACGTACATTAATTGAAGGCGTTTACATGTACGAAGAACCCCGAGCAGGGAAAAGTTTGTATTTTAATAACATTATAACAGTGTATAAACGGCATTATGGTCGCAGTCAAAACAGCTTGAGGTAAAACTTTGCATAGAATTAATGTAAAATGTCTCTTTACGCTCATCGTTCATAATTCCCGGTATTCCCTTGATTCCCATCTTCCTTTAACTTAAATCATCATTGACAATACCACGAACAATTCTGTAACAAATACAAGTAGTGAGTAATGATATGATTATCCATTCGTCTATTTCAGGGGTTGGCAACCTTTTCTATACGGCGGGCCACATTCGTAGCTGTGAATGCTTTATAGAGCCGCATTGGAAATCACGAGAGGTTCAGCGGGCCGGATGGGCGTTTAAATTAGAAGATACCTAGAGACAGGGCCGCCTCAACTGGGTGTGCGAGTTGTGCACGGCACACCGGCGGCAGGAGAGGAGGGGCGACCAGAGAGGAATAACGCCCTGAGAGGTATGGCGGAACTTGAGATTTTCGCGGCTGCCTAACGATGAGTCGATGGAGTGAGAGGGCGGCCGAATTTTGCCTACCTGCCTACAAAATGAAAGGGATAACGGGGAAAACCAGAGTAGCCGAAATATTTTCAACCGCTTACCCGCTGAGAAGGGTCTCTCCGGGTTCTTAAACACCTTATCTGGGGGACAGTGTCGGCAATGACCGAAAAAGGGCAATATTATATCTCAGCCTTTTGGAATCTACGCCGCTGGTATTTCCCATAGCTCTAACACATTCTTCTCCAGGGCAGGTGTCCCTTGTAGCACTTAAAACAAATATTTAAGATTCTTCTTCTTCTTACATCGGGGAAGAGTATTCCCAAAGCATTTGTTTCAGAAATGCCGGTTGCAAACCAGAGGTCTACGAACTTTCATTTCTCTCCCTTGCTATTTTCGTTAGTATTTCATCGCTAGTCGTTGGAGGAAGATCGAGATATCGCTGGTGCTTTGAATTCGTTTTGTGCAGGTTTCTTTCCCGTGTGATCTAATTCTACTTTAAATTGCTGGTTTTTAGAGTTAGATCATCTGATACATTGGATTTCACATCTGTTGTCTAACAATAAGAGGTATGTATCTTTTCCATGCTAGTAGATGTGTGGTGTTGTCTCGGATATAACGCGATCCCGAAATTACTGTAAAAGTGAAAATGGCAAAACATTTTATTATAGGTTTCGGAACTGAATTTAAAGAAACTTATGGCGATATTCACTAAATTTATCACATGCACTGTATGTTATTGACCTTGTGTTACATTAATAGGCTCACTACGCGTCATAAATCTGATAATTCTTAAAGAAATTAACTACTTAAACTTCGAATTTAACATGACCCGCATTTGTATATTTTCAGGATAAAGTGCATTATATTCGAGACGATCTTTGTTTTTTACCGTGCAGACATTTTTTGTCAACTTTCCAATGGAAAATATTTGTATAATAAATGAAAGAATTAATAAATGTTTCGCTTTTCTTCCTGAAAATTTAGATGATAGTAAATCATATCGCCGTTTAGATCAACGAAACTATTCATTGCATTAGAGGTCAATATCGCTTCATTTATTCTTAGTGTACTTTGATCTAATACAGTAAAACCCTCGAAAAGCAGAATCTCACGAGACTCGACTAAATGTCCGTTTTTCACAGATCTTCCGCCTTGAACAGGCTAAAATAGTCGTTTTTCATCAAAATGAAGGAATATAGAACCCCTTCAATCTTCCAAAATTTTTGTCTTTTACAGGATTCCGTCTTTCACAGGTTTTACTGTATAAAATAATTAGGAGCAGTGTATGTGAGGGGGTGACAGTTACTTTGATCGTAAGAAATTCAATAGGTAAAACGTATTTCTAGTGCAAAAATGTTTTCAAGTGCATTTACATCCGGTTTTATGGGCAAAATCGATTTCTTTGCTAATGCAAGGTCACTCTTCTGTAGACAGTATTCTTGGGAAAAGAGGTTAGAGAGTAAAACCTTCAGGATAGTGAAAAACGGCTGCCCTATTTTTGTAATGTGTGAAATCGATGTCTGAATTAATTATTTTTTATTAAACAAGAGAAGTATTTTATATTATAATTGATTTCATCTATTGGAGCATTAATAAATGCATTCAAGAAACAAAACTCACATACTTGCTGTCTTTGTCCACTGACTGTGATCAGATAATAAATTGCTTGCTACTAACTATTGTTGTGATTTTAACGTAAATATCGATTTCTCTATGTTTAGGCTTCTTATTTTTAGAAGAAATTGGCACACGATCTACGAACAGGAAACATTTTAAAGAAAAATAGAGGAAAACTTTAATTTTTATCATCGATTTTATTCTATGGAAAGAAATCGCTTGAATTATTTGTTTCCCGTTTACGCAACACATTTCGATGAATTTAGCATCAAAGACTTTACTGTAAAATATAATTTTGATTTTTTGCCTAAGTTTGTGATTTAAATTTACGAGTCGTTAGAGCTGTGGTTCTTAACCTTTTAATGTTGCATCACCCTCCTTTCAAGGTCTTAATATTTTTGTCACCGCTTAGAAATGGACAAGGCTCACTGATAATGACGAAAACGTAAAATCAGACTAATTTAAAGTAAAAGTAAAATCAACGTTGACGCTTGCTTATCGATAAGAACGCTTCACTGCATATTTTATTTTGAAATTTTTATTTCCTCATTTCTTCACTATGAAATCGTCACTAATTTACAACTAAATGCCACGAGAGGTCTAAGATCTAAGCAGATAGTAACTGATTTTAAAATAAATTTTTTCTTCATCATTTTGGACGGGACTGTATTTTCATTGAGAGAAAGATTTTAAACTTTAAATGATCACTGTGAGTTGTTCAGCATGTTTCATGATACATCAAAACTCAATGATTCGAAGGGCGGCGAGCTATTGGCTAAATATAAGGAATTGGATAATAAGCTGATTGATGCAAGTCTAAGTGAATCAGATTTAGATGGGGAGTATTTATTTGGAGAGCTTCAAATATTGAAATATTCAAATGTTGCCATTGGCATCGGCATTTATCTGACATTACCTGTCTGTAGCTTCGGGAGAAAGAAGTTTTTCAAAACTCAAAATTGTTATTTAAATTATTTTAAGGTCGACAATGTCGGAAATTTAGCAATGATATCCATAGAACACGAACTGTCTGATAAGTTGAATGTACATGACATCGTTTAAAATAATTTCTACTTATAAAGCCAGGAAAGTAAAGTCTCTTAAATAACATGTAATTTATTTGTTAATGAGTGTTCATTTAATATTTTAATCGTTAATTCTGTTTAGACAATTTTAGTACAAAGAATATTAGTTTAGATTCTTTTTAATTTCTTCTAACAATAAAAAGTTTTTCATCATTGTGAACCGTTTAAACTATGTAAATGCAATTTTTGGTGATAAACTATATTGTTCTTTTCTCTTTCTCATGTTTAGAAAGACTGTAATAATATGAAAATTCACCTTTGCACAGCTGTAATAAATAATGTTCGCTGTCTTATACAGTTTTTTTCATTGAAAAAGGATCCTGCAGTATATACTACCATGTAGAGTGCGAGAGGGGGCGGCAAATTTTGTTTTGCACACCGGCGGCCATATGGGTTGCGGCGGTCCTGCCTAGAGATTTTGTGATCTCATATTAGTGAAAATCAATTCCAATTAGTTAACTAGCCTTAACACTCCACCAGAAAAAGTCTTGAGACCATAATTTCATTGAAAAAATATGGAATTGACTGAGTTAAATTATATCGATCACTATTTTATCATGGCTTTGAGGGTCGCATAAAGCGCTCTCAGGGGCCGCATGAAGCTCGCGAGCAGCAGGTTGTCGACCCCTGATCTATCATCGGTTAATTCGAATACCTCAGAAAATCTTTTATGCCAATCAAACACTACCGCGAGACAATCCTCGTCGAATGCGCTTTTGATCATTTCAAAAGTTACTACACCTGTTTTATATAAACGCACTCAAAAAATCTTTTATCGTAATACTATTCGAAAATCCATGATAAGTTAAACACCAGCACCTCATTCTATTAGCATTGAATAGACACTGATAAGAATACTTTAAAATTAAAACAGTGATATCTCCTAATCAGGAATAAATATATTTTCCTTGAAACTGAGCCGCTGTCTTATCAGGAATGACGTGCCTAAAACCATCATGAGACTACACCAAATAACAAATTACAGAGTGACTGAGCTCATTTTATACTTTTGTCATCCATTAGTTCACCTACCATTAACCTTGCACACGAATTTACAGAGAGTCACAAAGACAAAATGCCTTTTATAACTCTTATATAACTCATTATTTATAAATACCTAATAAACCAAATTTATTAACTTAACGAAAGAAAATACATGCTATAGTCACAAAAAAATGCGATGCCGTACACGCATATCTACAGTAACAGATGTTTCCAAAGTGAAATCTAATATGTATGGATGGCTATTTTAATAACTTTTTAATTGATTACATTAGTATCTGTATTACTGTTAACGCTGCATATAATTATTAATTGAATATTTTAAAATCCGTTAGAAAATTTTTCAAAATTCAAAAGATTTGAAAACCGTTCGCTACATCTACTTGTCACGATAAATAATCATTTCATTTTCCGCAGTCTCACTTGCTCAAGGATTATTATTTTCATTTCATTTTAAATTGACTTGGAAAGCCCGTGGCCAGATCATTTACATTTCTCTCTCCATTTCTTTCGACTTTCTCTCTTCTTGCCCTATCTTTCTTCTAAATTATGCTCCTCTATCCATATTTCTTTTCCTCTCGCTTCTTTTACATCCCCTTCTCATACCCTTTTCAAATTTCACACTACTTTTCCTACATTTATGGTTGCCAAATTTCGGTTTTGAAGATGCGGGACAGAACCAAATTCTTCAATAAAATACGGGACACTTAAAAAAATTAGAAACAATCTCTATCCTTGCGCGTTAAAACTATTTATAGCGTCAATCTTTATTTTAAATAATAAAAACTCAAGAAAAACACAATATAAATTTGTTGTACTGAAAAGTTAATCTCCGACTTCAAAATACGGAACATACAGTTTTGAAAGGAGATAATAATTTTGAGTGTGAGACGGTTGATTGATATTCTACGCCAAAAATTTGACAAAAATCCTTAAGACTCAGTTCGCCCAGTGTATATGATGAAATGCGAAAATAGTTTCACAACAATCACTTTAATATCAGTGCAGATGCAGACTGCATTGTATTGTGTAGCTCGCGTGCTGGTCACCCAAATCCCTCCAAGTTTTCTCTCATGCTATTTTTTAGTCTCATGAAAACATTATTTGTTCCTTTCCGAAGACGTCCACCAAAATTAGTATTCGAGTTATCTCCGCAGTAAGCAACACATTTTGTCAGATTAATGTGTAATTTTTGCAGTTTCTCTGCGAAACCCTGTAATAATTTCGGATTTTTCATCGGGTAAGGAATACATAAGCAACATTTTGACTTGCATCCCTTTTCACGAGTAAAATACAGAGCCACTAATGGGAAATGTTTTTCTGCGTTGTGGTTGGTGCGTCATCAGCAATTCCGTAGAACTGCGCGTTAGTTCTCTCACTTACAACTTACTTGACAGTGTGTGGGGCTAATACATTTTAATGATGGCGGTTAACTTAGTTCCAGCACAAGAATACTTACTAGCAAACTTAGAATCGGAAAAGGCAGATGGACACAGTTTGCTCATACTATCCGCAGAGTTAAAGGAGTGATGATGTTTGATAGCATGGAAGACCATAGAAACTTCAGCTACAATAACGTTGGCTTCTTCTTTGGAATCCTTATTTAGTAAAAAATTATCAATTATTCTGAATCATCCTACCACAGATCCCTTTGTAGATACACTTAATTTATGCCTGTTCGTAGCACTGTGCTGTAAAATGTTCGACCTTCCTCCGTGAGCAACATTAATAAAGCAACTGCAAGACTTGCAGTTAGCGTCATCATTCCGTTTCCCTTTCTTGATAAAATCCCACTCTTTAGAATGTTCATCACTAAATTTACATTTGCGTTTTGGCATTGTAATGAAAAGGGGAATCAGAAATCTAAAACAGAAGGAATATATAGAGAAAAACAAAGTAAAAGCATAAAATAATCGTACTAACACAACCACTTCCTGTTACTGACTGTAACCTCATATATGTGTGTGTGTGCGTGCGCGCGTGTGGGGGGGGGGGGGGGGGGGGCGAAGCGCTACGCGTCGTTTATTTGGTACCAAAACTCGAAACAAGATGAACCAATGTATGACCTTTGTTCCCTTCTGCAACATTGTAGAAAATCGTCAGGAACCTTCTGTTGATCCGATCAATAACATTCTATTTTCAGGGGGTAGCGAAACTACTTTCTCCCTACTTTGGGGTGAGTTTTTAATTTTTCATAACGAGTGATACAAGCAAGGAAAGGGTAAACTGTCAGGCATGATTTGTGAATGACCCCATTAACTGAACGGGTTATAATAGAATACAAAGTAACATGCCTTGATTACTTGTTAAATTTAACATGCTAAGACGACGTAAATACGGGACATTTTCTATGTACCGACGGATCTTTTCGGGTCAAGGCAATCTACATACATTCTAACCCTTACACCTCTTGCATTCATATTAATTATTCTAGTCTGATATTTTAAATGGGAATTAAGCATTAATATTGTATACTAGCTGAAAGTTCGCGGCGATGCCCGGGTTTTGCCAAACGCCTTTGGCGAATAAAATTATGCGATAGTTTTCGGGTAGAACATATTAATATTTATGTATTGTTTCATTGTAAATACGAATATTATTCTCAGACTAATTTCTATAACAGATATCCTTTAAGTAGTAATTAAAAGATTCCACCTTTTGGTAATTATTCCTTTAAGCAACAATTATATATGTTTATACTTGTTGATTTGGTATGTATTGTACCATCAATTATTATATTATATGAAACTGAAATGTATATTAATAGAAATTTTAATGTGAACTGACACCAGTAAACTTGATTCAACTTACGTATTCCGATTTATCTGACAGGTACTGGGTTTCATTAAAAGACATTCCTTACAGTAGCTTATTGATAAACATACGAAAGAAACAAACATGTCATTTACCATGGCAACGTGACGTGAAACCGTGTTCTAGATAAGGAGGCTGAAATTAATGATTATAATATAAATATGAGGTGTCAAACGCACCATATAAAAGATAAAATCAAAAAAGTTAAAACATGATTATGAAAAACTTAAACGACGGTAATTATGTTTAGAATTTCTTCTAAAAATATTCTTTACGTAATTATGATAGAATCACACGTTTTTTGTGCGTGAGAGTAATAGGATTTCGAGTTTAACAATGTAATCGGTTGGCAAGGCAACCACGTTAAAAACGCTAAATTTTGTCAAAATATGATATTAAAACGTTAAATTCGAAAGATTTAGATTCGAAAGCGATAAAAGACGATAAGAATAAGAAACTGCATTTATTTTTATTTAATACAGTCTAAGTACGAAAATCGTAGGTCAAATATGTGATTTTTAATAAGCAAAATAAAATAAGGTTGCAAGTCGAAATATCGAGTTTTCCATGTTATCTTATGAGGAATGGAAATCATTCTCGGGAATCGAACCAGGGTCGATTTTGGATAGTTTTTTTCCTAACATAAGTGGCTTCTACTCTAAGAACAGAACATTCCTACCAAATGTCAATCTTCTAGCTACTCGGAAAGTTTGTTAAAAATAGCATTACAGAGTTTCCCATCGACAACTACGACGACGAAGTCAATTTTATATATTAGAAGATGGTGTATCTCAAAAAAAATTTAAGTGGTGGTTTGGGAGGCATCGATTTGGTTTTTCGACGATAACTCTCGAGTAAATTAACTTAGGAAGTTCAAATTTGATATTTGTCACTTTCAGTACAAGTATAAGATCAATCTCCTATATATTTATGAAAGTCTGTTTGTTTGTGCATCTATACATTTCCACACCGTTAAAGCTAGAATAATCAAACTGTCAACAAATACTTTCTTCACAAATAGGAAGGTCGTAGGCTAATTTTTATCCCAAATGTTTTACATTAATTGTACAAAAAGCAAAATAACTTTGTATGCTAATGTACTGCCATCTAGACGTGAGCCAGAAAGAACGGGACAGTTATTTTCGAACTGTTCTGATGCATAAACTGTTCAATAAAATAACTGTTCTCATAAACTTCCTGATCTCCAAGAACAGGTAACTCTACATCTTATACACAGTGAGAAAGGTGAGAAACGATTACTTCCTTATCCGTAATTGAACGGCAGGGACTGATTAAACAACGCGTATTTTCCCAAGTCCTACTATTGATTTGAAACAAATTTGGTACGATTGTGGAGGGCTCCCAGAAATAATTCATATATGGTATTTATTTCTCTCTTCCCGTTTTATTCAAAACGGCGGCAGAGTGAATTGTTAAATACCATGTATCATCTAGAATTCCGATCGGATTTGAACCAAATTTCCCCGGGCAACGCCGGGAATTTCTTCTAGTACAAAATATAAAGAAATCATTTAATTTCCATATATGATGGATTTTGTTTGTGATTTAACACATTTTACATATAAATGTATTACATTATTATAAATTCTCCGTTTGCTATCTATATTTGAAATGATTAAAACCACAAATTATTAAAGTTAATGAAATATTATTATTTAATAGAAATGTTTTAAGATAATATCAATCTAAGAATTCAAAGGTAACTAACTATATAAGAGTCGGAATATATAGATATCGAAAAAGGTGTTTGTATGTAGGTATGCACGTATATATGTATGTATATATGTTACTAAACGCATATTATGCAAGTTAAAGAAAATTAATTTTCTAATGATAAATACTTCACTTAAAATGTCAAATTACATAGGCAAAATTAATTAAGAAAAGCTTCTATATAAATAAAAACATTTAAAGCGAAAAAAAATGTTTGAAAATTATCTTGAGATTTAAACCCCTGAACTCCGCGTTCGACGTCCGATACGCTAACCGTTACACCTACGTAACCGGAAGTTTAAATTGCGCCGATAGGACTTCCGGTGCTGTTGGTGTAATGGTTAGCGCATTGGACGTGAGATGCTAAGTTCCGGGGTTCGAAACCGTCGCTGAGTTAATAATTTTTTTTTCGTTTTAACGATGTGTATTTGTATATAATGTCATCATAACTTACGCTAAATCATCAAAGATGCTTTAATTTAACTTTTTCCTTTTAAATATTACAAAATATAAATAAATCATTTAATTTCCATATATAAAGGATATTCTTTGTGACTTAACGCATTTTACATATATATGTATAACATTACTATAATTTCGCCGTTTCCTGTCTATATTTGAAATGGTTAAAACAACAAATTATAAAAGTTAATGAAATATTATTATTTAACTGACAGAAATTCCCGGCGTTGCCAGGGGAAATTTGGTTCAAACCGATTGGAATTCTAGATTATACATGGTATTTAAGAATTCACTCGGCCGCCGTTTTGAATAAGACGGGCAGAGAGAAACGAAAACCACGTATGAATTAGTTTTGGGAGCCCTCCACAATCGTACTAAATTTGATTCATATCAATAGTAGGACTTGAGAAAATACGGGTAGTTTAATGTTAAAATCGATCGCCATTTTGAATGAAGTGGACATATAAATACTCATAAACCAAATTTGGTTGGAATCAGTTGATTGTGGGTGTGCAGAAAGGAGCCGACAGATAATGGGTTGCCATTAGCATTAACACTAGCATAGAAATTTATTTTGCTTTTTGTACAATTACTATATAAAACATTTGGGATTAAAAAGCAGCGTACGGCCTTTCTATTTGTGAAGAAAGTATCTGTTGAAAGTTTGATTACTCTAACTTTAACGGTGTGGAAATGTATGGATGCACAAATAAACAAACAAACTTTTATAAATATATAGGAGATAGGTATTAAATCCAGAAATGTTAAATGTAAATGATGGATTGAAGCTATATTGCATAATTTTCAGGATAGCTCAGCAATTAAAATAATTGAGGGGTGTGAGGCAAAAAGATGGTAACCCACAAACATCTATTTGTAGTTAGGTTGCGTACAGAAAAGAAAAAACTTCAATTATTATTTTGGAAATTTGTTTATCATTTGTTGTAGTTCATATTTTGTAACGCGTTTATTTATGATTTTTCTTAAGGGTGACTCCCACCCCCCACAACCCCCCCTCTCCTTGGTCTGATTTTGCTCACCTACAAATTTGATCTTATACTTGTATTGAAAGTGACAAATATAGAATTTGAACTTCCTAAGTTAATTTACTCGAGAGTTATCGTCGAATAACCAAATCGATGCGACCCCCAAACCCCCACTTAAAATATTTTTTGAGACAAACCACATAGCCTATGTTTTAAGCTGGACCATTCTAAAGATACGCTGCAAGTTTCATAAACATTTGACGAGCCGCTTTAGCGTGATGCGGTAACAAACAAACAGACAGACAGACAACAATTGTGCAAACCGGTTAAAACGTCTTCTTGTGATGCAAAACACACAAAAAAGTAAAACCCCGACAAAAAAACAAATGTACAGACAGAAGTTACAATTTTATTTATATAGATTTGGAAAATATTAGCTAATTTTAACCTGTAAAACAAACGAGAAAAAGCTCCGGATTCCGTTTGCTCTACATTAATTATAGCCAGTAGTACTTCTAAATTTTCCTATATTTTTTAACTGGATTTAATGGGATTATAGGTTTTTGGAAAATATAGATATTGACCTATGATTTTCGACAAGCTCATTTCTATAGAACCGAATATAACGACATGGTGATGTTTCAAAATATTGTTTAAATATTTTCTCCTATCGTCTAGTATAAAAGAAATATATCTTGCACTAAAATTCACTTATTTGTCTTTCAAGTAAATTACATTACATCAACTAATACTCAGATACATCATATGTCTATTGCTACTGACTTTCTAAAGTATCAAAATTTTATTTTCCAAGAAGCTATATGTCAAATTCCAACCTTTTTTTCGACTTGAGCTGAGTCAAGCAAAGAATAGAACTGCATTTTGTAAAAACCTTTGCTAAATGCGCACCCGTCTTATTCGTTCAAAAGAGATATATTTGTCTTCCTTAAATCATCCAGTGCCTATTTTATCCTAACGATCTTTAAAGAACCATTTTTTGGAAATAAATCCAAGTTATCGCAAAACGCTCTCTGCTTTCTAGCACTATAGCCATTAGATCACCATATTAAAAACAAATTTTTGAAGTTTTCCATTATATCAAAGTGTCATGAAGAATTAAACTGCTCAATTTGTTGCGAATCTAACAAAAAGTTTGGAAAAAGCTTGAAAACGCTTACTAGCTAAATAAAATCGAATCGGTCAAAACTCACCCATTTTGGAAGATAAGGATTTTATTTCTCAAATCTCATAAATATTTAATACCTTTAGACATATTTTAGTTTATAAAAATTTACGTAGTAGCTGCATTCTGAATTACATGTACATACTACTTTTCTAATTAATCGGATTTATGAATATTGTAAATAAAACATCAATCAACATCTTTTTGCCTAAATTAGAGTTTTTGAAAGTTATAATTTAGTAAAATGATAATCATTTAAACATTAGAGCAGGTGCGTGAAACATTTTTACGTGGCGGGCCGCATTCATACATTTGAGCGCTTTGGCGAGCTGTATTAGAAGTCACGAGTGTCTCGGCGAGCCGGATTAGAGTTTACATAACAATTTACTCAAGGGATTAATTATATATATATATATTTTTTTTTTAACCATGTTTTAGCATAAAAACTTCGCCAGGAATTTTTTTTATTGCAACAATCGAACTTTAAATGTACGAAGTTTTCTGAAATAAATATCACACCATATCTTCACCAAAGCTTCGCGGGGCGCATAAAATGCTCTCGCGGGCCGAATGTGGCCCGCGGGCCGTATGTTGCACGCTCCTGTACTAGTGTAACGGAATTCCAATCTAAAGGAGAAAATAATAAGAGTGAAATAATGGAAATTTAACTTATACGCGTGTGAGCATAATACTGATCACAAAAGTGAAGATTGAGAGGGAGAAAAATTCTGAACTTGACCGGAACTCGACTCCTCAATCTTTAACGGAGAAAATGTTTAATCCGTAACAGGAAAAAATCATCTGCCATAGATTAATTTTTAGAAAAAGTAAGAAACACCTCACGCAACGGATATTTTTTCATTCTAACCCACTGACGAAGCAAAAAATAAAACAAAATCATCCTTCACCCATGCATTGTGACACCACTGCTTTCCGATCCTACGCCTCCGACAATCTTTTCTTATCCCAACCCAACCCAACCCAACCCCCAACTCTCCTCCTCAGAACTCTCTTTTCTCTCCGAAAACTTTAACCATCCCGAAGTCCATCTTTGCGGTCAGAATGGGGTTGGAAACTGCGATGCTTCCAGATTTCTTATTCCCCCCGCCTCCAGCGCCACCGTCGCCACAATATCCACGTTTCCCCCATTGCCCTTTCGTCTCCCTCCTTCCCCCCTCTCTCCTTCCGTCCAACTCCCTCCGTCTCGAAGCCACCCATTCGCTACGTCGTCTTACCACGGCTGTTACCCTTCTCCCTCCCGAGAAAATAAACGGACTTCATCCCAGTCCCTCGCATCTCACTTCATACCCAATGCTCTTTCCCCCCGACCGTCCCCTCCCCCCTTCCCCTCCCCCCTTCCCCCGCCCTCCCCTGCTGCCTCACAGTACTCGATTCTTTACGGGGCTTCGATCATTTTGAAAGACGAGAGGTTTTTCGGGCTTCGGACGAGGAATAGTTGGGAACTACGAATCGAAAAATAAAACTTCCGTACGTTTATTTTGATTCGATAATCTCGTTTCGCCGCGGCGGAATAATCGAAAGGTCACGAAATAATAAATCTTTCCAGAAAGACCTTTCGCAGACGGAACTTCATTAAAACGCATTGATTTTTATTTAAGCCCAAGCAGACAAATTCCCTACGGTGACATACATATCTAAACATAGCTTGCATGACGTTTAATGTACGCGTGGATAATTTATTCGTAGTCCAGTGATATAACTCGAGTATCTGTAACTTAATATCATACAATCTTCAATGGCGAATCATTTGCAGCAATTTAAATACTGATATTGTAGGTAGGATCAGATTCTTTGATTGTCTAAAACGGTAAAACAAAAGTACACCACATACCCTTACTTCGTTGATCGATAAAATGAGAGGGATGTTCTTCGAATCAAAATTTAAAAATTGAAAGTTACTCAAAATCTCCAGGGGCGATCTAATTTGATATGCATGGGTTAGTGCCATTATTAAATTTTTCCTAAAATTTCAGAGAAGTTCCTAGAAGCGTTTTTAATTATCTCCAATCAGGAACTTTATAAATGGAATTCTTTCAATGTGAAATTCCCCTTAGCGCGTAAATAATCTAATGCTTATTTTATTTTTCGTTGGCGAATTCCTAGGAAAACAGCTATTTATTTTACCCGCGAGATGCTATACTAAATTACTGATGACTATTTAAGTTAATGTGAATACTATAGACTTTTGTACACCCTCGCTGATACCGAAATTACCATTTAAGCATTCTCGGAAGTATAAATATTACATCTTACTCATGGAGTGAGTGATGGAGAGCATTAACCCTGACAGAATAACAGTATTGCTGTTGAGACATTAGCCAAAGTTAATATGAATTGTCGCACTCATATCCACAACACTCATATCCACAACAAATAATTCAGGAAAAGTGGGCATAGCAACGAAATAGCAACTGCGTATAGTTTTTTTTAATGCTTGCACAAAATTGCATCAAAGGATAACAATTTGACAAATAAAAAAAGACCACATGATTAAATCTCCCTACATAATTTTCTTTGTGGAATTTTATCTGTTAAACATGCCGTGGTACGCTCTTCACTCAGCCAAAGATAGGTTGGCGCCTCTTCTCCTGACTTTTGCCTTTTCTATTTTCAAAATCAACGACGTGACAAAAGTTTTCATGCACGGCAGTCGCCTGTAAAAGTATTATTGAATATAATGACTGGAAATGCAAAAAGGAGCATTTCAAAGTTTCAAATGGAGTAAATATACTTTATCTTTAGGTAAATATACTTTATAATTAGGTTGTCTCTCGTTTCTTTATATTTTGAGAACGTCTTAAAATTGACACGAAATGATTTTTTTCTACTAAGATGAACATTTCATGATATATTCACAAGGGAATATTGAGTCTTTTCACACTGATTTAGCTGTATAATTTATCAGATTATACATCCTCTTAAATAAGTCATGATACAATTATAATAGCTATTTTCAAAGCTAATATACCATCTTGAAGAAAAAATTATTATAAAAATTAAAAATCAATATTCTAGTATTTTAAAGTTTCTAACAAAGAAAGTCAACTTATAGAGGCGTTTTCGTCGGATATCATTCATTAATTCATGTATTCATTTTATAATAATTATAAAAAAACAGAACAATGGCCACATTAGCATGGGACATTAGAGAAAATCAGAGGAGTTATCTGATCAAAGAAGACTAACATAACGCCTCAAAAATGAAAAAGAAAAGTATTTTCTCTTTCACTTTGGTTTTTAACTGATGACAGTTCCAAAGCAAATTTTATAAGAAACTTTATCGGCAAAACGTTGTAAGACACAATCTTCGTTCACCCTTTGACGCCTGACGTCCGACTGACACACTCATCGATCGATGCAACGCCTTTTAGGGACTCTATGTTCTGGAAGTGAGATAATCACCGAAAGTTTATTATCGGATCGGAATTCAAATTATCCTGTCATGAATTTTGAGATTGGACTTATCATTTGGCAGAAAAGTGATTTTCCCAGTCTCTTGTTCTGATTACCATAAAAGTTTAGTAATACATATTTTGAAAAATGAGACGGTGACATCCACAGTACCTGTCAAACTGTAACTTTCCCCAACACGATAAAAAGGGAAAGGAAATTGAATAAAAATAGAAGAGGGAAAATTGCCAGATTCAATCAGGAAAAGGTTGCAAAAGATTTTCGGTCAGAAATTATTGGCATTCTACGATTGCGGCTGTATTATTTACTTGCTAAATTTAAATATGATTACAAAAACCAATAATAATGACGAAAATCAAAATATGCTATTCGATATCTCTAAAAATAGAATTTTATTCACAGAAGATGATACTTTTTATTTAAGGCAAACTTTGATATCTGATTGGCTACAACATCTATAAGGCTATTATTGCAATGATTCGATAATTTTATAAATATACTCGTAAGAATTGGATTAATCGAATCTATTCCTGCAATTCAATCGTAAAGCGTGAAAAATGAGATATTGAATATTTAAATTCTGGTACAATTTTTTCATTTTCGGAGATGCTTGATTTGGCTGTGATCCAAACTAATTATGGACTAAATTCGCATATTTGTGGAGTTTGACCTATATTATTGAAACGATGTAACTTTCATAATTTCAATACCAAATATTTGCATAGCATGAATATACAGTAACACTATAATTAATCATCCAAAATAATTTATGTCCTGATTAAACTTCGAAATAATTTCATTCAAAATGAAATTAATAGTTAATATCATGATTATTGCGAACGAATGTTTAATAATTGACAATGTTCGATAACTCACAAATAATATCCTAGTAACTTTATTTCAATGTATTTTGTCCTTGCTGGCATTATAAAATGCTCACTTGTGAGTCCGTCTCTCTTCTTTAATCAAGCATAAACGCATCAAAATCTACTCCTCGAAGGAGAAATGAGGCAGCTTTCCATTTCTTTGAAGCGACTCAACCGTTTTCAACCTTTCTCCAGCGGTAAAACACCCACACATAAAAATACACATTCCGGCGGCTGTCCCAGCAAGACATTTCAAACATCAATTAAAATATGAGTAAATCTTAAAAGAGTAACTATCCTTTATTCGGACAACGTACCGTTATTCGTTTCGCGACAATTTTTTCATCAGAAAAAACATTAATCGCGTTCGAAACACCTTTCCTCGTTGCATTATTCATAAATCTCGACTACACGCGGCAGTAAAACACACAAGGGCCCACAAGAAGGAAAATGGCACTTAAAGAACTTAAGGAAAGGATAGAGGCGGCTACAGAGAGAGTGAGAGAAAGAGAAAGAGAGAGAAAAATATCGCGACAGAAGACGTGCTAGAAGAAGAAAAAACACCTCTCGTCTTCGAAATTTTTAAATCCCCCCACCCCACCCCCGAAGAATCACTCCTTTTATGAATGCAGTCTTTCCTCTCTCTCTCCCTCTCTCTCTCCCTCTCTCTCTCACACTCTCTCTCACACTCTCTCTTAAGAAAGAACGAACACAAAAAAGAAAAATTGTAGAAATACGACCTTATGTGAAGAATCGAAGGAGAAAAGGTCGGAACATTTGGACCATAGCACTTCATCTCGCGAGGGCGGCGAATGTGGAATGCATTTCTCTGTCCTCCGAGCTGCACAATGGGAGAAGCAGCAGTCTAGAGTTAAAGCACACAGCAATACCACGTGCAACGTCTTCAAACGGAACGGAACTCATCCTTCTTGCTGCTCACGTTTGCCTCTTGTTGTTCCCTTCCCTTCTATTCCCCTCCCTCCCCTCCTCTCTATATTGCAAGTGAAAGGCTCTCTAGAGAGAGAGAGAGAAATGGGATGGGAGGGAGAGAAAGGTGGCAAAAGAGAGGGGTGGTACATAGAGGGGGATGTACAGAGAGAGAGAGAGGTCGCGATGAGCAGTTTGAGGCGATAAACTCGCTTCTAAGGTGTTCTTTCTCTGTAAATTCCATTTTTTTTACCTGTCTGCTCCTTCCCCCTACTCCTTTTCTCTATCTCCTCCTTTGCAAACGTCTCCAGCTTCCCTTTCCCTCCTCCCCCCCCTTCCCCCCACCTCCCATCTCTTTTCCCCGCGGCGGCGTGTCTTCGCCGCTCCAGTTCCATTTTTCAATTGCGCTCACTAGAGGCGATACACGTATGATTCTTCAACATATGAAAATATTCTAGATGCTTCGCAAAACGTTCCAATACGACATGTTGGATATTTTTTCCGATTTCTTGTTGGAACACTATGAAAATTTAATAAAATACGAATGTTAGCCATAGAAGTTCAAGTGAATATGAAAGCGTGGAAATTTTTATTTTACATCTAACTCCATGATAGAATTTTACTGACATTTATAAGTTTTCGACGAAATTTTTAATCATGTACGGAACTTGCATTTGTTCGGTTACGTAAAATTATGGCAATTTCAGTCCCCATGTGTTCATTTTTTACTGAACCTTTAAAATAATTGCTCATTCTAACACTTAGTAATTAATCAGAGAAAATGAGTATCTGCAATCTCAAAGAAATAATGTATATTGGTTCCGGAGTATTGATTCTTAAAACAAATTAATCCCATTCAAGCGACATTATAATGCGATAATACTGGTTCGGAAGAATTAAAAAATAGTAAAACGCTTTATTTTAAATGACCTAGAAATTTTGTTAAATTTTGAAGGTTGTCTTATAAAATGACGAAGTAAAAATTGGTGAAAGTTCTCTTTGCGTGAGATATAAAATAATAAAAACATCAAATAATACTAAAAGAATAACTTTAATCGTATTCATCAAAATAATTTTCTTGAAACTTTCGATTGGTTACACAGTAAAAAATAACTTCAAAAACTTTTTCTGGATAAGATGAAGGGGTAAAATGTAGAAACAATTTCATACTCATGTTCAATATTCGGCAAAATATTAATAAGCGATTCCGTTCGGAATAATAAATAGTGTAAGCTACAAATTTTGCATAACAGAATACAAGAGAAGATACAGTTCTATATTATCAATAGTATTATCCAATTCGACTGAATTCCGTGTCCAAATACGTCATTTCTAACCCAAACAGGAATGTTTGTGATGCTGGATAATGCTATCACAAATTGTGATAGCATCCTGAAGCTGTAATTGAATGTTGACTTTCATTTGAGCTTTATTTACCTAATTGCGTCAGCTACGGGGAAGGTGACAAATCGAACGATCCTGCCCTTCGGTTCCAATTCTTTCGCTAAAATCCATTAGTCACTGTGTTACGCTATAGCTTATGGAACGTTTACGTTTCATCTAAACTCAAACGCTTTAATTTAATCGAAAAAAATTGTTTACATGTCCACCGGCTTTAACATACAGGTAATGCTCATCGTAAATGACATTATCTGCCTCGAAATCTCTTCAACTTCGGTCAACTATAAAATGCTATCTGGCAGACCAGCAGCACTATCTTTCTCCTTGTTTATAATCGATTTTTACCTGAGTTGTTCTTCTGAACATGAATCTATGCTTTGAGATTCTTTCATTTTCTCCAGATTTAGACATATCAATATTATTTTCGTCTCTAATTGGTAGGGATAATTTTATCTGCTATTTGCAAAAAATTCACTTTCTACAAATAATTCACTGAGGCAGCGGTTCCCATTCAGGAGGCCGCGAAACGTTTATAAGAAGTAGGGAAAACGGAACAGTGTGCATTTCATAATTTTCATAATTTAAACCTCATCACTCGCACCACATAACTTAAACGTTAATCTTACTGCAAATATAACAAATAGTTATTATATTTTTGAATAAATGTTACATTATATATTTATTGGTAGGCAGATGAAGATAAAGAGGTAGTGATAAGATCGACTGTATTAATGTTGGGGAACGAAACACTAAGGAGCGAAACAAAACACTATACAGTCTACTAGCATTGTTAAGTGGAAATAGAAGGTGGATGGTGATTCGCAATAATCATAAAACATATATAAAAGACAGTGTCACTTTTTCTCTTTGTCCTTTTGTCTCTTTGTCATGTAATGCTTTTAGAAGCTTAACACCTTACAAACGACTAAACCGAATTTGATGAAATTTTCAGGATAGCATTATGATATAATAACAAAACGTTTCAATGTATCGGTAATATATAAAAGGCTTATTCTGTCCCTTTGTCCTTTGTCACTCCCTCTGTCACGCTCCGAAAAACAATAATATACATGACAAGAGGGGACGAAGGTCAGCTTTTGAAGGGCAATAGATACTCGCGGCGAGGGTTTCGAACCTTCGCTCGGATCGAAGGCAACCCTCTCAGCAGGAGGTATGATTTCAAGTCAAAGAAGACTGCCTCAATTTTATTTCAAAATAATCGATCAATCCCGTCATTTTTCACGGGCACTTATACTAGTATCAGTATAAAGTGTTAACATAGGATTTGAAGATCACATGAAGTATTTGATGAATAATCTGGATAAAAGAATATTTTACATATCAAGGTTTTTAGATTCTCCCTAACGATTCCACGTTTACATATAAACACCTGCCAAGTTTCGTATTCTCACCCATTCTGGTACTAACAATTCCACACAACAAAATTAACGTGTAGGTTTGTGGTCATGCAACCATGCCTAGAGGCTAAAATCGTGTATACTTGACTCTTGTTTTAACTATGCAAGTTTTTACCCGTGCCAACATAATGAACAACTTCTTTAGCATAAGCCCGACTCTCTTAAGGTAGCCAAATGCCTCGTCATTCAATTAGTGACGCGCATGAAAGGATTAACGAGATTCACACCGTCCCGTTATTCAGGATTGCGCGCCACTTCTTAACCCAACCCAAATCATCCCGCGTCCCATATCCCGACGAGGATGCTGGATCGTAGATGATGAGTAATGAGTCCTGGGTTACCATGTGCTCCTGATGTGACTCCTGCGTGGCGACAGTCGGGCAACGGAGAACGACTGTGGGCGATAACTCGTTACGGTCGGACTGACAATTTGGGAAACCCCCAAAAGTCGCGTCCAGCAGTTGGAGGGAGTGGAGTCTGCGCTGGAGGGACCGAACGACCAAACCCATAGGCGGTTAGCACTGATCGTTCACCGAAAGGTGGACCAATTAGCTCCGGCTGAATCCGAAAGAGGCTTATAAGTTATCGGTCCCCTCCTCCAGCGTGGGTCCCCGCTGGCTTGCCACGGTGCGTAATTTCCGCACCAAACCTCGATGTCCCCCAGAAGTGGGACGAATCCAAGCCCGAACTTGGTTTCAAGGGTAAGGGTTCATCTCATACAAATCTTATACCTCTCTCCTCAGTCTCTGATACTGGGGAGGGTGTCCTGGGGCTGGCTGTTTTTAAAATGGTATTTCTCCCCAACAGCTGAGAAAAAATAAGACGCTGATGAACGCTTCGATGCTTGTAATTGGGCATCGAAGTGATCATTTTTAGGCGCGTTTCGCTTCCAGCGTGAGCGCCTATTATCGTCGGTCGGTCTGTCTGTCTGTCCGTCCGTCCGTACATCCGCTTGTTCGTTCTCGGTTTCTACCGAACGGATTTTCATGAAATTTGATATTAAGGACTTACAATCAAAGATAATAAGAAAATCGCAAAAGCGAATCACGTACGCCAATCAGGGGTACCATTACTGGTGACAGAAAATGAACTTTCCGTCATATCCCGTAAACTATTAGTCATATTAAAATATCTTTCAAATAAAAGTTGTAGAACTACTAAAGAAGAGTATTTATTTCCCCATACATTTTTATTGGAGAAGTAGCCGTTATCGAGAAAGTCAAACAAGAATATCTTAATTCGAGTTGAACTAAGAAAATTTCTTGCAGGGTTACTTTATCGTTGTTGTTAAGATAAACAATCTCACAAACAAACGTTTAATTTCCTTACGTGTGCATGCACTATTTTTAAATAGGAGGAAAATGGATTATTTATGATTTACGTACAGGTATATAATTTCTTTCTAATACTCTACTGCACGAAACGAGCCCATTTGTGATACGTTGTACTCTTTTCTACCTTGTTTATTACGCCTAACAAAATTGCCAACATAATGAACAACTGCTTTAACATAAGCCCCAATAGAAAATCGGCATGGCAGCATGCGAAAAAAACAGTTCTCAACTAGTATAAAAGTAGAAGCGACCGTCGATTGATACGATGCAGAAAAATATCAACTCAAAGTTGAAAAGACGGAAGCTGGTAAGGAAACCAATGTCGGCCATCAACATACAAGGGTTAAAGGTACGGAAAAAAATTTACGCTTAAACTTCAAAACCTATCCAGCGCGTTGGGAGGCCCAGAAGCCGAATCAAAATTAATAGAGATACACAAAGAAGCAGTTCGAGAAAGAGGAGAAACGGTTAAAGCCAATCCCGACTATATATTGCCCAAAATTCATAAGGAACGTCACTGAGATCAATAGCCAACACAAAATACTCTACGATTGTGGTCTTCAAACTTCATGAGGCCGCGGAACCCTTTCATCCAAATTTTTTCCCTGGGAACCCTAACATCGAGAAAACGCGCCAAAGATTGTATTAGGAAGTAAAATTGAAAGAAATATAATATAAATATAAATATAAATCGAATTTATTAATAACATAAAAAAAGAAAAAAATTTTAATTAAAACATTAAAAACAAAGACTTTAAAATTCGTTATACACTGAAATTATTACAAGTATTCATTGGCTGGGATGTGCCTGCTTTCGTTTGCAAATGTGGTCAAAGTTCAGAACAATTGTTTATTAACAGAACCGGACGTGTGCAACCATCACTAACTGCCGTAATTGTTTTTCTATTGAACCTTCCAATATCAGCCAGAGACAGTATGTAGCAGAAAATCATGTGATTTTCCCCATTGTTCATGCCGTGTCTCTTTTCGGCGGTCGCGGATGATCGCCAGCCCATAAGACCGGCTCTGGATTTAAATAAAACACATTTTATGTTAAAACCCTACGGAACCCCTGCGATAAGTCCGCGGAACCCAGTTTGAAGAGCTCTACGACAACACCTGGCACTCACCCCCAATTCCTTTTCTGGACTCACTAATCTCCATTTCCATCGAGATCGTGAAAAGGCTCGTCAAACGCGGTCAACCCAAATATCGCTATAAGTACTAACTAACTGAAGCAATAGCAACTTCTAATGCTGTTGCTACATGCATGTAATAAGTTTTTACATCTTGGCTAAAACCAAGTGTCTCAATAATAACTAATATAGTGTTACTTGGCACTATAACATGACGTACTATAGCCAAAAACCACAAAAACATTCGTTATTCCCATAACGCTATGGAACGATAATAGTTTTAACAGCAATAACATTCCCCATTTTCCCCGTTAAGTTCCTTCGGTACATACACGACATAAGAAAAAAAATATTTTCTCTCAAATGAATTTTTCATAATTGAAAGCTTAAAGTTCATATTTTGTTTCCATTTGTGGCAGCATTAATTTGGTGATTTTCATCAGAGTTTATCATTTTAACTATATTTTTTCATATGCATCTCAAATACCAAAGTTCATCGAAATTAGCTAATCGATACATCTCCTGTTCCATTTTTAAAAACCCATTGACGCTTTTTTGGAAAAATAAATGCGCCTTAAAGCGAAATTAAAATACACGTTAAAGATGATCAAAAAAGGCATATTTCCGGAAAGCGATAATCTAACACAATTACAGCAGTATGATTTATAGGTGTCCAAGGCTAATTTCTAGGCTGTTTGAACGTTTTTTAAAAGATAAAAATTCTGAACACCTGAATTAGACCATATATCCTCCTTCGAATCGACCTGGAAAATGTCAAAACGAAGGGTACTTTCCGTGTCCCAGATGATATACCAAAAACATTCGCAGTTAAGATATCGCGATAGCGTAATCCACGGTTCGACTCTCGCAGCCATGCCAACGGTTATTGCCGTCGCCATTCTTCTCACACCATCACGATTGTGCCGTCCTTCAAATTCGCACCGCCATCTTGTTCGCTCCGTGAATATGCAAGTCTCGTTTTGGCGGCTAATGCCCCCTTTGGATTGCCTCGCTCGGGGCATAAAATCTGGCAACATCGCTTCCCCCTACCACCCTCCAAAAGACTCGATCTCTCTCTCTTTCTCTCCGCGGTAATTCTCAATTCTCGGGTTAGCGAGAAAGGTTCAAGACTCGAGTCGGTTGTTAACAGTAGCGACAGAATGGTGTCGTTTTCTTGCAAACATCGCCCGGCAACTGTTCTCACTCGTTACACGCGCTTTCAAAATGTGCCGGAGTTACTTCCTTAGCATGCATTTCAGAAGGACTTTAGCATCGTTTTCTAGGCCGTTTCAATCGATTGTACTCGCGTTTTGCGTATTCAAAACATGTTACTGTTCCTCATATTGAGGATAACGGCATGATTCATAACTACTCCTTTTCTAATGTTCATCTCCGCACTTGTCTTTTAACCAGTATAATAATTATTAGTTGTTTCTGAAAATTAATAGTGTCGTAGCTGTGTCTCGTTCATTATTGTTCTCCTAAAAATATTTTCAAATACAAGAATTTCCGTCAGTAAATGTTGCGATTTTATTGGCGAAATATTCTCTTTGGTATTTTTTAATTTAAATGGCATTTAGTTTTAAATAAATGTATAATTTCCATAAAGAAGAATCTTTAATCTGTGCCTTATAGTCATGTGGTGCCTAAATTACGGGTGTATTACCCTATATCAGGGTGCCCAACCTTTTCTACATCGTGGGCCGCATCGCTGGTTGTGAATCCTTCATTAGAAGTCGCCAATTCTTCTGCGTGACAGATTAGGGATTAAATCTTAAGTTATCTATATAATTTTACGTGCCATTTTAGTGAAAATCAAGTTTAAATGTGGTTTTCGTGGAAAAAATTCCAATATATAAAGTTTTATTATCAATATTTTCATAAAAATATATGAATTTGTGAGCTAAATTTGTCGGATTGTTTTTTCATCGTGGCTACGGGGCAGTAGGATGGGAACCACTGCCCTATATGATTAGTTTATTATAAAACGTATGGCCTCCGAATTAGAAAGTTACTGTTATTTTAAAATTGAGCTGCTTTCTTAATTGGCATCACGTAGCCAAAAATAACAGCCATTTAAGTTCTTTTCCCGTAGGCTTCCTTCCCATGCATTTAAATTTCCTTTAAAAAAAGGATGCACCCTAAGAAGATATAAAATTAACTTCGTTTCATATCCAATTCTCGAAAAGTTATAAAATAGATTTGCCTGTTATGAGTCCTGCGTCGCCTAACATATATTATAGTAAAGATCGCGATATGTATTCAAAGAATTCCAAAGTCGGGATATTTGAAACACATCCAAGATTTAAAAAAAAAGATAAACCCTCGAAAAACCAGTCTCCGTCCTCCAAGACGCAAGAAAAAGGCGCGACGCTCTTCAAAACTCTTTTTTCCCCTTTTCAACTCTCCGACTTCCGATGCGGACCCACTGCAGAGCGACCATATTGGGAGAATTATGGCTCTCCGTTATGCTCGGTGCCCAAGCACGGAACAATGTTTCAACACCCTAAACTGAACCTTTCTGCCATATTCCGCCAGGCGATACCAACCCCCCGCCGTATGTATGTACGACTCAACTTCCTGGAGAATCTTATCCCACTCCAGGATTCCTCTTCTCTCCCCCTCGACCTAAACAAAACACTCGCGAACTGTTACACGTCTCTTTTATTTCCCAAGTCTGCGCGATATACGTCCCCCGTCCCCCTTCTCCACCCCACCCCCTTTCCCTCCTCCTCCTCTTTCTTCCGGGCCATCTTCTCTTGGCCGACGATCCCTTTCGCGCGAAACTCGCTGCCAGGAATATGCTCGATACAAAAAATAATCTCGCTGGGAAATTTTTTAACTATTTCGCTTCCGCGAAAACATTTATGAGTTTTTTTTTAAATTAAAAATCTATCTCTCTAGAAAAAGCTTTTTACGAGCATTTTCCCTGTTTTTATTCTTGCGTGTGCACATCTCCAGAAATCGCGCTCTTAAAAATTTTCTGGGCTTAAAAGAAAAATGGCTTTAAAATGTTTGCATTTTCTGGCTGGATGCTGTATTATAGAGAAGGTTATGGGAGTGCCAAGTGCTAGGACTAGAGGTTTTTTTTTGTAAAAAGTAAGTTTATTTTTGCATGTGGGAACAAAAATATATAAGATTACCTCTTACACAAAGCAATTTGGTTAGTGCCAGGATGGATTTAGACAACTTTTTGGGAGCATTAAAGTTTCCACATATTCGTACAGTATTTAACGTATACAAGCGGATTCAAACGGATAACAAAACAGTGCCCGATAAATGTCACAGATTCTCCTTTAAATGAATTTCTATTAATTTATTAGTGATGAGTCTACAAGACAAGTTTCATTTTAACCTATATGGAGACGTGTCTTTCAAGTTTTAGAGGAGAAAAAAACTAATATTTGAAAAAACATGCAGTACGAAGTGTGTCTACAGTTTTGGTTCAATTAAGAGTTAAATTTCATAAAATTCCGTTCCAAGCGAGCTACACAAAATTATGCAACAATGTTGCAGCAATATGAACAATATTAATATTTTTCAAACGAAAGTTTGTAATCTTTATTTATAATTTGGAGTAAGTATAACGTACGACACCTTGTACAGGTATTCGCTCATTATCGTTCGCAGCATCGGCAATGACTCAGTTGACGTTATCGAATCATGATTCCAAGGGAAAGGAAGGAAGAGAAAGAGTCCGGTTACCGGATTTCCAGGACAACGCTGGTTTGTTATCATCACGTATCGTAAAATTTTTAACGCTTCCAAACTACAAATTATGATCCTACCAAAACGAAGTGCTAGTAGCGGTCGCAATTTAATATCGCAATGCGGAACACTATTGTTATGAATATTAAGTTTAAAACCTTTACCTTTGATTAAAAATGTATTATTTGAATTATATATATATATATACACACACACACACACACACATATTCCAGTCGAATCCCAACCCTGAGCAAAATAAATATGCAGAATTCGGCTAAACAATCGCAAAAAACTTAATCCAACTTGACACACAAACTTTATAAAAGTGACTCCCATCCATGGAAATCCAACTATTTAAATTTCTAGTCGGGTGTGGCGTTGAATTGCCCAACCGAAAACAAAGCGCGGCAATAGGAAAAATTCGCGAAAGAATCGACTTAGCCGCGTTTAAAAAAAAAAAAAGGTGGTAACGCAATTAGACGGGAAATTCTCGGAACAAAAGCTTCCAGAACAGCGGAATCCGAACAACAAAAGAAGGGAGATACGCGAAATCCGGGCACAATTCCGCTGGACCGAAGAGAATTTTTCGGTGCAAAAGCGGAGTTGTTCGTTTGAAATTCGCAGCGATATTTGCAACGGCGTAAAAAAAAAAAAGAGAGAACGCATTCTGATTGCATGGATAAAGCAGCGCTACGGAGGAAGTGCTTTTTTTCATGTGATTTCTACTGACCGGCTTACAGTTTAGTCAGAGAGCCTCAAAAGCAAGCTCATAAAAATATCCGTTCCGATTGCGTCATTGGCGCCAACACATTCACGGACGCATGCGCATTTTCAAAATCCTTTCAGACAGTTTTCCCTCTACTCTCGCAGGAACTGTAATACAAAAACCGATTTCAATCCTCTATTTACAGAATCGGACATATATAATACTCAAATAAACTCACCGGAAATGGAAACCATCGAATATTTTCGCAAAAATGAATGTAAAATAAAATTGATATTTCGATGCGATTGTTGATTTATCAAAAGTCGCTCTTATGTCACTGTGCTCCTATTACTTCGGAAGTACTTTTATTACACTGTCGTTATAATCCTAATCTCTGAATTATTCTCATTATTTTGGTGTCATTTTGAGCAATTGATTACCACGCAATGAGTTAATACTTTAATTTACTGTTAATGAAAAACGTTCGATTCAAGACCAATGGCCTTCTACTACTAGAATACAATTTCGGTATTGATAGAGCAAAGTGGTAATGGTAATCGGGATAAGTAGAGAGTTCTTGGAAAAATATTAAAAGAAAAATTAATTACATACTTTCAAGCTCCCTACGATGAAGTTACTACCGTTGGTCTACATCAAGGGTCGGCAACCTTTTCTATATGGCGGGCCACATTCGTTGTTGTGAATGATTTGGAGGACCGCATTTGGAATCAGGACAGCTTCGGCGGGCTGAATGGACGTTTAAATCAGAAGTTACTTAGAGATGTTGTGGTCTAAAAATTAATGAAAATCAATTCCAAATAGTTTATTTTCCTTAAAACTTCACCAGAAAAGGTTTCAGTGAAAAAATATGGAATTGACTGTGTTAAATTATACCGAACACTTTTTCATCATGGCTTCGCGGGCCTCATAAAACGCTCTCCGGGGCCGCATGAGGTCCGCGGGCCATAAGTTGCCGTCCCCTGGTCTGAAGCAGCATCAAACGTTTTTCCGTTCTCCTCTTGGACAGTTTTATTAACTGCTTGTGAACCACACTCCTTTTTCACCATCTAAGAAATTTGCCTTGAAATATACAAAATGAACTTTGAGGGTGCCCCTTCGAGAATTCTTTAATACAGAATGTAGTATCTGCTACAGGCCTTCTATGAAGAACCTCAAATGGTTGTTTGGAAACGGATAAGATGACTATCGCTCGTCATTTTCTTTATTAACAATTAATATGGAAATATTTGTGTTAAATCTAATCTTACCCACCGATAAAATTCTTCCAAATATGTTATCATATAAAAGGAATAGAAATAGGATATTCCTTTGATATTTATATATATATAAAATAAAAATAAAATAAAATAAAAATAAAAATAAAATGTAGCGCTTCTCTAGATAACTATTGCCAAATTTTAACTAACACCATTGGATATAAATGATAACATTCGAGATCAGACACATTTCGTTTATTTATTTCACGATAAATTTCCACTGGATTTTTGTTTGTTTGAAATGAGGACATTACGGAATAAAAATCTATTTACGTTCGGAATCGCAAACGAAGGCTTGGATACTCTAGCAATTAATGCAAAAGTCCTATCGCTGAAATTTATAATATTATAATTAGACACACAGTTACTACTGGAGTATGTGTGAAATTGACACAACATATCCATCCAACAGACATTAAAACATAATTAATCTACAACTGTCGCATATACGTCGCCAATTAATTAAGAAACGTAATTAAGTTGCTTTGCTTCGCATATAGGTACATATGCCTTTTGTGAGGAGTCAGAGGCGGAAACCAAGAACTCCCTATTGCAACATATAAATTATTGCTATAAGTATTTATATTTCTCTCTAGTTTTTCTCTTCATGCTCATTATTATTTATTTGATTCAATTTCCTTTTGGGTTTAGTGTAATTTACCTCTCCATATGGAGTCGCAAAACTCACCCGTTCCCTGCCAAATCACTCCGTATTTGATCGCAGTGCTATGCAAAGGTTTCAACTTCAGAAACGTCCCAGGTGAGTGTTTTTATGTGTTCATTTTATTTAACTTTGCTATCTTATTTTTAACATATTGTGTCTTATTTACTGTATTATCAGGTACTATTTGGGGTGCAAATGGTACAAATGTGCCACAAAAATAACTGCCATGAACGTAATCCTAAGCTTTTATCATTTTGTCTATAGGAAGATACGTTTCGTTATGCGTTGCAGTTTTAAGGTACTACGCATATCCGACGTATAGCGGGGACATTCTGTAATGTGGAAATGTGTTTTAAGCCATGAGAGGAGACCAAAATTTCTCTACTGATTAAGGTATGAGGTTAATTTACTGTGCTGTGATTACTAAACGAGTATTCAAAACGATATAAAATAATTTATATTTCAGATATATTTCGTATCACATTTCTTTACCTAACCGCGGAGGATATATTGTACATTCCGATATTCAACAGACTCGCTTTTATATGCCTAAAGACAAGTGAGCCGAAGAAAATTATCTCGCCGACTATAAACACGACATTTATCGATAATACCCAGAATGTCGCCGGCTCGTAAAAAAAGGGAAAATATCCAATTTTTCGGGAAATGTAAGGAAGTAAACAACCTGGAAACTCTCGAGCACTTTCCCACCGCAGATTCACTTTTTTCAAAAAAAGAAAAAAACCCTCGCTGCTTTTATTTTCATTTTTCGAACCCGACGCCTCCGCGAGTTGTTTCGCACTCCCATTGTTTCACCTCTCAACCGAAGCGTCGGTGAAGAGAAGGGAAAAAGAATAGAGGGAGGGGAGGACCTTTTATCGGTTAGTCCCCGGAGTGGGCGGTAGAGGCGCAATTGTACGCCGTGACAAATGAGCGCCACCCACCAGCCGCACTCCGAAAATCAAACGCCAGGAAAAGATAAAAAGAGAGAGAAAAGGAGTGAGAGGGAGAGACCAAGAAAAAAGAGAATTTTCGGCAAAATTCCGTTTGGCGCTGGCGAAGATAAGGCTTGACCGATTCTTTTTATTTTTGTTTTTGAGCTTTTGTATAATCTCCCTAGAGGGCGGTCTTACTCATTCTCGAGTCGCTAAGGGAGCGAAAATCGTCGTTCGAAACAAAAAAACGAGGAAAAAAATCCCTAGTGTGATAGAGAAAAGGGAGAGAAGGGCGGCATAAATCGAGTCGACAATTTTTAGGGCCATACAAAACAGAAAAAGCGAAAGACTTCCTTGTGTGAACTTTTATTAAGATAAAGTCATGTAATTTTCTAGCATACAGTATGCATCTCCTCCGAAAATACACAGCATATCAGTAAATGCTAATAGTTTGGCGGTCGCACTGATATTCATCCATGTATCGTAGACAGCTTTATAGTATATTAATTCAGGCTTTGATTACGAAAACGCCCTAATCAAGTTTTGAGTTCAGCAAAGCAGTAATGACGTGCCCCGTGAAGAGAAACGTCATCACTTGTGAGGAAACATGCAAATTTGGCACGTGATACAATCTTATATTGTTTTTAAGGTTATTATGTTTTATAAGGACCAATCGTTTAGCGATCTAGGTTTTATTTTATCAGAACAAGGGCTTTGTCAATTTTATAAATAAATTTCCTTTGCATAAAACATCTTCGACGTCGTGTATGACACCACTGGATATATGAATGTCTCAACATTTCTGACAATCCTTACGTACATAAATTTCCTGATTGTTCCGTCGAAAATTAATCCCTATAATATGTCTTTATCCAAATAAAATTTCTCGATCAATTTCCTACAAGTTTTCATAAGAGCGACATGCTTTCATTCTTTATTCAAGACCGTTTTGTAAATTATTTTCACTTTTACACTCTTCTGTTTGTACATTTTCGGAAAATTATCCATTTATTGAGAGTTTATACGAAAACATTAGTTTTGAAAGCATCAAAACTTTCCTGATAACCGATTTTTCCCAATGGAGTTCTTTCTAAAAACTATTTCCGTTAGATTTCAAGGACGGTAAAGCCTGCTAGATCCCTTTAATATAATTGGTGAAAGGGACCTTCATTTTTGCAAGAATTGGAAGTAATGCTTCACCATTTTCCTCGAAAATTCTTTCTTCGGTGAATAAATATATTGACAAAACAAGTAGTTTCCACTTATTAAATTGTTCTTCTCGCTGAAGTGAATACACTAGCTTCAAATATCCAATTCAACGGATAAATCCCCAGTTTGTTTATATGCCTTCGCAAAAACACGTCACAAACGCAAAATAAAAACAAAGGACACGAGTCGTGGACATAAAAACCCATACGCAAGGAACCACAATGGTTATGTCGAACTGCAAATCATCATTTATTCCCTCGCTCGCATTTGGCTTGCTGGCGAGGAAAGCAGATCCGTCGAGTAAGGTCCATTAGAATGAGTGCATAGAACCCTATCGTCTCTTTCATTCTCGTCTAAGGACAATGCGAAACGGCGACGGCGCGCGATTCTTTCCAACATCTTCTTTTCATTCGTCCTTTTCAAACGCATCGCGGACGAATCCGTTGTTTCGTTAGGCGTCAGGATCTTTTGAAGAATCATCGAAAGACGGCGGCGTTTCGGTTAACCATACATCGGGGTGTGAAATATTTTTTTTTTAAATCCACGGATCAAAAAGTGAATTTCAAAATGGATCGAAGAGTGGTTAGAGGAGAGGGGATAAAGAACGGGCGAAAAACGCGTCGGATTTCCGCCGCCAACGACGGGATCCGGCTCCGTTCCGCGAGTTCGTTATCCGAATTTAATTAGAGATGGAGATCTTCATTTGAAATTTATCTGTTATCATCATCGTCATCATCACCGGAGAGGTTTGAAGCACTGCGGGAAGAGATTTTCGGGAAAGAATCGAGTTTCAGATGTTTTTTTTCGACGCGTATCCGAAATAATTTGATTGAATGCGTCTCGATAGCTTTTAGAGAGGCGGAAAAAAAGGAAAAATTTCCCTCCATCTCGGTCGCCTTTCCGCGTTCGCCGGGAATGGAAAGGTTTTTTTTCAGGAAGATATTCGTCGTTATATGTGCGGAGAGCGTGTATTTTTACGCCATTAAGACCGGAATGGCGCCGCGGGTTCGGATTTTATATAAAGCTTTTCAAAAGGAATAATAATTTTAATCTTTGGAAGAATAAAAATGGTGCACTGGGATAATATAAGTGACATTCATAAGGATCGGTTAACTCCAAGATAAGGATGATATACTTTTAATAGCAGAACGCCTTTCACATTTAATGATTAAACATTTAAAAGAGGCCTCTAACTATAGGCGTTTCAATGTTTTCTTTGTTAACATTCGATAATGCCATCGCATAAAACAAAATAATGCAATGAAATTTTCCCGAAGTTCTGCGACGACCTATAATATAATACAAAAGCAACCGATGTCATTTCACTTCCATGGCTCCAAAATAACTAACATAATAGCCCGAGATATGCAGCGTGTCCCGAAGAAATGTATACACACTTTGAATCTGGATTTTAACATTTAAAAATGTAGTCAGTAGATTGCAACTGTGCAATAATTTGAAATAATAACCCTATATGGCCAGCGAGTAATTGTCACATAACTCCAATCATTGGTTTAATAAGTAAGTAGTCAAATAAATTTCGTTTGACGTTCGACCAACGGAAATGGATTTTGAAGAGTTACTGGGATACTGAGAATGTGAGCGAAATGCATTGAAGTGTTGAATTCAAAACCAATCGACCAGCACGCATAAACTATCCGTTGTAACAATGTACCATCATCCATCAGTTGTATACGTAAATATACAAGCGAATAGTATGCATCATTTTTTGCGACACCCTGTATTTACTTGTACGCTCAATTGTCTGTTAGGTAATACTTTTTGATCCTTTCGCCGTCCTAAGAAAAACCAACAAAAAAACCTGCACTTTCCTTTGCTGGAAGATTCATAAACTGAAATAAAAACCAATTTCAACAAATTCTTTTTGTTTTTGATAGACCAAACGAACTGGAACCGTTATATTACGTCTTTTCTGCTTTTTATTTCGACAAAGAAAAGCAAGGAAATCGCATCTCCTTCAGTTTACACTGGGATAATATCTCTTCGTTTCAATTTCTGAGGCAAATGTTTACACTCCGAAGGAAATGTTCTTCTTCCCGCTTTTCGTTTATTCCATAGAACTCAATAACAAGATTATTTCAACGCCAGACGAGGATATTATCGAATAAATCATTCCACTGGGAATTGAGCCCTATTTTTTCCCTATAAATCTTTGCCACGATGGCGCGAATCTTGAGTTATAAATGAAGTCCGTTCTCTTTTCGTCCTCACATAGCGTCGGCATTGTTATTGTTATTTCGACCTGATAGATTAAAATGTTATTTTTTGCGAACTGTTAGTTTTTTTTTTATGAATTACATCTGCTCGCGTCAAATTTTTTTTGGGAAAAAATGATTGGAATCAATAACTGGTAAATTTTTTAGTTGAGACTGGAATTGGCAATTTCACCCACCTCAATTTTGTTTCAATTAATCTCGAAATGGTTTTTTCTTTTTTTTATAAATGTCTTGTTATCAAACCAAATATTTGGATGTAAAAACATGAGGTTGTATTGATATTTGTGATTGGTAAACAAAGACCTACCCGGATATTCGTATCTTTAATATAATGAAATATGCTTTGCTCGCATTTTTGTTTCTATCTGAAGTCGTTTACGAACACCAAATATTTGATAGGCATAATCATTGCACTGGACTCACACTGGCAGGAGAGATGATTGCGCAGTACGGTCAAATCAACGCTGCACTCAAATGTTTGGTGTTTTCTTAAAAAAAAAGTGGACAATATGCATAGATACAAATGCCTAGTTGCCAAATGAAATAATATGCTAAACTAATAAAATATCCAGCTTGAGACCATACTGATACACCAGTTCTTTATATAATACAACATCAATATTATTTAGCACATTTTCTGATATAATTTCGCCGATACCTCGAAATAAGTAGGAATTCTGAAATTGACAGGCATGACACTATTAAGGTTGGAAAATTCCTCGTCATTCGGAGATAACATGATTTTCTTAAGATCGCAAAATGCCTAGTAATCCAGCGAAAGAATGATTCTCTCAAGGTTGGCAAGTTCCTTATTATCAAGCGAGCGTATCCTACGTGACAGCATTATGAAACACATGAAAACTTTTAGATGTGGAATAATCATGAAGTAATTAATTTTTTTAAATTAAAGTTTTCATTATAAATGCAATGCTTTGCCATCTAAATCCATATCGTTACTTTGCTAAATTGTTCAGAATTAGTACACGAACTTGAGACGGTTTTATAGCAGAAAAACGTACTTCTGCCAAAATAGCTTAAAAATGTTTGATGCCAGAATAATTTTAGCAATAGTAACTTCTGATAAGATGGGCATGAGTCCAATGCTATTAATTGATGAAATTTTTTTCAATGGGAAAAATAAATAGAGTAAAAATCGCATTTTATACCGCGGAACGAAGAAACGAGAAAAAGTTGACAAGCCACGTTTATTACGATTGTATACTACTTTCTTATTATTTTAACATAAAAATTCTTTAATTTTTAGAATATAATATTTAAAACGCATTGTCTCCTAGCATACTGTTCGGTGCAGGTCGAATTGTGATATCTGAACATATATGACAGATTTTAACTCATTAAATAAATAAAAATGTCTTATAATAAAAGGTAAAGTGTTGCTGATGCCTTTAATAGTGAGAAGAAAGTGCGGAAAGTAATTACTTTAGAGGCTTAACTAAGTATCATTAGAAAATATGAAAGTGGCATTTCTATACGTGAATTTAGAAGGATATTCTATCTGTGAAATTGGAAGGATAGTGAACTTTTTCAATTCAACTGTGAACACAATAGTGAAACAGAAGAACGTTATTTTGGAAAATGTTAAAGGATCGCACCAAAGTTGCCGAAACGCATCAGGCAACAGTTTCCATTATGCTTGAAATGGAAAAAAAATTTTAATTTGTGAATTGATGATCTGACCCAGCGTCGTGCTCCAATAATCGAAGCCCAAGACTGAGGCCCTTTTTGACGACTTGAAGGAGAAAGATGGATTAACTTCTCAAGGGGACACTTTCATTGCTAGCTATGGTTGGTTCGGCGGATTCAAGGTAAGATCAAACTAGCATAACATAGTGACCGGAGAAGCAGCCAGTTCTGATCAGATTGCTGCAGCTGAATTCCCTAAAACATTAGCAGAGATAATAGAAGATGGTGTTTACTCTGCTAGGCAGATGTTTAACATGGATGATACAGGTTTATTCTGGAAAAGAATCCCAGTCGAACATTCATTTCCAAGAAGGAAAAATCTATGCCAGTGTTTAAAGCAGCTAAAGATAGGTTATCTATTTTGCTGGGGAAATTATGAAGGTGATTTTAAGCTTAAGCCTATGCCCATCTATCATTCTGATAAGCCTAGAACTCTAAAAAAATTATGTAAAGACTGGGTTTCCAGTAATTTGGAAGTCAAACAAAAAGGCTTGGATGAACTTTCTGTCTGTTAATTAATGCTTGTAATACTTTATATAATACATTTTTAGCTGTATTGGCAAAAAACCCATGTTTAGGTTTGAGTCTGGAACCTAACCCACTTTAACATGTAATTCGTATACTCGCTTAACGTACTTTCGTTTTACATACCGAAACGCTGGAACACATCTGTACGTTATAGCGGAGTATTGCTGTATAATGAATTTTCTAGTAAAAACTAAGGTTTTTGTAGTCTTTTTCCTTCATAATTTTACCATCCCATCCAAATTTTCATCAAAGCTGCAATATAATTATTAATCAAGCTATAACGAGAAAGCCAAACAATCCATGTGGTAAGATTTCGGTGTGATTGTTTAGAAATATGGAAATACATACACAACCATCTCTCTGACACACATTTAATGGTTTTCAGGGCCATTAGTGGTTCTGTACGAATAAGTTTCTTTGCGAAGGAATTCAACAGGATTGCTCAAGCTCAAATAATCCCTTTCTCTCTTTTCAACTATGTTGACCCAATCAAAAAATCAAATGAATTGATGCATTTTTCTTTAAACCTACATTATATACTGATACAGCATTTTTAACTAACCCCTACCTTAGATAGAAACTCGACATTGCTATACACACACACACACATATATATATATATCCCAAAAGCACCGGTTTTTACATCCCTCTAACGAATCATTCTTTTAATTGTCCCCTCCTCCTCTTCATCTCCATCAATGGAAGAAAACGCGAAATGATTTTTTCACAGAGTTGAGTGATACACTCAAATCGATCGGTATGCTGGAAATGGACAAAAAATGTCAGTGTTCGAATGGGAAAATTGAAAGGTTATCTATTCGTCTCTTTCATCCAGTGACAAATATGTTTTCAGTACATCCGATCGGATTACGACAAATCATCAAGGAAAGAATATTAGGAAATTTGTTTCTCTTAAAAAAACCCAGTTCGGGTGAAAATAACAACCGTAATGGAAACTTTCCGCTTTTACATTTATGCGAACATCTTTTTTTTCGCGAAACTACATATTTCAACCAATCATAATTCTCATAGCACAAACGCTCAGTCCAGAGGCGCGGATATAAGCCATTTTGCCTTTGCAGAGGTAGAAAAGATAAAGAGGATTCCCAGGGAAAAAACTGCCTGAACTGCAGAGGATGAAAAAATTTGAAAGAGTTGGAAAAGGATTATTGCTTTAAACGGACTCCCTTTGGTCATAACCCTCGCATCTTCCCTCTCTCTCTATCTCTCTCTCTATCTCTCTCTCTATCTCTCCCCCTCTCTCTCTCTTTCTCTCCACTTCTACTTAACCTCCCTTTTCTATGGCTCTAGCTCATCCTCTCCATTCAAGCGATAGCCCATTGGGCCGGATTTTCTCATCGTCGCTAATAAAGAATTCACGCGTCACGTGATAACGATTTAGGAATTGGTCATGGAGCGCCTCTCCTGGTCCGCGGGAGACTGGACGACTAAAATGGGACATCTTTTACGCGGTTCGAAATTATGAGTTCCTCTTTGATGGCGCGAGATTTCTGCGGGAGATGTTTCAGAGAATAATCTATAGATGGCGAAAAATAGCCATCGATTCGTCATAGTAACGCTTTTTAAAGATCTGATGTTTACATTTATAACGAAGGCATTCACGGCGGTAGCATTGCTTTAAATACAGAGCTAAGTGGCAAGCGGAAGTTGCAACCCGTGACAAAGTTTCGCCGAAAGTTTACAAACCCTGTATCCATTTTATTTCTGTTATGACAAGTATATGTAGTTATAAATGCTGTACTGCATCTACATTCTGAATGCGATCTACTGTTCAATGATTAGTTATCGAGCTCGTCTAATGCCTGAAAAAAATTCAAGAACTGTTATTCTAGCGTTTATTTTATATTTAAGTTCCAGCCCATATCCTAAACCAAAACAAAGTAAGCTTTATATACCTTAAACTATCAACCAACCATATTAGACGAGTAAAACGACATTAGTACGAATCTTACGACTTTTCTAAATTTGTTTCGTGCTTTTCTTCTTTATTTAAAAGTATCCATAATAAATTTTTAATTATAAAAATATTACAAGATATTTTCACCACAATGATACAATTTTCATTTTAGTTGAACATATTTATATAAAGCATGATAATTTTAACAAAAACGATATATTATTACTTTTGCGGTTTCAATGGTAAAATTCAACCGTAACGGAACGCCGTTCTTCGCAGAACATACTAACGTACCATATTTTTTTTTTTTTAATTATTTTATTCTTTACACAATCCGAGCGAAAAATCTTTATTACGCCTGGGGATTAACACTCCCAAAAGAAACACGTTTTATTACTTCAGAGCCGATTTCCTTACGGCTGAGGATTAACGAAAAAAGAGGCAATCTCCAAGTCCTCAGTTGAAGCCTTAAGCTCTTCTCTTACAAAGAGCGAAGCTGAAACCAACAGAGAAATGGACTGACGGAGGGTAATCAGTCCGGTTAAAAACCCTGTGCTGCCGGTCGAAGAGGAAGAGGGAGAAGTGGGAGGTAAATGGCCGACCACACTAATTTGATTTTGGCGGCAATAGGACACCCGCCGGCTGAAGCGGGAACTATGGGAATAAAAGAAGAGAGGGATATAGAGTAAGAGAGTTAAAAAGGAGCAAGTAGGATTGCAGTTCGGGGTCGAACGAGGGCGGAGTTAAATGGGGATGGGTCAGTCTAATGGGCCTTCCCAAAGGCTTCATCCGCTCCACAGGATGCACGGGCGAGGAGAAGAGAGTGCGCGTTTTCCTCGCAACGAAAATTGAAAACAATAAAGGGGCAGGAGGAGGAAAGGGTTCTTTTTTCCTCTCGACCCAATTTGTAAGGCTAGTACAGTAGGGGCTATGAAAGTTCCTTTCCTCTCTGTTCGTTCGCAACGGTGTTAGTGCAATGACGCGTACAGCCCAAAAACAAACGGCAATATTGCCATTTTTTGATACTTTTTTCCAAGTTTTGCAATATAAGGCACATAGCTAATTTGTGCCAACTTTGGAATTAAATACATTGGTATTATGTGAAACGTTTATATCGTCAACGAACTAAGTTTTACATAGGTATTAATAAATATTACGAATTATGCCTTTGCTAAAACAAATTGTTCCAATATTATGCGCTTGATTACATTTTCCGCTTTTCAAAATATTGCACAAATTCAATTACCATTAGCCAATAAATTCGCCAATAGAGTTAACAGTAATTTTCTACATACACGTTTCTACGAGATAAAATATAAAACATTTTCTCTAATATAGGGAAAAAATGTTACATAAATGGTAAATAGAATTTAATAAATATTATATTAAAATTTTCCAATATGTTATAATACACTTGAACGATAATTTTCAAATAATCTCATGATATATTTAAACAACTCGCAGTCTTTCTGAAATGTATACTCACTACGCAACTTTTTAAAATATACCTAGTTGAAATCAACGACCTCTGGGTGTAGAAAATAGTTTATTTATTTATTTGCTCCAAAAACAGCACATTGGACCAATTACACTGGAAACAATAAACAAACACAAAATAACAAAACAACAAAGAAGCAGGTTAACATAAAAAGCAAAGGCAATCAATTATTTAAAAATAGAAGCTAATTGTTTTCTGAAGTGATTACCTAAAAAGATGTCAACTTTGGAGTGGTGATGCAATAGGTTGTTGTATGCTGTTGGAATTCGGCAGAAAAGAGAGCGCTTAGAAATAGAGAGGCGACAATTGGGAATATGAAACAAATCTGCGATCGATGCAGTATAAATCAGTGTATCCATATCGATGGTTTAACCTCTACTCTCCTTGAGGTTATAAAACGGTTTAATATACCAGGTGTGCATCTCAGCTACAAATTATTCAGTCTAAGCGCTTATTCGCCTATCCTCGACTCCTAATTCTTATTATAAGATATCCTACGAGTGAATTATCACTGAGGATGGATACTCTGTCCATGAAACATTTTTTAGTTTATGGAAAAGTTTCATAGCAACGGGAGTTATACATTCCATCCTAAAGGGGATCTCGAATATACATTTCCTTAGTTTTAGCTAAAAATTGTGCTCATAAATCTTATTATGTTATTTTACTAAATATTATGATTTTAAATACTTCTTCCCAATAATAAGCTATAATGGTTGTGCAAAATCCACAAACATTAAGTAATCTTCCATTCTTAGCAGATATTATAACAATAACAAATATCCAAGCAGTAAAAAAATTCAACTTTTGGATGATAACTCTTGTAGTTGACAAAGTGGAGTAAAATAAAATGAGAATAGGGTTTGAGTGTATGGTTATCAAAACAAATTCCTTAATAAAGGAAATTTTTAGTAAGTATATGACTAACAAAAAGAAATTACTTAAAATGGATAAGGTCGTTATTTAAATCTTAATGTTTAAAAAGTAACTAATAAATTTATAACATCGGTATTTATTCTGTTTCCACCTTTCGGGGTTTGATCACTGTAAAATGACGATATTATAATATTTTTGAAAACAAATATTATGAAACAACTCTGTAAATCAGTAAATCAAATCCTATACTATAGAGAGCAATTCGTTGGTAATGTGATCTTCACAGCATATTTAGCTAAGAGAAGGTTAGAAGCTAGGTCTGCAGTATTTGATTTGGGTAAATCGATTCCCATTTACATGGAAACAATATATTCGAGTACTGAACAAAATTTTAAATGAAAACTTGCACAAGCCTTCGGTGTTTTCATTTCTAATCATACTCGAAGAATTATTGTGTAAAAGTTATTCCTGCACATTCGAATTATAAAACATTTCAAGGATTTTAGATGAGAAAAATACATCCTCTATAATTATAATTATAGATGATGTGATATATTATCTACAAGAACCGTAATAATAAAAAATTTGATTGTATTATTTTAATGAAAGAAGAAATGTATTTATATATAACAGAGATGAAATCCGAAAGGTCTGCTGATAAAATATTTTAGGCTGCTTTTACTTTTCCATCAAACAAAAGCATTATTTCCTTTTTAAACAGTGAGAAAATAAGTAATTCCTCTTTTCAATCACATCGTAAAGACAAAAACTCCTCTTGAGTGAATTTCTATAGTTTAAAAACGTTTTTCTTTCAATAGACTTTTTTGAAATAATTTTCTTGTGATTAGGTAAGCAACCACTGTTGGAGTATGAACTAGGAGATAAAATGTGTGAGCTTCTTGGAAGAAATTATCAAAGTCACGGTGAGTTCTGGTGGATTTCCTGTATTGAATCTTACACAAAAAGTAACACAGCCAAAAAATATAAATTTCAAGACAATTAATCTGCATATAAATAAAAAATATTACCTAAACCTCAAAGAGCGATATATAGGCTATACCAATATATTATATAATGAAGGAATTTAATTCTGAGGCTCTAATTTTGAGATCACCTTGAGTTGATACTTATTTAAGGTAATTTAAATATTCCTAGTTTCGTGAAAATCGTGCTTCGGCTTCTTCTATTAATTTCACTCCTAATTTCATCCTTTTCCGTCATACTGGGCAAAAACAAAATTATCCTGAAAAAATACTCCGAGATGCGAATATCGCAGTTACATATAAAAACATATGAACAAATGAAAAATATGGAAGACTCAATGGCAAAAAAACAAGGAATAAGACAGAGATATTACAAAACGGAGACGAGATAATATCAACCTCATATAGCTGACCAAAGGAAAAATACTACCTAGCCCAAAAATTGCTATTTCGGTTCCCGTCGCAAATGATGCTATTACTTACTCCACCATCGCATATGTTAGTGTCAATTTTTTGTCATCTATAGGCCCTGATTCACTTACTAAAACAATTTAAATGAATGGGAAAAGAAGCTGCAGTGATTTTAGTGATTTAGTGATAACCAAGGTAATGTCTAAAATGATTTAAGTAATAAAAGCTATATATTTACAGTTATTCTATTGTAGTGAATTTAGCCTTGAATAAATCAGAAGCTACGCTTGCATATTGTGTTTTCTCATCGATTTCGCCAATTTGTCAGGAATATAATATTGTATCAAATTACCGATATTGATTGGCATCCTTTTTAGCCGCGTGGGACGTTAAATGTTAATTACATTAATAGCAACCTGATTACGTGGACAGGGAAAATGTGACAACTTACCTTAATATATCATTGGCAGCTGCGTCCCGATATGACATGCAATATGAAATTATTTACGCCTTTTGATAATTAAGCATTCAAATCACTGATTCTCCCAATTTATTGGAAAAATTGCCGTGCACGCTGTTTACAATTATATTGCCTCATTTTAATGCTTAAACTCGACGTTCCAAACAAAATATTTCTCTTATAAAATTTCGTATCGTTTAAAATGAACTAAATATGTATGATCCATTTGGTTTTTCTTTTGTTTTCAATGGAAAATATTTGTTAACATAGGTAAAAATAACTTCGATTCATAGTAGTCTCTAGGACTTTCAAAGAATCTTCCTCGTTAATATTCCACGAATAAAACCACTAAAATATGGCCGCTTTCTCTCTTATACGCCGCTGTCCATCACTGCTCCCCCTCCGTGCAACGCGATCTCTCGTGAGACGAGGGACACTGCAGTGGCGACCCTATTGGATGCTTTGAAAAATCGCCTCTGGCATTGCGGACGAGGATAAAAAAAAGAAAAGGCACTCATGAAGGACAAATGAAGAGCTCTTTTGGAGAATGGATACCTTTTGATGTGTTTGTAAAAGGTAATGAGAGATTATACGTTTGGCGCGTGTTTTTGATCCAGTTTAATTAGCCCATATCCCATCAACAGTGTCGTAAAAGGATTTGTTAGCTTTTATTTCCACATTTAAACTCTCCGGTTTCGGAACTTTGTTTTTTGCTTGCTTATTTTTCGCAAAGGATTGTCTTTATTTATTCCTTTCCGAAGTCCTGTTTTAGACACAAAGAGACATAATCTAAAGCGCAGAGTTCAGAATTTGTGTACTTTTTGCTGGTGCGTTCCTATATCTGACAATTTTGAACAAATTTACGACTTCTGTTTCATCTTTGCTCCGTGTGTGACCCTTTAAAATTAATTCAGCTTAAGCACGTCAAAAAAACTGGGTTGGAGTAATTTTGTATTTTGCGTTTTCGATAAAATATTTCTCTTGAAAGTCGGAATTTTTTGCGCAAAAGGAAATCCAACAAAATATGAGAAATCATTTCTTTGATCCAATATCATATTTGAAAATACTGAAACAGAGTAATTTTCAACCACCGTTACAAATGAAAACTTGGTCGAGGGGTGATTAGCGTGTCTAACATCCCAATTGTAGGGTCACAGGTTCGAATCCTGCCGAGGACATGGTCGTGTGTGTTCGTTCTTGTTATTGTTGTTACGATATTCACTATAATAGGCCCTGTGATGTCTCTGAATTATCGCAAATAAATAAATATCACAATATTTCGACTTCTCTGGGTTTTTAATTATGTTTACTGATGCAACTATCATACCAATTTTTTTAATCCATTGTCTTCATCAACGCCAGCTCAATTCTTTTAAAATGGCTGTAGAAATAAATTAGAAATAAAGGAATTTGAACTGAGTTTGAAAGATTTTAGATAAAGGGTCGGAAACCTTTCCTTCATTGGGAGTTTCAAATGCTTCGACGGGCTTCATAAGAGTTTATAACAGAGTATGCATAGAGATTCTGTGTTATCATATAAGTGGAAATCAACTCTAAATATTTTTATTTATACTTACCTTTTCAACGATCGAGATTTTACGATTGCAGTTTATGTTAACTAACATGAAATCTTTTGTTTTAAATTTTACGGAACTGCTTTTTCGTCATGGTTTCGTGGGTCGCATAAAATTCTCTCTGGGGCCAAATGTTTCTTGCGAGCCGTAAATTACCGCCTCTGACTTAAATATACTATTGGTTAAGGTGATAACATAATTTTAAAATTCAGAATTTCAATTTTTTGTCTCTTAGAATGAATAAGTACACGAATTACTATTCCAAATGTGTTTCAACTGAAATATTTTCAAGTGATTAGTGAAAGGTAATAGCGAGTTGCAAGTAAATGGCAACGGAGAATTAATTTCGTGTCTTTGGTTTTATGCATGTTACACGTATAGTATGCTTTTAATTTCAATCATTATTCATATCCTTAAAATTGAGCCCTCCATAAAAAAACGAAACGGCCTCGATTTAGAAAAAAAGTTTATATATATATATATGAAGGCTTGTACTTTTTTTTAGCGAGATCTCACATCGTTCGTTTTTTAGGGATGATAAAAAAGAAAGCGACGGATAGAGACATTCATAGAAACACCAGTCTATCAGTTTCCGTTGAAAACTTGTATCACCAAAAGTATTTGCCTCGGATATTAAAAAATGCTGTAAACAATTTCTGCTCCTTCTCTTTCCGCCTCTTCTTTACTCTTCCTATTTCTCCCTTTCTGTTTCCCTTCTGTGGCTGTCTCTCTTCCTTTCTCAATCTTGGTCCTTCCACCCATTTTATCCCCTCTCCGCTTACCCATACCGTCCCCCACCACCCCCACCTTTCTCCAATCCTATCCATCCCCTCCCCCCCCTCCCCTAATCCCCTTTCCCCCTTTCTCTTTCCCATCCATTCCGTCGTTCCTACCGCAACTGACACGCCATTTCTGAGAGGAGGAGACATTTCCACTTGGACGGAAAAATACGGATTTCAGCAGATGACACGACTGCGGTGTGCATTAACCTGAAGCTATCCATGTGATGCTTTTAATATATATATATATATATATATATATATATATATATATATACACACACACACACACCATCTCACTATAATCTTCTTCGTCATTAATTTATCCGCGTAATATCTCAATCGCCTTAAACGTAGCTAACAATAAAATATATATGCAATCACGAATAATAGGGTGAAAGAGCGTATGACCCTCGCCAAGAATTGATTCGAAAGTAATTCATTACATTTTCATGTCTCTACAGATTGTAACTATTTCTATATGCTATGAATCCATAGAATCCTTGTCTTCATTCACTTCCAATATTCTATTTCGTGGGAGCTAATTTTACGTGATGTTGAATAAACCTTCATTTCCCAGGAAAAGCTCTTTGGGAAATGTGCTTTTATCCGAGAGTAATTGCTATACCGGCGATTCTCTTCAACCTAAGCTGCTTTCTTGGAAAGTTAAGAGACCGAAACACAACAGTGATTAATTATATTTTCATTAAGAGAGGTTTATCTTAAAGATGTAGCTTTAGTTCTCGTATTGTGAATTATGTGTATTCATTTCATCAAGACGGCATTAAAAGTAATGGAGTGTATTTGTTTAAAATAGAAAAATTGTTCAAATTATTTTCTTATTCTATCACACTAAGCAATTTTATTAGTTTACTGTAACATCCTTCGGTCAGCTGGCTTGGCTTTAGACTTAAGAATATGAAGCACCCATCAAAGCGTTGAGATGTATTATTATGTAAGCTTACACAATTGTTTGTGAAAATTTTCGTTTCATAAAAATGCGTTATTTTTTGAAATATTACAATTGTTGTTCCGCAAAAGAACTAAGTGACTTAGATGTTGTGTTCTACAAGTGTATCAGTAAATAATTTTTTTTTTTAATTGAAGCAAATCCATATTCCAATACGATTTTGGTTAAAGTAGCTGGACCAAGGTCAAGTTAATAGATTTCGCGTTCGAACGGTCTCCAAATGCAGTTCTTCGGTCAAATATTACGCTCCTATGCCATAATGTAAACGCTAACTATCAATGCAATATGCGCACGTTTAGTTCAGTCAAGTGAGTCATGGTAATCATTCTCCACCTTTGCATTTTTTACCGTGTCTGTAAAAACTTTTCTTCAACTTTTGTCGAAATTAACTTTAATTTATCAATGCTTTTCGTATCTCTGTCATCCTACACATAATACATATATGTAGCACATGTAATGATAAATGTACATATCGGTTAGTTGTCAATATCAACAATAATTGCGCATTTTAAAAATTACTAGCTCTTCAGAACGATTAACGCAAATATGCCATCATTAGCGAAAATCTTAAATGAAGTTGGTTTTACGATTCGCCCCTTTTTTCACACACACAAGACGTTTGCAGTGTAATTTTTTTTTAAAACTACAAATGCCCGTCATTACGCCGTTTCCAGCCGCGGTCGCTTTCAAAGCCCTCTCTCCTCTTTAGCCCGCCATTTATTTTCTCCCAACTCATCCATTCATACACCTACTCCATCTCCCTTTATCAGTCGAACCCATTGTCTTTCCTTTCGCCATCTCGCAATATCTCCTCACATTCCCCGTTTATCATCATCTCCTCTCTCTCTATCCCTGTTTTATCGTCTCTTTATGGTTGCCTTTGTTTGTTTTCTCCTCCCATTCAGCCTCCTTCATCTCCGACCCCTTTTTTCCATTTCTTTCTCCTCTCTCTCTCTCTGTTTCCTCGTATTTTCTCTCCGCCGAATAAGAAGAAAAGAGACATCCTTTTTCTCTGCGGTTGAATACCCATCCTCATCAATCGTTCCATTGTTCACTTTTCCGAAAAGGACTTGACGCTCGCTGCCGAAATGAAAGAAGGCAGGCTGAGGAGAAAGGAGACGGAGGGAGAGTGGACATTTTGCGGAGAGACACCAACGGAGGCAGAGAGGGAGAGAGGGGGGTGGGAGAGAGGGGGGTGGGAGAGAGGTAGGGTAGGGAAAGGGAGGAGCTTTGGTCGAGAGGAAAGAGAGAGAGAGAAAAAAAAGAGACAGGGTCATGGGGCGGTTCCGATTGTCCTTTCCATTACCTTTTGCTCCCGGAGAGAGTGGAGTAGGAGAGGGAGAGAGAGAGAGTGTTAGAAAGTATCTCCCTCTCTCTCCCTCCCTCTCAAGGCTTCTCAAGTGATGCCTCCTCTTAAAGCATCCGGCTGTTGTCGTTTTGAAGTGGGGAGCGCCGGAACCTCTTGAGAATAAGAGGACGGTTTTTTTTCAACGGAAGAGATTTTTTTCTATTTCCGATTAATCTTTTCCTCCCTCTACCTCCGTTTTCCCTCTCGCTTGAACGATTAAGACGTCGGGCGGTTTACGTTCCGAGGAAGATGAAAGGGTTCGGAAATAAGCGGGGGAGCCACCCTAGCCCATCGTGGTTAGAAGAGGAATCAAGGGAAGAGGCGCATTGATGGAGTTTTGCACAGGTTTTATCGCTTCTGTCATATTCATGTGGACTCATATACGCGCGATCGCACTTTCACCTTTTCAGTGGATTCACCATCTTCAGCTAAGAATGAAAATTATAAGTAAAATCTTAGGTGATTCCCATTGTATTTTATTTCCTTTATTCTAGTTATCTTTTTCGTTATTTAATCAATGGATGTCATTCATCAAATTAATTTTGCAGAATAAATTTTACTAGCTCTCTGAGGCAGACATGTGTACTTATTGCCTATGTAATTAAATACAACTTTGTCGATATATGTGGCTCGTCAACACATCGTCTTTCCGATACTATAGTTGTGCGCTTGAATATGAATGCTCTTGTTTTTGTTAATACGCAAGTGGTAAAAAGACGTCAAGTTGCACTTAGGGCATAATTAAAAATAGAATAAATAAATAAAGAGTACACTGCTTCTATTGTTAAATCACACGATAAAATGAACCAATTCTGTTTCCCATCTCATTTTAACTGAGAGCTCGAAGAAATATTGATTTTCATAATAAGTACTGCCTCTCAAATTTAATCCCCATCCAATCAGATATGATTTATTCATTTCATTGGACTTGATATTGATTTTAAAACTGAAATATTCACGTTGTTAAGCAATTGCCAACACTTAAGTAAATATGTTAATAGAAATAGCAGCAAACTCCAGGGATAATTAGTTATCATTAATTACTTTATCAAAGCAAAAATGATTGCACAACTTAAATTTACAATCATTCAGCTTTATTTGCGAATGGTGATACATAATCATTATCATAAAACCGGATTCTGAAAAAGTCACATTCGGAAGTCAACTCGGAAACGACGGCAAACCAACGCTGTTACGAAATATTATTTTCATTTTAAAATATAGAAAAAGCTGTTAGTAATTATCGCTAACTTTGAAAGTATACATACCCGTTCTTTAAATTGCTTATCTGCGAAGACATAAGCGTGATATATTAAAAACACACCAAAATTGTTAACATGTAAAAAATAAGTATTGCTAAATATAGTAACTCTTGGGTCTGTAACAACCAAGAACCTCAAATCTTACACAACCTTGTAAAAAAATAAATTATTTCAATTGCCCTTTTAACTGAAAACTGAGTCCAACAGAATTAATGATAAGGCGATTTTAAAGTAAGCGTCATTCTTGTAATCGCGGATATTGAGAAGTATTAATCTCATAGGTACATACTACATATTTTAAAAAGCTCACCTTCTCAATTATTATAATTGCATCTATCAATTGATTCGGAGAAAATATGAATGAAAAATGAAAAGAAAATCAAATATTTCCATTAAAGAAACTTAAGAAAAACTAGGAACTCTCTTTCCTCAAAATACTTATTTCTTAATAATACACACTTTTGTAACATGAATTGGTTCATACAAAATTAAAACCGGCTTTAAAAGCGCAACCTCGAAGTAATAGGTAGCAATACACTCGTCTGCGAAATGAGCAAGTTTCTCAGAATTACGCAGTTAGAAATATATCTTTGGGTTCAAATAACAGTGTAAAGGCAAATGAAATGGCTCCCTATTTTTTAGTTTTATCTCCTCGGAAAAATTATGCCGTTTTTACAAAAAAAAACAGAAACCGAAAAGATAACATTTCACTTCCTTGGGTAATTGCGGATTAGTCGGAGAAAAAAAATTGAAATCGAACGTAGAAACAAAGGCAAAAACGCTCTGCTTAGGCAATAAACTTCCCTTTCTTTCAAATTAAAAATAACACCATGATTTATATACAACCGGAAAATACGGATAAACATATTCTTAATGTATTAAAAATAAAACAGGAAGCATTTTTTTTTCGCGGCCACTATCCATCCGAGAAGCGGAAGCACATTCGTGCCGATATTGAAACAATCGATTTTTTCCGCATCAGCTGTCTCCATCTCTCTCTCTCTCTCTCTTTCTCACTGGCTTAAGCAATCTCTTAAAAATGATCGCCTTATTCCAAAGCTCTTGTAAATGGGAAAAGTTAATCCGTCGGAATTGCGCAAATAAAAGTAATTTCAGACGTACTTGAGATGATATAATGCCGTCGTGCTCCAAGTAAAACTACGGCCATATCTCATCCGAAAGTGGAGTTAACTGAGCTAGTGGTGCCGCGGCTGAGGAATGAAAATAGCCTTCCATTTGCCAGATTGACTCGCGCTGAACTGAGCGCTTGAATTAATCACCATCGGCGAATTAACCTCAGATCAATTTTTTTTAACTGAATTTTTCTTAATTTCGAGTTATTGATAATGAAAACGAGTCCTGTAAGCAAAGTACTAACAATGGAGAATTTTCCAACACTTTGAATCAAGAAACATCAACAGAAATACTTAGTAAAGTTCTATGAATTTTATCTTTCCATAGGCTTCCTTTCAAATTAAACTCAGCCATTCTTATCTTCGGAAACCACTTCAAATGATTTATTCATACTCTAACATCTTACGTATTATATACAGTATTTTTGGTTATTTTTTACTATAGGACTGCAAAATAATTATTAAATATATCTTTTTAAACTTATACCGCCTCTACCGATCTTCTTCCGCTGACTACAAACATGTTCGTATAAATAACAGTATTAACAAAATATATCTTCAGCCACGTAATGAAAACATCAATAATTATCAGTAACTTAGAATACCTATAGTTAAGTCTAACTTAATAAAAGTATGTTTATTAAAACGGAAGATAATATCACCGATGAAAGACTTAATAGAATGTCTTCACTAATTGTAAGTATTAGCAGAGTTCTTTTAAAAAATAGATTACTACTTTTGAGTCAAAAAGCATAGAAATTCATGGAATTAATGATCATAAGATCCTTTTCAGACAGACATCCGCATTCAGAAACATGACGATTAGTCTCCAGGATAGTTCAGTGGTAAAGTATGCGTCTGTTATGTAGAAGACCCGGATTCGGTTCCCTGTCATAGCAGAGTACTTTTCCCGTTTCGAAAATATTTCCAAAAAGCATAGGTTTGATTTTTACATTTCCTCGAAGGAGACGACCGAGGATCTCGTCAAACTGCAGAGGTTCACCTTACTCGAATCACCAAACCTTTATCTTATTGAGTTAATAATTTCGCAAAATACCGTTTTAATAAGATTTTGCGATTGAGAGGCCTCCGTGAAAAAATACAAATAAACTGTGAATTATCATCCGCCATAAAAAGAAATTCCGCGAAAAATATCCGAAAGAAAAATAAATCGAATGAACACGAGTAGCGGAATGGCGTTAGTTTAAGCAAGTCGTTTTTAGAAGAACGAACTAATAAATGAATCACATGGATACAGCGATCCAGCTTTCCCCTCCCGTTAAAAAAAAAAAAAAAACACGTCGAAGAGATATCCGGCACTCTGTCCGCCCACTCACACACACACAGACACACACATACTATCCTTCCACGAAATTCATGTCACGGGTTAAGCCTTTAGGGTGAGGCAGGGAGGAAAGGAAACCTTATAGGAATCGGTTTGGGGCAGAGCGACAGTCAAATGAGGGTGGCAGCGGAAAAATAAAATTGATTGGGACAACGGTGGCAGCCGCTGTTGCCTCGACGCGGGCCGCAATTTGCCCGCGGAACGATATTGGAGTCTATTTCGGTAGATTTCCATGAACCGATCCCAGTCAAAACGTCTAGTTTTCTTCTCTCTCTCATCCCACGCTTCAACCTTCCTTATACATACTACCCTTTTCGTGTGGTGGTCGGAAGCATGAGGGCGGTTTGCTGTCGAATTATGATTGGGCGGGGTGGGTTGGGGTAAAATAGGGAGGGAGAGAGGTAGTACCAGAAACATTTCCCGAAACGATTTCGAACCTTAATGCTCTGCTTTGCCCCCTTTCCCTCTCAGATCGAAACGGAGGAACCTGAAACCGTATGGATTTTTCCCCCTGCAGGTGCTATTGGTCGGTATAATTTAAATTTCCTCCTTGTTGGGTGGTTTATTCCATCTGGAACCGCAAACTGTTCTGGGAGAATGACTCTTAATAGGCGATTATATTTACTTAAAATAATAATTACAAATTCATCGATAAATGAAAATCAGTTTATAGAATCCTATTTATATACTCAAGCGTGTAATTACTTCAAAAGCATCATAAAGGGCTTTAACTGATATTATATGAGGCAGCGCTTGCTAACATACTTAAGAATAACTTGAAAGTTTGAAGATTTCTTAGGTTGAGCTTTGCTTAAAATAAATAACAAATAACCCATAATATGCAATTAGTATTCTATCGCATTTTTTATGTTTTTGTAATTTTCGAAATCAACATTCTCTTAAATCTATCATGTTTTATGAAAGTAGTGTAAATAAATATACAAATGTGCGCCTTCTATACGCCAGCGGTTCCCAACCGGAATGTAGCGAAGAGACGGGAAGCGTGTCGTCGACAATTTTACCAACGGCTTTTAAAAATGTGAAGTTAATTTTGTTAAGATGAGTTTTCGTCTTTCTCTTGCGTTATTTTTATCGACAATAAACACAATATGTAGGTTACATCAACACACACTACTCCTTTTTAGTCGCGTCTCACGTCCAGCACGAGTGACTATTAGCGTCGGTCTGTCCGTCCGTCCGCATGTTCGTTCTCGGCTTCTACAGAAGGGATTTTCATGAAATTTGATATTAAGGACTTAAAATGAAAGATAATACAAAAATCACATAAATGAATCACGTAAGTCAATCAGGAGTAACCCGTTACTGGTGACAAAAAATGAGGTTTCCGTCATATCTCGTAAAGCATTGGTCATATCAAAATATTTCTCAAATAAAACTTGTAGAACTAGTAGGTAAATTAGAACATTTCTTTTTCTATAAATTTTATCGCAGGAGTAGCCGTTATAAAAAAAATCAAAGAAGAAAATCTTTATTTAAGATGAACTGCAAAATTTCTTGCATGGTCGCTTCTTCATTGTTTCTAACATAAACAATCTCTCAAAAATACGTTTAATTTCCCTACATGTGCATGCAATATTTTTTAATATGAAGAAAATGGATTATTTATGTCGAAGAAAAGAACTTTAAAACGATATTTCTATCAAATACTCAACTGCACGAAACGCTACCATTTACACTTTCCTAACTTGTTTTTTTTTAGCTCAGCAGATTGTAGTATGCATTGTGTCACGTACGTTATCATCGACCGTCATGTGTGTTGCGACGGAAATAAAGGTTGAAAACTACTGCTCTAAGCCAGGGGTCACCAAACTGTTTAATAAAAAGGCCACATGAGGCTTCATGTACGACTCTACGGGCCACATACCACCTTTCAAATGACTTTATTTGAAAATTTCTAGTAGCATGTTTTGTGATTTTTATCCTATAATATGTCATATGCCTATATTTAAATTATTTTGCATCCAACACTTGGAAAATATTGTTTAGATATAAAAAATGATGTCTAATGAAAACTCCTTCAGGCAAATATACAAATCACAAAGAAATTAACGGGGTAAGGCCGAATAAAATCACTGCGCGAGCCGAATGTGGCCTGCTCTAAGCTATCAATAAGAAAGTTGAATCGAAAAGAGGAATGCATTAAAAGTTCCGAAACCGATATTCTTCCATACACGTAAAATTACTACAACTCTCGTGGGCTATATATAAATAAAATGAATTCGTTCTACAAATATATATTATACAAATCTGTCATATTTATTCCGTAATAATTTGAACATAGATTATCTCGCAACAAATTCTCGTAGTCCAAACTTGAAAACATAATGAAGGGTGGTGAACTACGTGCAAATTATCACAGGGTAGATGAATAGCGGAAACTGAAATATTACCACATTGCCAAATTCACATCCTAACCCAAACACACATAAGACTGTCCCACTTATAAGGAACTGAAGCGAGGTCTGCTGCATAGATATCCATCACCTAAAATACACAATCTCCACTCTGCCGCCGCCTTCGCCTCTTCCACGAATAGGCGAAAGACTATTGTACTTTATACATCAGGTTACTCGAAGATAGAAACCATTTCTCGAGCGACGTGCCAAGCGTGGGATAACAGCCGCTGCCTACAAACAGTGCGCTCACAGACACACACACACACACACACACACACACACACGCTAGACTACCTCGAGCATGCATTCCCATCCCGAGAGAGTTAATCTGTTTTTCATATACCGACCCTCTGATTCCCCTTCCGCCTCCAACCGACTCGCCACCTTCCTATTCCTTTCTCTCTCTCTCTCTCTCTCTCTCTCTCTCTCTCTCTCTCTCTCTCTCTCTCTCTCTCTCTCTCTCTCTCTCTCTCTCTCTCTCTCTCTCTCTCTCTCTCTCTCTCTCTCTCTCTCTCTCTCTCTCTCTCTCTCTCTCTCTCATTCACTCTCTCTCTCTCTGCAGGACCAAACAATCTCGGGGCCGTGTTATTTTTCCCCCTGCAATATTACCGAATTGCGTGCCGCCCTGCTCTCTCCTTCCATTTCTCTCTCACTCCCGCCCTCTTTCCCTCTCGCTCTGGCGAGAATATATTGAAAATACACTTCGGGAGGTTGTAGTGTAGTGTTGGTGAAAGGGAGTTTGGGAGGAGAGAGAGGAGAGAGGGGGGGTAGGGGGGGAGGGAATAGGAATACGGAGAGTGGGCGTAGAGGGGTGGGAGGAGGAAGCGACTCTCACGGCAATAATTCACCCACCTCGCCACGTTCCCTCATCAAACCATTGAAGTTATTTTTTTACGCATTATTCATTCTCCTCTGCCGGATTCTTTCGCTATTACGTACTTTGCCTCGGAAATCTCCCATTCGTCAATATACATCAAGTATGAGCAGAGTCTTCTCGGAGGAATGGGAGAGAATGACGAGCAAAATGATGGAAAAAATAATCGAGAGGGAAAAACGTAATGGGCCAAATGCGTACGACGACACTGGAGAATAAACACTGTTCTCGTTAAAGGAACGCTTCGATAGCAATGACGATCGACGCCTATCTCTTCGCTTTGGTTTCATTCTTTTTATCAGGCGTGGGTGGCAAATACGGGAGAACCATACATTAGTTTCATTCTCGTCATTCCACGCACCGTGATCTTCAACGGAACTCAGAAGTACTTAATTGAGAGCAATGTCTGACTGCTAAAATCTTGTACGTGTGCGAAGGAAATAAATTTTTATTTTGAGTTTACGAATAAATTACGCACTGCGACAGATGTGTGATATTGTATGACAGGTCATTCCTTCGAAAAGGTCATGACTGGCATTTTTCATGATAGCTGCGTCCCGTCAAATAGGGAGAACATTTTTAAAATCTTTACAAATATACGTCGAAAAAGACTGACTGCCTTCAAGGGTTTGCGATCTCAAGTTATAATTTCGATAATATTATTTTATTTCGCTTTCTCAAAAAATTATATTAAAGTATTTTTTAAAGTGATTCTTCTTTGATTTTGTCATCCATAAGTTGAACTAACAGATTATTTAGCATTATGAATAAAAAAATCTTTAATTACAATCATATATAGTTTACTACTTTATACAGGCGTAAAATTATATTTGCAGATCTTGATCCGACTTCTCCAGTAATTGAAGAAGTTTTTACAAATAAATGTCCATTATTCGTGTGAAATAAGCTCAGTAAAAACCTCTCCCAACGAAAAAAATGAGAAACGAAAAAAATGTTCTCTTTTCATGCATTTCAAATTTTTCCTGCCCACAACTATTATGGTGTGTTTACGACGCCATTGCCATGAGAAAGAGCCATTATGACCACTTACTTTTTTTTCAATTAAAGTCGTGTATGGTACGCAATGGCAAGCTGAAACGGCCGCGCTGACTTTTTCCCCCTCCACCTATTTATTGCTTCTCCTTATTAATCCTGTCCCCTCCGCCTATCTCTCTCTCTCTCATATTCTTCAAAGGTACTCGATTAAAGGAACACATCCCTCCTCCCATCCGCTATCTTTTATTCTTTCATTCTCCGGAGAAAAGATTTCCGGTTGGCACGAAGAATGCCCTCACTGGAAGAATACCTACCATTTTCCTGAACGAATCTTCCCTCAGAAAACACCTTTCCTTAGGAAAAATCCCTCTCCCATTCTCCCTCTCCCCTTCTCCCACCGAATCCCTTCAACTCGATCCCCAATCCCCACACACGAATACCTAACCTTTCCATAACCCGACTCACAATAACCCATAAAATAGACGTGCTTCAATTTTTTAAAACTCTTTTATTGCGGCGCTGTCTTCGCCAGCGTAATCGGCCCTCGTGTAAGAGGTAACTAACAAAGCCAAGTCCTCTCCCCCTCCCCCACCGCTCCTCCCCATCCCCTGCCCGCTAACGCCCAGTTTTCACGCACGGGGGCGTATTTGGAAGAAGTCAATCTCCTGCGAAATTTGACGGGCTATCACGCGATAAGGGCTGTCTTCTCGGCCATCCGAGCGCTCCCGCCTTGAATCAAATCACCGATAATCTCTCCGAATCAAAAGCTAGCTTCATTATTCCTGAAATGGGGTATTAGTTCTTCAACGTATCTCTTCAATTTACCTCGCATGACTTTCAGACGCGATTCAATTATCAACGAAAAAGATGGAACGCTTTAAAGATACATAGTTATAAATCGCACATCGAGGGTCCCCAAAGAAGTTGGATGCAATACATTACATAAACGGTATACGATTGCTGGTAAAGAGTAAAAATAAACAATTGCGGAACGTTTAACCTAACACATAATTCAAGCGATAACAGTTAATCCCCATATGAATTAATATAGTTTCCATCATGTTCTAATTATTGCGCTAATTTCAAATACGTTTGCTTTCTATTTTTTCGCTCTGTTTAAACAGATTAATGCTGAGAAAGCGCCGTGTGCCACTTATAATGCGACTTCATCACTTGTTTCATTTTTATCTTCTCCGTAATTTGCACTTTGACGAGGAAACTTGGGGGAGGGGGAGTTTTAAATTTGATTTATTTTTTGGCATTTTTATGAATCGCAAAAATCGTTAAACCTGCAAATCAAGAAATTCAATCCATTTTAGAAAATAACTTGTCTCCATACACTTTCTCCAGTTATCGATTTGCATTAAAAGGAAGTATTGAGTGCGGCAAATTTATAATTTAACTTATCTTATAACTAACGGTTGTTTCACACAAAGCATCCGGCCAACAGTAAGGTGACCAAGCCAAGCGAGAGAGTAAATTCAAGCAATTACGACGCTCAATTGTTTCAGTTTCGATTTTAATCGGAAGTTATAAAATATAAGGCTATAATTTCGAGAGCAATCGAATTTCAATACGCTGTATTGCGTCTCTCTTGTGCTGCCGAAGGGACCATCCCGAAAGCTCCATCATCTACGTCTACAAATGTGCCTCTCCGACACCCCAGCGGCTCTCCTTCTACAAGTAAATATACAAGCTAATTATGGCATCGCAATACTTTTAAAAACTGTCCCTTAGCACCGAAAAACTTTCTAAAGTAATAATTAAGATTTATTTTTCACGCTAGAGCCAATTTAACAAGATATCTCATTTTTCCTAATTGCCATGTATTCCGGCTTTTCCGAAATATCTCAGCTTTTATTATTTCGGCAAAGAGTTTTAAGCTTCCGGCAATAAATGAAGCGTTGGAGGGAGAAAAAACCTTCAAAACCACTTTTTTCTGCACAATCACAAGGCATGACTGACCAAAAAAAATTTTCCAGGTCATTCATTATCACAAACCGCCCATCTGACCGACGTGATGTTTGCGAAAGAGGTCCCAGAACTCATGACCAGGCGACGGTCATTAAGGACGTAAAGGGGCAGTTAACATCTCTTTGAAGGGATAGAGAGGTAGGAAAACCTCAAAAAGGTGCATGAATTTTTCAGGCGCCTTATTGACACCACTTGGCCCCGGTCAGCCGGAGGTTTTCACTCACTACGTTAACGTTTTTTTATACTTTTCCTTCAGAAAGAAAAACTTGGGACATTGTTCCCTTTCACGTGTTCCACTACAGCTCTTTTCCTGTCCTTCTCTCCTTCCTTCTCCACCATTCTCTTTCTCTCACTTCTCTCCTTTCCTCCTCTCTCTCCCTTTTCTCCTCCGAATCCTTTTTATCCACATCCGCGCGGCATTATTATTATTCCTTTTGTCTCTCATTCTATTTTTTCCACATTTCACCTTCCGCAAGGTCTACTAATGACGTCTAACCACTAGGTTGTGGTGGACGTAATACCGAGACCCAACTCCTATTGATTTTCCGACTTGCTCTTTTTATAACTTCGCCATAGGCTCATAAATCATACCACTCCGGGGGGAGGGGGAGAACGCGTTTTTATTCTTCCATTCCTTTTCTTTTTTTTAGGAATAAAAAAAAAGCACAAAAGATTCGTATCGAGATATTTTTTTTTTTGGAAGTTCCCGCAGTGTACACAAATTACAGAAGTGCAGCGCAGAGATTTATTTAACTATTTCTCTCTACATCTCTCTCTCTCTCTCTCTTTCGCGATTTTCTCGCTCACTCCCTATCTTTACTGGAAACTGCACCGCGTGATTTAGCTCTCAGCCAGACCGTTGGTGCTCCGTGAGGAAAACACCGCCATTACTTAAAAAATTACACAAAAAAGGAGTTTCCCGTTTCAATCTCTGATTCCGATAAAACCTATTGCCTCTCCTTTAGGGGGAAAAAACGAGAAAGGGAAGAAAAAAACATTGCGAGTCGTTACGAGCGTGGCGCTGGTAGCGAACATGTAAATGGCCACCGTAGGGGAAAAGTTATATTTAAGCGGAACGTTCTTTCGGTGTGACAAAGATCGCTTTTATATATTTACCTCTTCATTATGAATTAGGATTTAGATGTGCTATACGCTCGTCGTAGACGATTAAAATGTTTAACAACTTTTAGAATACCGTTTCTTAATGGCTTCGTGAGCCTTAAAAAATATAGCCTGATTTAAATATGCTACATTCTTCCATTAATTAGCACATTAGATATTGGTTACATTTAAAGCAAACGATCTATCATAAATGACCGGCCGTGCGCGATCAATCTTTCCTGCTGTATTCCTGCAGGAAAGTCGGCAGGTTAAAATTTTCCCTGTTTTGTATGATTTCCTTCGGTATTGGTGCGCCATTGGAAAGAGTGCGTCTAAATGTTTAAAACTGTCCGATATACCTAATATTTGAAGCAGCAAAAATAATTTTAGTCAGGCTAAAGGATTTACGCGCCTCTTTACCACCCAATGAAGTTTAACTGATTTTTTTACAATACGATAAAAGCGCTTGTAGATTTTATTTTTATACTCTTCGGAATTTACTTTCGAAAGAAAATAATTTCCTTGTAAGTAAAGGTATATTTTGTTAGGAACTCTTTCGGTCACTAACGTTTGTCACTAAAAATAACTCTGCGTAAACCAGTTAAAACTTCTCGTTCATTCTTATAACAAAAATAAAAACAAAGAGTTTGTTATGGCTCACATGGTCTCCAATACTCTCCTTGCTTTCCGGCTTTTCCCTTCGCCCCGATCCTTCAGGAATACCGGATTCTCACCTAGATTCTATATTGTTCATTTCGTCAGTTCAGATACGCAAACGCATATTTATCTTGAATATATTAGGCACATTTAAATATATATACTTTAATAAGTTGCGACACATTTTTAAATTATTAGCATTTCAAATGTGTTCGAAAATAATGTGTGAATCGCGGCAGTTGCACATTTCTCCGAATGTACTGCAATCACGTATTTTAAAGTACAAAACCCGTTATAATTATGATTCATCGCATAAAAATTAAACCTCTAGGCACATTAACTTCGTTAAATCAACGCCCGACAGTATTTGAGTATGCGTTCAATGCGCTCTGCATTGATAGTGAACTTCTGATATTTTTTCGATAAATCTAGGATCTACTCGTATTACCATTTTACAAGTAAATGTGATAAGAAACCGACTAATTACTTCAGTTTCCTCCGCCGTGAGTGTTCGACGTATCTACCTAATTATAAAAAGTTTGTCTTTAGATATAAAACCCAAATACCCATTTTTATTAACAATTAATAAGCGATACTAATATAAATGCGTAAAAACAGGGGAGTGGACCTTTTTATTCTTTTGAAATAAAACTCTTTTTAAAAGTCATTTTCTACTATTACCAATATTATTTGGAGTTCTTAATTAAATCAATGATGAACTCTTGTGTTTATCGTTAAAGATATTCATATTAGCTGGAAATATTTCAACGTTAATTCAGTACCCTCGATTGCTATTTTAAGGATTACATTTATATACATAGGGCAACAACTACTGCATCTGTAGAAGTAATTGGTTAATGAAAGAGGGTAAATTATCTCGATCGGCGAGTCTAGCGATTAATTAGTTTTTGTCAGATTAAACAATAATTTACAGCGCATAAATTTAAGAGGAGGAGTTAGAATAGAGCATATTAATAGAGCAATCACCCCGAGTGTCAGAAATTAAGATAAACCCAACTCCCATCATTTCTTGAAAAAAATATTCCTTCTGCTTTTTCTCGCACGCAAGTAGAGCCGACAACGAGAGATGTAACTTGCATGAACATAGGATTTCTCTTCCAAGTTGGTTGTGAAATACCGCCCCGTTGATTACGCGATTAAAGAAGGCCTGTCGACGATTACGAAGTACATGAATCAAATGCAAGAGGTGTCTTAAAAGTTGTTGATTACATAGTTTTTTTTGTCACATGAATTTTAAATGAGACTGCGTCCTGTAGACGAGCTGTAATGAGTGTCGAGTCACGGTCTTCGTGTAAAAACAGCTATATGAGGGTTTGTGTGAAAAAAACACTTTGTCATCTCTAAAAAATAGTTACAAGTTTTAAAAAATGAAATTTTAGAATTTATTCATCGGGCATAAACTTATTCGTTACTAGCTGAAAGTACTCGGCGATGCCCGGGTTATGCCATACATATATTTTAATGTGAATTGACATCAATAAACATGATTCAACTTACGTATTCCGATTTATCTGACAGGTATTGGGTTTCATTAAAATACATTCCTTAGAGTAGCTTATTGATAAACATACGAAAGAAACAAACATGTCATTTACCATGGCAACGTGACGTAAAATCGTGTGTATTTCCGTTGAAATTTCGATTTCGAATTTTTTCATGAAAACAATACTTTCTCTATACTATGTATATTGGAGAAAGTAAAAATTAATTCTGAGATATCTCTGATACCTATGAATTGGGCCGGGAGGGTCCATGGAGGTCCGTAGAGAACGTGAGCGTACGTGAGAGTAATAGGATTTCGAGTTTAACAATGTAATCGGTTGGCAAGGCAACTTCACGTTAAAAACGCTAAATTTTGTCAAAATATGATATTAAAACGTTAAATTCGAAAGCGATAAAAGACGAAAAGAATAAGAAACTGCATTTATTTTTCTTTAATACAGTCCAAGTTCGAAAATCATAGGTCAAATATGTGAATTTTAATAAGCAAAATAAAATAAGGTTGCAGGTCGAAATATCGAGTTTTCCATGTTATCTTATGAGGAATGGAAATCATTCTCGGGAATCGAACCAGGGTAGATTTTGGAAATTTTTTTTGTAAATGACTTCTACTTTAAGAACCGAACATTCCTACCAAATATCAATCTCCTAGCTACTCGGAAAGTTTGTTAAAAATAGCATTACATAGTTCCGATTTCCCACCGACGGCGACGAAGTCAATTTTATGTATTAGATTTGAGTCTAAGGTTACACTCATTTAGAGATAACAACTGCAATTCGAGAGCGAATTAAGATTAAATAATACCTTCCGCGAGCTAAAAACCTGTCGTTTTTGTGGTCCAAAAATAGCATTAAAACTTACATATAAATGAATATTTTCTAAAAAAATATGTAGAATGTGCAAGTCATCTCAACCTTCCATGCAAATTAGCTTCCTAGTGTGATAAATACCTGAAATAGTGAACCGAAATTGTCATACATTTTATAAGCGTTCATTTTCTGTGTTTTAGCATAAAAAATAAAACTATTATTTTACATTTTTTCCAGTCTTCTCATATTTTCCTAAATCAGACGTCGTCTCAATATTGCTATTCATAAATACCTATGTACTTTATAGTCCAACGTTTCTTTAAATTTCTTTTAGTTAGGAGTGATTTTAATCCCCATTTAAAAGTTTGCTTCAGAAAAATTCCTAGCCGACTGATGTACAGAAGTAATTAAGAATTTGACACGTTTGGTATAATCTATACAAAAACAACAAAATTCTAGCGCGATAGAATTCTGAACTAAATTGGAAGCGTGCGGAGGAAAACAAAAGTCGAATCTGGCCCTAGCCCCCAGTGTCTACTCAATATATCTGTTATACGTGTGTTAATGCGCATATTCCTCCCTCCCCCCTCTCCGCCCCACCTTCTTCTTTCAACCTCAACCTTCGCAAAATTGTTACTCCGAGCATTTTTCCGGGACACCGGAAACAAAACACTCTCGCAGGAAGCACACAAACACACGAGTCCGCCGCGGGAAAGCAGCAAAAGACAGCGGAGGGAGGAGATGTTAATGGCTTAAACTCTTTTTTTTTTAGACACTAATTTGGATTTATTACGATTTTCTGGGCGGGAGAGAGAATCGTGAGAAAAAGAGTCTGCGCTATGGCGTGGCTTGAAGAAGACGTTGAAAAATGAGTCCGGTGCGATTTCTCCAAAATGGAATGACTTTCGGTTGCAACTTATGAGGTTTTGAAGCGTTGAAAAATTGAGAGAAACAAACCTCGCTTTAAGCAGTATGCGAAAACGTACGAATCATGTCAACTCTTCGGATATATATATATATATATTGCTGACGAAAATTGTTAATGATGATTTCTTAAACGAAGGGCCGACTTTCTTGAAATTATTACCCAAGCTGTGGACAGAAATTCATTAAATTGTTATGAAGTATGGCTCACATTGATCATAGCTGTATTGAGAAATTTTCTAAAGGCAGGGGTGCTCTCTCGATACCTGCTCATGTTCTTGGTTTTCCTCTTCTCAATAGGTAGGTATGTGCTGCGTCCACTCGTTTAATTTCTCGCCACATCCTGGTTTGCAACATTGTAGCGGATCATAGAATGCAGTTAAACAAATAAACTAATTCTTTAGTTGAAAGTTGAGGGGAATTTTTCATAATAGAAATAATTAGTGTAAGTCATTGCTGCAAGGACGAATTTGCTATACATATACTCTTAATTTTGCTTTAAGTTTAATTTTAGCGCATGACTGTTCATCGTTTTTCAGCGTTCATAGATTCAAAGTTTGAATATAATAATTGTTTCGGATTTAAATATTTAGTGGATCGAAGTCCTTGAGAACTCATATCCCTAACAGAATAGCTTAAACATAATCTTTTCATTGGACTGTACGTAACTAGCAATAATATTACGTGAAATTTTGATATTTTTCTATTGCGTATGGAAGGAATATGAGATTTCTCGATAGATTAGTCTACAGTATGAATAGTAGTTCCAGGGGACCGGATCGGTAGCCGTGAACGCCTATCATAAATGTAAAACTTGGCATTCCCGTTTGCTGTTTTCCAATTTTGATCTTTCTATTAATAATTTTGCCAGTTAACTGCAACTTATATATCCAATTTATCGTATATTAACATATGGCTTTTTCTATCGGCCTTAATCATTTCCAATGTGTGCATATGATTGCTATATGTCTCGATCTCATCAACTTCTCCACATACCACGCCCAGTTAACAATAATAACAATAATAGATATTTCTTTTTACTTATTCGCTCATAATCTTTCTGGAATCGAAATGATTGTAAATAGAATCTGCATTCATGAAGTAAATCAGATAAAATAATGTAAAGATAAAATAAAATAAAATAAATTTTAGTAAATTATTTGACCACATTATTTCATTCGCATCTTTCTCGGTAACACACAGAAATCAGTGCAGAGCTTTGTAAAATTTCTTTATTTTAAATTTAAATACACACACAGGAAATAAACAGTATCTACCACAGATGAAAGCGATAAGTTAACTTTCCGAAGACTACATTCAAACCCGTGTTGAATTTTGTTTTTAATCATAAAAGTGATACTGTTGGTAATGGACAGTATTTGAAAGCTTTTTAGAGCGAAATAAAATCAAATATTACCTGAATAACTCATTTCGTTAGGTGTTAATTATATATGGTTTTGGAATTTTTCATATATATATATATATATATATATATATATATATATATATAACGTATGTAATTGCTTAGCAGTTTATTCCCTGTATAAAAGTTATTTAACTATTGCGTCTGGCTACCGACTCATGAGGTACTTGAATCTTGCTTCGAACATGATCATGTGTGCGCGTCGTTATACTCATTATTGCGACCAGTTAAGGTGTTTATTATCCATCTAGCTATATAAAAGTGAAACCCAGATTATGTTTGTTCTTTACACAAATCCACATTTATAAAGATATCGTCACGAAACTTCGCATTGGTATATAGTTTTACCTTGCGGGTAACATGGGCTATATGGCGATAAAAAGTTTGGGGGGGGAGGGGGGGGGGGCTTAATTCAATAATTATTTTCCCATAAGTTTACACGTAATTTTCCATTTTTCAGATTGCTAGGTTTTTTCTCCTCATTCATCTAAATATAGACCGATTTTCTTCGTTTTTGCTTTATTCGATGATTATAACTGTGTACTGTCTTATTCTTGCGATATTTACATGTTAAACGTTCGATGTTTTAGATTCACTAAATCCGTTGAAATTCAATGGGCACTTCCGCTAGTCTATTATAAAGAAATTAATAAAATAATAATTTATCAAAAATCTAATCATATTTTTATACGCAAGCAAATTATGCTGATTAATTACGTTTTTAATCCTGCCAGAAAGTTCTGAATGGAGAATCTCTTTTAAAAAGATGATCCTATTAAATGAGAAAAAATGAGTAAGCATATAATTAAAATATATAAATTAATTGTTAATGTCAATAGATAAAAGTAATTTATAAGACAATTATGTTATTTAAACTACTTTTGAATTAAATGCTTACATCTAAAAATCTCTAATATTTAATTTCATTTTAAAACAGTTGATGCAAACATGAGAAACCGGCCTGTGCTCCATCAAAATAGCAATAAACGTGCCAAATTCAAGTACATTTTAGTCTGTTTTAAGAATAAATATATAAAAAAAGAAATTTTATGAGTATTAATACTGTAAGCCATATTTTATTTCAGCATATACTCGCTAACGAATCCCAGTTTTAAGTGACGGAAAAACAGCAGCCCAAAATTTGTAAGCAAAGTTCATTGCAAATCCCAGAATTAATTTTGATTGATTAACCAATGAATGATGGCAGAGTAATGCTATTAAACCGTTACAGGTCGTATTTTCCAACTAAGCATTAAAATATAAATGGCAAATTGATGCAAACAAAACGTCGGTGTAAATCAACATGAGGAATGCGAAGATTCAGTATAATTCAGTAATTTATGTCAGTTATGAAATAATCACATAATTTCACGAAAGTGAGCAAATAAAAATTCGCCGAGGCCAATTAAAAATCCAAACACGGCGCAGAGCCATTTTTTAAAACTAAAATAATATCGATCTTCGTGTTCGCAATTTTTGGCTCAAATTAGCAGCTTTAAATAACTATTCAATTCATTTGGAAATGGCAAGTCTTTTACTCTAAAAAAAAAACACGTATTTTTTCGTTTCAGAAAAGAATTCACGCTAAAAAAACGTTTAATGCTGATAACATTATATATTCTGGATTGAAGAAATGTTTCATGTTTTATCTATGCTGCTTTAATTTCTTCCTCCACACTTGAAAATTCACTGAAACTAAGTCCTGTCAAGAGGTGATTTATCAATGTAAAACCACGAAAAAAGTGGACTCATAGGCGTTGCATGGCTTTACACGGTACTCGCACCGCTTTGCGTCGAAAATATAAACCCTTCTGCCACTTTAGACTCCATTCGTTTACGTAGATTTATACTAACGAAGTCACCTATTAAAATCACAAAAGACACGAATAGTTCGTGATAACGTATGGCTACGACAGTAAAGCTGAAAACATGGCTTCGAATAAATGAAACAACTGCTGTTGTCGACTGCGGTTCAGTTCTAGGTTCTCAGCGCTCCTCTAAACAGACATTTTTATGGTTCGCCTCTTGGATGAAAAATGTTGATCGCAAAAATATGATTCGCAAATGCGAAAGGTCTGATGAATTAATTTTAATAAATATTTTCGCCACATGCCGTTGAAGAAATGAAAATGAAAAAATCTCTTCTATGAGATGGCAAGTGTTTGTAACGCGAAATGACGAATCTGATAGGTTGTCGAAAAACCAATTTTATCTAGAGTCAATTAAGGATTATTTTTCTTGCAAATTTTAGTTAATAAACAATAGTAAGTTTTGTTCATCAGTAAAATTTTATTTTTATTCTATTTTGGCGAACAACAAAATAAATGAACTTAAACACTGCAAACATCACTATTTATAAATTTCATAGTTTTTTGTTTTGTTTACATAAAGACGAAGACCTTGGTTTGCAGATAAAATCGGCTTAGCATACGAAGTTTAGCGGAATTACGTACATATACTGGAATAGTTAAAAATTGGTCAGTGGTACTACGATATTATTTACTGTCGTCGAAATTTTGTCTCGTTGAATAAAGGTAATGATAGAGTTCGTGGTCAATGTTGCATTAATTTGGCTGTTTTAACAAAGTGAAGTGAAATTAAGCACTGCCGAAAATGCAATTACTAAACCACCTGACTGTTGATCGAAATTACGATATTATATTTAGAAATATAAGCAGGTCTAAAATGTAATACATAAAGAAAATTATGCCCGTTGCACAGAAATATGTACAAAACGATAAATCTTTATTCTTTTGTTGTTGAAATGTTGTTAAAGAGAAACGCAGGTTTTATTTTCCATGATAAAATACAAAATACTTGATTCTAGGGCCATTATTAAGCTGAAGAGATACCAGAAGAAAAAATCGGTACAACATACATTGTACAAACTTTCTCATATATTAATGCGTCATTTAGTTATCTTTAGAAAATGAAAATCGTATCAGACGGGTTTTGGAAATCCAATTTTTATTAAAGTTGCCCATGAATAAACTAGCCTTATATTCAATCATTGAGAAAAATTAAATATGTAGCATTATTGCAGACGTATACTCAAGTAACTGTACGAAATTTGATCAAAATCGTTACAGCCGTTTTTGAAAAAATCAAATTGTTGTTAAAATACGTAGAATAAACTTTCCTTAATTTTAAGCAATGTCAACCATTTCTTCATATACTCTGCTCTGTATGATAAAATGCCTAAGTACGAGATTTCATGCATTTTCGCAGGACCGTTTAGGCTCTAGAGCCAGTAACAGACAGACAGACGGCATAGCGGAAACCACTTTTTCGGATTCAGCGACAACTAAAATGTATATTTCCTTAAAAATCTCGAGGTCGAATTGTTTCGCGATAACAATACTTTCTCAATATTCTTCGTAGGTATATGAGAAAGTGAAAAGTATAAATGGCAAAAGATTTTTTATATATTTTTATTACTTCTCAAAAATTCACGGGGGGTCGGGGCGACCGAACATCCACACGGAGTGGGTCGCATGGCAGATCTGCCTGAGAACCACTGGTATAAGGGATGGGGTAAACTTTTTACGAGGCCGTATCAGCTGTAGCGAATGTTTAACCCTTTATTTACTGACGGGACCTCTGAGTCCCGGTCAGAAAAATCTAACTCAGTTTTTTTCACTCTGACTTCTAAACTGGTATGACTAATTTAGAATGTTAATTAACTGGTGTACATGTATTTTATGATGTTTTTTCTGACAATTTATCGTTTATGGTATTTTTTTACGATTTTTGTTTGAGCTCCTGCAGGAAGCCATAACTACAATAGAACCTATGCATACATTTTCTCATAATGTAAGAACAATATGAAACATGCATGTTTAGAATATTTTTTATTTATTGTATTAATAAATATAATTGATAATTAACACAATTTGAATAGTTTCTTGCATATAGTTTAGGAATTATTACGTTGTATATGTGGCGGGACCGATATGTCCCGTCAGGTCTCAAGCGATTCTTTTACATTGTCATGCGATGTTGCATATATCACTTTGCTTTTCAAATACCAGATTTGTTCGAAACTGAAATCGAACCAAAAATGGCATTCGAAAAAAGAAACATTATATCTGCCTTTGGTAAGATGGAATAAAAATGTAAAATATTAACTTTTTAACTGGAATCATATCTGTAAACTGTAATTTTTTCAAGTTTCAGTTTGCATAAACAATGCGGGTAAAAGAAGTTATTCCCCATACATTCGCATATCGTACTCGGTCATAGATATCATGCTGTGAGTGTCGCAACCGCTTCCACAAGAAGTGTCCATTTCGCAAACACATTGAACGCATTATCTATCAGTTATTCCTTGTGAGTTGTACAGGAAAGGTTCTGGTTTTCTTCTTTCTGTGAGTTTGTATAGAAAGAACCGAAGAAGAACATGTTATATGTGAAATATTTTGCCAGTTGAGTACCAGATTTTCGTCTGCATCAGAGGGAAGCTAACCATTGACGAAGGAAAAGGTAATTATCATTTTGTGTATATAATTGATATGGGTTTATAATTTAACTATGTCAGTACTAATGTTTTTAAAAATTTTAAATCCCAGGATAATGCCTTACGTTTCCAAAGAACTTGCAAAGGAAGACATCAGCATTATTTTAGAAGATATACCAGATGAAGTGGATATACCAGAAGAAAGTAGTGATGAAAGTGACAGAGAAATATTGTGCAATAACACTAAAAGTTGTGGATCAAGGTCACCGAAATGTGCAGATGTGGATAGATTATTTAATTATGACTCTGATATAGATGACGGTGACAAAGAAAATTCGAGCACTAATTACATAGGTAAGCAATGGAAGAAGTTGGATGCTACCACAATTTCTCCGTTATTTACTTTACATTCAGGAGCAGTTAGAGAATATTTCAGTGAATATGTTTCAGCAACTGACTATTTTCTCACCTTTTTTGACCAAGATACTGTAAATAATATTGTGTATCAGACAAATTTGTATTCAAACCAGTAACAACATAGGTTCCAACCACTCAAAGATAGGGAATTATATGGGTTTATTGGGTTACAATTTCTTTTCGGATATCACCGCCTTCCTCAAATCAAATATTATTGGACTGGTGATGTAGATTTAAAAGTTTCACTTGTATCCGATACAATTACACGTGACCACTATTTTCAGATTTTGGCCAATTTACATATAAATGATAATGAATTTATGTTATGAGGCAATACCGACAAACTACAAAATAAGGCCATTGATCACCGGACTAAACAAAAATTATCAAAAGTTGCGAATGCCAAAACAGTATCAAAGCATAGATGAATCTATGATAGTGTTCAAGGGCAGGTCATCTATCAAGCAATATAACCCAAAGAAACCTATAAAGAGGGGGTATAAATTGTGGTGCCGCTCTGATATGAGTGATTACGTTTATGAATTTAGCATTTACCACGGCAAACACGGGAATGATGAAAGCGTGCGGTCAGATTTGGGATTAGGGGGATCAGTAGTGGAAAGACTAACAAAATCACTAGAAGGAAATAATTACATTATAATGATGGACAACTATTTTTCTTCGCTAAAACTTTTTGAGTACCAGAAATCAAAGTGTATATTTGCTTGTGGAATGGTGAGGTCCAACAGACAGGGTCGTCCTTCATTGGCTAGTGATGAAACACTTAAAAAAGGAGAATATGACCATAGAATCAGCAATGATGGTACTTTGTACCTGAAGTGGATGGATAATCGATCTGTGCATCTTCTATCTAATTACCATGGCACTGAAAAAACAACGATAAAACGAACACAGAAGGATGATTCTAAACTTGAAGTGAATGCGTCCATCATAGTGAATGATTATAACAATCACATGGGAGGAGTGGATAAATCAGGTATGTTACGGTCACTCTATGAAATTGATCGAAAATCAAAAAAATGGTGGATGAGGTTATATTATGGACTGATGGAAATGACCCTTGTAAATTCGTATATAATATACTGTGAGCTAGAAGAAGATATTCCTTTCATAACTTACAAGCGCAGTGTTACAAAGGGATTACTGACGAAGGCTTCAGCAGCTCCTAAAAAGAGAGGAAGGCCAAGTAATACAGTTGAAATGCCTCATGTCAGCCCAACACAGCCCAAAAAAAGGAAGTATAAATTTTCTGTTCCAGCAGAAGTAAGACTGGAAAGTAAAGGTGTTCACTGGCCTGAATTTGTGGCAGCAAGAGGAAGATGTGAGGTTTGTTCCTAAAAAAAAATTGAACCAAGACCTCATTCAAAATGTAAATATTGTAAAGTTTTTCTGTGCCTAAATGAAAGAAAGAACTGCTTTTATGAATATCACATTGCATAACATTGTAATTTGTTATGTTTTAATAATAATAATATCAGTGATTGTAATTGCACTGCAAACTGATTTCTAAATTTTAACATATGAATTACGTCAGTTTTATGGACTTGTGACCTGACGGGACTTCCGAGTCCCATGTTAAATTTTGACATTGTTTTTTACAAAAATTTTGTAAAAAGTTGTATAATTGTATAATAATAAATAAAAAACAAATTTATATTTTAAAAATTGCAGATATATTACTTTTTTTAAATATCAGTAAATAAAGGGTTAAGCCAGCAGAAATAGTAGATAGGAATCATCGGACATCCAACATAAGAAGCTAAACGAGAGACCACGAGGGATCCTATTAGCTAAAAGTCTCTTATAAAGATTAGATTATATAGGATATTGTGAAGTAAAGGCTCCGCCATATATACGATGTTTATCAATCTTCCAAAATTTTCATATTACGAATCAGTAAAAATTAAAATCTTATCGAAAATCAACCGCCAACTTCATTACATCTTTCTTTTAACTAAAATCATGTATGTACATTGAACGAATAAGTTACCGTAAACTTAAAAAGGTAGTATTAATATAAATGACATCGTTACGTCACGAGAGTTTCTAAACAAAGCGAACAACAAGATGGCGTCGCGATTACCTGAATACAAAAAAATACTATCTCATGATTATATTTGTTACACATTCGAAGGAGACCAAACCTAAACGTTTTGAATGGATACGCAAAGTTTTGAATAAGTAACTCGATAGCTTGAACCATCTGTCGAAACATGGAGGAGTAAAAAAATTCAAGTTTTACTACTTCACCACTTCAAATAAATAATTACTCACCGCGATGTTTCTGCTAGCAGGTGTTTTGACGGAAGAGGTGCAAGATTGAACCAAAGTTGGAAGTCGCCGTGGATCCCATAAACAGGTGGAACTTCATTTTAACATGTTCGGTTTAAACGCTTGGGAAACGTAGCACTCAACTTCACAAAACGTTGGAACGCCATTTCGTTTTCACTTTTTCTCTCACAACCGATAAATAATAACAATAATAGAGTGTATAATAAACGTAACGAGTCGATAAACAGTATAATCAACGTTCTTCGTAACCCGGAAGACAATTCCAAGTAGAACTCAGCACTATGAACAACTAAAGAGAACTGTCCTTCTCCCACTGTAGCAGCTTTTTTGAAGAAGCAATGACACGTGATTAATTTTGGCCAATCACCATCCGCCGATTTCCCCCTCCCCTGCCCATATTTTTTTCCTGGAATAGCGTTGAGGTTAGGTGGTGAGCGCTTTCTTGTAACTTAATCCGCTCAGCCATCTGCCACTGGGTAGCGTCTCTCTCGTAAAAGGTCAAAAGATAACAATGCCTAAGAGAAGAATAACTGAAATTGATACTTGTTTTCGCCTCGGAGTTCATTCCTTACAGGTTGAGGAAGCGTCTTATTTATTGCGGGCGGTGATTGGTGGAGGTAAATCACGCAATATTATTTCTTTTTAAAAAATCGGTACAACATACATAGTACAAACATTCTCATATATTAATGCGTCGTTTAGTTATCTTTAGAAAATGAAAATCGTGTGAGCCGGTTTTTAGAAAATCCAATTTTTGTTAAAGTTGCCCAAGAATAAACTAGCCTTATATTCAATCATTGAGGAAAATTAAATATGTAGCATTATTGCAGAAGTATACTCAAGTAACTGCACGAAATTTTATCAAAATCGCTCTAGCCGTTTTTGAGAAAATCAAATTGTTGTTAAAAATACGTAGATTAAACTTCCCTTGATTGTTCAGCAATGACAACCATTTCTTCATACGCTCTGTTCTGTATGATAAAATGCATAAGTACGAGAGTAACAGTCAGACAAACACAGACAGACAGACGGCATTGCGAAAACCACTTTTTCGGATTCAGCGACACCTAAAACGTATATTTCCGTAAAAATCTCGAGGTCTAATTTTTTCGCGATAACGATACTTTCTCGATACTTCGTATATGAGAAAGTAAAAATAATACGTCAGATAGCGAGTAAGGAGATTTATTCGACATCGAGCGACAAATAAACGTCATTTTTGAAGGAAAATTACTTTATTAACCCTGGATGAGTAAGGTGGGGTGCATACGCGCCCCACCATAATTTCAATATGGTATATTTTTAGGTTGGCACCGCTGAGGTCTTTGACATTAGTGACTTTGTGTCCCTAGCAGGTAGTTAGTGGGCCAGTTGATGTTAGCCTGTGTTGCTTGCACGCTGACGTTGGGGTGACTTTTAACCCCACCTTACTCATAGTGCAACTATTTTCATCATGTGATTTTATTCTAGTTTCAATTTATTTATATTTTGATTAAATTTATGTCTTTTAAAATTTTTAAAGTGTTTTATAGACTTTGAAGTGCTTATAAGGTAATATCGTTTGGTTTGATTTTCTTTGCTTTATAATTAGCAATGCTCATATAATCTTTTCTCATTATGTTTGAATTTTTGGTATAAAAATTAAACACTACGCTAGATTTTTAATGCTCAAAATTTTACTATAGGTTACTTTTAACGTTTATGTGTACCAAATAATTTTAAAAAGAGTTTAAAGCATATACTTATTCTCTATTTTTCCCTTATGGGGTGCACATGCACCCCTCCTTACTCATAGTGCTATAAAATTTAGACCTTACTCATCCAGGGTTAATAAATGATTAGAAATTTTAGAGATCTGTTCGATTTAGAGTCTAGGGCAGGGGTGGGCAAACTTTTCTGCATGGCGGGCCGCATCGGTTCTTGCGAATTCTCCAGCGGGCCACATTGAAAGATGCCAATGCTCAGGCGGGCCAGATTAGAGTTTAAACCGGAAATTGCTTAGATTCTTAGGCATCAAATATAAGTGAAAAACAACCACAAACAAGGATTATAGGGCAAAATTTTCAAAACTAAAGGTTTTATTGTCATAATTTTACCAAAAGTAATATAAAATTGTGTTAAATTTTACAGATTGCTTTTTCATCAAAGTTTCGCGGGTCACGTTAAATGCTCTCGAGGGCCACATATGGCCCGCGGGCCACGGTCTGCCCACCCCTGGTCTAGGGGGAAAAAATACAAACGACAGAAAGGAAGCTAGGGCGATCACTTTCGTCGGACATAATTTTTTACATTTCTCGTGTGGTCGTAATAATAAAAACGGGAGACGAAAGCGCCTTGCTTACAAAACGTCCGGACAGGAGTGTCACATAGGTCGGAATAAGATTGGGAGGCCGAACGCGTAAAAGTGTGTGTTTTGGGTCCCTCATCCTCTGGAAGTCCTACGCAAGCACGTCCCTCCGCAGAGATGCGAGAATGGACGGGAAAAGGGGAAGGATCTCCTCCGGTGCCTTCGCAATTTACGGCAGCGACAATCCATCAGTGTCGCAACGTATATTCGATGCTCCTTGCGAATTAACCGCCACCCTGGCTAATGGGGGTTTTGGCGTAGGGAGGGGAAGGGTGCCATCCTTCTCTCCCCCCTCTTCATCTCACCTTCAGACATGGATGCGTCGTGAATAATCCATGCGGAAAGGAGGGTTTCCTTCAAGGCGTCATTTTTTATTTAAGCCGCGATAGACTATACGGGAGCTTTTCGTTATTTACGATTGGGCTTTGTGCATTCAATTGATCGGAAACTGAACGCGAGATTCGTCTTGAGTGGATCAGTTTTTGCACATAGAAAACATTTCAAGTCACGTTAATTGTGGATTTTTCTAAAATTTATGACATTATAATCGTTCATTTTTCTTGTATTCATCTTAGTATTTCCACTTTTTAAATCCGTCTGTCCGTTTTATCACCATAATTCTTTTCGAAACTTTTCCAAAAATTTACACCATTTTTCCTGAGTTTTCGAGTTTCTGTTCCATAAATAACATTTTATTTATTTATTGGCAAGAATTCGGAGACAGCACAGGGCCAATTATACTGAACTAGCTGAAACGCCCGGCTTCGCTCGGGAAAGAGTGGCAAACGATTTTTATTGTTCGGGGCAAACGTTCCCCATCCCTTAATGACGCAAGCGATGCTTACATTACCATTTACTATTTTATTTATTGTATTGTACGCACTCACGTCTTACTTAATAATATTAAGTTAATATTCACATGGATAGATGCACCGAAGCGGCAATAAAATTATGTGGATTATGACAATACTATTAGCCAAAACGTAAACAATAAACAACATCTTGGTTACCGAACAAATGTTAGTAGATGTATCGATTTATGTTGCGATAAATCTTTCAGTGTTAATGGTAAAAGATAACAATGTGCTAATATTCCTTAATAATCATTTGACGCACTTTCAAAAATATTCATAGACTATATTTAGGTATATCTTGGCGGTAGCTATTCTTCCTCTACGGCGTGCCATGGTGTGGATATTCCTTGCATTAATCTTTACGTGTATATCTCCCTTTGAAGAGGACAACAATTAAGAAATTTAGCTTTGTTGCCGCCTGGAAAATGGACATCTAAACCGATAAATTTTGCGCTTCAGGGAAAATTTCGAGCGATTTAGCATGTAATACCAGGAAAAATGAACAGAATTAAAATATTCAGTCTTTCATGCGTAAAATTATCAATTTCCCGTGATCGTAAGTTAATATTTAGGTATATTTATATCCACATCAGTGAAGGACATGGTATGGCATTTTGGGGTTTCTCCACACCATTTCCCATGAATTCTTATGGAAATAGTATTTTTTTGACCCCATGGGGTATAAGAGACCCCACGGTCTGCAAACCTAGACCAAGTTCTTCCTTTGGTCTATATGATGGCCCATGAAACTTTTGAATTCGATAGTTTCAACGGTGTAAAAACGTATAAAGAACATACATACATATATACACACACACGTACACACTAAAATATTTATAAGATATCGTAACAACAACAACAAGGACGAACACACGCGACCATGCCCTCGGCCAGGATTCGAACCTGCGACTCTAGCATTAGGGGCTGGACACGCTAACCACCCCTCTACCAAGGCCGACAATTCCTTACGTGTGCCTTCATTTATTTTTCCCGCTAATAGGAGTTTCTTCCTTCTGAAGTCGACTTCTTCAGTCACTATTCTAGTCATTACTTCATCGGTTCATCTATACATATCTATAAAGTAAGGTGTCGTATGTATGTATGTATGTTCTGCTAAGGCTCAGAAACTACAACACGCAGAAAAAAGGGGAAGGTGTCATATCAACCGTTATCATGTGTACGGTGGTGTAGTAAGGTTTTTAAACCGATTCGTTGTACTATTTAATTATAATAAAATATTTTCGTTTAAAATTTTTCGTAAATTTCTCGAATTTTTCAACTCCTTACATATATATCGCAGACATATGCTCTCGCAGACTTTTTTGTGGTAAATTATCTCCTCTTTTGGAATAATTTTTTAAAAGAGGGGCTTACAGATCAAATAAGACGAATTGAAGGGAAAATCTTATTTTTCATTATTGCTCAGCATTTGGATATACTTAGCAACCGATGTAAACAAATTACGTTTGAACTATAAACATATCGTAAACGTAGAAATAGTTGATGAAATACTCATTTAATATCTTCTGATTTGATTGTATGTTTTTCTTTCATTATCTATGGTCTTCTATACACAGGTTAATTCTGCGAATAAACATTAGTGAACTGTTTCTTTTTCTGTAATCGTGTCATTCGCATTATAGGTAAGTTTGGATATAAGTTAAATTGTTTTTATATGCCTTTTGTCTTATTTTATTTCATATTTTGTTTAAGTGAAAATTACTGAAGATATATGATTAAATTACTACGTTAAAGTTTTTGTGTTTTGTTTTATCAGTTTATCAATAAAAACTTAATTGAGTATTTCATGCTAACATGCTAGTTTTTTCCTATGCTCATCCATTTTGCGTTTCAATAATAATTAGATACTTTTTTGTAATATATAATATCCTTTTGAATTAAAAGAGAGTTTTATCAATTGGAAATAAGGTTCACTCTTGAGTAATTGTTATTTTAATACGAGAACTAAATTAGATTAACATTTTGAACACGTAACGCAGTAAATTTCGAAAGATTTTATTTGAATAATACTTTTGTTGAACTTTATTATGTCTTCTGAACTAAAATTAAGAATTCGTGTCTGCGGTTCCATAGGTAAAATGTAAACACTACCGATACACTCACGTAATTAATTACGTTAGAAAAGTAAAACATTTTACTACATTATTTAAAATCGATTCGTTCGAATATCTCTATCTATTATTCAATTAATTACGATGGAAAACACAATTAAGATCAATAATTTTATATCTATTTAGAGTAATAATAGGTATTCTTATTTAGGTTCTCCTGTTATTATGTTGACATACAAACTCATATTCCGAGTAATCAATATTTACTCATCACTACGACACGCTATTTTGTGATTGTTGGTTGTTTATTTAGCAACTGAATAGAAAGCGTCAGTCGCCATCGTCAGATACATTGAGCTTTAGGAGATTATTCGTTGGTTGGTTTTGGTTAGTTTGTTGTTTTCATTTGCTTTCGTTTCGTGTCCATTTTTTGTGTTCTTTGTTTTCGTTATTAGTTGTTCATTTTGTAGTCTATGTTTATATTCTTTGGTTGTGCTCTTGATTTTTGTTCCTTGATTACTTATTTGTCGGTTTACACCTTTTATGCCGACTATTGGTTAGAGTTTAATTCATTTCTTTTTTCTTGGTGGTTTTTACATTGAACTTATATTCTTTGGTTGTACTCTTAATTTATGTTCCACGATTATTTATTTGTCGGTTTACATCCTTTTCTACCGGGTATTGGTTAGCGTTTAATTCATTTCTTTTTTCATGGTGTTTTTGTAGTTTTCGTATTGGTTCGTTTCGTGTTCTTTCCACTTTATTTCAAGGTTCCTAATGTAGTTTACAGAAAGGAGTGGAGAAGTTTTAGTATGTATCATTTTCTCAAGCTGTCTTCTAAGCGGGAAAAAGTATAACTATTTGTAGTCCGAAATGCACCCGGGCGAAGCCGGGTACGAAAAGTTAGTTTTACATATTTTTTATGATGCTTCCAAGATATTAATAGCCTGACACTTGTTTAAATTACTCTCCCCCAATATTTATGATAAGGTTTTTTTCTTTTATCAGTATTCACATTACCTTTGAATTCTTTTAGTATTTATTTCCATTCCAAATTTTCTACCTATTACTGCCAGTCGATTTATAATTTCCCGGAATTTCATTTCCTTAAATTTTAGAAGTACCTATTTGGTCATCAGCATATTTTATTGTTCTTATAATCCTTCCTCCAGTCTTGAAATATCCTGTCCCTTATAACGCTTCTTGCATATATACTGAATAGCAGCGACAATAGAGAACAACCTTGTCCTACTTATATTGATATTTATTCCGCTTGTATCAACTTTCTTCAATCTAACCCTCACAACTCGATTCGCGTATAGATTCTAAATCAGTATTCATCCTTACCAGTACACACCTATATCATATAATATTCCCATCAGCATTATCCAATTTACTTTATCAATGGCCAGTCAACGGAACATGAGCATCAATCTATAGTTCTTCCTGATATGATTCTCACAGCTAGTAAAACATCTTTGTTTCCGCGTCCATTTCTGAAGCCGAACCCTCTTGTATTTCTTAGAACATTTTTATCTAGCCTTTTAGTAAGAATTCCTATGATTAATAAATTGAAATATCAATTTTTCTTGGTTATGGAATAAACAAACTTTGTGTACGCAAATTTTCAGCAATGAATTTCAACGGAATGTACTTTTTAAAAAAAAGCGTGATTGGTGGTATAGAAACACGATTTTTCAAATACAATATGACATTTGATGTATAAATATGAGTCTGCGTATTTCTATACACTCATATCTTCGAGGTAAATGATCATAACATCATCTTTTATTTTTCTGAAATTTTCCTGAAACTCGATCAATTTTAAACAGAGGTTAGCTATTTTATTGTCCATATAAACCTAAAAACTGACCGTAGATTTGTAATGAAATATTATATTGTCTTAACGTCCCAAATTTAATGGAAGCGTAAGAAACACTATCAACAATTAGAAATATTAACATAGCAACTGAAACAATGGCATCACTTAGTGACGTATTTAAATTACATTTAGAAGAAATATCAAAATATCTCTTCAACTATGGATTTTATGAAAAAATGTTGCAAACAAAACCTGTAGAAAATTACATTTTCTACACCTTTAATAATAACAAATATTTACGCAAAATAAGTTTTAAAGGAGTAATTTGAAAAAAGGAAAAACGACAGGAATGACTTTCGGTTGACCTATATTGTCCAAAAACTAATCAGTTTTTTTTCCCTATGATGAAAACATTATGTTTGAAATTTAGTACTGAAATGGAAAATACTTTTCGAGTTAGAGCGTCCACAAAATTCCTATCAAAGAAAGACACATCGTAGTCATAGTCTAAACGTGTTCTAGGGACCTCAAAACGAGTATTTCCCTTGAAAGCTCGAAATCGATTTTTTTCATGAAAACAATACATTCCTTATATATAAAACGTATGGAGAAAGTAAAAATAGAAATAACTAGATTTTAGTACGTTTGCCCCTGGATAAGCTTCATTTCATAAAATTGAAAATTTACATCTAAATAAGCCTGAAAATACAATTGTTACATTTAAAGCCGAACGAGATTTAAAACCTGACTTCGTATCGTTCTCATGGGATCTGGCGAAGCAATATACGTCTTTCAATTACTCGTTAGCGAAAAAACAGCGTTGCACTCAACCTCGCAGTTCAATTCCTCGAAATTATTCCTTTTGGGTATCCGTCTAACCAAGTCTTTCGCAAAATCTCGCAGCCTCTCGTAACTCCGCGAGATCAGAACCATACGTGCGATACGGCCACCTCACCTTGGTTATCCCGACTTGGAAAGAGAGAGAAAAAAATGAGTCGCGATTACACAACGGTTCACGGGACTCGCAAAAGTAGAATGGCAACTGTTTTGCAGCCCTCCGCGGGAAGCGGATCACATAGTGAATCCTGGAAGTTATTTTTTGCAGCGCTTTACAAACCGCCCTGGCCTTGGGACGCAAAGCTGTACATTCCTTAGCTCGAAAGGAAGTGCACGAGGCATAAAAGACACACGGAGTCTGTCTAGTCCGACCTCCGGCTATAACTCTTTCTCGCGGACAAATGGAATTGCAAAGGGAGAAAACACAAACGCCTCGCTTCTCCTTCCTTCCACCCCCTCCCCCCCTCTCACTCCCCCCCCCCCATTCCTCCCCCTCTCCACTATTCCAACCACCCCTTCGCCCCGATACACTCCCGCCTCGCCCTTCCATTTTCCGCCCCTATTGCCTGAGTCGGGAGCTTCTTACCACCTGCATATCCTCCATTCCGCCAGTCGCCGCACAACGAAACAGAGAGAGAGACAAAAAAACAAGTGACGAACGTCGCCGAGTGCTTTGAAAAAAGAAAAAGTAAACGAGAGAGGGAGCTTTTGAGTGAGCCGTTATCCGCTGACAAAACATTCTACTGGAATATTTTATTTTTGTTTTCTCGTTCCGCGAGCGAATTTATTTTATTGGACCGCAAGGAAAGAAAATGGCGAGGATCACGTTCGGAAATAAGCGAGAGAAGTGCTTAGTGAGGCAAATATTTACAAGGGTAACGCTTTTCACTGTACACGTTCTAGAGTTTCGTTTTCTTTAACGTTCAGCGAGGTTCACTTATTTTTACTTTTTCATATACGAAGTATATTGAGAAAGTATTGTTATCGCAGATAAATTCGACCACGAGATTTTGACGGAAATATACGTTTTAGGTGTACCAGAGTCCGAAAAAGTGGTTTTCGCAGCGCCGTCTGTCTGTCTGTCTGCCTGTTATTGGCTCTAGGGCCTAAACGGTAGAACAAAAATTAATGAAATCCCGTACTTAGACATTTTATCATACAGAATAGAAACTCTGAAGAAATGGTTGACATTGCGCAATAATTACGGGAAGTTTATTTTACGCATTTTAACAACAATTTGATTTTCTCAAAAACAGCTTTAACGATGTTGATCAAATTTAGTACAGTTACTTGAGTTTACGTCTTCAATAATACCATATATTTCAGATTTCTCTAAAAAAATTAATAAAAGGCTAGCTTATTCTATGCATCTTTAACAATAATTTGATTTTCTCAAAAACGGCTACAACGATTTTGATCAAATTTCTTACCGTTACTTGAGATTACGTCTGCCATAATACTACATAATTTATATTTATCAAAAAATTAATGTCTAGTTTATTCTTGGGCAACTTTAACAACAATTGAATTTTCTAAAAACCGGCTAATACGATCTTCATCAAATTTCGTATAGTTATTTAAGTTGATGTTTATAATAATTCTAAATACTTCATATTTTTATAAAGATAACTAAACGACGCATTAGTATATGAGAAAATTTGTACAATGCATATTGTACCGATTTTTTGTTAAAGCTTAGCATTAACTACTTGTTAAAAGAATTTCATTAGTGGCATTGGTCTAATACATTTTTAATGAAATTCACTTAAACTCCAAATGCAACGTGACTTCCATGATTAAACCAATATTTTTTGTAATAGAAAATAATAAACATGGAAGCTGGTGAGATTTTTTGCCGAAAATTTAAATACTATATACGGCAAATTAGATCAATGCATGTTATGTAATTAATAAAAATATTTATAAATGAATATTACGACCTTTGAAATAGTAATCTCATAGGTGAAATGGCAATGAAATATATGCGAAAGGAATTCGTTATCTATATAAGTCACTAATTGCTGATTTTAGCCCATAAATATTTAGTTGTTATTTTTATGCAATTAAAAAAAATTGTCTCGAGCTCCAATTAAATAATAATTTTATTTCCAACAATAAATGGTGAATAACGTTTAAATCCAAGTACGCCATAAAAATACGTTCGAACCTCCATAACTCTAATCTCAATTGAAGACTGAAAAAGGTCTAGTTATCTAAACTGGTTGTAACAAAATTGAATTTTAACGTATTTGAACACGGAGCACAAACTGCTTGCTATCGATAAATTTCGTCAGTTTTCCTGACTTCCCTTTCTTCCGTGGACGGCTTCATTTTTTGAAGTTTTTCCTAAATTGCAGCAAGGTTATTATCCTTATGCTTGTCTTTCATTTCCACCCGTGCTTTATGAATCATGTAAAGCCTTAGTATTATTTCATTGTCCTTCTTCCCTGACAAGGATTGGAAAATGGAAGAATAGAAATGTTTGTCTAAATTTCAACCTATCTGTAAACGAGAGGAATCTAGTAGTCTAAAGAGAAATTAGGAATAAACCCGTGGACACTTACCAAGCGATGTGGACCTCCGCGGTGACAAATGGAACAATGATAAAGATGGAAGTGTTGTATTCGGGGACCGTCCATCTTCAGCAAGAAGAATACACTGTGGTTACGTGGTTATTCCTACGTAATTAGTTTCAAATTCTGTTAAAATAACGCAGAGTTTCTTGCCTGGTCAGAAACCCAGTGATTTGGAGGAAAATGGAGTCCGATCTCTTGATTATCAACGCCCATTAATTTCTAATCAAATCGATAAAAACTTTTCAGGTTTCGAGAACGTCCATTTTCATTTTATAAAAATAAGAAACACGATGTTGGAGAGAAACTTAGAAATTTTAATTTAGATATACTTGTTAAACAAACAGTTTAGAAAGCATGCGTATTAAAAGGATTTACTACAATAAATATTTACAGTTTGATGGAGAATTTTTAAATATACCTGCAAAGAAAATTCTAATTGTTGCTTCTATTAGAATTTCAGATGCTTCCAAGGACGAAGAGAAGATGGAGGAGCTGTTAGTTATTAATTAGGACCGATTTTATTTCAATTGCGTATATCTACGCAGCTAAACCTTATTTGAGTAGCATTAGCTGGCTGAATTCTTGAGAATAAAATTTCATTTTACCTTATGGTTTCTGTTTTATAATAAATTAATGAAAAAAATTAAATACCCTAAATTCATAGGTTTTAGCGAAAATGCTTATCAACTCAATCTTCGGATTTTCCTATTTATGTCAGGAGTAATTTATTAACATTGAAAGTATTTCTGAGTAACATGATTGGATGCCTAAAAAGCTATCAGTATTTCGAATTTTCTTCGCCGACTTCACACGGGAATGAACAGAAAATATTTATCCCTATTTACTTCGATAAGTAAAGTTAGGGGTATGTACGTATATGTACGCTTAGGGAAACTCTAGCGACGTACAGAGAGAGAGAGGAGAGAATAATAAAACGTCCGATGTTAGGCCTTTAAAATTCTCATCCCACGCCACACGAGAGGAACAGTTTGAGCGCCGAAATCTGCATCCTAATTACTCCATCGGCACCAATTTCCATTCCGACACGAGTAACATCACTTTTGGTTTTTACCTCCCTAACACCCCCCTCGCCCTCCTGCTCGCCGCGGAAACGAGAAAGTAGGTCCCTCCCCTCTTTGCACCTCTTTCTTTTTTTTCCTTCCCTAGTAACGACGACGCGGAAACTTTGGAGAGGAAAAAAAAGCATCCGAGAGACCATCGCACCTTAATTCTGACCCCATTAAACTCCTTGGTTCGGTCCCAACGTTTCGCCCCCTTCCCAGTAACCAAACCCTTCGTTTTATATAAAAAAGACTTTTCCCGAAAATAAATCTTGCTCGGACAGAAAAAAGCACATTATATATACTAAATATATATTTTTTAAATTCTTCCGGAGGCCGAAAAAAGGAGGCAAACACGCTCGGGCGGTATATTTAAATGACTGGAGATTAAAAAATGGGAGAAAAAATAATTGATTAATAAGAAAAAGAGAAGTAAATAGGTGTTTAATGGCGGGGGTGGATGAGGAAGACGGGTTCCACGAGATGAATTCGCCGGTAATGAAGGCACGAAGGTGGAACAATTACCGACACCTCCTCCTTTGGTTAGGGAGCTTAAGGTAAAGGAATACGTCGACGAGTTAGGAGGAATTTCTAAAGGGTTCGGGGGGAGGGGATGAGAGGGAGAGGGGAAGGAAAGGAGGATAGGGAGGGGCTGATGTAGGAAAGGGAGGGGGAGGGAGTTTGGGAGGAGAGCAGCGTCCCACTAGAGAAGAGGTTGCGCGATAATAGTCTTTCATATTTCACTTCCAAATCGACCGCGACTCCGGCTGCCGACTATGTAGTCTCCCTCATCACCTCTATCTCCCCCCCCCTCCCTCCCTCTTTCTCATTCTCTCCTCCACATCCTCCCCTCCCAAATCTCCGCCTCCATATCCCTCCACTCAGCTTGTCTTTCCTTCGCGGGAAATTTTTTTTCTAAAATAATTTGGTATTCTTGTTCAAAAACTTTTTTCCGCTCGTAAAAAGTTAGGATCAAGATTTTTTTCGATGTTTTACTCCGGTATCACACCATGTTCGAAAGAAAGAATTTATTTTTATATACATGCAAAAAAAAGGTGGAAACTGACGTCGAGGAAATGATCACGTTGATAATTCTATATTTTTAATAATGTAGCAAATTCTGAGAGAGTAGTTTTCCGCTATTAAAACGCCTTGAAGTTGCAGCTCTACGATTACTAGTGAAAAGTTGATCCCTTTAATGTTATTCATATTCCCGAAAATTCAATTTCACATCAGAAATTGAATCAACAATCGCGTTATCGAGCTCGTGTTTCAATATTGTTCACAAATACTTTTTTATTTTTTTAGAATACTGTTTATTTGTAGGTGAATTGGAATTCTTACTCGTGTAACATTACAAGCACACTGCATGCTAGTGTATTGTGTAAATATGTCAAGAACATTAACGAAATGCATTTAAAGTATTATAAACGGCAATTTTTGAAGCTGAAGGATCCGTGTTACAAATTTAGAGTTATTAAAACGTCAAAACAGAAGATATCGTCTATCCATTCGAATTAAAATTTCATACGTTATTGTTCGTTTTGTTGAATTGAAGGCTGAAAAATTCGATTGAGAAAATTTGAATTTTAATCTCACCCTCCTCTTCTGTTATCGATCTGTCATATATCATGTTTTTCACTTGTACAGCGTTGCATTCATGTTCTATAAAACCTGAAATATAAGCACTACAGGAATATAATTACAATAATTGCTAGTGAATCCGATGGATGCATTTGACTGAACTCCAATCACCAAGTCAGCAGCTATGCATTGGATCGCAGTAAGCGGGCGATTACCATTTCAGTCGGTTGCCGCTGCGCTTCATTTATAATCCCCTCGAAAGGTGAGATATTTGGAATTGACAGCAGGGTGGTTTTATCTCTTCTTAAGGTAATCCGCCATCATCGACCTCCGTAGTAATTACCATTGACTGATTACTTATACGTGCGTTTCGTGAGTTGTCGATAATTCCAAACTTTCTATAGAGATATTGGATGTTCCAACGTACGGAAAACAATTATGTACATTGTTAATTTGTTTCATTTATATTAACTATTGTCCATTGAGTTTTTTCAATAAATCGTTTAATATTTTCTTGACGATTTCTCGATGCCGTTAACATCGCCATTAGTAATGCTCTCCGTAGACAAATTCGTGATTACAGATTGAAATGGATTTCTCGCATTCTCCTGTCCTTGGCGAACTTCAACTCTTGGAACTTCTCTTTCGCTTCCTATTCCTAATCTAGCCCAGATGAAACATTTTCTTTTCCCTCCTTTTTACTTCCCGTGATGCATCTATCACATATTTTACCATGGAGCCTCTCATCAGTAAATCAAGTTAGCCTCTTTTATCTTATCAGTCTTCTCTTTTATTCTTCACGATACATTGCAATTTTACTCTGTTTACAGAATACATTTTCTTAGATTTGCTAGTCCTCCGTCTGTGTCGCAATGATTTAAGAATTAAAACGCGTAAAGTAAACATGTATTGAAGTTCTGCTGTTCTGTTGGTGGTCAGTTTACGGTCGCAGCAATAAAAAGATGGGAACCACTGCTCTTCAAGTTGAACAGCTTAACATAACCTGATGAAATCTTTTATGTATGCATAGTGTATCACCCGGGATACTAGCTTTTTAGAGTTAAAAATACTGCGCAACAACAGAGTTGTTCATTATTATTTCGCTTAATTTAGACCCATTAAAACATAGCTTCATGAATTTTGATTTAAATTCCTACATTTATAAACAGTAATGTCTTAAAAAAATTCTTCATAAACTACATGTCTCAATTGATAAGTAGGTAGCGTTTTGTGACATTATAGTTTATCAAGTTTTACACTAAGCTACCGCAAAACTTTATCAACTCTAAATGTTAAAATACAAGCTGCGAGGGAATATTTTCGGCCTGTACGTTCGTTTGAATGTAAGAGGTCACACATCTGTGTAGAATAGTAATGATGTGGTAAAGTATGTAAATTTTTTCGTATAACTGTTGCTTCAATTGCTTGAATATTTAAAAATTGCGAAATTCGCTATTTCCCTAGGTTATTTGTCGTTTGCGATTAACGTGGCCGCTTTAAGATGCTAGCGTCACTTTTTCGTTTTGTTTTGTTTTAACATTAATCAAATTATTCAGTATGTTCTCGTGCCCGTTGAAACTTCCATTTAAATTACAATCTTCCGTCATGTGGCTCTCAGCCTAAATGAAAAATAACAAATATAAAAATGACAGAAGTGTTGCTTTTAATGAGTGAAATTAATTAGCGTCAAAAACATCAGCTATTACCTTAAACATGCACCGAATCCTAAACGTCCCTCATATTTGCAATAAATTGATGCCACTTGGTTTACTGTTTATATAGGAAACGAATCTCCCGTTGTCCTATTGCGCAACATGGCCTCATTTTGTCGCGGCTAATGAGATGGCAAAAGCGGAATTCGGAATAAAATGGACGACCGAAGGCGAACAGGAGAATGAGAGCGGCAAGGAAAGGAGGCGAGAAGGAACATATCGACGATAAGAGAAGCCAATAAAAGAAAGATACGAGGAAAGACGAAAGGAAGACGCCCCCCCTGTGGGTAGGGCGGAGAGGAATGGGGTCGGAGAGAGGGGGGGAAGTAAGAAATTCCCTCCACACACTTTCCCGACACGCCCTCGCCTCTTCTCGTCTCCCCTCCGCCTTCACCCACCGCTTATGCAAATTTGCATATGAATTCCTCTTGCAGAGGGGAGAATGGTGTTGGAAATGGGATGGGAAGAAGAGAGTTTCGCGAAAAGAGAGGGAGATCAAATCCTCTAATGCGTGGAACCAGTGAAAGAAAGGAATGGCGGCCAGGCAGAGATGACGGAGTAATTGATGGTTGGATGGAAGAGGCGATGAATGGATGAGAGGGGAAGAGAGATTGCCACCCTCACGCCATAATTGCGGAGCGGAAATGGAGAGAGAGGGAGAGAGTGAAAGGGGAGGGGGAAGGGGGGGAGGAAGAAAACTGCAGTCTCGATTCGATAACTCGAACAAATGAGCAAAGGTAAACACATTCGAGTTAACGAAATTTCACAAACAAACCGGATATCGTTTTATTCAAACTATGAACGAGATATCGATTTTCACATTTATACTTTAAGACGGAAATTCTAAGATCAACTTCTTTAAATGATATGGACTTTTATCGAGCGATGATGAATTGACGGTACTCGTGATATCCAAGTGCTTTGAAATATCTTTCAGTGGGTAGGGAGGGGGGGAGGGGGAAGGGGAGGGGGAGGGGGGAGAGCAGAAGCACATGTTTATTTGAAGATACGGCGAAAGGATTTGAGACTTATGCATTTCCAAGACGTTTTTAGCACTCGTTAGAGATGCATTTGTTTGTGATTCGCACAATTTTGCGAGGTGTGCCAAATGCAAATGTATTCTGAGTTTTTTTTTCAAAATAAAAATTTTAGATCTACAGACGGGCAAATCGGAAAAAAAGTGCGAAAGGAGAAAGAATACTGAATCTATTGGCGAAAAAACCGTTTCGATCTGCCTTCATTCAGGAGAAGACAAAACGGACAAACAAAACGCAAAAGCGAATATTTTTTTAAACCTCTAAAAAGTAATGCAACCACTCATAGTCCGTACTGTTATCCATAAACAAATACGTTCTGTCGTTAATCTGCGAGGAACGATCCTTAACTTCTAAATTAGCAACATCCCAGCTAAGAATATAAAAACGCGTATGTATGCCAATAATTTTGGACAAGGTCAACAATCATTAACACGGATAGGGCAAACATATCCTTGCAAAATTATCAAAAGGTCGATTAAGAGGCACTGGATTTGTCGAGGATAGATCGAACAAACAGCAAAGAGAAGGGACGAATCGGAAGGGCTGAGAGAGTTTTAGAGAACAAGTGAAAAGAACGTACGAATAGCTCAATATGTAAATGCTATGCGATAACTAAGATTTCCTCTTTTGCGGTCGCGAACCCTTGAGCAAGAGAAAATTCTGTTTGTTAGATGGTTAAAGATATGAAGATTACGGGGTAAAAAGAGAGAGAAAGAGAGAGAGAGAGAGAGAGAGAGGAAAGGAGTAAGAGAAACTCGCAGCGCATCCAGAAAAGGAGGGGTTGTTCAGATAATGAGGGGGAAAAGGGTCGCGGAGGAGGCTCTTGAATCGCTCTTTGAATGAAAGAAAAGGTGAGAGTGTAAGGGAGAAGGGAATGTTTAAAGATGAAGGAGACTTAATTAAAATGAACAGAACTGCCAAAAGGAATGGAGGAGAATAATTGATAGGGCAGGTCTTACTCGGTGCGAAATCTTTATTAATTGACGCGATGATAAAAATGCGGGAGTTGCAATTTGCGAAACTTTCTCTCTCCTTACCTCCCCCCCCTCCCCCCATTCTCTCTCTCTCTCTCTCACTTCTTCTTGGCTAATTAAATGTGCATTGTTGAGTTCATTTTTGTTGGAATTCCTTAATTGCGTCGTTTGTGGGATTTAGGTCAAAATAATGGTTGAAATTAATTAAAACCTGTTACAATCCCAGGATTGCGCGAGAGAATTAATAAGAGATTTTTCATTCGGGAAATCTTTATTAATTGACACGTTATTTAATAGATTTTTGGAAATGAAACTCTTCCACTCTATAAAATGTCTATTGTTGATCTAAACTTCTATACAGGAGACGCAGAATTTTAACTCTATAAATATTTCATAATAGTAAAAACACTTCAATTCGTTATAGTAAAGATATTAAGCAATGTAAAAAAATATATATACGCTCAAAAATTTCTCTTATATTTATCATTTGTATAAAATAATAAACTTGTTTTCACAAACTACTCATAAATTCAAACGTGCATAACCGTGTTAATGGAATATGGCAAATAAAAAATCTGCTACGAACGTTATACCAACATTATAATAGAGGAAGCGCAAAAAGTAATTAGCCTCACACAAATTCTCATATCCTTCAGAATTTCATTCGTGAAAAGGAGAAAATGAAATTACAAGATGCAGCACTCTCTTCAAATACAGATATAACCCGATTTACGTCGATTCGAAGTTACGTCGCCGATCAATTGATACCTGTGTACCGATTTACGTAGTTTTGAATAGAAGTTACGTCGTTAGAGGCCTAAGGTTCTTTAAAGTTTTTATGTCCATCTTCCTGAAGCTGTTATCTGATTAAAATACTAAACAAAAATCACATGTTGCGATCTAAATATCTACTCTGTAGGATAGTATCTAAATGAACAACGATCTTAAAAATATTGCTTCACTTCATACTCGGGCCAATGCTCTCTACGTGACCGCTTAATATGTTACCTTTGAGGAGTTTTGTAACGAGATAACTTAGTGATCCGAAAGATATGATGACTTAGGACGTGAAATCAGGGGTGTAGTCTAGGGTACACGGCGTATAACAACTTCTTAACGTACCTGTCCAGCGTATAACAAATTTTTCAAGCACAAAACATAGAGTATACGCTGATAAAGTTGCATATAATAAGTTGGTAAAAATGGACATCGGAAAATAAGGACCTCGTAATTTTGTAAGTATAGATGTGGAAAATAAATGTACAGGATTTTTGTTATAGGTCAGGTTTGAGGCTTTTGGTGGATGAAAAAGATATTTTTATTAGCTAGTGGCTGTTTGAAATACTGCAAGAGCTACTTACTGCGTATCTTATTATCGTTTGTCTTTCTTAATTAATTAATTGTCTGCCGAATTATTTAACTGTGGCATAATAAAAAAGTGAAAATTAAGAGAAAAATGACCCTGTTTTCATAAACATTTGGTTCGATTAGATTAACTAAAAAGCTTAAAGTTACCAGGGAGCAAAAAACATGAAAGTAATGATCGGCACGACGTAAATCGGGATATACCTGTACTTGTATATACCTATGGTCCCTAGATTTAAGATGATCATATAAGCAACTTGTCAAAAACCCTTGCTAGATATAACGAATAATAAATAGAAACTTCCTCTGAGCAAACTTCACAGCAGAATTAATCCGACCATTTTTCATTTTCTCTATCTATCGAACATAGATTCACAAGGAGGAAAAAAATAATTTTGCAGAATAATGATGGAAATGCGTCCACAGGATAAGAAAGAGACCTGTTTTTGACGTTTGATTACTTAACGCGTTCGACATAATGGCGTCACAGTAGCATGGTATGAATACGGCAAAAATAAGCGTAAGATATTTATTGCACCTGTTGAATCCATAAATAACAAGAAAAATAAATAATCTACCTATTACATTTTTTCGTTACATTTCAGTTGCGACCGAGTTTCTTAGTTGCACTAAAACCCTCCTTAATTAACGTTAGCACCACAAACAAAGCATCAGTACTACTTCGTCTATTTTCCATCTAATCTTTATCCGCTATACTACCATTCACGCCAAATTACTACCCTGGCCTTGAGGGCAACTCAAATTGTTTGCAAACCTTAGTTAACAAAGAACAATTTCGGCTGTTTATATAATAAAAGTCGCCTAAATAAATATAAATTGTCACTCTATGCAACAGCGCGACTCTCTGTAACCCTCGTGTTCTTTTCGTAGGAACATGCACCCTCGAGCATTGAATAATTACACCCCCCCTTACTCCCATTGCTCCTTCTCGCCCAGACTACTCCATCGTTAAAGGTAACTATCTCGAGCACATCGCCAAATATGCATTATTACTTTTCCTCCTTACTCCGACATCTCGCATTGCCTGAAGACTTATTACAAATACACGCATGCACGCACACAGAACGAAACATCCCCCACCCCCTGCGGAGAAGACTAGAGGGGTTGCTTCTCCGAAGGAGAGAGAGGTGCAAAGGGAGAGACAGAGAGGGAGAGAGACAAGGAAGGGCGGGGGAGTTATGCCGGGTTTTACAGCGAGGGTGAGAGAGGTTGGCATGGTAACGGCGAGAGTGAGAGAGAGAGAGGCTTCTTATGTCTCCCCCGCCCTGTCTCCGTGTTACCTTAACTACCTCCCCCTCCCCCCACACCCTCCCCCAACACCCTCCCACATTCTCTCCCCCGCGCACACAGAGCTCACCTCCTCACCCATTAACACCAGCCGTACACTCAGCTCTTTCTACCTCCCTCCCTCCGTCTCTTTCCTTATGTCTTAACCTTAATGAGCTCACCCATTTATGGGCGTTCCCTTATAAAATCCCTCAGCGCCACGCCCTCCTCCTCCCTCTTCCCTTAAAAACCCTCTCGGTTACTTCTCTCTCGCGTCACAGGGTGCGAGGATGGCTGCTTTATTTGTTTATCTTTTTTCTTAATGGTTCGTATCGCGGGAAGGGAATCCGGCTGTCGTCGTCTTTTCCTTGAAATGTATTTCCGCGCTATTATCGATAATATATGGAGAAACCGTTGCAGGTGATTCGAACTCGCTCCTAGTTGCTAAGCAGCCATTCGTGAAGCGATTCTATGAGGAAAGTCGTAAATTCTATTTAATCCTTAATTGACTGCGGATTTTTTTCGCTCGAAATCATAGCGAATCGCTAACTTTTGTCGTGGTCTATAAACGCAACGGTTTCATGGAAAAGGACGATGATAATTAAGGCAATCATGGCAGATAATGTAAGGCTCTGTTTACTGGAGTGCTTAATTTCTGAAATTTTCTCTTTCATTGAGATAACAGAAGGCAAACCGAATATCGAAAATTACCCATTCGACGCAATATTTAAAAGAGCCTATACAGTGTAACTGTAACTGCAAATGCAAATCCCTTGACCTAATTAACAACGTGATGCATTCAAAGAGCTATCTACCATTGAAATGTTATCGTTTTTACCTGCAAGGTGAAACGTGAATACATTAATCGTTTGTATAACAGGGCTATTTATTGTTGCCGTGTTTCTGCTTCCTCTCATTATTCGGACGTATTACCATAGCATTCTTCACGATATACCCCATCTAACATTATATTAAATCTGTTTTCCTCCACCCCAGCCAAAACAAGACCGAATTTGCCGATTTGTTTCTTTTCATCAATTACTCGTTTAGATATTCCACGTCCGAAAGTTAAACGCCGAATAATTATCAAAGTATTTATATACCTATAGAACCTTTCAATCACAATAAATGAAGTATTGGAAATAATCCATGCTGCGAACTTAAGAGAGCCATTACTTACCAAATACATACAGAGGGTACAAGACTGTGCCTGTAAAATTCCGCAGTCTTTCTTCTGAAATTACTAGCATAATCTAGGTTAATTGGGTAGTAACGATTATTTATCGTGCGTCACGCATCAGCAGAATGAAGGATCTCTCATGTACGTGATAACACGCGCTATGTCAACTCCCGTGGTGTTAGTTAGAAATGGTGTTTTTTATTTCCACATATTCATAATTAAAATATATTGACACAAACTAATTATTAGCATTTATTTTAGTGACAGAATTCGCGTGATCTGAAACAACGTGAAGAAATACTTTGATCATGGCTTTGCCTAAGTGTTAAATGTGTTTAAGATCTGGATAATCGTATGTGAAGTTTATTTAATATTCTACAGATAAAGCATCCAGTTTCTGTATAAAGTCTTTTCGATATCATTTTAATGAACCCTTTGTGTTTCACAATGGAATGGAATTACGGTGGACCACACGTTTATAACTTATATTAAGTAATTTATTTTCAATAAAGGAATCGTTATTCAAGTCTGATCATATGTTATGTTATCAGAAAATTGTAAACTGTAGAAAAGCGTTGCAAACTATGAAATATTCTTTACAATTGAACTCCAAACGGATAAAATTTTAATGATAAAATATACCAGCCTGGTAGCGTTGCCTCGTGTTCCTTCATCAAAAGAACTAAAAAACCGAAACTTTAAAACCATTTATTTATCCAAACAATTTCCTGCTATCCAGAAAGAATATCTGGAAAGAAAATTGCCATCATTAAAATTTAACTCAATCAAAGGTCGCAATTGGCTGATAACAATCGCGTTTCATTTCAATTTTCGAAATAATTGCATTCCCGACTTTAGTTTGGCGATCATTACAGATTTCCTTGCTAATAATTTGCATAAAGGATGAAATACCTATGTGGCACACTTAATAGTGCCAAAGGATAATGGCCATAATTAAATTCACATCGCCATTTCTACTCTCTATTCAAATGGGACTGCTTCTGATGATTAATTCACCCGTTTCCATAGGAACGATTCGGTTATTTTCATTTTGTGAGCACTGAAATAAAAGCATGTCATCATATACTTAATCAGTTAGCTAACGCTGACGAACGCATTATCTGCGATGATTGCATTCTAAAACCCCATAATGATAACCTTCCGCTAGTGAAGATAAAAATAAACCGCTTCGTTTTGTCTCGACTGTGTTTTTCACCGTCGCCATCAAAGTTAGGATTTCCTCCGTGATTTATGCGTTGTATGTTATTATATTAGAACAGATGTTTCCCGCATTACCGTTATATTAATAATTTTCAATTCATCTAAAGCAAAAATTTAAATAAAATTATTTCTAATTGCTCCTTTAATGACCTGATACTGTTTTTTGTAGTCACACTTCAAAAACTCGGAAGCTAATAATTTTACCAATGGTTCGTTAATATAATGCTGACAAGTGTTCAATAATTACTCTTTATAATCCGACGAAAGCACTGAATTTTAACTTAAGGATGAACTCATATATGCTAAGCACTTTCGTAAAAATATAACATCAATGTACAACCATAGCCTTTAATTTTATATTAACTCGACCAAAACGATGTTTTGAATCTCCCGCGATGGGTATGCGTGAATTTGGTTATATAGGTGGCTCACACTTATTTATCTATATAAATATTTTGAAGAATATGTTTGTGTGTTTGTGCATTTATAGCGCAACAACCACAAAGCGTAGAAGCAAGAAGAAGGTGCCATGTAACCGCAATAAAAAGTTAAGCAAAATGGAAAAGTTTTTAAAGTGATTTGAACTACATTGTTTATATAAAATATGTTTTTCTCTTTTAATTTTTCCCAAATAAATAACACGGGAATGAGCGTATTGTTGGATTAACAATTTATGTGACAACCGTTATAAACAATAAGTAACATTAACTAAAAGAAATAATATATACCTAATATAAACTAAAGTAGCGAAGAAAGAAACACAAAGTTTGGCATAGAGTTCTCCAAAGCAAACTTTTTAAAACTACGTAAGTAACTTAAATAATTAGACGTAGATTTTCCACAAATTGTGATTTTCAAACCATTGAAGATATTGTCACAAAACTTCGCATAGGTAAATAATTTTATCCTGCGGATAGGCTATATGGCGATAAAAAATTTGGGGGAGGGGGGGTGCTTAATTCGATAATTATTTTCCCATAAGTTTACACGTAATTTTCGATTTTTCAGAGTGCAAGATTTTCTTCTTTCATTCATCTAAATAGGTAATTGCGAACAGGTTTTCTTCATTTTTGCTTTATTCGACGGTTAAAACTGCACTATCTTATTCTTACGATGTTTACATATTACACGGTCGAAGTTTCAGATTCACTAAATCCGTTGAAATTCAACGGGCAGTTCTGCTAGTAGATTATAAAAAGGTCTATTACTTACATTCTGGATATTTAAAATCGTTTTCTACTTTCAAATTAAATAAACTTCATAGGAAAGCTCTATAAAAAAAAGGCCACATTTGATGCAACATCAAATTTTTGAAATTATTCAGCATTGCCGAGTAATTTCGACTTACCAAAAGTTTATTATTGCATTATTTTATTACATTTAAGATACGAGCATTGAAATGAACGATCCAACTACGGAAATCGATTAAATGACTTGTACTGGTCGATTCTGGTAACCATGCCATGACAAGAGGTGGATGTACGTATGTATCAATGAAATAAACACATTTGTATAGATAATCATAATTTTTAATTTTATTTGGAAATATATTTAACTGAAATACTCCCAATTTTTAGCAAAATAGATCGGTGAACCATCTTTTTAAAAGCTGATCTAAATTCGTTTTCCGGGTTATCAGAAGAATATCACGAATTGAAAAATTCCCGACGTAGGCTGAACCAATTGGAAACGCGTGCCCTTTTCCGAGCGTGGGTAATTAGATCATGAATTATTCGGCATCGAGCTGAAAACCCGTGTTACTCCGTTACTACGTAATGAGATATTCGCTTAAGCCGCTGCAAAAATAACCGGAAAAAGGCGCTGGACTGGATGGGATTACCGAGTGATTCGGGAAGCTCAAGCCTCGAAATAGGAGCAAAAGAGGGCGCTCTCAAATGCAAGAAAACCTTTAAAAATACAAAGCGAGAGTCGTGAAAAGGAGCCGGTGTATTTTTTAAAGTCAGGACTGGGGATATTGATAAAGGGGACTAAAGCGAGCATAATGCTACGGAATGTTTGAATAGAAGATTACAGAATACAATATCAAAGCGTACGCAGTAATGTGAAATAATTTATCAAAAATTCAATGCAAAACGTGAATCTATTTGATTTTAAATTAGCATAATTTTAGTAATAAGTGGAAATCATATCCGTGAATTCCATTGGAAGTATGACTTTGCTTGCGCATAATTTAATCATAATCTAAATATTATACTTTTAGTTTGTTGCTGAAATTTGTAATTCAGGTATATTGTAATAACTATATGTACAAAGGATGATAAAATAGTGGAGGAAATATTTTTTTCCTTCACTGTTAAAAAACAAATTCCGTCAATCCACTCAAACATATGGAATACTTTTCATAAGCGAAATAAAATGAGATACTATATTTAATTCGCCTTATAGCAAGTTATTTATTAATATGTAATTATTGCTATAAACTTCTCAAAGATATAAATCTAACCTTGGTTAAGTTGCAGGTAATGAAAATAAAGAAAATAGTCCAACTGATATTTATCTTCACAGGGGCGTATCTAGTAGTGGATTAACCTTCCTCCCCCTAGCCCTAGGAGCCAAAGATTGTCACCGCTTATAGTTTCACTTCGTCGTCTGTCTGATTGTGCACTTGCTTAACTTGAAAATGTGATGTAGAGGAGCAGTTATTGTGTTATCTCCCAATCGCCGCGGGTTTGAATCATGCCGAGGGCATGGTTCCACGCTTTCGTTTTTGTTATCGACATTACGCTCATTTTATTAAAAATAAATAAAATAAACCGAAAATGATAGATATCTGAAAATTTTAGTGATGATTTTTGCATCGATGATCTCTTTAGATTTGAGATTCTAAAAATGTAAAGGATCGGATAGGGGCTCATAATTTTTTTCACATTTCCGGAACTATAAAAGATGGAAAGCTGAAATTTTAACGTACATTTCTACATAGATGCCACTTCCAAAAAAGCCTGTTAATGACCGAATATGTAATGGTATAACAACATATAAAATACATTGAGATAAGCTGAATGTACGCATGTTATAGGTGATCAAATTCCAAATTATCCTTAGTGCGTCAATTACGTTTACCTTCATAGCGAAATAAAACACAACGTATTATGTACCAGATAACAGAAGAAAAACGATCTAATTGTATACATCTTCATGGGTAGCACTCTATACATTTTCTTTTATTCTGGTTAAGTTTTTGCTCAGTGATTAGATTTCCTAATTTATTTAAAAGAACGATCAATAATTAGTTATTTTAGGTGCAACTGCATTACATTTTGAATCATGCTTGCGCGTTTCCTGGACAAGCTAGTGGTACGTTCCTGTGTACTCTGTGCGGGCAGAGAGGACGGCTCCTTATATTGAGTAACGACTTTTTTAAAACCTCTATCCTATACTTCTACATACGCAACTGTATCTGCATATGGACGGAATTCACCAAATTAAGCTTAGGATTGAGAAATGCCACTATAATATCCTCTTCCAACAGGCCAAATTGGCAGTAAGCAGTCTCCTAGGACAACCTATAACAATTAATATGAATCATTCTTTATATACCTAAGAAGGTAGATAGATCCAATATAGCGACTCGGGTTCCTTTAGGAATTCGGTTCTATCTTTGCTGGAAATGATTGGTTCTGGAGCAAGAGGAAACTCGATGAGTCATGAATTAGGAATGTTTCTCTGCGTGGCAACCATACAAAGCTTTCCCTCGCTACTCCGAATCCCTCTTCGAGCCAGATCCTTCCTTCAACACCCTCTGAATGCAAATATCCAAACTTTCACTTGCGGAGGCACGTTCTCGCGTGAAACACGGATGGACCGAGAAATAGGCCGAAGATTCCGAAATTCCTCAATGCTTTTGCCTGCTAGAAAGCACAGCGGGACGGAATCGAATCATTATCCTTCAGACTGTATGGCTTTACATAGCAGATGATATGTAAGGCGGAAGATTGGGAAATCGAGTCGTGTGAGAGCTGTAGAAAATATCAAATAAATCAAATATTTATTAAAATTATTTCTGAGGTATTCAAACTGAATGTAAACGAATCGCACCATTGATTCACATAGAGCGAAAGATAAATTGGGCTTTCCCTACCACGTAAGGATAAAATTCTGGCATTTAAATAAGCACGAGTGTTTATTCTCCTGATTTCATTTATGTTTATAAGCCAGAATATGATACACTGTGAATGTATCCAATATTCGCGTCACCTCTCAATAACCGTCGCGTCACCCTGGGGTGTCATGTCAAACCGGATGAGAACCACTGCTTTATCAAATCATTGGCGGTTGGTTTTACTACACCCCTAACTCGCTCTGCGCTGTACATGCGTTCACGGATAAGGCCGCAAGGCCGCATAAAGCTATGCTGTGCAAAGTGCACCATATATTTACCCATAGGAATGCTTGAGGTTACGTTTGAGCACCGTCTTAAGGCCAAAATGCGACGTTCCAATCACAATGTATTCAGCATTTATTTTCTAATATTTATCTCCCTTATTACAGCAAATAATTCATGTAGGTATATTTCATCCCTTTGCGCCATCTGAGAGTCTTGATTTCACATCGTCCATAGACTCCCATAACAAAATCCGTCCTATTTAATTTGAATCTACGTTTTAACTCACTCCTTCCCGAGTAATATTTAAACCTTCCTATTTATTAAAGTTAATTTCTTTTGCGTATTGAGAAATATATAGGCACATTACGAAATTAATTATATTTAAAACGACATCTCAAGATAAAAAAAAATACTTTGATCCATATCACTTAAAACCAATCTTATATCGAGATATCTGCTCAGTCTTATACATATTTTCCGAATGCATATCTCCTATCGTTTTTCTTATTCATTTTAACTATGGCTGGCGAGTTTTAATGCCTAAAAACCTTCGCCCATGCATCTCTTATAGACTTCGCGCCATCTTCATTAACTACTGCTAGAGGAAGATATCCATTCATTAATAAAAGCCACCTTTTTGATCCAATAGAAAACGCCGACGTCTTTTAAGAAAAAATTGTGATTAATTACAGCAAATTACTTGAACTGTGACTATGGATCATTTCCAATTTTCTATTTTTACGAAACACTGACCGCTAATTCACAGATACGCAAAATACAAGTACTAAAAATACAAGTTGATAGGTCATTAATAAAACTCGTTAGAATTTACCACTGTGGAATTAAAGCTGACATAGGATGCAGTTTTCATATTTGTAATGAAATACTTACGCTCACAGGAAATTTCCTCTGTATTTTTATAGCCTTTCAGAAAACTGTTAGTAAAATTGTGCAGAGATAATGTTTACGAAAAATTCAAACTATTTCAAAAATTAATAAAGATTATTATCAGCCTTAGAAATTTAATAGTATTTTCAATTCGAATTTTACTTATGTCAAACTCTTGTACAATATTTATATCTTCCAAAGATTCTACTGTAAGTACTAAACCACTTGAATCTAATGGCTTTGGCAATATTTCTGGAAGTTTGTCATAAATCTCAAATATATCTTGAGCAAATATTATTGCCTGTCCTTTAAAACCATATTGCCCAAATCTGCCATTGTAGGTATTTGATAATTTTTATAAGAGGTATTACACGGGAAATCAAGCGTTTTTCTACGTCTGACAAACTTAGTAGTTCATCTGGTATAATTTCAGGTTCCATGTTATTCCAGTAAGCTCTTGAAGATCATTCTTGGGTAAAATGTTTTACATCGGTTGCATAACAAAAGTTTCTGTCGCAATAAGCTCAAGTGGTAATACGTTATAAAAGTTAACTCTATTATTTTCTCTTAAAACTGATAATAAGAAATAGCTACATTGGAATTGATAACACTGTTTCTTACAAATGCAACGAATTTGGTCGGCGAATTTGTGAATGTCTGCCATAAAACTAATATATTTGTCGGTATTGTTAAGATTTCGAGATCGATTTAAACTTAACTGTTTTAAACGTTTAACTCGCTCACCTCCTGTTTCGTTAGCCAAACGTCGTTATCGATTTCCTTCGACTTAACTAAACGTGCTTCTCGTTGTGCCTTTCTTTCTTTATTAATACGAATTTCTTCATTTACTTTCAACTTTTCCAATCGTTCAAGACGCTTGTTTTTATTTTCATATTCTTTCCTTATACTTGTAACGATTTTCACTCGCTCCAGTCTATTTTTTCTCTGCTCCGATATCTGCCTTACTTTTCTGTTCATATAGTATTCTTTTTGCCTCATTAATCTCACTTGCCTTTCTTCCTCCGTTTCATGGGTAACTTTTCTTTTCATGTCTAGGGCTTCTATGGAGTCAATAACAATCACTAATACGACATTATAATCAAACTAATATGACACAGTTTGTTTACAATTGTATCGCATTCTCTTGCCGCTTGGTGTCACTAGGTGCGCGATAACTACAGCAATCGATGTGTTCATAAATTCCAAAATATAATGAGAATACCGATAACGTGAAAATTGTTTAAAGATTCTTAATCGTGGGACGGCCTAATATTTTTGATTATGTACAACTTTTGTTTCAAATTTATTAATATACATTTATATTTCGGATTTGAAAACATGTATATATCTGAGTGAAGTTAATAAAAAAGAGTATAAAAAATAATCAAGGGCGACAAAGATTAATCAGAAATCGAGATTGAACCATTTATAAATTGCGTAGGCAACTCCAGTAGTCATGAAACAGTTGAATAACCCATATGAACATTTTGGATTTCAGAGACCGTGCAAAAAAGAAATTCGCGTATTTGTTGTTTCTGATAAGAAGCACAGCAGCTGCTGCAGTTGGCCATCGATCGGATTCAATAAAATAAAAAAAGGCGAGCTCGATAATGCATAGCTTGAAAATTACGTTTTCTTTTTAAATCCACCATTATTAATCGGATGCTCCTCTGCATCCGGAGTGTAAGCCCATGAATAATCCCAGTCTCTCTTACGAAACGACCGCTTGTTCGGTCGGCGCAAGTATCATTCCACAATCTCCTTCATTACCTCTCCGATCTGCCTCGTCCGTTCATCGCAGACAGACGGCCTCCGAAATTCAATGCCACACGAACCGAGGAAGGAACCTTCTCTATCCCTAAATGCCATCCTCCGCGCCGAGGACACGGAACAAACTTTTCGAATCGCCAGAATCCGAGCATTCCCGCCGGCCAACGCAAGCAAAATGAGTCTTGGAATTCCTCTCGTCTCGGACATGATATTAGGAAAAGATGGAAGGAGGGGTGGGAAAGAGGGAGGGGAAGAGGAGGAGGGACCGGTGAGGGTCGTCAAATTCTTCCCTAAATTTTCGTACGGTTGGAGGGTAGCATTCCCTCACTCTCCACCACTACTCACGAGCGAGCGTGTGTATATGTGTGTGTGGGATGGTTTCTACGCTCTAACCCCTAAATAGCATTCCCCTTCTGGTCAACCTCACTTCCCTTACCTCCCCTTCATTCTTCGCTCCCCCCTCCCACCCTCTCCCTAACCCACCCTCCCACCCACTACCATTGACTCGCCAAGACTCGGTACCGATCGCCGGGCGACCGGAATAATTCATGAGGGAAGTGACCCAGGAGGGATTGAGATGGTATTACTAGAGGGTTTAGACGAAGCACATGGGACTTAATAGTCGAGGGGGAAGGAGAGGTGAATGGAGGGGAGGGAGAAGAGGGGAGGAGGAATTGAGGGTGGAGAATCCTAAGGGCGTTTAGGGATTTACCCGCGCGGGTCAGGTTATGCCGAAAGTAGAGAGGGCGGGAATGTCCCGTTCCAGTCCGAGTAGAGAGAGAGAGAGAGAGAGCGGGAGGGAGGGAGGAAGTTTCCCTTAGAGAGAGTAAAGGAGAAGTTCCAATAATTCATGCCCGTTCCCTTGCATCTCTTGATGAAGGTCGTACGTGTTGATGCGTCATAAGCGGGTTCGATAAATGGCTCCGCGTTGAGTCTAACAAGTGTCAAAGGCTCCGTTTGTGGAGCTGCTTCGGGGGTGTTGCCTCGCTTCGGCAAGGATTTCATGCTCGGTCATGAATATGAAAGAGCCGTTCCTCTGGCTATTAAAGGCTCCAATAGAATTAAGCTACTAAACGACGTATATAATCAAAATAAGCGTAATTTTTATAATAGCTAACTGTTCATCAGGTTCACTGGTCAATTTCATACTGCATTTTCATTATACTTTGACCTAAATGGTCAGACTAACTATTTATAAATAGAGTTCTGCCGCAAACTACATCAACAGATGAATTAATTCTATGCATAATCGTGTTACATAAGAGTTAATGCGTAACATTCCTTTTCTTCTTCCACTATAAATACGTATACGCGTTTTTAATAGAAAAATTGAAAGTATAATTTTATCCGAGCTAATTTCCACCCTTGTAAACGTGAAGGCGTAATTAATCGGGAGGGTAATCTCAGCTCAATGCGTAAGAAATTCATGGCACGGTAACATCCTCTTGGAATAGCGATATGAGTCGAACTTATTAAATCACAATTTTACCATGTATTAACACCGAAATAGAAGGACAAAATTATCCCGATAACACGTAAGCATACAGCGGCATCTTTATTAAATACTTGTGAATAGGAAACAATTAGTTAAAAACTAAAAAACGAGATTAATGATGAACGTTTTATAAACCTATGATGCTGAGCTTTCCATAGAAGCTTGGAATTTTTTTAAAAAATGTTGTACGTAGAGCTCATTGAAGCTTCCGCGTCTATAGTTACTATGTCAGAATTTATTTCGTACTTTTAAAAAATACGATATCCAGTTTCTAACTAGCGCTTAATGTTTAATGTATCACAATTCACCTTTATTTTAAAATCACTTTTGTAAAAAATGATAAGCAATATTTAGGTGCCTAAGTATTATTTTATTAAAATAAAAGATCCAAAAGTAATAAGAAGACTATTATTCTTCTTTCTAAGGAATCTTAACCGGAAGGAACTTCACCAAACAGTATACATACAATGAGAAATCGGGTTAGCATCATTTGCATATTTTCTCGTCAAATATCAAAAGGATATTATTACAAAATTTTAATTATTGACATTTTTCCAGCAAATTTACTTGTGTCTTCTTTCTCAATCTCCATGTACAAAATCAACTTAAATACGTTCTCCTGCGGAAATCACTATATATATATATATATTTCGAAATAACAAACCCTAAAGTAATTAAACAAAATATTTGTCATAAACTTTTGGCAGAATAACCTTATACTACGTATTCAAATAAACAAATAATAGTAAGTGTTAGTAATTTCTTATCAATAAGGTATATATGGCGGATATTCGATCATACTGACAAATTTATACATTATATAACATTTCCTCACACGCTTAAAAAATAAAGCATTACACTTTTGCCTTACAATGTAAAACAACATGAAATCGAGTAACATTTAAACGAATTAAAAAAAACTTGCCTAACGAAATAAAGGTGCATCGATTATTAAATTAAATTTTCAGCATGGCACTACACTTCTGTATGAATTTCAAATCGAATCTAGTCAAAATGTAGACTCAAAATAATTTCTGACGCAAATATAATTGATGACTTTTCCCTGAGACTTAACCTCCAATCCAGGGAGTGAATATACGTGTTATTCGCAAATCTCCGTATGCAACATCTTCTCCTTTTAAATCTCAACATCCAAACCAATCCCGCTCTAAATCCGCCCGGGAGACCAAATATTCCTTTAATACCTTCGTAGGCGTCCCTTACTGGCGGGGAAGCTGCTTGACGTCACAATCCGCAGCATGGCGTACGTACATTCAGATAAGCCCAAGTCCAATCGCAACTCTCACGCAGCCAAGGCGGCATCGTGTCCTAATCCCTTATGAGAAGACTCCTTTGCAAATCCCCTCCGCGCCCCAACCACTTCCCCTTGAGGCTGAGGATCGCCGCCGTCTTGCGAGGCACGCCTCGTGCCACCGCCGACATGTGCCGTGAGATATTGCAGCGCGAGTGAACCTTGACAATTTCACCGTAATAACACCATTCTGGAGACCTTAATGGACTCGGTTCATCTGCTAACGTATTAATAATAATGGCTGCTTTAGCTTATTTTCTCGGAAAAGTCGCGTGATAGCTATTCCCTTTAAATATTATAACTCTCTTACTTCGTAAATAAAATGTGTAAAGATCACAGTATTGAGTAATTAATAGGCTGAGTTAAACATAAATACAAAAATCGATTTATTTGTCCTTGAAATCTGCACGGTCTGTTACAATATGCTATTCATTCGCTCGTTCAGGGAATACGAATGTTTTCTTATTTTTATTTTTATTAAATAAAGCCGACAATGCCAAATGAATGAAATATATCTTTTTGTTTTATTAACCGTCCTTTTTTCCGCTCGATTTAAATTAATTTCAAATGAGTGTAGATTGAACGCGAGGTGATTCGCTTTGCACTCAAATTAGCGACCGCTGCTCTTGCCTTTTAATTTTATTTTTGTCACTTTAATTCGGAAAAAGGCGTAAATATAGGGGAGGAAGTTTTAATTGGTAAATTATTCACATTAATTTTTATGACGACGCTAGGTCAACTCTGAACTATGAAGTTTTCCCCTCTTTATGCTAACAACATGGAATCCAATCTTACCAGGAGAGCTGACGCTTACATTTATTTTCGTAAAAAAGTGGACATCTTAATAATTCCTATTATGGCAAAGTTACTAAGGTAAATTAATGAATACGCAAGCAATATTTTGAATTTTCCCCCGTGGCATTGAAAGTTTATACGCATGACAGTGATATTATATGGGTGAATGCTTACTTTGATTTGGTCCGAGTACGAATTAATATGTGATCGATAAAACAAAAAATTTAGTGCACTTTTAATAACTACTATAGATAGCTTCATTAACTTCGACAAACACATTCGTTTTACTGAAAAGTGAAGACTTGAAGAAGGACGTTAATTTTTAAGTCATAACATTCGCTAAATGAAAGAATCCCCTTATTAAATATTGAGATTACAAAGCCCTTCATTTTGCCCGTTTACTTCGTAATTTATAATGTTTGGCTAACATGACAACCCTTCTGCTCCTATAAAATTAAAAATGATTGAAATATGAACCACTAATAAAAAAATAATTGGAAAAAGTCACCATTTTAACTGATGACTATAAATTTCCTGAATTTTAATAAATAGAAAACTTTCCTTCTATCAAAACTGCGGTTTCACTAAATAATTCCTAGAATTTGATACGACAGGTAATTAACCTCTGGCATGAGGATAAAACGGTGTTAAGATAGGTTATAAGAAAATATAATTACAGAGCACAGTAGTTTTATAAATTCATCAGCGTAAAAATTGACTAAACCCATATTGATTCGGTATGAAAAAAATTGCTCGACGGTATGCTTTGTTTTAACATTTCCGGTTTCTCTTCTGCTTTGATGGTAATAACGAAGACTCAATCAGGAGACAAAAGAGGAAGAAACGACATGACCCACTTCCGCAAGAAGAGAACGTCGCACTAACGAGCCCACTACGTTTTCTTAAACCGAGCCAGAGAGAGAGAGAGAGTTGTTATAGTTCAGACGTTCTAACACTGCTCCAATCATCTTCACGCATGGATTGGCCATTTTCCTTGTGAAGATAACGACGCTCGTCGGAGACTACAGAGAATACGCAGAAAATGATTCCTAAAAGGAATTCGTTTCGTCAAATTTACGTTATGCTGCTGAAGTGAAATTATAAGGAGGTAATTGAAACATTGTGTTTATGAGAATACCTTTTTGGACCAGACACTTTTCTAACGTTTCCTAGCTTTACGAAGCGTGAAATTTTGCTTGAAAAAGCTCAACGACCAAAAGGATCGCAAAAAAAAGTTCAATTTTTCACAGACCTATCTCATATATAAAAATTGTTTCAGCATAATGACGTCCCTTAATTAATTCTAATTACTATCCTCGTCGCTATAGTTATAGTCACAACTGTAGGCAAAGAATATCGGTATCATCGATACCAAGGCATCGATAGTTTTGGCCTCGCCTTTGTACGACCTTTATATTACCATGAGAATGTGAGGTGTTTTTTTGCAAATAAAATTCCTTTCACCGAGCGCTTTTTTATTTTCCATTACATGTAAGATGTTTTTTCATTCGTTAAGGCGGAAGGAAAAAAGGCCAAAAAGTTGCGCAAGAAAGAAATACTTCTCCATAATCCTTTTTGACTATGCGAGCATAAAACGTTGACTTAAAAAAAAGCAAACAAGGCGTCTCGTTTTGATTCGCCGTGACTGCACATCACCAACAGTCTCTTCCTCTCCGGATAAAAGCACGAGACCTACGTGTTCCTTTTCTAATAAAAAACACTACACCTCACCGCTTTTCCTCTGCTTCTCTCTTGTTTGCAAACAGCCCTTTCTCTCTTATCTCATGGAAAGAGGGTTCTTGGGGGGATTATTTTCTGTGTGCTTAGGAATTCGTTCTTCACTTCCCAAGCGATCTTCTTTTGTTTTGGATGAAAAACAGGACGTGGTAAATGTGCGAGGGCGAACAAGGAAAGGGAGCCCGCGGGGCATCACGGGTACGATATAAAAATGGTGGAATACAGCGTTGCAGCTCAATATATCATTGTTTACCTCCTCGAAACTCCCATAATTCCTTTCGGAGGACGTACGTCGAAGATTTTAGATGCATTTTCAGACGTTTTATCGTCTACAATCTAACCGTCTTCCATTCCTAAAATAATGCAATGTTTTAATGATATATTTATACATATTTGCTTGAATTTTCGTGTCTTTATAGTTTTTTTTCATTGGCGTATCAACACAATTTCGATGGAGCTTCCTGCGAACGATTTCCGCGCATTTTACAAAACACTTTAAACAGAAATTTCCATGAGAATGCGCCTTGACGGAGGAAAGCGATGGACTTTCATTTTCTGCTATTATTTCCGAGGGAAAATTAATGGCGATAAACGCTTTATAAATAAGGACCTGTTTCATTTTCATGGAATAAAAGTCAATATTTTTGCAATATTTGGTAGTTTAAAATTCCACTGATATTAACTTGCAAAAAGGATTTTTATACGCATTTATGAATATCCCAGGAATGAAATATTGTTCAAATTGCAAATAATGTCGATGATATAGCTTTTATCTTTATCTGTCGCCAAAAACATCGCTTTCTCACGAGCCCAGTTTTCAATTTAGAATACAGTATGTTCCCAAATATAACGTGCGTTTATTAGATAAACCTTTTCTTAATATTTTAGCACTCGTTAAAATGTTTAGATACCGCGTCGATTTCGTTGAAAAAAATAATACTTTCGATACGCTTTACTGCGCATGAAATGGGTCGGTAAAACTCTCTTAAACTTGAAAATACAGGGTGGGCCGAAAAAATGTACCCGAATTCAAAATTTAAAATCGGTACAACATACATTGTACAAACTTTCTCAAATATAAATGCGTCGTTCAGTTATCTTTAGAGAATGACAATCGTATCAGCCGGTTTTCAGAAAATCCATTTTTTGTAAAGTTGCCCAAGAATAAACTATCCTTATATCGATTCAACGAGAAAAATAAAATATGTAGTATTACTGCAGACGTACACTCATGTAACGGTACGAAATTTTATCAAAATCGTTCTAGCCTTTATTGAGAAAATCAAATTGATGTTAAAAATGTGTAGAATAAACTTCCCTTAATTATTGAGCAATGTCATAGCGTCTATCCTGTATGATAAAATGTCTTATTACGAGATTTCATTCATTTTCGCTTCACCGTTTAGGCTCTAGAGCCAGTAACAGACAGACTAACGAAACCACTTTTTCGGACTCGGCTACACCTAAAACGTATATTTCCGTGAAAATCTTTAGGTCGAATTTTTTCGCGATAACAATACATTCTCAATATACTTCTTAAAATGAGAAAGTAAAAAAATAATAAATGAACTGTGATATGAATGTGAAACAAAAACCGATTAATAGAGGGGCATTGCCAATTTAATTACTTCAACACAGATTTTTTAAATGTCTTCCATCGTTCTGAGCACACACGCGAATGTGTACAGTAAAGTAGCTGATTACCGCCTGCAAAATTACACGCCATAATGTTGGCTATAAGTGTTCTTGTAAACTTCTCTGATACATTTTGAACCTGCGAGAAAAAGAGGTACTAAAAAAATTCACTTTTTCCTGATTAATTCGCTTTATTATTCAATCCTATCTTGTTCGATTATCCTGTAAATTCATTTTTAAATCGGGTACATTAGGTTTTTAGGTTTTTAGCGGTGAAAAATCTTTCGTTGTCGTCAGATATCGCCAAACTACGTACAATCAAGATGTTAAACAGAATGAGAGAAAATATCGTGACTTTGGCGTCAAAAGGACACAAGAAGTGAAGAATCGTAATACTGAGAGCAAATAAAACTTATTAAAAATAAACGTTTTTTTGGTAATTGCTTGTTGTCGTGTGTATAACGCGCACAGCCATATTTTCCAGATTTCGACTTTATAGCACGTTATCTGCCGCTTAATTCTATAATTCCAAATATTGCACTGAACTGACATTAAAGTTGAGTTGTTTTTCTATTAATATCAACTGCCCGAACTCGACAATGCGGTCTGATCGGTACCTCAATACACTAGCAAACATTGAATAATTATAAAGCTAATGCTTATGGCTGTCAAAACGCGTGCATATTCGCTATGCAGGTTTATGTCGCGATTTAACGTGAAAACATGCTTGCAATCGAGAGAATGAGAAAAATTTAATAAATGGACGTCAATTCGACATAAAAATTCACCTCATTTATATAGAATCTAAGCAGAAAAATTACATAAATGCGTTCACTGTTACTATAATTAAAAGTTAATTTAAAACATCCACGTAATTTTCTATTAAAATAAATTGAAGAATCAAAACGAGACGAGAGATATAAAATGAAATATATCCATTGAAGATTTTTAATTGCATTGTTAACATACTGTTTTTTAAATCAAAGAAAGTTAATTCTTCAACGATACATGAATAAGCCCATTCATATAAAAGTACAATTAAACTAGTTTAATGCTTCAAATGGCCGATATTTCACTGAATAGGCGTTGAATTTAATAGTAATTGAATTGCACGCAATTAAAACGACCACTTGCATATAATCCATGAGAGCGTTTCATTCGAGGGAAATTAACGAACCGAAAATTTCACCTCATTCCAGCAATTCAAATGAACTTTTCTACGCTACAACATCGTGGAAGGACTTAAAAATTCACATGATTAAAAATATCCAACATAGAAATTTTTATAAATATTTCTGACAAATAAGAGACGCGAAAGTCCCGAATGGAAAGTTCAAGATCTGGAAATGACTAATATTTTGTAATTTTTCCCGTAAGACAGAAGTGTCAAAATACCGATTAATCGCTCAGTGGCCAAATCCAAGCACATTATCAAATTACAAATTATGATGGTCGTATAAAGTATAAAAATCGGAACGAAGTGTTAATGAGTAGAAAACTTTCAAAATCACTACGGTTGGCCCCTTTAGATATGGAGGGGAGAGAGGGAGAGAGAGGGAGAGTGGGAGGTAGAGAGGAAGAATAAAGAAAGAATGGCTGGAGAGAGTGGGAGAAATCGGAAAAGAATGTCAGGTGGCTGTTAGTCTGGGAGTGAGGAAAATTTAGGAGGCAAAAGAAAAGGGGTTTAGGACAGTCCGGCACGACCGGTTCGGCGATGGGACTATTCGGCACCGGACAGTTCGGCGCTATCCGTGTTCCGCACGGCACAATTCCAATATATTTTGAAGTGAATGGCGTCACGATAATATTAATATTGCAACTATTAAATTACCGAATCTAATGCGTAGAAATAAAAATGACTATATTTAAAGTTAACTTTGGCTGTATAGTGTGTTTAAATAGTTTTATCATTTATGATTGTATTTTATTATTATTATATACCTAGAGAAAATTACTTTAAAATGTTGTCATTTATAGAAATACTATTGTTTAACTTAATACATTACAAAGCTCCTCACGTAAATTGATTTAAAAGTTAAAATGTTTTAAATAAAGCCATGTTTATTCAAACATTATTGGATCGGTGAAGTCAAATCAGCCGCGTGAACTTCATTGTCGTATATTGTGAACGTTTTCTCACGAAAGTAAATTTTAAAGTTAATTCCTAAAAAATATAATCGTTTTTATTTAAACAGTATTGGTTCGATGAAATCAAGTAAGCTAATTTAACAGTAATATTTGTATTAAAGTAATAGTCCCATCGCCGAATGGTCCCGTCGCCGAACTGGTCCTGCCGAACTGTCCCTTTCCGAAAAAAAAAAGAGGGGAAGAAGAACGAGGAGGGGAAGAGGAAAAGCGAGAGGCGAAGGAGAGGTTTCCATCCTTTCTTGTGAACTTTCCCCCCTCTCCAATCTTTTTTAATGGGATCGAACAACGCGACTCCCACTTCCACTCCTTCGCTCCTCTCAGTTTGCGAAAGGAAATCACAATTCAATTTGCGGTTTCCATTTGGTTCTGGAAGGTTAGACGGGACGGATGAGAGTGCGTGTTCTGATACGCATCCGATGATTGGGGGTGAGATAGGGTGGCAGAGAGAGAGAGACGGTTGAAGGGAAAGAAGTGCAAAGAGGAAGGGATGATGAATATCACCAAAGTTTTTTTTTTATCCGGTCCGAATAAAACCTGCAGCTCATTTGAAACCAATATTATCAAAACCCAACGCACCGTATGTGTACTAAATAACTTTTAATGTATTTAATCCCATATTTGAAACATTATAAAAATATCACAGTTTAATTAGGTTTTCAATGCAAAATAAACTATAGCCTTAATTAAATAACGTTGTGATGCCAAGACGAAAGGCGAAAACCAATCAAAGCATTTATCGTACTGATTTAGTGCCGCAAAAACATTTGTGTTATTTAGTTAACTATTGTAAACATTAGTTCTATGGTTACAAATTTCAATCTTTTATGTCTTAATTTCATTTAGTTAGGACGCAAAAAATCTCGAAGACTTTTGTGGCACGCGAGGCGGAAAGTTTCGACAAATTCAGTAATATTTCCCCATCACCCGTTTAGGAGATGAAAATTCGAGAAGGTCCCCCGCCCATGTTATCCAATTGGTAGAATTAAACGTCCAAGGAATCGAACTCGGGTCGTTATTTTGCACGGTGATTACACATAAGTCTTTGTGTGTGGCACACTTTAAAATTGAAAGAATGTCTAAAATGCATGCAACCATTCTAGAGTTATTAAACATTGTTTGTGGTGTCTTTCCTAGCTAAAACATAGTTTCTCTGAAAAATGAAAGAATCTGTTATTTGAAAATACATACTTAGAAACTTTTCCTAGTCGCAATTACGTTTGCAAAACTTATTAATGATACAATTCAGTGATCACCTGCTCTTAAATAAGAAGAAAATATTTAACCTAGATTATATTTTTTCCAAGTCTATACCATGTCCAATTAACTCTATGAGTCATTATAATAATTTAAAATTTTGTAAAAAAAATTATTTCTGCGAAAAAAGACGTAAAGGACTTTCCAAACAGGTCATTCTGTCACGAATGATAAAATAATGCCATAAAAAATAAACAATCGTAAAGTAATGTATTCTTCATTGTATTCCTACATTTTCTTGCAAGTAACCGAAAACGGTATATAGAAAATTTTTACCAATTACAAATTTTAGCAAAAATAATTACATTTTTGATTTTATACAAATCTACCTGTTAGAATGATATAGACACCGCAACTGTAATTCAGCAACAATCAACTTTTCATAACATTTATTGTAGAAAATGACAAAAATATAACCCTAGTAACGTAATTAGCTGTTTCAAGCGCTAAATGCACATCATAACGAAATTTTCGAGAGATCTGTGGAAAACATTTGTAAGAAAACATATAAACGCAAACATAACAAAACAAAACAAGAACAAAAAGGCATTTTTCCTTCCTTATGACCATATTCGAGATGGAAGGAAGCTTCCGAAAACACGCTTTTGATAAACACACGGTTTGGAATAAATACGAGGTTCGGATATTTGTCGAAAGAAACCCTGTGATCACCGATCGGGAAATTGAAGGACCGTTCTTCAGAGAGGCAAAAGTTAATTACGACAATCGCGCGAAGAGAAGATGAGCGGAGGGAGGGGGGAGAGAGAGATAAAGAGAGAGAGGGGGAGAGAGAAAGAGAGAGAGAGCGGCGGGATGGGAGAAAAAAGTAGATCGCTTATAAGGAAAGAAGAGAGAAGAAAGGAAAAGTTAAGAAAACTTTTCGGTGTGACTAAGAGCACAAGGAGACGTTTCTGAATCATTGGAAAATTGCTCTCTTGTTCCAATTTTCCCATCTTTTCCTCTGTCTCTTTCTCTTTCTCTAACTCTCCTCTCTTCGTCCTTTTTCTTCCTGTCGCACTGATCAAAAGAGCATAACGAGGTTCCTTTTGAAAATGGGACATTCAAAAACTTCTCTTTGCTCCCTTTCATTCTTCTCCTGATATTTTCCTACTCTAAGGATAACAGCGCTTCACTGGGTTTAAAAAAAACTAAAAACACCGCTCGAAAGTATTATTTTTTTGGAAATCACTCCTGTAGCCCTTTTTGTCTTGTAATTGACTCCCATATTTCTTTTCTCAGTTCGAGTGAAGTAAAAAGCATGCGCCTCTCGAGAAAAAAATCGGAACTTATTTATTATTTCTTTCGTTTTATAAACAAAATCTTTCCACGCCATGCAAAAACTCGCTAATTGCCAGGAAAGCACCTAGAAAAAACGTAATTTCTTAGTACAGATTGTTTAATTAACATTTCTTGGATGTCTTTTGTTTCCTCCGATGGAGGATTTGAATTTATATCATAGGCCATTGAGACGCCTGATCCATAACTGATGTGTTAGAAATAATGTCCAAGTATACACGTTCTTTGATCGATAAGTGAAATCTGTCATAAACATATATATTCCGTATTACGTGATGAAAAATTGTTTCCTTTTACTTCATAAAATTGCCTTATATTTCGTCCAAGACTATCTTATTTATTTTCCCCTTTTTTAACGTTTTATTTGTTTGGATCATGGTCACAAACACGTCCAGTTATATATATGCATTTTTTATATTTACAGCACCTATAGCTATGCTAAAACTTGGTCCGTAGCTTGTTTGGTATGCGATTTATTTATTCAAGTACTAAAATCTTTCACTGGAATTGTTTGAATAATTATAAATCCTCGTAAACAAGGTCAGTTTAGGTGAAATTATTTTTAGTACGACGGTTGTAATATCATAGGCGGGGGATTGCGACTTGTAAACGGTACCGACACGTTGCTAATTTCTAACAGAAAATCAGATAATTATGCACTCTAAACTAATAAAATGTGTCTAAAGGTCGATATATCGATTGTGGGCTGTGTGGATCTTGCATCTGGAGTCTCCTGTTATATTTTGTATTAACGTGAGAAAACTGTTGTGATTGCTTGAAATTTCTACTGCACTTAATTCGGGAATACTTTTTACTCATTTGCTGCTGTTATCTGTGATATTTACTGTGGAATATTTTTATATGCTCCTGATATTCTCCCTCGTTTACATTTGGTAACAAGTGAACATCGGAGCTGTAACTATAAATCTGTGACTCTTATTACTTAATCGGTGCTGTTAAGCTAGTTGTGTGTTAAAGTTGTGAAATTTGTTTTAAAATGAGCTGTGCCAAGTGCGAAGAAGATCTCCCCAGTGACGATCTTCTTCCCCACTGTAACGGATGTAACGGATCGCCGCACTACCAATGTGCAGGCCTAAGTGAAAATCCACCTGGATGGCATAACGCTCATCTATGAAGGATTCCTGGCGTTGCGCTGGGTGCCGCAGCAAACCGCGCCAGAAGGACACCCTGGATGAGCCTAAGATGAAATCTACCAATAGCCAATCTGGATTTGACAGCAGTGAAATTCTTAAGCTAAGTCAAGATATAGCTGAAATAAAAAGTAGTTTGTCCTTTTTAAGTGATCAATATGATTCCGAAATTGTTACCAGAAAAGAGAGTAATGAATTAATTAAAGAGATTTTACAAACCGTTAAAGATTTAAAAGCAGAGTTGAGTGCTAAAGACAGAATTATTGAAGACTTGACGTTCAGAGTGAACAAGTTGGAGCAAAAGGAGCTCCAAAACCAGCTGGAGATTACTAATATTGAGAAAAAATTTGAATCACAAAGTGAGATAATATATTTTGTGAAAAATACTGGTGATACTATTGGCATTGATAAAAGTGAAATGGCTAATATTGATGTTTACTCTGTGCGAAGATATAATCCAATATGGCGGACCCGAACATTAGTACTAGTGTAGCTAGTGATAAAAATGAAATTATTAATGGAAAGTGTGCAACAGAAATGTGCAATGTATGTAAGAAGCAATTTTTAAAAGAAAATCGGAGGTGTTGGAATGTGATAATTGCGCGCAGACTGTGCACAAAGGCTGTTCAAGAAAGAACAGGGAATGCACGATGTGTGAACCGTGTTTTACCTGTGAAATGGACAAAGTGAAGGAGGTAAATAGAGATGTGGTCTGTTTGAAGTTAATAGAGGAACTGGGAAAGGGTCAAAATAAAATAATTGAACTGACAGAAAGGATTACCAGCCTCGAAACAGAGTTAAGGTTAAGAAACGAGAGTAACTATAATGTAAACAAAACAGTGTCGTATAAGCAAGGGTTAGAAAACACGAAAAGAAATGAGATAAATGCTAATAACAGTAGTTGGGTTATTATTAAGACGGATGAAAATGAAGCAAAGGTTCAAATGTTCGTTGTGAAAGCGAAGGACTATACAATGAGGGGAAAGATAAGTAAGCTCATTAAAGACAATGTGAGACCTTCAGACATAAAAGCGAAAGTAGTGAACTCAGAAGAAAATGAAGAGTGGAGAAGTATTGATCAGGTGTAATGATGAAATTTCAGCGGAAAATCTGAGGGAATCAGTGATTCAAAAGTTCGGGGAAAAAGTAGGGGTGTCTAAGAATTTGAAGAATAAATGCAAGCTCGAGATATCGATAGATAAAGAAGCTGGGGAAAACGTCGAAACTAGCGATCTGGAGAGAATGTTGATAGATCAGAATGGCATAGAAAGGATGGATGATGATTATTGCTTTAAAGTAATATACAGACGTACACCAAACAATAATGGTAAAACACTGATTGTGTTTGAGGTGGATGATATCACAAAAGAAGTTATTTTTAGTGAGAAAGGAGGGAAGACTGCGCTAGAATGGGAAATGTATGAGGTAAGAAAGCATATTAACATTATACATTGCTACTCTTGTCATGGCATAAGAGTGCTGGCTGTACATCAAAAGTGCTGTGTTGTAAATACTGTGGGGATAATCATGACTGGAATCAATGCCTGGCAGAATATCCGTTTTGCATAAGTTGTTTTAGAAGAAACAAGAAAAATCCACATTTAGATTAATGGGACTGTTATCACATGGCCCACAGCAGACCATGCAGAGTATTCATGGATATCAAGACCCGGCTTAACAGCAAATGGGAATAGGGAGGAAGCCCACAGGCAAGCAGTGAGAAAATATATTTGAACATTGCAGATTTGACTAGACATAAGGATGAATTAGAGTGGTTCATGTTTAAGAGAAAACCTGTAATTGTATGTCTAATTGTAAGTGAGACGCATGTGACTGAAGAAGTGGAGGTACAAGAGTTATATATTCATGGGTACAAAAATATTTCATTCACGTCCAAAAGTAACCAGACTGGTGGTTGTTGTATTTATGTAAGGGATGATCTGAAGGTGGATAAAGTTTCTAGGCATGTAGTAGAAAGAAACTGTTGGTTGTTGGGTGCACAAATTGTTAAATATGGGTCTAAAATAGTTACTTACACGTTATATCACTCTCCAAGTAGCTCTCAATCAGACTTTATGAATTTTATGACTGATTGTGATATTGTTCTAGTTGGTGATTTCAATATAGATATGCTAAAGGATGACTTCTATGCAGTAAAACTTAAGAGACTTGATTGGTATGACTGACCTCAAACTCTTGTATGATAAAGCAATAAGAATAGGCAGGGATTCAGAAACACTAATTGACTTAATTTACAGTAATAATAGCGAAATAAGTGTTAATGTAACTGAAGAATGTAATATAACCGATCATGAAAGTCTTGTATATCTTCTCCTAAAAACTTTTCTCAAGCCGAGAATCATATGCAAAAGACTTTACTGAAGTGAACAAAAGGTCTCATGATAATGGCTTAATTATAAGTAAAAATAAAACAGAAACTATGCACATTACGAATAGGAACTTTGTGTAAACCTAAATGTTTTACCAGTGGATATGCTGCAGAAATGTATATTAATTCTGGATCATTATTTCAATGACAATTATAAAAAACTATACCACAGTACTCATATAGGTAAACTACGAAAACCTAATAAATACCTTGTACCTAAATACAATAATAGGTATGGAATGGTAACCACACAGTATATGGTACCCCGGATTTTCAATGACCTCCCCAAGGACCTGCTAAACCTAAGCAATATCTCTCAGGTAAAACAAAGAGTAAAGATATGGTTAATATCTACATATTTTGAAAATTTGTAATACGTAAACTTCCACAATTGTCATATCCGAAATGGCACCTCCAGATGGACTCTTATGCCTTGGAGGACCAGGTTTTTTATTATTTTGTATTATTGCGTTGAATATAATTTATACTGTATAGTTATGCTTTTGTATGTATTCTATTGCTGTTATTTTTGTACATCATTATTGCTATACATATTCAATTCATGTTCTAAAGAAATGATTAGTACTTGTAAAAGCTCCCATCAATGGATACTTTGTAATGTATGTATTTTTGACAAACGTAAAAAAAATGTTTTGATGTAATAAAGAATTCAATTCAAATATAAAAATGTGCAAATCACCTAAGTCAGTTTCCGTATGCGATGTCTTACTTAAATCTTTTGTGGACCTTTCTGAAGCTTAGGCTCCAGGATTTTGCCGCTATACGCGAGCGACAGCTAAGACGATGTCTTCCCAGTTATACTTCTTACGCAATCCTACCGTAATTTCAGGGATATCTTGCATAGATATTACAATTAAACACCACACACAATCTATATAACTAAATATATGGATGTCCATATTCAACAAAACATTCGAAATAAGCTACACAAGGAAGTAGAATTCATCTAAAACATAGCTTCTCGGAACGAATAATAATAAAGATTTTAATAACGTAGATAATAAGTAATGTAATTTAGCGTCAAATGCACCATTATTATCACCAAACTATTGTCATTACTGGTCAAAAATGACGGGTGGGCACGAATGCAGCATTACATTAAAATTAAAATAGCTCAAAAATAAACAAAGCCATGGCTCAGAATTACTAAACCATGCAACTCATTTAGGATTTATAACTTTTCTGGGAAATAATTCTTATCTAATATGAAAAAGATCCATAATCGGACTAAACTTGTAAATGAATTCATTTTTTCGGGATAACTATCAATTATAAATTTTCGTCCAGTATCCTCGCAAGTTTATCTCGTATACAAGATATCAACTCTTTCTAAATCTATCCACGAAATAACACTAATTCCTTTAAGCGATATCAAAAGTATTACACCTTTGAAGAAGAACTATTTTTATTACTATAAATTTGATTACGTTTTACTATAAATCTTCAACATCATAAAAAATACCTCACCCAAATTATTTTGGTGACTACAGCGAAATTTTAAATGTGGAAAGAATTCCTTCTAAGACGTAAATTACAGTTTACAACTTAGGAAGAATTTCTTCAACATTGCCTAAGGATATTACATATAAATTGTAACGATAAACCGTTTTATATTATAGTATACATTCATTTTACTGATTCTGGAAATTCGCAGGCAACTAATGTTGTCTTTAAAAATATGTTATTAGGGTGCTTGCTTTCTAAACAGACTGATCTGCTCCTTATGTGCAGAATTAAAAATTTTATTGCTTAATTTCTGTGATAGATTGAAAATGAAAAACGGAATAAATGTGTCTGTTCAGAAAATACTGTTTCTGATATTTCGTTTTCATGACATTTCGACATTGGCATATTTAAATTTTATGAAGGAACATTAGATTAGGCATAGAGTTTGAATCTACAGGGAAGGTGAAGGAATGTAGAGAAAGGACTGTATATTTACTTTCCACGCCGAAATAAAGAAACATTTTCCAGTATTGCTTTTGAAGAAAATTTCCAAATAAAGTAATCACCTTCAGCTGATTTATCACTAATAATGCAAAAGTATACGTAATAACTAATACTATTAGTTACTTTCACCGCTAGCTTAATTATTCAAGTGTTTTGCGTTATAAATTTTCACATATTCGACATTTGTAACAAGATATTAAGATAATAAATATCTCCTAACTGCTGGGTCATTATCTCTCTTGTATCAAATATGCCTCAAGGCATTAAGCCTACCAGAATTTCCAAGAACTATTAATTAACTTCAATAAAAGGCTCGCATTAGCATTTTTATTTTTGCTTTTCCGTGAAAGGCAATATTTTGCTACGGGTTTTCTCCCCCTTGCTTTACAAGAAGGTAAATCCTGAAAACGAGAAGCATTTTCCCTCTTTTAATTTCACCACAATATAGCCCAAATCGCACCCGACTCATCCTGTCCCAGGCAAAGTTCCCTTTTTTCTGTGGTTTTCTTCCTCGAACCAGTAATCCGAATCCATTATTTCGAACTCTTTCCGAAATATTATGAGAGGCATTCAAACTTAATTAGCTGCAGTAAAAATCAAATTGCTTTCATGTTTATTTTAAATTAAAATACCGTTTCGATTACTTAAAATATGTACTATTCTCTAGAACGTATTAATCTCATTTGGAAGAGAAAAAATTATAAATTAAGCAATTGATACAGTTGTACGCAATTTATCACGAGTGAAAAGTTAGTGTACCTGTGTTTTAATGCATAAAAAGTTCAAAAAGCAATAAATCATGCTTGGCGCTCTACTTCAATTTATTTAAAAGATTGTAGATTAATGTGTAAGCAAGAGCATGTTAAATTGTTCCGTTATTCGGATCATACATGTTTCAGATTTATTGGTGCAAAAGGAATATAAACAAGTGAGGTAACAATCGCACAAATTACACGAAGAGCTTTTTTTTTAACCGATAGCTATCTTTACATCGGAATAAATAAAAGTAGATGCGAAGTATTGCTGCAGGTATTTTTCTAAGATTTTTTTCCGATTACTCTCCAGCAAATATCCTAAGGCTACCTTTTTTTGCGAATTGACCCGAAAACATATGCTGCTGAGGACGAAGAAAGTGGTTGTAACGTAAAGAGAGGATTGTGTGCATTTATATGCAAAGGAAAGGACTGAAATGGAGTGTTTGGAGCGAAATACCCGGGAATCGTAGGCAAAAGACATTCTTGGGGAAAACAAGACCACTCGACAATGAGTAAAGCCTACATAAATGATTTCCGTAAAGGAACGGGATGGCAACTCATGCTTTCATTCCACTATACCACAAGTGTTTTACTTCTACAAAGGATTACTCTCACTAAACCAATCTTATCTCTCCAATCCAAGGCCTTTCAATGGATGTTCTCATAACCAAGTTATTTTTAAATATCCACATTCTCAATGATTTCGCGGATATTTACATTAGTAGCCATCTGTCAGATCTGAATACCGTCCAAAGACCGTTATATGTATATTATCCCATAATTATGCACGTGTCACCTAAATCGTCAAATTAGCGTGAAAACCCAAAAATAATTTAAAACTAGAGATTAAAAATCGTGACAGATCTCTGTAACTTGTACTATACATAGCTAGAAGAGTTCTTCCTATTTATTTTCTGATATGTTCTATGACAATATTGTGTAGTTATTTTATGAAATGGAAAAATAATTCTTTAACTTTTAAGTCAAATTAAATTTTAACCACGCAAATCCGTTTGTATAACACATAATCGACAAAAAGACTAAACAAAGATATAATGTCGCTTATGTCCCGAATTTTCGTCCTCAGAACGTGTTACAGCCCTATTTTGCATATTCTGAACCTGGTCACCATATACCAGGATAAAATTATCATTGCTTATTATGAAATTCTCTGCAATGCTTCTCAACCACCCTTCTTGAACACTTTCAAGTCACTCGATTTCCTATATTCGGCCATGCCGCTGAAATTGTTCACTCCTGAATATCATGATGCAGGGTCTCATCAAGCATCCGAGTAGACGGGGCGAAACTGGGGGGTGGGGGGAAAGAATGAATGTAAGAGCCCGGAGTCCCGCGCAATCCTAGTTACGCCACTGAAGAGAATACTAGTGAAAAGAAAGAAATCAAGACGATCGCAACGAAAACCGACTGCAGTTGGTGCATATTCATTCGAAGAGAAACCTCGCGAATACTCCGACCAAGCGGCGGACCAGAGACGATAACACGGTATGATTACATTCATGAAATATACGCCAGAAATCACAATTTTAAGAACAATAACGCAAGACCCGACCCTCTAAGCCATGGGGCATAATATCTTTAATATATGCCACCGATTAGTTCCATAAAGGCTCATTTTGTTTTTATAAAAATTATTCCTAATTAACTACTATCATAGACGTAATATAAATTCGTAGGATTGAGATGACTAAAATTATCACGTTCATGTTAGAAAAAAAAAGAAGTCGAATGAAGCCTCAATGGAGACGCAGCGCGCTAAAAGATTTAGGTCGCCGTCTTTGCGATATTCGTGCTCTGACGACGTGCATCATAGGAGGCGACAGTAATTTAGATTGAGGCTGACGAACTGCTTCCGTTCTGGATTTTTTATGGACTTCTCAGGACTTTCCATGCTAACCGCCGCCGCTTGATGACGTCACCTTCAATATGGCGACCACGCGTGCTCGGCAGCACTCGAAGATCCCCGGGCAGAGACTAACTAAGAACGCAACAGGTGCTCTTCGGTTACCGAACGACTCTTTCCATCTGTTAGCAAACACGCTTAGCGAGAAGGAAGAGTTTTGGAGGAGGTGGAGAAAAGGTTTAGATTCTAACAACTAGTCACAATTACTGCTTATAAAAATGCCGGAAAATTATAGCATTTTCAAATCACGTAAGGTTAAACATATTGCGTTTCAAATATGAGATGACTTTGTTAAAATGAAAAATTTCTTGCAATATCTTAAGATAAATAGGAAGGAAATTTCTCAAATGTCACCAAATACACAATAAATAGACTATTTCCGATTTTACGAGTCAACAAGTAATTATTAGTGCCATTTTTATCTCTCAACAAATACTTTCGTACGAAATAGGAAATATTTTTCAGTCAGTACCTGAAGACCTATCAGCACAGCAAAACGCCAATAAAATTGATATTTCGCAGAAAAATATTTTTATTGTTTTTCATTTCGATTAGCGTTTATTTGTTAATGTTGCACTCCGAAATTAAACCTGATAATATAGAGAATTCTAGTGGCCTTAAAACGGCCGAGCAAACTAAATGTACATATAAGTTACCAAGTAGTCTACCTCAGCGCCACTTCACCAAACGATGCACCTCAAAATATATATGAACTGTACCTCAACAGTGCGTATGGTCCAGTACAATCTTTGCACTGAGCAATATTTTTAAATTTCGAATTCTTTATGAATGAATTGTACAGACCGTCATGAGGAATACATTCGTTTTAGCCGAGAAGATTTTTGTCCATATTCCATAGCGATGGCTCTAGCAGAGAGGTAGTTGCGTTAAATTTTAACCACTTACTTGTTAGATTAAGGCGCCTCTTTTCCTACGTTTATTATTTTTTAAATATTCGACTAAACTAACGAAGATTTTTTCTGCTCGAAGTTGCGAATCCAATATTTTTTAAAGATTTAACTTCCTGGTTATGAATTAAAGCCTGCAGATCTGATTTTTTTTATACACTGGTTACTTCCAAAATTTTATTCTTTCTCCTGAGAACATCAATTATATGCTTGAATTTGAGGCCTCGGTATCTATCAAGAACAGCTTGCAAAATAAATAGAATAAGGTTATGACATAGCAGCAACTTCTTGGTAGCAGACTGCTTTCACCTGAGAAGAGAAGATTTTAACTATACCAAGAAGGACGTGAATAGTGGATCTTGGAAGGTCTTAAATGAGAAAGTACGCTTATTTGATCTTTTCCGAGTGCTTTACTATGCATTACTATGTCAGTCGCGTTATAGATTTCACACAGCGCGACATTAGATATGCCTTTTTGTTAACATTATTATTTTCAATTTTGTTCACGGGCACATAAACTGACTGGACGTTTCTACGTATTTGTCTGTGACCTATTGTGGAGAGTATACCGTCCTATCTCTGAATCCATGAAACTTGAGGGAATTTCTCATCTTTCATCAGGTTATAGCGGATAACGAGATTATTAAATAACAAGTAGAATTTCTATAGAAAAATTAACCTATTCACTGTTTTATTAAATGAAGAGCTTAATGTTCGAAAAAATCAATGGATTAGTTTATAGTGCAGTTTCTTTTAATGGTAGCAATGTTTTCGATTCTTTAAAATACGAGAAAATTCTGTCAACACAGTTATTTTATTAACAATGCAGACATTTTCAGTTTTAGTTATTGTACTACTGACGGATTACATAACGAATGAACACACGTAAATACCATCACTGCGCACTTGAAAACCGGATACATCACTTTTCTACCTCCTTTTCAGCCACAATTTCAACTTTATTGAGAGCGCAACGATTAGATATAGGACACCGAGGGGAAACCATAAACGCTTCTTTTTAAAATGTGCTAAAAATCGACTCCACTGCTGAATTGACATGGATACTATTGTACTCTCTCTCTCTCCTAGTTTTTCCCTTTGTCTCTAAAGCTCCATAACCGTATTTTTGTGTCCCTTTGGCCAACTCTATCCTTGAAACTGCCCTAAACACATCAAAACCCTCCATCCGGCGCAATCTGCCGTGCGTCATTATCGAAGCGGATACTGCTATTATTCAGCCGATAGCTGTTTATTTGAGGATTCCGCATGTTGTTCGTTTATTGAGTCTCACGATAACTTCGCCATCAAATAAATAACGCATCGATGGCAAACTTTTATCTGAATGTATATATGTGTATATTCAAACGTACATATGACTATGAGGCTGAAAGTTTTTCGTGGATTATGTTGCTACAGACTCTATTATCCTTTGAATGACACTATACTTATGAGTAACTTTGCTTCGGGCGTAATTTTAAACAATTTTAATGAGCCGAGCAGAAATTTCAGCAGCAACAGCCAACTCTGCTGTTTTAATATAATTAATTGATCTAAACTGTCACGACTCTTTAAACAGATAATTTGATTACATAAAATGGAATGGCCTAAACATTTTTTCTTGATTAATATTATTTTTTGGCCATTATTTATTTGTAAAATTAAAAGAATGGCGAAAGACGTAGTTATTTAATAATTTTGTTTGTACGAGGCACATTACGCGGAGTTTTTTCGTGGTTCAAGTAATTTTATAATTTAATGGAGGTGTTAACGAATTAAGAATGACATTTTACTTCGAAATTATTTCTTTATGATAAACCAGATTCAAACGATTCGATCTATCAGACCGTATATAATGAGAATTTACTAAGGAGATGACAACTTTACAACATACTAAGAATGCCTAATTAATAAAATCTGCTTTTATATTGACTATTGCATTCGAAATATTGGTATCTTCATAAATGTAAAGGAAAATACATGTATAATTATTATTTTTTCTTGAATTTGAAGTAACATTTATACTTATTAATAATTTCAGTAAATGACGTTAATTATCATTCAATACAGATAATCCAATAAGAAAGTTTTTTCATCAGTTCAAAATTAGTATCGAAGCATTTGGCGACATTGACACCTTAAACGTATGTTCAAGAGAACGAGCCGAAAAGCTGCTTTTTCAGCACATAACGACGAATTCTGCCGGTATAATGACGTCACATTTGCAGCTTATACTTGGTGCTCAGAGGAAGTAGTCCAGCAGAGGCAAATTCGGTGATTGTGGCGAAGCTAATGTGGTCGCCAAACATTAGCCTAAGAAGCTTCACGCTGTAACCGTTACCCAGGAAAACACCGAAACGTGGCAGTTTAAATCCTTCCTTTTCTATTTCTGCAGAAACTGCAGATTTCCTGAGCAAATGCATGTCGAGCCCCAATCAAATGCCAATTTTGGCTCTCCACAGCGGCACGTTTCGCGATAAATCGCTCTTTATTTTTCTCGAATGAATAGAATCACGCTGAACTTTATTTCCTTTAGGACGGGCATCGTTAAAAGACGCTATCTATAGTTGCGACGCATTTGAAATTTTCAAAGCATAATCAAAAATAAGAAAACTCTACAAATCCACTTAATCCCGACATTTTATTTTTTTGTATAGCGCGCCTTAATGCCTGTTTTTTTCTTTTGATTGCCCGCGCTTTTGTAATTCGCATGAAAGCTTTTTGTTCCGCAGAAAAAGACACAGGGCTTAAAAATTCACCGCATATTTTCCAGTGATATCGATCGAGCAATTCCTCCCGAACGTGGTTTTTGGGAAAATTTATCGCCTCTTCCCGATCGTTATAAACCTCCTGGCTTATGAATATCGGGTCACGATCAAAATTCGCCGAGTTACACGAATTGCCGAGATTTTATTTGCCGACCGGCGGGCCAATTGGCGTCCTTCGGGGGGATGTGCAAATGGCGCATTAATCGTGAACGAGGTTTGTCGTCCATTTCGCCAGCGCCATCCGGTGGCCGTTTCCAGAAGCTCCTCTGTCTGACCCGTTCGCTTGACCCCTGTCGTTTCCCGCCCCACATCCCCCTCCCCTTCTCTCCATATCCCATTCGACTCTTTTGTTTGCCTACGATTTCACTATTGTTTTTTTTATTATCTTTTGAGAGAGACTGATTGGAAATGGAGAGCCATAAGGTTTTTATTGGGTGTCTGTGTTTGTCAATTGATCGAGGCGCAGTAATATGAAACCTATCTCTCCACCTCTCTCTCTATCTCTCTTTGGTGATAAATTATTGCTCCTGTTATTACAACAGCTATGAATTCCTCTTGCCATACTTTCCTTGAATGGAGGATTCTGATGGATGGTTATTAAATCTTATTTTTAAACCTAATTTTTTCATATCCGGTCGTCGCTATGAAATGCCGCGGTTAATTAAGTTAAATATTGATGTTACGTTCCCAAACATTCCGTCGGAATTTAATTATTTGTATAAAACAATGAGGCAATTGAATAACTAAAAGTGGAGTGGGAAAGCACGTAAGAGAAGGTTCAAAGCTCTAGCGATATATTTTGGTCAATAATAATGGCGTTTGAGTGTGCTGGTATTAGCCTAGATATCATAAATCAAAAGTTATTTTACTTTGTTAATACCTTTTGTTCAAACTCCATTATTTTAAGTAAGGTAAATTATTCCATTGAATTTTTGCTGCACTTCCCCTCTTTCAAAATGGAGTGTTACTTCGAATATAGTACAAAAGTATTTGAAGAGCAATTTACGACATTCAAAGAAAAGTTAGTATTACAAATAGAATAAAAAATTACACTGAAATTTCCTATCGTGCTTTCCTTTGGTCTTCACGAGAATAAAATTCAAATGTGTATATTAATGAAGAATTAGGATCGATTTTAATGAAATGGGGTCGCTTCTTCAAAACCTTCATCTTGCACCTTAATCGAATGAGACGAGCGCAAAAGAAAGAAAATTTTCGCGACAGCTGACTCGTAAAATTTCCCCCTTAACTTATTAGGAATTAATAAAGCTTTCATAATGTCATCAATTAGATGATACCAGGTTCATACGCTGGAAGTGGGACAAAAATGGCTCGTGATTCTCATATTTTTAAAAGCTTTGTATTTTAAATTCCCTATATTTTTACGGACGTTTCATTATAAATGATTAAAGTTCATGGAAAACTTTCAAGATATTTACTCGAAAAATTATTATTAAAAAGAAATTTAAGCCGAATGGGTTAATAAAAAAATATGAAAATAATCTAAATGAAATAACTGATTAAATAAATAAATTAAAATGACAACATATCGAAAATCAATTTTAGTCGCCATCACAAGAAATAAATTAAAGCCGAAAATATCACGTTAAACATAAGATGGGGTGAATCCAATATCGATTCTAAGAATGCCGTTAGGTATAGGAAGAAATATTACCCTATTACAAGAAAAGCTGCAAAATTTAATGATGCCGAATATTTACTATTTCAATTAAGTTAATTTACTAGAGTGAAATTAACTATAATATAAATAAAAGCCATAGCAAACGTTGTGTGTAATGCTTTTTGAAGCTTAATATCTCGCAAACGACTGAACCGAATTTGATGAAATTTTTAGGGTAGCATTATGATATAATAATAAAACGTTTTAATATATTGGTAATATATAAAAGCCTTATTCTGTCCCTTTGTCGTTTTGTCACTCCCTCTGTCATGCTCTGGGAAAAAAAAAAACAGAAATATACCTGGCGAGAGAGGACTAAGGTCAGCTTTTGAAGCACAATAGATACTCGCGGCGAGGGTTTCGAACCTTCGCTCGGATCGAAGGCAACCCTCTCTGCTGGAGGTATGATTTCAAGTCAAAGAAGACTGCCTCAATTTTATTTCAGAATAATCAATCATCCCCGTCATTTTTGACGGGCACTTATCCTAGCGAAGTAATAAAGTCACAATAAGGTACAACTTGGGGGAAATTTCTTGGTATTTCCCAATTATGTATTGGCCTCAACTATGTTTTTTTCCGACTAAATAACTTCCCGCTAGAAAGCTTTCGGGAACATTATTCGTTTACTGCGACAAAATGGCATCACGATGCCTTAAGCTCTTGTTCCAAATTCAATCGTGATTATGTTAATGTCTAAAGGATCTAAATGCACTTTTTTGTGCAAAACATAAGACTTTCGCTTTAAAACAGAAATATAATGGCATCTACTATTTGAAGGATGTACAGCGAACAGTTGCTAGTTATTTTAGGAAATACATTAAAATATCCTACGGAATTGAAGAGAGATATAATCTGATTAGAACGTTTTGCTGTTTTATGGGGTGCGTTCGCTCAAAGCACATCGTTTAGTTTCAGATATTCTATAGCACGATACGCGCTTGTGATACACTGTACACTTGCCTAACTCGTGAAAACTATTTTCGCTTGTAAATTCTTTATATTATTACTAAAATTTTGATTTTACTATAACATTTCAAATGTTGCTATTGAAAAGTAAGGCATTTTCACATAAATGAAGCGTTGCTATTATAACTTTCATTTATAATATATCGATATCCTTGCTTTCAAATAATTTAATCTCGCACATATACAAGAAGTTGATTCTTCCTTACAGACGCTGTCTTCTGCTTGATAAATTGACATTTTTTGATAAATCTCTGGAGAAGGCAAAAATTATTGCACGGGATAATCCAAAGCAGTGTTTACGAACCGGACTGCCTCAGTACTCTTTAGCTGATTAATACACGATTCGGAAATGAGGATAAGTCGTTAATGATGTGGTATTATTGAACGATTCCAGGCCCTGTGTTATCCGTACATAAAAACGTAAACGTAAATGAAACTAGTTTCAAGGTGGGATTGCCGAGAAGTTTGATTCAACTATGAATAAAGAGAGCCGCGCTTTCCTCATCACCGCTCCGAGGAATTAAAATGAGCAAAAACCTCAGCAAAGATAAAAATACCTGAGGCAAAATTAATCAATTTCAAATCATGACGCGTCGGTGCGTTTCCACGGAGGAAGAGCCACAAAGATGTAGGCAATACGAAAATATTAACAAGTAATAAGTCATCGAGAATGAAGAGCTGCGTAAACCACCTTGGAAACCCTCTGAAATCGATTAGCACAGAGAAAGAAAACCTCTCACACTACTACGAAACAGTCTTCCCCCAAACCATAAATCCTTCCGAGTCGCAATGCCTTAACACGCCCACCTTACTTCCACTGCAACTAGCCTTCTCCCCTCCGCCTTAGCCTAACCATTAACGAGCTCCTATAATTTTCATCGCTAACCCTACAAAGGACTTCTCAGTATTCCCATAGCAACCAAAATGGCCCTCTCTCTCTCTCAGACTTCCCTCGCTGTTATCCTTATTCCAAGACTCAAGCGCCGCTTGCCTCCAGGAAGTGACTCATGCTCGTTTATTATCCTTCCCCTAAGCCACCCCCTTTAGCCGCTCACTCAAGACGTTGTTTGACCGGCTTCGGTGCGTAAGACTGCTAATGGCATTCCGAAGGAAAAGAAAGCATGGCAAATTGAACCCTCCCCGTTACCGGAACTCAGCAACGAATTTTCTCCGGTTATTGCGCTTTCATGAGATTGATGTCCAGTCTGATTGGACGACTATGTCTATGCCACGGAAAATTGAATGCATTTTTCGGCTATTCGATGCGCATAGCTTGTAAAATTGATTTCGGTCATTAGACATACTAAATTATTCTATATTTAACCAAGTCCGGTGATTAAAATGTCACTGTGACACACGTGCAGAATGCAGGACCGTTACACGCTCCTTGAGTAATAACTTGAATTAATCTGCAATCAAGAGACATAGTTACGTTTATTATTTAGATATTTACCTTAAAATTAGATACCACCTTTCATGGTGACATAAACCAGAAATTAACATCTCTATGATCTACATTTAGCTTCTAAACTCATGAAATTCACTATCTGATATATTTATCGCGTATGGAAGAAGTGACAAACACTATTCTTTACATTAATTCTATTGTTGTTGAATTATATGAGACAGAAATCGGACGAAATATCTTTAAAAATATATTAACCGAACGTCAATGTATGCATAAGTTGCACTTCTCTTTCTATGATTAAGATCCACACAATCTTGCTGGACATTGCCAATGAGAGCGGAAATAATTATTGGGATCGCTCTCTGGTGAACCATCCTTGGAAGTTCGAATTTCCCCCTGCCGTACTCGTACCGTATTGCGCAAAAGCACTAAAGGAGTGACCAAGTAGTATAGACACTGATAATTTTATCCTACAGTTCGTGGTGTATTCGTCGTTTCCGATTCTGTGCATGTACATACATATTACACGGATTACGATCTAGTACAGTGGTTCTCAACCTTTTGCCTCTTGCGTCTCACCTACCACTTTTACAAGAAACCCTGGTCCCACCATGATATAAAGAAAATCCTCAATTTTTCTAATAAATTTACTTCTACGTTTATAAGCATATAATTAGTACATTAATAATTGGTAGACACTAAGGAGAAGGTCAAAAAAATATTTAATTGGTAAATCCGCAAAAATTTATTTATTTATTTAAAAAAATAATTTTTTTATACCAAGTAAATATTTTTTAATTCGACAATATGAAGAAATTCCATCAAGTTACGCCTAAGACTGTTAACTATATAAAGGAGAAGGTGCCAGAAAGTCTAACCGATTGCAGTGCCTAAATGTCATCAGCCGGCTCTGGTCCCACCTAGACGGCTTTCAAGTCCCACCAGTGGGACGCGTCCCACCGGTTGAGAAACACTGATCTAGTATGTACAATGTAATTATGATCATTATGTTCCACAAGACTTAGCTCATATTCGGTACCATTGGCAGAAAGAAATGTCTCTCGTGGACTTTAAAAATTTAGAAACATCTATTCAACTTAATATAATATTTTTATAAATAATATAATATTTTTATAAATGGCCAAAAACGTTGATCAAAATTCGCATTGTAATGGAGATTGATGTCATAAGCAATACAAAATATGCCATATGTATAAAAAATAACTAGTATATTGCTCGCTGCGACATTGATAAATTGAGCTCTACCTAGTCCTCTGACGAAACTCAGCAGTAGCAGGGGCAACTTAACTATATGGGCTGCAGCCGTAGGGCGCCCGGCGCCGCCGCTCCACAAATAAAATATATATATTTTTAAACTTCGCATCTTTGTCATTTAAGCTCAAAAAGTATAAATTGTTATAACCTTTTATTTCTCAAGAGGCTCATCATCTATTACATGCTTCAGGTAGTGAGTATGTGGCTACTTCCCTGTAATTCATAAATATTTTGGGCAATCGGAAATGTTAGGGGTTTTCTGAAAGTACGTACTACGTAGGACGGCAGCATTCAAAAATTTCACTCGTCGCACACTGTATACTGGACAGAATCATAATAGCTATTCTTCAGAGACTCCGAGGAGAAGTGAAGGTCTGGCGAATTTACGAGGGCTTAACGAAGGTTCACAGGTTTACGTTCGAAAATTCTCGGGCCATGTGATTTCTTTCCATAAGCATTTCTCGATGCCAAAACATGATGATATAAAGGTTCACTCATATAGAATGCACATATCCACGGGACGAAACGAGTATAAGCTAGGTCTGTTTGTACAAATATCCATACCACTTGAGATGGCAATCTGGACCTACATACCCTGTGATAATTGTTTCTCTGTTCCCAGGAATCTTTCTCGTGCCCTGTGGCTAATCCGATGTAAGTCTTTACAACGAAAGGTAGTCGGCAGTATTACTGTATTAAATACGTATTAAATTTACGTGAATGCAATTTCGATGTACATGTACTTACATAGATTGAATCGTGTTGTTATTTTCAACATTCTCCGCAATCCACACATTAGGAGTTTTGTCCTTCTTTAGAATGGATCGTGAAGTAGAAAGAAAGTTCCATTCCAGTGCATCGAAAGAAAAAGCCTAGGCGAATTGGAGAAGATGGATTAAGAACCACATAAGGGAGTCTTATATTTTTTTTATAAAATCAATTAATTACTCAACCCGACAGTCGTGGTAACCTGTCCTTTTGTACAGAAATATCTAGTTTTGCGGTTTACCTTCGTTAGGCTTAGGCAGTGCTGCCTTAACCATTGGGCTAAATGGGCTATGAGACACTAACTTCCTTACATATAACTTCTGCTTCGTCACATTTTTTCATTGACTGTGTTAGATTAGATATTCGTACGAACAATAGTACAGACATAAACATCCGTGTCATTCGGCGACGGCGCTATTGCAGCGCCGCCTAACGATGACGATGAGGGACGATGAAATTACATCTAAAGCAGAGCTTAGTTTGAGGACAATAATAGATTCAACTATTGAATTTACATTTCCTAATGTTGCTACTGCTTAGCGCATTTTTTAAGTATTGTTGCTACAAATTGTAATGGTGAAAGATCTTTTTCGACGCTAAGAAGACTAAAATACTATCTGCTTTCATCTTTAGGAGAATGCCAAATTAATAATTTAAGCATATTATCAATTAAATCGGAATTATTTAAAAATATTGATTGTGCAGAAATTATCAACCAATTTGCCAAAAGTAAATGTAGAAAGAAGTACTTTTAAGATATTTTATTTATTTATTAACTGCGTTATTATTTGAGTTTCTATTTTTTTTAAATAAAAATGTGTATTGTTTTCATTTATGATTAATAAAATTGATATGTATTTAGGTATTTACTTTTACAGCCTCAGAGGCCCACCATCTAAAATACTATAAGAAGCCATAGTTTGGTTAGAGTTTGTTAGACAGCCATTTCCATAGGTGAATTACGTGGAAAAATATATTTCGTGCGGAGTGATAGAAAATTCGTGACATTTTCCGACAATATTGTTTCCTTTTTTTTAAAGAAACTCGGGTTATTGTGTTAGGTAATTTAGGGTCTCTCGATATACGTATGTCCATAGCAGTGGCGTAGGGAGGGGGGAGGCCTCAGAGGCCCACCATCTAAAATACTATAAGAAGCCACAGTAATGTTTTGAATCAATTTTTATATATTTAGAAACAGCATAGGAATAAAGCTATGTAATTTTAGTAAAGTATTTGAAATTATATGTACATTATGTACTATAAAGTTAGAAATGTTTGCATAAAAACAATTTTTTTACATTTTTCCTCATTATGTTTTAAAGATCACATTAATTTTGCAGTAAGATTGTATTTACAGAAATAATAACAAATTTATTAGAAAAATAACTTAATCTGCTATATCTGAAACAACAATTTAAACAAATAATACGCTTCATACTGTGCTTTCCACACACATGTGAGCACACATTGTGAGCATGTCGTGGTGGATTTACCAATAAAAGTATGGAACATCGAAAGCGGCCATCTCCTCGTGCCTCTCTTTGTAGTATATGTACTTCCTTGTCATCTGATCTATAGTATCGACCCCTCCTTTAATGGAATTATAATAAATATTTATCTAGGATTTTTCGGTATCATATGGCATCTTCTGGCTCGCGACGAATTCTTTTGAAATGGAAAAATTACAATGCAGTATGTTATCATGTCGTAAAATGCACTATTTTAACCCTCAAGGTCTGTGCCCTGGCTTGGGCCACTATTCGTTTGGGAAGGGTCATTCTTTTCCTGGCTACCTGAATCCGAGGTTTTACGAGACCGCGGGTTTCACTGCCACTTCTTTTTGTTGTCATACTGTCATAAAACGACCACGATGCCATATTGCTTATTGGTATGCACCAAACTAATGTCGCATTCATATTGAAGAAACAAAACAAAAATCCACCCACCCTCGCCTGCATGTAAGGTTTTTCACACCGATACATTGCTCTATGAGAAGACAAATAAACTACTAATAAGGAGAGTGTGGAAATGAATGAAATGCAACATAATTTGAATATAAATAGCAATACTGGGAGGCGGGAGTTGCAAGAATAAAATCGATCAATCAGAAGGCACTCTATAATTTAGGCCACCCGCTTGTCAAGGCATGCAGCCAATGACGAAATAATTTTCAGAAAATTGAAATATGTATACATTGATGGAAAACTTCAAGTAGTTGTTATCTATGAGTCTCTGCATAATGTAATTAAATATCAAGACGTCATCTTTATTTTTAATAGAGATACATACGAAAACAAAATTTGTGGGCACCCCCCTTGGTTGTTCTAGGGTTAAAACTTAGTAGTAATCCCCACCCCACTACAAGAGGGCGCATCATGTTACTACTCCAGGGCGCCCAAATGTCTTAAGACGGCCCTGAGCAGTAGGAGTTGCTTCTAGCCAGGAAATAACGTAGTGAGATCAAACACATAGTGTATATGAGAAACTTGTGTTATACCGATTTTTTAAATTGATGTACTAAAATAATCAACAAATAATTCGAGAAGAACGATAACCTGACTCAATTAATTAGCAGAAGAAATAATAAATATTACTATCGTACTGCCAGAGGGAGGAGAGCATGAGGCAGCCACGAAAATGAATAGAAGAGGGAAAAATGGCCGATTAGTATAAAATGATATACTGCATGAGAAGATGATGGAGGATTAATGCAGGGATAGACTATTCGTTTGATTGATATTATCTTTTATAGAATGGAAAAGATATACACATTTCACAGCCAGAAATTTCACGAGACAAAGTGTCACAGGCTGAATGCGACTTCTTGATACCCAGAAAACCCGCGTAAAAGCAAACGAATAATGTAGCAGACAGCACGGAATTGTCTGTGAATAAAGAAGAAATTCCCAACGGCTAATTCGAGGCCGAAAAAAAACTTTGCCAAGCGGTCATATAAATATTTTCATAACTTTTAACAGCATTTTTCCGAGAGAATTTTCATATAAAAACGCTCGAGGGACTTGTGTTTCTCGTTTGAAGGTGCCCAAGTCAGAATTTTCGAAGGAATTTATATTTTAAAGCAAAACGAGAAAAAATAAAACAGCGTCCGACTGTTTGTTTAGTAACCAATGCATAAAATAATGACAGTTGCACGGGTTTTATTCTGGTATGAAGTGGAGCCCATTTCCACCAGTATTAATTGATTTCTCTCTCTCTACACACGATGGCTTCGATATCCAAAAATAATGCATTTCAATTAACTTTTTTAAATTCGAACGAAAATAAACATTTCCCCCGGAGTAGATCGCTTCGCGCATCACTTCCGGTTTTCCCTGGAAAATTCTATTTAATTCGTAAGACTTAGTAAAGTTGAAATTGTAATTTGAATAAAAAAAACCGCACGCAATTACAACGCACTTTCATCGGGCTGAATAAGGACAGAACATAAGTGACCACGATTTGTTAGGAACGTTCAGGTGCGGTTAATTTGCATAAAACCAAATTCGAGTTGATGTATCGAAATAAACCGAATCTATTTTTTTATCAATTGCTTTTAATTAACAGCGCTTAGTATCAATATATGTTGTTTGGTTATCTCATGAAACATTACGTTCCGTTTTAAGTGCATGTGTATCAATGTAACACACACACGTACGTGTGTGTGAGATATATTTCGTAATTTCCCGATTCCTGTCTTACGGATGAAATAATTCCAACTGCACTTAATTCCATCGCTTGTAATTTCTAAAAAAAAAATAAAGTCTGTTCGTAGCTAAATCAAAGTCTTCGATCTTTAATTTTAGAGTAAGTCCTCTTCTGATTTTGTATTGTACCGTACTTTATGCTTTAGGCAATATCGCGACAGTCGTTAACTTCGTGATTCTTTGGGGAGATCGGAACACTGGACTGCTCTTGTTTTCGTGATACATTCAGAAAATCCCGTAGTCGAAGCGGGAGAAACGCGATATTCTAGTTAACCGCTTCGAGGAATAATGGAATGCTTCCTTTGTAGGCATACGTCTTCCTCCCGTATAATCTCCGTGTCATGTTTACCCTTCAAAAAGCGATCGGCATCTAGTGATTTATCGGCACAAACATATTTTATGACTTTCTCCGGTTGATTTCCAGAAGATATATCTTCGTTACTATGGTTAATTATGAAGTTAAAACAAACAAGTTATCATTTAATAAAATGTCACCTCCTATACGATTTCAAAAGAGAAGATTAAAAATTAACCGCGAATATAAACAAAGAAATTTAACTGAGAAACGAACTGTAAAAAAAAACTTCCTTTGGTTCCTGAAATGATATACGCAGAATGAGCAATCATAGTCGGCTCTTGAGCCACATATCCGCAGTCGAGAAAAAGCCTGTGGAGCATGATTTTTTTTTAACGTATTCAAAATAAAAGCGAGTTGCTCTCACCCCACGAATTCACTAATCCATAATTCCCTCTTTTCTCCACATTACTCGATTAAAGTGTCCGCTTCCAGACCACTCCCGGACGAGAGTTTCGCCGTGTCAAAACGCAGATGCGTCGGATACGCGAAAAAAATCCCTCCGACTTTTATTAAACGTAAAAAAGCTCTCGTAGCAGGAACACTTTGTCGTCTCCAAAACAGCTATATAACGGGGCAAAAGAGAACGAGGAGGAGTAAAAAGAGCAAGAGATGGAGGAGGATGAAGAAGGGGGGGTGGGGGGGAGGGTGGGGAGAGGGCGGAAAAGGAGGATCTTGACGAGTGTACACAGAGCTCGCTGACGTATCACTCGTTAAAAAAAAGACACGGGAATTTTTCGCGAAAAAAAAAACACTCTCGCAATGCATCAATGAAAAAAGTAGAATAAAGGCGAAGGGAGAAATGAGAGAGAGAGCAAGTTAATTCGCCATTATACGCTTCGCTCCGTACCAGGCACTTAATCCTCTCTTCCAGGAGACTTGGCGTAACTGTTGAAGGGACAGTAAAGCGAGGAAGGTCTTTGGAGGGGAGAGAGGGAGAGAAAAAGATGCATGAAAAATGTGTGTGCGTGTGTGAGCGCATGCGTGTGCGTACTTGGATGGATATGATGGGAGTTTATACGTGGGGGGAGACGAAGAAGTAGCTTTTAAAGTATGAAAGGATGAGAAAGATGGAGGTCATAACCGCGAGTACGGAACACCTGTGTCGCTTGACGGAGAGGGTGCGGGTCAGTACGCCACCGCGCATTTCCTATATCCGTCTCTCCTTCTTCCCCTTTCTCCTCCCTCTCCCATTTCTCCTCCCTCTCCCCCCCCCCCCTCCCCATTTATCCTCCTCCCTTAACCGCCCTCCCTTGGCGGAAATCGTCAACGGTTTCCTTCCCCTCCCCGTTATCCGCCGCCTCGAAAACTTTTTCTTTTACTTGACTCGCGATCTTTCATGCGCCGCACAGCGCCGTCCTTTTCTCCTGCTCACAAAATCCTTTCCCTATAATTATTCATCTACTTTTCTCTTTTTGACTCCCGTACATCTTTGCCGACTCGAAAGCTTTCACTCATCCCCAGCGCATGCGCACTTTTTTCGGCTTCGAAATCATCGGTATGCCTATAACAATCACATACGAAGGAAATGCTTCTTGAATCAGTTTACTTTTTTCAAGCGTTTAATAACTTTCGAGCCCAAAATATATCCTCTGCTTTCTCTAAATCCGATTCGCCTCATCCACGCCATCCAACCTTTTTTTTCCTCGAATACCGAGCATTGAAACCATTTCAAATAATTGAAGCGCCAATGTACGTAGTCAAAAAAAAACGATCGTGACGATAAAATACGTTAGATCTGTTATATGGCAGAGCGTTACCGAGGCTCGTTTGTTTTCGTGAACAATAAGAGATCGTGACATTAAGAGTCTGCGAGAGAAAACTGTTTCTTAGGATTTGATTCATTGCACCCGTTGCAATGCACCATTGAATTGCATGTAGATGTTTTAGGGATAATTGAAGCACCAACGTACATAGATAGAAACGACGATAAAATGCGTGAGATCGAACGTAGAACGGAACGTTATCGAGGCTCGTTCTCTCCGGGGACAAAACGAGATCACAATAGGAAAGTTCAACCTACGAGAGACACCTTTAGGTAGGCTTTGGTGCATTGCGCCTCCTGCCGCCAAACCAATTAGGTGAATTGCAGAAATCCTCCGAGCCTTATTCCTTCCTTTGTCAAGGATATAAAATAATTCCTGTCGCACGAACACCTTCATCTTTTTTTCAGAGCGCCGAAGTCCTCCCATCGACACCTTGAACTCCTCCGCATTCAATTAAACAACTCGGTCTCTATTCTCTCCCTCTTCTACGTCGCTTCCTCGCCATTCAAAATTCCAATGCGGGATAAAAACAAAGGCGAGCGTGATTTGCGGCTTCGGAAAACGCAATGCGCCCCATCCTCGCCTTCCCTTCCCTCGACTCGACGTCCTGCGTGACCAAAAGGCGGGGTTTTTTTCCTGCGTATTTTTCATATCACGGTGAATAGCAAAAACTTCCGCCGCCGAACGAATGAGACGGAGGGGGGAAAATGAGGGAGGATAAAAAATGACGAACCCGTAAATAAAGGTCGTTCGAAAATCTTTTTTTTCTTGTGTTTCAGGCGTGGAAGGGAAAAGGAGAGAGAGAGAGGAGGGGAGGAAGGGAGAGGAGGGGAGGAAGGGAGAGGAGGGGAGGAAGGGAGAGGAGGGGAGGAAGGGAGAGGAGGGGAGGAAGGGAGAGGAGGGGAAGGTGGGGAATAAAATCTGGGAGCAAAAAAAAAGCAGATGGAAGTCGAAAGATTCATTCTCTCTCTCTCTCCCCCATCTGTACGGATGAAATTAGCGTACGCGACGTGACCTGTCGCGAAGGGAATCGTCGCCAGAAGTGGTCGACACGAAACATGGCGTCACTCAAAGTGCGCGTATTAAGCTATGAGGATTTATGGGAGAAGAGAGAGAGAGGGGGGGTAAGTTGAGAGGTGTAGGAGAGGGGAGTCGAGGGAGGAAGTTGTGTTTGGAGAGGATGGGAGAGTGGGAGGGGAGGGCGGAAAGTGTGGGAAGAAGCAGAGAGGAACGGCAGAAAGGGAAGGAAAAGAGGAAGGGGTAAAAAGAGGAAGTAAGGGAATTAAGGGGGTAGAGAGAGGGAGAGAGAGAAAAGGGGTGGAAGAGGGGAAGAGAGAGAGAGAGAGGAGATAAAACAGAGAAGAGCCGATGGAAGAAAGAAAGAAATGTCTTTATTGCGAGGTTGAACCACCTAAAAATATAAAGTTGAGAACGAATTTTGAATTTACACTACTAAAATAGCATAAACTACAGCTAAAAGGCAAAAGTTAGAATAACCACGCAGAGAAAAAGCATAAATGAAAAAGTAGATAAAATATACAATAGAGTAAGAATTGTGTAAGCGTACAACGAATGGCGAATAAAGGAAAGAGGGAGCGAGAGGTAAGAGACTGTGAATGTAACGTGGTAGGGACAAGGATGTAGCCGGAGATGGACGGAAGGAAAGATGGTAAGATGATGACGAGGAAGAAGGAACGAGAAGCGTAAGAAAACAGATATATGGGAGAAAAGAGAAGGAAGGACGTGGTAAGAAAGGGGGCGAATGCGACGGAGGTGAATAATGGGGAGAAGGCAGGAGGAACGAAAAGGGGTAAGGAGATGCGGAGTATAGATAGGAGAGGAGAGAAGGTCAAGGCGATCGCAAGGGAAATGGAAGTATTTTCTGGATGGGACTGGCGGGTGGGGAGAATAGGGTCTCCGGCGTTCGAGAGGGATTATTAGGCAGCCCCAGGGAAATTTGTCCCGGAAAATATCGGCGCGGGATAATTTCGGCAATAAAAAAGAAATTGCGGACGCGACAAAAAAAAAGAAGTTTCCGGTTGGGAGTCGTGGTCGGGAGTAACATTCGGGAGGAATAAATTAGCGACTTAGATGTTATTTGGAGGTCAAATACTTCTCTGGAAACATCCAAGTCCCGGGAAAATACAGGGTTCGCCAGGAAGTACGCGGCCGCCGACGAGTTTTCCTTGTTTAAAAAAAATATATATTTTCCGGAGATATGAACACCCGGAAAAGCTCTCTCGTTATCCGTATCGTGATCCATCTCTCCCGTCTCTCATCCAAGGATATCGCAGAACTTCCCAAGGGACGAATTTCATTCCGATGAATTCGCGTTCTTAAAAAAACGCTATCCTGAATAGGTCGATACAAAAGAGCTGCCATTATGCTTTAATGTTGAGTGAATCGATTGTATTTGCGTAATAAAATTCAAAGATTTCACATGACGGGAGAGTGATGACTAAAAAATTCATCACCAACCATTGTCGTAGAGCTGAGACGCATGTTTACCTCTAGTTTCATATTTTTTTTAAATTCGTAAATCATTACTTAATTTAACCTTCTCTATATAGTAAATTCTATGTTAACTTATAAAGTTAAAGAGAATTCTCATAGCTCTTAAGCAACATCGAAACTTTATCGAACATTTCACAGTTTTTTATAAAAATCTATCGGTCTTTTTTATTTGCTCTTATACATATAATACAATGCTGCTGAATAACGCGTTTCTTTTTCTTTTAAAAAAACTATTGAGGATTAGGGATCTAAGATAAATAAATTTTCAGGAAAAATTGCATAAATCGGGAAAATTAATGGTATCCAAAAAGAATCGTTTTTTTTAAGTAGACTCAGAGAGAGAGAGAGAATAAATATACCATCTTATACGGTAAAGAGAAGAAAAACGAAGAAAGATGGAAAGCTATATTATTGCCATAGTTGAGAAAGAACATAAGAAATTTCACCCGAATAATCTCTACAGAGATATTAAAAAAGAGTTTTGGTAACTTTCAATGGATAACCACATGTATTTAATATTAGTAATGTCATTCCTCAAACATTTGAAAGCTAAAATCACTGATCCTCAAGAGATCCGTCCGTGAATTTAATAATTCCATTTTTGGATCAAAATGAAGTTAAATAATTTCGCTAATAGGGTCAGCGATAAATTATTCTCTTAAATATTGATTAAATAACCAAACGTTTACAGCAAACATAGTATAGCCTATTTATAATATTTATTTAACACACTACTCCTCACAAACTATCTTTATTAATAAAATCTCCTCAGTCATACATAAATTACGCAAATTCAAGATCGGAAAAATAGTTGTTTCTTTTCTTATGTAGATATTATTCGAATTTGAAACAATTCGTCCAAAAATGTACGTACGCAACTTCTCGGGCATTTATAATTTGTTTCACAGAATAATTTATTGCAATTTTCCCAATATACCCTCCGATGGACTTAGGCCAGCAATTGTTATTATTTTCATCCGAGCGATATAGATGACATCAAGTTCTATTCATCGTGTTATAATTTTAAGAAATGAGGTACAAGAAAATGTTATTTCATTTGTTGAATACGTGTTGAATCGATAGCGGTTAAAACTTTGGTATAATCGTTAGTTCACAGCAACCTTATTTGAATTGATTAAGTTGGTACTTTTAATTGTTTTGTTAGTGTTTTAACTCAAAGCAAACCAACAAAGTTTATATCATAAAATTAAATTTTATCATCAAAACCTATAAAAATATTAATAACTAGCATAAGTGGCCTTTGAATTTCAACAGGTTTATTGAATCTAAATTTTCGTCAGTGCAACGTAAAAATCGCTAGAATAAAATTGTGCACTGTTTTAACCATCGAATATTTCTATATTATAAGTCTGTTTTAATTGATTAACTAAAATCTCACAGAAATTCCTTGTGAATAAAATAGTACCTTTCTTTCTACTAAAACAGCCATTGTTATTAGTTTTAAATTGATTATAGCATTAGGATTTCAATTTCATTAAATATGCAGAATTCCGGTTCCAAAAAATTGGTTCAATCTTCAATTGCCTCTGATAATACTTTAAATAGATTTTGGAATATAATGTACATCAATATCCTTTATCGTCTGCTAAGCACTCTTGCCTTCTCATTTTCCGAAACAACAACTTTCACCAGTTTTAAATGGATTTCAAACTTAGAAGAGAACTTGATTCAATTCAGTTAAAATAACCACATAACAAACTTCTTATTCCAAGGAAAATCCTTTTATAATATGCAATGCTAGCCTAAAATTAATTCATTCTGTAAAGTGAATAAATAAAGTTCTTTCTTTAAATTATAATAGTCACTATTATTAGATTTAAATGGATTATAAGCCTTAGAACTTACTCTGTATTAAATAAGCACCAAAATTCCTTTTATAAAAACAAATCAATTCATTAAAAGATCCACTGTTGTTTCTTCGAAAATTGCCTGTTAACAGTTTTAAATGTCCTTTTAATTTTAATCGAATTGTAATTTATATTCGTTTCCAAACTTCGGCCATTGTTACGAAATTAATTCGAGGAATAACAATAAAAATTCGTAAGCACGTATGGTTTAAAAAGAATTTAATTTAAGAATGCTTTTTATTTCCAATTTTTCTAAAATGACACTGTTGATACTTAATTTTTTTTATATTTACGTTAATATAATTATTTTCCACAAAACATGCCAATCTCTCCTCTTCCTTCCTCTCTCTCTCTCTCTCTCGTATTGAAGCACTCAAGGCACGCTTATTCCCAGAAGGATGTATACAATAATAGTAATTTGAGGTGTAACAAGGATAATGGTCGACATAGCAACATCACGTTAAAATGGCGAGATTTCCACAAAATATGCAAATTAAACGTTTAACATGGAATATTTCGAAATGTGGGCGAAAAAAGACGAACGGAATAAGAAACATTATAACTTTTTCTTCAAAATGGTTCAAATCTGAAGGTCGTCTGTTAATTCCTTCTAATTTTAATTTCCAAATGAATAAAAGCCTGCACGTCGAAAAATCGCGTTTTACATGTTAAGTAATGGGAAATGGAAATGCCTTTCTTGTAGACGAAGCAAGGAATTTTTTCGCGATTTAAATTTGTCATTCTCTGAAGAAGTGTTAATCAAGCATCCTTACCAAATTTCGAGTTTCTACCATTATTATTTCTCGAGTTATTAGCGTTTGCATAGCGTAACCAACCAACGGACGACGGCTATTATTATATAAAATAGTATTTCTGAAATATTCTCGAATCACCATTGGGGCCTCAGTGATAAGTAGTATTATTGGAAAGATATAAACCCATGAATTATTTCGTAACCTACGTAAAGACTTGATGCCACAAATGAATTCTTGAGAGAAAGTGTTCATTCCCTATCCTTAATGTTATGCAAACTTGCCAACAATGTCAAAATACACATCATACACACGAGTAAATAAAAATTCAATTAAATGGATCACTACGCGCTATAAAAGATGACGGTTTAAACTTTGACCTCGAAAAACCAATCTAATCCGTCATGGCCACGTACGAACAAACCGAGTGTCATCGTCCTTCATCCAACTCGACAGCTAGAGAGAGAGAGAGAGAGGAGTAGCAAGCTTTGCGGAACGATTTCCTTCAAGTCTCGTGTGTGTGTGCGCGCGCGCCGTCCCCTCAAAATTCTTTTTCTTTGGAAACAAAACGTACACCCTTCCATCAAGGAGGAGCTTAATTAACGCACCACCGACCCCTTACAAGGGCTATTTTTGAAGCTTCGGAGGAAGTGATTCGAATCAGTTTTCTCAGACCGCCACCCGAAAGGTAGTGAGAAAGAGAGAGAGGGAGAGAGAGAGAGAGAAAACAGAGAGAGAGAATATCTTTTCTCTCTCTATCTGTCTTTCCCATTCCGCCGTGTGTTATTCCGAGTGTGTGCGTGCAGCATTATCGCTCCCTTCATCCGCCTCCCACTCTTATACAGCCAAGGATAACACGCCGCTCCCGACGACCTCTTCCTTCTCTCTCTCTCTCTGCCTTCCTTCCTTCCTCTCATTTCCCCCTCCTCGTTCTTCTCTCTCTCTCTCTCTCAGAACTCTCCTCCCAGATTATGATAGATAGGGGCAACAGCCGTAAAAGGGATGAGTTCCCCGATTGTTTCGGAACAGCTTGACGCCCTCTAGAAACGAAAAGCTCTCTCGTGGCACGATCTCGGAGAGATGCGAGTCGAGTGGAATGAGAAGTGGGTGGAAAGGAAGGAGAAATGGATGCGGGAATAAAGAACGAGGTTTTTTTAGTAGTCGGAAGAGATAGGAAGAGAGGGGAAGCGGAGGGGCGGAGGGGGGGGGGGAGGAAAAATAAGAGGGGATGGAAAAAGAGGGGAGTGATAAGACCGAAGAGAAAATGTGACGGAGGAAGTGAAACGGAAAGAAGAGAAAAGGGATTAGAAAGCTTTTTTAAAAAATGTGAGGAGTGCTTCTGAGGATCGGCGAGAAAGGAGGTGAGAGTTGATAAATAAACAACTCGCAATCGCCGTCCCGTCGACCCTGAGACATAATGACAGTGTCGCGTCAAGAAGTATTTTTAACGGGTAACAAAATAATCGAGCTGCATTCTCCCGATTTGATTTTGATTATCGGTATACATCACTTACGATGTTTCGACTTACGACAAACCCGGACTTACGACATTAATACATTGCTACCTCGAAATCGACATCCGATGTCGTACCCTTCGGACATGCGGTGCGCTATTCGAGTCTACTTTCTTGTGCGTATTTTCGACCGATATTCAATTGGTCGATACGACTCGTCTGCATAGTACGTATTATTTTTTTATCTTTTTAAGTCTTATAATGTTTATTATACAATATATAACACTCATTTGTTCTTAAACTCTTAATTTATAGCCTAACTACGGTTTGGTACATATATTTTTCAAGGTCCTGGAACGTATCTCAAAACTGATATTCGACTTACGATAATTCGACTTTTTTTTCAGGAACGCATTAGAGTTGTAAGTCGGGAACGGTCTGTATATTATAATGGAAAGGAAACTATAAATCAGGGGTGCAGAAGTTGGCGCGGGCCAAAATGGACCTTGATTGGACCTAAGCGGTCCACACTTTGAAAACTTTGTCCATAATAAAAACTTAACTACACAAATGTCGATTTATTAATTACCATAAAAAATTTTACATGCAATTTTTATATGAAAAACAATGAAGTGGCAAACAAATATAATTTACTTACAAATTTTAATTTTATTTTTGATATAAAAGGAATTAACCAGCTGAATTACTCCCAGATTCAATCGGGCCAAACCAAAGGTGTCGGCGGGCCACATTTGGCCCGCGGGCCGTATGTTGTGCACCCCTGCTATAAAGTGTGCTTGAAAATTTTAATTCCAATTAATAGTATTTGGTAGGCGATAGAATTATAAAATGCCATAAATTTGTCTAGTGAAACAAGCGATAAAAAAAGTAAGACAAATGAAATTGGGTCACATTGAGCAATTTTGAAAAAAAAACGAATCAGTTAACCTTCTGTAGTAATAAAATGCCACTCCTCAGCAGTTCGACACAAGAATATGCATTATGAATGTTTTAGCTGTATCTATTGTGTATATAAATTTATCCATAAATTATTCATACAAATCAGGTTTCTTTTATATTCTCTTTCTAAAAAAATTATGGCCATTAGTTGTCACTTGATTCACACAGCCTCAAACCACGTCATGAATAATATTAACATAATTTTCATAATAAATTATTATCGGTCGACGCAGCTGACGTTTCCCCTTTGTCCATATGCGGTAAAAATAATATTTAAACGAAATACCAAATTGACTTTTGATAGGCTGGCACGGCATGAGAATTGACGCTAACTTTAAATTAGACTTTTACAATTTGAGAATAAAGCTGTGTAACAGGAAATCATATAAAAACAATAACAATAAGATTGATGTAGTGGAAAAATTAAATTCGCATAGCTACAGGGCTATCTGTATCGTTATCTCTGACAGCGTACGTAAACAAAATTATTAAATTTAGCGGCGAAATAACTGAAAATTCAAATTCAATTTTTTATTTTTAGCGAATCGAAAATAAAAATCCAGCCGAATATGACAAGAGCATATTTCAACTACTGGGAGCCAGCGAAAAATCGAGAAGTTGGCGAGTCACATTGGAGCCCTTCCAGTATTTAAATGCTAAACAATGAATAAAATTTTGTATTTTTATACGATTTTGCAAAATTTTTTCACTACTATTACCAACTTTAATATCCCACTTTTTCGATCGGGAAAATAAAATAATTCATTTGTACATTGCACATTGAATAAACGTACTGGAACATAAAACCATCATTTAGATAATTTGTGCCAATATTCTATGACAAAAGAAAATTTTTAAAATTAGCATTGGCTTCTAATGTAAATCACTAATGTAATGCATTTTTTAATTTAACTTACAGCAAACGACGTTCAAAGTAATTTTTAATTCAACAAAAAGTTTAAGTATAAAGGAAATGAAATTCAATACATGCACACACACGCGCACGCTCACGCGTACACACAAAGACACACATACATACACAGATATCTATAGATGACGAAAATAAAAGAACAGGTGCTTAAATATTTTCAAAACAATGTTCCGCATTCGTAATAAAAGGAAATGATATTTATTCACTAAAAATATTAACATTTTCACAAAGAATTTAAAATGTTTTCCGTGACATAATTTACAATCATTAGGCAACTTCCTTAATGATAACCGCAACGAATTAGTACCGATTTTGCGCCGTGTGCTTCTAGCAATTTAAATCTCAAAAGTAGTTGTTTTCGTCCATTTCAGGTTGCTTTATAGTCTCAAATAGAGATTTGATAATAATCCGCAGAGATATGATCGTAGCGAAATCCAGACCAACAGATTCGTAAAACAGAACCAAACAATTTCATAGCAACTGACAATGATTGCCACAGCTACAGCTTCATGGCAACGTTTACAGGAAATTTATGACCGAATGTTGTTCATAAAATGATTCATCTCATTATTTCTAATTCACATCAGCTGAAATGGGCTGAAATTTAAATGCGAACAATTCAAGAGAAGTTTTAGGTTTTTCTTTGATTGTTATAATTTGGCATTTCAATTTCACGATTGCCCGCATGGACTGAATAAAATTACTCTATCAATTTACCCACTCAAAGGAGGAATGGCGAATGGATCGGTGCAATTTTAACGGGAAATGATTCCAAGCAATTTCATAATGAAAATTCGTACGAGGTAGAGCGATCTTACCTGCTGCACGGTATTCAGAAATAGTGGGAGAATATAGGTCAAACGCTTATTAATGTATACCGATACACCGAAATATAAAATGTGAAATATTCGCCTAGATAAATGTTATGTATGCTATTGGGTGTTTGTTTGTTTTTAGTAGACACAGGAGTAAGCGCTTCCGTTTGAAGGTTATCAAAAGTCTTGACCGGAAGTTCCTTTGCCTTCCCTCGTGGCATTGTTATGCATACCTGTGTACCAGCAGCTTATATCATAATATTATGGGTATTTTTTGATCCTGTTTCTCAATTAAAGTTATCAGAAGAGAGTTTTTATATGTTGAGATAGTTTTTAAAAACAACTAATATAATTAAAAGAAACACTTTTCTTTACACCTGAAAAAACTTATTAATTAAAAAGTATTCTCCTAAAACCGCTTTATTTTATACGAATCCTATGCGAACAGTTTGAATAATTTCCAAAATCCCGAGATCTATATTATTATAATTTATGGAAAATGTATTTCTGCACAACATAATACCTGAGCATAATAAAGCTAACTATTTTCTTGAGGAGTTACGGCTTGCACATCAAGGCCTAGCAATATCAACCGCTCAAATTTATGTCGCAAAAACACGAATCACAGAGTGCCAAACCTTTTTAAAATAATGAGAAAATGAAATCAGCGAAAACTTTTCAGAAATTGAGAAAGCTTTTTGGCAGCGGACGTATTACCTTGAGATTCTCTACAAAAACCAATACCACATATCCGACGATTATGATATTGAGGAATGAGCCTAAGAAAACATTATTTTTAATTTAAATATATAGACTTTATAATAGGGAGAGGAATTTAAAAAATAAATAATAGAATGCAATTAATATGAGATAAGAAGGAAAATAATTATGGCGAATTTTCGATCATGAGGAGTATGAGTTAGTGTTGATTTTTAAAGAGAAGCGATATGTAGGGAAGATTTCAAGGAGGGTGTGCGCCTAAAAGAATATTAGAGCAGCGATAAAATGTGAGCTTAATGCGATCTACATTTACAAGGACTTCAAAAGAAGAATGCAAGCAGCTGTAAAGATTAATTGCCATCTTACGTTTACCTAATGAGAGGTCAAAAGGTCAAGTTAATCGAAGGATTTTTAATGAGGTAGCAAAATAGTCATGTTTTTACCTGTGTGTTTACATTTATCATATTAATGACTACAAAAGGCCCTGCCATTACCAAGGTTCAAATAGTTGTACTACCACTGATAAACCTATCCTATCTCGTCATTTAACTGTCATATATTATAATTAACAACAGAATCGCTTAGTTATTTATGAAAACTTTCAGTAAAAATGAAAGCTTAAATGTTTTAAACTAAAAATGTGCCGAAATTAATTTAACAGTAAATTATAATAAAAATATAAAATCCTCTAATAAATCAGCCAGAAACCAAAACCTCAGTATCCTCAGTTTACATTTACAGTGCAGAGTAAGGTCATGTTTGCACTCAAAATTTGTTTGCACTACATTAAAAGTTTATTGGTTTTGAATTTAGTAAATATAAAACGAAAAAAAATTCTGTAATTTTAGGTGACGATAATCACTTTTTCCAGAAAAATAATATATAAACATTTTTATTTTTCTACATTTTTACAAGTTTATTTTCCCGTGATAGCCTATTAAAATATTTGTAAACGGGGTCATATCAACAGAGTCAACATTGACGAATACGCTGTGAAGTAAGTGAAATTAAATCAAATCAACAAAAACCGGAAATGCAGGTAACTAAAAATATAAAAAGTACAAAGAACAATAAAAAGTAATATTTGCGAATAGAAATTTTTAACTTCGGAAGATTATATTATGTTGCTATGTACTAGAATAGAGAATAAATTTTGTGGTTTTTATAGCCAAATATATATAAAGTACAAACTATGCGTTAGACGTAAATTATATCATATGACATTTATTTACATCCCACCCCAAAATATATTAAAAGTTGATCAAAAATGGAAGCGAGATTTGTTGTCAGTATATATATATATATATATATATATATATATATATATATATATATATATATATATATATATATATACTTGCTACAATTTATTCTTCTCTAAAAACAAATTTAGACGCATGTGCTCCGTTTTTTTTTTTTAGATAACCACCCACCGCCATACCCGGCTCTATTGGCTATAAAACACCCCAAACCTTAATTTAATTCGTGCATCTTGTTTCTTTTCTGAACTCAGAGAACCCAGCACGTGTAGCCAATATCCAAAGTCTGATCAAAGCGAACGCCCTTTTTTGCGTGAAGAGGTATGCGAAATAATCTGTCCCCTGTTTCGGCGAAGGGCGGCATTAAAATAGATGGAAACCATGGAGACGGAGAAGTATGATCATGGCGGTGAATATTTGAAGGGACAGAATGATGAATGAAGGTTCGAGGAGAGGGTGAAGATAGGTACATAACAAGAACCGTCCTGAAGAGATATAATAGGAAAGAAGAAGATGGAAAGTAAAAAGAAATCCAAACGCGAAGGAACGTGAAATTGCGGAGGGAAAACCTAAGGATATACTAATAAAATGCTATGGAAGAATTATTTAAAACGATGTCATTTTTATCAGCTAAATATATGGGTGACGACAAATTAGTTTTTGCAAACATAACTTAGCTGTAATAATCAGGAAAAAAGGGCGAACAAATTCGCCGTGAATCTTCTCAAATGCCGTAATTAACTGATTTGCAATAACTACAGGTGCGGAGTGGGTTAGTCCTCCGCCAGACGTTTCGCCACGGGTCAGTTCACCACCATATTGACGATCGAGCATATTTCAAATTCATTTTAAGAATAAAACAAAGGAAGCACAAGGAAATTTATGTTTAATGCTATTTAAGCACAACAAATTTTGCAAAAATCCATAAAAGGATGGTTTGGTACAAAATACTATAATAGCTCATATTGTGTGGCCAATTCTTAAGTATTAAACATCGAAAATATCCAAACTAATATAAAAGACAGTGTCACTTTGTGTGTAATGCTTTTTGAAGCTTAATATCTCGCAAACGACTGAACTGAACTTAATGAAATTTTTAGGATAGCATTATGATATAATAACAAAACGTTTCAATGTATCTAACTAGAGATCAAAGACTCGGGTTCGACTCAAGGGGATAATTTCCATTTCCCATAAGGCAACACATAAAATTGGACATTTCGACGTGTAGGCTTTCATTCTTTTTTAGATCAAAATTAGAAATAATTGACCTACGAACTTCGGATGTGAACCATTATGAAGAAAACATTATAAAGGTTCTTATTCTGTTCATCTTTTTCCGCCTACAGTTCGAAATCGCTCAATTTAAACGTGTAATTCACACAGTTTGAGGAAATCTAGCCATTTAAATAAGTTGTTGCCTTGCCTACCAATTCCATTGTTAGACATCGATATCATATTTTTTTTTCAATCTTTTTGGTTGTAAACGTGCTTTGGTTGCTTTTAATACGAGAGAGAGGGAGGGAGGATGAGAGAGGAAAGGAGAGGGAGGTAGAGGAAGGGAGAGGGAAAGGAGAGAGGGGAAGAGAGTGGGAGAGGGAGAATGAAGGAAAGGGAAATGACTTTCAATACAATTTATGTTTCCGATGCCAATTTGATCTCCATAAATAGCTTGAACGATCGAATCTTTACTCCCGTTGATATTTCAACGGGCATTACACTAGTTATAGGAAAATTTTCACTTCGGTATTTTATCTGACATATGTATAATATGTTTATTTCTGCATCACATTTTTTCCAACTTTTGTGACAAATATTATTTCGCCACTTACTTGCCATTTTGCCTGTTTTTGCTCGCTTAATGTTTCAGGGTGTTCGAAAGAAGAGGATCTCGTCAAAGAGAAGACAATTCTGTTTATTTATAATAACATTTAACCTTCTGAATGCCAGCGATTACATATATTTATTTCCTGCGATTTAGATCAAAATTCTAATACGTCACGGTGAACAATATTAAATTGAATTTTATTAGACCATTATAAACAGGGTAATTATCCTTTTGTGTTATAATACAACCTTATAGAACTGACGGTTCTATGAGCCTGACCTCCGAGAAAGAAACCTTTATGGCGGATTTTATTTTACTTATTTTGCTATAACGAATTCGACAAAAGAATATAATGATATTGTATATATGGTATTCTTACCACCTGCCACAAAATTAAAAAATATTGTTATACAAACTAGCGCATTTTAAAGATGCGTTAAACTATGGCAATCTGGACATTATTTCATATTTATGAGATCTAGCAAGTAGTATGATACGCTTTTTAAAAATATCTCTCATTAAATACGTTTATTTAGCAGTATTTGATGTGTTCTTATTTAATATTTTCCGAGTCTTGATTACGTTTCCTTGTTTATCTTACAATTAATGTTTTCAAATCAATCTCGTCGTCATCTACCTTGAATTTAATTAACGACACTTTTCATTCTCTGGTTAACGATAAGAGAAAACATGGCGGCCGCGAACTGGCGGAAGCAAAACGTCATAGACGGCTCCAAGTGGCGCTCTTTCGGTACTACCCACAGTAAAAAGGCTCTTGCCACTTTTACGACTTCTAATTCACCTCAAAAACTACAGGTGAGAGTTAACATAAGATTTATTTAACAACTTCTCAGAAAATCGATGATTTTCGAATTAACACAAAAGACAAATAAACCGAATGAAAATATGTTTGCTACGTTTAAGTCAAATAGCAAATCATATTTAATACGGTAATATAAAAATCTATCACTTCTACAGCCTCTGTATCAGAGTAAATGTTACGGTTTATGTTTTCCTATATTACACCAAAATTCTATATGAATGTAGAAAACTCCTATATACCATAAAAATATTTTTTAAAAAGAAAATAGTCACATACACACCGGTTTAGGGGAATTTACTCCACGCCAGGGACCAAACACAAGCAATCTAACGCACTCCGGGTTTAGGAGGAATTACTCCAACGCCAGGGACCCTTTTTCTTGCTCACACACACATACACCAGACAAAAACACACACTAGAGTACTTTCTTTCTAAAGAAATTGCCTAAATACGCGTATTTTGGAATCAACGATTCCATCACCAGTAGGCCGATCAAAAAATACAAAGAATAACGAGTCGGGGAGAGTGTATATGTGTGTGTGTGTGTGCGTGTGTATGGAGTGAAATGAGAGGGAGGGAAAAGGAAAAGAACGGGATGGGAGAAAGAAACAGTTATAATGTAGTGATGGAGAATGATCGTTATTCAAAAGATAAAGCAAAATGGTGTTTCCTATTGGACCTGTGTCTTGAATGAGATGATATCTGTGTTTTTATGAATGGCTAAACTTTCGGCTGCGTCTAGAATGTAGTGGCTGGAGATAGGTTTCAATAATTGAAGGTTTTTTTTTATGAAAAAGAATGTTTGATCTGAAGGATGTGAGTTGCTACGCAGGATTTATCAAAGTTACCATTTCTAAATCTAAAATGTGATAAATGTTCTGGCGCGAATCCGATGATAATTTTTCTTTTTGTTTGACCAGTATAAATTTGAAAAAAGATTTGAGTCTTTCCCGGCGAATGATATGGAGAAATTTTTCTCGGGTTTCCAGCCGGGTGGTGTGGAATAATGCTTCCGACGTTTCGGCAACTCTCTCTGCTGCCATCTTCAAGGAGAAGATGGCAGCAGAGAGAGTTGCCGAAACGTCGGAAGCATTATTCCACACCACCCGGCTGGAAAACCGAGAAAAATTTCTCCAATATAAATTTGTTCACAATTATCACACATAATTTTGCAAATACCGGATTTTTCATGATGCATGGGGATAGGATCCTTTGGGTTATCGAGCAACCGACGCGTCGGTGATTATTATCGGAGAAAAAGGCAATTTTAATCACAGAATTGCGGTAAAGCTTTTTAAGGCCTCCTGTGTGTACTGCGGAAAGAACGGTAGTTTTATATATTTTTCTTTTTTGGAAACGTCTGGGAATTGCTAAGGTTGTGGAACTCGGAAAGTTTTTCACACAGTGATTATCAGTGACATCCTTAGCAACTTATATATATATATACACGTTACATTGAGAAAATCAGAGATTTTTCCGGTCATAATGACCTTTGTATTGTATCATAAACGTTTTACAATTTACGTATTACGCAGACGATTGCAACAACGCAAACCATGCAAACTGACTCACCGAAAACAATTGCATTCAGAAAGCTCACAAAGAAATGCGACTCCATATTAGCGAAAGAGATAGAACGGACGTGTCCAAGAGCAGCATTAGCGGAAAATAAGTAAAGAAGAAAAGAAAGATTAGAGGAAAGATGATACAGAGGAGGAAAGAAAGAGAAGAGGATCAGGGGAAGGCGGAAGGAATATAAAGGAACAGGGGAAGAATGGAAGGAGAGAAAGGCGAGGAGAGATTTAGGGAGAAATAAAAGGGAGAGATAGGTAGAGTGGAAGGGGCCATTGATGCGGGGTTTAGATGGGGGTGCGGCGGATGGAATGGAGGCGAGTGGGGGAGAAAAGATGAGGGCAGAGTGGAAATCCCGGCCAATTGCATTACCAATCCCAAATAAAATAGATTTAGCCTTAAATATTAATAAGTCATTACCTTCCACCAGAGAGGAGGTGCGTGTGATGTTATGGGTGGATCCGGGCAAGAATGGTTGCCGTGGCAACGTGAATGTGGAGATTCAGTGTGTGTGTGTGTGTGTGATATGGGGGGGGAGGGGGAAGAAGGAAGGGAAGTGTTGGAGAGAGGAAGGGAACTGAGGGAGGGGGGCAATTGGGGAGGGGGGAGAGAGGCGATCTAGCGTTGGAGAGTGAAGAAGGGGTGAGGCTAGTGGATGAGGAAGGTCGTGGATCGCGTCGTTGTGGAGTAAAGGCAGATTGAGATGAGCAAAAAATAGGGCGAGGATTTCGGTCGTGATAGGAGGGATATTAAGGGTGTGATCACGTACGCCGATGGTGGGAGGAAGGAATTCCAGCGGAAGATATTCGAAAGGGAAAATAGACTGGCGTCGCGTACACGAGGAGAGTACCTATAGTGAAAATATATTTTCTGGGAATTATGTGAATGTGTAAGCATAAAAAGCACGGTTCTCTTTTTATGTTTGACGAATTTATTTTTTATAGCATATTCAGCAAGAATCTGAAGCGTAGGATATCATGCATGACCGGGTAAATATTTGTATAAATATTTGCTACATACAATAAGATGAAAATTGATGTGACACCCCCTGCCAAACGCTTCTGGCGGCTTGCAGGGTATTCATGTAAATGTAAATCGTCGATCAGTAATTCATTAGATTTCCCTGTAAGAGATGCTTCTTTATTGATTTCCCAAAACGTCCTCGAGACATCCACAATTAAATTTCAGCGATTATACTTCAATAAATTTCTTCTAATTTTTATTTCATTCCATTTGAAAACGATAAATTGATTTTAACGATGCGCTACTGCTTGTATCTCAGCGAAAAATCCATTCAGCCTCGCGGGTAATTAGCTATTCACCGCTGATACAGCGTTATTATCACTTAGCTTCCTATGCAACCTTTTTATTTGGCTTGTTTCTACACTCGCGTCCATTAAACTTTGTTTAGATGCCTGTAAACGTTTATAGAAAATATATTTTAATCAGAAAAAATCCGTCACACATCTTTGGAATACATCAACATCACTGGCAGTATTTTACTATCATTAAGTTTATTATACCGGACGGATTTTTGAACTAATAGTGAAAGTTAGTGCAAAGATTTTTCGTCAATATTTATGCGTACGATCATTATTATTCTTAGAAAAAAATTGGACTCGTTACCGTAGTGACAATCTGAATAAGTTACTAGTAGAATATGCGCTGGGAATGACGCATTTAATAAATAGACGTCCCTATCGAGCTCTAAGGCCACTTTTAAAATCTCAAGTTTTCTGCGTCAACATTTTGCTAAAGTTATTATCTTTCGTATATATGTAAAACTTTGCTTCAATTTCTGACTTTAATTGTAAGCAAAAATCAGTGGAGATGGCCACGTATAAGAAAAGGCAGTATTAATCGTATGTGGTGATGACATCATTCTTTCATGCATCTTTTTTATAGATTGCCCGTAAACTATATTTCATCCTAGTTTTATTGAGTTAGAGAACATTCAAAACTAGCCTCTCTCTCAATTCAAAAAACTCACCCAAATGGCTTTTTATTAAAAGAAGCCACTTCTATTATCATGAGAACTAAACACTTCTAATGTATACTGCGGCTTAACTGTCATTGAAACATTCTCTTTCACATTCCTAGATAAGAAACATGTAATTCAATGCGTCGGAAAAACCACTGCATTTATGACATCTCCATAAATATAAGTAAAGCGCTATGATATTATATGAAAACGTTTTTTTTTTTTGAGTTTTTAGTTTTTCGAATATTTTCAATTACTTTACTGGAAAATGAGTCAGCAACCAAGTTATTCGCTGTATATCCGCGCATTTCAAAGATTGCATATTTCATTTTATTCCCCGTTATATGTTTTTTTACTTTTAAAACATCCATTTTTTTAATTTTTACGTATTATATCGAAACATGATAACCTAGAAATTATGGCATCAATCAACAACCTCAAGAGAGTGCTATAAGTCTATCTATGACGTAACCATGGAAAATATTAAGGAACAGAAATTATCACTACAAAACATCTAAAAACGACTTAATGAATTATATCTAAAAAGTAATACGGCACATCTTTATGGAAACTCATTTCGAGTGTTTACATTACCTTTATAACAGCTCTTATTTATCCTAAATTATTCGGAGGCAAAAATTATCTTTAGGGCATGCAAACTACCCTAATCAATATCGATTTTTATCGCATTCGGCTATAGAAAAGTAAAATAACAAATACACTGCAATGGCTTGGCGAGAGAGATGCAATGGTAACACAAGAACTCTCTGATCAAACCGAAACTCGAGCGATATTTACAGCTGGAAATATTGACTCCACTCCGCTGTATCAATGCAGTTATTTTTCTGACACTTGATTCCCATTAAAAGGCTTCGGTATGAGAAATTCCACGCGGGCAATGCCGGAAAAAATACGGGAGGGGAGGGTAGGGGGGAGGGGGGGAGAGAGATGGGAGTTGGAAGGGTGGGAGAGGAATGGAGAAGGAGGGAAAAAGAGGAGAGAAAAGGGAAGGAAAGAGCGTAAGGCAGCTAATGGAGGGCGGAATGGTCTTTGAGAAGAGAGAGAGTGAAACGGACGAGGGTGAAAGAGGGGGAAGTGGGTGGGTAGGGTGGATTAAGAGGACGAAGCGTGCCCCAGGAAACATACAGCGGGGGAGGTTGCTGAGAGGGAGAGATGGCGGGTTGCTTAGTTTGATCGAGATGGAGAGAGAGAGAGGAGGGTAAGATAGAATGTTGGCATACTAAAGGCAGAAGGATGGAAGGGGGAGGGGGGAGGTTTTGAAGTGGGGTCCTTTGGGAGGGAGGAGAAAAAAAAGGCGGGCGGCCGCCTGGACTCCTTAACCCTTATCCGCGGAATCAAAGCGCGTACCCAGTGAAAGGATAGCAGGGGTTTTCATTCGAGCATGGGGTAGAAGGGAAAAAAGCGGAGGGGAAGTTTTTGGTGGTGTAGGGTAAAAAAAAATGAGGATAGACAGAGAGAGAGGGGGAGAGAGAGAGAGAGGGAGAGAGAGCGAGAGAGAGAGAGAGGGGCTGCGGGTCAGGCCCTTCCACTTGATATGGGCGGATGGAAGTGAAGCAGGGATTTTGATTATAAAAAGCTTTTGAAAAATCCAGAATGAAGAGGTGAATGGGGTGAAGCTATACAGCTACTGCCATTCGATTACCTTTTTATCTTTATGCATGTATAGCTATCAGGATGTATACATACACGTGCGTGTGTGTATATGTATATAAGCAGAAGTGCCCGTTGAATATCAACGGATTTAGTGAATCTAAAACTTCGACCGAGTAACATGTAAACATCGCAGTAATAAGATAGTACGCAGCTTTAACCGTTGAATAAAGGATAACTGAGGAAAACCGCTCCGCATTTACCTATTTAAATGAATGAATGAAGAAAAACTTGCACTGGAAAAATCGAAAATTACTAGTAAAATTATGGGAAAATACGCAATTATTGAATTAAGCTCTCCCTCCCCCAAAGTATTTGTCCTGATAAAATTTTATACCTATACGAAATTTCGTGACGATATCTTCAAAACGAAAACCGTAAGAAAAACCAGCAAGAAGACAATAATCTACAGAAAATGGATGGACAAAGAAACAAACGATATTAATTAATTTAAGGAAAGACAAAAAAGTAAACAGAGAACGTTTAAGAATCACACAGTCAATATTATCCTTCGATTATTAACTCAATTCTCTCATCCTGGAGTTCTGTTACGAGAAAATTGTATACATCCATAATACTTTGGAAACAATGAAACGATTTATCCAATCACAATTTGTGGAAAATCTGTCTAATTATTTAAGTTCTTACGTAGTTTTAAAAAGTTTGCTTCAATATAAAGTTTAAAGCTTTTAAAAGTGCGCGTTTCTAATGTTAAATGAGGGTATTTTAAACAATTGATCTTATAGAGTATTGAAAGTATTACATTGTTAAGGTAAGTGAAGCAATGAACGCACATGAAATAAGTATGAGTGAATTAAACCTTTTAATGAAAAGTGATTTAAATAAGCTTCTAGCACAAGAATGGGAAATGGTCTTACGATGGGCAATACACTAGTACATATATAATAGAATACCTATGCATACTCGTAATGCTCTTTTCTCTCATAAACCCGTACCCTTCCTAATTTCCTCCCCCTTGATCCATCTACAAACTCCCAATCATTGAATCCAAAAGCGAGCACTTATTCCTGATTAATTGTTACGTATCCCGCCAGAGGGTGGTGGTGGGAACATAAGTGTGAGGGGGGAGGGGAAGGAGGGGATGGGGGGAAAGGGTACGGAGCGGCATCTCCAAAAAGGAGCCCCTGAGAGAAGGGCTTCTCTTTTCTTTGATCGCGTCATAATTTCATTAGGCTCTCGAGTGAAACATATGGGAGGGAGATAGAGAGAAAAAAGCCATAGAAAGAGAGAAATAAGGAAAGAAGAGTAAGAGAGAGAAAGAGACTTATATTAAGGATTCATGAGAGAAAACGGAAAATCTGCCCCCCCTCCCCGCCATTCCTCACCCCCTCCCCAACCGTTTGACCCCCGACTCCGTTACTTCGACATCACTGTTGCTTTTCCTAAGGAGATTTTACTTCAAATGTAGGGAAAATTCCTATCGAGGAATTAATTAAATAAACAAAGGCTTTCTCCTTCGGAAGAATATCGTCAGAGGGTTTGTAAAACGATTGATTTCAAACACTTTCGCCTAAAGGTCATCCATTGACACACGCATAGTTAATTGCGCGCGAAAACACACTTTCAGCAAAGGAATTTTTTTATAACAACCAAATCCTTTCGACCATATAAGCTCTATTTCTTTCAGTGACTACATAAAAATAACATTTGAGTAGACGTAAAATTTCTGAAACGGTTCAAAAAAGAACAATGTTTAATCATTTTTTTGAGTTTTTTCGTAAATCGACTCAGGGGCAGTATTCAGTTTGCTCTCAGGAAATGGATGAAACTTCTCTCCGCGCCAAAAGAAAAAGGTTAGAATTACAAGTGTACGGTATTTATCTCAAAATAAGCAAAGAATAAAATAACAAAACTGAAAACGAGATATGAACCGATTTTGTTTAAAAAAGCATCGTCGTTAAAGAATAAAAATTTAAAAATTAGTCCACCAATTTGAACGAAAACTACGTAATAAACCAACATGCAGAATATAATTCTATGCTATATCACAGCCTCACCCTTAAAAAGACGTCATAAACAAAAATATTTCCCCTAAGATAAGAGAAGCAATGCTTCTCACCCAAGAGCCCCGCTACTTCAGACATGATAAATGAGATGTCTGTCTAACTCCATTGAAACTATTGACGCAAACTCTAAAAATTTCATCAGAAACGCAAGTACAAAGAGTACAAAAATTATATTACTAAACTGCATATCGAGTGGCATAGAATCATCACAAAACAGTCCAAAAACAAAATGTTTCATATAAAAAAATTATAAGGATATTATTATTGATATCTTAGACAAAATCTTGCCTTACGAATGTACACGAAATTACCATAAAAATCAAAAGATAATAAAATAATAAAATCGTCCCAAATGCAATTTCCCATCAAATATTCACAAGTTAGGAAAGTGTACAGCGTATCACAAACTTTCGTGCAATGGAGTATTAAAAAGAAATGATATTATAGGTGTACTTAAGGGAAATAACGTTTTAAAGTTATTTTCTTCGTCATATATAATCCATTTTCTTCCTAATAGAAATATTTCATGCACACGTAAGGAAATTAAACGTTTGTTTGTGAGATTGTTTATGCTAGCAACAATGAAGAGGTAACCATGAAAGAAAGTTAAACTTGAATTAAGGCATCCTAGTTTGATTTTCTTGAAAACGGCTACTCTTACGATAAAAATGTATAGTAAAAGAAATACTCTAATTTACCAGTTCTACAAGTTTGATTTGGAAAATATTTTGATATGAGCAATAATTTACGAGATACGAGAGAAAGTTCATTTTTTGTCACCAGTAAAGTGGTACCCCTGATTGTCTTACGTAATTCATTTTTGCGATTTTCTTATTATATTTGATTGTAAGTCCTTAATGTCAAATTTAATGGAAATCCGTTCTGTAGAAGCCCAGAACGAACGTGCGGAAGGACGGACGGGCAGGCAGACAGACAGACGGACGGACAGACATACTGACGACAATTGACGCTCACGCTGGAAGTGAAACGCGCCTAAAAATGAAAACACTTTGAGGTCCCATCATTATTTATCTTTCAGAAACTGTTATCGGTGGATATCGACTGACGACAACTGTTTTGTAGGCCAAATGCGTGTCGGTTTTCCCAATAGTTTATGGGTACTGGACAATCTCAATTATCTTCTTATTGTCTTCTCATGTATAAAGAATTCTCTGCTTCTACAGACCTCAAAATCCTCGCTCTATCATATTTTTCGTCCTTTTTGCTTTCATCCTTTGTGTTTGTAGCAATTTCTACATTACACGTATTTTCTTATTTATTTGATAATGAATAGCTTTGATAATTTATGTGACCTTAAAAGTGGTTGATGCATCACAATTAGACCATATTATTTATATAATGTGTATCAGTATTGGATTTTTATTTCATAAAAGTACTATAAAAATAATTGTTAGGTTCGGCCAAGCACACTCGTCCTGTTATTTTTCAACAGCAAACCAAACGTTTAAAATCAACATTCTTGAGAAGCCATCATGAAACACGACCGAAATAAATCCTCCGGCCTTAGTTAATTGAGCCATCCGGAAAGGAAAATTGCAGGATGAATCCGGGCATGAGATCGAGTTGATGACACCTGACCCATGAGGAGGCTTAGCGCCGCCTCATTCCGCACTCAACGAAGGGTATTACGCAGCCAATCCTCTTTCCCGATGTCACTGGATACCCAATTCTTCCCTCAAACTCCACAGACGAACTTATTCCTTTCAAAAAGAGCCTTCTCCTTTCGCGCACTACTTGCATATCAAAACTCTGAATGAAAATGTCGGCCATGGAGCAAAATGGAGAAATCTCAAGAGATGAGAGAGTGTTCGAAAAACGGTGTTCCGAGATGATCAAAATGCACTGTTTATTTCGAATTCGAAACAAGTTTGCTTGGTGATTTTCACTAGCAGTCGAGGCATGGTGATAAATGAGGTGATCGCAATTTAAAGGACTCAAGGAGAGTCTTAATTTAATGATAAAAAATATTAATATTTCATTATGTTCCACTATTTTACCTTGCCAGATAAATGCTATTCAAATAAGGTTAATTTTTTAAACTGGACTTTAAATTTTTCCTGAATGTGACAAATGCTCTTTCAAAATTTTAGTTTTTAAGGTACCGATAAATAGCGTAAATTATATAAAAATGAAGTCAAAGTTTTATTGTAATACACGGTTCACATAATTTTCAAATCCAGAGTTATTCAATAAAACTACCCATTATTTTTGTGCCGTATTTTGTTAATAATCTCCGATTACCATTTAAATGTGTCACATAGATTTAGATGAAGTGAAATTTGGAATCCCTACCTTGCCCACATGCGATACATACGAAGGACAACCATCTAAATATCCTATATTTAAAGTAACATTTTCATGCAATAATTTATGGAAACCTAAGTAATAGGATGTTTAACAAAATTAAAACTGGTAAATCTATAACATTTAATGTTTTATGGCGTGCTTTTCAGAAAAATATTATTAAGTATCTTTCTGTGAAGTACTTAAGTGTTTTATAGCGTCCTTCGGGCGAAATAAAACCAGTAATAAATCGAATATGTTTTTTCTACGGTCAACAGCTGATGTTCACATTATATAGATCTCCCGTCTCTCTTTCGACACGGTGATCTTTAGACATATTTCCTCCGAGACGTCCCGAAATGAAATTCCGGAGTTCATTTTTCATCTCTCTTCATTTGTAGCGATGCTTGTGATCGTTTCGAGGGCGCACCGAGTTCATTTTTCGAACTCTTTATCGGCGATGCACCAATATCCTCGCACTCACGCGAGCAAACTCATATCGGCATCAATTTGCCCTCTCGTTCGTCAAAAATGCATCGATGACGTAATGAAAAAATAACGATCAGCCGAGAGTCGAGTCGCACTTGTGTCGAAAGAGAGGGGATCTGCGTTATTCGATTGGAACTGCTAGAGCAAGAGTGGAAGGGATATAGGATGAGTAATAAGTCCTTGGGAAAAGAGAGAAGGGGGGATAGACAGAGAGAGAGAGAGAAGGTGGCCAGGTTAAAATCCTCTTATGTGAACCAGAAGGGAGAAGGGGGAGGTAACTAAGTAAGTGCGTACGCTCAACAAACCACCCCTCGCTGCCCTCCCCTCTACCACCCTCCCTCCTCTTTCTCTCTCCCATTAATAACTTTCTTTACTGGTATCTCACTCTTTTCCTCTTCTCTCCCAAGTCACCCTTAACTCCATTTTCTTTTTAAATCTTCCTCACTTCATTTTTCCTAATTTTACCATTTACTCCTTTACTTTTCCTTTCCTCACTTTCTTCCGTCGTGTTTCGCCTCCTTTCTTTTTTCTCCCATGCATCTCCTCATCCGTTTTCTCCTCTCCCTATCAGCCGCTCCCTTCTCTCTCTCTCACCGCCCTCTTCTTTCTCCTCTTCCGTCCTTCTCTTTTTCCCTCTCAGCTTAACTCCTTCATTTCACCCTCCCAGCTCTCTCTCTCTTCCCCTCTCTCCTCTCCACCCCTCCTAAACTTCCCCGCCTTCCAACTCCTTTAGCCTCTCCGCTATACTCCAATTTACTCTCCTTTCATCCCTCATTGCCTCCATGAGATGCTGAAAGCAGCAGGCGCGGTTGCCTAGCGTGCCGGTTCACTAATCTCCCATGACTGCTACGCTTCAGCCAAATCCGCGTCCGAGTCTATCACGGTTTCCTTCGCCGTCCATTCATCTCTTAAATTCGCGCTTCGAGGATATACCGATAGATGACTATAAATGGAAGATCGAAGAGCGTTAATAAGATCCCTTAGACACTTGAGACGACGTCGGCATGAGTCATTTAACGTAGCCTGAATTTTCCAGTGTCCCTCTTTTATGATTAGGCCACGCCACCTGAGCGAACGAACGATGCGATTATAAGCGATCCATTAGCCCGTGAATCATGCCTCATTTCCTCCCACAGTGATAGGACATCGTTTTAGTACTCGAGGGCCAATGAAGCAAAAATGGAGCCACGCTCGATGACTTTTTTTTCCTCTCGGAGGAAATTACGACGAAAATTCACCCGCCATTAGATTTGATGACATTTTCGGTGTTTAACACGTGTTATAAAAAAATTAGTGTCCGTTTTACGCTCCGAAACTGAAACCCGTGATCTTAATTCTGAAAAAGTCGATAAAGTTCGGACGATATCGCCTAGTTTGCTGGTTGGATTATATTTGTTTCAAATTCATGACACGTACATATCCTCAATTAATAATTTAACCATGGAGTCCTTCATTTCATTTTTTTCTAATGGAAATTGCTTCATAAATCTATTCTTTCCTATCCAATTGGTTGTATACTAAAATACCTGAATAAAAGTATCCTATCCGAATTTATTATTATTTTTTCATAGGGCTGTCTTTAAATAAGTAATTTTCGAGTTAATATGTGTCTCAGTCAAAAGATTTTTTATGAAATTTTACTGTTCCGATGGACTGTATATCTTATATTTCACGATACAGGACAAAATAATTTGCTACATTGAGTGTGTGTGTGTGTGAGAGAGAGGGAGGGGGAGGGAGAGGGGGAGAGGGAGAGAGTGGGAGAGAGAGAGAGGGAGGGAGGGAGAGAGATTTGGTAGAGAGAGCACCTCCACCTCAAGTATAAATTTTTGAAGCTGATTTCAAGAAATTACATGGCTTTAAAGATGGCCGAAATATTATTCAAGTTCATTACATTCTTATGTGCTGAAGCGTGAAAGCTGTTATCAAATGATAATAGATTTCACGCTTGATAAATTATATAATTTAACTATGGAATCTTCTGACTATCTTGTCAGTTGCATATTATATTTGGGAGCCAATGATTTGGATTGAGCACTTGGCTTGTAATCACTAGAGAAATGGATTAATCATATTTATGTTAATCCTTTTATGCTAAATAGCGATTTCACGCATTAAATAATTGTAATTTTTGCAATTATTATTAGCGTTTTCTTTATAAAATAAATTAATTTATGCGTGTACATTCACAAATAGTGTTGCCATCGTTGGTCAACATTAAACCTATTTGAAAATTTAAGTTTGTTTCTCTGAATCAGTCTTAAAATTTATTATGATATCTGATGTCAAAAGTACTTTAGAATCAATTTTTGCTTAACTACTACCATTTTGCGTAAAACAGTAAATTTTTACAGTAAAAAATGATACTGCAAGCATCTTGAATGGAGTGATTACTAATTGCTATCAAAAACGTATCTATAAATTATTCATCTTCCTAACTAAAAAGAAGGCAAAAAACAAATGTAATAGAACAATGAAAACCAAACTCGTAAGCATCACATAATCGACAGCCTTTTGAGGCGATAAGAGAACTTTCTCGAAAGAAGGATTTTAATAAGCGACATATTATAACTATTAAAAAAGCTGCAAAAGGAAGCCTTGCGTTCGATTTTCCACCTTCCTCCAATGAAAATCAAGTTTTTCTTTTTAACTCATTCGAGCATTCGATTATTTTGTAAGTACCAAACGCACTCGCAGCGAACGTATATCACGCAACAGGGAATAATTCACGCATATCGGAGAGATTCCGCGAATAATATCCATGGCTATCATCACGATAACAGTCCACTTCGAAATTGGTAATAATAACAAACGAGCATCGAAAAACCGTAATCGACGAAGGAAGGTAAAATAAACCTCACCGCGTTATACAGTTGGCCATCGCAATTCCCACGATACCCATCACCGATGGACGAAATTTAATCCGGGAGAGAGATTGGGGAGAAAGCAAATCCGCTGTCAGCGCCATAAGACGATTCAACCTACGCCAAAAGAGGAACCTCTCTCGTTGATCTTCGAGAAAAAATACATCGGCCTTTCACTTGACCGCATCAGGATCGAGCCTCTCCTATTCCTCCCTCACCCCCTTCCTCCTCCTCTTAAATGAGGTAGCCTCCTCTTTGAGCGCCACTTATACCCAGAAGGCACCGCGGCGGCAGGTAGCGAGCACCCAGACCGCAATCTCCACTCCTTCTCAGCCACCATCTCTCTCCCATATTCTCCCTTGGTTCAACCAATCGGATAATAGCTTTTTTTTCCTTATCCCCCTTTTTTCTCTCTCTCTCTCCTTTCCCTCTCTTCACCCCTCTCTCTCTCACACACACTCATTCAACATCCAGAGTCTTGTTCTAGCCTTTCGCCAAAGACGGCATCGGTTCACGGGTGACTGGATGATTGAGAATGATCGGATGCGAGGGAGAGGGAAAGCTGTTTGCGAGAAGAGGGGAAAAAGGAGATTTGGATAAGTCTGACGGTGGCAAAGAGAGAGAGAGAGAGGGAGGGAAGAGAGATTGAGACGGGCGTATTTCCTTGCGACTGGATAGATGGCATAGCATATACCTAGTCCAGTGATGGCGAACCTTCTATTGCCAAGGGTGCCAGTATTACTAAAATTGTCTAATCTCTTCCGCCTCGCGTGCCACAAAAGTCCTTGATTTTTTTGAGGTGACAAACACATTAAATTCGTGATCAAGAGATAAGACTGTAAACGTAAAACTAACGTTTACAATAGTTGAATAAATAACACAAATGTTTTTGCGGCGCTAAATCAGTACGATAAATGCTTTGGTTGGTTTTCGCCTTTCGTTGGCGTTCCAACCAAAATCGTCTTGCGTGCCATAGGTTCGCCATCACTGGCATATACGATAAGGACTAATTGAACAAAATATGAAAGCCCTAATTTGGCATCGTAAGCGGAATCTATGATAGTTATATGGGCCTATGAAGTGCTGCATAGAAGGTTATGAAGACATTACCAAGAGTCCAAAGAAGAAAAACGCGAGATCAAACTTAATAAAAGATTTCGGAAGCATAGACGAAGAAAACTCTCCACTGGAATGGGTAATAAGCTAAAAATATAATTTTATATATATTAAAACCACATATTAATATAGCAAAAATGCAAAAATTTGGCAAAGTAAGCAGCGAGCAAAGAAATTCAACTTGAGTTTTGGTCAACTCATGAGAGAATATTATTCCATTCTTATATTTCTTTTAAGAGCTTTTTGTCGACTGTTTCATTGAGCTATAACAATAATTGCTCTAACTGAAACCACGGATATTCCAAAATTTTCGCTAATTATGCATATAAAAATCATTGCTGTCACTTCAAAGCATATTATTTCGCAGTTTACTTTCATTGCTTGCCATAACAAGTATCAGCTTACCAATATTTTAATGCAGTTCAGCTATCTGTACTTGAATGGCACTTATACCATAATCTCCTGCATATTCCACATTTATAACCCTATTTGGAATTAAACCGTTGCTAGTTAGCTTCATGTGTTTAATTAATCCAATAATAATATTTTAGGAGTGTTCGATAGGTAATAAATGCAAAAGCAAAATTATTCCATAAGCATGACAAGTTTTAACGCATCAGTTACCTTAATTTATATTAACGAAAAACACTTGGTTAAATTCCATAATTTTAAAGATTTTATTTCACGACCGGTTTCGCTCAATAACTAGGGCGAGAAAAGTGCTCAAAATATCCTTTATATACTAGGTTCACGGAGGGGAGGAAAGCAAAGGAGGGGGGAGAAAAAAACAAACGGGTTAATTGGTGGATGATGGGGGCGGTAACCGTTAAGAACAATGTAATTTGGTAATTTTTATCGAAAAAAGTACAAAGTAATAATACTATACTAGCTCAGTTAGCGGTCGCCTGTGAGCCGATCCAATTAGCAATGCCAGCATTGCTATAATTGCACCTCGTAGCTGTTTCTTTAATGGCAGAGAAATGGTTAAGTAGATGACTCACATCAATATAAAGGCCACAGTTTGGATTTATAAGCGAATTCCATTTCAGTTAATTACATATTCCTAATTATTTTTACCAAACTTTTTCAGAAAAGCGAGAGTGATTCCTCACAAACGGTAGTTCTAACCCCTTTTTTATTTAATTGAGAGAACAAACGCATCAGCGACCCAAGCCTACCGAAAGCACGGAGCTCCCTCCGCCAATTAAAAGCAGCTATCGTATCATGCACCCGCGCGCCTCCTACCGGACCGCCTTGGAATCAGTCATACTTTTACCATCGACTAGCCCTCCTACACACAGCATTTAAATAAATAAAAAAGGGAATGGTCAGTTTCGCAAAAGAGGAAAGACTAGGATCTCTTTCTCCCCCATTCCTTTATATTTTTGATCGAGAGATAGAAAGAGCAAAGATTTTTCTAAGGCCTTACAAAAAGGTATGGGGTGGTTAATTCTCCTTTTCTACGATGGCGGGAGGTTTGACGTCTTGACTTAAGGAAAGGGAAAATTGGCGGGAAAAAGTCGGAGAGAGAGGGGCTTCTTTCCCAGGGTTACAGAAGCTTGGGAAAACCTTCAAGCCCCTCTCCTCCTATCCTTCTCCCTCTCCATTTTCTCCCACCCCTTTCAGGATCCGTCCTTACCCTCTTCCCTTCCATTCCCATCGCATTACATTGCCTGCCTCGTGATCTCCACCCCTTCCACGCATCCCTCCCTTAACCCCTCACCCACTCCTTTATCCTCTTCGCTCTCTCTGGTCCCAAGGCATCTAACTAAAACCTTCTACTCCGATGCTATATGCCTGGGCATTACATATTTTTTCCTCCTTCTCGAATCTAAAACCTTTCTCGACTCATAAGGAGGCGGCGGTTGGTCCAAGTTGGGTGGGTTCCTTTCTAAGGAAGGATGGAGATGCGAGCGGAAGGGTATGAGAAGGAAAGATGGAAGCAAATTGGATGACCGAAAAAGGGATTTGGTAATTGGAATTTTTTCTTATGGGGATTTTTTCCCGGTCGGTTGTTTTCTCAAGTCTGTGGTGATTTTTTAAGCTCGGGTTTTATTTGTTGGAAACGATCGAAATTATAATGGGTGTCTCGTCGACTATTTGGAAGTCTATTTTGCATACGAATTTTAGGGTGTTTCAGGGCCCTGTGGGGTTTAATGACGACGGTTTTTATGAGCGTATCTTTAAAATGGAACGATGAGAGATGATCAGAAATAAAAATGGTAACATATCGAATCAAATACAGAATATCCAAGTAATTAAAGGGCTGTAAAAATAGGATACGATTATTTGGCAAATATTTATTCGCCATCATATGTTTTGATAATGATGCGAAGCATGTAATTTTTTCTGGACAGCGGAATTAAACCAACTTACGTAAGAAAATGTTATCTTTCTCCTATATTAGTTATTCGCTTAGGACATATTTCAAAATGGAAAACATGTTTTTTCACGACAAAAACAATCAACGGATATCCTACATCGAAACTGAAAATAACAAGTCGAAAAAATCTCTTTGTATACATTCATAAAATAATATAAACATAAAAAACAAATCGACTTGTGTCGACTAACTGGGACCACATTGAAAACTGACCGCCAAGCTGACCCCTCGACCGTCATTATCTCGGGTTAGAGGCCCATACCTCCAGATCCATCCTCAAATCCGAGCTCAGGTGTCTTTAACCTCTCAGCAGGGGGGCACTAGCCGACCACGTCTTTTGCAATAAAATTTAAACTATTTTATGCTCTTAACTTAGTGCGATTGTGACTCATGCAACATATTCGGGTGAATGCGCTTATCAAGAGCGTCTTTTTAACGGAATTCTACGATAAATAATAACATATTTACGCTCACATCTAATCTTGACGCCAAGGAATACCAACCTCTTAAGAGTTTTCGGACGGGATTGTAATGAAAGCAGACATTCGCGAGACGGTGGGGAGGGTGTAACGCTTGGTTGCTATATGGTTTATATCTAAAGATTATAAACCAATTCTTTCTAATTATAATTCCAAAAAGAATGAAAATCTGCACTTCGTAAAGCCGAGTTTTGCCTGTTACCGTATAGGAAATGAAAATGCCTTCCTTGGAGTCGAGCCCAAGACTTCTTTCGAGATTTTTTTTTGCCATCACCTTGAAATATGTATATCGAGCATACCTGCCACATTTAGAGTTTCTATATCTTTTTTTTATCTAGTTAATCGCATTTTTATATGATCACCAACCAACCAACCTACAAAAGATTGTCTATTATTATAAGTGACTAGCGTAATTTCCCGTGAAATATGACGGGTGGGCGTGAATTGAGTATTACGTTAAAATAAAATAAAAATTAATGACACCAACTTTTATGTATACTAAAACGCAAAAAGAATATTAAATCCACATAATCGAATGTTCCAGAGAGTAATAATAGTCATGGACATATAAAACACGATTTTATCACAATTTTATCACGACGAATTGAATAAATGCGTAAAAAATCGCGAAAAATGTTAGTTAAACCTAATTTTTGGCATTTTTCGAATGAGATTTCAATTTCTACGATATGGAAATTTATTTCCATACTTTTTTCGGCATAACTGTGAAAATACCGCGTCGATATCTCATTTTCTTAATATTTGAAAATGCTAAGTAAAAAAGCCTCGCTTCGTTTCAGCTCTGCCCATATTATTGAAACGGAGAAAAGATATGCTCCTGAAGTCAAACCCAGGACTACTATGTACACGGCGAGCAGTTTCAAATTGACAAGTTGAATAGTCAAGCGATTCCTAAAAGTTTGATCGAAAAAGGTTGTAAAGCTTTTCAGTTATGAGCGGTTTTCCTTTTCACTCATCTAACACCATATAGCAACCAAGCGTTACACCCTCCGCACCGTCTCGCGAATGTCTGCTTTCATTACAATCCCGTCCGAAAACTCTTAAGAGGTTGGTATACCTTGGCGTCAAGATTAGATGTGGGCGTAAATATGCTATTATTTATCGTAGAATTCCGTTAAAAAGACGCTCTTGATCAGCGAATTCACCCGAATATGTTGCTTTAGTCACAATCGCAATAAGTTAACGACATAACATAGTTTAAATTTTATTGCAAAAGACGTGGTCGGCTAGTGCCCCCCTGCTGAGAGGTTAAAGACACCTGAGCTCGGATTTGAGGATGGGCCTCTAACCCGAGTTCATGACGGTCGAAGGGTCAGTTTCGCCGTCAGTTTTCAATGTGGTCCCAGTTAGTCGACACAAGTCAACAAATCAATTATGGAAATATCAAATCTTTATACAGAAGAAAGTTTTAGGCAATACAAAGAAATTTTTTCGATATAATTCAGTCTACGAATTTCGTATCCGATAGCATAACAAAAGCCTCATCCAAAGTAGCAACAAAAAACGCCTCACTATTAAAATGAAATTTTCAACTAGAACATTCTCATCTGCAAAATATCGCGCAACCACCTTTATATATTTTTTCATAAGATGTGCTCCAAAAACGAAAAAAAGCTCCTGTGGGATAACTGAAGAAATTTGGAAGCAAACTTTTTCCGGAAAAATAATAAAAAATATGAGCATAGAATGCATCTTTATTGATATCGAGAGAAAATATCCCATCCCGAACAAACCGACCCAACTCCCCCTAGCCATCACCGAACTTCCGAGGAGGCTGTTTATTTACCTTTCCTTTCCGGCATGAAATAGGGTTAAAGTATTGTTATTGCACCTCCGCCTCCTTAACTCCTTCGCCCTTACGATTCCCCGGTGCGCGTCCCAACATGTACTCCCCGCCTACCCGCTTTCCACCTCGTCTCCGGGGTCAGATTCCTTCACATTGGGCAGTGCCCTCACGTCTGAAGGGGGAGGTGCACACCCACTGGTCCGAAATCAGGAAGCAGAACACGGCGCCTCACCTCTACGTTATATCTCCCCGCGTGCAAGAAAAGAGGCGTCATAACAGCCGGGGTTACTGTCGGATCTTAGTTGTAGCTACTTCTGCGGATAGCGGATTCCCTGGCGCTGGCGTGTCGTGAAAGCGTTCCTTCCGCAAACCTCTCTCTCCCTCTCTCTCTCACTTCCCTCTGTCTCACTTCCTCTTCCGGAAACAGCAACGGAGCAGAGAGAGAGACTACGGTGGGATAGAATTTCCATAAGTTTTCAGACCGCACTTCCACCTCTATGCTTTTTAACTCTACGGAGCGATGATTGCGCATTGCATAAAAACGGATTAGGAAAAATCTCTTCGGGCTGCGATGCCACGTTTCTCAGCAAACCATTTTAGGAGGATTTAGTTAAGCAATCTCGTTTGTGTTTCTTGCATAACTTTTGATAACTGAACAAATGAGTAATACTTATGAAGCTGAACATCATAACTAATACGTGTCGAGGCTTTAATATCTGATGCTGTTATAATTAAATATCCCCTTAAGTAAATAAACAATACAATTAAATTATTGACACGTTGAAAAACGTGGGAAAAAGCAATGCACAATCAACAGCAAGGTGTTTGAAAGTATTGACTAATTGTAAAAACACTGTTTTTCATACTTTGCTGATTCGGCTATTAAATAAATATTTTTTATTAAAATAAATTCATTAACTTGAAATTTTCTCCGTAGCATAGTTTCTTTAGAATCTTTTACGGCCAAAAATACCTTTCGCAGTACAAAAATACGAACACTGTTAAAAATGTGTCCGGGTTCAAGATAATTTAACATTATCTTATTGAAGCGAAGCGTTACGTTTTTGTCGAAGTCCTCAGTTTGTTCGTGTCGAGTTTTAAAACCTCTCTAAGCGATAAACCTCTATTATCTATTTTCATCCCCATTAATATCGGGTCTGTTTTAGTAGTGTTACTGCGGAAACAGAGTAAACAAATGTAAATAATGTAATCAGTTTATCCAGTTTCTCATCGAATGCAATATGGATTTCATGAAATTTTGATTAATTTTTCCCTATCTTCGACGAAACGATTTCTGAACGAATTTCAAATTGATTGTCATTTGAAAATTATCAAATTCCGGCGTTGATTGTGACAATAATTTGATTTGAATGATTTAAATTCATTTAAAAGAAAGTTTTCATATTCGAATTCCTCTTCCAAAAATTGTTTCAAAACCTTCATTTCTGTGAAGCTTAATTTATGTTAAACAATCGTTCTCGCTCGTGGTCAACACTTACGGTAAAAATCAGCGGGTGTTTAATATTAGCTTTGCATATTATATTACTCGTCCGAAATAAAACTTTTCTAATTAATTTAACATGCACGTGAAGCAATTAAATATGTTAATTTCCCATGGGGTATTTACCTTGACATGAAATGAAAAAAAACTTTTTGAAATACTTATTTACTCAAACGTCTAACTAATTATTTTCGGTGAATTGCTTTCATTCCCACGTGTTCCCACGGGCCCAGATACAGAGGTCGTTTACCTCCCCCCCCCCCCCCCCCCCCCTCCCGCAACAACAAAACATAACAACTGAGGTAGATAATGCACATGAATAGCTGCTACGTTATTCCTTGAAATATAAGGGACCAATTTTTTTCACAACACAATTCTGGATATTGAACGGTAAATTCAAACATTTTTACAAAGAATTTCGAGACTGAAACGACTGATTTATAATTCTTTCTTGGCAATGAATCATCGAAACCGTATAACTTTCAGAAGCAGCCAACAGCGTTTGTCAGGGGATGTCATTACGCCAAAAATGTTTTAATGTTTAAGCAATTATTGGTTTGTTTTATCGCGTAAGAGAAAATTATTTGTAATATCTCTTGAATCTATCGACTACTTCAACGTATTTACTGGTACAGATACATTTATAATTTTTAAAAACAATCAGTATTTTAAAAATACACATTAAATAGAGATTTAACAATGCTATACATTGAACTGTAGAGACAGACAATAAAATCGAACAATGTTGGCTCCCTGTCTGCAAATGAATCACCAATTCAGTAAATTGCTAATTATCTATATATATTAGAGCTGTCAATAATCGATTTTCGAAAACCTATTCTACTTACCGATTTTCGACCGCCGTTTTAAAAGTCGAAAACCGAAAAATCGAAATCGATTTTTACCGAAAAGTCGAAATCGATTTTTTTTACCGAAATGTCGAAATCGGTTTTTTTACCGAAAAGCCGAAATCGATTTTTTTTACCGAAAAGTCGAAATCGATTTTTTTACCGAAAAGTCGAAATCGATTTTTTTACTGAAATGTTGAAATAGATTTCTACTGAACTATTGAAGTCGGTCTTCTGGATGTCTACATCGATTTTCTCAAAAAAGCCTACAGTATGTGATCGTGGAACGAAGTGACACCGCATCGTGTCCGTTGTCTATGGTAACCCGATGTGCTACGGATCTGAAATTTGGAATGTAGGTAGAACTCCGGGTGAAACAAGTTCGAAAAATAAAATTCTGAAATTCATACTCCAGAACAGACATATAATGTAATGGTGACGGCTCACTTATAAATAAGGAGTCGAAATCGATTTTTTTTAGTGAACTGGGGAAGTCAGTCTTTTGGATGTCTATGTCGTTTTTCTCGATTTAAAATGATTAAAAAACACTATTTTTTTTCGATTTATAATAATTAAAAAACATACTATTATGGAAATCATTCGATTATGGCAATCTCTACACAAAGGATGCATCGAGGTTTGCATTTCTTCCATTTTCTCATTCCACAAAAACAAGGCGGTGTGACGCTGATACCCCACTGCCCTTTGGTCTGACAAATCTATACATATCTATAAAGTGTGTTTGTATGTATGTATGTTCTGCTAAGGCTCAGAAACTACAACACGCAGAAAAAAGAGGAAGGTGTCATATTAACCGTTATCATGTGTACGGTGGTGTAGTAAGGTTTTTAAACCGATTCGGTGTACTATTTAATTATAATAAAATATTTTCGTTTATATGGGATTTCCATTTAAAATTTTTTCGTAAATTTCTCGAATTTTTAACTCCTTACATATATATCGCAGACATATGCTCTCGCAGACTTTTTTGCGGTAAATTATCTCCTCTTTTGGAATAATTTTTTAAAAGAGGGGCTTACAGATCAAATAAGACGAATTGAAGGGAAAATCTTTTTTTTCATTATTGCTCAGCATTTGGATATACTTAGCAACCGATGTAAACAAATTACGTTTCAACTATAAACATATCGTAAACGTAGAATAGTTGATGAAATACTCATTTAATATCTTCTGATTTGATTGTATGTTTTTCTTTCATTATCTATGGTCTTCTATACACAGGTTAATTCTGCGAATAAACATTAGTGAACTGTTTCTTTTTCTGTAATCGTGTCATTCGCATTATATGTATGTTTGGATATAAGTTAAATTGTTTTTATATGCCTTTTGTCTTATTTTATTTCATATTTTGTTTAAGTGAAAATTACTGAAGATATATGATTAAATTACTACGTTAAAGTTTTTGTGTTTTGTTTTATCAGTTTATCAATAAAAACTGAATTGAGCATTTCATGCTAACATGCAAGTTTTTTCCCATGCTCATCCATTTTGCGTTTCAATGATAATTAGATACTTTTTTGTAATATATAATATCGTTTTGAATTAAAAGAGAGTTTTATCAATTGGAAATACGGTTCACTCCTGAGTAATTGTTATTTTAATACGAGAACTAAATTAGATTAACATTTTGAACACGTAACGCAGTGAATTTCGAAAGATTTTATTTGAATAATACTTTTGTTGAACTTTATTATGTCTTCTGAACTAAAATTAAGAATTCGTGTCTGCGGTTCCATGGGTAAAATGTAAACACTACCGATACACTCACGTAATTAATTACGTTAGAAAAGTAAAACATTTTACTACATTATTTAAAATCGATTCGTTCGAATATCTCAATCTATTATTCAATTAATTACGATGGAAAACACAATTAAGATCAATAATTTTATATCTATTTAGAGTAATAATAGGTATTCTTATTTAGGTTCTCCTGTTATTATGTTGACATACAAACTCATATTCCGCGTAATCAGTATTTACTCATCACTACGACACGCTATTTTGTGATTGTTGGTTGTTTATTTAACAACTGAATAGAAAGCGTCAGTCGCCATCGTCAGATACATTGAGATTTAGGAGATTATTCGTTGGTTGGTTTCGGTTAGTTTGTTGTTTTCATTTGCTTTCATTTCGTGTCCATTTTTTGTTTTCTTTGTTTTCGTTCTTAGTTGTTCATTTATTAGTCTATGTTTATATTCTTTGGTTGTGCTCTTGATTTTTGTTCCTTGATTACCTATTTGTCGGTTTACACCTTTTATGCCGGCTATTGGTTAGAGTTTAATTCATTTCTTTTTTCTTGGTGGTTTTTACATTGAACTTATATTCTTTGGTTGTACTCTTAATTTATGTTCCACGATTATTTATTTGTCGGTTTACATCCTTTTCTACCGGGTATTGGTAAGTGTTTAATTCATTTCTTTTTTCATGGTGGTTTTTGTAGTTTTCGTATTGGTTCGTTTCGTGTTCTTTCCACTTTATTTCAAGACTCCTAATGTAGTTTACAGAAAGGAGAGGAGAAGTTTTAGTATGTATCATTTTCTCAAGCTGTCTTCTAAGCGGGAAAAAGTATAACTATTTGCAGTCCGAAATGCACCCGGGCGAAGCCGGGTACGAAAAGCTAGTACCATTATAAATAAAAAATAAAGGATAATTAAAGCGGACAATTGCAGATGGACCCGTGGATATTCAAGGCTATTTCGGACCTTACCGTTTCCCAGCAGGCGACGTTTTCATCTTGGCGGTGAAATAAGAAACGGCAAATTCTTCTAGGATTTGAAAAGGAAGCACTTTACAGTAATCCTTGTTCGTAAGCTGCATTTTATGATTACAGCAGTAATATTTTCATAATAGGATGAAAAACACAGAAGATGATGTACATTTACTGCTACAATCATACATATACATTACTTAATTTTACTTAATTATAACTTAATCATTACTTAATCTTACTCCAAATATAATATAATAGTAGGAGCAGTATTTATAATTGAGCCGTCACCATTACATTATATGTCTGTTCTGGAGTATGAATTTCAGAATTTTATTTTTCGAACTTGTTTCACCCGGAGTTCTACCTACATTCCAAATTTCAGATCCGTAGCACATCGGGTTACCATAGACAACGGACACGATGCGGTGTCACTTCGTTCCACGATCACATACTGTAGGCTTTTTTGAGAAAATCGATGTAGACATCCAGAAGACCGACTTCAATAGTTCAGTAGAAATCTATTTCAACATTTCAGTAAAAAAATCGATTTCGACTTTTCGGTAAAAAAATCGATTTCGACTTTTCGGTAAAAAAAATCGATTTCGGCTTTTCGGTAAAAAAACCGATTTCGACATTTCGGTAAAAAAAATCGATTTCGACTTTTCGGTAAAAATCGATTTCGATTTTTCGGTTTTCGACTTTGACTTACCGACTTTTCGATTTTCGACGGTCGAGTTACCGATTTTCGAAAAAAATCGAAAAAAATTGACAGCCCTAATATATATATACATTTCTCTTACTCCGTCTGCAACAACTTCATTTTCCACTCAATAGATGGCGATACTAACTAATCATTAATGTTCTTTGTATGTAAGACATTCAACAGCGTAAGTATTACAGAATTTACTACAAGAATATACTCAACTATAATTAGTGCTATATATTGTATGAGTTACAAAGAAGCTATGTTCAATTATGATATTAAATGAAGAAGTTTATTTATTTACTGATTGTTGATAGCAACCTTACAATGAGGTATTTCTTTGTTTATGAAGAGGCATATGGCATATCATCGATACATTCGGTGGGTATATTATTATGTATGATTATAAGATCGGAACCTTTGTGATATTATTAATATTAATCAAAATATTACGTTAATGCGCTTCTATACGTGTTTTTGAAAGTAAGGCATACAAATGCATTCAAAATTTTGTTAAGACATTTACTCAAGCATAAGCGTTAAGTATTGCAGATGAACTTCTTTATAATTTATGCAATACGTCACCGATTATACTTGAGTGCCACATTATTGCGTCACTCAATATATGTAGTACCGCCCTGGTAGTATTTTAAATTTCAACTGTTTGTGAAATTGACATTTTCAAAATGAATAAACAAAATACTGTTTAAATTGAGATATTTTTGTAAATGTTATTTTTAATTTCAATTTTTTGTTAATTCAACATATCATACTGAATAAACAAATTTACAAATCCTATTGTTGCGCCACAGGTAACATAGAAAAGCTATTTTAGATTTACTGACGATGGAAATTGTAATGTTTCCGTCATTTGTGACGGGTGCTATCTATGTAGTAGATTAAATCTTTTCATTGAGATTTTGGGGTAATATAAAAGACTTTAATACACAAATATTCCTGTATTTTCCCCGTTGAATTTCAACGGGCATTTCTACTAGTAATAGTTAAAAAACCAATCATCCATATGAATTATTTAAAAATAGCATATGGTGTGAGAGAAAGTATTAATATTTAAATCTGAAGTTAATGGAGCAGGAACCAATGATTACACTGATCTGCATTTGTGAAAAAAAATTTCAATGTTTTGAATATGACAGCTGTTTCTAAATCGTTTTCACACGCTGATTTACAAATTATTACATCCGTTTTGCTCTATCACGTCAGAATTTTTGACATAGTAAAAATAACGAAAGGAAATACTTTCTCTAATCCTAATACGGGTCTTTAAATTTACATGTCACAATAAAGGTATACAATACAATTTCAACAGTAATTTTACATAAGTAACTGTGTTGAAGTAGAACATAATGTCAGTGAATACTACAATTTGTCACATTTATGCTCATTTTTAGGTGATCAAAGGATTAAATTTCCGTTTTTTTCTTGACCTCCTTCCGGAACTGGTTTAAATGGTCATGAGGTATGCAGCATATGTTGCACGTTGTTGCATTCAACAGTATGCTGCAGAATGAGGCATGCGTCTGTGTGAGGCATGCGGCAATGTTGCACGTTGTCTAATTCCGCCTTTGGGTCACTACCTCTCCTATCTCTCCCTTTCCTATCACCCTCCTCCCCTCTACAGCCTCTCGCCTCTTCACGTTTCATTTATGACTGTAAATAAGGATCTCTCTTGACTCAACCTCGTCCAATAGAACGGGTTTATCTGTTTACGCAACAATCTATCCACTCGCCTGTACATTTTCTGCCCATTTTTAACCTTCCTTCGCATAACTAGCTAATTGTGTTGTATACGGAGGGTTTCCTCTCCTCTTCCCCGGAATTTTTGTTTCGGTGTTTTTACCATCTCTTTCTCCCTCCATCTCCCACTACCCCTTCCTCTCTCCTTCCTCTCCCCCCCTCTCTCTCCTTCTCTTCCTCCCTTCTCCCTCTCTCTCTCCCTCCCTCCCTCTCTCACCCACTAAACCCCCTCTTCCTCTCACCATCCCCCTCTCTCTCTCCTTTCCCTCCCTCCCTCCCTCCCTCTCTCTCCCTCTCTTTTTCTCTTTCTCTCTCTCTTTTGATGCGCGCCAAACAGTTATCTTCCTCTTATCATCTCATTCTTTCACTTTCTCATCCCCAACCACTTTCGTTCCTCCGACTGCCTTCTCATAATTCTTTCTCTTCCCATTCTTTTCTCCTAACGCTTTTCTGTGTCATAATTGCCAGCTATTATACCTTCCCTATTCTATCTCCTCTCAAAGTATTTCTATTCGCAATCTCGATCACATGACTATACTTTGAGCCGAAATTCATTTTTGGCGATGCTCGTGTCATCTCTGAGCGACTTTTAAACAATAGGTCTCCATTTTATGATTTTAGATTCCCATTTTACCGTCGTCATATCGACGCATTCATTTGATTCCATTACGGATACGTTCAAGGCCTAACCAAATGATAATTGCGTTATTCCGGAAAAAATATTCAAAAAGTTAAGAAGATAACTTTATATTTATAGACTCGTGGGAGTAATTTTGTGCACGCGAACTCATAAGAAAGTAAGTCTGACTTTGAGAAATTAAGTATAATAGGCAGAGACGTACCTAGGCGTTATTCCGCCTATGGAAACATTTTAAGAAACACCTTCGTTATGTAGGATATCTTTTTTTAAGCGTTTCACTAAAGAATAATCGCGATTTTATTACATATAAATTAACGTTTGAGTAGTAAAATAATATATATATGGGAAAATGAACTTTGGGTACTTTCTCGGCAAACTTTGACGCTTTTTCGCAAGCGGCGCCTACGGCAAATGCCACCTCCGCCATACCCTAGTAACGGCACTGCTAATAGGCGTCTATATTTTAGCGAATAATCAAGGAACCGGTTCATTACGCAAATAATCTCCACCGAATAAAACTCTTTTAAACATCTTACTTAGTCATTTCTGCCTCCTAAATCAGTTAGTTGCCTTTACGCGCGCCTATCTTCGCAATTTTAAAAATCCACTCCTTTCTTATTTGCCTCCATATTGTCTCTCACCTCTCTTCATCACCAAATATTTTCTATTTTCTCTCTCTCTCTTTCCTTTATCTTTCCCCTCCCCTCTTTCAATTTCCCAACACCTCTTTCCTCCTTTATCCCTTCTCTTTGCTTTACCGGAGCCCCTATGAACACACTTGTGATGGATGTCGTTCTTCCTCGTATCTCTTTTGTTTCGCTCTCTCTCTCCATTTTTGCGTTGCGCGACACATTTTCCCCTTCAACCGCTTACGCTCACCTTTCGTCTCCGTGTCATATCCGTTCGCGTTTATCAGCCACTCTTCTCCCAGCTTCATTCCTGTCGCGATCAGAAAATCGGGAGAGAGAGAGATAGAGGACGGCGGGAGTCAAAAGAGAAGCCATGTTGACTGGACTCTCTCTCTCTCTCTCCTCTCATTCTTCTGCTCCCTCCCGCGTTCGTTTGGCGGCCCCAATTTGTGTACCGAGCCGTAAATCAAAGCCACGTTAACGCGCGGTAAATTTTGCGGTGGGAGTGCGGGATGCTTGTCGGTGAGGGGGAGTGGGGAGTAGGGGGGGAGGAGGGGGGGGGGGGGAGGGAAGAAGAGGGGGAGAGAAGTGGAGGGGCCGAAGAGGGAGAAGATGGAGGGGTAGTGCAAAGAGAGAGAGAGAGGGGGGGGAGGGAATTTTAAGCGAGAGGGCATTTTTTAAGAGAGAGAGAGAGGGGTGTGTGTTTTTAAGTGGCTTTGGAGGGATGACGGCAGTGCACGCGTGAGTTTGAGAGAAAGGAAATGGAAGAGAGAAAGGGAAAAGAGAAAAATCGAGGGGAGAAAGGAGGGAGGGAAAGATGGATGTGATTCCGATCGTTTGCTTAAATAACCCAGGAGGCGCAACGGCCATTTGAACCCTCCAACGTTATTCTTTTTTTTTCCTCCCTCTCCATCTCTCCGTTCCTATGCGTTACGCGTCAATTCCGACGCCCTTTTCACGCATTTTGCGAACGCACGCGCGGTCCAATCAAAATATCCACACGGATAAAGGCGGGAAGTGTTCTTTATTTTTTAAGAACAAAAAAATGAGACTAGCTTGGTTCTGGCTGGAGAGGTAAACTGACCGTTTAAAAAGGATTGAAACGACGAGACGTTCAAATGTGAAATAAATTTATAAAATTATTCGGAGGTTTGAGGTCCCCCTAAAAATATCTTCGTTCCCAAAAGAATAGGAATCCTATTTTATACGGACTCGTATCCTTTCTAGACATTGAAAATAAAGTCAGGTTATGCAAACACATTTCTCTCTATATTATAAAATCGTAGTAATGGTCATCATGATGCGTAACGCTCTGATTGTGAAACTCGATTAGAAATAAACTTAGAAGCCTGAAATTTCTCAGGATTTCAGTGTTGATGAATCTTTACGTTATGACTAAAAAGAGTTCGAAAAAGGTCACGGGTTCGTCTCCAGAGGATGAATGTCGATTCCCATAAGGTAACACGTAAAAATCACCTTTTTGGTCTGAAGGCTTACATTCTTTTACTATTTAAAATATCTTAAAATTAAGTTATCGACACGAAATTTACGCGAAAACACGCCAAAATGAATGAGGATTATTATTATTACCGTCGAATACTCAATCTCATTCGAATTCACTCATATTTTGAATTTATACTCGAGTTTTGGTAAATTTTTTAACATTTCAATAATAAGATTTCATGGTTACGGGTATTGTTGTCCTCGGTAATTTCCTTGCATATGCACCTAAATAAAGGTTTATCGATAGAAAATAAGATTAAAACTTGCTCGAAATGCCCGAAGATATGAATTTAATGCAAATAAATCGAACGCAGTATTCATGTTATTTACATTTTTTATCTATATTACTAAAATCCTATTTCTGGATACCTCAGCCATTTTTAATCTCCGGGAATTTCAGCCGTCTGATCTTATTTTTTATCGAGCAATTCATCTAATTTTCTTAATTTGTTATTTAAAACCAAACATACATCCCTTATAAAATATATTCATTAAACTCATATTCAAAACATATTCCCGTTAAACTAATCTAAATCCAATAAGTACATGGTTGCACCGAAGAAACAGCGAGCAAAGGGGAGGAGGGGAGGGTTGGCGAGCGTCAGCGACCAGGGGGCTTGCCCTCTAGTAGTTACAATAAAAATATTAGTTTATAAATTTAATAATAATATTTTAGCATACAGTTGTACGAGCTGAAAGGTTTTTAAAATGACGCCATAGTCCAGTGGGTGATTAAAAATGTAATCGAGTCATCTAATGAAACAAATTAGGAAAGTGTACAGCGAATCAGAAATGGTGGAATGGAGTATTAGAAAGAAATGATATTATACGTGTACTTAAGGAAAATAGCGTTTTAATGTTATTTTCTTGGTCATATATAATCCATTTTCTTCCTTTTAAAAATATTTCATGCACACGTAAGGAAATTAAACGTTTGTTTGTGAGATTGTTTATGCTAGCAATAATGAAGAAGTAACCATGAAAGAAAGTTAAACTTGAATTAAGACATCCTAGTTTGATTTTCTTGATAACGGCTACTCCTACGATAAAAATGTATAGAAAAAGAAATACTCTAATTTACTAGTTCTACAAGTTTGATTTGGAAAATATTTTGATATGAGCAATAATTTACGAGATACGAGAGAAAGTTCATTTTTTGTCACCAGTAAAGAGGTACTCCTGATTGTCTTACGTGATTCATTTTTGCGATTTTCTTATTATATTTGATTGTAAGTCCTTAATGTCAAATTTAATGGAAATACGTTCTGTAGAAGCCCAGAACGAACGTGCTGACGAATGGACGGACGGACGGACGGACAGACCGACGACAATAGGCGCTCACGCTGGAAGCGAAACCGCCTAAAAAGGCAAGTGGGCACATGAGGTAAATACAAAATCTTTTCTAATGTAAGCAAGCGGAGCGCAAATATGTTGATTCGAATCAATTCCGCATCAAGGATAAATCTTTCGCCGTTGATTCCGCCCATTCATGAAATACCCTTAGGATATAAACTGGAAACGGTCAATTTAATAATACATCCACGCGACCCCGAAATTAACACGGCGTGATCAAATTTAGGGGAAAATCAAGTCCTCGATTCAGCGCGCTCAACTCTGGAATTCGTTACGAAACCTCATCCGATCAAAATTTCCAAACAATTTCTTCCTCCTACCGGATCACGGGGAGTGGTCCGGACACCCGCATCTCCTAAATCCGCGAACCAATTTTCACGCAACGCTACGCACGAATCCTTAAATCCAGCGAAGGGAAATCAAACGGATCGCATCAAACGGAGATTCCCAAAGCCGTTAATCCGTTAAAGGTTATCCCCGTTCGGTATATTCGGACGGAAAGAGCGCGGCGAGGTCCGCGGGAATTATCGGTCAGTCAGAAGTAACAAAAGAGCTCTCAAACAGAGACAAAAAGAGAGAGTGAAAAAGAAAGGAACGTTACGGAGGAAAAGATAGATTCGGCAATATTTCAAGGGGTAGTAAGTCACCGGCATGAGGGAAAGGTGCGCGCGGAGAGAGAGAAAAGATGAGCGATTTGTTCGGCAGAGAGGAGAAGCGGGAATTGCAGGGCGATGGAACCGGGTTGAGCTGTAATGGTAAGAGAATAAGGGGAGTAAGGGAGGGAGTGGGGGTGTAAGGGAGGGAGGGAGTGGGAGTGTAAGGGAGGGAGAGAGAGAAGCTCCCACTAGGGCGGATGTATAAATTGCTCAGCGAGGCAAACACCTGAACCGTCCCGAGCAGGACCACGGACGATCCTCAAAGGCCTCCTCAAAAACAAAATGCTTTAAAAAAAAAGGACAATGGACCACCTGGCCACACGCATCAGCACACTTTACGTTAATGAGGAAGAGAGTAACGTGAGGAGAGATGCCCAGGTGGAGAGAGAGAGAGAGGGAGAGGGAGACGAACTGATTGGCTCGGGACGTAAAAGGGTTCGCAATTACTTTTTCGGATTTTTTCTCTTCCCCTGAAGGCGAGAGTGAAGAATCGAGGGATATTAAGCTTATCTCGGAGATATTGAAAAAAAAAAGCTAGCGCTCTTCATTTCTTTCGGCCAGCACCTTCCCGTGCATGGCATACGTTAGTGTCGGTGTTTTTGGAACTGATGCGACACGCTCTAGATGCGAGTGATGGACCAATTAGCGAAGCGATTTCTTTTTTTTTTCCTTCTACACGCAATCCGTTTAGTGATTTTTTTTAAACCACGCGGATCTTACACCGATTGAAGAGAAATTATTGATTCCTGGCATTTATTTTTAAAGCACCGAAATTTATCTTTCTTTTATTGTTTCCGAGGTTTTTGCCCTCGTTTTAGGAAGACCAAAATAGATACACTAAAAAGTGAACGAAGAGAATGATTAGACAAAACGTGCGGCGTAGGTAACGATTTCTTATTCGAAGCTAAATACCGTTTAATGTCCATCTGATACATTATCAGCATTTATTTATTATTATGGTAGATTTTTAATTTTTTAACCTCCTTATTTCTCAGCAAAAATCGTCTTAATAAATAACAGAACTGATGTAAAAGTGTGCACAAAAAGTGCAATTGTTATGCTGAAACGCCAAAGTGATTTCCAAATTTTGAGGAGCGTCCCCATCAGGGTGGGAAAGTCGGCGGGCCATAAAGATTTGATATTATTAACTCAGTTTAACGACCCTAAGCGTGAGAACTTCGATGAGATGACGTAAAATTCTAAGGGGATAGGATCTAATCTTTGCGTCCATGTTTCCCTTGAGGTGGTTATATTATTGCCTACTCTAGGTAAAGTAGTTATTTTTATTTTCTACATATACGCATTATAGAGAAAGTATTGTTTCCATGAAAAAATTCGAATTCGAGGTTTCAACGGAAATGCACGTTTTGAGGTCCCCTGAACACGTTTTGACTATTTTCTCGATGATGTCTGAGTGCGTGTTTGCACGTCCGTATGTATGTGACAGAAATTTTGTGGGCGCTCTAACTCAAAAACTATTCATCATATCAGCATGAAATTCTATATTTGTGATTTTATATTTATTCTTAAGTTTTGAAAAGCATTTGATAACAATCGGTCACCCGGAAGTAGCAGTTTACTCCTGTAAAAGTTTAGTTTTTCTTAAATATTTCGCTTAAATTGAATTTCTTTTAATACAAACACTCCATCCTGCCGGAAGAGCAATTTCGAGCCGAATTCGCGACTACGCATCAGCTAGTACGGGTGTGCAATTTCATCAGAGATGCCTTCAATACGAAACATCACGTCGCTGGAGCCTTCTTCGACGTAACGCATGTGGCATTAGGGCCTTCTTCGGAAGATGAAGACCATTCCATCTCGGAGCTGAAAAACATCGCAGCTGGCGTTCCACAAGGCTAGGTACTAGGACCTACCCTTCACAATGTCTTCACGGCTGACGTCCCAAAGAACTTCGGCCAAAACACGATTCTGGCGCTATACTCGGATGAAGCAGCCCTCCTCTACAGATCCAGGAACAGGATGATGACAGGAAAATACCTCCAGAGAGCCACCGATACCTTACTGGCCTGGTTCCAGGACTGCAAACTCCGAGTAAATCCCAGGAAAACGTAAACCGTCCTCTTTTCCAACGGCATGATGGAGAATCCGGATGGCATCCTCATTGGCAATGAAGAATCTCCACGGAAAGCGGAGGCCACATATCTAGGAGTGACACTGGATAGGACCCTCACCTTCCGTAAGCTCGCAACAGGCTTGGCACACCGTGTCATAGGATACAAGATCCAGGAGCAACTTCATTACAACGGAGCGGAAAATCCTCCTGTATCGTGCTATCATCCTTCCGATGCTCACGTACGCGTCACCAGCGTGGAGCGGTAGAGTTAGCCAAGTAGCCAAGCGCGCCTGCCTGCGCTCTATCCACGGATACGTTAGAGATTTGCGAAGCAGAGACCTTTACGAAAGACTCCAGATCTCCACCATTGATGAAGAATTCAATAGCCGTGCCCAAAGGTTCTTCCTATGTGCAGGAAGAAAGAGGATTGAAATCATCCGCCAAACTGCAGAATTCCGTTCCATGCCGTGGGATAAATACCGCCGTCCCAGAGCCTCAACTGAAGAGAAAGATGATCTGCCTCCTCCTAAACGTCTGAGGACCTAAGGCCGGAAGGGCCTACATACCCTGTAAGGGGTAATTTTCAATATTTGCTCAGCTGCTTTAGAAGCCAACAAAGAGCTGGGCAGCAGCGACCACTCCCCAGCACGAGGAGTGTGGAAAGCACGAAGACTGAGGAAGGCACTTCTGTGTTCTGACTGTTTTAATGATGTGGAGAAGCATGTCTTCCGTCCAGGAGAGGCATTATTCAGAAAGGATGAATTGGAAAGTAAAGTTTTCTCATCATATCTACCTTTTGCAGCCGCTCCTGGTCCCGAAAGGACTGGAAGAGGACTGAACCCGAGCAATGTTTGCGCGTTTTTTTCAATTAATTTATCAAAAAAGGAGTGCGAAAAAAAAGGTTGATCTCAATAATTCACATTTAACTATACTAATGCATTTTTCAGGTAAGGTTCGCGGGTTCGAATCTCGCTGAGGGCACGGCTGTGTGTGCGTATTCACAATATATTATGAGAAGTCAGTCAGAAATCTAAATATTAAATGTCATATTAGAGAGGAAATTAAAGCTACGCAGTAATTGATTGCGAACTTTTCCATTTCCCATAAAATAATACTTAAAAATGGAATTGTCGACCTGCAGGCTTTCATTCTTTTTTTGGATTAAAATAATAAAGTATTGACCCACAATCTTCAGTTATGAAAGATTATAAAGTTTTTTATTCTGTTCGTCATTTTCCGCCTACAGTTCGAAATAGCTCAATTTAAACGTTTAATGCATGTAAACGGGAATTCGAGCGGAAAATAAAAGGGTAATTGAAATAGTAAGATCAGTTTATAGAGGAATGTAAGCAATGCATAAGACAACACCACAGAGGTATATTTTTCCACTTCCAATATCTCAATGAAGTGAAGATAACCATGTAATGTGTCAAAAAATAACGTATATCCCTATTCTGATTAATTTGAAATTTATGCGTGAGCCTGTTTGCGTTAATAAGCATTGTAGATGTATAATATAATGGTTGTACTTAATAAAATGTAAGATTCAAGAATTCAAACGATTCCATTTGTCATCAGTACTATGCGCTAACGCATATAAGTTAACTTCCACCATTTAACTCTTATGATGAAATGAAGATTCACCCGCTTTGAATAAATCGTTACAAACGCTTCCCATACGCAGTTAACTGAATAATTATCCGTAAATATTTACGTTTCTATGTATACTAAAGTTTAAAGTATTCTTTTTAGTAACTAATATTATCGGACTATGCAGTCTAGTCGTATGATCATATAGTTCAATTCAATTCCTTCCGCTAGAGGTTACTTTAAGTAAAGGGGCTCTGCCCCTTACCGCTCTCCGGTTTACACCCGTGCGATTGGTGGAAAAAAAGGAGCATATCCTTCTAGCTCTGTTTAAAATCTTGTGTGTTAAGTCTTCCGTCTCTTTTCCACATCCATTCGGGAGAATAACCCATAAGCCAGTCATAAATTTGCATTTTAAGTCCTATTAGAGAGGATGTTAATACTACACAGTAACTGATCACGAACTATTATTTTTGTAATTTTCTTTTTTCTTATTATTTAATAATATATCGTTTCTTTCTTATATAACAATCAATGCAACCGTTTATTTAGATTAGATAAGTGCGAAGGGAAGGTAACCGTGTAACTTTCAATAGTATGTTTAAAAAAATATCATACATCCCTACTCTCATTTTAAATTCATTCGGGAGTCTATTTGCGTTAATAAGCATTACAGCTGCATAATATAATAATTTTACTTACAAAAAGGTATGATTCCAGCATTAAAATGATGAAATGAAGATTCAATTGGTTCGATTAAATCGTTAGAAACGTTTTCCATATGCAGTCAACAGGTAATTATCCGTAAATATTTGTTGCTATGCATAATTAATTTCGGTGCTTAAACAAAAGTGCGAAGCGAATAACGCTTTCTTTCACCTATTTGAAGGTTTAATTGGCATTAATTGAATCGGAGGCAACAATGACGGCCGCCTTGGCAACGCCCCGAAAGAGTACGAAATATCCGCTAAATTTAAAAAACAATAGCGTATTTCTGAAAATGTCGACCGTTTAACATGTATACATCGAAAGAATAAGATAGCGTAGAGTTTTAGCCGTCGAATAAAGTAAAAACGAAGAACATCGGTCCACATATACATGTTTTAATGAATGAAGGAAGAAAACCTTGCACTCCGAAAAATCTAAAATCCCGTGTAAGCTTATGGGAACATATAATTCCCTCCTTTAATCGAACTCGGGACTTTATGAAAATGAAACTAGTTTTCTAGGGACCTCCTAGTTAGTAGAAGCAAAACGCATTTTACCGAATATCTCTCCGACAAACGGCTTTCGAGATAGAGGGGCGGACGGACGGACGGACGGACACTTCTAAAATTATATATAGGATTGTGATTGAACGTAAGATGGAGGGGAGCGGTATGGACAGTTTTTTAGGCGAATGGAGTTTTGAAATCACTGCGTTAACGTATTAATACTTATTGAACGTAATGGAAATCATATGCCAAATTAATTAAGGATACGTACAGTATCAAAAAATTACAATTCGTAAACGTGTCTTGAAAATTGCGACATGATGTTTCAAAAAAAGTTAAATGAATAAAGGGCAGAGTAAGATCATGAAGAATTTTTTCAGGAGAAAAAGTTCTCCTTCTGGAGACATCTAAATTATCCACTTAACCTAGAGCCAGAACATTTGTATTTATAGCCTGAGTAATCGGGTATTTCAATGAAATTGACTGTTTTGAGTCGAAACGAACAAAGTAGGTAAGAAATCACCGATAAGTCTGTAGGGGAAAGAAGTTTTAGTTTCCGTATAAGTGATATAGAGAGAGGGAAGAAGGTTATTAATGGGAAGAAAGTGCCAATGGAAGCGTTGGGAAGACGGATGATGGTCGAGAGAGAGTAGAAAGGGAGCGGACGCGGTGGAGCATCTGATAGGAAACACCAGCAGTCAGGATTCGAAAGAGAGAGAGAGTGATGAGAAGGCCTTTGTTACGTGTCTGAGAATGATCTCTCTATATTTCTACCAGGCCATTTAAGCTATTGGAAAAATTCCCTATAAATCTTTCCGATTTTATATACGTGTCAGACACTTATGTTAGCGAGAAATTAGTCACCTCCGTATATTGAGGCTTGGAATGAAGTTGGTTGCAAGGCCACCACATTTTCTTGTTATTAATACTTTCGTAAAGAATTTTATTTTTTATACTTTTAAGGAGTGATCTTTATAAATATTATGTTTAATAAGGAAGGACTCTTTATATATCATCATCATCATAGGTAGTCTGTCAGTTGACAGGTCCGTGATTATTCTAGGTTGAACTTGGTTCTCCATATACTCCTATTTTCCGCAGTTTTCTTCATGTCTTGATAGCTCTCTTTCCCTTTCAAGTCGTCTACTAGCTGAAACCTTTTCCTACCTCTTTCTCTTTTTCCATCCAGTTTTCCTTCTAGCACTTCTTTAATCATGAACTCTCTCCTCAGGTAATGCCCAATCCAGTTCGCCTTCCTCTTTCTGATAGTCTGTATCGCTCTCTTCTCTCCTATTCTTCGTAGTACTTCCTCATTTTTCACACTATCTGTCCATTTTATCTTCAGCATTCTTCTCCATGTCCATATTTCAAAGCTTTCCAAGTATTTTATATCATTTTTCCTTAGCGTCCATGTTTCTGCCCCATACAAAGCTATACTCCATACATAGCATTTTATCAACCTCTTGCGGATTTCCTGCTTTATATTTCCCGTTAGTAGGAGTTTCTTTCTTCTGAAAGCGGCTTTTGCTTTTGTTATTCTAGTCCTGATTTCCTCGGTACATTTTGCTTCTCTCGTTTAGATGCTTCCAAGGTATTTATAATCTGAAACTTGTTCTAATGGCTTTCCTCCAATACTTATGTTCAAATTTTCTTCTTCTTTATTTGATATTCGCATAACCTTGGAATTTTCTGTACTGATTTCCACACCGTATTTTCTACCTGTTATCACTAATCTATTTATCAATTTCTGGAGTTCATTTTCCTTTCTTGCTAGAAGTACTTGATCTTCCACGTATTTCACTGTTCTTATAATCCTTCCTCCGATTTTGAAATCTTGGCTGTACTCTATCGCCCTTTCTGATATGATTCTCGCTACACCGATAGCATCTTTGGTTCCTCGTCCTTTTCTAACGCTTCCTGCATTAGCCTCTCTCCATATATATTGAATAGAATCGGCGATATACATCAGCCGTCTTACTCCTCTACCGATATGATTTCCGCTGGTGTCCGCATTCTCCAGCCTGACCTTTACAACTTGATTCACATATAGATTCCTGATCAGTCTCCTGTCTTTCCACTCTACACCTATATCCTTTACTATCCTCATCAGCAGTACCCAATTTACTCTATCAAAGGCCTTCTGCCAGTCGACGAAACATACGCAGCAATCTTGGCTGTACTCTATTGCCCTTTCTGATATGATTCTCGCTACACCGATAGCATCTTTGGTTCCTCGTCCTTTTCTGAAGCCGAATTGATCTTCCCCTAGCATTTCTTCGGCCTTTTTCTCTAGTCTTTTATTAAGAATCCTCGTGATGATCTTCGAAGTGTGTGACAGTAGGGATATCGTTCTGTAGTCCTTACACTGCATTGCCTTTGGCTTCTTCTTTAGAGGGATCATTGTTACATCTAAGAAATCCTGAGGCCACTCTCCCGAGTCGTAAATCTTGTTAATTAGTTTCGTAATCACTTTTAGTCCTTCCGATCCCATGACTTTAAGTACCTCTGCCGGTATTCCATCGCTGCCTGTAGCTTTTCCTTTCTTTAGTTCCAATATAGCGTTTTCTACTTCGATTTCATAATAATTGGTCCCAAGTTGTCTTCTTCAATTCAATTCTCTTCTTCCAGTTCCACTTGTACCGATCCTGCCTGTTTTTTGTATAGTTCCTTAATGTATTCTTCCCATACCTGTGCTACATCCTTTGGTTCTGCGACTATTTTTCCATCTGTATTAATAATTCCTTTACCACGAATCCCATTAGGCTTCTTATCTTCTAACTCCAGTGCCCTAGCGTACATCATATCGTACCGTCCTAACTTTTCCATCTGTTGTATTTCCTCACATTCCTCTTTTATCCAAATTTCCCTATCTTTATCTGTTAACCTTCTCAACTCATTGTTTATGCGTCTATAATTGGCTCTACCTTCTTCACTCTTAACATTTTTTCATTTTCTTCTCTCATCCATTTTCTTAGTGATCCATGGTTTTCTGATTTTCTTCTCTCGTTTCCCAATCTCTTTATTCAAGGTATCTTTGATGCTGGCTTTCACTTCCTCCCATTCTGTATCCACGGTCTTCGGTTTGTTTTCGAATCTATTTGGCATCTCATTCTATCTCCTGGGTTTTTCCTCCATGTGTACAGCCTTCGTTTATGGATTCTGAACCATATATTGGTCACTACTAGGTCGTTATTAACACAAATTCTACCAGTTTCTCTCCTTCTCGGTTTCTTTTCCCAAGTCCGTATTGACCGACAACATTTTCTTCTTGTCCTTCACCAACTACGCTGTTCCAATCTTCCATTATTATACAGCTTACCTTACCTCTTCCGTCTTCTTCGTAAATCTCGTTAATTTGTTCAGACATCTCCTCTTTATATATATATATATATATATATATATATATATATGCACACACTATAATATATTTGAAGGGTGTGTTTGATGGTTTGTGTGTTTGTTGGTTGTGTGTCTGTTCATGGAACTCCTCCTAAACGTTAAAAGCTAGAATTACCAAATTTGGTACGATTCTTCCTTACATTCTAAGTGAACTGTCAATGTTTGGTCAACCGGGATTAATCAGTACTGCCAATATATTAACATTTTTCCATAAGATAACACGTATGAATCCATTTCTTGACTTGCAAGGTATACTTCCTTCAAACATTAAAATACTTAATATGGACCGATTTCTTTCTTTTTTGCTTTATTCGACCAATAAAACTCTATACTATCTTATTCCTGCGACGTTTACATGTTATACCCTCGAAGTTTTGAGAAATACGCTATTTGTTTCTAAATTATGTGAATTTTTCGTAGTCTTTCCGGGCGTAACCATGGCGGCCGTCATTGTTACCTCCGATTCAATTAGCTTCAGTGAAGCTTATAAATAGACGAAAGTTTAGCGTTATTCGATTGGCACTTTTGTTTAAGCAACGAAACGATCGATGTTTATGGATAGCAATGTAAATAGATACCGATTATTATTCAGGAAGCGTTTATTGATGAAAGTAATTGAACCTTCTTTCGTCTATTGAATACTGGAATCTTACATTTTTTGTAAGTAAAATCATTATATTCTACATTATAATATTTATTAGCGTAAATAAGCTCACGTATCTGGTGTATATTTACCAGTCAGTGTTGAATCATGGACAACTGTACGTTGCTTTTTCAAGATATAAAAGTAAATATTTCAGCGAGGCATAATTACACAAGAAATGAAGCTGGATTTGACGAAACTAATATGATAGGAAATAAAATTATCGTTATATTTGAATGCAATAGGCTCGGAAACGGATTGTTACAAGCAAATATGATTAATTGTTAAGAAAAGCTAATTGTAATTTAAAAAGTATCTACTATATATTTTAAAGAGTTGGTATGTCATGCTGTAGTAGCTTCACTAAATCCGTTGAAATTCAACGGGAAATTCTGCTAGTATATATATATAACTTTTTTCCGTTTCCAATTTCGGTTGACGTCAAATAGGAACTGCTCTGCTTATAAAGAACGAGGATCGACATACATTCAACCGAGCGGAAAATATATTCATTTATCTCTTCCTGTGAAATAATAACGCGTCAAGAGCAATCCTTTTCCTTAATGCTTTGACGAAAAAAATATTTGCCGATAATGCGAAGAGATTTATTGGAAATCCTTAAAAGAAAAAGAAAATTAGCTTCTAAAGGAGAGTGAGTAACAAAAACACCGTAGATTGAGACGACGGGCATTATAAACTTATAGCGATATTCCAGAGGAAAAATTGTTTCCGGCAGAAATATTTGAGAAATTTTGCCTAGAAAAATATAAGATGGAGGAAAACGCGTCACATACTATCACCAATTGTCGTAAAAAAAACACTTAAGAGATTGAGGAGGAATTAATTCTACGAAAAACAGGTATAAATTTAGGAACTACATCAGCGAGATAAACATGTCAAAAATTAAAGTTGTCGTTATTTCTTCAAAGCGAAATCATTTAACTGGTCATTTAAAGTATTTATGGGTATCAAGACCAAAGGGATAACGTCCCAAAAAAACCCGTCTCAATTCTCCAAAACTTCCTACCAAAAGCATCCCGATTTCCAGCGAAGACTGAATTCCTTTACTCGACATCGTCCGTTTCTTCGAACACTTTTACGATCCCTTATCTTTGTCCTGCTTCGTCTCTTGCTTCCGAGGAATCAGGATGGGCATCATGAAGCGTTTAAGTCGATCAAAGAAACCGCTACGGCGTGAAAGGTAGACGAGAAAGAGACAAGGGTGGTGATCGATTGGGGGTGGTTGAAGAAAGAAGGGGAGGATAGAGTGGGATAGGGATAGGGAAGGATAGGGAGGGATAGGGGGAGGAAGGAAGTGTCGGAGGGAGGAAAGCTTCGGCTGGCCGGGGGAAATGATTGATGGTTTATTGCGGTCGATGCATTACGCTTGTATAAACCCATCCGCGCGATATGGTTTTGGAGAAATTACGAGGATATATAGAGAGAGTGAGGGAAGCTATCTATACCTAAGGGAGGAAGCGGGTGAAGGGTGCGGGTTGGTGTGGCGGAGTGTGGGGAGAGGGGCGGTTGGGAGGTATCGGAGGGAGTGAAATATGACGACAAATTGAATCGTGAGGCGGAGAGAGTCAATCACCGTGAACTGATTTTAGAAAGGATTACTGCCTCCCCCCCCCTCTCTCTCTCTCTCTCTCTATTTCCCCCTCTCCTCCCAACCCCCTTCTCACCCAACCCCTTTTGGTTGCCAGGTGGACCGATAGGTGGCTGGCTTTTTTGATGGCGCCGATTTCCATTCCGGGAACAGAAGATCGTTGCGGCGTTAGGGCAAAATAATAATAAAAAGACTTGGTTATGTTAAAGCGATACGGCGCCGCCCCTGCAGTGGCTACAAAGCCTATAAATAGTTTCTGAATAATTATCCTTTGTTTGGGAATTTACTTGATCCGCTAAATAGCTTTTCTGAGCTGATACTTTTAAAATACGCGGAATCCTGAGAACAAAGAATAAATTTTTCCCCACAGGAACAACCTCTTAGAAGTAATAACCTTCATTCTAATGATTATGTCACAGAATGTATTTTAAAGATAAGCAAAATGGCCAGGTTTATGATAAAATCGCAGTTTTGTCCTTATTACACTTTTGATGCTTCGTCAGCATGGTATATAATACTTTCTGTAACTCTTTCATACGAGAGTTTTTCTAAAATAGATACATTTGTTGCATGGTTGTTTTGCTGCGAATTACCTTCAAATAATAACGTTAAATCGTACATCAAACCCTAGTACTCATGGTGTATTTGTAAATAAAATTGCGATAGATGTAGAAAGAATTGTTAGGTACATATGTTATACCGGTGTTTCACATAACATTAGAAAATAATATTAAACACGTCAGCGTGTTATATTTATAAGTGGAATTTCTCATTCACATGACTTCAATTTTTACTTTCTCATATACGAAGTATATCGAGAAAGTATTGTTATCGCGAAAAAATTCGACCTCGAGATTTTGACGGAAATACACGTTTTAGGTGTACCCGAGTCCGAAAAAGTGGTTCTAGCAATGTCGTCTGTCTGTCTGTTATAGGCTCTGGAGCCTAAACGGTGGAGCGAAAAAGAATGAAATCTCGTAGTTAGGCATTTTATCATACAGAGTAGAAGCTATGATGAAATGGTTGACATTGCTCAATAATTAAGGGAAATTTAATCTACGCATTTTTAACAACAATCTGATTTTCTCAAAAACGGCTATAAAGCTTTTGATCTAATTTCGTACAGTTACTTGACTTTACGTCTTCAATAGCACCAAATAGTTCATATTTGTCAAAAATGGAGATAAGGCTGGTTTATTCTAGGCAACATGAACAATAATTTGAGTTTCTCAGAAACGGCTAGAACGATATTGATAAATTTCGTACCGTTACTTTAGTATAGCTCTGCAATAATATTACATATGTATTTAATATTTCTCAAAAAATTAATATAAGGCTAATTTGTCCTTTGGCAACTTTGAACACGATTGGATTTTCGAAAAAACGGCTAATACGATTTTCATCAGATTTCGTATTGTTATTTATTTGATGTTTATAACGATTCATCATATTTTTTTAAAGATTAATAAAGGACGCATTAGTATATGAGAAAGTTTGTACAATGTATGTTGTACCGTTTTTTACTTTCACCATACGTTTACGTAGTATAGGGAAAGTATTGTGATCACGAAAAAAAATCGACTTCGAGATGTCAACGGAAATACACGTTTTGAGATCCCTAGAACAAGTTTAGACTATTTTCGGAATGATGTCTCTGTGTGTGTGGATGGATGGATGTATGTGATTTTGGGCGTTCTAACTCAAAACGTACTTATCATATTAATACCAAATTTCATATATTACACTTTAGCATGAGCACAACGAACTGACTAGTTTTTGGACAATAACGGTTAACCGGAAGTCGAGGTTTATTCGAAACACAATTCGGTTTTGCGATATTTCTCCGATAATACATCATTATTGTATACATTGACCATTACAAAAAATGTAGAAAATATAATTTCCTACATCTTTCACTTCAAACAATTTTCAATAGCAGTCAATGTTTAGGAATTATTTATAAATAATCGGTGTTTTCGGTTTTCATCGAATATGTTCGTTAAAACGCTGTTATTTACAACCATTATAAGGAACAAAGTTATAGAAAATAATATTCCTTCCAACTTTTGTTTGAAACAATTTTTCGTAGAACCATTCATTTCGGAGATATTTAACTTTTTCGTGACCTTTTTGCATACAGCACAACCATCTAGCGGTGAATTCTGTAAACATATACAAAATACGGCAATAAGAACTAAATTTTTTACAATACGAAATAATAATTTTGACTTTTGATGCCATTTATAATTATTTAAATATCTATACCGCAAATGTGGAGAAAGTCGTGTTGGCCACATCAGATTTTTTAAAATTATAATTGTGAATCTACGTGCGACAACAAATTATATTTTCTACATTTTTTGTAATGGTCAACGTATACAATAATGACGTATTATCGGAGAAATATCGCAAAAACTGAATTGGGTTTCGAATAAACCTCGACTTCCGGGCAACCGTCATTGTCCAAAAACTAGTCAGTTCGTTGTGCTCATGCTAAAGTGTAATATATGAAATTTGGTATTAATATGATAAGTACTTTTTGAGTTAGAGCGCCCACAATCACATACATCCATCCCTCCACACACACAGAGACATCATTCCTAAAATAGTCTAAACGTGTTCTCGGGACATCAAAACGTGTATTTCCGTTGACATCACGAAGTCGATTTTTTTCGTGATCACAATACTTTCCCTATACTACGTAAACCTATGCAGAAAGTAAAAATCTTAATCAGAATCTTTGCAAAATAGAAACAGACATCAGATTATAGCTTTTTTATTCCAAAAGTTTAAAAATCATCGAGCAACACGAGATATTAAAATTAAAAGCGTTCCACCTCCTCAACATTCTGACTGCATGTAAAGAATTCGAAACTTTTCTATTTCGTCCTTAATGGAGGATAAACATGAGAATATGACCACTTCTTTTGACGTTGATCCCTTCAGCTTTATACTGATTGTATCAAGTCAATTTGGAAAAAATGAACCGCATCGATGATATGGGAAATTAATAAAGGAAATGATTTTCGAAAGTTTGTTTCCGATGGCATGAATGTAGTTCTTTTTTAATTAACAATGGACCTCTTCTCTGCTTGAAAATTTAATCCACAGAAGAGAAAAAAGCGATGGCAGCTGCTGCCGCCTCATCAATATTTAGAAATGAATTCAATTCGTTGAAAAGATTTCATTTTTTCATGCGGCCATATAGTACAACAAAAGAAAAAGAGAGGGGGTTGGGAGTGAAAGGATTCCCGTTAAATCCTCCGCTCGCTTAATTAAGGAAATTGAAAAATGGATTTCCGCAGTTGATAGTCATTTGCTCCGCGGTGTCATTAGTGATTGGTTTCGCCGAAATACCGGGGACATTTACGAAACTAAGTTCTCGCTCAGAAAATGACGGACGCATCCTCTATTAATATTGCGCAGCGAATTATTTTTTCTCACTCATAATGGCTTCATTGAGAGCGAATACTTTGAAAATATTACAACAGCGCACTAATAGAATTTAAGAAAAAAGTGTTCATCTGTTATTTATTATTTTTAATGCGATACCCTCAGAAATGAAAGGAACCAGTACGACTCTTCCGATCAATAATTTTTTAACTGCAAGACATTTCAAGAAACTTTTTGCAATAAAAAATATTGCGTGAACGTATAAGGCCTGCGTAAAGTCGATTATATTACAACGAGTAATTCATACGGATTACTTTAAGTTATTTAAGTAGTTTTAAAAATAGTTTGCTTTGGCAATATACGCAAAAACGAAAATATCATTAAAACCATTTAATAGTACTATTTCAATTATGATACATAAATATTTGCTTGCCATGTACACCACGCAAAATCGCACATAGAAATTGAAAAACGATGTTATGTTAAAATCTTTCCCATATAAATGTAGTCCAATATCAACTTCGACGAAATTATGAGTTGTCGGTGAGCGTAAGCGAGCAAGGGGCTTACCGCCTTGTTATACCTAAATTTGCCATTTTAAAAACCGTGGAAAACCAACATTTCTTGGTCCAGCAGACAAGGGTATACGACAAACCAAAGTTTTCTGCAAGTGTTTGCCAACTTGTTTTTAGATAAGACTACTCTTCTGCGTGAAACACTCGGAATACTCAGGCACAGGAGCGGTTTTTCATGTCCGAGCAGGCCTGGGAGTCACACGACGTCCAAATACTAGCCTTCCCATTTAGGATTTGACTTGATTATGGTGAACACTCCATTTAAATGAAATTACGACGCTCAGTCGTAATAAATTTCACACAGAAACTGGTTAGGAATATTAAAATTATCTAAAAATTCTATGAAAGTATTTCGTATTAGAGAAACCAAAAATGTCGTCACGGTAAAAATATTAACAATTTTAATTGACTTTATTATTTTGCCTCTATATTCTCTAACACCACTATTATCCTAAAGAATAGGGATTTTTCTACTTCAATGATTCATATTTCTCTTCAAATAACACTTACATGTTTCTTGATAACAAATCAACGCCTTTGCGAGGAGAATCGCCTCCTGCGGCCCTGGCGGCTACGTCCGAAATTCGGATTATAAATGCAGCAGTGTTGCGATCCTATTGTGAATGCCACTGATACGCAGCGGTTCTGTTTACTCACAGACGAGGAATTCTCCTCCGCATGGCCACTTCATACCGTTTCCATTGGATCTATTACCAGCGGTTTTCCCATCCGGATCGGACTAAATTTGACGAGAGTCTAGTGCCATCATTGATGAGCTACAGCAATCGGTTGCAGAGGTCTGATAGGGAGGAAATTTTTCGCCCGGTCTCGGTCCGACCCAACAGTGGTGCACACCTTGACCAACCTGAATCCGAACGTTTTGGCTTCGCTGATATCCGAGGCCCGATTTTCTCCTGTTCTTACCCGCTAAGGCCGAACTAGGCCCTAAAGACCCTCACGTTCAAGAGTCTAGTGCCATCATTGATGGGCTACAGCAATCGGTTGTAGAGGTCTGATAGGGAGGAAATTTTTCGTCCGGTCTCGGCACAGTGGTGTGGCTTCGCTGATATCCGAACCCGACCCGAGGCTCGATTTTCTCCTGTTCTTACCCGCTAAGGCCGAACTCGGCCCTAAAGACCCCGACGTTCAAGATAAGGATGGAGGCAAGATGGAGATAAGACACGACGTTTGCGCGTGCACGTCCCATCAAGCTACTAAAATGATCGTTTTGCATAAATTGTTAATGTACTCATAAAATGTATTGATGCAATCTGAATATTGTTGTAAAAATGATAAATAAATACCTGAAGCATGAATAACTTGGACAATTCAATTCATTCATGACATTATGTAATAAATGTCATTCTTGATGAACCTAATTCTTCTTATGTCGAACCATTAATGCACGGGTGAAACTAGAAACTAATTTTGAGAGTATCTAATACAAACTTTTATTATTTTATTAACGTTGTTATACGCAGGGGTGTGCTTCAGCCGGCTCCCTCTGGCTCACGCGAGCCGTTTGTTCAATTTTTTTTGACACTCGGCGATCCGGTTGTGGAGCGAAGCATTCCATATTTTCAATAAGTTGAATAATACGTGTTCACTAGCATAAGTGCTGGTTCAATTTCAACGAATTTAATGAATTTAAAACTTCGACCGTGGAACATGAAAAAAACATAGTAATAACATAGTACACAGCTTTAACAGTCCCATAAAACAAAACTGAACCAAACCGCTCCGCTTTTACCGTTTCAGGTGAATGTAGGAAGGAAGTCTTGCACTAAACAGTCGAGAATTTCGTGTAGAGTTATGTGAAAATAGTTGTTGAGTTAAGCCTTCCTCGACATACAGCTTGTGTTAAAAGCAAGGTAACATTATATACCTATCCGAAGTTTTGTGACGATATCTTCAAAAGTAAAACTGTTAGGGAAACCAGCAAGAACACAATAATCTACAGGAAATCGTGGAACAAAGAAACAACCGATATTAATTTATTTATCGAAAGAAAATAAAGTAAAAACAGAAGGCTTAAGAATCACAGAGCGAGTATTACCCTCCTACCATTAGATACATTCTGCCGTGCTTGACTTCTGTTACGAGAAACTTGTTTAACTCATCTATAATTTGGAATCAATGGAACGATATATCTATTGACAATTTGTGGAAAATCAACGGTTAACGATTTAAGTTACTTAAGTAGTTTTAAAAACAGTTTGTTAGAAACTATACGACAAATGAAAATATCATTGAAAACCATATATTCACAATATTGTTAGTACCAACAAATATTTGTTTGAAAGGTAAGCAAAGCAATATCGCACAGAGAAATTGAACAACGCTCGTTTGTTAAAACGATCCCCATATAAATCCTGTAGAATACCGACTTGAGCGACTATGGGAGTTGTCATGGTAGACTATAATTGGTATCGTCGTAAAACTGATAAAATCACCTATTTCACTGATTCCAAACGCATTTTCAAGCTATTTCGACAAGGATTCGCTTCACGTATTCCAAAAAAAAACCTTTGTACGTCTCAGCATAGAACTGTCGAAGTCTTAGGTTCATCCCGTGTTTTTCAGTAATTTCAAATTTAAAATGGAAAGTATGCTGCACTCATACCAATGTTATTCGATTGGAGAGAATAAAAAAAGAAAATAGTTTTACTTTATTAGCGTAGTTAAGAGAAAGTATTGTTTTTATGAAAAAAATCGACTTCGATATTTCAAAGGAAATACATGTTTGGAGGCCCCTGGAAAACGTTTAGACTAGTTTCGGAATGATGTCTGTGTGTATGTCATTTTGGGCGCTCTAAGTCGAAAAGTACTTGCCATACGTATACAAAATTTCAGATATTACACTTCGGTATGAGTACGAAGAGTTGATTAAATTTTGGTCAATATCGGTTTAACGAAAGTCGACGTTTATTCGAAAGCCGATTCCGTTTTGGCGAAATATCTCCGTTAAAACACCACTGTCCTATATACAACTCGATACAATGTGTGATATAGAATGTATTTTCCTACAACTATCATTGATACAATTTTCCATACTAGTTATTATTGAGGAATTATTTATAAACACTCTGTTTCTTTGGTTTCCGTCAAATATTTCATTAAAAACTTCTTTAACTGTATTCTCCGCGAGGACCAAAGTTATACAGAATGATATTTCTTCCAAGTTTTGTTTGTAACAAATTATAGTATAACTTTCTATTTGGTAGATAACTAATTTATTCTTAAATTTACAGGATGCAGCCCCACCATCAAGGGATTTATTCTATAAGCATATTCAAAATATAATTTGCGGCAACAAGGACGACTGTATTCCTTTACTCTACGAAATAATAACATTGCCTTATTGATGCTATTCATAATGATTTTAATATCTATATCCGAAAAATGGAGAAAGTCATTTGTTGGCCACATAATATTTATTATTTTAAATTAGAAACGTCAATTAAATCGGTATTGAATACTCCCTTCACCACTTATCTCTTTATTCCATTTAAAACGATGCCTTCCCCTTGTTTCTACGTGCTGTGTTTGCTGAGTTATAAAAACATATATACACACAAACACTTTACGGATATCTATAGATTACGAATCTTATCTTAATTACCTTCGAGTTCCTAAAATGACTTACTCTTCAAAATAACACTATTAAAAAATAATTTTTCGATAAGTTGAATACCTTGTGTCTTTAATCATTTCTAATATAGATGGGATACGGAAAAATTATTGTAACAAAATACATTTCTATTTAAAATATGTAAATTACTAAGAAAATCCATTATACATATAAATTAAATGTTTTCTTAACTTTTTTATTATTTAAAAGAAAAAAGTTAATTACACCATCTTTTGTGATTCGTCGTAAACTAAGATGACGTTTTCTACAAATATACATGGTTAAAACGAAAAAAAAATGTTTAAATACTTTCTTGAGATTTGAACCCCTGAACTTCGCGTTCGACATCCAATACGCTGACCACTACACCAACGGGACCGGAAGTACAATTTGCGCAGTTTTAACTTCCGGTTCCGTTGCTGTAATGGTTAGCGTATTGGACGTCGAACGCGAATTTCAGGGGTTCAAATCTCAGGATAATATTTAAATTTTTTTTCGTTTTAAATACATATATTTAACCAGACGCTTTCTCTATTATGTTTGTGTAAGTCAAGCCACGTTTTCAGTGAACTATTTGTCTCGAGAAAATGACTTTTCTCTAAGTTGAATAATATCTGTTTACTAGTGTAAGTGCTCGTTTAATTTCAACGAATTTAATGAAATTAAAACTTCGAGACTGTAACATGAAAACAACGCAGAAACAACGTACTACACAGCTGTAACCGTCCAATAAATCAAAACTGAACAAAACCGCTTCGCTTTTACCGTTTCATGTGAATGTAGAATGAAAGCCTTGAACATAAAAATTGAATATTACGTGTAAAGTTATAGGAACATACTTATTGAGTTAAGCCTTCCTCGGCATGAAGCATGTGTACACGCAAGGTTACATTATACACCTATGCGACGTTTCGTGACGATATCATCAAAATTAAAACTGTTAGGAAAACCATCAAGAACACAATATTCTACAGAAAATCGAGGAACAAAGAAACAAAGGAAATTAATTTATTCATCGGAAGAAAATAAAGTCCAAACAGAACGTTTAAGAATCACAAGGCGAGGATTATCCTCCGACCATTACCTCCATTCTGCCGTGCGTGACTTCTGTTAAGAGAAAATTGATAATCTCATTTATAATTTGGAATCAATGAAACAATATATCTATTGACAATTTGCGGAAAATCTACGTTTAACGATTTAAGTTACTTACGTAGTTTTCTAAACTGTTTGTTTAGAAACTATACGACACAGGAAAATATCATTGAAAACCATTCATTCATAATATCCCAATTAGGATCAACAAATATTTGTTTGAAAGGTAAACAAAGCAATATCGCACAGAGATATTGAACAACGCTCGTTTGGTGAAACGTTCCCCATATAAATGCTGTCGAATACCGACTTGGGCGATTATGGGAATTGTCATGGTAGATTATAATTGTTATCGTCGTAAAACTGATAAAATCACGTATTTTACTGATTCCAAACGCATTTTTACGCTAATTCGACCAGGATTCGCATTCCGTCAGCATAGAACTGTCCTAGTTCAAATAAAATTAAGCTGAACTCATCCCTGTTATTTTATTGGAGAGAATAAAAAAGAACATAGTTTTAATTACTCTATATGCGTAGTTCAGAGAAAGTATTGTTTTCATAAAAAAATCGACTTCGATATTTCAACGGAAATACATGTTTGGAGGCCCCTAGAACACGTTTAGACTAGTTTCGGAATGATGTATGTGTGTATGTGATAACTGGAAAAGTACTTGCCATATCTATACTAAATGCCGTATATTAGACTTCGGTATGAGTACGAAGAACTGATTAGATTTTGGTCAATACCGGTTAAACGAAAGTCTAGGTTTATTCGAAACCCTCTTCGGTTTTGGCGAAATATCTTCGTTAAAACATCATTATCGTATACGAAAATTCGATACAATATTTATATAGAATGTAATTTCCTACAACTTTCATTGAAACAATTTTCCATACCAGTTATTATTTAGGAATTATTGAAAATCAATCTGTTTTTTTGGTTTACGTCAAATACGTCCTTAAAAACCAAAAAACCAAAGTTGTAGACAATAATATTTCTTCCAAGATTTGTTTCTAACAAAGTATTGTAGAACTTTCTATTTGGTAGATAACTAATTGATTCTGAAATTTACAGGATACAGCCCCACCATCTAGCGGTTTATTCTATAAACATATTCAAAATATAATTCACGGCAATAAGTACCGTTTTGCGATATTTCTCCGTTAAAACATCATTATTGTATATAAAATTCTGTACAAATCTTATAGAGAATGTTATTTCCTACAACTTTTATTTGAAACAATTTTCCATTGCATTTATTGTTTAGGAATTATATGTAATAAATCTGTTATTTCGGTTTCCGTCAAAAATATCTCCTTAAAAACGTCGTTATTGGTAATATTCGTGAGGACCAACGCTGTAGAGAATAATATTTCTTCCACGTTTTCTTTTATACTAATTTGGTTAGAACTGTCCATTTCGAAGATATTTAACTTATTCGTAATTTCCTGTATACAGCGCCACCACCGTGTAGCGGTGAATTCTGTAAAGATATTCAAAATATAATTTACGGCAATAAGGACGACTGTATTCTTTTACGATATGAAAAAATAATTTTGCCTTATACTCATATTCATAATAATTTAAATATCAATACCCCAATTATGGAGTCTTGTTGGCCACATCAGATTTTATACTTTCTCCATACGTAGTATAGGGAAAGTATTACGATCACGAAAAAAATCGACTTCGAGATTTCAACGGAAATATACATTTTGAGGTCCCTAAAACACGCTTCGACTATTTTCGGAATGATTTTGTGTGTGTGTGCGTGTTTGGCTGGATGGAAGTTATTTTCTTACTCATAAATAATCCATTTTCTTCCTATTTAATAATACTGCATGCACACGTAAGTAAATAAAAAGTTTGTTTGTGAGATTGATTATGTTAGCAACAATGAAGAAGTAACCATGAAAGAAAGTTCAACTCGAAAAAAGATATTCTTGTTTGATTTTATTGATAACAGCTACTCCTATGATAAAACTTTATAGGAAAAGAAATACTCTAATTTACCAGTTCTACAAGTTTTATTTGAAAGATATTTTGATATGAGCAATACTTTACGAGATATGACGGAAAGCTCATTTTTGTACGCAGTAAAGTGGTACTCCTGATTGACTTACGTGATTAATTTTTGCGATTTTCTTATTATCTTTGAATGTAAGTCCTTAATATCAAATTTCATGAAAATCCGCTCCGTAAAAGCCGAGAACGAACATGCGGACGGACAGACCGACGACAATAGGCGCTCACGCTGGCGGCGAAACGCGCCTAAAAAGGCTGTTGATCATGATGATGATGATATAATATATCAGAAAGCCATTTAGTTCTTGGGGCCATGGAGAAGAGATTCAGCTATAAGCGAGTCGGGCATTTATGATGTAAATTTTTACCCATTAAGCTGCAATGAGAGTATAATAAAACAATCAATCGGTGCAATTTGAACCACTTCCATGATAAAGTCTCGCACATAAATTATTTTTCAACACTTTGGGGCCCTGGGCGATTGCCCTATTCGTCCATCATTAAGACAAATAAACCCGAGAGTCGCAAAAAGTAATGCTGAGTTCTTCTACAAAATGATGCTTACGAGTTTTTTTTATAAAATAATATTCCAAGAGTAAATTTCCATTTCGCTGAAAATTCGTTTTCACGGAATACATAGGTACATGGTCCCACTCGCTCTTCCGCGTAGCACAGAGTGCAGCAAAAGAGAAAGGTAATAGTTCACAGTACAGGAACAACTCGATAAATTTGTCAGATTTACTGGAAGAATAGGCTCAGTATTATCTCCCAAAGCCAAACTTCTGAGTTCGAATAGTTCAAAAGGAAGGTCGACCTTTGCTAATACCAACGCAATACCTGTAATCGTCGAGGAAAACAAAAGAAGACGAATTGAGCGGCGGCGATCGCTTTTTCGCCCACATCGCAACGCATTAATCTCTCGCTCGGCCACGTCCAATTATTCTTTTCACTACACATCCATTTTAAATTCATCGCTGAAATTGAGTGAAAGGAGATGGCCAAAAGCAGCTGAAGGCGCGACCTTTCAAACAGGCGTGCGCACAAAAAAAAAGAAATTTATAATCAGATAGATGACGTCACCGCGTCAATCTGCACGTTCATCCTTGCGAACAACCGAAAGTTTTTTTTTTTGGAGGGACTTCGCTCCAAAAACCGGCACTTAATTAAAGAAAATGAGTTATTTTTTTATTGCGAGCGCAAGATGAATTGGATCCAAGAATTAAACGCGTCGTTCCCGAAATCAAATTAAACATAAATGCTTTTATTTTTAAAAATAAAACAATGGAGCGATCCGACTGCGGATCTGTTTTGACTGGCCCTTCAATTTCAGGATTCCGACTCGGGGAGTTTGAAGTTGGCCTTTGATATGCCTGATCTATCGGATGAAGAGGTTCCAAACGCCGACAGAATTATTTTTAAGTTGAGAAATAAAATTGGCTCCAAAGAAGGTTTTTTTTCTCCACATCTTTTATTTTTCAACTGGCTGGTACTTGTTTTGTGGAATCGACTTGCTAAAATGTCTATACAGAAATCTGCTTTTGGCCAAATTCAAAATCCGCTAAAATACATAAATTAAGAAGGATAAGTACGTATTTTTTGCATAAATAATGTTTTTAGACTAATGTGGATGTAACGACGAAATAGGATTTTAAAGCATTATTTTTTATTACAATGTTCATAATTTAAGATATAAAATTAAAATGACCTTACTGAATTGTTCAAACTTAAAATAATAGAATCTTCATAAAGTCACAATAAAAATAGCATCATTAAGCCCTAGCGTTAGTCATTTGCCGTCTTTGCCCCCCACAAACGCGCTCTGTTCATCCACTTTCCCTTTCCTCCCACTCCCTTTCGTTCCTCAAAGAGGTCAGCCCTACCCCGGGGCTTTACAACAATTCGAAACGCTTGAAAAGTAAACTGACGAGGTTCATCCAACTCCTGCGTGTTTACGCTAGACCTCCCGTCATTCTCTCCTTCGCTCTCTCCATCGCAGTCGTTAAGGCCTTTTTAAGCGCGTTTCGCTTCCAGCGTGAGCGCCTGTGAGCGTCGGTTTGTCCTTCTGTCTGTCTGTCTCTGTCTGACCGTCCGCATGTTCGTTCTCGGCTTCTATCGAGCGGATTTCCATGAAATTTGCCATTAAGGACTTGCAATCAAAGATAATAGGGAAACCGCAAAAATGAATAACGTAAGCCAATCAGGGGTATCACTTTACTGGTGACAAAAATGAACTTTTCGTCATATCTCGTAAAGTATTGTTCATATCAAAATATTTTTCAAATAAAACTTGTAGCACTAGTAAAGAAGAGTACTTATTTTCCTATGCATTTTTATCGTAGGAGTAGCCGTTATGAATAAAATCAAACAAGAATGTTTTAAATCGAGTTGAACTTTATCGCACGGTTACTTCATCATTGTTGCTAGCATAAACAATCTCACAAACAAACGTCTAATTTCCTTACGTGTGCATGAAATATTTTAAAATAGGAAGAAAATGGATTATATTACGAAGAAAATAACTTTAAAACGCTATTTCCCTTAAGTACATGTATAATATCATTTCTTTCAAATACTCCATTGCACGAAACGCGCCCTTTTGTGATACGCTGTGCATTTTCCTACCTTGTTTAAAACCATATTTACAATGTGGGAAAGTTTTAGGATTACAAGCGAAGTGGAATTTTCTGCCAAATCGTTATCGACTGTAACGAGACGCTGGAAAGTTTACAAACTTCACGATAATGTATACGAGAAGTTTGAAAAGTGTATTCTAAAGATCGGTTTAAGTATTTAATATAGGCGTGCAATTATTGAGTCTTCCTCATCGAAGAAAGAAACATTTCAACCTTTTAAGCAAGTTGGCTTAATAAATTCAATAAACACGACCGATAAATATTTGTATGAAGACGTATTTCAGAAAATATTCCATTGCGAAAAATAATTAATGAATTCCGGCTGTTTATGTTATGTTAAAACGAATTTATTTAGAATTCATAATCAAATGATTGCTTTAAAGAGAGTTAGTGCAGGGGGAATTATAATGAATTTATTATTTTTAAATAACAATTTAACAGGAAAATAAAATCCACTCTAATGCTTTGAATGCAAAATTTTCAGATACGTCATTTGAACGCACAAGAAAAGCTTACTTTGTGTTCTACAGTAATTTAAATCTCTTTGGACTAAAGTTTCTTTTCATAAATTCTCCTTCAGGAATAACAATCACATGCAGCAAAAGGAAAACAATCAAAATAATGAAGTACCGAATATAACAGAATACAATTTACGACTGGAATAAAATTTTACATTGTAAAATAACTGATCGTAAAAATAATTCTCGTGTGAAAAACTTTTGTCGGCGTTTGGGCCTAGTTCAATGGTTAAAAACCATGCAATTTTTACTTGATTTTTTTTTCATTTATATTTTCATTATTGTCCGTATACATCCGACGTACTGATAACCATGAATCTAAGCTTCATCTATCGTCCAACAAATTTGTCCTCCGGGAATTTTCTCAGTGAAGTGAATTTCAGCTAATCAATTTCTACTCTCCAATATGACCCGGGATGCTAATTAGAGAGATCATTTGCATCCTGCGAACTAATTGTTCCGAGAATTCAGCCGTCACGCGGTGGTTTCACCGATACCAAATGGCATAAATCAATTCGCAACAGCAGTCCCCTTGAATGGATGACCTGGAGACTTCCCATCTCTGCCGATTGAGCGGAATCGCTTCACGGCTGCTATGACTCAGTGATTGCTTAGCTTCGCCCTTTGTTGATAGAAACAGGGTGAGATTGAATCATACCCATGATTAAATTTCGTAGAAACTTCTATCATAGACTTGTATTGTTGACTTTTTACTATTTTATATTTAGAAGAATTTTAAAAAATATTAAATAATATATTTTCACTAAAAATCTCCTGATTGCTTGCAGTCGATTGAAATTTATGTACTCCGCAAATGAATGGACTTTATAATGATTACATACTGCAAATTTAAATATAATGACAGCTCCAACTTTATACGACAGAATAAGGTATTAAAATAAATAAATTAACTTACGTAAAATCAATTAGCTTTACTGAAACAAAACAAGTAAAACGTTTCATCTAGTAATGTATAAGTAAGAAAAGTATTTCATCGAATCTCCCATTTAATATATTTTAATTTTAGGCACCAAATTAATACAAACATTCTTCTATGAACACTCATATAGTATAATGTAATGGAACAATAACTTAATTAGATGCGCTAGTCACCTTACAGAATAATTACCTTGAAAATCGTAAAAAAAAAACTCTTAAAGGTTTTATAGCAAACGTTAGAGCCGCATCTCTGCTCGCTTGTGATAACATTCCAATCCTTTGCTAACGAGCCGAAATCAAAGCACAAGTGGACAACACTCGCGCCGCAACTTTGATTACTGTCATCAAGGATTACCAAACCTACTAACGCATCGCTCTGATACAATTCGCGCGCTTTGGACCACTGGATCGTTCTCCATCGCTGCGTTCTATTATTCATCTATCAATTATTCATTTCCTCTGAAAGATAATTTTGAAACAAAAAAAGGCCGTCCATATATAGGTAATTACGAATCCCCAAACCATACGAATGGTGCGCGAAAACACCGGTATTTTTTGCCAAACTAACAAAAGAGCATCCGCGTTCTGATTCCGTTTTTTTTGCGACGCTTCGCATCATCTGCAACGAATTCTGCGCGCAAAAACTAATACGGAATACATTCGGATGAGGCATAGACAAAAAGGTCAACCGAATTTAAAATAATGTTCTGCGTGTCTGGGAGATATGTTTCATTGCTAATTGTAAGCCAAATAAGTGCCAAGAATACATTTCAGAGTATATCCAAAGAGCCAAAACTATAAGCGCTTTTCAAACACATTTCGAAAGAAGTTTATCCGAAAGGTTTTTCTGTACGCAGAAAAAGGATAATTCTAATTTACTGCGAACTTCGAAAACGAAAAAATGGGAAAAGCTTTGAATGTTTCATTATATAATGGACTGAAACTCGTATGATTAATTCGTCATGTTATGTCGCCTGAACAATATACTTGAAAATTACAAACTCCCGTGAGCTCCCTCATGGTGCTTTGTAATTATGCATACGTCACATCTCACGTCATTTGCTTCGTCAATTTTTCTGGGCATTTTAAACTGTCACATTTCGTTTTCATCCTAATGGTTACTACTCAGGCTTGGGAAGATCTTCGTGGGAGAATGGAAAAAGCATATTTTATGGGAGAAAACGATCATATGCACAAGTTACGTGGTAGGAAGCAAAAGACTGACGTGGCGAAATATTGTTTCATCAATAGGGGCATAGTCGAATGGAACGCTTTGCCTGAAGAGTTCTTAAATCCTTTGCCGAAAAATGTGAAATCGTTTAAAAATAATCTTAAGAAATATAATCAGAAAGGGCAGTAGTAATGTGTAATGATTCTAAATTCCTGCAAATTAGCTGCTTTGACTTGTATAAGTATATTCTGCATTGTAAATTTTTATTATTCATATCATTATTATATTATGTAACCTACAGTTGAATTCACTATCAGATTTTATATTCTCCATTTATTTGTCATTTTTTGTATTTTTCTTGCCACCTGGCTTTGCCTAATTGCAAGTACCTGTGTAAATAAATAAATAAATGTTTGAACATTTACTTAAGATAATATTTTGAAATTTGTTCATGATTTTAATGATAAATTTATGCCTTCGTTCCTGCCTTAGAAAAGCGATTTTTTATTTCTTGATATGAATCAAACCAACACAAACACTACCAAGTTTGGAAAAGTTAACTATGACTTTTATAATATACTCTAATATCTCGATTGCCAATTCACCTCTTAAGAACACGAACCAACCAATTCATAAAATATAATGGCGCATCTACCAATTTATGCGTATATTATTATATAAATAAATAATATAAATTATAATATATATAGAAATAATGTAAACGCTGTGTTAAATTAGGTATTTACAATCATTCGTCAAGGGGAGGATTTGTTAGCGAAACCATAATCGGATTTATTTGCTAGGAATGATTTTGATATATTTGTAAATGAAAATCCTTTCTTCATATTTTTTTAACACATGACTTTATAATGTATAGAGTATGAGTAGGCGGTGTATAAAATATTTCCGACTCACATTAATTTGAGTACTTTTGTCTGGAATGAAAATTTGATCAAATTCTTTGATAATAAAATATTTTATTTCGAGCCAGTATGCCTATTTTTCACTTCGCCGCATCGAAAAGCGAGTTCAGAAGCGAATTGCATTAACCACCGTGAATACTGCGAGTGAAACAAGTTTTTTTTTCTTAGAAGAGGTGAACTTTCAACTTTAGCCTCCTAGCCATATCTAAGATTGATTTTGTAGAATATAATTCAACACTGTTGGTACTTCGTCTTTGACTTTAGATCGAAGTGATTTTATCATTCGGAGCGAGGGAAGATTTGCATCTTTTAAGGATTAACAACAGCTGCGAACCACGCCACAATCGCTTGACTGCGCAAAACGCGAGATAAAACAAAAAAAAAACATAGCCTCACCTCAAGTGACGTGATTAATTCTTCTGTTAGACATTTCTGACCGTGCTGTTATGGCTACCACCGGCCGCAGAAACAAAACTCTCCTTCTCACTCGAGGGTAGAACGATGCGATAACCGATAACAACTGACGGCGAGCAGCAGTTGCCGGGGATAAGTACTCGGCCGCGGCAAATCCAAACATCCTCACCCAATCTCTATCCCAAGGCTATTGAGATTTATTTAGTGCGTCCGACGACCACGCGAAATCATCCACTAATGAGAATCATCGCTCTATTATTTCCTCCCAAACGCAATCCCACCCACCCATTCCACCCTTCCTTTACCATCACAATTAGGCACCCCCCCCGCAAACAATCCCCCCCATAACCAAACGCTTCCTCCACTGAATCCTCCCTGTTTAATCATCCGCACCACCCCACCCTCCACAATCCATCTAACAAAATACTCCTTTCTTCCTTCTTTATCCCTCACCCCCACAAAATCACGCCATATAATCAAGTATTACTCCTTCCACAAATTCTATACCGAATTTTATATTCACCCTCGCTCTTTCACACACACACTCAACCTATCGAGTCGCGAGTAGTGGGAGGACATGGCACATTCATGAAAACCGGAAATTACGTGTCCGGCAGTAATACCGGAGTTATTTTTTTTTTTTCTGCCGGGAGGGTTATTCAGGTTCTCGTGATTCATTGATGTGGCCGGAGATGGGTGGCGTGAGGAGTAAGAGGTGGTATGCAGTGGAAAGGAGGGGGGGATATGGAAAACGGGGAGTGCGGCACTTTCAAAGTGATATACATATTTCAGAAAGCAGCTATAATCGCTTTTTATATGAGTAAAAAGTGAGAAACAAGTTATGAAAAATTGAAAGTGCGAAAAGCACGATAGGACTGCCGGAGGACCGACGAAATACGGGAAGAGAATAAGTGTGTGCATCGCAATCGGAAATCCTTAACGGATTTATTTTATTTTACCGGAACAAAGATAGGCAGATAGTCTCTCTCTTTTTTTTTTTAGTATTTCCGCAGTTTATCCGAAGGGGAAGCTCTAGAATGTTTTTCAAAATTAAAAAGTCGAGCTCTTTCCCTGACGGGTGATAATTTATTGAGGCTGTCAAGATCGGATTAAAGAGGTTTTTCACGAAACAAAATGCCATATAAGGTGATAATTTATTTCTGGAAACGGAGCCAAAAGGCACATTTACCGAAGAACGAGAGAAAATTAAAGTCGAAAAGCAAGAGTTCCCTTCGCTTCCACAGATTTTATAAAATAAAACGTATTTATCCTTTTCCGAAGGAATATGTAAAAGGTCGATGGCGGTGTGCTTTCCGCCGCCTTCTGCGATAAAAAACAATCGAATAAACAAACGAGAAAAAATGACCTGCGGCGATTGAAATTTTTATGAAAAAAGGGAGAATCTAAAAACATGGCATTAAAATAAAATGGCGTTACGAAAAAATGGGTTTAAATATCGCGACTCCAAAATTGCGAGTAGACTGGTGTTTATTGAAAACATTCTTCGCTAATTAGCACATATCTCAACCGAAATTCGATGCGCGATAATTGAAAAATTCGAACGAGTTTCCATTTTTAAGTTTTTACTTTATCGGGGGAAAATATAATTTACAGAATTTAAATTTACTTCCTGTTTATTGATTTTTAGCTCTCAGATTTTAACGTGTGTTCGTGTCGAGGAAGGTAAGGAGTTAGCGGCAAGGGATAAAGCATAGGATTATTCCTTTTCATATCTCAACCAATGGCAAAACTCGACTTTTATCATTTACGAGTATTTGCTGTGACGGAAATCATCATAAAGATTAAACGAAATTCTCAAAGCAGAAAAGTAACACAGCCATGCAAAAAGCACTTGCCATACCCAATTTCGAATTCTGTGTTATTTTCTTAAATCTTCTATTTTAGCCATGGAGATAAATTAGTCGAACTGTATTAGCAAAAACGAATTTTTTGTTGATATTATCTTTCAATTTTATCCAGCCTTCCAGGACCACCGCCTCTTTCCCTCTGTCTCTCGCGTTTCATTACACCACTACTCAGTTTTCAATATTATCCGTATATTATATTTTAGGTTCCGCGATTAATTACTTAGCTAACGGTTTCATCATTTGATTTCAATCTCCCTACAAAAACATCAACAGCACCTTCTTAATTATCGCCTCTTTTAATCAGAACTATTCTATGAACTTATTCTTACATATTCTCACTCTATGATTTTTATCCACAGCATATAACATCATTTTCTCCTTGTGCCCACTTAGAACTGCCTTCTTAATTGTGTTGCGGTCCTGAGCCTAAATTTTAGAGCAAGAGGCAGAAAGTTGTATAAAATGTTATAGGAGAGGAAAATATATGAAATTGAAGTTCGCACAAGGAATAAGTTCTTCGGAATTTTTGTTTACCTCTCATATAATATGTTCCAGAGAGCCTAATCGGCATGGCATGGAATTTTTTCCATTCGTTTCTAAGGAAACATAATTAATTGGATGCATTGATTTAATGCGTATTTTATTGAAAGCGAGTTTGATTTTCAAGAGTTGTCTGAAAAACCTCATTTCATTGGAATTCCGCCAAGGGAAATGTTATGCATAAAATATCTTACAATTAGGTTTATAATTATATTTTTTTAGTGAGGTTAGAAGCCAATTATTATTTCCATAATCTGAGATCATTAAAACTTTTCAACTTATGATAGAGTGAACTTATTTTAATTGAAATTAATAATCATATTTTTTTAAAATAATTTCCATTAAACCGAAGCGATTTTATCCACAAGTACAATTTCAGGTAACCAAATATTTCACGTTTTCCCTAAAACCGAGATTTGGAGAAATTGAGTATTACCCCTTAAGAAATTAACCGCGTTATTGTTTTGATTTCCGTTACAACTATATTAAGATTTTAATGAAGAAGAAGTTGATAATAATTGGAAGAAAGTAGACAGCACTGAATTTTATATAGGGTGAATAATTCAGTATTGACAATAGAAAAAGCTTGCGAAACGTAGATAAAGATTTATCGGCCATCTTTAGACAAATGAAAGAGCAGGTAGCCGAAATAAACGTCATCCATCCCATTTCAATTGATCTTTGCCGCTTTAAAAAAAGCGTTTCAATTTTAGCTCAGCTTGATTAAAATGTTTTAACATGAGGTATTTCTTTAAAAAATTAATGAATTACAGCTCAAATTATAGTATAATGCCATGGAGTCTACGAAAGAATTCGTACTATGAGGTTTTAGATTTATAATTCAATATTTATCAGAAAGAGATGAAGTGTTTGAATTGAAAACACTGATTTTTTTCTGGATATTTTTTTATATCCATATCAAAAAGAAATATTTATTTTGATTAAAATTTCTACCAGCCGGAATTTCAGGCAATACGTCATAAAACTCCAGTATCACTTTGAAATAATACCGTGAATTCAAACTGCCCTAGGCCATATTGCGGTTTTTAACGGCAAGAGTATTTCTTTGGCGAACTATTTATTTTTGCTGGTGATCCAATCCTGTTTGTTGTTTTTGAAACCAGGTCAGTTTTGATGGCAGGGAACACTTTATTTTCTCTTTCAAAAATTTATGGAACGGAAAATATCTCGAATTCTGTTCTGAATTAAAATAAAATAAAATTGCTGAAAGTTTAAACGTGTCGAAAAAAGAGAACGTTGAAGCGTATCTCTCGCAAAATTTTGAGGAAAAGAAAAATGCATTTTTCCATAACGACTGAGGAGCCAACGCAAGACACTGAAAATTTTACAGACATTAAACGAAAATTATTAATTTGTAGACGCTAAAATTAAAGAAATTTTCAAATATTTTGATTAATTTATATTGCTATGTTAAATTTCCATGCTAGTTAGCAAAAACATTTTGACAAAATATTTCGTGCTGTTATTATTACCTATTCATGTGTATGTTAAAACATAGCAGCGTAAATCAATTTCGATAAATATTTCACCAGCAAACGTAACTCAAGTACATTAATTTTGAAAAAAGAAACGACTTCTGAAATTTTAGTCTCTCCCTTTTGATATTTTTATCGAAACGAATATAATCTGATTGAAGCCATTTCAATCCGATTAACTCAATACCCAATGCGTCGGTTCAAAAAGAAGCATGAAGAGAGAGACATTTTATGATTTAATTCGTTCATTTGGAAGCGAAAATTATGCTAACGTTATACTCGTCCAAATGCTGCTTCATATATTTAGACCCATAATATCACATCATTTTTAATAAGTATAACATATTTTGTTTCTATAATTAGAATGTCTCTGTTTTCACTATAAATGGCAGCAATAATGTATATTTGGTCTCTTTCTGCTTTTTAATAAATTTTACACAAAAGAAACAATTTGTCAGGTAAATTTTCTTCCCCTTATCTAGTTTTACATTAGATATATCCACAAGGATGTGCGGAGACATTTTATAACCTCACCAAAATTTAAGAAAATAACCACATCACGCGTTTACATTTCCCTGAAGACGTAGCTGCAAAGCTACCATTCTCCTAAATTACTTTTTTGCTATAACCGCGTTTTAACAGTTCGTTACGCTAATCGGATCGACCTTAGAGTTCGCTTATGTACGATGTATGTTCGTCCGTTGGTCGTGCATTCAAACCGCAAAACAATCAGACAAATTTGCTTGAAATAAAGCTAGCGAAAACATTTAGTCGATTGCATAAAATGTGTAGTTCGACGACGAATACGGTGAAGCTAAACAAAAATGACTAGAAATGAAATTAAGTGAAATGAACAGAGTGTAAATGAAGTAAGAGAAGAGATAGAAGCCGTTAAATTCTGTTGAACGAAATAGTAGAATGGAGGATGCCGATAAAGAGACAAAAAGTAATGGACACATTAAAATAAGGGGATCTTTACGGGAATGCGAAGTGGCCTTGTGAAATTTAGCCAAGCAAAATGTACCCTATCCCCAGTTCTCGACATCTGTGCATAAAACCTAACATGTTAAAAAATCGACGTTTCTAAAACCGCAAAAGTACTGGAACTGATATAAAACGTAATTTCATGAAATAAAATCATAATCCTATTAATTTATAAAAACGCAGATGCAGAGTTTAAATCTACGAGATCGTAATTTTTTATCATACTCAACGTAAAATTATTTATAATGCCATTGATTCTACGTCTAGAACCAAATTAAAAATTTCCTTTCTTTCTGCCGCCAGCCATTATCCCTTCAAGTAGTATCAATTTTTCAGCTTATTTTAATTTCAAATATTTAGTTGTACTTCACAAAATCCCACGTTTTACATAAGGCGACGTTTCTGTATATTGTCACTAGATTTGTTCATTTGAGGAATCTAAATTAGGTTGTTCAACCCAATAATCCTACATCATTTAATACGAAAAGGAATAGCGTAAATAATTCCAAAGTATCCCATTTCCAGTCAACTTTAATTCTTATCTCTGTTGTAACAAAATGCATAGTTACACTGTCATTCAAACAGCTAAAGAGGGAAAGCAACTACTAGGTACATTTTCTGTTAATTATAATAAAAATTACATTTATAATTTATAGCACCGCAAAATAAATTTCATAGAACAATAAAAGATGCAGAAAAAATTACGGTAAATCCAATAGTATACCGAATAATATAAATAACCATCAACAAAGATGGGGAGAAAATCATCTTTATGACCGGGATTTGAACTGTCTAGTTTCTAAGGAAAATTTGTTGAGTAAGGTTAGCTCTTCCTCGCCTCCTAGACAACACGACTATTGCTCAATGGATAACAAAAGCATAGGAAATACAATCCTTGATCTAGATCAGCGGTTCCTAAACTATTTTATGGCCTACCACCAAAAACATGACAAAATTTCCTCGTACCACATAGTACTACTAAGTATGAATGTAGTAGTGAATGTGGCACCAAACTCACGTACCACAATTGGTCTGTCCCTGCTTCTTCCTGTTCGAAGCAGGTATTCTGCTGCTTTTCACTCTGCTCGCGTACCACTGGCAAAAGCTTCACGTACCACTAGTGGTACGCGCACCATAGTTTGGGAACCGCTGATCTAGATCATAGGTCTTCAAACTGTGTTCCGCGGAACCCAAGGGTTCCGCGGAAGCTAAATGGAGTTCCGCGATAGACCGAAGAAGAGACCCGATACGTTCTTCCTTCTCTTATTTACAGCAGGAAACTTGAACGTCACTTGTAAGCTGTATAATGTAAGATACATAAATTATGTAAATAACAATTAGGGTGATTATAAAATAAATTTTATTGTCATTTGGCTTGCCACCTCTTATGTTCCGCGAGAAAAAATATTTTAATATAAGGGTTCCGTGGCTTCAAAAAGTTTTGGAACTCCTGATCAAGATGGTCACTTCGCGTATTCTAAAAGTCAGAATTTTCCTTCTTTGCAATTAGTGATTGAGTCTCAACTTATAATCGTTAAAGATTATTAATAATCGACGTGAATGGTAATATCGAAATTTTCGCAGCAAAGCGTTTTTAACTGTACACATCCAAATGGCGACTTTCTTGATTTTACCACTGAAAGCGTTTGAACAAAATTTCACCATAATTCTCCAGAAGACCGTTTGAATGCGTATGGTACCCAATAACACTCCCACTCGTTGATAAAAATATCGATAAGTCCGATCATAAAAAAAGGTAATCTTCGATATCCATATATACTCATTTTAAAAGTTTTGGGATTTTTTTCCTCGTCAAATTTTCCGTGAACGCTTCTATATTGTTTGATTGGCTCGAAAAAAATCACATTGATTCCTCGTTAGAAATTGATGTTAACATTCAATATACGCAATTGAATTGGCTTATAGCGAAAAAATAAAGAAAATAACCGAACACAAAAGATAGCAGCCGTCCAAATAAAAATTCGGAATGCCGCAAACAGATTCGTAAGCATTTCGTTGAAAAAATATTTTGAAATCTGTCCTGAAGGTTAATGAGAATGAATAACGTGATTAAAACAACCTAGACAACAACCTCTCGCTGGATCAACGAACCCTATGAGTAGGTCTTTAAGATGGACTGAATGTAGGTCAAACCGAGGCGAAAACGGAATTATGCATTAGGAATGGCGAGTTAATTGTATTTTATAATTATATGTTTATACCAGCGCATTATTTTTTTATTTTGTTCTATTACAATCCCTACGGCTAATTAGTCCAAAACCGTACGAAGAACCGAAAAAGTTCGCTCGAACATTTACCGTTTTATAATATTTCGACAGACACACGACACACGAGAAAAATCCGAATTTTTTTCTTTAGGCCTGAGCATACCGAGGACATGAGGCCGCAATGACAAAATATGTCCTCGTTCTACATCAAAGCATTAAAAAAATAAAATTTTAATTACTTGTATAAAAAAATCTTTTTAAATAATTCAGCCGCCCACTTTTGTCGGACTTCTTTCACTCCATTTTTATTCCCGCTCGCATTTCCTCTCTCTCCCTCCCTCTCTCTCCCTCCCCCTCTCCCTCCCTCTCTCTCCCTCCCTCTCTCTCCCTCCCTCTCTCTTCCTCCCTCTCTCTTCCTCCCTCTCTCTCTCTCCCTCCCTCCCTCTCTCTCCCTCCCTCTCTCTCTCTCTCTCGCTCTCTCTCCCTCCCTCTCTCTCTCTCCCTCTCCCTCTCATCTCGTTCATTCTACCTCCCTTTCCTTCTCATTCCATTTACCATTCTCATATCAGATCCAAGTCACTCGTTTGTTTATCCCTCATCCTCTTCCCATCATCCCTCTCAACTCTCTTTCTTTCTCTCCTCAATTCTAACTTTCGCTTCATTTTTATTGACTCTGATTTTCTATTCTCTCTCATCCACGCATCTCGGACTATCTTTTAATTCTTCCTCTTCGTTTCAATCCTTATCTGTCTCATATTCTTAAACTGGAAATACTTTTACCTTTTAATAACTCTTAACGTACATTTCCATATTAATTTTTTTAATTTCTCAAGCAACATTTACATTTTTTTCCTTATTTTCCCTACCCTATTATCCTCCTTCCTTCCTCTGTGTTTATGTGTTTCATTATGTGTACTTATCTTTTTTGGATCTCTCAATCTTCTAATAAGTACGTAGATTCCGCAGGTTTTTCCCATAGTAAGGTTTTTTTCTATGGTATATTAACTTAATTTATCCTTAGCTTTTCCTCAAAATCATTCATCCATCTCTTTTCGTTTCCGCTTACGTTAACTTGGCATCGCACTTGCGCGGCGTTTTGTTTTATGTATTATTTCCTTTCTTCTCGTTTTTGTAATTGGCAACAGACTCGATGGAAGAAGGGATTGTTTAGCCTCAATCTCGTCCTGTTAGAGACGTTTACCCATCTACCGTTCCCTTCCCTTTGAGGCCATAATTTCGCCTTACTACTTCCCTCCATTTATTTCATCTTCTTCTGTTATCTTTCCATAATTAAGTGGCTTTGTTCCTCTAATTCCACAAACCCTTTTTCCTGCCGCTTCATTCGTGTTTCGGAACTTTCTCTCTACGTCCTCCCTCATTTTCTTTACAATCAAATTTTTTTATGAACTCCATTAGCCTCCGTATACATTTTCCCTCCACTCCTGCGCCCAATATATATATATATATATATATATATATATATATATATATATATATGCACGTCTATTCATTCGAAAGCTCTCTTTCAGGCATTTCATTCCAAAAAATCCTTTCACCAATTTTGAAATATCGTACCCGAACGCACCAACGCCCGCTATTATTTTTCTCAGACTCTCTTCGCTGTGGTCTCCGCACAAACGGAACACTTTTGACCGCGTAATTTGTGCCCCTGCGGAGGTGGACGAGTGTCCGCATTGTCCGCGACGAACAGGCCGCGGGTATTGACCCCTCAGAATAAAAGCGCGTCGTGCCGTGCAGTTTCTCCATCGCTGTTAATTGCAGTTTCTCGCTCCGCGTAATTTACTTCAAAGATTAGTCCGCGAGAAAATGAAAACGTTTGTTTGGAGACTTCGAATTTTTCCCAACCTTTCCAGAAACCTCCATTGCGCGGCGCAGCTTCTCAATGGAATTTTATACTTTTATTCCTAATTATTCTTGCTTTACTTTATGCGACGTCCATTTAGAACCATTACTTTCTTGTCTTTGAAATAACGCACAGCAATACGTAATATTTTGATCGTGCTAGTGCTAGGTGACGGATATCACAATTGTTTCCTACAAATAATTACGTTTTTCACTCAAAACATTTAATGTTGTAATATTACTAGAAAATGTATTTGTTTTATCTTGTTTTTTAAAATAAATTCGTCGTATGTGCGCATTTCTACCGTTTTGTATTACCCATCTCCGGCAGACTAATTATATTTCAAAAGCTGATAACTATTCAAGAGACATGAATATGCAACAAATAATCGCTATAAAAGTTCTCGTTATGTAGAGGCTTCAACGGGGCGGGGGCGATCGCCCCTCCACCTATCGAATCCGCCCGTGCCAACTGCCCTATATTTTGAAAATCCCTACCCCTATCAGAATCCTTCTTTCCCTTGCTATACAGACCTAATCTGCGGCGTATAATTGAGGATTTTTGCGCGGAATGAATTTAAGAAAGCGCCCAGTGGAGTGCAATGGGGATATCCAAGGAGGGGGCAATCGTCTCCCGCCCCCCGCCCCGCCTTGGATCCGCCACTGGGCTGCAGCTTCTTTACTATACAATGATGAAGTTCGCATGCTCAAGTTCTTGAGCCAGCACAGTAGCGATTTATACAGAAGAAATACCCTCGTTTGTAAATAATTTGAGTTAATCTAATAGAATTAACAAGATATTTCCGAATATTTTGCGGATTTAAGTATTCTGTATGAAAGTTAACCTTAGCAACGAGGACTTTCCAATCCACCATTAAGAACAGGCGAAGTTTTTCCTTTAAATTTTGGTCGCGTTGTGACGGATGAGTTCGATGATGATACGAAGGATATTTCTGTGGACATTTTTAACGTATGGTGGACAAAACACATAAACCTCAGCCTCGTCTCTCTCCATCTCCTTTCTCCACTTATCATGTCAACCTATCTTAGCCCTCTCCCGAGCTAATTATCCCACCAATCCACCCGGCCGCACACCCCGTTCCTCACCTCTTCCTGCATAACATCATGCACTTCCTTTTAACGCCGCAATCCCGCTCTTCCTTCCACCTTCATCGCATCTCCCCCTACCTTCTCCCATCCTCACCGAAACGCTCCTCACTCTCGTTATCCCTCTTTCTCTTCCCATTCAACCGATGCCACATCGTTCCCTGCAGTCGCTGCCACTCAATTCCCCTAAAAAAACATCCAATAGCCGTAAAACAAAATCCCAAATCTCTCCTCTATCGCTACAAACCTGAAAAATACTCGTTCCCACTTATTCTGTCCTTTCCTGACGCGCTCAACTACAAATCATTAAACCTCTCTCTCTCTCTCCCCAAGAGAACGTACGAGGTTAAAATGTCCATCCTCGTCGATCCTCTGGAAGCCATCTATCCCTCCTTCCCTAACCAATACCCTATACATACTCCTATAATAGTCACAACCCAACAACCAACATTCCCCTTACTAAACACACACTCCCTCCAGAAGCCCCATCTCCCCCCCCTCCGCCGCCCAAACTCGCTCCCTCCACTTCCAACCCTCTCCCTCCCCTTCCTGTTACCTCTCTCCCCAATCCCTGCTTCTCCATCCACCTGTCTCTCCCCCTCCACGGAAACGGCGGAACCTTCTGCTCCCTGGCACCACCGCCGGAGTAATTGACTCCGCTATTGGTCTTCTCTCCGGCTCTCTCTGCACGCAACGAATTGCGTGCCCAGGGATCCATTTTTGGTGTGTTTCGGAAAGGTGGAGGGGAGTTTGGAGGGTATGAGGAGGCGAGAGGGTTTATAAGTAAAGAGGCGAGGGAAGGACGGAAATGCTTTTTTCGCGTGTCCGTCAGGAGGAGAGTGGTCGACTGCGGCGTCGACGGCTTTTTTCCTAAATGTGTGTGTGTGTGTGTTTTATGCGCGATTTTGTTTCTTTCGTTTTCTTTCTCCTATGCCTTCAAGGTTACCAACCCGACTCCTCCTCCGCTTCCTCAATTGATTACAATAAAAAAATTCAGTCTTCGTTCATGGCCGTGGATACCTCGTAGGAAATGTATTCATGAGATGAATGCACTTTTTAACCCATAGAAAATGTTCACTGCTTAAGGTTCATGTACTATAAATAGAAAATACAGTAGTCCCTTTGAATACCTGGTTTTGACAACCGCCGCACAGTGGGCTGGCGACCCTGTTTCGGCGCTCAAAAGTCGTCACGGTTTTCTCGTGCGTTAAATGAAAAGAAGTTTCAAACAAAAGTTGTTGCTTTCGTTAACAGAAACGGGATCGTCAGCCCTCTTTTATTAATTTTAAATTTATGTCCTTGAATAAGCGGCGTATTAACAAGTCACAACCAGGAGAGACATAGGAAAGAAGATTGCTAGGTCTCTATGGGGCTAAGAGTTAGCCGGGGGTAAAGGTTCAAGTTCTTCCGAATTTGTGTTTTGTTCAGGAGTACTGGAAGAGTTTTCGAAGATGGGTGGTAAGCGGTTTTATAATTTAAAACAAACTTATTATTTTACTTGAATTCATTGCGTAGGTGTTTCACTTTTCCTTCAAATTCTTTTGCTGTAAGTTATATCATTGGCTCTCCGAAAGAAAGCGTTAGTTTTTGTTTGCAGCAGAGTTTATTTCTGAAATTATTTGTTTTCATCTATTTTTTTCCAGTTCGCCGCAATATGGAGGATAAGGGGACAGTAGCGGCGTTATTACAATTTGAAGGGAATTACTTAAAATGGCATATCTTAAGAAATGGAGCTTTCTCAAATTTGAAAGGAAAGAATGGATGTGATAAATATAAAGAAACCTATGTGTTACTATAAATTTAGTTATCCTTCTGCGCTGACTCGCGAATGATTTCGGTATTTTATACTGCATGTGACTCATAAAATATTATTTCTTCCCTCTCCTCCAGATCTATTCCTTGACATTAACAATTGCCTAGGTACTTCGTCAATTCGTAAATTTTATGTAGCAAAATGTATACCTACTCTAAAATAGCATATTTTGTTCCAGTTAGGTTTCGGATCATTTTCCTAGGAAAACGATAAGTCTCGAAAAGGTATTTTTTTTACATTATGACGACCGAGTTTCTGTAATCACAACACGCGATTTTATTTCACATCATTGGGTACCGCTATTAATTATATACTTTTATATGCACTTCACTAAATATTTCCTTACTTATTGTATCTCTGTGGTTAACTTGCCACTTCTTATAATTCGGTTCCTGTTTAAGATAGAGTACGGCAAGTTGTTAATAACTATGTACTATTTCCTTTGGAAAAATAGAAATGGCGCTTCGATCAAGCGCCATCTCTATGGTCTTAACATTAACAAATCTGGGATGTCCAACACATGACTTTCTCCATATCTGGAGTATAGATATTTAAATTATTATGAATAACATTATAAGGAAAAATTATTATTTCGTATCGTAAAAGAGTACAGTCGTCCTTATTGCCGTAAATTAGGTATATTTTGAATATGTTTACAGAATTCACCGCTAGTTGGTGGCGCTGTACACTGGAAACTTAAGAATTATCTACTAAATGGAAGGCCCTACGAAAATTTGTTTCAAACTAAACTTGGGAGAAATATTATTCTCTACAACATTGGTCCTTACGAAGATCACAAGTAACGACGTTTTTAGGGACATATTTGACGGAAACCGAAAAAACCGATTAATTATAAATAATTCCTAAATAATAACTACAATGGAAAATCGTTTCAATGAAAGTTGTACGAAATTACATTATATATAAACATTATATAGAATTGTACATACGATAATTATGTTTTAACGGAACTATTTCGCCAAAACCGAATCAGGTTTCGAATAAACCTCGACTTTCGTTTAACCTGTATTGTCTAAATTATAATCAGCTCTTGGTGCTCATACCGGTGTAATATATGAAATTTGGTAATGATATGGCAAGTACTTGTAGAGTTAGAGCGTCCACAATCACACACACACTCACACACAGACCAATCCGAAAATAGTCTAAACCTGTTCTAGGAACCCCAAAACATGTATTTCCGTTGAAATCTCGAAGTCGATATTTTTCATGAAAACAATACTACGTATGTGGAGAAAGTAAAAATGAAATTTTGTAAGTTATTTCGCAAGACAGTATGTTCGCCGTGGATAAAGGCAACCTCTCATACACAGCGATCGTGCAATTCGTATAAAAGCAAGCTAGTAGTGGCTCCACATTTTTCTCAATTAAGGGTCTAATAGCATACGTATATGTAAATCAGATATCCCCAATCCGCTGCCCGCGGTCTGCATGCGGCCCTTTTAAGGTTCGTGTGCGGCCCTGTAAACTGTTTTCATGCTGTCCCCTCCGTTAGAAGAATTTATAAACATTTCCTTTCTTGTTATCTTCTTTAGTCTGTAATTTGGATGAAAATATTTAATTAACTTTTGCACCGTTTGCTTTTAAAATTACAGCTTAAGTGTAACTCATCTAATTGTAAGCAGATTTTATTCATTTTAAATGCGGTCCTAGCTAATCTTCAAATTTTCGAACGAGGCTCACTAGATGGGTAAGGTTTGACCCCTGGCATATATAATTAGAACGTTAGAAAATGTTGTACTCAAATTTTATGACCTCGATGGAATTACTTTTATAATAGCAACTATAGCATTTCGGTGTGTAAATATGATCTTATTTTATAAAATACTAGCAAATTTTGGAAGTGACATTGTCCTCTGTCAGAGAGTTAATATTCAAAATCAATTGGTTCTTTGAGAATTTGAAATCTCTTTTCATTTTAAAATGCTTTCGGATTAGATAATGAGTAAAAGTGTCGTAAGATTACGTACGTGATGAAGTATATAAAGGGAGATCGAATCCAAGGACTTTTTTTACCACTCCAGTCCATCGAGGCTACTGCAAAGAAACTTTCGATTCATGCTGTCTTAATCGATCATTTTGGATATAATATGTATGTATGGATTCCGTATAACTGAGGCGGATTTTATCCAAATTTTGTCTAAATTACCCGTTCCTTTTGTCAGAAAATGGGGAATAAAAGACTAGATTTTTATCTAAACTGCTTTTGTATTTATAAAAATATGCTGTCGGGCAAACTCGACAGTGAATGAGTGTTAGCGTTACCTTTGATTTGCAAGAGTTGGGTTAGTAGATCGGTCAAAGGTCTTTCGACAGAACGGTTCGGAAATCCTTTAATATTATAAGAATATTTCCTTTTTGGCGCAAAAATATGGGGATAGGATAATGGCCTTATATTTTTTGTATAGAAAGCAGAGGAAACTACTTAGATCCCCAATTACTCAATGTATTCGGAATGTTTTGCTAGGGAAAAAAATTCTATACTTATTACACATCATCAATGGAAGGAACAAACTAAAACTCAATTTATTTCTCATTGAATTCTAGCTTTGGATATATCATAATATTTATCCAAATCGGTAAATTTAAATGCCACTCACTTGCGGTAGTTTTTTTCGAGAGAACTATGGATTAGTTAAAAATGCGATCACCAACAAAAATATAACGATCGAAATATTTATAATTATAGGCGACACACCAGAAATACTCATAAGAAAATAAATGCAATAAAACAAACAAAGGAATAAGTTGGTCTCGCGCGGCGATCGCGTTTCGCAGCCCTCGTTACAATTTGAAACAAGGGACAATCGGAGTCCGTACGAACCAACTGGAACGAGCGATGAGCTGACGAGGGAGATGCGACCCCCTACCCTATTTGAACCCCTCTCGTCCCGCCTCACCTCTCTGATCCCCCCCCCCTGCCCCCTCTTCCCCCTACTCCCCCATCATCCTCTACCCTCTCCATAACCCTATTTTCCGCTTCCTCATTCCCGACCTCGCCGAGAGAAAGAAAGAGAGAGAGAGAATTACCTGCGAGAATTTTCGGGTCGCGTGGAGGAGCGTATGCCTTCGGGTGGCGGTGGTGTGAGGGATTAAGGAATTCCACGGCATTTGACCCCGGTGGGCGTAAATCCGTCGTGTGAAAGCGAGGAAAAATTGGCCACCGGAGTCGTAAATCGCGAAAATAAAAGAGGCGCGCGGAGCGGAGAGGGTAACACGTTTGGAGGAGCAAAGAAGAGAGCGCACGCGCGGAAAGTTATAGGAGAGGATCTTCAAAGTGCTCGGTAAAGTTTCGGGAATGGAGAGGAATGAAGCGGAGTGGAAAAAAATAAGAGAGAATGGCATGGGAATGTTTTCTTTCGGCAAATTGTTTAATGAAACGCTGCAAATAGAATGAACGTAAGGTGAACAAAATGGCGGAAACGATCCGATGAACGATTTAAAACATCACTAAAAAGATTTCATTCCCGGTTCTTTTTCTTTAAATTTTCACCTCTCTCAATCCACATAAAAATATGTTTCCGATATTAATTGAATTATAATAAGGGTAATAAGCAATGCAGATATTTAGCAATCAACGATTTTATAAAACAATCTTAATAATAATAATGATAATAATAATTATTATTATTTCCTACAAAAACAGCAGTCATCCCACCTAATAAATATCATTATACAAAGTGATAAAAATTACACACCGTTAAACGTATCTGAAAATAACATTCCAATTCCCACCACATCAATAAATGAACTAAAAAATAAATGGATTGAAAAACCCCTACATGGACGCTTTCCAAACGAGATCAACAAAGAAAACATAGATAAAGCATGGTCATATATTTGCCCCGTAGGAATCTAATGTAAACACCCGATCTTTAGCTCTGAGAAACATAAACAATAATAATAATAATAACCCGGGGTTTTTTGACCGCCATCGGTCCCGTCCCCAGGTAGCGGATCGGGGAATGCCCGGCAGGGAAGGTGGGAAATAAAATACCATCCGTGAACCAAAACAGAAATAAATCCAAGCACATCTGTTCCCATATTGGGCGGTAACCTGGTCAGTGTCTGTTCCCCATGTAAGGGGCGGCTGATCATCTAAACCTGGCTGTAGGTATAAAAATCACCACCCATCAGGTTATGATGGAGTTATGAAAAGGCCACTGAGAAGCCTCAGAAAATTGCCGCTGCCTGGGGATCGCCAGAGCCTGTCTGAAGCTGGTACTGGACAGAGCAGTATACGAACCACCGGTGACAGGGGGTTGAGCAGGCGGGCCCCTACCGGGACACCCGAAAATTGAAAAGAGTTTACATGGTCGGTACCCAACTCAACTGGCAGATGAAAATTTGGACAAATCTGCATCAGTGCTGTTTTTAAAAAAGGGATTCTTATACCCAGAGACTGAAGGGATCATCATGTCCATTCACGCACATTGAATTATGAACGTAATATTTTAAGTGAACAAGTAGTAGATAGATGTAGAAAATGTGGCAGAACGGGTGAAACAATAGAACATATAACTGCAGGATGTCCACAACTAGCTGAAACGGCGTATTTGGGGCGACATAACCAGTTGCCCACAATCACACACACGCACACGCACACACACACACAGACATCATTCCGAAAATAGTCTAAACGTGTTCTAGGGACCTCAAAACGTGTATTTCCGTTGAAATCTCGAAGTCGATTTTTTTCGTGAACACAATACTTTCCCATTACTATGTAAGGAGAAAGTAAAAAGGTGTGGAACCTTTCAGCAGTGTATATAATCCCAATAGTAAACTCAGTAGATGGTGTGGTTTCCCGATAACTAAAGAAAAAACTTGAAGAGATTGAGATACCTTGGGGCTTGTTTCAAGTCATGCAGAAGACTGTGGTGCTACAAACCTGCCACATAGAAAGAAAATTCATGGCAGGGGGATAAACCGAATCGTTTCCCCCCTGAAATGTTAAAATGTCAAACACTGGCTGCAGCCGAGAAAATTATTTAAAAAAAAATAATAATGTAAAAAGATTCACCTTACCAAGGAAGGAAGGAGGACCTGGATGCATAGATATCGCGAATCTGCATCATAAACAAATACAGAACCTCAGGAAGTACTTCTACACAAGGCAGGACAGCGAGCTGAATAAAGCCATAACCACAATAGACAATTCTGCCACACCATGAAAACTCAAAAAACAGCGATATTAACCTAATAACCACAAACCTGGAAAAATAAAACACTCCATGGTAAACATCCATACCGACTATCACAAGCGCACATAGATAAAGAAGGATCGAATAATTGGCTAACTAATGGACAACTATTTTCAGAGACCGAGGGTTTTAACATTGCTATACAGAACCAAGTCATCAAAACCAGGAACTATCTCAAATACATAATAAAAGATCCGACAATATCAGATGATAAATGTAGAAAATGCAAAAACCATACTGAGTCAATAGAGCACATAACAAGTGGATGCAGCATATTGGCCCCGAATGAATACACTTAAAGACACAACGTTTGCAAATACACTTAGCAATAAGTAAGAAACATAAACTAATAGAAAATAGCATTGCCCCACGGTACCAAAATAACCCGGAAATCATACTCGAGAATAAAACATTAAATTATACTGGAACAGAGAGATAATAACTGATAGAAGAGTAACTCACAATAAACCAGACATTACACTGATAAAGAAGAAAGACAAAATAACATACCTAATAGACATAGAAATTCCAAATACACCAAATTTAGAAAAGAAGTACAGTGAGAAAATACAAAAATACGCACTACTAGCAGAAGAAATTAACTGAAATTTGAAGTCAAGATAAAGTTATCATCGTACCCATAGTACTATTAACTACTGGTGTTATTCCAGGGAACATGCACAGAAGTATTACGTTGCTGGAGTTAGACAGCAAGCTTTATGTTAATCTGCAGAAGTCGGTTATAATAAACACCACATCAATAGTGAGGCGGTTCTTCAATAATAACGCCTAGTTGCATAAAAAAATACAAGGCAACAATAGTGCTTATACAGCTTGATACATCTCCGCTGTATGAGCTTGAATCCGGGAAGCCCCGAGGTTGAAAAAGATAATAATAATAATCCTATTATTTTGGCAATCACATTAACAAGTTATACATTAATCAACATAAACTTCCAGTAGTTTAAGACTCTGCATCCTAATCAAGGTAAATTCAGTGACAAGCTTACCCAAAATTCATAAAATTAGCAATTTCCCAGTAATTTTAGACTATTTTTCATTATTTCACCGTTCGCTCGTTAATGTGTGTGTGTGTGAGAGAGAGATTATTTATTTTGCGTTTTATTACGCTGATGACTCCTATAAAAATACTATAGACATTGGAGATATCTAAATTAACGACTGAATTTCACCCATAATGGAAAGTCGATTATTCATTTTGAAATCATCATGCTAACTTTAAAACTACATAGGTAATATGTTTCTAAGGAAGAACAAACTGTTTGATCTCAAAAATAAAAGATACATTAAGCATCATATATTTATTAGACATTAAAGAGGAAATAAGCACGACATTTTTGGAGAAAAATATCAAAGAGTTTTTCCCTCGAAACAAAAGTTTTTAATTGAAACTCCCTCTTCGTGTGTCAGGAAAAAAATAATAAAAACATACAGAGTCTAGTGTGACCTCAGCTCGACTGTGATGTTGGTTTTTTTCTCTCTGCTGAGAACATGTTAACGACAAGGACACGAACTAATAATAGCTGGAACGATCTCAGCTCAGTAGCACTTTATAATCGTTTGCTCGGCTCTTACTTCCCTCTGAAATCATATCAAACTATCTTTTTATCCAAGTTTTTCTCCATGTTTTTGTATGCGTTTTCGAAATGTTGAAAAGCAATTTAAATCTTAACGAGAAGGGCCTGGCATCAAGGAAATGCAAACACGATGGCAAGTAGTAATTAAAATCTCTCTAGTATATAAAATACCTTGCTCAATGTCACTTTACAAGATAAATATTACCATGAACCTTTTAGTGAAGATTCCCATACAATAAAAAACAGGTTATGTGCAACGTGTCGCAAACAGGTCCATAGCTACAACTAAATCTAATTAGGTTTTTGTCTTAGTACTTCTCGTACTAGCCTTATTAATTAGTGCGGTGATATTGAAGCGCTTTTATTCTTTTCATTTGGACAATGGATAATAATATCTATTTCCTCCTGCCCCTAATACACGCGCTTATCTTAATGCAATTATAAAAGTCCTCAAGCACTTATGACATTTATTTGATCCATTTCCAAAGTATCCCTTTGTAGCCGTTTCAGATTCCAATTTCAGTATCCATTCTCATTTGTTCTGTACTAAATCGTAAATTCCCGACAGCATTCAATTTTCTTCAGCATTAATGAAAGTGATAATACTATTACGCTATATATTAATTTTGTAGTGTATCTGCGTGCGAGCGTGTGTCACAATGGTGTTGAAGTGGTAGATCCGGAATAGGTGAGAACATTAAACTTTGCAGGATATAAATCTGAAAGCATCAGGGAAAATCTGAAAACCTTGAAATGTAAAACAGTAGTGAATTAATTGATTATTTTTTTAATAAAATTTTTTCCATAATAAATACAATACGTGGGAGTTTATATCCAAAGATCGTTATTTTAAAATTAATTATAATCTAGATAAAAACGAGAAATGGATATTTGTAGGGCCAAAATCATAAGTAAGCATGTTTTTCTCGAAGAAAGAATCCGAATCCATGCCGAATCTACAATAATAAAAGACAGTGTCACAATGTCACTTTGTCATGTAATGCTTTTTGAAGCTTAATATCTCGCAAACGACTGAACCGAATTTGACTAAATTTTCAGGATAGCATTATGATATAACAACAAAAAGTTTTAATGTACCGAACTCGAGATCAAAGACACAGGTTCGACTCCAGAAGATAATTTCCATTTCCCATAAGGTAACACGTAAAAAGGGTCATTTCGACGTGCAGGCTTTCATTCTTTTTTAGATTAAAATTAGAAAGGATTGACCTACAATCTTCGGATTTAAACTGTTTTTAAGAAAACATTATGAAGTTTCTTATTCTGTTCATCCTTTTCCGCCTACAGTTGAAATTTCTCAATGTAAACGTTTAATTCACACAGTTTGAGGAAATCTTGCCATTTTAACGGGATGTTGCCTTGTCTACCAATTCCATTGTTAGACCTCTATATCATATTGTTAATTCAATCCTTATGAGTATAAACGTGCTTTGAATGCTTTTAATACGAGAGAGAGGGGGGAGCGAGAGGGAGGGGAAGAGAGGGAAGTATAGGGGGAGGAGGAAATAGGGGGAGGGAGAGAGAGGGTGTGAGAGGGAAGGAGGGGGAGAGGGACAGAAAGAGAGGCAACTATTTTAAGTTGAACTAATGATAGCCCGTCAGCAACAGAATATTCACTAGACAAAATATTTCATATGTAAAAGTGTGATATTAATTATTTTAAATGAAAATAATAATAATCTATCTATCTATAATTCTTTCATTGATATTTCAACGGGTATTACACTAGTTAGCTTATAAATTCGTTTATAGTTAGAAAGAAAAACTGGAATTTTTCAAAGTTTTATCAATGAGAAACTCCGATTACATGAAAACGAGTCTAATGCTTTTAATTGGTGTGTATATGTGCGGTGGAATAGAGTAGGCTACATCGATAGAGAGATAAAATAAAACACTTTAAATATTATAAATATTACCTATGAAAATTAATGTTTTGTAGTCCATTTTTCTGGCCTCTGTTTACCACGACAAACGAAATTTTTATAATAAATAAATTAAAAGTTGACTAGTCCAGCCGTTGCAGTGTTGTCTGTGATTGAGAGTGGAACCGTGAACACGTAAATATATATACTTCAAGGTTTAATTGCCTGAGGTCAATATCATTCAAAATTTTCGTCACAAACACGCATTGAGATGACATATGGAGCGGTCGAGCGAGATTTTGGAATATTAAAAAAAACTCCAACTGACAAAAAAAGGTTAAATCAGCTTGGTGACATGGTCCAAACGAGCGTTAGAGAAATTCTTCCCCCGAGGATATCCAAGCATATGAGAGAACTTTCGAGAGACTTTCCCGTCCATTTTGATTTCTTCTCTCTCTCTCTTACCCTTCCGAATGAAACCCTTTGAAACTTCTCTTACACATGTCTCTTCACAATCTCACCGGATTCAAATCGCTCTCCTTCCTCTCAATAGTAATTTCTTTCTCCTCAACCCTTTCCTTTCCCTCTCCCTCCCTCCTTCCTTCTTGCTCCTCTCCTCAAATCACTCTTCAACTGTGTTCCTCTTAGTTTTCTGATCATTGCTGATAAACACTTACTGTACTAGTATATGGATTTTAAGTATTCTAATCGTTGTCATCTTAAAGATTATTACGATATTGTATATTTTATGTACTCTCGTATTCATTTATATTCTTTGTGTTATTGTTTTAATTTCAGCAATTTAGTTTTAGTTTACGCTATTTTATACTGCAAATTCATTATACGTTCTCAGCTTTGCATTTATTTAAGACGGAAGATTTATCCTCAATATCGCAATAAGGACATTTTTCTTTCCGCACTCTACGTCTCTCTCCTACGAATCTTCATCTATCTCCTCTTATTCCTCTGTTTCTTCCGTCCTTCACTCTCCTCTTTCCTCCTCCTGTTCGCCCTTTGACCTCCTCCCACTCCATCCATTCCTCAGGGCACGTGGAATCCGGAACAAATGGACCTCGTGGACGATCCAATAAATCGCAGTGATTTAACGGGCTAAAGGGGAGGGGAGGGGGAGGGGGAGGGGGGGGGAGAAGGAACGGGGATGGGGGGATAGGATACGGGTAAGAGGGGTAAGTATTCCCTCCCTCGCAAAACCACTTATAAAACCCACCCTTGGCCGTCTCCTCTGACCGAAAAAAACCCTTTAACCCTCCATTCCGCCCCCATCATCGGACCTCAACACCAGCGACATTAGTCAGAGCCACGTTCGATGGTTTGTTTCGGAAGAACGTGGGTCGGAAGAGAGATCCGTTCAGAATTTGAGCCTTGAGGAGGTAAGAGGTAAAGAGAGAGGGGGAGAGAGAAAGAAAAGAAAAGAGGGGACGGGAAAGAAGTCAGAAAATGCGTCTTTTTTTTTTTAAGAAAATATTCTTTCCACGTAGTCTCCATATACATCGCGTAATGGCGGCATAGTGAAAAATAACGGCGAAAATACGCGGTGCTTGACTACATAAATAAATATGCTCAACTTGGTAATATTATTGTTTCCTCAACAGGCTAATCGGATTGGGTCGCATATAAAATAGGATACGATATTAAGCGGTTGAGTTGTTTGTTCTTGCAATAGAATATCGCAACTCATCAAATAAATATCCAATTTAAATTATCGTCACTTACAAAAAAAATTTTTTCCGAATGAATCTTTTAACGAGGAAGAAAGAACATGTCTTACTTCAGTATAAAACTATTCACCATTTTACGGACACATTATATCACCTTATCTTCATAAGTAGTTGTTATGAGATTTTATGCAATTGTTTACAACAGGTAAATAAACCGAAAATTCAATAAATTCCTAATATATTTATGGACAAGTAATTTTCGTTCGCCAATTCCTCAAAGTAACTGTAAGCAGTAAATATGATCGAGGAATTTTCTCTATATTATAAAATCTTAATGGCCATCATGATGCGTAACGCTCTAATTTTATGAATAACTCGATTATAAATAAACTTAGAAGCCTTAAATTTCTCAGGATTTCAGTGTTGATAAATCTCTAAGTTATGACTAAAAAAATTACGAAAAAGGTCATGGGTTCGACTCCTGAGGATGAATGTCGTTTCCCATATGATAACACGTAAAAATCACCTTTTAGGTTTGAAGGCTTATTCTTATACTCTTTAAAAGATCATAAAATTAAGTTATCGACACAAAATTTGCGCTAAAACAAGCCAAAATGAATGATGATTCTTATTATTACCGTCGAATACTCAATCTCATTCGAATTCGCTCATATTTTGAATTTATACTCGAGTTTTAGTATTTTTTTAACATTTCGATAATAAGATTCCATGGTTATGGGTATTGCTGTCCTCGGTAATTTCCATACGTGTGCACTTAAATAAAGGCTTCAATATCAAAAATAAGATTAAAACTTGCTCAAAATGACCGAAGACATAAATATAATGCAAATAAATCGAACGAAGTATTTATGTTATTTATGTTATTTATATTTATTATCTATATGACTAAAATCCTATTTCTGGTTGTCTCTCTCTCTCTCTCTCTCTTTAACGCTCTATACCTCAGCCATTTTTAATCTCCGGGAATTTCAGCCAAGTTTATTTTTTATGGAGCAATTCAACTAATTTTCTTAATTTGTTATTAAAAACCAAACATAAAACCCTTATAAAACATATTCATTAAACTCATGTTCGAAACATATTCCCGTTAAACTAGTCTAAATCCAAGAGGCACATGTTAGGAACGAAGAAACATCGAGCAAGCACGGGGCTTTCCCCATTGTAAAACAAAAATCTGTAGTTTTGGGAAATCATTTTCTCACGCATTTCTTTCTCCGGAAAATGCGTAAGAAAGATTACGCAACAACGAAACGTGGTTGTAAAGCGAAAGATCAAAGCAAGAAAGATTTAGAGAGAGAGAGAGGGATAGGGTTTGGAAAAAGTAGAAAGAGCTGAATAGCGAAATTGAGAGAGATAGAGAGAGAAAAAGGTCGCACAAATGCGAAAAAATGTACGGAGTATAAAACACGAGATCGATGAAGAAAAAACAAAGGAATAAAGCCTCGCGATATAAAAGCCGAGGAAAACGGAACGCGACAACGGAAAGAGATAAATGAGGATGTGTTTGTGTGTACATACACACATCCGCCTTATATATATATATATATATATATATATATTTATATATATATATATATATATATATATATATATACATACATATATATATATATATATGTATATATATGCACACACACACGGTGCTTTTTTGTGACGGTACAAACTTTCGCCCTCCAACACTGGAAGACGAGGCGCGGGTTCGAAGCCGCCACTTTGAAGCCTTGTGGGAGACTATACGAGGGTCAAACCAATGCAAATGTTATTGCTCGTTGAAGCTTAACATTTAAGCTTCTCATTTCACCCACTTCGTTCACTTCACTCTCACTTCGAAATTTGACTTTTGTCCAACCAGATCGGCCTTTCCGACCACTGTGCGGCGTACCGGCACCTTTTTTTCAGAGCAATGTAGACCCACGTCAAATTTCTTAACTTTTTCATTCTTTAAAACTTAAAGTAATATACAGATACAATAAATGTTAAACATTTTGATTATTATTATCATCAACTTTGTTATTTAAAGTTTATCACGAATTCAATAGGGAAGGGTGAGAGGGCGCAGGAAGAGGTGGATGCGGGATGGCAGTACCGGCTCCTCTTTTTTATTTTTACAAAAAAGCACTGTGTGTACATATTATATCCTTTCTCCATTTTCCCTTTATCTTCTCTGCATGGCTGAAGAAGGATCTCACCTACCCGAAAAACTTTTCACTTTACGTCTTCATGCGTGTCTCTTCGACACCCTCGAGGGGTCCTCCAACCACGGTTTTCACTGAATTTCCTACGACACCTTCTCGCCGCCATTATCTCGTCTTACCTTTCCTCTTCCTCCAATGCATACGCGCGCGTTTAAATATGCCAAATATCATTCAATTTTTTCCGATACTCCCCGACTAATAATTAATAAGGACTATACATCTTGCTCTTCTATTCCTTGCACTCAACTAAGAGAAATGAATATTTGGTCCATCTCTACCGTGTATATTTGATACAGCTTCGAGAAACTGCGCTAAAGAAGATTTGTGGCGGTGACTCGATATTAAACCACCGCCAAATTTGTACATACATTTCTTAGAAGTTCAACACCGGTGTGCTGCTGTTACTAAAATATCATCGATAAATCGACGTATCGATTTCGGCCGTGGGCAAAGTGTAAATAATGAGGGTGGGGTTGGGTTTGGATTGGGAGAGAAAGGGTATAAGGTGGGCGGACAAGGGAGGGAAATTGGGCGGAAGAAGGAGGAGGAGGAGGCAAGAAAGAGGAATAAAGCGGTTAGGGAGAGAAATGAGTTTGAGGAGGAAGAGGTCGCGCGGCGAGAGAGGGAGGAAGAGGAGGTAAGGAGAGAGGAAAAGTGGGAAGAAAAAGGGAAGAGGAGGAGGAACTGCGAGCCTTTTAAAGAAAAGAGGTCGTTATAAAAGGGATGTCTCAGGCAGAAAATCGACGAAAGCGAGGCAACGAACAAAATTAAAATTATCATTTTTTTAAATTATTTAATAGAGCTCATATGTGCTGTTTGATGCGGAATCGATGCATAGGTAAAAAAAATATCCATTGCTCACTTGTGTCTGAAAAGTATAGGTATTACACATTTTCATCGTGGCATACTAAATCCAATATATTATTTAATAATTTAGTTGCAATTAAAAATAAGAATTTCGCCTTCAAAACTCAGCATTTTTCCCGTGATAATCTCCAATTGACAATCGTCAAAGACACTGTTTTAATAGTGACCCGAAATTATAATAGAAAATACTACGCGCTTCGTTTATTTTTAAATTTTTGTTGTTTCATATTCGCACTGTCAAATTTTTAAACTGATTGGCACAAACCACGTAAAATTACAAGAAACTGAGCTCAGTCCCATAATGTCATAACATGTGTCGTGAAAGAAATACAAAAAATGAGAATAAAGCCATAGCGTCGAGTATGCATAATTACATCACACACAAAAGCAGAACACGAAGACGAATGAATTGCGCACGAAATGCAACAAGTGACACGTATATTACGATTAATCCAGGGAGAATAAGATAAATACAAAATAACAGTTTCACACATTTTTGAAAGTTATTACGTTGCCGTAAAAAGGCTCAAGCAACGGATATGAACATTGGAAACATGGAAAAACGAGGAACATGAGAGGAGAGGTTGAAATTAAGAGGACGTGAGTGCAAGGAGAGGATCGCCTGTAGACTACACGCGATCTCCATTAGCTTTAAAACTCGCCTCGCATATCATTACCCTTCGCCCCGGGAAAAAAAATATACGTGTCGGGACGACATAGCAGGAGGGGCGTGGGAATTCGGGAAAGGAGTTTCGGAGGCCCGAAAACGCCTCGAAATTGCGTTAAAGGAGAAATACACGTGGGGGAATATGTGGTCCCCTCGACCAGCAGAATTGAGTCCTTACGTAAGACAAGTTGCAACAACCTTCTTTAAAATTGCTGCGTTTGAGTATCATCATCTGTCCGGTGGGAGTCAAAATTCGTTCTTAAGAAACAGACTACACAAATTCCCCCCGCCCCCTTTCGACTATAAAAAAAAAGGAGGTTTGTGCTGATTTCCTGTTTGATGCATTAAAAGGTATCACACTGTTCACTCACTTTGCCCAGATTCTGAAACTTACTTTCACATGAAAGCATGCAAATCAAAATTAAATCGATTCTTTTCTGTTATATGTAAGTCGTTTTCGTTTCCCATTCTGAATGCTCATTGTTGTTTGCATAATCTGTTTTCAAAAACATTTCATATGTATATGCTTTTCTAAGTATTTAAGTAATCATTTTCAGGCGTTCCGTTTCCAACGTAAGCGACTATTGTCGTCTTCGTTCTGTTCGTCCATACTTTCGCACGTATGCTCATTTTCGACTTATACCGAACGGATTTTCGTGAAATTTGGCATTAAGGATTTATAGCTAAAGACAACGAGAAATGATATAATTGGTTCACATTACCCGATCGGCGTTGCCACTTAACAAAAAACAAAAAACTTCTCGTAATTTCTCGTAAAATATTAGTTATACTGAAAAAATCTCCAAATATTTCTCGTAGAACTAGCCATATAGAATATATCTTTCCCTATATATTTGTATCATATGAGTAGCGTTTTCAAGAAAACCCAACAGAATGGTCGAATTCGCTTATAAAAATGCATGCATGGATACGCAATTGTTGCCAACGTAAACAAGCTGAGCAGTAAGTGAAGTAAACAAGATCTGCTGTAATTAATTACTAAAATATGTTTAATATCATTGCGTGTGCATGCAACATTTTGTAAGCGGTAGGAAACGGATTATCTACGACGGAAATGGAAATACATATTACAATTACTTAACTCAAGTGAAGTATATTTTAAGTAATTTTCGATTGTCATATTAATAACATCCGATTATTTAATAAAACGGTAAATGTAAATCTAGCATTTCTCAGGCATAATTTCATATATCTCGTTTCGGAACAGGTTCACTAATGTGATCCCCAAGCTTACCGAACGCCTAAAACTTTTTAGTATTCTTTTGTTTTGTATATTAGACGGAAATTTCGGAATCTCGTTTTATTTATTAGAAGAATACTATCATTTGTTAATGAAGTTTTTATTTTGTTGTTATGTATATTAAACAATGCTCGACATTGATCAGATAATACATTTGTCTAATTTCAATTTATAGTATTTTGCCTGGTAATCGAGGATACTGACGAGCGTTCGGCTCGCTTTGGTTTTAAATGAGTTGTCGTCAGCTGGCGCTACCGCGCCCTTCGCCTCGCTGGAGCGAAACTAACCCTCCTCGTTGTCCGGTGATCGGGTTGGTAAATGTCGCGACAGGCCTGATCAGTTTTGCGTGAAAGTTATTAAATTCAAGTGAGTGTGTAGGTAAATGTCGCCATAGGCCGTAGTTCTCATTCTGCCCGATAGGTCGGCGCCACATGTACGTCAACAACCACAGAGTAATAATATACATATAATATATATGTCTGTGTGTACATATATATATATATATATACATACATTTAGATATATATATATGTATGTATGTATATTCTTACTCTATGTCAAAAATCCATCGAGACTGGGGATCACAATAGTGAACCTAAGCCCTCGTTTTGCAGTTTCATTAATACTATATGAAATTTACGTAAATACGTGTATTAATGCAGCAACGTAAGTAGGGATGAAATGTTTAGTGGACAGACATAATCGGGTAATGGGGTTTCGCTGTTTTATTGCGTGCGTTTGCTCAAACTAAATCGTTTAGATTCAAATAATCTATCGCACGGAACACTGCTCACGTTTAATTTTACATTTTATAACAATTTAATCAATTAATAAGATAACTTCTCCTATATTTGCCAATCTTTGGAATTCTCATCATTATAAATCCTGATCTTTGGATCACAGAACATTTATTTAACTAATCTAATTATATCGAAAATGAAATATGTAACTCACCAAACGCCAGGAACCAAATTGATGAAAAGCAGAGAAAACCAGTTGCTCTTTTCGTCCTCAAAGAAGAAGTTCTAAGCGCTGATGCATCGATCCAAGATTCTTAAAAGCAAACCAGATAATGCAATTTAATGGTTGAAATTGGATATTCATCCTAATAACTGTTAACTTTCTACTTTTTAAGGAAATGTATTTATAAATTTCAGGAAAAATTTGCGTTACTTTCGAAATGTTTTTGTCATTATAATTTTTTATTTAATCAACGAATGTTTTAGGTAATAATCCTTCCAAGTAAGCAAGTCTACTTCCATATCTGTTAATGTAAGCCCATGAGATTAAAGAATGTATATAAATACCGACGAAAAAATGAAAACTGAAATCCTCTTAGAGATAGTAAAGTTATAGGTTTAAAAACATAAAGTAAATTCGTTACACTGACCCCGCAGAAATATTATTTTACTACATGACCCTACTATTGATTATAAATGATTCATAAGAACAAATTATGTTTAAAAGTTTCAATTTTATTTGTAACCGTTGTTGACATATAGAAGCTCCATTTTTATTTTCTCTATATGTATGTGTAGGTACGTAGTATAGAGAAAGTATTGTTTCATGAAAAAATCGACTTCGAGATTTCAACGGAAATACATGTTTTGATGTCCCTAGGACACCTTTAGACTATTTCCGGAATGATGTCTGTGTTTGCCTTTTAAAAGCGTTGCCATTGGCAACTGCAGCGTATATGTTTGAACGGTAGCAGAACGAGAGAGAGAATATTTAGCAGATTGATGATCGGCAACAATGTTTTCACCTGAGGAACGGTTGCTTAATGGAGATATTTGAAGAGCACCTCCCACTCTTCGGATTAGGATCGGTGAGGACATTGCGTCCAAGGAGATATCAACTTTGTTCAATTTCTCAATGGATGAAGCCCTATTAGGACCACTGAGAGTGCCTCTGCCTTCGCCCGACCCCGCGTCGCCGCGAGGGGTGGTGAGGGGAGGGGAGGGAGAACCCGAGGAGGAGAGGCACCCCTCCCTCCGCCTAGCTCATGACCACCGAACCCCGCCGGGGTGGAGAGACAACCCGGCGATAACCCTAGCAACGCCCGGCAAACCCCGTTCGGGGTAGAACAACTGACGATCGCCCCGAGTTCTCGGAGCGAGAGGAACAACAAAACAGCAGTAACAATCAAAACAACAACAACTGAGCAACAATAACAACAGGATAACAAAATGACTTACCCACCACAAAAGAACGGATGAAAACAGTAGAAAACCACACGAAACAGTTATTCAAACGGAGATCGTAAAACAAGCATCCGATCGGTTCGACGGCCGGTGTGTGTGTGAGCGTGCGTGTGTGTATGTGATTGTGGGCGCTCTAACTCGAAAAGTACTTGCCATATCGTTACCAAATTTCAGGGTGTCCCCGAATGACCGCATAAGAACGTAATCACGGGAATCCTCGCGAAATTTTAAAACGAAAATGTTCCATGTCCAAATGTCGGCAGACTCCTTGTTTCCTCAGAAAATGCGATTTAATCGAACGCGATGTGGCAACACTGCAAGTGGTAAATTGTGGGGTTCATATGAATAAGAGCGTATTGTTCCAAAATAAGTGTTAGCACGACCTGTTGTAGATAAACGACCGACTATTAATTAGTGATACAGGCAGTCCCCGCTTTTTTTCGGTCCGCTTTTCGTCTCGGTTTTCAGGAAGGTAACCTGACGAATAAGCGGGGACTGCCAGTACTTCATTAGGTTGGCGTCGCTTGCAAGCGGCAACGTCATGCAGCTTCTTTTCCCCTTAAGGGAGGTTACCCTCCTGAAAACTTCGACGAAATGCGGACTGAAAAAAAGCGGGGCCTGCCTGTATTACTAATTAATACTCGGTCGTTTATCTACAACAGGTCGTGCTAACACTTATTTTGGAACAATATGCTCTTATTCGTATGAACCACACAATTTCCCACATGCAGTGTTGCCATATCGCGTTCAATTAAATCGCGTTTTCTGAGGAAACAAGGAGTCTGCCGACATTTGGACATAGAACGTTTTCGTTTTAAAATTTCGCGAGGATTCCCGTGATTACTTTCTTATAAGGTCATTTTGGGACACCCTGTATAACACTTGGTATGAGCACGACAGCTGATTAGTTTTTGGAGAATACCGGTAAACCGGAAGTCGGTTTATTCGAAACCCGATTCGGTCTTGGCGATATTTCCATGTTAAAACATCATTAAGGTATATACAATTCTAGGCAAAGGTTATAGAGAATGTAATTTCCTAAAACTTTTATATGAAACAATTTTCCATAGCAGTTATTGTTTAGGAATTATTTATAAATAATCGGTTTTTTCGGTTTCCGTCAAATATCTCCTTAAAAACGTCGTTATTGGTAATCTTCGTGAGGATCAAAGTTGTAGAGAATAATATTTCTTCCAAGTTTTGTTTGAAACAAATTTTCGTAGAACCATCCATTTCGGAGATATTTAACTTATTCGTAATTTTCCAGTATACAGCGCCACCAACTAGCGGTGAATTCTGTAAACATATTCAACATATAATTTACGGCAATAAGGACGACTATTCTTCTACGATACGAAATAATATTTTTGCCTTATAATGCTATTAATAATAATTTAAATATCGATACCCAAATATGGAGAAAGTCATGTGTTGGCCACATCAGATTTTTATACTGGTGAACGTTAATTATTTTAGAGGTAAATAAACAAAATTAAATAAATCAATTTTCATTGTCACTTCTGAAACGATAGAGCACTTCCAATATCAATATTCAGCTTAAAAATAAAATTTACCCTTATTTAAACACAACGAAAATATTCAGAAGTGGCAGTTTTCGCAATGTGGCTTCTATTTACCTGCTGATCAATAGAGCGAAATTTCGTAAAAACATAATACATATAATTTATAAGTGAATTTCTTTGATAATATTTAATAAACTCGATTTTTATGCAATAAAATAATACGAAAGATATGTTAAAGTGACGATTACAAAGGATTTACTAGACACCTATATTTAAACCAACGTCAATGTATAAAGCACATTATAAAAATTAATCTCGGTCATTGTGTAAAAAAAATAAAGTGGGCGATATATTAAAATCATGACTACAAAGGGTTTAATAAAAAGTATTATTACTTTAATTATAGTAATAACGAAACTAGCGGAAGTGCCCTTTGAATTTAAGCGGATTTAGTGAATCTAAAATTTGGCCTGGTAAAAATAACAAGAATAAATGACACAGTTTTAACTGTCGGTTAAAGCAAAAATGAGGAAAATCGGTCCACATTTACCTATTTAGATGAATGAAGGAAGAAAATATCGCACTGTGAAAAATCAAAAATTACGTATAAACTCATTGGAACATAATTGTTGAATTAAGCACCCCACCCTCCCCAAAATTTTATACTGCCATATAGCCTATGTTATCCGCATGGTAAAATTAAATACCTATGCGAAGTTTCGTGATGAAATCTTCAAAGGTTTGGAAATCACCATTTGTGGACAATCTACTTCTAATTATTTAAGTTACTTACGTAGTTTTAAAAACAGTTTGCTTTGGAGAACTCCACTTCGCACGAAAATATCATTAAAAACCGTTTATTAGTAAGATTTCAATTAAAATCAACAAATATTTGGTTTCCATGCAGACAAGGCAAAATCGCACACATAAATTGAAAAACGATATTGCGTTAAATTTTTTCCAATATAAATGCATTGGAGTCTCAACTTCGGTGATAATGGGAATTTTCATGGTACTGTTATAAAACTGATAAAATCATGTATTTTTCTGATTCAAACGCATTTTTACGATAATTCGATCAGGATTCGCATTCTGTCTTCGATAAAAACGGACTTTGTTCTTTCTTTCATAAAACCATCCAAGTCTCATGTTTCTATGTAATTTTAAAATTCAAATGAAAAATAAACTGCACTCATCTCTATGCAATTCAGTTGGAGAAAACGAATAAAGAAAATATTTTTTTAATTAGAAAGGTTAACCAAATCGGTATAAAAACCTGACTACATCACTTGACTCATTATTCCAGTTAAAATGACACCTTCCTCTTCTTTCTACGTGCTGTAGTTGCTGAGCTATAAAACACTAACATATATACAAACATTTTACTTTATAGATATCTGTAGATTAAATCCGAAACCAATTATTTCAAACTGTTAAATAAAGCGAAAAGTTTATTTACTAACATCTTTGACTATATTGTTTTTGGTCAATATACTAACTATGTTGCGCAAAAACGATATTGTATAATATTATAGACTAGTATGTAGCCCGTCAAAAATGACGGGAGGAAAGATATTTAAGGAGATCATATTAAGATCAGAAACTTCAACTGTTTAGAAAATCATTTCCCCATCCCTCCCTCAGCCCTCTCCCTCCCCCCTCCCTCACCCCACTCTCTCTCTTTCTATCTCGTATTATAAGCACGTTTATAACCATAAGGATTGAAATAACAACATGATATCAAGGTCTAACAATGGAATAGGTAGGCAAGCTAACATCCCGTTAAAAATGGCAAGATTTCCTCAAACCGTGCGAATTAAACGTGTAAATTGAGCGATATCGAACTGTAGGCGGAAAAAAGATGAAAAGAATAAGAAACTTTATAATGTTTTCTTAAAAATGGTTTATATCCGAAGATTATAGATCAATTCTTTCTAATTTTAATCTAAAAAAGAATGAAAGCCTACACGTCGAAATGTCCATTTTTACGTGTTACCTTATGGGAAATGGAAATTATCCCCTGGAGTCGAACCCGGGTCTTTGATCTCTAGTTTGATACATTAAAACGTTCTGTTATTATATCGTAATGCTATCCTGAAAATTTCATCAAATTCGTTTCAGTCTTTTGTGAGATGTTAATCTTCAAAAAGCGTTACACACAAAGTGACACTGTCTTTTATATAGTTTGGATTCAGTTTCAACTTTTTCTTTATATTCATAAATTAATTGTTATATCAGTTAATAAATGCGGCATTAATAAAAAAAATAAATCTTGAATTAAGTTATTTTATTATGATTATTTGAACATAAAAAAATTCACCGATGTTCTCTACATTTTAGTTGGCTATATCTTATTTTCTCTTAATCTTTACAGACGTCTATTTGATAACTTCTCTAAATCATCCTGTGAAAGATCGGAACACAGTGCCATGCAATACACATTTTAAAAAATGTTTTCGAAACATTTATATATCACAAGGCTTACTTCAAATTTTGAAATAATATTACCATTACCAAGTTATGTTGTCGTTATCAATTTATTATAAAATATTTTCTCGGATTGCGATATTTTTTGCGGTTAATTTAGTACGACAAATTGTGACGAAATGCAAAGATAAGACTTTATTTTTTACTTGGCGGATAAATGCATAAGCAATTTAATAAGAAGAGTTATCCGATTAAAAATTATAATCGGTTTAATTTCGCTTATAACAGAAATGTATTCCGTGCCATTAAGCGAACGAATAGAAATTAGTAATCAGAAAATCACATCAGTTTGGGAGTAATTACGAATTGCTACGTGACTTTATCGTTTCGATAAACTAATTCAACGATAGAGTAAAATGTTCCCGTTAATTAATCAGTCGGAAGTCGTTTCGAGTAATAATCTATGGCAACCTGCACACGATCTACGAGTTTTTTTTTTTAAGGGAAACGGAGAAATAAAACCTTCACTTCCTTTCGCCAGGAAAAAAAACCCTAAACCAGATCCCCCTTGAAGAAAAATGCCAACCTTTAATTTTGTAACGTACTGCGCTCATGGGGAAAGTGTGTATGTGAGAGAGAGATATTGAGGGGAAGGGCGAATGCGAAGAGAAGCAGTCTCTTTTGCGCCCCCTGGCATACATACATCATCGGCTGGAAGCAAAAATGGCCGAAATGTGAGTCGAGGGAGATATTTCTAAAGTAGTTGACGCAAGTGGGCAAAAGCATAAAAAAAAAGGATTGGGAATTGCGTGGATATAAAAATAAACTCTCTCTCTCTCATTACATTCAACTGACCACCGTACCTTTCGCATTTTCCCCTTAGCGACCCCATGAGGGGCTAATTATATTGACCCAACCAACCCTAGATCCTTAACGGATGGCCACACAAACGATTGGGTGGTGGGAGCAAAAATAAAAAAAAATAATAATAAACCACAGATGGAAAAATATAATAAAAACATTTTAAAAGAGAGAGAGAGCGAAAGAGATCCGCTAATATCAAGAGCGTAAAATATCGCTCGGCCTTCATTCGATTCCTATTCTCAGCTTCAACCGGCAAATCCCATTCCACGCCGGAAAAAAACTTCGCGGAAAAGGGTTATCCTTCAGCAATCCCTAGAGAAACATAGGAATTGAGGGAAATGGAGATGGGAGAGGATTACAAGAATGATTATCGCAACAAAGAATTCTCTACAGGTTACGCGAGGAATTCTCCGCACAGCCTTTTCCTCTCGTTTCCTGAGCCACTGTGCACGCGTCAACGATCTCGGATCTTTCCAATCCTTCCTTTTCGATATGGTTCCTTCGTCCGAAACCTCCTCCAAAGCGCCATAATCTCTCCAGGATCGCTCCGGTTGGCATATAACTACTTGCAACATGTAAATAGCGAAGTAGTTCAGAATTTGGCATACGTCACTAAGATCAATCCAATGAACTTGGGCCAAATTCTGAACTACTTCGCTATTTACATGTTGGAAGTAGTTATATGCCTCCGGTTGACCAGCTATACTGCGTTTCCAGAGATCTTACGGGTGAGGCGTGTCTACGGTTAGACTTGTAGGGTGAGGGAGAGAAAGTGTCAGCCAATAAGAGGTCTTAAATTTCCCACGCCTTTCAAAAATTCTTGACGAGCGCTGTTGACACGATTGCTCTCAGAACTTCACTCGTCCACAGCTGCTGTTGAAATGAGCGAAATTCGAAATGTGGCAACATTGGGTCGTAGCCTAAGCGAAATAACCCGAATGCGGACGGAATACTGCGAATCTGACCCGTACGACTTCGGGAAACGCACTATAACAACACCTTGCGTGAATAGCCCTCCTCCTAAGTCTCTGGGAATTTTTTTAACATAAATGGTACTGAGGATCCTTAGCGTTGCTTGCTATCTTCCGGCCTCCTACTCAAACCGCCCATGTTTGCGAATGGCTCGATATGTTATTTCAGCGCGAGGTTTGTCATTATGTTTCGTCAGTGCCTCGTTCGACGAGAGAGACAAAAAGAGAGAAGGGGAGGGTGAAAACTTGGGCGAACGCGCTCGCAGGCAGTTCACGCACTTAACCCTATTACCTGCGGACGAGCGCTGCTTGTCGCCCTGAGAGCGATAACTTCGTGGGGAAGTTTTAGTCGTCTGTTAGCGAAACAAGACAATATGTTTGGAAAATGTTTGAGAGAAACCTCACACCGTCGAGTTCACAACAAAAAATAAACTTTCTAGGGTGAGAACACGAGCGTTTTTAAGTACCATATAATCAAATATTTATTTGAGGTGCGCCATCATATTTCATGCTGGATTATTTTATGTTTCGGAAGGAGTAACAATGTAAGCGCTCAAACGTCAGTCATACCGATAGAAAAGACAAGGAATTTAAAGGTATTATAGATATATTATCGTGGACCATAGAAGAATGTGAAATCTTAGTATTAATATAACTTTTAAAATTAAATTGTATCCGAGATTTTTAAGACGAGTCCCACATTTAATGTTTGTTGCAAAAAAATAAAACAGTCTATGCCCTCCATTATTTATTGAACTTCAACTTTCCCATTAGCCGAATTTTAATATATTATTCAATCAATATTTGCCCTATAAATGCGTAAAATTTTTAACCTTAACAAGAACGCACGTGATTGTTACACAGCCCGACTAAGCACTTATGCACAGGAAAAAATGTTGATAATCCTGCGGAAGAAAGATAGCATTAAGGTGAATTGTCAGGTGAAAGGCAGGTTGATCGCCTGGAAACGGATACTGCATGTTTACTAGGGATAATGCCGTAATGAATCCATTAGATACTTTAGATACTTTTGTCCGGTTCGTTATTTCGTTAACAAAAATGTTACTTTGGATCTATGGTATAAATTTGTTGGAGAAAGCTTTTCACCACTGTGTATGGTTAAATGCGTGGGATTAATTATCCTCTAGCTATGTCCTTCAGAGTAAGAACTAGAAATTTGGAAGATAATATCCCTTCCATACATGTGGAATTAGAGGGCATATGCGAGGGATGATAAATATTTGCGATGCTCAAGTGATACGATATTATATTAACCATCTATTATTAATTTTACTTTTTTTTGTGAAAACGAAGCCACATCATCAATGTTCCATGTTTAATGACAGAATCGTGTTTTTTTTTATTTCTGGCGAGTCTCAAATTATTTAAGAATTTTGAAAACATCATATATATAAGCCATATATCCACTAATGGATGAGCAAATGCAGCGCGTAATTTCAGCATTAAAGCCCTTACTAATCGTTAAAAACAGAGAAGGGCAAGCGAGCTTCAACGTGAAGTTGTCATTAACTTTCGTGAGCGCAATGTATCACACAGGACGTTTGCATTTATCTCCAGTGAGTTTCTATCAACCAGGATTTATTTTGTGCATGTCACGGGTCACTCGCCGCAATTAATCTCTTAGGAAATCATGAAATCCGAAAGGCTATACGATAATAAACTGAAATGTCAACTGTAACTTGTTAATGTTCCGATAAGCATTTAAGATAGCTGATTCAAGAGTTTATTTAGGCATCATGTTTCTCGTCACCAATAGAAAGAGCTTAGACTTCCTAATTCGGCTCATTTTCAATGCCATGAAATTATAAATCTGATGTTTTCGATCAAATACTACATGAAGGAAATCTAAAAGGGGAAAAGTAATAAACCGGATCGCTTTCAATAGATATATTGAAGCGTATATTTATTATTTAACGCGATGTTACAACGAAAAAATATGTGAAATAGACATATTCTCTAAGGTATTCATTCTAAATGGTAATTCCCAGTCGCGGATTCAAATAAAAACTAAAATAAATCCCAATATACTAACGCATTCCAAATAAGCAATAACAAATGCAATATCTGTTACTGAACCACTTTTATGCTAAATTCGTATTATATTAACTACGTTACCAATCACTGGTTAAAAGTATTCGAAATTAAAAACTGGATAATTCAGATTCAAGAATAAGCCCTTGAGTATGAAAAATTGAAAATTAATAACTTATATTAGGCATCTTCGATAGCCATAACGATATCGTAAAAACCTTCTTACAAAATATCCAAGCATTCGTTGATTATTTCGTACTAAGTCAACCAGCTCACCTCAAGTGTATTAACCAAAATAATCGACTTAATTCATTTAAGTTCATAATTACTATTATAAGAAAAAGAATCATCTTCTCTTTCACTGACTCATCTCTTTTCTTGAGTGTTTAAATTACGATATACTCTAATTCATAATAGCTAACAATTTACGATTCCAAAAAACCGAAAGTTCAAATAACGGATAATAAATACGATGCGTTTATACTACGAGCAATATTTTTCCAAATTGACATCCTTCAGAAGCGATCTTGAAAGACTTCCTTCAAGCTTATGTTAATGATGGCACGAACCAGAGGACCGTAAAAGGAAAATGTATGCAGAAAAAATGTCGAGCTTCAGTAAGCAATAGCGAAAGGTATAGGTAATACCCTATTACCAGTTAAAAACATAATTTTCGTTCGCATCAAAATCTCATTTTCTACGCTTCCTTATATTCGCCTTTTCAACCACGTGTCACCTTATACTGTCACCTTGAAAATAATAGAAAATAATTATTTTTAGGCTGGTTAATATGGCCCACCGTGTACGTGTTAGAGCCCATTGTAGCTGCTTAATTTGAAGCTGTGTATTGCTGCATGAGGAAAGTTTTATTGGCCACGTAATCCCTTTAATGATATATCTATCATCATGTAGATGTAGATATACCGCAACGCTTTCCTTCTTGTTTCCGTCATCATTTACCCGATTCTCTTTTAATATTTCAATTTTTTCTTATACTGAGGACAAATTCACAGCAACCGTTTCCACAAACTTTTAGAATCGACTTTCCCAAACTTCTCCAAAACTGTTCCAATTCCGGTATATTTTCTAATATCCTTTACTGGTATACATAAAACAAAAAGATCTAAAAATTTTCATTTTACCGCATTTCCACCCAATTAATGTTTTCGTGAGCATCTTTTCGAATAATTCGCAGCAGCTCTATTCGATCGGTTGAAACTGTTTCATTTTTCTAAATAGGTACATCCCCATTCAGACCTCTCCCCCCCCCTCAATCAGTTCCCATTCCTGTATTTTGCTCTCACTCCCCCACCCATCTAATCCATACTTTCCCATACAATTTGGTCTCCCTTCCTCTCATTTAACCCATCCTTCGACCTCTCCTCTCGTTAAGTAGCCTTTCCTCCTCCGCTCCTCCTCCCCCTCTCACCCCTCCCCTTCTCCCCCGCCCTCCTCATCCGTATTGCAATGCCTGAGAGAGGCAAACCTTAATGAAGGCGTTTGGATGCGATGTGCCTCCAAGTGCCGAAGCTTCGCCCTGGCCAATGCGCGTCCGAGGGTGGTTATGTTGGTGGGCCTGGGTGGAAGAAAATGCCTTTCTCCCCTTCCACCTCCTCTCAGTAAGAAAGAAAGAGGGAGTGCTATAAGAGTGGTATAGGGGAGTAAGAAGAACGAAGGCATAGCTGGTGTAGAGGTTTGGTTTCCGAATGGCGTAATGAGAGGAGATGGCGTAATTGGAAGGCCAGAGGTAGGCTAAGGGGGGGGGGGGGAGGAGGAGGGAAGGGTGGAAAAGGAGGAGAGGCAAGAATAATTGATGCTACAAATTGCACTCTTTTGAATATTTTCATTAGGATGGCGTAATAGGAAGGTAACCGCATTGAGAGGGACGTTATTGGTCGTAAGGACGGCGTGATTTATTGGAAGGGCCCTTTTTAAGGTCTATTCCAAGCGACTCCACCTCTCGCCCAATATTTCCTGGGTCTCAAACCTAAAGAGTGAGTGATGTTAAAGAAGGAGCTGTAACGGAGAGAAAACACGTCCGCCGATTTGTACGAACAGACTGGTGAAACAAACAGCTATAAATGTATTATACAACTATGCTCATTTAAGAAAACTTTTGTGTAATTTATTTATGACATTTTTCATCCCGCATCTCCAAGATACCATCTGACACACGTGTAACTGATGATATCTATACGTGAGCAAGCTGTGCTAATGTAGAAAATAATTTAAACGGAGAAATAATCATTTACAGCTGTTTGTGCCGCCAGTCAATTGCGGCTGACACTTTACATAATTTTTATTGTTTAAAAAATCATAGTGTTTGCAGTTTAATGCATCTCACCTCGGATAATAATTGAATTAGATAAAAACAATTTATATCACATTAATTAGCTGAAAGCCTATTTTATTTCAGTCGTGTTTATACACAGTCAGAGACCGATTTAGCTCCCCCTATTTAGCGCCGCTACCACCCTTGAATCCTTGCATCTTATGATTACAAACGGTGGCACCGAATCGGGGTCTGACTGTAATGCTTAACAGAGCGATATTGTGTTTATTAGCATTTCCTCAACAGAATTTTCTGAAAATAATAATTTCCGAGCTTAGAGCAGTTAATTTTTTCTCCTGTTGTGCGAGAGCTTCAAATCGTCTTTCCGGTATCTTTCGCCTTCGGATCTATCGTGTCCACTGGATTTTCTTCCTTTAATTTATATTTATATATATATATATTACTATAATTACATGTAATTGTATACAATTTTCTTCAATTGTCCGCCTCGTTATAAACTCTCTGAAATCCGTGCGACTAAGATGATTCAATTTCATTCTTGCTTACAACCGGAATGTTCAGAACTGGCTAATCTCCAGTTAATGCGGGAAGTAAGCGAAGGAGAAGGCTAGTCCAGGGAAGTAAAGTGGAGATAAGCAAGCGGGCGGAATAATGTACAGGGAGTGAGCTCCTACTAATTAAAGAACTACAAAGGATTATCTCGAAGGAACGGGTAGGAGAGATAGAGAGAGAGATGGTGTAGAGTTCATCGGGAAGGAAATTATAGTGAGGAAAGGCTCTCTTTTAGACTCCTCTCTTAAGTCGAGAGGATAATAAAGAGTTTCGCCGCCGCCCGAGTTAGAGATTACAAGGTTGGAGAGATTTTTTTCTTTAATATAGGTTACTCGCAAACGAATGTGATTCGTGGCTAAGTGGAGGATGGATGATAAAGTAGGGTTTTATTTTAAAAGGAGGTTTAAATGCAGGAGGTTGAGAAGGAAAGAGAGGTGTGCGGGTGATAGCGACGGATATAATTGCCTCCTCGGCAAAGAAAGGAAGTGGTAATTTAGGAGAAATCGGGAAGGACAAACCGAGGCACATACTCGCCGTTTTTCCCGCAATATACAAGGAAAATTTTCCACGGGGTAGAAATGCATTTTTTCTACACTTGTATGAAAATATAGAACAGTTACAATCTTCCTGTCTACTTTTCGTTTTGTAGAGTACACCTGTCATTAAACGGGGAGATTTTAACTTTTTATGGAAATTATTACGTAAGGTACAATGGAACTGGGTAATTCAAATAAAAATTCATGAAAAACAAAACTGATGTGCCGTTTTGTGTTATTTGATGCGATTGCGCTTTTGCGCGTGCGCTAATGCATGCACAATTAAAATCACTGAAAATGAATTTTGTATTTTCTAAAATTGGCGTTTATTCAAATAATCAATACAATTAAATATAATACAAGAATCGTAATAGTAGGTAAGCCATTACCAAACGAAACACTGATAATTTATCTCTGTGCAAACCTGTTGACACTAATTAGCGAGACTGTTGATATGTTTTCTTCCAAAGACTAAATTTCAAGTCTACATCCTGAATATAAAATATTCGTGCCTATTTCTTTAAATTAAACAAAACTTACATAAAATTTAATGGTACCCAAAACATACTTATGGTATAGGAATATACTAGTGCTGTTCTTTCAATTTCAGCATGACAACACACGACCAATTAAGGTGCAATATCTGAAGGACATTATAAAATTATTTCCAAGTCGAGCGAAAGTACAGAAGAATCGAGTGAATACTTTCGAATTTGTATTATAAAATCAACTTTAATGAATTTCTTACAACAACGACATGAATCATATCGTATTTTGAATGCACAGTATCTTCATTGTAAAATACGATTCAGTTTACAATACAGTAGAGCCAATACTCGCAGATAAATTGAACTTGCAATTTTTTTCTGAAATACGCACACAAACGATAGATGAACGCCAAATTAAGACTTAAGGTGGTTGCTTTGAAAATTTATAAGGAAAAATGCTGACCCGAGTTTAGTTGGATTGAATACACGTAGATTATGGAAGTTAAACTCACATTCCAGCTCACGTTATATTCATGATTACTGTTTAACAGTTTCGGGAATGGCTTTATGATTGGCTTGCCTCGGAACAAATGCACTCATTTTTGACAAGAAATGATTCGCTTTTATACGGTGAATTCCAGGGGTTGTTTAAACCGTTCACTCCGCCATGCTGCATGACATCAAGTTAATTTTCAAGTCCGTCTTTTTTAGGAATAGTAAAAATATGGTCCGGTACAAGATGAATTCCTTATCGAGGATTTAAGATTTATTCGGTAAGATTCTCTTCTCCTTTTCGTTCTACATTAATGTCACCACATATTATTACTCAATAGCTTTCAAGTACGAGTGAAGAATGGTGATTAAAAAAGTACGTAACATTCGTAGTGGAATTTTTATAAAGCTTTGCTGGAATACACTTAATTCCGTGTATTTCAATGCATCGTTTATTAAATCACCACCACACCCTAACATTTAAATGTGAAAGTTGTAGCATAAATATACAGCTTCAAATATTAGTTTAAAGTTTAAAATTTTCTAAATTTAGCGGGGAAAATTCAAGCTAATTGAGATTTATAAAATCGTAATACTTTATCAACGTCCACCCAAGCAAAATAGAATTTTTCGTGTATCCCTTAAAGCAATAAGGTCGAACGCATACAGACGGACAGATGGCCAAGCTATAACAACAGCTCGTTTTTATATTTTTTGAAAAAATCTAAAAATTGCATGCACATGACAGCTCAAGAATCACAGTGGCGAACTTTTGATATCATTAACCTTCGGAGATCCACCTCAGTTATTTCATTCTAATAAACACGGAAAGTCACAGAAAATACATACGAATGATAAATTTACTTCTCTCCTTAACCACCGTAAACAAAATCATTGAATGTATGAATTTCATGCTGCTAAAAAAAAAAGATTAACTCGATATGAACACAGAAAAAAAAACTTCTCGGGAGAAAAAGACATAAACGTTTGAGAGAAAGGGATAGTGTTTTTTTAGCGCAGAAAGCGTGAGTGTGCGAAGGAAGAATGGCGTAGGAATTGAGATAGGAAGCGAAATAGAAGAGGCAGGGAATGGAAAGCAACAACTCACGCCCGAGATTTGAATTCCTACTCCCTCGGTTCAGTTAACAAACACTTTATGGATCGTTTTGCACGCCATTTTCAGCCTTGTTACCAGAATCCGAAATCCCTTACAAAAACCTCCTTTTCTCCCCCTTTCCCTTCCTCTTTTAAAAAATCCAACAGTGGGTATCTCTCTCTCTCTCTCTTTCGATGCGGCTTTCCACCAACATCCCAAAGGAGTCTTTTATTCTCTCCATATATAAAACTCCCTACCCCGTCCGCCTCTCCCTCCCCACCCCAGCCGCACTTTCTCACCCTCTCCTACTTTATCACTCTCCCCTTAAAACTCCCTCCCAGCACAAAAAAAACTTGCAAAGTCTTCCGCCACTTATCGTAAAATTGGCCATGTGTATGCAATGGCCTCCTCGAGTCCCTCGGCTCCCCATGACGCCCTCGCACTCCTACAAGGCAAATTATTTTTTAAAAAAGACTGTCTGGCGGCACATAACGAGGGGAGTATGATTAGAGGAGAGAGGCAACGAGAGGAGGAGGAAAGGATGGGGTCAAAGGGGTGGGCTTTTCCCCCTAGAGGGAGGAAAGAGGTCTTTCTCGTAGAATGGAGAATTACGTGGAGGAAGAAGGAGAGGAGGTTGAGGGAGGCAGCGAAGGTCGTTACGCTGGAGGTCCGTGAGGCATTGAGAAGTCAATTTGAATTACTCTCGTAAATTTTTTTAAATAGTGAAAGGTTTTCTGCTCCCGCCTACACACCTCTTCCCCGTAATGTCATCAATCAATTCTACCGGATGTCGAAATTGGCGAATATGGAGTTTTTTATACACAAAAGACCTACGGAATAAATGAGCCCGTTTTTTTAACGCCAGAATAATTTCTAAGCAGATTTCATATTGAACAATTACCACCGAAATTCCAATTTTTGGGTCTTACATGACTAAGCACAAAACGCGGAATGCGTTTAAAATTAAGTTTTTCGAATTGGAAAATGAAAAATGAAACAAATACACGTGAAATTTGGTCGTTAAAAAATATACTTTACCTACACTGCACTTCAAGTTCCTTTCTCAGTCTAATTTCTATCGCCTCCGAATTCTCTGCTATTGCATTGAGTAATGAAATGTTGGTTAAATGCCGAAAAAATAAAACCGAGTCACGTTTCAATTAAATATAACTTTAGTTTTTATTACATTTACCTTCCCAATTATTAACCCATACATTTCTTAAGCGATCTATAGGACCATTAAAAATTCACAGAAAAAACTTCATTAAACAGGGTCAGTCTAAAGCAGCTACGATAACACGCGAGTGTCATTAATAATTTCTCATGTGACTTCAACGCTTATTTAAGATACATTATTTTATGAAATATTTCTCTGTTAAACTTTTGGCGACCAATTGATGAAACGAAATTAACACAAATTCCGAAATCAAAGCCTATAAATTGGAATATCTCCGCAAAACAACAGATTATGTGATGTCAGTTACTTTGTAGCCGAAATGCGCATCTGGTTTTCTCAACCTCTCCATATCCATTGGAGCTACGTAATCTACATCCTCGTTAGCGCCAAAAGTTTAAGGTGATCTAGGATACGAACCCATCATTGGATTTTCTCCCATAAACACTTCATCCGGAGCTGAATCGATTTCTCCGATTATCTGGTCTGCTCGTTGTCGTTCTCGAGTCAAGAGCGTCAGTTGGCATGGGTTCGTACGTGGACTACGAAATTCTTTAAATTTTCTAACTTTTCTTCAACAAAGGAGGCAAAAATTAACTTGTTACTGTTTTTTAAATGTATGACACTCCTTCAATGCAATTTAGAAGCGATAAACCATTCGAGATAATTACATGTTTGAGTTAATATGTTGATATTTTTGCCGCAACGGGATGGTTGAAATTCATACAATATGCTAATGTACTCGGGCAAACATATTTTTATATTTATGAGCTGATGCATGGGCGTTTACAGATATAGACTGTAAGTACCTGTACGAGTTGTACTTTTTTATCAAAAATACTTCTTGCCGAAAGCGTAAGGATCGCACAATAAATAAAAGTTATGTCCATGTAAGTTAAGCGAAAAAAAATGACAATCTGATTTACTTACACGAGCACATTTTGCGAAGCATTAAGCGTCATAATGACACAAGGGGTCATCTGGAGTTTGCTTTTTCACATTTAAGAAACATACGTCAATGTGCATATCTGCATATAGTTATAACAGGCAAGCACTTTTGTGCATATATAGGTGGTGTGAAACATGACCATTTCGTGTTTTACATCTATTTTAAGAAATTAATTGAACTTTTGGTTCACTAGAAAAATAAAAAAACACGTGCGGCGATTGTATTTCAGGAGAGAAGCACAAACGCGCCGTAGCAGATGCGATCTACATGAATATTATCGTCAGACTATAATGACTGCAACTTTTTTGGTATTTCTTCTTGTTACACTTTTCTAACTTGTTCCGCACCTGCTCGCTTGGGATAAAAAAGTTTGAATTATCACATTTGGCAGAAAATCTAAAAAAAATGCGACCGTCCTTAAGTATTCCGTTAACGTCGAGCTGTAAGACAGTTTACCATGAATTCAAAGGCGAAATAAAAAAGAAAACTTTTGTATTAACGGATCCTCACGTGGTGTTAACTGAAACTGTTTCTGCAAGACATTTCCTTCGTATGCCATTTTAAAACGGCGCCGCTCAAAGAGGTAAAAGTATGCTGAGAACAGGAGCTGTTGCATATCCGAAACAAAAACGATTGTCATCTGAGAGGGTTTCCAAATTCTCTCGCAAAAGACAAACAAGACGCGATAAAAACAAACAAGCATCGGAAATTCCGTTTTTTTACAAAGAAGGGGCGAAAAGTGGAGGGACAGAAAGCAGTAAAGCGAGGAGTCGAAGGAAAACATTTTATAGCCAAATGGAAGGAGCGGAGAAAGAGGAATATCGTATGGATAATAAAGGGAAAATATTTAGAAAGAGAGGGAAGGAGATATAGCCAGCACATAGAGAGAGAGAAAGAGGAATAGGGAGAACAGATAGGAAGATAGAAAATTCGAATCAATTAAAAGAAAAAGGAAAGAAACAAAAGAGAAAATGGTACAAAGGAAGCAACTGGAAGCAAAGGACGAACATTTAAGATTCATGGAAGAAAAAATTATTTATAATTATACCAAACAAAATAATAAATTGGTCAGACACGAACAAGTTATGAAAAGAAGGAAAATGAAGACAATTAAGATGGGATTTATTAACAAATAAAATTATAATGTGTGAGAGAGCATACGGAAGATAAAAATGAGAAAAAGTAGAAATCTAAGGAAATAGATGCAAGGAAAATATAAGAGAAAGAGAGAGGGGGGGGGGGGAGTAGGAGAGGGAGAGAGAGACAGAGAGAGAGGGAGACAGAGAGAGAGGAGAGAGAGGGAGAGAGGGCGAGAGAGAGAGAGGGGGAGAGAGAGACAGAGAGAGAGGGGGGGAGAGAGAGACAGAGAGAGAGAGGGAGACAGAGAGAGAGAGGGAGAGAGGGGGAGAGAGAGGGAGAGAGAGGGAGAGAGAGGGAGAGAGAGGGAGAGAGAGGGGGAGAGAGGGGGAGAGAGAGAGGGGGAGAGAGAGAGGGGGAGAGGGGGGGGAGAGGGGGGGAGAGAGAGAGGTCATATCTGTCGTAATCAAAATGGAAGATGTGTTTGAAAAACACAGGTGGAAAGAATAAAGAGAGAAGAAAAGATTTCAATGGGAGAGAGAAAACACAACAAGAACTCAGGTTTTTAGTAGGCATGCGGAGAATGTAAGCGGGGATAACGAATTGCATATGAGAATAAGTGGATAAATGCGCGAGTGGGAGTAAATAAAAAGTGCAAAAGCAGAGCTGAGATAAAACCGAGCAAGAAATCAGAAAAACGAAAAATGAGAGAGTAAGAAAAATTCAGGAGGAGAAAATTGATAGGAGATAAAGAGTAGGAGAGATAGAGAGAGGTGCGGAAAAGGGAATAAGAAAGAGGTTAGCGTCGAGAATAAGAGGGAACAAAACAGTAGCGATAAAACTGAATAAGCTGAATATGAAGGAGAATATTAGAGAATGGAGGCTTAAAACTCCGATAAAACTTTAAGAAGATGGAGATTGCAATATGATTGTCACTTAGCGAAAACGAATGAGATAGTGATAAAAATACCGAGAAGAATTTGAAATGTAAAGAAAATGAGCGTTAGGAAATAAAAATATTTCATTTGTTTTGATAAATGGGAGAAAAAACCTTTAAATGTGCACTAAGCCATTTTTATATCCACAGGACTCACACATTGCTTTTTTAAATATTTACAATGCCTACTTTAAATTCCACTCATTTTCCGCTTGTTTTAAAACACAGTACATATTAAATAGAAATATCGCGTTAAATAAAACTCCGAGCCGTATAAGGGCTCTTTGTCATCTATGAATTATTACTTCAATTTTTGGAAAGTGTAATTTTTTACGCTGATACCAAGAAGTATTCGGGACCGTGGTGCAGATAAGCCGCCCTCGAACGGCCTATGGAAATGGGTTAAGAAATCACACACGGGAGATTTATTATGCAGGAAAAATCAGGCAAGATAAGGTGTGTTGCTTATAACAAAATAAAAACTTTCGAAAAACTTTATTCCATGAAAGAATCCACATACAGTATAAATGGAAATATGAGAAAAGTGGACAGAATTTTTGGAGAAATAGCGCGGAGGCGGCAGAGTGTCTGAGTGAGGCGATGGTGACTGAAATGTGATTTAAGAAAGGAAAACAGCTGATGAGTGGCATCGAGGAGGAAAAGCAGAAAGGGATTGATTGGTGAGTTGAAGGAACGGAGATGGAGAGATTATATATATATATATATATATATATATATATATATATATTTTGTGCTGACGAAGGGATCATCCCGAAAGCTCTAACCTATGCAAATGTGTCTCTCCAACACCCCAGCGGCTCTACTTCCGGTAAGTGTTCACTGGGTTTCCTTCAACACCTAGTTGCCCAAAATATCCTTACTTACCTTTCCTCTTCCTTAGTATTTATTTATATATATATATAACTCCTCCCATTAACCCCCCTCCCCGTATCCCCCATGTATCTCCGTCGCTGAAGAAGGGCGTCAGCCCAAAAGCTCCAAATTTGTCTTGTTTTTGTGTTTTTCGTGTATCTTCAACACTCCCAGCGGCTCTCCAATTTAGGTAAGTGTCCACTGGGCTCCCTCCAATACCTTTTTGCCACATTTATTATTACCTTTCCTTTATGCATTTATATATAGATGTGTGTGTGTGTGTGTGCGTGCGTGCGTGCGTGTATGCGTGTGTTTGTGTGTGTATTTATTTATTTGATCCTTATTTTCTACTTTTTTGGAAAACTTTATGCAGAATTATACGTCTAAAGACATATAGAAGTACACACACAAAAAATAAGAAATTGATGTGTAGGGAAAGGACGACAGAAGAGAGAGAGAGAGAGACAGGGAGAGGAGAGGGTTGGATATGAGAATAAAAGACTGGAATAAAAATGCGAAGCGATTGAGGGGGTGAGGATAGAAAGGCAGTGGAGCACGGAGGCTGAGACGGAGACAACTTCATCGCGGCTGGTGGGCGTGTGAGAGAGCTGTGTGGGTGGGCGGGTGGCGAAGAAGGGATGAGGAGAGAGAGGGGGAAGGAACAAAAAAGATGGGACGGAAGGGATGGGGCGGCATGTGTATAGGCAGAAAGCGGTTCCAATCGGACCAAAAAGGCACGATCAATATATAGAGCAATGTGGGAATGAAGAGACCAGTGGAGGTTATGGCGTATGTTGACTGCTTCGACGAATGAAAGTGGATACATATATCACACGTGTCTTCCCGCGAATAAAAACGCACGCACTCACGCATACATACAACCAAACACAAGCACATGCAAAGACACGTATCGCGAAGAATGGCGGACCGCTTTCCGGAAATAAAAGTGAAATAAGAATGTAAAAAATCGTGGATGGTGGATGCAAGATTGGATCGGCTGGGATAGAATAGGGAAAAATGAATTGTCAGGAGGACAGGGATCAGGGGCTGTGTGAGGAGGGGACGTGCACTGGGCGAGGCGGGAGACAGAAAGTGAGAGAGGTATCGAGATGAGGGCAGGAAGAAAACCCGGTGGACTCGGGAGAATATTGGCTCGAAGAATGGCATTTGAAAGGGATAGAGGGTGTCGGAGGAGATAAGAGGGGAGGAAACGGAATAAAGGAGTATTTGATGTGAAAAAGGGTGGCGTTCCATAAATTGTCAGAAGGTTTTCGGAGCGTGTGCTCGCGAGGAGAAGGGATTCGCACGAATTGTCTCGGATAGAGGGCGGGACGAGTTAAGTTCCACACGGACCAGATTGTGGTCCAACTTTTTTCACACACCGGAAGATTAATCTCCCTAACTTCCTTTCTTGTCTTCTCTATTTATAAATCATATTAGTATTATGCATGATCAAAATGTAAAGAAACACATTTTAATGTCTTAGAATATTTTTGTCTCTAAGAATAAAAACTTTCAATTTTAACAACTTCAATATGCATCGGAGATGTAACTAATTTTAAACATTTTAAACCAAATACTACATTATGCATTGATTAAATAAGGAATGTAATGTGGTTTTCACATAAGTTCCATCAGCATTCACAAACGTATTCGGCAATCACAATGGAACATTTTTCAAAAACTTTTATACCTATATCATTTCTAAATGTAGCGAACGAAAAGAGAAATGAAAATTTCTATCTTAATGTCAAAGCCCAATAAACTGTAGATAATACTGCTAGATGCTTTTTTATACTGCTACAGTTATTACTTACGTACATAAACGTATTTTGATAAATCAAACTGTGACTATGATTTAAAAAAGTTATCATAGGCTGCAAAATGCGATTCACAACACTGAGAATTGGGAACTTAATTTCCGGCCGAATTGTTTAACTGCGAATTATGTGACGGTAACTGGCATGTGATATGCTTAAGGAATATATTCTTCTTCCTTTCCAGAAAAACGTGAATTTACTTGAAGTTTGATAACAGAAATCTTTTTTTAAACAAGAGTATGGGTTCGTAACTGGTGACAGGTGATTCTTGAAGTTCTCATAAGATTCAAAGTGAATATATCATCCCTCTAACGCAAAGTGAAAATTTCATACTAGGTGCGACAAAACCAGTGAAAATGATTGAAATGTATTTGAAAAGAAAAAATATCCGCTCCATCACGAAAGGAAAAAAACACGGCAAAGGATTGATGGAAAATATGCATCTTTTCGAATTTTTCGAAACCCTTTCGCGGATCCGAGAGAATTAAATGCGTGTGAATGAAAAAGAGGATAGTAGACGATTTGGCTGCTGGAAGGAGAAGAGGATGGAATGGCAGGATATGGAAGGGGAAGGAAAAAATAAATCTCCGGGATTCCGATATTGAAAACGTCGGAAACTGTAAAAAAAAAATATGAATTCTCCATGTCTGATTCATTCCTTAGGAGTTTCGTGCGGCTATGACTGCACATTGAAAATGATAGCATTAAATAAAAAGATTTCCCTCTGAAAAAAAATTCATCGAGCCTAAAGGTCTAGCTTTGCCGTTGATGTAGTTCGAAAGGACATCTCTTTTTTTCCCAGCGGATATTATTTATACTTTGAAATGTAAAAAAAATCTCGTGTGTAATTTTTTCCTACAGGAGAGTTTCGTGATTTTTTCGAAATCCGCCAAATCTTTGTATGACATTTTTTTATTTTAACATGTCTAATTTTTCTTCGCCGAGGAAAATCGAGAATTAATTTCTTTTTTACCTCTTTTATATAGATTTCCTCAATGAAAAAGGCATCCCTAAAATAAACGGAAGCTTTCACTGCTGTTATAAATTCCAAAAAACAATGAATACGCACAATGCAATTCAAATGATTAATATGAAAGGCCCCGGAAACATAAGAATCCTGAACCGATTGTTGCCATGTATTATTTCGTTGAAAATTTCATTCATTCGTGCTCAATTCTTATTTAAATTTACAACAACTTTATGGGAAGGATGGTTAACAGAAATCGAAACTATACGTAAAAATTTTCAATTCTCATTTCTACTGACTCCATCTCGACCGAACCACCTCTACGACCGTTCAAAACAAATGAAATTAGCGCAGACGTAAAAATGATGGCTCGAATTTGAATCGGGAAAATCGAAACGAGATCTGACTAAAGGGCACGTGCGAATGATGCGAGTGTCTGTTTGAGAGAAAAATTGTTGGAGCAATTTCGTTTCGCATGACAGCAGCGCGCGGTCTGTATCATTGATTGCGATGAAAACAATATCACCTCAAATTGTCTATATTAGTGAAAAGAAGTAAAAATTTTTAAAAACTTCAAAAAGAAAATCTTTTTGTTGTACAAAACAGGCGGCCTTAAAAGGATAAAACAAGAAAACTTTCAGACTATTTCTTCGTTATAAAAGTTTGGTGTCACATTATTTTCATTACTATTGCTTTACATATTATTTACGTAACAGTTTAATTATGGATCCGGGATAAAAATTAAACAGCAAAACACCTTTTTTTAATGATGCTCAACCTTGAAACCCTCCGAACAAAGTTAAATTAATAGGTAAATGATATGTAAAACGATGGTAATGAAAAGAATATGACATCAAACTCTTTTATAACGAACAAATAGTCTGAAATTTATCTTGTTTTATCCTTTTAAGGCCGCATATTTCTCTCTACATACATATATATATATATATATATATATATATATCGGACGAACGCATATAAAACAAGTGTTAAATTTGTACCCGTACTCTAAATTCTCTGGTCTTTAATTCGTTATTTTTACTTCGCTCAATTTCATTGTTTTTCGTTGTTTTATATGACTTTGTTTTTGTGTTATTTGGGTGTTCTTTAAAATACACGTGCCAAATTGATAGTACGACGAAGCAGTAACTATGATTTGCAAAAGGTGCAAATAACGAAAAAGATAAATCCTTCATATACGAAAGGCTTACTGCGTGTACGGACATTACAATACGAAACAAAGATTAAAATTGGTTTCATAGTTACCACACTACCATTGAGCCTTCTAAAAAAAAAACCAATTCTACTCATCTAAACAACATTTCAAATAAATGCAGGTTTCAGTGTTTAAAATGATAACAAATTAGAAAACATTACAAAGCGATATTCAATCTGAATACACTAACTATCTGAGGAGAAATTTACCACTGAAGTTCTCATTGTTTTTTTATAGGATTTTCCAGAACATTCTTAGTAAATGTAGCATTTATGCAGGCATATTCCAATTTTACCCAGTAAATGCAGATAAAATCAATCTGCATTTTTAATCTTGCCTATAAAGTGAAAATCATGGTTGACAATAAATTCACTTGCGAAAGCAACATCTATCCACGTTAAAAATAATTAACATGAAAGTCCTTCCAATTAACAACGGTAAATGATTAAAAATGTGATGGATTCAAATCTATTTAGGTAGTCGAAATTCCAAACTGTCGCACAAATAAAAGAATATCTATATCCTTAAACATATCTCGAAACTACTTTCAACGTTACACAAAAATCAATAGCACTTTCAACTAAAGGTCAATTTCCAATGCGCACGTCGCCACTTATTCTTCAAGTTGAACGAAACCTTCGGAAAAAGAGCAAATGACCTGATCACTTAGCGACGTGAATCGAACTTCATTTATTGTAACCCTACCCCTTTAGCGCCACACAAAACACTTTTCCATTACTCTATCCTCTTCTAAACCTTTCCGTTCTCTCTCTCTCTCTTTCTCTCTGAGTCCTTTTTTTCCTTAAGAGATTCGCTTCTTTTTGGATTCCATCGCTGAATCTCAAACTGGCATTGTTGGTTCCTCTCCAAACACGCACGTCAGAAATACGCCCGAGTATCCACTTCGAAAACAAGTCTATGAGATGCGTGTTCCAGATGTCATGGTAGGAAATACTGTGTTCCATCTCCACGCGAACCTCTCTCTTTTCACTTCATTTTCACTCCCTTCTACCTACTTCCCTCTCCCACTGCGCAGCCGCCTTTATATATATATATATATATATATACTAGTCTAATGCCAGTTGAAATATCAACGGAAGAATTATAGACTGGTAGATATATTATTATTATTTTCATTTAAAATAATTAATATCACACTTTTACATATAAAATATTTTGCCATATACAACATTTCAAGTGAATATTCTGTTGTTGACGGGGCTATCTTTAGTTAAACATAAAATAGTTGCGTCTCTTTCCCTCCCTCTCACACCCTCTCTCCTCCTCCCCATCCTCCCCCATCTCTCCCCCTGCCTCTCGCCCCCCCTCTCTCGTATTAAAAGCGTAAAGATTGAATTAACAATATGATATAGAGGTCTAACAATGGAATTGGTAGTAAAGGCAACATCCCGTTAAAATGGCAAAATTTCCTCAAATTGTGTGAATTATACGTTTACATCAGTGGCGTATCCAGGAGGGGGTTTTGGGGGTCATAACCCCCCCCCCCTTTCTATTAAAAAATTTCTTTCACGTTCGCGAATCACTAAAAAAAAGAATCATGGGGTTTTGCTTCAACCCCCCCCCCCCCCCCCCCCCTCTCGAGGTCGGGTTCAAATCCCCCACCTGACAAATTCCTGGATAGGCCACTGGTTTACATTGTGAAATTTCGAACTGTAGGCGGAAAATATGAACATAATAAGAAACTTTATAACGTTTTCTGAAAAATGGTTCATATCTGAAGATTGTAGGCGAAATATTTCTAATTTTAATCTATGATAAAAAAGAATGAAAGTTTGCACGTCGTAAAGCCGATTTTATGTGTTAACTTATTGGAAATGAAAATTAACCCCTGGAGTCGAACCCGGATCTTTGATCATAATGCTATTCTGAAAATTTTATCAAATTCGGTTAAGTCGTTAGCGAGATATTAAGCTTCAAAAAGCATTACAGGACAAAGGGACAAAGTTACACTCTTATATATATATATATATATAGAGAGAGAGAGAGAGGGGTCAACTAGGTGTTGAAGGAAACCCAGAGAGCACTTACCGAAAGGAGAGCTGATGGGGTGTCGGAGTAGTCTTGTGCTGACGAAGGGATCATCCCGAAAGCTCCAATAACTTCTACAAATGTCTCTCTCCAACACCCCAGGGGCTCTCCTTCCGGTAAGTGTTCACTGGGTTTCCTTCAACACCTAGTTGCCCTATATATATATAAAGTTTTCACGTAACATTCTTCTCTAGGCCGATGAATCCCACGGTCTCCGAAGCTTTTCTCGTCTAAATTCCTAGCCCTCTGTTTATAAAGTTTGGAAAAACATTATTAGGTGATTAAGATCATAAGTATCTTTTCTGAATCAAGGCTCCGATCTTCAGCAGTTGTAGTCTTTTATCGGTTTCTCCCCTATAATATGTGAATACCAGGAAGGTTTTTTATCCGAACTCTCTCACGCCGATTGTTGTGAATTTTATTTATTTATAATGACATGCTGAAATATAAATCCATACAGTACCCACCAATATTCTTGTTTGTACACAGTATTGCATATGAATGATAATCAGACGTTTTCCACGAAAACTTATTTTAGTTTAGGTGTGCCCGCAAAATTAAAATGCTATTTGGTTCAAACTTCTCTAAGGATTGTTTTTAACCTGGATTATAAAAGATATATTTTTACAATTCATTAAATTCTACGATGAAAATTGAGTTGTTTTTATTTTATTTTATTCCAATGTGAAGGGGAGTAATTCACCGTCAACGTCCTCCGGTTCAGAATCATATTCGAAGTGATTCTAGTGATATAATTTGAAATGGGAAACATATCTCATCGACCAATGAACTTTCTACATATATTATTTGCTTAAAAAAACCTCTGAGGCACTTTGGGATTATATTCTAAAAAGTATGTTTTCTGTACAAACAGAGAGAATTTTCCGGTAGCATTTAAAGAGGCATGATAAAACACGGCTAGTGCCTTGGGCAATAATGCTACATCAACCGTAATAAATTATCTAAGCTACAGTTTGTATTTATGCTATTAAAACAAGGGTTTGTTCGAAAAATATGACTGATAAGAAATACATTCGCCAGATCCGTTTCATTTTCAATCATCTGAAAATTTGTGGCAACCAAAGTTATATGTAAAATTTGGATGAGCTAAGGATACATTTAGATCCTTTCACGAGCAGTGGAAAGCTGTTCTCCGACCAGAAGATATGTAAGTCAGGAACCGTAAGTTAACGAGACTGCATCAAACGTTTTTAAGCTCGTTTCAGATATTTTATCTTCGCATTAGAAGTTAGTTACAAAAATATGAATCTTTCATCGCATATAACGCGTGCGGCATGAAAAATATTCACATTACAAGCACCGTCACCCATTTCATCTGCTTCACTTTGACTATAATGCAGCGATTCCTATAGGAGATACATGAAGAACAGAACTCTGTTACACGGAAAATGAATCGATGCTATGAAATTCACAGCTAATTTTTCTCCGCCCTTAAAAGTATGATTGGACAAATATCGAGGTTTCAATTTATTAGAGAAAAATTGGAACATAACACGTAGTTTATTATAACTACAGGTAGCCCCGTTTAACACGAGTTGGCTTAACACGAAATTCACTCCCCGATTTACCAATTGGGGAACCTGTTCACTTTACACAGAAGCATTTTAACACGAGTTGCAACACGATCCATTACGTGAAAAAAAAATTTCATTAATGGAAAGTATATATTCATTTATATTTATTCGTAAAATATTAGATAATTTATAGTATTTAGATTCTAAAGGACCTGCGGAACTAGCACACGTCGCCGTGTTTATACTTTATTTACGTCTTACATGTATTGTTTATGCATTGCATTGTATTAAACTGTATTAGTTATTACATTTGATGAATAAAAACGTAATTAAAATGCACATTAATGCTTGTAATCCATTAAATCTCTGCTTTCACGCACGCTCTCACTCTCTCTCTAATCCTAACCTTTTACGTGGTGGTGTCTTATGGTATTTATGAATTCGCTTAGCATGAATTCGCTTATCACGACACTTTTTAGGAACGTATCTCTCGTGTTAAGCGGGGACTACGTGTATCGCAAAAAGCTTTGGCGTGAAAGGATAAAATTAACAAAAGTTGTGATCGCTCAAAAACGCTAAGAGTTTTCCCAATGTAAAAAGAAAACACACTCAAAATGTCCTGACGCCTTCCGCACCGTAAGAGCTTTTGCACAAGTAGACGTGACTTATTTTCGTTCCCGAGGCATTAGGAGGCGTGTGGAGTCAAATTAATGACGGACGCCATTACCGGCAGATCGGAGTGAAGCTGCACGAAGTTCGAAACGCCATCCTTTCTCTCCTATGCCAGCCAAAGGTAAATCGTATGCAAACACAGACAGGACGCCATTTATCGGCAAGCCGCTCCGAAACGTATGGGAATCAGTCCGTGCGGTTTCGTCGCCTTTCGACGAAGGCGAAGGAGGACACTAGCGACACATCGGCCGACGCGAACATCACGGGAACGTTCGACCCAGGTAGCGCTCCCGCGAATACAGCCCGTCACACACACAAACAAAAAAACTACCAACCCTGACCTCACGGCCCAGTGATTTTCGCTTCCATTGACCCACTCCACAACAGTTTTGCAGGCGTCTGCAGCTCAAATCCACTGTCTCCGTGTCCTTTTGAGAAAAAAATGCGGCCATGGATGCCATCTGGTTTCTTCCCAACGCCGTTTTACGTTGTAAAGTTACCAAAAGCGGTTTATAAGACGCATCCGATTGCTATTTTCCTTTATACGTATTGATGTTTGCATAATCAAATGACCTATAATGCCAAAATCAGGAAAATATTCATAATAAAGATGATTTGCGTGCATATTAATGTTTTAAAAGACTATCAAGTTCTGGATCTCGAACGATAATGTCGTTAACATCTCAAAGAAGCGATTCAGACACAAGTCAATGCTGTCTCCGACCTTTTTTAATTAAATGAATTAAACATAAAATGTAACACGATTGTCATAAGAGCCATCTATCAATGTAGAAAAGTCGATACGAGGTTATCGGTGAAATGATTGCCGTATCCAGAGAAATGCTTACATCGGTATTTACTTGGGATTAAAAGAAAGCAGTTTTATCTAACGACTAAATAATTCCATTTGACCTAGAGGTAATATATACATACTTCAAAATAAATTAAATTCTAAATAGTGAGTAACGTAAAACTCAATGCTGAGTGGCTACATAGTTAACTGTACAATTTATCACAAAATGTTTGTTAAATTAAATTAAATATAGTTTTTATCATTGCAATGGATAATACAAAATTATGTCATTCAGATCACATCATTTATTGAAAATTGATTTCTTGGATTTTTATTCAGAATCTGTGCAAAATATAATCCGAAAGAACGTTGCATCAATGTAAATTAAGTTACCTTTATTTAAAAAACCGAGATATATAATATATAATTAAAATAAGATTCGATTTTGTTATCATTTCGATTTATTTTTAATTAAAACCTACCATTCCGGAATTATAGTAATAATCCTTTACCATTATGTATTATATTTAAGAAGCTCCATAATTAAGAATAGGAAAGAGGTACTAATTTTGTCCAAGGTCTGCAATCTGTTACAATGAGCATCTTGCACAATGAAACAAAATTTATCATTTTTTAAGCTAACAAATTTAAATTAATTGATTGAAGCTTTCGCGGGTGCTTGTCATGCTGAGGTTGTATATGTTTTCGGGTTATTCCGCGTTGATTTTTGCGTTAAAACGCCAACATGTCTTCTCCTTAGCTGAAGACTTATTCAGGGTAACCTGGCGGGTGTCCTCATATTGTCTCTATATACATATATACTACGGTAGCAGTACGGGGAGAAATTTCGTTGCGGACCGAAGCAATTCGATCGTCTCCACCTAATATTTCTACTACGATGCAGAGAATAAAATGTCATAACAAAATTCCTCATAATTCGGCATCACCTGAAGTCGCGGCGGCGCACTATATCCATCTTGAAGAGAGCCAGTCAAGAACTCCTCATGGCAGCTATTCAAGAAACACGGCGAGAATTAGGGAATATTGGAGAGAAACCTTTCCAACTTCACCTGCACCTGGCCGACTCCATCAAGAACACACACTTTGACCAGTTAGACAGGATGACGGCATTGCACTCAGAAGACCACTCACAATCACGTAAGCAGAGGAAAATCAAGACATATCTTCAGTTAAAAACATCGAAAGAACCAGCACTTGAATTAGAGGACAAAAATGTCGTCGTCAACCTCTCGAACTTCAATTTAGATGAATCCATTTTATTCATACTGAAGAAAGGACTGAATTTTGTGGCCGCACCATCAACACCATCAGAAGAAATAATATGCGGAATAGAAACAGCGAAAGGCCACTTGCCAAAACAGGAAGGAGGAGAAATACGACAAGACATTGAGAAGATTCTTCGAGAAGAAAACAACAAAAGGAAAAGAATAAAATCAAACATGACAATAAGGAGAGAGCAGCACAAAAACACCTGAGGGAGAATAAGGACATAACAAATTTACCTACCGACAAAGGAAACGCCACGGCAATCCCAAACACCCAATATTATAATATTAAAATGGAAGAACTGATAAGCACATGTCCATATAAAGACATCAAAATGACCCCACTAATCGCACCAAAAGGAAAACAGCTGCTTTCGCTAACAAGTTCATCACAGACCCTGAAACAAAGAAGAAAATCATTCCACAAGATCCGAAGACGCATGTATTTACGGACTACCAAAAATCCACAAAGAGAACGTTCCTTTAAGGCCTATAGTAAGTGCCATAGATTTGCCGACGCATAAACTAGTCAGATATCTCGTTACAATACTCCAAACCAAAGTTAAACAGGCCGCCTCATACGTATAAAATTCAGAGCACTTATTCAGCCTTATCCAAGAGATAAAAATAAAACCAGAGGACATTTTAGTTAGTTTTGACGTGGTGTCGTTGTCCACCAAAATACCAACAGATGAGACAATAACAACTGTTCAAGAACTTTTTGACCGAAACACCGCTGAATTGATAAAGAATTGCCTTTAAATCACCTATTTTAGATGGAAAGATAAATTTTATGAACAGACGGAAGGAGCAGCAATGGCCTCACCAATCTCTCCAGTAATAGCCAACCTTTTGATGGAAAATTTTGAAACAATATCTATTTAAAACGCCAAGGACCAACCGGCACTCTGGCTAAGATATGTAGACGACACCTTTATAATTTTGGCGCACGGACAACAAAAACTGGAAGAGTTTTTTGACTTTTTAAACGCAAGACACCAAAACATTAAATTCACTATGGAAATAGGGAAAGACGGGAAATTATTCTTTTCAGACGTGTTAATTATCAGCAATGATGACGGGAGCCTGGGACACACCGTGTTCTGCAAAACAACTAGTAAGAACAGGTTTCTACAAGCAAACTCCCACAATCATCCGAGACAAATTAACGCCGTGATGGAAACAATGATCCATCTTAAGCGACTCCACTCACCTTCACCAAGAATTAAAACAATTTAAAAAGGATTTTTAAATCCAACAAATACCAAGAACCCCATATAAATCGGGCGATCACGAGGAAATTAAAGGCAAAACGAGAAGATGGGAGAGATAAAACAAGTTAGGATAGTGCACACCGTATCAGCGTTTCGTGCAATGGAGTATTTGTAAGAAATTATATGCGTGTGCGTAAGGGAAATAGCGTTTTAAAATTATTTCCTTCATCATAAATAATCCATTTTCTTCCTATTTAAAAAATATTTCATGCACACGTAAGGAAATTAAACGTTTGTTTGTGAGATCGTTTTTGTTAGCAACAATAAAGAAGTAAACATGAAAGAAAATTTTTTAAGTTCAACTCGAATTAAGACATTCTTGAGTGATTTTCTTCTCGGCAACTCCTACAATAAACCTTTATAGGAAAAGAAATACTCTAATTTACCAGTTCTACAACTTTTATTTTAAAAATATTTTGATATGAGCAATACTTTACGAGATATAACGGAAAGTTCATTTTTTGTCACCAGTAAAGTGGTACTCCTGATTGCGTTACGTGAGTCATTTATGTGATTTTCATATTATCTTTGACTCTAAGTCCTTAATATCACATTTCATGTAAATCCGTTCCGTAGAAGCCGAGAACGAACATACGGACGGACGGACAGACCGACGACAATAGGCGCTCACGCTGGAAGCGAACCGCACCTAAAAAGGGCCTATCTCCCCTACATCAAGTGAACAACGGGCAAATTGGGATACGTATTAAATAAATATAATATTACGAGAATTTTTCAGCCCGTCAACCAAATTAAGAAGACATTAAAAACCACAAAACATAGGAAAAGGAGGTGTATAGGATACCATGCAGGACATGTGATCAAGTTTATACTATAGGGAAAACAGGGAGAACTATCACGGCACGAGTAGAAGAACACAAAAGAGCCATTCGACTCAAATCAGCAGTAGCAGAACACGCCGCCGGGGGAAACGAAATATAATAGATTTCGAAAACACAAAGATCCTCGCGAAAGAAAAACTTTAAGGAAAAAGAAAGAGGCGTTAGAAATAAAAAAGCACTGAAATAATTTCAACAGAGATAGTGGCTATAAGTTGAGCAACACTTGGATCCAAGTTATAGTAAACAACCTGCTAACATAAGACGAATGCCACAACAATTCTCACCCCCCCCCCTCCCCCCGCCTTCCTATAAACTACCCACCCCGCCCCTGCTACCGTAGTATACTATATAGAGGCAATATGAGAACACCCGGTCTGATTACCCTGAAGAAGTCTCCGACAAAGGAGAAGAAACGGCGTCTTAACGCAAAAAACTACGTCGGACAACCCGAAAACATATGCAGCCTTAGCAAATTTAATTTAATTTCAAACCATTTTTAGGATAGCTCGGAATGCAATAGAACCAGCTCAGGAAATAAAAAGTATAATCCTTTCTTCCATCTTAACGCAGATCTAAATCTTCGTATCGTAGCTCAAATGCAATTGTTTTAAAAATGCGAATTTCCAGCTTGGAATTTTTTCCCACAAAATGTATGTCCGCGCATATTGTTAATTCAAGATAATAAGGCAGCTGTTTAATAAACATGCTACACAGTTCGTAGATAAAACCGAGTCTGTAAACAATGTGGCGTGAAATTATCATTACCACACCAGAAAAAAATCAACAGGTGTAAACTGCATCAGAAGTCAAACGAGTTTTTAAAAGCATCCTTTAAAATAATAGCGACGAAGAAATCTTTTTTTTTAATGACACATCCAATCGCTTTAAAGCAACTCCGAGAGAAAATAACTTCCCATTGGAGGACGCAACCGCCAGAAATCCCTCCGAATAATTAAGCAACCAGCCCTCATGCAAAACCAATCGCTCAGCATCGATGCCGCTCCACAAAAGCCCTTTCAATTATCCCTTTCAAACCGGCCGAGGAGTCAATCACTTCCATGTTCCTCCCCAAACGAACCCATGTCTAAACCAATCGATCTGTCGGGAGAGTAAAAAAAGAGAACCAGCACGACCCTTTTCGAGCGCTTCCTTTCTATCGTTTTTTCCCTCTGCATCACGTTCCTATCTCCCGATCCGTGCGTGGTTCTCGCGGGGTGAAGGGCTCAACCCCTTCCTCCAACCCTTTATGAACGCGCTTTAGATTTCAGAGTGCCGCTGGCCCAATCGAAGCTCTCCCTCCTCCACCCACCCAAAGAGATGAGGAGAAGGGATAGAGACGGAGTGTCTTTGTCCTTCCGGAGACTCCCCCCGCCACACGGTTGTGCCCTCTCGCCCCTTTACACCAAAACTTCCAATCAAACGTCAGGGTTGAATCGGCTGGAGGATGACGGGGGGAGGGTCGACTGTTAGAAGCGGGGCCCCATTAAGCTCGCGAGGGCACCCTTGCCCTTTCTCCCCGCCACGACTCACTCTCTCCCAGAGAGCGACGTGTGTGTGGGGGGGGGAGGCTTTCTTCCTCTCCCCCTCTACCTCCGTCACCCCCTCCGCGGCTGTGGATTATCACCGGAAGGATAGGAGAGAGAGGTAGGAGAGGATGCAACGGCCGACCCCATGTCTTACACTATCTGACACCTTCAGGTTTCCGTGTATGCGTTTCCAAGAGCATCCAATCAACCGCCGCCCGCTGCGTTGCACACGACATCCGGTAGGGAGGCTGGTCTCATTAATACGGGATGAATTGCCCGGGCACTGACTGTTTATGGGCTGCGGACACAATGTTCCAGCCGAAAAATCACTACGGATACCCGACCGAGACGTCCATTTTTAGGCAAATACAATGAAAATAAGTAATATACCTATATTAATTATCATAAATAAGATATTGATGACGAACAAACTTTTATGAAAGCATATCCAAAAGCAACTCTCGGCATATTCGTTAATGTATTTTTCATACGCCATAGAGGAATGTAGCATGCATTCAATTGAAATTTATCGATTCTTTAAATGTGCGCTAACCATCTAAATTAAGTATGTCAACATGGCGGCTCGAATGAGATTGTTCTCAATTAATTCGTTCGGGAGTTTAAATATTTTGTCTTTCTGAAAAGGTGACAAGATTTCCTCAGCTATTAAGTCAAACAGAACGCGGTTTATAAATGGCCATTTTTACAAAACATGCGTCCTATTTTCTAGGATAGAATAAAGTATTTTTTCCAACTGGCCATCGTTAAATAACTCTCTCTTCTCGTAAACAAATATATCTGCCTAGTATTTATCTTCAGACATCCTACTATAAAATGTAAACTAGGCAAACGGGTAAAAGAAACGCTAGCGGGACCTATAGACCTGGGACGATTAATTTCTGTTTTTTTTGGCTGCTTATTGGGAATAACATGGGTGGTGGGGAGACCCTGTCCCATCTCGCTGAAGCCCTTTCCAGGTGAGCATTACAATTTATACTATAATATCCCACGTCCGTTGGTTGGTTGGTCACGCTTTCACGATGGCCGATATAGAGCGTTTTAACAAACTTCCCGAATAGATAGAAGATTGAAATTTGGCAAGGATGCTTGATTAACGTATTTTAAGGTAATGACGAAAATAAATCCCCAAAAAGTCCTACGTTCGACTCCATGGAAGACATTTCCATTTTCCGTAAGGTAACGTAAAAATCCATTTTTTGATGTGCAGGCTTTTATTGTTTTGGAAATTAAAATAAGAAGGAATTAACCTATGATCTTCGGATCTGAACCATTTTGAAGAAAAAATTACAAAGTTTCTTATTCAGTTCATCTTTTTCCGCATACAATTCGAAATCCCTCATATTATACGTTTAATTCACATATTTTGTGGAAATATTGCCATTTCAACAGAATGTTGCCTTGGCTACCAATTATATTGATAGACCTCAAAATCCTATTGTTGTATCAACCCTTATGGGTGTATAAGCGTGCTTTGAATGTTTTTAATACGAGATAGGGAGGGAGAGGGAGTGAGGGGAAGGGAGGGAGAGAGGGGAGGGAGGGAGGGTGGAAGGGAGGGGGTGGAGGGGAGAGGGAATGAGGGGAAAAGGGTGGAGAGAGGGAGGGGGAGTGAGGGGAAGGGGGGGAGAAAGAGAGGGAGGGGGAGGGAGAGAGAGGGAGGGAGGGGACGGAGACAGGGAGGGGGAGGGAGGGGACGGAGAGAGGGGGGAGGGAGGCAACTATTTTAAGGTTAACTAAAGATATCCCGTCATATTGACGGGCAATTACGCTAGTTGCATATTATAAATCCGTGTTATCAAACGCAAATAAGGTTACTCTTCCGTTAACTTACGTGAATCATCGCAGGGCTGGATTAGTACTAGGATGGGTGACCGCCTTGGAACAGCTGGTGTTATTTTGGTTTTTTTCGGATGACAAAGTATTTGGAAACCTTAAGAGAATCATAGTTGCTACCGCCGGGTGATGAGTTAATTAAGGGAATCGTGATTACTGCTACTACTTAAAATTGATTCGATTAATAATTTCATAACTTGACTTCTACTACCAATTACTTCAAAATATATATCTCTGCTTCGATGGCAAAACTTCTAATGAGGCAGAAATGGACATTCAAAGTTTCGATTTCATTTATACAATTTCATATTTTACACATTGTAGTAAAACCATGTATGTATTATACTGAACAAAAACAAATTGTAATTTTCTATTTTTCAAAACTTCTAATGTTTTTCTCGCCTTCTCGAGTCCAAAAACAAGCTTCGGCCAATTTGCATAATATTCTGATATGCGATTTTGCCATGGAAACGACGATATATATATATATATATAATGAAAGATGATTCGTTATTAGAACTTGAACGCGGTAGAAGTTATGATTTAGAAATTCTCCAATATGCTCTTTAACCAACTTGCGACCCTAACAGCTACAGCGTTAATGCAGCCGTGAAGCCTATACAAATTTGACGTATAATTTCTACAATGCTGAAACTGACAAAAATACGTACGATTGTAATTTGTATTGCACAAGAAACGCGAATTTCATTTTTCTTTCTTTTAAATCATCTCGAGAACAATAACGAACACAAATTTAAATTTTTGTATGCTTCAAGAGGCTGAAAAAACTGAGTCAATTGCTAAGATACGCCTGAGAGAGAAAGAAACAAGGTTTTCGTAAATCTCAAGTGTCCGCTCGGAGCGGATTCAAAAATCCTAACGTCTCATTGTCAGCCGTAAAGCAACGTTCAGGTACGAAACGCGAAAAGGATCGTACTAAGGGCAGGATAAGAAGGGAACATAAAGCTACCTCTAATGAGATCGCAGATATTTCGCTGTAATGGCCTTGATGTTACTGTCACGTGACATTTCGCGGAAGGAAAAAAAATACCTGTTCGGGTGATTTATAACCTATAACTGCTGGATATTCAAAGAGATTTTTTCTCGAAATCGCTGCGGGTTAGTAGGTCAATTCGCATAATGGCCCTATGAATACATACGATTTACGTCGTGCGGGTATCAAGGAAAAAGTCTCCTCGTGCTGCAGAAAAATGCTGTAGTGCGCAGTATTTTTCTAATATTACAAAAAACTGTAGAATTAAGGCAAAGCAAATTCGCCTATCCGTGTTAGACTTCCATTTGTCTAACCCTAATAATAAAACGATTGGATCTCATGCAGACCTTATTTGGATTGCTTTTTTCTTTGCCCCATATCCTTTACATTAAGAAAGTGCACAAAATTCAACATCCACGACGGATTATTGCGCAAAATATTAATTCTCAATCACTGACAAATTTCGTACTTTCGAAATGTGCCAAAGAATTCATATTGCATTTTCGTAAAGTAAGTTATTTGATCTCATAAATATCGCCTCCTAAGACAAAAACTTCTCCACGGCACTTGTTGTGAAGTGCTGAAGACTTTGCCAATACGTTTTAGAGACAAATCCGTGATTTAGGGAAGTAATAAATCAAAACCTAACAATAAAAGAAACGTGCGCCGCCGAATCGAAGTTTAAAAAAAACTTACGTAGTAAATAACGTGTGCTTTGTTCGGACAAAAATTCTCTCCTCTGAGACGTCGCCATAATTTCTATATCGCAGGTGGATTCCCGTTAAAAATTTAAAAATCCGCCGTATTTTTCTTATTCCTCCTTCCAATCCCTCCCCCTCTTCCTCCACCCCCCAACCCCCCTCCCCTCTCTTCCACCTCTCTTACCCAAGGTAACTATGATTTGCGACTTTTTCCGTTCACTCGCAACTCTGCCGTTCATCTTTTATAATTCCTGGGACATTTTCTCACAATCCTCGATCGTTATAAAGATAAAAACGCCATAAACCTTTAAAAGACTCGCTCTTATCTCTTCTTTTTTTTAAATCTCGCTTTATGATCTCTGCGACCCATTTAGTCTTCATTCTTATCCTTCGCGATGCGCGACTTGAGTTTCTTTTTTTATGCATATGCGCTCAAAAATGGCTCGCGTCGCTGTTATTGTGCTTCGCAAAATAAAGTAAGAGGTTTTGTGAATATTTTTGAGAGTTTAAGTGGCCAATGAAATTCATAAAAAAGGCCGTTAATGTTTGACCGACTAGCGCTTTTGGCGCGACTAATTTCTGAAGACTTTCCTTATAAAAAATCTCTTATCTGCATGGTAATACTAGGACATTATGGCATAGTAAGAACTGCATCTCATTGAAACAAATTTTTGGGCAGATAAAAAAAAAAGACAATGTACCTAATACATACTGATGTTCATAGGACACCATCCTATTGAAATTACTTCCATAAGTTCAATTAACGATTCCAGTACTGAAATTCTGCGCATGCAGTCCTGTGAACTACAGTAGAGCTCCGGTCAATCCGATTTACATACTTCGGAGGATTAGGCATATGGAGGGATATCTTTTACAAACTTAAAATGAAATAGTGTTGTGTTATGTTTGTGGAATGCATTGGGAGAGTTGTTACATATCGTCTGCATAAATTCGGGAAAATTAAAGTTGCTCTAAAGTTAATAATTAAATATAGTCTGAGAAACGCATATATTTGATGAGAGTAGGTCGACAAAATTAACCAATGTCAAATTATTGCTTCATTTGCGTTACGCTTAAAGAGAGCTATATTTTTTAAAAAACATAATAAAAATATTTTCAAGCTAAAGAGTGTTTTTTAGTATGTCATAAGTCAGTAAAGTATACAAATATTCAATAACAAGCACTTATTACAAATACTTGTCTCAAGTATCTCCAATAACTACAACATGCTATGGGTACTGGAAATACCTCGGGCAAGTATTCTTAAGTGCTTTTTCTCGAAATTTTTTCATCCATAAGACGAGATCGAAAACTCTGTTGAATTTATACAAATATTATTTTAACACAGGATTAGCCAGTGATGTTTTCCTAATTTTTACATTTTTTTATACCAAAGCATCGCGTTAATCGATTAAATGAGAGACGAAGCCACGGAAACGAACAAACTGAATTCGAAAGTGTTCGATCAAACAGAAAACAAATAAAATATTCCCTTGTACTTAAACTACTTTCTAAATATCCTCTCCGGGTAATTTAAATCGTCAATTTTCTCAATTGAGCAAACAAAGGAGCGATGCATTTGCGACGATTTCGTCTTTCACTTTCGACCAATGTCTTACTTTCCACTTATGTTAGATTAACCCACGTGGGACCGTTCGCGTGCACATACTTGACAATGACAAACAAACGTCTAGATGGGTGACCGACAGATGCTCAGCGAGGGTCATATTCCGAAAATTGATTCCATGGGGCCGACCAGAGAATATTCTCCTACCTCCATTGCCTGAGTTGCCAATGACAACTGGGGACGCGCTGTCAAAATGGAAGTTGAGTAGATGGGGCGAGAAGGTGAGTGTGTAGGGTTTTTATGGGCAAATCCCTCCCTCCCTCCCCCCATCCCCTTCCCCCCTTCCCCCCCACCCCTCCCTTAATTCTCTCTTTCCACTCCCAATACAACTTCTCTATCATTCTTTTCCTCTTTTTTTACCAGTTCCCTTCCAGGCGATAACATTCGGAATGTCCTCCATTCTGCAGGGGGAAAACGATCTACCGTCAATGGGAAACGTCGGGCGACCGTGTTTTGTCCGTCCGTTTGTGTATATCCTATCAAAGAAAATAAAAAACCGCTCCTTTCAGTGAGGTTAGAAATCAGGGCGGCCGAGTGACATCCGCGATTTCTTTTCCCTCTCTTCTTCGTCAGCCAGCACCATCTGTCGCAAGTTGGCTCAACTAACACCGCATGGGCTGCACGGATTGAGCGGTGAATTCGACTAATTGATTCGTAGCAGGAAATTCGATTTGGACTTACGCGACAGGTTGTATCACAACAAATTACTGATAATTGTTTACTTTTTAACATTTTGAATTGAATAAAAAATTCAATTGTAAAAATAAAACGGATATTTACATTGAATCGGTATCCTGTGATTATCACTGCTATGAAAATAAAATAAATCATTACTAAGCTTTATAATTTCAATATAAAGATATGAAAAAAAGTAAAAATCAAAATAAAAGATTATTATATTATTTCGATTATTTGAAGGTTCTTACAAAATATTTAAATTCATTTAGCATTCTTAAACTCTTATATTAAATATAGTAATTAGTTCAGGACTATGGATTGCTGCTCCAATAAAGGTTGTATCCTTTTCCGAATATAATGGTTACTTTCATCCATAATCTAACGGTATACTGGCGTTTCCTTATATTTCTAAATTTAAGGTTATAATTATAAAATGTAGAAAAATTAAAACCTCATCATTTGAATAAGATTACAATTTCGGTAATTTTTAACGAAATACCATTTTAAAACTAATCCTTTTTCGGAAGTAAAGGTGAATGATTGGGTAGCCCAATTAAAAAAAAAACGTTCGGTGATGCACTAAGATCAGGGCTCGGCAACCTTTTTCCTAAGAAGAGCCACCTTTTCAAATTATGTATAACACGCAACATAAGAAGAGCCACAGTCATTGACGGATCTACGGGAGGCCGTCTCCCCTTAATCTTGCCGTTTTACTTTTTCCTATTATCATTGTAAAATAAACGTTTATTATTATAGGTAATGCGTACATACATTTTATTTGCTTTCGGGAGCCGCACGAAAGTCCTTAAAGAGCCACTTGCGGTTCAGGAGCGTCAGGTTGCCGACCCCTGCGCTAGCTGCTGTAAGAACCCTAATTCAGTTCAAAATATCATTCCCTAACTATTCGCCGCATAAAATAACCTATCTGAATTGATTATAAATCGAAATTCGTGAAGATAAGCGTTTGTCGTTGAAACAAGCAACTACTGATCTTCGAAGCTCCAAAACGGACTGAGGATCTTCAAATCGATCGGCAGAGCAATTTATTTTACCCCCCATGAGCTTTTTACGCAAACTTTAAATAAAATCCTCGTTAGACGCAAGAGTCGGCATTAGTTGTTGTGAATGCTTCGAAGGGCCGCATTGGACAACACGAGAGCTTCGGTGGGCCGGTTGGGCGTTTAAATCAGAAGTTACCTAGAAATTTCGTTGTCTCATACTAGTGAAAATCAATTCTAATTAGTTTAATAGCCGTAAAACACCACTGATAAAATATGGAATCGACTGCGTTAAATTATACCTATTACTTCTTCATCATGGCTTCGCGGGTCGCATAAAACGCTCTCGGAGGCCGCATGAGGCCCGCGAGCCGTAGGTTGCCGACCCCTTCTCTAGAATATTTCTCCAACGCTTGCTTCTCCGCAAAATCCGTTTTTAATGGATGAACTTGGTTGGTCCCTGCCTGCTCCACCAAAAAAGGGATTTTTCAGTAAGATAAACAACTCGATGATTTATATCATTCTCTGTAATCATATTCAATTGGATAGGATCCTTAACTATAAAAAACACTAAAAACTATCATTCTGATGTGTTTTGAAATCATTTCGTTTGTATGAAACCAAAAACGAAATGCAGGAAGATTTTATGACCATGACCATCAAGCGATTCTGTAACGCTTACTATTTGATCATACTTTCTTTCGAAGAGGCGACCTACAAACCACAATTATTTGTAAAGAAAGTACTTTACGTTGGTTTATTACGCATCCCACAAGCAAATTTTTGGAAAAATGTTTTACGTTTTTTAATGGCATTGTTCTCTACAAAAACTCTTACAGGCGCCGAATTACAAATTAATATATACAATTACCATTCGATTGAATCTCGAATCATTTAAGCGTATTATTTTTGTATCCTTTCACTTCTCTGTGACTGTCATTAATCCGACTCACAATCAGTATGATAAATGCCAATTTTTTTGCAGTTCCGTCAATTTACTCAGTAGCTATATTCTACCGGTTCTTAAGCGTAATAAATAAAAGCAGATTCTCGAAACATTTTACATTTAATAAAGCTATTTAAAAAACTTTACTCAAGATGTCTTTGTCGGTAGGAGCGTTAGATCGCTAAACTTAAAAAGTGTTTTTCTCTATTATAACAGCATTTAGAGGCTCTTACGGAGAGTATAAAATGGATATGATATGATGAATATGGCGCAAGTATGTACCTTTAAAGAGACAATAACGCTGCGCGACGTATTTCCGGGAGAAAAAACTTTGATGGCCATTTAAACTTTAGGTTCTCATGTAAAAAAAACTTCTTCCACTACATTAATGAGAATATTTTCTGCGAAGCTTCAAGTTTCTTTTGAGATGAATTTATCATTTAATAAAACCTGATGTCGGATCGTGTTATTCTGCGAAGACTCAACACATCGTGGCGCTTTTCATTACGCCACTATACACGCCCTGTTGACAGAGGATCAACATGACCGCTGCCATTATCCAAGTATGCCCTGCAGTGCGTCGCAGAGCGCATGCATATATGTATCCCTTAACTCAATGGCAGCGAATGTACCCTTCTTGAAGTCGCTGAATGTTTGCAAGTCTCTTGCCGGCAAACGTCCCGCGGGAGGAAAAAAACTTGGAATGTCTTAAAATCTACAGAGCGAGGGAATTCGGTCGTAATCCCGGATGGCCTCGAGGAAAGCGTCCTACCCACGCGTCACCATCTTGTTTAATGATTGAGGCGCACGCGCAGTGCACGAATTTCACTAAGTACTACTAAAAGAACGGTCGGCTTGGTGAAATATGCATTTAACGATTCGCATGAAAAGGTATTAGTCGAAAAATGCGACAAATTTTTCGAGTTCTGTAATTGTATCTAAGAAATTAATTTCTGCTGAGGTAAAAATCTGATGTGGTCAACACATGACTTTCCCCATATTAGCGGTATAGATATTTAAATAATTATGAATAGCATCATAAGACAAAATTATTATTACGTTTCGTAAAAAATACAGTCCTCCTTACTGCCGTCAATTATATTTTGTATGTGTTTACAGAATTCACCGCTACACGTTGGTGGCGCTGTATACTGAAAATTTACGAATAAGCAAAATATCACCGAAATGGATGGTTCTATAAAATTTGTTTCAAACAAAACCTGGAAGAAATATTATTCTCTACAACTTTGGTCCTCACGAAGATCACCAATAACGACGTTTTTAAGGAGAAGGTATTTGACGGAAACCGAAAAAACCGATTATTTATAAATAATTCCTAAACATTAACTGATATGGAAAATTGTTTGAAATAAAAGACGTAGGAAATTATATTTTCTACATTTTCTGTAATTGTCAATGTATACAATAATGATGTATTATCGGTGAAATATCGCAAAAATCAAATCGGGTTTCCAATAAAAAAGATGTCGGAGAAACGAAATTGTGGGAAAAGGCCTCCGAAAAAGAAGTTTAATAGTCTCGGAAAAAAAGAACATATGGGAAAAGGCCTCGGAATAAAAGTTTGGAGAAAATCTTGGAAAGAACTTTACAGAATGAATTTAGAAGAAAAATCGCGAGGGCTTATCTCAAAATAACTTCTCTATCTGATCCAAAAAAAGCTGGTAGGCCATCATATAGTAAAGCCTCTATGAAAAGGGTGCCAGACGAAATAAGGAAAAACATAAGCGGACACATCATACAGAGAACTGAAAACGGGAAGCAAAGGAAATGTGCCGTGTGTAAAACTAATTTGAGAAAAGAGTGCAGTTCTGCAATGTCGGTTTACATGTGGACTGTTTCGCGCAATGGCACAAATAAAAGTATCTAAAACAAGAAAATTATAATAAACAAATTATCACTGTATTTGTAATTAATAATGGTTACTATTGTTAATAAAAATGATTATTATTATTTAAAATTATTATCTCTAAAATGACATAAGTATATCATTTTAACAATGTAGTCACATCATGAGAATCATAAACAATATAATCTGTATTGCCCATGATCCCCAAATGGGGATAAAGATAAATACACCGATTTCGTGCAATAAATCTAATTTCTTTTGAAAAGTGTTATTTTTTCTTACATTAGACACATTAGCATAAATTTACAGCAAAATTTAAACAAAAATTTTGGGCGTTAATGGGTTAATGAATTGATTTGTTTTTATAAAAGGAATTTTGGTGCTTATTTAATACAGAGTAAGTTCTAAGGCTTATAATCCATTTAAATCTAATAACAGTGGCAATTATAGTTTAAAGAAAGAACTTTATTTATTCACTTTACAGAATGAATTAATTTCAGGCTAGCATTGCCTATTATAAAAGGAGTTACTTTGGAATTTACAGTATGTAAAGTGGAAGTTGTACCGAATTGACTCAAGTATATTTCAAAGCGAAAATCAATTTAAAACTATCGAATGTTGTTGTTTCGGAAACTGAGAAGTCCAGAGTGGTGAGCGGACGCTAAACGACATTAAGGTACATTTTATTCCAAAATCTATTTAAAGTATTATCAGAGGTTATTGAAGATTGAACAGATTTTTTGGTTACCGGAATTCTGCTTATTTCATGATATTCAAATGCTAATGAATTATTATTCCATTAAAATCTGTTAAGAGTGGCTATTTTAGTTGAAAGAAATATATGCACATGGTACTTTTATTCACTTTTCAGAATGAATGAATTCTAGGTTAACATTGCATATTATAAAAGGATTTTCTTTGGAATAAGAAGTTTGTTATGTGGTTATTTTAACTGAATTGAATCAAGTTCTCTTCTAAGTTTGAAATCCATTTAAAACTGGTGAAAGTGGTTGTTTCGGAAAATGAGAAGGCAAGAGTGCTAAACGATATTGAGGTACATTATATTCCAAAATTTTAATAGAAAGAAAGGTACTATTTTATTCACAAGGAATTTATGTGAGATTTTAGTTTATAATATAGAAATATTCGATGGTTAAAACTACACAATTTTATTCTTGCGATTTTTACATGTTGCATTGACGAAAATTTTGATTTATTAAACCCGATCAAATTCAACGGGCACTTATGCTAGTTAATACTATAATAGCCCAGGTCTGTTGGTTGGGTGGTTGGTTGGTTGGTCACGCTTTCACGATGGCAGATATAGAGCGTTTTGTCAAACTTCCCGAATAGGTAGAAGGTTGAAATTTGGCAAGGATGCATGATTAACATATTTTAAGGTAATGACGAAAATAAATCCCCAAAAAAGTCCTACGTTCGACTCCATGGAAGACATTTCCATTTTCCGTAAGGTAACGTAAAAATCCTTTTTTTGGTGTGCAGGCTTTTATTGTTTTGGAAATTAAAATTAGAAGGATTTAACCTACGATCTTCAAATCTGAACCATTTTGAAGAAAAAAATTACAAAGTTTCTTATTCTGTTCATCTTTTTCCGCATACAATTCGAAATCGCTCATGTTATACGTTTAATTCACATATTTTGTGGAAATATTGCCATTTTAACGGGATGCTGACTTGGCTACCAATTATATTGTTAGACCTGAAAATCCTATTGTTATATCAATCCTTATCGGTGTAAGCGTGCTTTGAATGCTTTTAATACGAGATAGGGAGGGAGAGAGAGGGAGGGAGGGAGGGAGATAGTGAGGGGGAGAGAGTGAGGGCGAAAGAAAGGGTGGGAGGGAGGGAGAGGGACTGAGGGAGAGGGAGTGAGAGAGAGGGAGTGAGGGAGAGGGGGTGAGGGAGAGGGAGAGAGGGGGAGGAAGGGGGAGAAGGGAAGGAGAGGGTAGAGGGGAGGAGGAGAGGGAGGGAGGGAAAGAGGGAGAGATGGAGGGAGGGAGACAGACAGACAAATGACTTTGAGGGCAAAATTCAGACTAATAGTCTCTTCTTACATTTAAGAGAGAGAGGGAGAGGGAGAGAGAGAGAGAGGGAGAGGGAGAGAGAGAGAGAGGGAGAGAGGGAGAGGGGGAGATGGGTGCATCCTCAGACTGGGAGTTGGAATCGTTGACTACTGTTGATTCAGTATCAGAAATGCCTTCAAGTAACTCTACAATTACCTTTGTTATTGTGGCCTTGCTGGTTTTATTTGAAATTCCCTAATCTTCATGAATTGATTTCTTTGGATCATAAAGAAACTGTAGAAAATCAGACTAAGTTGTTCCTCTTTCCTCTATGAGAGCTATCAATGCTTCTTTAAGGCCATTACTTAAAAATGTGTTTTGAACTGTTAGTTCATCAAGCATAAATTTTAACGTTACATCAGCAATATACAAATTTACATTTTTGGAACATAGTGCTTCTACAGCAACTTTTATTGGCTGCAATGCTAATATCGTATTGTATTAGAGAGCAGTTCAAGTTCATTTTCTGTAAAGATGAACAGATATTAGTGCTAAGATATTAACGTTTATAACGCATTATCTGCATTAAACATATTCAAGGAATAATATTAAAAACAGAAAAATAACTACTGACATTACATCACCATAAAGAAATATTTTACTAAGGTTTAAACAGTTAATGTAGGAATGAATCACTTAGTAGGAACTGCCACTGTACATGATCAAATACAGCGGGAAAATTACTTTCGATTTTCGCCATTTTCGATTTATGCCATAAACCTCAGAACGTATCTATGGCGTAAATCAAGTGTCGCCTGTACTTTCATGACTACTGATTATTGCGTCAGCCTTCAGCGCATGCGCAATTGTCTACCGAGATAATCAGGACTTGAGAAACATTGAAACATACAAACACGGGAATATTTTTATTTTTTTAACATGCATTAAAAACATTTTTTATTTACCGGAGTACCGGTAGAAAATTACAAAATTTCCGGTAATTTTTTACCGGATTTGTGAGCTATTTACCGGTAAACCGGTTTACCGGCATTGCAATCTCTTTGTGTGTTTGTTCATGGAACTCCTAAACGGTAAAAGCTAGAATAACCAAATTTGGTAGGAATCTTCCTTACATCCTAACTTAGTGAATGGTCAAGGTTTGGTCAACCGGGATTAATCGGTACTGCCAATATATTAACATTTTTCCATAAGATAACACCTATGAATCCATTTCTTGACTTACAAGATATTCTTCCTTCAAGCATTAAGATACGTAAATATTGACCGATTTCCTTCGTTTTTGCTTTATTCAACCAATAAAACTCTATACTATTTTATTCATGCGAAGTTTACAAGCTACACGGTCGAAGTTTTTAGAAATACGTTGTTTCGAAATTTTGTGGATTTTTCGTACCCCTCCCGGGCGTTGCCAAAGCGGCCGTCATTGTTACCTCCGATTCAATTAGTTTCAATGAAGCTTACAAATAGACGAAGGTTTAGCGTTATTCGCTTCGCACTTTTGTTTAAGCAACAGAACGATCGATGTTATTGATAGCAACGTAAATATATGCTGATTATTATTCAGGAAGCGTTTATTGATGAAAGTAATTGAACCTTCTTAAGTCTATTGAATACTGGAATCTTACATTTTTCTAAGTAAAATCATTATATTCTACATTATAATGTTTATTAACGTAAATAAGCTCACGTATCTGGTGTACATTTACCAGTCAGCGTTCAATCATGAACAACTGTACGTTGCTTTTTCACGGATTTCTTGCATACAAACATAAAATAAATATTTCAGCCAGGCATAAATACAAATCTGATGTGGCCAACACATGACTTTCTCCATATTTGGGGTATAGATATTTAAATTATTATGAATAGCATTATAAGGCAAAATTATTACTTCGTATCGTAAATGAATAAAGTCGTTTTTATTGCCGTAAATTATATTTTGAATATGTTTAAAGAATTCACCGCTACATGGTGGTGGCGCTGTATACTCGAAATTACGAAAAAAGGTGAATATAACTTTCATCCTCACGAAGATTACCAATAACGACTTTTTTAAGGAGTTATTTGACGGAAACCGAAAAAACCGATTATTTATAAATAATTCCAAAACAATAACTGCTATGGAGAATTGTTTCAAATGAAACTTGTAGAAAATTACATTCTCTATAATATTTGTATAGAATTGTATATACAATAATGATGTTTTAACGGAGAAATATCGAAAAAACCGAATCGGGTTTCGAATAAACCTCGACTTCCGGTTAACCGGTATTGTCCTAAAACTAATCAGTTCTTTGTGCTCATGCTAAGGTGTTATATTTTGTATACAGTTTGGTAACGATATGGCAAGTACTTTTTGAGTTAGAGCGCCCACAATCACATACACACACACACATCATTCCGAAAATAGTCTAAACGTGTTCTAGTGACCTCAAAACGTTTATTTCCGTTGAAATCTAGAAGTCGATTTTTTTCGTGATCACAATACTTTCCCATTACTACGTATGGAGAAAGTAAAAATGACTCCGTTCTCCCCTCCCCTGCATACTTGTCTCCCTCCCCCCTTCCTTCCCCCCTTTTCCCCTCTCTCAATTTGTAGGACGGCGGTCAGCCGAAGCGTAAGATGTCTCGTGGTTTTTATATGGGCGTGTAGCCATACCGGGCGAAATGAATGCCGTTAAATCTGACTCTAAAAAAGAGTATACTGATGTCTGACGTAGTTTTCCATCTAACGACCACGCCATCACGCTTCAAAAAACAGTAACAGGGGGAAAAAAGCACACCAGTTATTCTTTTGTGTTCGCACGCGTCTAATGATCTGCATATACTAAGTAATTTGGGATCCACCCTAGACAGTAACTGCATCCTCGACCCCTACATAGCTTAAATATGTGTTATTAAAGCAATACATATATATATATATATATATATATATATATATATATATATATATGGAGTGACTTTAACCCTCCCAAATATAGGCTTCTAAAATAAAACAAACAATTGATTCCCTTTTCATATCGACTGAAATTTCCAAAATAATTTGGTCCGTGTATTCTTTTGTCTTTTTATGGAACGTAAAATCCGGCGCCTATCCCTTAACGCCGCCTATCTCCTGAGCTCTTGCCTTGGTGGAATGAATGAATATCGTATTGTTTTAGTTTTTATATAGCCCTCAAAACCCTTTCTTCAAAATGTCAATGGCCCATCCCCGTGGGCTATAGATGCCATATAACAAGGACAGTAAAGCTCGACCGCGTTGTGTTGTTCACTATGTCCCTCGTATGCCCTCACATTTGTAAGCAATATGAGTTTAGCGAACGGACGGTTGGTTTTGGTATATGGATGGAGCAGCGAGAGAATAAGGGTTTCTTTTATTGGGAATATATAAACCTAAGTTTTTTGTAAACCATTTTACATTTACGGCCTATGAATACGGTCAGGATTGTGAAAGACAATTTGCATTTTTCTTTTAGTACGGAGAAATCTCAAAAATTTATAAACGATACGCTTTAGAGTTTGCATTCATGCTTTAACTGGAGAATTTGTTGAATAAATGGGAATTCAGATTAGAAAAACTATTCGTGTGGGTATGTACTTTCCCTCTCGTTAGCGCGAACTCGCATGAGAGTATAAATGTGACAGAAAAGAGCTTACACTGGTACTACCGTAAAAAATTGGAAATACGAAAATCGTTTTATTTATTTAGCTAACGTACAGTGCACAATATGAAAGTTTAAGTAGTATTTAGTCATTAGGAGAGACTACATGCGCATTTAATACAGCTAATTTCCTATGTCCCATGCTAACTATCTCTTCCCTACTTCAGTACAAAATTGACTGTTAAGCGAGTAAGACGAGTTGCAAAATTTCGCTCGATATTTTGTCCTTTGGAATCTGCTGTTTTTTGTGTGTAGTATTTATTTTGAAATTGTTTGTTAACATGGATCCAATACCTGGAGGCATATAAAAAATTACACCATAATTCAAATCTATTTCTCTGCATTAGTACTTCTTTTTCTTTATGTTGAATTATGCAAAATATATTCGTAAATATTGAGCATGACGAATAATTCAATTAGAGTTTTAGTTATCCATCGGATATTACCGGGCAGAAATTTTTATTGGGTCTAATAAATACATTCTGTCCGATATACGAAACTGTAAGAAAGTTTACCACATATTACCACGTCTTTGAAAAACGTATTTGTTTCTTCACACTGTATATTAAATTTCTGTTCTGTACGTGGTGAAATTGGTCGATCCTGTTTTATTCTCTTTGCGTTGTCTTTTTTTTTTACAGGATCACACGACGAACGTATTTCTCTGAATAGGAAGGCAATGTTTGAAATAATGTTTTCTTCAGATTCAAAAAAATATAGTGATTGATGCGAGCATTTAAAAACCGCGTTATGGAAATGACGAACTTTCCGCATGAGTCATCAGATGTCATTAAACGCATATTGGCTCATAACTACGTCGCGACGTAATTATTTCAGCGTAGTTACCATTATTGATTCATATGTTAGAATTTGTGAACTCGAACTTATAGATGGAGTAATACTATACTATATTGTAAACGAATATAGTATTCGGAATATTTAAAAAAAATGCTATTAAAAAAACAAAAAATAAACGTAAAATTATTAGTAATAAATTCCTCACTGAACGCTCATTTTTCAAGCAATGCGGCAATTATCTCCTTGTAACTATTAATCTTCCGAAGGACGATACCTCCCAATAATTAGAAATTATATAGGAGGATGAAAATTAGTTCCCTTTTGATGAAATGAGTTTATACGAGTTTGAATTATATTTTGAAAATTTATAATTTTTAAATTACGCTTTTATAATAAAAAAATGCTGATAAATGGTTCGCTCGTTTACACAAACCGAGAATATCTCAATATAATAATACATTTTATGAAATGATTAAAGCATTTGAAAAGATTGTAATATTCCCAAAAATGGCGCAATAAATGGCGAAATTATACTAATTTATTGATACACCTATATTTAAAAAATAAAAATTTTGAAAACATCATTAAAATGAGCTCCTCTTGCCTTTCTCCATTTGAATTACATCACCGATTTGAAAATCGGTTAATAATTTACCATTTCCTACGTTTCATCTCGCCGCTATGGAAACGCACGTAAATAACTGACACTTATTCCCCCAGTAGTTCTTTCTCATTTTTAATAAATCCAACTCCCGCTCCTTTTGCTGCTGAAGTCGTTTCAACGAGAATCCATGCATCAAAGATAAAGAGGGACGCGATCCGCAAAGAGAACACATGATTTTTCTTTTATAAATCGTCAAACGGATATATCTATAATTTTCATATTTTTCGTTTATTTCGAAAACATAAAAGCCAATATTTTTATACGCGGCGTTTCGTAACATCTCTCTTTAATCCGCCCGCACACACACGCATTCGCGCACGCGCTCAGACACGCTCGCATGTCGTTTGCTAGCATTATTATCGTGTTTCCATATCCCGCATTGTCAAAACAACTGCCAGAAAAGAGCGAGAAGAGAGGGAAGCAAAAAAATAACGAAAATCTCAGCACGGAAAACGGAGAGGAATGGAGTTCAAACTCTCCCTTCCATTCTCTCTCTCTCTCTCTCTTTCCCTTTCTTCCTTCCTCTCTCGTCTTCCTCCTTCCCTCCCATTCATCTCCCTCCCTTTCTCTCTCCGTCTCCCTAACAGGCTCGCGGAAAGATTCGAAAAGCAAAGATAACGGCGGCGTTGTTAGCAGACCATGAAATCGTACTTGCTCCTGATGGTCCTAGGATTCTCTCCCACTCCCCCTCGCTCTCCTCCCGACTCCTTTTTACTCCCTGAAATAAAAAGAAAGGGAGGCGGCGCTCGTACACTTTCATTTGTCTATTCTTTTATTACGCGCCTCTTTTTTTGTGTCCTTTATTTCCCTCTCGCAAGATCATCAATCCCATTCCCTTCCCCCTGGACAGTTATATATTCTTTCGACACTTTCTCGCCTTCTCATAAATGTCCACTCCGTTTCAAAAAGCGGTTTATGCTTCTTCATTTCCTTCCTGGAAAATATCCTGCGTTTAAGGACGTTTTGCGCTGGACCGCAACTTAACGTATGCTGGAGCCATACCTCTCTAAATTGTTAATTTTCACACGGTTTGTTATTCGCTTATCTTTCGATTTTTACCTTTTGCCAAAGGCTAACTTGCCGCTTAAATTTGAACGCTGAAGCCAATCAGAAGTGAAAACATATCTCGTTACCCATACAAATTCCTTCAAATTTAGCAACAAACATATTACTATGATACAGAGGGGAAAAGATAATTTTAAAACAAGGTAACAAATAAATTAGCAATAGAAAATTAGTCACTGTTACTATTCATGAAAATTCTTAAACGAAATACTTTTTATTTTCTAATCTCACAAAAATTTAACCTCTAAAACAGTAGTATCTTTGATAGAGCTAATGAATTTAAAATTAGTACTTAAAAATAACTCATTCGCTATATCACATGCATGAATAGTTATTTGTAACCTCACTAAAAACACTAGAATTTAATAAATGGTAAAATAAAAGATTTTCAGAGACATTATCAATCTTTTTTATCATAAAAGAGTTGCCATGGTTAGATAAAAGTTCCTTGTTTCAGCAAAACTTTACGTGGGATAAGTAAAATTTTAAAAGACGTTTCATCAAGGAGAGCATTTCACAGGGAATGTTAAAAAATTGATAATTTCTCGCACAAGTCTGGGTAGATGTATTTCATAGCAAAGAACTTTCAACAAAATTTTATTCCCTCTTTCATGTTTAATAATTAAAAAAAAAAGGCAATGCATATTATATGACAAAGAGCTGTTCTAGAAAAATTCAGGGCTAAAACTAAAAACAACATGCCCTTTTATCGCTGTTTAACAACATGTACGTCAAACACACGGCCTCTAGTCGCTGTGATTGTAGGTTGGAAGAAAGATCGTATAAATGACGACATAACGATACGAAATAACATAGCAATGCTTAATACCTATGAACCTTGCTATGTCTTAATGTTCCACTTTTAATGGAGTGTTAAATTTTAAAAAATATTTCGAATTTATAAATATAATTCAAACTTGCCCGTGGCTCCAATGTAATTTAAGCGTATGTACACGCACCTAAATGCACAGTGTGCATTGCATACACGCGCCATCAATGATTTTTTTGCAACAGCGATGAATAAGCCAGTGGACTCGCCATTACCGACAGTAGGTGACATTTTCCCAGAATAAGTCGTAAGCAAAACGAATAGATATTCCGAAGCTGTAAAGAGGGACGAGAAAAAAATAGGCAATAAAGTTAAGCGCGTTATAACCAACAGTTATACTTGCGACCATTTCCTGCCATTCCCTCTCTCCATACACTTCTCTCCCTCAAGGCTTGGCTGTCCTTCCCTTCTCCGAATGTACCGCATCCGCCTCCCAACACCCAACCCAACAAAAATGTAGCCATTCGCATAGACCTCAAACACAACTTCCCTCGCTCAGGCCTTTTCCCTTCTGTAAACATCTCCTATTCGCCATTTTCTCTCTATCTCTCTCTCTCTCACTTTCCCTCTCTGTGAGGACGGCCTCCCATCCATCGAGTATATCAATATACGTATAACCTTCTCGAAACCAGTGTCCGGAAAAATCTTGCCTCTGAGATATCCCAAGCGAGAAAAGTAAATATATCTATAAATTATATCATATTACGTACATGAGCGCATGCAAACACGTGTAACTTTCCGCTGTCGTGAATAGTTTTGCACGCAATTTTAGCGATGTTGCTCGTTATGCTTACATGTTGATACACCCAGCCAAGTAACAAAAACGGCTCCCATAAGGAACGAAAAAAATATTCACGAATTATACCATTATTTCTCTTGCATATTAAATTGTGTTACTTTAAACCTCTAAAAGCTATATGAGATTTCGCATCGTCATATCGTTTATAAAACACTAGTAGAATTTCCCGTTAAAATTTGACGGGAGAATTACGATCAATCGAACATTCAGAAAGCGAAACGCATCAAATATAATACATCCGAATACTCGGAATAATTATTCTATAAGTTCCTTGTAATTGATAAATTATGGCATCTACATATATATATATATATATATATATATATATATTGTTCTTTTTTATGTGACTTGCCAGTCTCTCTCGGTTGTTCTTTTCCTTCGTTTACCCGGTCATTTCTTACCTTCGCGAATTGATCTGACAGTCCTGTAGTTCGTTGTTTATTGGTTTTAATCTAACGTACTTCGATAAATAATAAGCATAGCTTCCATCTCAATGCAATTGGCATTACGCTATCGTGTTAAATCCCTAACAACTGGGTTGTCATGGCAAGGGAAAATTTTGTTCAAATAACCTTAAATTTTGTGGTTAAAATCATAATTTTAGACAAATTCGACTCGTTTTTTGAAGTCCTACGGTAGGAATATGATACTATAGTTTTTCCTCCGTTTCTGGGTCCCGTCTTCGTACCGTGATTTTAAGTAATTTTAAAGTGAAAATCCATCCAAACTATATAAAAGTGTCACTTTGTGTGTAATGCTTTTTGAAGCTTAATATCCCGCAAACGACTGAACTGAACTTAATGAAATTTTTAGGATAGCATTATGATATAATAACAAAACGTTTCAATGTATCTAACTAGAGATCAAAGACTCGGGTTCGACTCAAGGGGATAATTTCCATTTCCCATAAGGTAACACGTAAAAATGGGCATTTCGACATGTAGACTTTCATTCATTTTTAGATTAAAATTAGAAAGATTAGGATTTGAACCATTTTTTTAATATTACAAAGTTTCTTATTTTTTTCGTCGTTTCCCGACTACACTTCGAAATCGCTCATGTTAAACGCTTAATTCACATATTTTGGGAAAATCTTGCCATTTAATGGGATGATGCCTCGCCTACCAATTACATTGTTAGATCTTGAAATCATGATGTTATTTCAATCCTTATGGGTATAAACGTGCTTTGAATGGTTTTAATACGAGAGAGAGGGGGAGGGAGGAGGGAGAGGGAGAGAGAGGGAGGAGAGAGGGTGGTAGGGAGAGGGAGGGAGAGAGTGGGAGAGAAGGGGTAGAGGGAGGGAGGAGAGAAGAGGGCAGACGGAGGGAGAGAGAGAGAGAGAGAGGTAACTATTTCAAGTTTAACTAAAGGGAGTCCATCATATCGACGGGCTTTTATGGTAATCTAAATAAATGCCTCCAGTACATATATAAAATACTTCTTACTTTTGTGTCCCAAGATATCTTTTTACTTTATGTCAGCTTATGCCAATGATAAAAGTTTTCCATTGCTAAGGCGGCATTAGTTTCTGAATAGCTTTCCAGTCATTAATGATTAATTAATGAACATTGCTTTGGATTTTTAGCAATAATAAGGTTTTATTTAGGTTTTTTTTAATCATTTCCCGACTCTTCTAATCTCTCATCCACTACGCTTAACTCATTCTTCCTCTCTTCTTCCGAGTGTCTCTGAAATTTTACATTCCTATCTTAATTCTCTGTTTTGCGAATAAATGCCTGCTCAAGCACCGCATAAAGATTTTCTATTTTTGTTTACGAGATTAAGTGTCTGTTCTTGCATCTGAAAATTACTGCCAGTAAAATACATTTTATATCAACTTTTTACAATTGTTATAAGTTAACGCAGTTTTTCCATTTACGGTTAGAAAGTTTTTCTTATCATGCAATTAGTAAATGCCTTTTAGTTTATCTCGGTTGCTATGTTAAGAAACAAACAACTACTGTTGTTGACATATGAACAACTAGTTAGGATATCGCTCCTGAAGCAGACAGTAGGTGGTTTTTTTTTCAAAAACATTTTGTTAACACAGAATGTTAAAATAAAGTGTAAACTGGAATGATTAATCTGAAATAATGATATTAAAAAATGACAAAGCGAGAAAACCTGCTAAACGAGATAGAATACTAAATGGATTCACGAAAAATACGAAGTGTCTAGCTGCTTCCGTTTAGGAGATTATGCGTCAGACAAACAGACAGACGGATAACCGAAACACGTATGCGATTTTTTTAAGTCTAAATATTATTATTTTCTACATAAAAAGTATTAATTTTTTGTGGAAATTACGGTTTTCAAATATTATTCCTAAATATAACTTTCTGCCAAAATTGTGCTTATTCTTTCTTATTTGACATGTACACTGGATGCATATTCAAAGTATCCCGTTTACATTTTTTCATTTCAATTGGATTTTAGAAGAAATAAATGCTCAAAAGTTTTGAAACTCGCCTGGACGTACATTTTAAAATATCTACATCTCATTATGTTTTCCTAATCTGTGTTTTTCCTCCTCCCTTTCTTCCCCTTGCCATTTCTCCTTTTATTTCTCCATTTAGTCGCATTCGTCATCTACAAACCGATTGGCTCAAATCAGCGCCCATTCAATAGAGCAAGAACCTCTGACATGACTCCTCCCCTTCAGACGGAATCGGCCATTTTACTAATTTGATTATAATTACGCGGAGAAGATTAGTATTAGACGATCCAAAAAAATGAATGATATTCAATAGTAATCGACCGTTGCGCTGTTTTTCAATATAGGTTGTTATTATATCAAAATACATAGGTATTCTTATTTATGCGACATCATGCTTTTCGCCTCCGTGCAATTTTTGTTTGCTATTCCTGATGCTGAGTCTCCTTTTAACTATCTGCGGTAACTCTTTATGGCAACGGTTCATCTCTTCTTCTCTGACCTTTGTATTTTCCCTTTCTCCCGTCCCTCATTACATCCGCTTCGCCCGAGATTCAAAAGTTCCACTCAATCTAAACGCTTCCTCGACGCGCAAAAAGTGCCAACTTTCCAGGTCCATAGCTCTCGCTCTAGAGGAAACAAATGCAGGCCTGTTTATTTTTGCGCAAAATTGTTTGATTCGAGATGCATTCGTTCCTTCCAGCGGATCCTAGTTCCGTTTCAATCAAAGAAACTTCATTGGCGCTGCATAAAAAGAAGAGGCGCCTCCGAATGCAAGGCTTTTATGTCTACTTTTTTTCCTCCCTCTCGTTTTTTTTCGGCTTGGGAAATGGATAAAATGATTCGGAAAAAAAGGGCGATCCGTCGTTAACCGTGACCTGGAAAATTAACGAGACTCACGCTAACGACCTCTGTTTCAAGAAATCGCGATCGTTTTTATTCCTCTATATTTCATACTAGCATAAGCGCCCGTTGAATTTCATTGGGTTTAATGAATCTAAATTTTCTTCAATGCAACATGTAAAAATCGCAAGAATAAAATTGTGTACTGTTTTAACAATCGAATATTTCTATGTTATAAACTAAAATCTCACAGAAATTCCTTGTGAATAAAATAGTACCTTTCTTTCTATTAAAATAGCCATTGTTATTAGTTTTAAATTGACTATAGCATTAGGATTTCAATTTTATTAAATAAGCAGAATTCTGGTTAAAAAAAATTGGTTCAATCTTCAATTGCCTCTGATAATACTTCAAATAGATTTTGGAATATAATGTACCTCAATATCGTTTATCGTCTGCTCAGCACTCTTGCCTTCTCATTTTCCAAAACTACCACTTTCACCAGGTTTAAATGGATTTCAAACTTAGAAGAGAACTTGATTCAATTCAGTTAAAATAACCACATAACAAACTTTTTATTCCAAAGAAAATCCTTTTATAATATGCAATGTTAACCTAGAATTCATTCATTCTGAAAACTGAATAAAAGTACCATGTAAATATATTTCTTTCAACTAAAATAATATAATAATAACAGATTTTAATGGATTAATAATGCATTAGCATTTCAATTTCATGAAACAAGCAGAATTTCGGTAACAAAAAATTTGTTCGATCTTCAATTGTCTCTGATAATACTTTAAATAGATTTTGGAATAAAATGTACCTTAATATCGTTTATCGTCCGCTCACCACTCTGGACTTCTCAGTTTCCGAAACAACAACTTTCAATAGTTTAGTTACAAGCTACAAGTCGAAGTTTTTAGAAATACGTTGTTTCGAAATTTTGTGGATTTTTCGTACCCCTCCCGGGCGTTGCCAAAGCGGCCGTCATTGTTACCTCCGATTCAATTAGTTTCAATGAAGCTTACAAATAGACGAAGATTTAGCGTTATTCACTTCGCACTTTTGTTTAAGCAACAGAACGATCGACGTTTATGGATAGCAAGGTAAATATATACTGATTATTATTCAGGAAGCGTTTATTGATGAGAGTAATTGAACCTTCTTTCGTCTATTGAATACTGGAATCTTACATTTTTCTAAGTAAAATCAATATATTCTACATTATAATGATTATTAACGTAAATAAGCTCACGTATCTGGTGTAAATTTACCAGTCAGCGTTCAATCATGAACAACTGTACGTTGCTTTTTCACGGGTTTCTTGCTTACAAGACATAAAAGTAAATATTTCAGCGAGAGATAATTACACAAGAAATGAAGCTGGATTTGGCGAAAGTCATATGATAGGAAATAAAATTATCGTTATATTTGAATGCAATACGTTCAGAAATGGATTGTTACAAGCAGATATGATTAATTGTTAAGAAAAGCTAATTGTAATTTAAAAAGTATCTACCATATAGGTATTTTAAAGAGTTTGTATGTTGTGCTGTAGTAGCTTCACTAAATCGGTTAAAATTCAACGGGAAATTCTGCTAGTGTGTGTGTATATATATATGTATATGTGTGTGTGTGTATATATATATATATATAGGGCAACTAGGTGTTGAAGGAAACCCAGTGAGCACTTAACGGAAGGACAGCCGCTGTGGTGTTGGAGAGACAAATTTGTAGAGGTTATTGGAGCTTCGGGATGATCTCTTCGTCAGCACAAGGGAGACACAACTTCTACAAATGTGTCTCTCCAACACCCCAGCGGCTCCCCTTCCGGTAAGTGCTCACTGGGTTTCCTTCAATACCTAGTTGCCCTCAATATCTATATAGACACACACGTCGAAATTGCTAATTAATAATGCTTTACGCTTAAAATAAATGGCAACGCTCGAATATGAATGCACTCGTTTTAATGATATCGGAAACAAAATACCTACTCGCGCCAACTCTTAAAAGTCGCTTCGAAGAAAAATAGTTACGAAATCATCGCGAAACTTTATATAAAAGACATTTAGTAATAAACTGAACGCATGGCTGTCCCGATGTTGCCTTCCGGCAATATCTATAACACTAATTCGTTTAAAAAATTAAATCCTCAATATTTATCAAAAAAATCCATATTGGGAAGCTCCGTTTGGGAAAAAATATCATCTCCTCAAGAATAAAATTAAACGCAATGCATTTCAACTATAATTTCTCTCCTCTACGTATAAATACTTCCGTCAGGTAATAAATCATACCAACTAAATAATAATAATATCAATCTTAGGAGAAGTTGGTTTTAGGAAAGTTTAAAGTTTAGGAAAATTGTAAGAAGCTGAGTAACATTGCCCGAAATAACGGCATTTTTAAAATAAAAAAATACGATACCCGTGAGTCGTTCCCCCTTCTCTCATTTTGGCATTTGCTCTAACTGCCTCGCCCTTCCACCCCGACGAGAGAGAGGAAAAAGAAGCGTAAAAACCCTGCAACATGCACGGACAATCTTACAGGGATTTCTTCCACGCTCGAGTAGATAACCAACCGGAAGACTTCACAAGCACACATTGGTCGGTTTATTCCCCGAAGACTCTCAGAAGCCGTTATACACTTGCCGGAATCCGTTCCCCTCTCCCCTCTTTCCTCCCCTCCCCCCTCTTCCCTCATATTCTCCTCGCATTCTCTCTCTCTCTCTTTTTCCTCTCGAAAAGGTCCCCTTTCCCTTAGTCTAGCGACGGTCGCGTATCATAAAGTCACAAGCCCGTAAAATGATTTTATTGCGTCGTTGGGGATATCACCTCCTCGCATGAGGGAGAAAAAGATATCTAAGGGCTTCGTTTTTTTTTCTTCCCTCTGCCTCTGAACTTAAAATCCCACATCTAATGTCTAACGTTGGGAGAATACAAAACAACCCACATCTGTCAAGAAAATTCCCGAGAACTTGAATTTTTTGGCGAAAACTGTATTTAGAAAGCGATGACCTATGCCCATATCATACAAAAGCGTTCTCTTCTAATCAGTATCGAATTTTCGACGGGTTTTGTTAGAGTATTTAAATGGCCGAGAGATGTCAGAAAAACAACTGTTTGAGTAGATTTGGCACACTTTTTAAAAGACTTAAATATATTATTATGCATGTCAAGATGATGATTAATTTCCGAATTTAATTGTTATACAAGTGACGCTCGTTATACGCCAATTAGATTCACGCGCTTTCATCTTAACGACATTTATAACGAAGTTTATAACATCTAATTTTCGCTCGTTGTGGATTTAAGGGGGTCGCGCATATGAAGTAAGGGGCCCCGAAAAAAATGTTTTCATGCATAATCTCAGAAATATTAAATATCTCAAAGCCATGAAGGAAAATGTATTTTTTGCACTGCGATGGTTTACTTGCTAAAACGGAAGGTCAAATAAAGGGTTAGTCGTTAGGTGAGGTTTCCTTGTATATTTAGATTGCAGGTCCCCCAACTGTTTAGCGCTAGGAGCCTCAGAATCTCTAAATCCGCCGCTGATTACCGCCATGCGCAGTTGACGACGGAGCAAATAAACAAGACATAAAAGGCTTCTGGCGAAATTATAACATTAAGATGGGCATTGATATCATTGTCGATTCCTGGGTAGAATGTCTCACAGAAATGCATGAATGGAGTGTGGAGGAAGATCTTGCCTGGACGTCAATGATTTATTTTTTCATCTTAAAAAAATAGTTAATAATTTTTGGAGATTTTCGGATGATATTTGAATTACCACGCTATGGACATTAATCTTTACAATTTTCTCGGCACGACTGCTGAAGTTTCGCGTCAAAGTGGTATTTTCGAGATATTTTAAAATATTAACGAAATAATGTCTGCAGTCAAAAAAGTCGATTTATACGTATTATCTTATGGGAAAAATAAACTAACCCCTAGAGTCGAAAGGAAATAACTATAGAAATTAACAATTTCTCGAGAAATCTACAATGCCAAAAGCATATTTCCACCAGTGCTGCCAATATATGGGCTTAACAACTTTAAACGTTAAGCATGTATAGTCACATACATAAAATCAATTCTGAACAACAATAGCCATAAGTAAAGTATTATTTACCGTTATCCTATAACTAATAGAGTTCATAATTATGGAAAGTAATGAAACTCGAGATGAAAGGCAAAGAAGAGGACATAGGAGCAAAAACTCAAAGGAGATCTCGCCAAATGAAAATTTTGCTGAAGTCACAGAACAGGATAGACTGAAAATATTGAGCGATCAGAACAAACAAAAATCGAAGCACAGTGCAAATCACACGTGTGGCCATTACTTTCATTAAATGATGAGTATATGACCAACAATTTAAAAAAATCGGTACAACATACATTGTACACATTTTATCATATACTTATGCGCCGTGTATTTATCTTTAGAAAAATATGAACTATGTAGAATTATTATAACATAAACTTAAATAACTATACGAAACTTGATGAAATCGTATGAGCCGTTTTTTAGAAAATCAAATTGTTATTAAAGTTGACCAAGAATAAACTAGCCTTATATTCAGTTTTTGAGAAGTATGAAGTATTGAAGACGTGTACTCAAGTAATGGCATGAAATTTTATCAAAATCGTTCTATCCGTCTTTGAGAAGATCAAATTATTGTTAAAGTTGCATAGAATAAACTAGCCTTATATTCATTTTTCGTATATGAGAAAGTAAAAATTAATATCATTTCAAATAGATTCCGTGAAGATCAATTATGAATATATTCTTTTATTCTGTGTTACGTATATAATGAGGATATATATATATATATATTGTAAGATAATATTAGATCGAGTATACAGGAAATTGAAAAAGTAGAGTGTTATATCATAAATATTGACTAAAACTGAAAAATAATCGCATGAGAATGACCAGGAGAAGATAAAATATTTGCTGCAAACAAATTTAAAGAGAATATCTTAGGCTTGATACATAATGTTGTCGTGTAGTGCCGCATATGCGTTTCATCAGGGAGCAGTACGTGAAACCCGAAAAGCTTACATTTGGCAACAAAAAAAGAAGCCGACAATCTGTCCAGAGAAAGATAAAATCAAAAACAACTGAAAAACAAGAGTCGAATAAAAACAACGGAAAACGTGTATCATTCATCCCTTTCCGCAAAAACTTGGAAATATGTTATCAGTGCGAATCAAAACAAATAAACACGAGTCTCTCCGATCGACAAAAAAACAAACAAACAGGGTGAAACGTGTATAAGGATGTCCTGTCTTGATAAATTTTCCCCCGACGTTTTATTTTGCGAAGCGCCCCTGCGTGAGCTGTGACCTTTTGTATCGGACGGCAGAATAAAATGAAATGGAAGAAGAGGAAATGAACTTCCATCTCTGGAGAAAATTGTTTCCCAATGGAAGACAAACATCCAGGATGAAAGGCTACGTTCGAAAGAAGACGGAACATGGGAAATTGCTGTTTTTTTTCAGATTCCGTCGAGATAATTTCACGGCGAAATCAAACGATTCTAAAAAACACGTCATGACGTTGGGATTCATGGGAATTTAATTCTACCTTGATTATTACTCGAGAGTGTTAATCCCGGTGCTTTTTTTGACACTTGAAAGTATTTTTTCGGCTTTTTAAACGTATAAAAATTTCTGTCTTTCTAAGATGACATTTTCTGTACGACAAACGCAATCCATTTTGCTCAGTCATCCGTACATTTCGTGAATTTCGCCAATATTCTTTCGTACTGAGAGAGTAAAGCATTAAGAGTAGCCATCTTTGCCTTTAGACTTTTTTTTGTCTTTCTCCGCTTACTTTTTCCATCACATTCTATATTCGCCCACTTTCCCCTATCACACCGAATATCCCTCTGATCTTCTTCCTTCCCAGCCCATCGTAAAGGGCTTTCCTGGCCATAACGTGTCAATACCTCTATAAACTTCTCCCTTATTTCCTCTCTCAGCCTCTCTCATTTTTTCCCATTTTTCGTTTTTGATGCCACCCCCGCCCCTTCCCACCCCTCCCCCCTCTCTTCCCGTCTCCCCTACTCACTTTCTTCCCACTCCCCCCCCCCTCCCTCCCCCCTGCGTAAATATCGTCACAAAAATTCGCCAGACAAATACGGATACCAAAAAGTTGGAGGCACCGATTGATTCTTCGTACGTATCCGCTTGCGATGGCCTCGAAGTCCTTCCAATGTCTGACGGAAACCGACAAGTACCTCGAGATTAGTGATTTATGGCTGGCATGTGCGCATATCGCTATAATAGGATTGAGATTTATCAGAGCCGAAATAATCCTAAATAATTATGAGTTCAATTCGTTTTGATCGTGTGTTTTATTTTCATAGATACAAAACCGTTTTGAAACATTATTTAAAATATTCGAGTAATCGGAATCTCTTAGCCTTTGAAATCCGATTAATCTGCGTCATTCGAGCGGAAACTGAGTGACAACTATTTCGGGGATAATATCCTCCCTGAAATCCTAGGTTTTCTTTTATAGAAATAAAATGTCACTCGTTCCATATACATTGATTTTATTAATGACGTTAAGTATATTTTTAAATCGCCCAGAAACGTTACATAAATACCGATAATGGTAAAGTTACTATAAATTTCAAAGATCTAAACACAACTTAGAGGATCAAACGAGAGTTATTAATTACATTTTGTGTAATTTTCAGAGAAATAAAAGTGTTTAAATGTTTTATATTCCATTATTAATATTGATATTTTTACTTTCTCATATACGAAGTATATTGAGAAAGTACTGTAATCGCGAAAAAATTCGATCTCGAGATTTTGATGGAAATATGCGTTTTAGGTGGTTTTCGCAATACCGTATGGCTGTCTGTCTGTCATTGGTTCTAGAGCCTAAACGGTAGAGCGAAAATGAATGAAATCTGGTATTTAGGCATTTTATCATACAGAATAAAAGCTATGAAGAAATGGTTGTCATTACTCAATAATTAAGCTATGAGGAAATGGTTTAAACTGCATAATAATTAAGGGAAGTTTATTCTAGACAATTTTAACAACAATTAGATTTTCTCACAAACGGCTCTTAATGATTTTGATAAAATATCGTACAGGTGCTTGAGTTTACGTCTTCAATAATACTTCATAGTTCATATTTCTTAAAAAATGAATATAAGGCTAGTTTATTCTAGACAACTTTAACAATAATTTCATTTTCTCAAAAACGCTCGAACGATTTTGATAAAACTTCGTACAGTTACTTGAGTTTACGTCTGTAATAATACTACATATTTCATATTTCTCAATAAATGAATATAAGGCTAGTTTATTCTTGGTCAACTTTAATAATAATAGGATTTCCTAAAGAACGGCTCAAGATTTTAATCAAATTTCGTATAGTTATTTAAGTTGATGTTTGTAGTAGTTCATATTTTTCTAAAAATAACCAAACGGCGCATTAGTATATGAGGAAGTTTGCACAATGTATGTACATATATTGTACCGACTTTTTCAGTGAGATATGATGTAATATAACGTCAAATCTAAATAAATTTCAGAAAGAAATATCAAGCTCTTAGTACATATTTGGACAAACATCATAATAATAAAAGATTTTTATTTTTTCATAAACCAATAATAACATTATTATTTTTGATAATTTTACTTTTAACATAGGAGTAAAAATCCCATTTAATGACTAAATTTAATTTATAAAAAGCAGTGAAAGTAAAGCAGTAAGTTTCTCTTTTAAGTAGGAATGCAGAATAATTCTGTAGAAACCAGAAAGTAAAAACGTGGAAAGGTGGTCATATGGGACTCGGAAAAAAATGGACGCTTCGCGAAAGAAAACTAAGGGAAGAGAAATAAAATGAAAGTAGAGAGGAGTGCAAAAAAAAGAGAGGGAGCTACATACGTACATAGGAGGGAACGAAAAGGCGATCTAAGAAACATAAAGTGGAGAGAAGACGATTGAATCAAGGACCATGCGGCGAAGAATCTCTCCACTCGGCATTGCATCCGAAATGAAAACAGCAAAATTACAGCCTCGTTCGAAATTGAAATTTTAGCCGCGAGGAATATTTCCGGAACTTCCCCAAGGTGATCATCAGAAACACATGCAGTCACATCGGGCAACGTAGCGAGAGAGCTTAACGTAAAAGGCGTGTTACGTAAGCGTTTATGAGCGTCGTCGGATAATCCGACTAAAATATCGGCGCTGCCTCTATCTACCTTGCCTCCCCCTCCCAATCTCTCTCTCACTGTCTTCCTATCTCCCTCCTGAAACACATACAAACACACGGGAACTCCCATGGGCTTCGAAACTGGGACAAAACTTGCGAAACACCGTGCATAATAGCCGTTCCTGGTGAGTAAGTAGACAACCGAAAATGTATGGGATATCACGCAGAGTGTTAAATAGCCTTGAGTTTTAAGTGGCATAGGGTGCGACGCGGTATAGCATTGGGATGTTTAAGCAAGAGAGGAGAGGGGAAGAAATTGGAAAAGGAGGAGAGAGGGAGTTAGGAAAGGGAGGAACTCAATCTGTCGAGTCTTTCAAACTTTGTCGAGCGTTAAAAAAAAATCTGATGTGGCCAACACATGACTTTCTCCATATTTGGGGTATAGATATTTAAATTATTATGAATAGCATTATGATGCAAAATTATCATTTCGTATCGTAAAAGAATACCTTACTGCCGTAAATTACGTATATTTGGAATATGTTTACAGAATTCACCGCTACATGGTGGTGGCTCTGTATACTGGTATTAAGAAAAAGCAAAATATCCCCGAAATGGATGGTTCTACGAAAATTTATTTCAAACAAAACTTGGAAGAAATATTATTCTCTACAACTTTGGTCCTTACGAAGATTACCAATAACGATTATTTTAAGGAGATATTTGACGGAAACCGAAAAACCGATTATTTATAAATAATTCCTAAACAATAACTGCTATGGAAAATTGTTTCAAATGGCAGTTGTAAAAAATTACATTCTCTGTAACCTTTGTATAGGATTGTATATACAATAATGATGTTTTAAGGGAGAAATATCGCAAAAACCGAATCGGGTTTCGAATAAACCTCGACTTCTCTTTACCCGTTATTGTCCAAAAACTAATCTGTTCATTGTGCTCATGCTAAAGTGCTATATATGAAATTTGGTGTTAATATGACAAGTACTTTTTGAATTAGAGCGCCCACAATCACAAACATCAACACAGACATCATTCCGAAAATAGTCTAAACGTGTTCTAGGGACATCAAAACGTGTATTTCCGTTGAAATCTCGAAGTCGATTTTTTTCATGAACACAATACTTTCCCATTACTACGTATGGAGAAAGTAAAAACCCTTTCACTCGATATTCAAAATATACTTTTCTATAAAGACAGTGAAGGCCAAAATCCATTGATACATTCGATGCTTCCATTTCGAGTTAAGAAAATATTTCTCTATGACGTCATAGAATAAGATAGATTTCCCAGATATTTCTTAGGTATTGTTTACAAGTATTAAGAGATGACATATTTTCCCATATCACTTAGCATAACTGGTCAAAAACATCTTTATATGTTTGATATACTAATCCACAATTTAATAATTTCCTTAGCTGTTATCTACTTCTACTGTAAACGTATGAAATTGAATATGAATATCCTGGCGCTTTCCAACTCTCTGAAAGAGAAACCGTAGTGCATATTCATCGACAGATCGTGAAACATCATCGTATTCAATCGGTGCGATGTAAATAAACCTGACAATAACAATCTTGTGACTAACCTTCGAATACCTGGTTCGAGGTTGAATTTTTGGGATTCCACTGCCGTAATTTTCTATAATATTCGTGGTATGTAAGCGGATAATGTGTGAATTAATACAAAAGAGCGAGTTTCTAATACCAGCGCTGTGCCTAACCAACTTCAGCCGTGTTTTGGAGCCGCGTTACCGCCGTCACGGGAAGCAAAAACAGGAAACAATACATCTTGATAATCTTCGCTCATTCAGTCTTATAGCGGGAAAGCGCAATCATTGTTCAAACTGTAAGCAGCCGACTTTAGCAGATCACGGACACATCCGCGTAACAAATCACCTCTTAATCCACCGACGAGTAAAAAAATTACAATTATCAGTACTAAATGTTCCTTACTGTGGAGAACGTTCAGAAGATTTCAAAACAGAATAACCATCGTAAGCGGCGGATATTATAAATTCTAAACTAAATTAATTTGCATTGGGAAAAAAATATTTGTTTGTGACCACGACTACAAGGAGATGAAAAACGGCCCATACTTTCAGAACAAATCGATTACGAAAATTATTTTCAAATTCAAAAATGCGGGTTTCGAAAGCATACCCGTGGGTTGCATTAAATTTCTGCACGCGGTTTGTTTCCCACTAAGAGGTGGAAATAACGACAAATGTCCTACAACGCGATTAAGCAGTATTTTAAAAATATTTACTATAAATTTTGAACTGAGGTCCAGTAATATTTTATAGTGAAATCGAAAAGGCTCTTAGGTATGTGAGCCCGAAGAAAACAGCAGGTGATGAGCTATCAGTAGAAATGTAAAAGGAATTACGAAATGATTGTTTTAGATTGCCACGCAAAATAATTGAAGATTGAGAGTTTACTATATCGATTTTGATTCTTTTTAAGGAGAAAAATATAGCAGTTTTATATAATATTATACTATAACAACCACTATAAATTCACATGATGCCAAATGATGGAAGCTTAAGCAAATACCTACATAAATGCGGATCAGTTCGGGTTTCGGTGGCACTAGAGACGACATAATTATGATGAGAAATAGAGTATTAGAAGAATATAATGAACACAGTCATGATGTATTCGTTAGTTCCGTGAACTTTGAAAGGGCCTTTGATCGAGTTTCATAGCTTATGTTTGAGGAAAGTCATACGGTGTAGGAGTACACTGGAGAGATAGTCTTCTAATGAAAAATCTGTATGTGAACCAGACTGCACAGGTAAGGGAAAATCAGATTGGAATGGGCGTAAGAAAGTTTCCCACTCTCTCCAACGCTCTTGTATATTTACGCTGAACAAATACTGATACAGTCAGACTACGTGTGGCGAGCTATACTGCATTTTTAAAATACTAGCTGTACCCGGGTAATGTTTGCGCGGTTCTTTTCAATTAATCTATAAAAAATTAAGGAGTGTGTGAATTAAGTTGGTCTCAATAACTCACATTTAGCTCTAATAATGCATTCCCCCGGTATAGGATTAGAATGTATTTGGCTCCCAATGTAAGGTTCGCAGGTTCGAATCTCGCCGAGGGCACGGCTGTGTGTGCGTATTGACAATTTATTATGCGAAGTAAGTCAGAAATCTGCATTTTTAAAAGTCACATTAGATAGGAAATTAATGCTACACAGCGAACTTTTATGTTTTTAATTTTCTGTTTCTTTTTATTTAAGTATGTCCATTCTTTTTTATATGACAATCAATGCAACCGTTTATTTAGATTATCAATGAAGAGAAGATAACCATGTAATGTGTTAAAAAAATAGCGTACGCCTATATTCTCATCTAATTTAAAATGTATGCGTGAGCCTATTTGCGTTTATAAGCATTATAGATGTATAATATAATGGTTCTATGTACTTGCAAAAATGTAAGATTTCAGCATTCAAACGATGAAATGAAGATTCAACTGATTTGATTAAATAGAAACGCTTCCCATACGCAGTTAACTGAATAATTATCCGTAAATATTTACGTTTTTATGCATAAAGTTTGACGACGTTGTTACAGTAATAATTTCGATGCTTCAACATCAGTACGAAGCGAATAACGCTATTCTTTCACCTATTTGAAGGTTCAGCTGACACTAATTGTATCTGAGGCAACAATGATATCCGAAAAATTTCGACAAAAATTGCGTATTCCTGAAGGTTTTGAACATTTAAACATCGCAAGAATAAGATAGAATAGAGTTTATCCGTCGAATGAAGCAGAAACGTATTTTGATAAATGAAGAAAAAAGCCTTGCACTCTGAAAAATCTAAAATTCTCTGTAAAAAATAATTATTTTCTGGATTCGAACCCGTGACTTTATGAAAATGAAAATAGTTTTCCAGGGGCCTCCTAGCTTGTAGAAAATAAACGCCGTTTACCGCATATCTCTATGAAGAACGGTTCTCGAGATACAAATGGGGACAGACGGACGGACACTTGTAAAATTAGATATAGGATCATATCGCTTTACGTGTTATGGATTTGTTTTTACCTTTAAGACGTAACGATGAATTTCAAAGGATATTCCACTCAGCAATGACGCTAAATTTAAACATCCCGCATGAATCATGAGGCACTACAGAGTGAATATATTACTCTATTCGAAAGTGTAGCGTTCCAGGTGTTGAAACGACAGCGACACGTGAACCAATATCTTCCCGGAATCCTTCGTCTGTAGGTGCGCCTGCAAAAATGGGCCCCACGACTTCTTTTTTTTTCGCTAGAAAAACGCCTCTTAGAAAAAGATTGGCCGCCCTTTTAGGAATTATGTCCTTTCGCAAGACCAACTTCCCGTGGTCCCCGGGAACTCATGAGGGAGAGAAAGAGAGCAGTACACCTACTTGGTTCGAGAAACAGCAATGAATCTTTCAGGTGTAAGAGAAGTAGAGAGAAGGTACGGAGGGGTGAATGCGACCTCCTTGTGCTTGCATCAGGTGTACCAATCTCACATCTTCGAACGAGGAACGCAAGGTGGAGAAGGGAGAGAGAGAGAGAGAGAGAGAAAGAGAAGAGGAATGCAATGGAATGGAAGAGAAGGAGTGTTGGCTCGCTTTGCCACGTAAATGCACTACGCTTTCTTCCTGTACCTTTCTACTTGATGGCTCCAAACCCTTTGATACGAAAACCTCTCCTAGCCTCTCTCTCCCTTATAAGCGTTTGCTAGGTCTTAAAACTGTCATGGCGAGAATAACCGCAGAAAAACGGGCGGCTTTTTTTTTACGCCGCTAACTCGAAATGGCTTAGGTTTATTATTTACAATAATTGGATTTTCGCCAGTTTTTTTCGGTACCAATGTCGGTCAATACGTAATTTTTACGGGCAATTATTTTTTTCTGATTTTATTTGCGGATCGTGACGATAAAGATCAATCTTTCGTCTTGTCGAGCGGAAACACATATATCTTCGCACTCATCAAGCACATCGATACGAAACGAAGGCATGGTCCGCCTATAAACACAAGCCACCCAAATATCCATCAATCTTTTACGCACATTTCATCGTCGCGTTTCTGCCGTTATTGCGCCACTGACACAAACAAAAGAATGAACTTCGAAATCCAACAGAACTAATTGACTTTATCATCCTTTCGTAAAACCAGGAGTTTCATTTTTTCGATGAGCGTCAATAGGATGAATCTCAACTTACAGCGTTTTCGAGAGTAAATCAGTTTTTATGTATATTTATATACGACTGCGACGTTATATTTTTTCAGATGATCGCCTGCGCATGCGTTGGTAAAAGTTGGCTCTAAATAGGTTTATATTATTTATGGCAAATATTTACAGATAACTTGCTTATTCACTCAACCCTAAGATGTTTTAATTAAATTTATATTTTAAAAAGTCAAAGGCAGAATTTGAAGAAAAAGTAATTTATTAAAATTACTACATTCAATTCCCACTATGAAAATAAAAAACTATCATGGTTTTGACTCACAGAGCCATCATCAGGTATTGAAAGGTAAATTTGCAATTTAATACAAACTTTTATGAATTATAAAATAATGTAAATTATAAATTAACAAAAAGTTGTATTACATTGAAAACCTACGTCTCAGTGCCTTACGATGACTCTATGAGCACGGTAGTTCACTTATTTTCATAGTGGAATTTGTGCATAATATCCTTAACAGATTATTTTTCTTCGAAGTTTGCCTTTGAGATTCCGTACTGCAATGTGACTCGGCTATCTCAGTTGAGTTTCAATACATTTAATATGTGGATCCATATTTTATTTTAGTACGGTTTTAAAATTATCCCGCGCCAATGAACCAGACTTCAAGCAGATGTATAGAAGGTTTCTGTGTCTTTCGACCACGACAGAGACCCACTATGCAACAATTTTCACTCGCCCGATCACAACCATAAGAAAAATGAAGAAAAGTAAATCAATACATAGGTTTACGGGAAAATATTCCGAGCCAGGGACCCAGTATCTAACACAAATGTCTGAAGGTTTGTGTATTTTGACGGTGTCAGAAAAGTACAAGACAGCAACGCACACACTCTTATCTCTAAATACCAATAAATACTCTAAATAAATATTTATAACAGCTAAGTTGTCATCAACAGCAGATGATTTAGCAATGTTTTTGAGGGAGCGAGTATATGGGTGCCTAGGAAGTCCCTCTCGCTGTCGAAAGGCAAACAAACTCCTAGATACAACCTTATCTAGGACTATCCCGTAAACATATGCGTTTTACTCTTTTTTGTTTTATTTATTTATTTTTAATTTTCGTTTGAAGCTTCTTAAGATTTTTGCCATACTTTTGTGTTCGCTTATTTTATTAGTAATATCCTTTACTGTCTGTCTGTCTGCATCTCCCTCTCCAATTTGTATATTTTAATATTCCCATTAAGGACAAGTAGAAATTCTTTCGACTAGATTATCTTTAAAAAATAAGGAAATAATTTTTATCCTACTAAAAAATTAATAAACGTGCGATGATAGTATACAAATTTCAAGGCACAATAACATATTATATCTAGCCTTAATTTCGGAGATACTTCTGAAACTATTTCATCGCATTTTAATTAAATTATTAATTCTTCCATAATTTTTCTTAAATAACCGATTGAAAAACTGATACTTCCAAAGCAATCTTGCAGCAAGGAAAATCGCGTATTATATAAGCGATGAATAAATTCTTCGACTACACGACGAATTCTTTGCAAACTCGAGAAGAATTGCAACAGCGATCAAAATCTTCTCTCTCTTAGCTTTTCTGACATAATTATGACACACAATCTCACTCGAAAACCCAAAAAAAATATATTCCAACAAATTCGACAAAATTCGCTCCGCCGAACATAAAAATCCTTCGCAGATATGGGCAATGTAACCATTATCATCGAAACCTTATAAAATTTCATCACGGCGTGAATCACCTAGCTGATAACATTTTCTCCCTTTTGGGATGGCAGAGTCCCGCCAGTCTAAGGAAAACTCTCCGAAATAAAAACCACCGTGATGGATCTCATCGTTAAGTTCCCTGAGATCGCATCCCAAAAGCGCCCTCCTCCCCTTTCCCTCCCCCCGCAAATGAACCCATTTTTCAGTCTTCAGGCGACACACAAGGCTCCCAAGATGGGCTAACACAAATCAAGTTTTAACCGCGTATCCTACCGTACCCTTTCTCCCTCTCTACCCCGTCCTCCCTCTTCCCCCTACCTACCTCTCTCTCCCTCCCCCTACCTCTCCTCTCCCTCCCCCCTCTCTCTCTCTCTACATATTCCTCGCTAATGACCCCTTGAGCGTAAGTGATGGCAGAGTCGACAGTAAATTTCAATCGCTCCTTCTTCTTCTTTTTCGAATTCCCTTAAGGAACGTAATTTTGGACGGGAAAGGAAACGGAGTTATGCGAAGTGTGAGACCCGGCTTCGAGAACCAAATGAAGGTGGTGAAAGAGCCAAATGAAGAATATTCCGACAGCGCATATAACAAACGAACCAATTCCCTTTGAGACGCGATAAAACCTCTTCGATCGATCCGTTATTTAATCCGAACGGGTCTCTTTTAAGAGGAATCATGCCATTAAGGAAATATCGGAAGTGATAATGGTATGTTTGCGTAGGGGGTGGCTTATGCTTACGTATAGCTCCCGATCTATTTTCGCAAACCATGCACGCGAGGTGCTTTTCGAGGCTAAGCGATATTAGATGCGTTAAACAAATTCTTTTAAAATTCTTATTTGAAACAAACTCGATTCACGGTTTAAGTTATGTAACTTGATCAGAAATACGTTCTAAGCGTTGATGAGCTTTGATGTTTTTATTGAAATCGAGATGTTTTTGGTCCGAATTTTCAAAATTTTAAGTAGTTTTTCGGTAATATTCAAATCTCAGATTCTTCCCCGAATAACAGAATTTTCTGCCAAGGCAGTTTCGCAACGTGGGATGTTTTAAATACATAAATTATAAAACTTTATCGAACGCTTCATCTGAAGAATCTATTTGGTATTTATAATGAGAATATATTCGCAGTAATTTACATTTATAGTAAAACGTTTGTCTCCGAGAATGAAAATTTTTATTCGCGAGATGATAACCGAATCATTTTGACGTCCAATCTTGGGTCCTAAGTGACTATTAAACGCTTTTTTAAAAATGTGTTAATCGTGTACATCCATCTGCAAACCTTTTATGCAGACCTTTGATGAATTAAATAGATAAAAAGTAACCGACTGACAAAATCCACATTTTTGTCAGACACCTAGGATACTATCGATCTATTCATGTCTCATCACGCTAGAATTTAGAATTCTTTTTGTCTTTCGAGGTTTATTCGAATATTTTTGGATTAGTTTGTGAATGCGGGCTGGCGAGGTCACCGAAGGGCGGTAAAGAAAGTAAAATACTTAAAAAGCTAAGAAGTTGAAAGCGAGGAAAACGTATAGATGCAGAAAATTCGAGAGGATTCGATGAAATCCTGGATAGCTATGGGGCTAAAATAAACGATAAATGGACGCAAGAGGTTCCGGTTTCACCTTGGAACTGATGAGAGTTGTCCGCACCAATGAATATTGATATCGGCCGCCTCCTTCGTCCTCTCTCTCCTACCCCCGCTCCTCCTCTACCGTCAACCCTTCGCCCCAACCCCTCCCCCCCCCCCTCTCCTACCTACCATCTCCGCTCCAACTACCCTTTTTAAATTCTCCTCAGACATTTCTTAGCTTCATCTTTTTCTTTTAATTTACCCGTTACCCTTTTATGCGTCTCGCCGTGACTTGTTTGCCTTACCTATCTCACCCCCCCCCCTCTCTCTCTCTCTCTCTCTATCTCTCCTCGAATTCCCGAAATATATATTAAAGATTTCCCCTTTCCAACGGTAACTCTCTCTCTCTCTCTCTCTCTTTGAGTAACAATCTTAATGTTATGAGCTTTTTTCAGCGATTTACATCTACAAACACCGAGTGATTTTTGCATCGAAGCGGGGGAATTTTCAACCTCTCTCCCTCTCTCTCTTTCCCTCTCTCTCTTTCCCTCTCTCTCTCTCCCTCCCTCTCTCTCGCTTTCTCCCTCTCTCCCTCTCCCCTCTCTCTCTTTCCCTCTCTCTCTCTCCCCCTCCACTTTTTTGTACCAATTGGAGGTAGTTTACGCTCCGACGGATTGATTGCTACAAACAAGCTCCTCCGTTTTTTTGGTTATTTTATTTTCTTGCAGAAATGAACGGAAATGTATTGGGAAGTTTCCGTCGAAATGCCTTAGTTACCCTCACTTTGACGACATTAAATAAATTGGGCGATAACATTTTGCTTCAAACATTATATTTTTCGTGCCATAAACGAAGAATTTTTCATATACCACCGAAAATCTAGAATGTGTCGAGTTGTTGACCACATATCTGTCATAAGTAGACAGCATACATGTTACGCACCAAAATAAAATACATTGCACTTTCGTGCGATCAGCTGTTTTTTTTTTAAGTTTCGGTAAATTTTAGGTAACTGTAACAGAAAGTTCCCATATTTAATCAAAATTCAAATAATCCCAAGTTTTAAAATCGATTAGGCAAGGCAATTAGAAGCTGAATTATGGAGTTTATCTTACTGCTTGAACCAAGTACACGATCAAGACAACTCCTATAGCCCTGCCAAGGTTGTGTATACTATATGAAAGTATTTAAGAAGAGACCTTTGCTAATGCAAGAGGTGGAAGCAAGATTTCTATTTAAAAAGAAATGCTGGGTCCTGGCTTTCTTTCCCCTTTACTGTTGTAATTTAGATTTTGACTAGACAGTCTCATACGTGAAGACTTCACTTCTCTAGCCATTTCAAAGTTTTTAATTCTCCGATTTAAAAAGCCACCTAATGTAAAACCTATGAACTACATGGAAATTGCATTGATAAGAGTTGTCTAATTCAAAGGGCATTTTCCAAATATCTCTTAAAACAAAGAATTCGACCGCCCACAGACAGATTGGCAGAGTGATCACATTAGCACGTTTTTTCATTTAAGAAAACTTGCTAAAAATAAGTCGTTTTCAGAGCTGATTTGCCCATTATTCATTATTTCACATTAAAATATTGTTGTTGAAAAGATGTGTATAATCTATAAGTGTACCATTGCCGAAGGCTACGGTTTTTTAGCAGAAATGCGCATCTGGTGAGAAATACGAATCAAAACATTGAGAATTAAATTGACCAAAGGAGGCATTGTTCACAAAAATAGTTTATAAGTTTAATTAAAATTATTTAAAGCTAAAACCGGTCGTTTTATTATCAGGGAAGATCGTTTATTTCATATATTGGTTACATTCTGTTTAAATTCAACGGTATTGGCCAAGAGATCTTTTATTTTTTCACCGGTTAATAAATTTAAATAAGAATGCATTTTAATCTGCCGTTTATAGCCTACTGTTATAAAATAATCGTAAAGCGTACCTTACGTATTTGCACGACACCTTTATAATCTTCTCCGCTTTCGAATATGCTTTATGCGTGTTTATGTCCGCTTTTAAAAGAGAACGCAAACATTCAACTGTTTCAAGGATACGCCTACGAGCATTTTTATGACTTATGTTATGACCAGAGATCGTAATATTATAAATATAATAAAGTTTGATGATATTGTGGTTTTCGCCACCTCTTGGTGACTCATTTTCAATCCTCTGCAAACATATTATCACGGAACGAAACAAAATATTCTAATAGTGAGGAATAAAACATCGGTTTTAAGAAAGGAAGAAATTTATAGGTCAAATATTTCACGACACTGCGCGTTTTATCACGCCCAACGGCATATATTGCGCGTAAAGACCGAGTTTTTACGTATTTAGATTGATTCGGCGACGAAAAGCATTTATTTTTACACCATCCGCGCCATAACTTCTTTTTCATCCAAAGATCTCCCTGGATACTTTATGCAACCCCATATTTTCCTTTCCCTCTTATTCACAATTTAATTCCACACCAATACACCTTTTCCCCTCTCCATCCACTACCTCCATATACCACTTCTTCCTCTCCTCCTCCTTCTCCTCGCCAATACCATTTCCTATCCTCCCTCCGATTCTTTTCTTCTTCTTCTTCTTTCCCCTCCCTCTCTTCTCCCACCCACCCCTACCACCTCCAATCCCATCCCATTACACCTCCTCATTTACCGATTTCCTTTCCCGTTATTCCTCCTTCCATTTAATCTCTTCCGATACCCTCCCCCATCCCCATTCGATTCCCTTCTTCCTTCTCCCTTATCAACATTATTTCTTTCTCTCGACCCGCTCTATCTCAATTTCTCACCCCCACTCTCCCCCCCTCTCCCCCCACCCCCTCCTCTCTCCCGCAACACTCTCTCCTATCATTCTTCTCCTCTTTTCTTCGCTTCTCTCTCTCTCTATCTCTCTCTCTATCCTCTCCCTACTAACCCAATCTTTTCTCACCCACCTTTCCACCTCCTTACCTATCTATTATTTCTGCACTTCTCTTTCGCCCTTCCTCCCCTTCCCCTCCTCCCCCCCTCCTCCCCCCTCCTCCCCTTTCTCCTTCCGATCCCTTGCAAATATTCCATCCCGTTTTTTTTTTTACTTTTCCCTTTGTCGATCCATCTCGCCATATTCCCTCAACTTTCCTTTACCCCAAGTTACAAACCCTTTTCACCTCGCTTCCAATGCCCCTCTCCTTACCCTTTTTGGCCATTATTCCCTTACCATTTCCCCCTCTTCCTTCCTCCTCCATTGGTGATATTCTTTCCTGTTCTTTCTTCCGACCACTCTACGCACCACCCTTCACCCCCACTCCCTCTCCAGCCTCCGTCATTCCCCTCATCCTTCTGCATGCCCGTCTAATGAGATTTGAGATGTCCTCGGCCTCTCCTTCCTTTCCGCCCTTCCTATGGCCAGTATCTCCCTCCCTCCCTCTCTCCCCCCCTCCTCTCTCTCTCTCTCTCCCTCCGCCCACTCACCCACGACTCCCATCTCGATCCCTTAAATAGAAATTTATAGGGAGGCTCGAAAACGTTAAGTGCGCATTTGACAGGCATCATAATTCATCCCGTGCGAATTCTCGCATCCCCCTCCCCTTCTCTTCGCTATATATCTCTCCCCTCCCCCCTCTCCCTCCCCCTCTCCTCCTCTCCCCCCACCCCCCACCCCTCCCACCGAAATCTCTTTCCTTTCCCCATCTCCTTTCCCTCCTCTCTGAAATTCGCACTCGAAAGCGCTTCATTGGGCTTTGCGATATCCTTCTTAATACCACATCCTCTCTTAATGATTGTCTCCATCTTCTCTTTTTTTAATAGTTATACATGAATTAATATGATATCATTTCCGCCGGCGATTAAAATAAAGTTCTACTTAGCGATAAATCGCAATTATCTCGATGGAATGTTTGAAATTTATGGAAAATGTCATTTTGTTTACGTTCGGAAGAAAGGTACGACGATATAGCATGTGACAGTTTTCATGTATTTATATTATATCAAATAAAATGGTTCTCCGAAGTAATATTTTGAATTTTTTAAATTGTTCTTCACTGTGTTAACGTCTGATACATTTTCATTGTATCTGACATTTTACGGACCATAGTCAAGATATAAAAAATATAGCAGTAGCTATCACATACTTTGACCACATACTAATTACGAATTTAAAAAAAGAGTGCATTTTCTCAAAGAGCAATGCGAGTATATCGAATTGGATATTTACAAAAGATTAACCAATAAGAGATCAATGTCTGGGTAATTTTTATTACTTCACCTAATTCTGCAGTAAGTTAGGATAAAGATACAGCTGTCTCTTCTTCCCTGTTTAACGTGAGACTGGCCAACTAAGTATACGTTAATAGGATGAAATTATGGCAATAGTTGAAAAGTGCTTAGCCAAATATTTAACATATCTCCATTAATTTTCTGTGTATTACTGACGTTAAATTGTATCGCAGTATTCTCACTTAAAATCGATGAAGAATGATATAGCTGAGAATTAAGTGAGTGTATGTTTACTCTAAAATTTTCTCGAAGTCATTTATATAATGGCGAAAGGATTAAATTAAAACAAAAATCAAAAAACTGATTAGCATGAAATCAACTGGGACTCCGGAAACTTTGTGGGATCGCGTTTTATAAAATTTTATTCACGAAAATATAATGCAACTTAAAAATGCGTAGGATAATGCAAGGGCTTCTAAATGCTCATGACTCCCATTAAGAACGATTGGGACGTTCGAATCCCGTTTGAAGGAAAGCGGTGTTGATAGGGATTGTCCAAATGATCCAAAGCGTCGACTTTGCGACTTATCGCATCTGATGCCTTCGACGTCGATCGTTAACCTCCAACTCCGGGTGACTATATATAGTCTGTACATGAAAGCAGGTCCTTCTACAATCCTATTGAGCACGTCATTCGTTCTCACCCATACAGGATCACTAAATGTCAAACTGATCATGGTCACTTCTGACACTTGATCGCGTAACCGAATTACAGTTTTGGGAAGCATTTCGAACCCGTGTCTCTTCCTGCAATGTTCTAACTGCGAGCAATTTAGCTGTACGAGAGTGGACGTCGTATCGGCACAAAACAATTTTATTATTTCTCGACCGCTGACAAAGAAGTACGTTTCACAACTTTCAAATTTTGCATTTCGCAAACGTTTCTAAGCATCGGTGAATTTGTGCTGCATTAAAATATTTGCATGTGCTTGTATATAATTCGCATTATAAACGCGGTTTTATACTTGCATTTACCTAACATTTGACACACAGAAATTTAGGTGTCATTGAATAGTTAAAAGCGCAAAACCATAAAACAGTACGGCTGTACTATTATAAATGAAACTCAATTAAGAGATTTTTTCAGTTTTAGATTCATTTAAAGCTTTCAAACAAACTTCCACGGATATCGAGCGAGGTACTCGCGCTGCGCTCATTCGTAAATAAAAGTAGAATTTCACTCTCAATATGTGTGTTAAATTTATACGAGGAGAATTGAATCTCTTTCCATGAGCATGATTTTTATAATTTAATATTTCAATTGTCTGTTTTCAAGAGTAATTTATCGGAAGCCATCGCTATTTTTTCCCCGCTGAGATTGATCAACCTGTTATTGACGGCATTTTATTAAGAAATTAAGGATATTAAATCTTTTCACACTAAAATCCGAGAAGACTTTTAAAGTTAACTCGCCGCACTTCCTCGTTATCACGCCCAAATGTTTTGAATCCGTCGGTAACTGGAGTTGATATTATGAATGAAAGTCTTCTCAAAAATCCGTATCTTATTTCGTTAGAGATTGAGACAAATTAATATTCTATAATAACGTTCCGAGCGAACCTGGTACATATTTCTGCAGAGATTATCAAAAATAATACTGTGAGGCACTAACTTCGCCTCAGGTAAATTCTGTTTCGTAAACTTGAACAATCTGTTCGAATTGCGAGATCCATAACGACAAATCTATGACATAAACAGGCATCAGCAAGTGAATAGTTTCTTGCACAAACACCCATTCCTAAATTTTATATTGCCAATTTTAAACATGTTTCTGAGGAAACAATGCCTCTTCCGAAATTTTTACAAAGAACATTTTCGACTAAAAATTTCGCAAGGATTCGCATGGTTACGTCCGTAAACGCGAATTCTGGGACACCCTCTGTGTATGGGTGTGTACAAGCATATATTCTTTATTACGTAATATATAGCACTTCATAATTTTCTCCAATTAACTGACATAGCAAGAAATGAATCCAGGATATTTAAATTGTTCCGCTACGAACTGACGTGGAAAAAACGCCATCTTCGTCATCTTAAAACATTTATACAATTACTGAGCCCTTGAAGGACTTAAAGAAGTGAATGACAAATAGAAATCCCGTTGTGCTACATTCAGGGGGTGTGCCGCAGACGGCTGCGTCCGGATCGCGCGAGCCGTTTGTTAAAAATGTTGATGCTGGGCGAGTAGGTTGTTGAACTAAGCATTCCACTTTATCCTAATGCTAGCGACGCATCACGGTCTGATAATAATGGGGCGCCAAAAGTTTAAGGGCGCTTTCTAGATCGTGTTACGCAGCAACTTATTATCTGAAAAACGCCAAATAATTGTACTTGGAATATGCTTATTCTATACCCTTGATATAATTAGTCATTAACGATATTTAAACATTTAAAATACAAATTTTATTTATATGTACAATATCATCTCGTTTTTTATTTAAATCCCCTCTAATTCCCGCAAAGATCGGATAACGCGATCTCACGGCTGCAAAAGAAAGGTAAAGAATTCAATGCCAGATGGGATTCCTAACTTCCAGGGGCAGCGATAACGGCGAGCCGGTTGTTGTATATTTGGCAGCACACTCCTGGCTACATTAGTTTCGTATAAATTTTCTTGGTCTGAAATATCGCTCATATCTTCACAGTCACTATCAAAATATATTTACACATACATACCAATCACGCTGTTCCCTTAATGGGTAAGCAAGCTAAATGCCTCTACCATTCACAATATTTCTCCACACCTTTCTATCCTTACGTACTTCTTTCGCTTCAAACACATCCATGCATTCATTCATTCAAAATATATTTAATTCACATAATAAGGTATTTTTATCATTTCACTATCCCATGAGTACCAAATCACCCATTGTCTAAACAAACGTGAAAACAAATATGATAAATTTAAGTTAGGCCAAATTTATTATAAGCCTATTACACAAATATGTCGGAAAGATGTGAATAATACTGCGTCTAGCATATAATTAAGTAGCGATGTCTTCTGGCTTTACTTTATATTAGTATAACTGAGATTTCCTCCCGAGTGTTCAATATTTCAACGAACAAAAAACTTTCAAACACTTAGGTATATATTTTCACTATTTTTTCCATTCGTGTGGCAAAAGTGATTAATTTTTGTGGTATTCATCACGAATAAAATATTCAGACGCTTCCACACGTTTCGAAATTAAGTCGTTGACATTGAATTCTAAATGTGCATTCCAGCTGAAATTCTTCAAATATTTTCGAGTGAACCCGGCGCAATTTGACCTTTCATTTCGAGAATGCACTAACTTCTAAGAACAAGCAAGTTCCATTCTCCAGCTTGGTTCGTGAATTCTCGTCCATTACTTTCAATAATGCTTTGCGAAATAAAGAACGCGAGAATTCTGAGAAATATTTCAGGGCTGAAAGTTATATTGAAAAATTTAAGTGAAATAAACGTTATTTAAAATTGTGCCGCTATGGAAAAATTACCAGTAGGTATGTATAATATTACAAGATACTTAATTTTATGCCATTTACCTTCGTATTTGTTTTGGAAGCTATCAAACTTATGCTCGTAACATGTATGAAAAACAAAATCTTTGTCACATTCACTTAGACTTTTAGTTAGGTGCCGATTGAGACCCGGCGTTTCTTTTTATTAGGATACGTAGCTTATTTCATCTACATTTTGAATTATAAGAAAAACTTGCGCATAAATGCCTTTTTTAAAAAAACGATTTCTTGAAGAAAACGTCTATTTTTTGCAGGCCAACTTTGGTCTTCGCAACTTGTTAAATACTTTAGTATATTGAATATAATTTATTTCTTTCAGGATCACGTGACGAACACATTATTTTGTCCAGGAAAAGGTTATCTGACACAATGCAAGAAGAGCGTGGGCAAGATTTACAATTTTAATGCGGACATTTGAAAAATCGCATGCATGCTTAAATTGACAAACTGCCAAGGCGAATCTTCAGAGACGATTTCACGAATATTAAGTCGATTTACATGCGATTTTAAAACAAGCTGCCTATCATCTCATCGGAAATTGGACAGATTTCTCAATAAAAACGAGCAGGTCTCATGTTTCCGGTCTTTTCATCAACTCAAACAATGCGTTCCGTCACCCTGCGACCGAGTTTCATGAGAGTAGCGAGAGATTCAAACGAAGGAAAACTGAGAAGCTGCGGTCTGAAGCGTGTCCTTTGGAACTGTCATAAGCTGCTCAAATGAGTCTTCGTAGTGTAGGAAAAGTGGACGCTGCAAATATCGTAAAAGACATCGCATCTTCAACGCCAAATCGAGCTTGAAACACAAGAGAGCTTTCAAATAAAAAAAAACAACCCACATTCGTAGGCTTTCTGTCAACGAAGCGTTGTCTATGCTTATTGAAGCTAAATTACCTCGGCATCAGTACCAATACTGTCAGAGAAAAAGACAAGATGCCCTTTCTCCAATACTACTTGCTAAGAGAGGCGAAAAAAATGTGCTACCCGCCCCAGCTATTTCTATTACGGACACAAGTGCTGATGTCAAACTTCAAGCTCTCCTGGATCACATACTTCGGAGCAACATTTAAGTACAAAAAGAAGTAACATTGACATCCGAAAAAACGAAAAACTTGTGTTTGATATCAAAGTGGGGCTGCGATAGTAGTTCGGGCAAAAGCCAATACAAACAGAGGTTTGCGGACGAAAGCAGTACTGATACGAATATTTTCATTACATCTTTGGCCCCTCTACAGTTAATACGTGGAGAATAAGAAAATTGTCTGGAAAAATCCTAGACCATCTTCGCCACGGTATTGCAGACCCATCAAGATTTAATTTCTTTATGAATCCACTGAAACAACTCGTCGTGAAATGGAGGTCATTGAAATACAAATTGAAAGACTTGCCCATTCATCAATTAAATTAAACGAAATGGATATTAAGGTTGACCACATAATGCTATTTACAATGATTGATGGTAAGGTGTGCAACGCAGTATCTTTTACTGCATCTACCCAGAGGTGTTGTTTATGTGGAGCCACTTCTAAAGATTTTAATAACTTGGATGAAATACTAACGAAGCCAGTTGACGAAACAAAACTAAGATTTGGTTTATCTACCCTCCATGCGTGGATAAGATTCTTCGATTGCTTCAAACATATTTCATACAAATTAGTAATTAAAAAGTGGCAAGCGCGAACAAACGAGGAAATGAGAAAAGTTTCGGAAAATAAAAAAGCAATTCAAGAAAAATTCAGGCAAAAATGGATTTATTGGTTGATCACCCTATACCTGGCTATGGAAGCTCGAACGACGGTAATACTGCTCGACGCTTTTTTTGAAAATACAAAGTTATCTTCGTCCATAACATGAAAACTCATTGAACGTTTCAAATTATGTTACTAACTCTATCCTGTGAATATGACGTCAATATACCAAAATTTGGAAAATATGCCCTAGATACTGCAAAGTATTTTGTAGAAACTTATCCATGGTATAACATGCTAACAACAATCCATAAAATTTTGATACACAGCCCTCAAGTGATATCTACCGCAATTTTACCAATAGGACAACTGTCAGAAGAGGCACAAGAGGCGCGAAATGAAGACTTTAAAAAGTATAGTTTTCGAGAAACGATGGCAGGCGTGATGCACTTGCTTCTCATATCTTCGGAACCTTATTTATCGAGTTTAAGAAAACTTCCGAAGAAAGTAAATTCGAAATTCCCAAGCGAGGTTGTGGATACGTTGTTGGCTCCGGATATAAGCGAAACATCTCAGGAAGAAGAGGAGAAAGAAACTCAGTCTTCTAGAGACTCAGAACAATGTTTGTCGTCGGAATAAATAGCTATCTTTACAATCCTTAATGGTTCATTCTGTACATAGTAATTTGTTTCATTGTCATACTATATTTTACCATGTCGGGATACTAAGAAATTAATTTTTTTTTTGTGGTTGACGTGGCATTTTATTTATTATTTACCTTTTAGTAAACGCATATTTACAAATATAACAAAAATACCTGCAATAAAACCAATTATAAGATGCTGCAATCTTTATGACATTCATTCCTTTTCCCTTCATCTATTAACATTTACTCCGTAATTATCTCAACAAACTTTCACTGACATGAGGGGGACGCTAGTGCCCATAGCGCCAAAATCATTCGGGCCGCCCCTGTGCGCGGGTATATAAAAAATCATTAAATATGAGACGGAAAAACTCCCTGCACCTTATACGTGGGTATTTACGGTATTTTATTTTTCTACTTATAAAATAAGCATGACCTATAAATGTTAATATCCATTCTATTTTTTATCAGTGTAAGGGAGGAAATTCGCCACATGGTGTTAAAAGAAGCCTCCCTAAATAGAACTACGAAGGGAAAGTAGAAAAATGCCTTAAACGAAATTTCTTACGAATTTTTGAACTCAAACGTATCTAAAGATACGTCTGGGCATTAATGGGTTAATAAAAGGCTTGCAAAAATTCTCCATTACTTAATACTATTAATAAAAGATAATCTTAATTTATATTCATTTATAAAATAATTAATAAGCATACTTATTAGATTAATAAGAATTATCTTAAGTATTTAAGCTCTATTTTATTTTTAATGACTTTTTAGCAACATTTTCTTTGAGTTTAGCGAATTTTTAGCTAGTTTTTAGGTTGGATTTACCGACATTTTCAAAATTTATTTTGGCAACTATGCTTCGTTCCCCCTTATCATTCGCTGAATGCCATCGACCGATTGTGCGGCAGGTGTAAATAGCACAAATAAAGCGAATACTTCAACAATGGCCGACGACAATTGTTTGGTCAATCGTCATAAACGCTTCCCACACGCAATTTCTTGAATAATTATCAGTATATATTTACGTTGCTGTGTATAAAGATTGATAATTTCGTTGCTTAAATAAAAATTCGAAGCGAATAACGCTATAATTTAATCTATTAATGGTTTAATTGACGCTAATTGAGTGTTGGCACAAAAATACTGATCTATGATTTTATATGCATTAACTTTCAAGTTAATTCCTAAATCAATCATCTAACATTAGTTTTCCTTAAGTTTTTCTATGATGTTATTTCATGTACTCTAATCTTTCTATGGTAAAAAATGTTGAAAATTAAAAATTTATATTAATCTTGGGGGTCCCAAATATGTAACTGCATTGGGGACTTCACTTATATATGCGGGAAGGCTAAACAGAAACTAGGATTCATCAAACGCATAGTAGGTAAAAGTGAGGAAAAAGTCAAAGAGACATGTTACTTCTCGTTAGTAAGACCGCTATTAGAGTACGCGTCGAGCATATGGGATCCGTACGTGAAAGGATCAATCTCAGAGTTAGATAGAGTGCAGCGAAAAGCCGCTAGATTCGTCAAAAATTGTTACGATAGAAACAATAGTGTTACAGCCTTGATACAGGACTTAGGATGGGAATCACTAGCTGAGCGCCGATCACGCTCTAGGTTAAAACTTCTCGAAAGATTTAGAACGCATATATTCTCCAGCGATGTCGAAGAAATAATAAGAGCGCCAACTTATATTGGTAGGAAGGACCATCCTCGTAAAATAAGAGAGATAGCCTGTAGGACTGAGAGGTATAAAGGCTCGTTTTTCCCTAGAACGATAGCTGAGCAGAACAGAAGTTACGAAAAGAAATCAGCCGACGTAGAATGATACTATACATCATTATGCGCTTTACCTTGGTGCTATTGCACCCCCTGCCACACACCATTGCGGTGGCTTGCAGGGTGAACTATAGATATAGATAGATATAGAATGCGGGCCCCAACTATATGTATGCCCTAAATATATTTTTTTCACGGCTTTGAATTGCAATATGTAACTGCTGTCGAATACGTATATATTATACATACATCGCAACTCTATGGCTTCTGCCGTACAGTGGTGCCATCTGCTGAGCTTTAGTTCAACTTTTTGCAGCGCAGAAAGAATCTTGTTGATAAATTGTCCGCTTAAAGTGAAGCCAGCCGAGGAAATAAGTTATTGCTGCAAAAAACTATCTGGGCATGTGTATAATATTATATTGGTTAGTTTAATATATTACCTGTTTTTCTATTTCTTTTGGAAAAATTAAATGGACCTAGGAGGCAACCAGGGGGAAAATAATTTACACAAAGGATTACTTACTTGCATATTTAAATTACTTGGAATTATTGTACGAGTTCGAGACGTGAAACAACGAACGCCTAAAACCGAAACTGTGTTTTCCTAACGTCAAGTTTCGAACACGCGTCGAATCGGCCGACAAATTAGTTTTTAACGTAACAACTTGGTGTACAGGTAATTACGTGAAAATCTTGAGTCGTCCAAGTGATTTGCATTATTGCTAGTGTCGTGTAAATGCGTGTGGCTGACAGGGATTAATTCTCGTCTTATATGTCCGCGCATTCATGAAATTTCCACGGAGTTTTGAAGTTTAAATAATATCTTGGTAACGTAACATAACATACAGTGTGGAATGTCTCCTTATTAAGACTCTTCAAACATCGTAATCTAGAATAGAGACACGTAACAGATTAAATTAATTCATAAGTAAGACAAAATCTTCAATTTTCAATGGGAGGTGGCAGAGAGAGTGGCGGAGAAAGATTGTGATGGGCAGAGAGATTGAGAGAGAAACCCATCTGTGAACTTACTCAAAATGAAGGCTGCAGGCAGATCCTATGCAAAAATAAGATTCCATTGCTAGGTACATTTGCATAATGTATTCAATAACTGGGAAAAGTGGCAATGAGCTTTTTTTAATGTCTGTGCAATGTTATGAGATTAATGTCTACAAAATCACAGAATTCCTGGAGTCTTTCAGTCAGAAGTGTGTAAACAGAAAAGAAGTTGACAATTTTCAAAATTATGATTTCAGTGTCTGTTGGCAGTAAAGCCATTCCAGGCTTAATACGGTGATGGACCATGTTAGCTAGGTGTACAATGCCTACCAAATTATCATTTAACAATGCCCTTCAATTTCGTAAACACATTCATTCATTCGCCCCTCCTGATTCTACCAAATTTGTTGCAGTTGCCATTTTCAAAAACAACAGATGTATTAAATATTCCCTTCTAATGACAGGTTTCAAAAATTCTGCTTGAAATTGATGCTGATTTTGAACTTTGAAGATCGATTAGTTTTTCCTCATTCTGCCTTGCTCATGGTGAAAGGGTTGAATAAGTACTGGAAGAATTTTTATTCTTACATGATTAAAAGTATCTGTGGAAATGCCAATGAAAATGACGTAATTTACACAGTGATAGATTAAGACTCTCTGGGGTCCCTAGGCACAGGTATTTATGGGGCTCCTCCTCACAGTTTGCAATGGTATAAAGACAACTATGATGTATGTAGTAAAAAACGTTTTATTGGCAAAATAATATTATTTTTTTCTTTAAAAAAAACAAATAAGCCTCAATAATTCACCTTTGGAACTTTTGAGGCAGCAAATTTCTGTATCAGTACAGAAAAATTTTTTTTAACAAAATCGTGTCAGATGAGCAGTGTATGGCAGAGATCTGCAGGGGCCGAAATCTTCGGCCCAAGCCTGGCCCAGCCCATTCATAATTGAGTCCCAGCTTGGCCCAGCTCGAGACCACCCCATTTTTGCAACCAGATCTGGCCTAAGGCCCGAATTATTTTAAACTGGCCCAAATTTGGCCAGACCATGGACATTTTGTACATTCTTTAGTAAACATATACCCTTTATAAAGTATCTTTTTATGTTTAAAATTTTTCAAATCATTTCAAATGTAAACGCACCTTTAAAAAAAAATTCCTTGATTGAATCCATTCTGGTATTTTAGGGATTTGTAAAAAGTTTTAATAACACAAAATATATTTCAAACCACAGAAATGCACGAAGAATACAAATTAGGTATTTCAATTTTTATCAGTATGGAAGACCAATATCATCTGCTACCCAGAGCAAACTGACGACCAATTGTGGATAAAAAAGGGAGAGTAATGGGATAAGGTGTAGAGGTAGGGAATGAAGTTTCGGGTGTAAGACTCCCAAAGATCCCGCTATCTCCTAAGGCAAACAGAACCCTCTTGATGGTGATATAAGTAGTTGTTTAAGAGATGGTGGATTGGTAGGAATTCGTGGGTTCTCTAGTGGTGTCTGGAACCCTTTCGAGGAGGTCCTAACTAGGGAGCTTGAAAAGGTTCAGGGTAGAGTGGATAGATTTGTAGAGAGAGAATACCGGTATGATGCGAGTATAACAGAAATAACAAAACAATAGTTTTACAATAATTGTCAAGAGAGCAAATGGACTTATGTTACTTGGTATTAAAAAGAAATTTATAGTTTTCTTCGGTTTACATTTTGTATATAGTAGTATATCTGCAATAGTAAGATAAAATGGTCATCCCATGGTTTTAGGGGAGGGGCCAACAGAATGGACGAATCATTGGTACCGTGTTCTCTAAAACAGTTTCCTACTTGCTACATGGTGAAAATCTGTAAAATTGTGGCTGAAGATGGTTAGATTGCAATAACCGAATGGTTCAATGGTATTTCCAAATGCTGTTTCAACGAAAGATAAGGACCACGGACGTTTGGGAACTTTTATTGCTATATGGGTTACATATAATCTTTTGCGTAGGAGAAAGCAAAACAAGCACTTGCTGTGAGGCTTACTGGAGACCCATCTGCAAAACAAAAGAAGGAAAGACGGAAAATCCCAGGATTACCGAGAGGGCAGGGATACCAGGGCAAATCCCCGGAGGCTGGGCCTTTCAGGGCTCCATATTAGGATCGGTCATAAGGTTTTCCTATCGCAATAGGCGCATGCAATGCATGCCGGCAACCGATACCAACGAGCCGCATTTTCTCCCTTTCCCATTTTCTTTTCACAGGTTTCGATCTGGATTTTCCCAACTCTAGCCCACTGCATTTCTATCACCCCTTAGCCCCTTGAAACTTCTCTCCACTACTCTAATTTTTCTCCCCTCCCAGAACTGACCTCTTTGGGCTCAGGGCACAATCCCCCAAGCATTCAGAATGTCGTCGTACAGTCAGTTCTACAAAAAAATACACCTAGTTCTCATAGTTAAGCGATTGGTGGTTCCTAGAAATAGCCGCATAAATGAAAAAAGCACAAAATGAAGAGATATTTAACATGTATTCAGGGCTGTCTTTAACATTCGCAGGGCCCAGGGAAAAGATCCTTGGATGGGACCCTATGTACATTTCCATAATGATTATTCCCCCTGGAATCTATACTATTATTTTTACGTGTATTTACAGACGTATATCGTGGGTATACTGCGAAAACTGACCAAGTCAAAATCTTCGATTATTGGTAAAATCAGATTAAGTTTTTTACTTTCTTAGTCATTACCTTTTTGTGCTTATTTAATATATTTCTTAATTTGATTTGACTTGGTCGTTTTTTCTGGTAACAGATATACCATAGACGAAGGACTTGATCATAAAAACCGAAAATCGTAAAATTTTCTCTTGGTCAGTTTTCGCAGTACACCCACGATATAGTTTGCAACTAAACAGTAGTAAACTCTTCTGGAAATGTCCTCCACATCCAAATAATCCTTTTAATCCATGCATTACAGCGCATACGAAAGCAAGGGAAAAGAAAATTTTGTATTCGGTAAAACTTGGATACACTTTCCTTAACAATACGTAATAGAGGACTATAATTTTCTTATATTTATTTATTTCATTTTATTAAAATCAAATAATTGCTTTTCCTGCCTATTTTTGAGAAAATACTTCAGTAATATCTGTAAAGTTAAGTTGACGAAGTACGGCAGCTTCAGCACTCATTATAATAAGATATTTAGACGAATCTGAACAATACTCACATCAGTGCCATAACTAGGGTATGGCGAAGGCGCCAACAGTTCCCGAAAAGTGATAAAAGTTTACTTTCCCATAAGTATTATTTTAATACTCAAACGTTAATTTATATGTTATAAAAGCGCTATTATTATTTATTTAAAAAAATTATATCCTACTTAACCAAAGTATTTCCTAATATGTCGCCATTCCGCCATATCGCCAATGTACTCCTCTGGTTATGCTTATTCACTGCAAGTTTTTAATGTCCCATTTTTTACAAAGATCGTTCATATCGCTATGGTCTTCCTGCCGTCCATGGGCCATGGATAAATGCCCCTTGGGTAAGACAGTCCTGTATATATTTCAGATAAAATAAAAGTGAATGCAAACGAATCAAATAAAATTCATACCAATAAATTTAGCCACAAGGACAAGTTGCGATGTGGTTTCCACTTCATCAGCTTGGGGAAGATTATCTGTTGATAAAGAGTAATAATGACGACGAAGGTGTCCGCGGTCCACTGTCCGCCAAGGGGAAGAGATAAGGAATGTTTCCACGAGCCTTCTTCTATGCAGCGCAGACTTGAAAATGCATACATCGGTCACATTCCGCGTTTCTTTGTTTTTAACAGGGACACCACGGGTCAAAATATAACAATAAGTATAGTGACCACGGTCAGTACAGTACAGTATTTTTGTATGTTTTACTCTCTTTTTTAAAGAAATTCTTTGCCACAATAAGGCATGCTGCTGGTTGCAATGACCATCCTGCTACCCCAACTTTTCTGCAGCTGTACAAACTTTTAAGCATCTACTGCATTTTAAAACCACCCAAGTCTGGGAACTGCACTGTAGAGGACAACAGGTCCCAACGAACTCAGATTTCCATGTCCTATCTAAAGTAAGTTTATTCAAAAATGGACAAGGAGCCTTCATTAGTGGGTGAGCTGAAATGCAAACTGAACCACATAATTGAAAATGAAGAGGTGTTAGATGATGTGGTCGAGCACGATTATGCATTGGCTCCAGTTGTTGACTGTGTTACAGGATACTTATGCAGACAGATGCTTAAGTATGTCAAGTGCCCAGTGTGTAGGTCTGCATTCGTATCCTCCGAAGATAATAGTCAACACCTGGTAGCTACACTCGTTAATATGAAGACAAGGGATTCATCCGAATATATACTTTTATTCATTCATTCGTAATATAGAGGAGAGTTTCACGAAACATTGTGAAAGGCAGAATGTGCTTGAGCTAATTATAGATGAACTTTTGAACACTCATAAAATCAGTTTCCCTTGCTCTGAGCATGCTGAGGATGTGATTGCGTACATCATAAAATATTATATTGACATGAGAATGCGGCAATTTACACAGCAGCGCAACTGTGAAAAAATGAAAGACAATCGAAGGAAGAAAGGGAATAATAGCAAGTTCACAAGTTGTTAGGTTTAAGTGACAATCTCCGTCTGAGCATTCAAATGCTCTGAACTAACTCCCCCCCCCTCCCCCCCAATGCTTTTTATATTTTGTTTTTTCCCTCGCTAATGGAACTTCAAAATAGATATTTACTTTTTTGTAGTTTACTTAATGTATTCGGCCAAAGCTGCGAAAACGCAGCATTATTTTGCCGTAGTTACATTTTTTTTCAACTACCATCTTTCGAACGTTTCTTGTGTAGTGAATATTGAAAACATTTATACAAGAAAAACCAAGTTTTTAACTATTTCTTGCCTTGGCCGGTAATAGGTTAATAAAATTATAATGTACCAAACTGTCATGTGCTTTCATTTGCAGATATACACACCGTAGATGCTCGAATATAGTGTGAAGGTTTTTTTTTATTACTTTAAGTAGGTATCAAGATGTTACATATTCTTTAGATTTTCTCGTGTAAAAAACGGGATTGGTCGCCATATACTCGGGCAGATGCGGTATATATGTGGGAGTGAGCAAGACAGTGAAACATAAGTGAACAGTTATTTGTGATGTACCTACTTCACGAAATTTTCTTTAAGCTAAATATGCTTTTGCAAATAGTAACTCAACTAATCAAAATATTAGAGAAGTCGAAAAGCTACTAATTTTTCATTTAATTTTAAACCGATGTCTTTAGTGCTATGTACAGAAACATACGTGTTTTGACGAAAAAGGTTGGGAAACGCACACTCCTACATAAAAGTAGTTATTATAGAGTAACGAACTGAAAAGTAACGATCTTAGCTTCATTAGCAATTTAATCCAGATTATGTTTACATATTATGCTGTGTAATTTATGATGGCGATATCGATAGGAATGAATTACAACTTCAAAATACGAAATCTTTTCTAATATACTTAGCCGTCTTACATTAAAACTTGGGCCGTACTGACACTAACACCTCTACCGACCATTGGTTGAACTAGAGCTTCACTTTGCGATCGGCTTATTCGACCAAGTACTCATTGTCAGACCTGTTATTCCAACGTGTTATTCTGTACCGTGATATTGTCGAAAGGCGGACGAAGTTTAACGCGTGTTGTTTATATGTAGGTAATTGTTTTCCAAATCGGGTATCTATGAAAATTTCCGCGTATCTCTGAGAGGTGGGATATTTTCATAAATAGTGTGTATCAGGGAAAACGTAAATGGAGTGCGCATAAAACAGAATTGGGTGTAATGTTTACTCCAATTTTTTTGAGTTATGGTAGATTTTCTTTGTTCATTAACCATATTTTATAATGTTGAGGTTGGAATATTTAAGCACACTTAATATCGGATATAAGCCTGACACGACGATGAATTCCATCGAATTAAACTTACTTAAAACGCATAAATATAAGACATACTTTGCGTTTGATTACCCAAAAACTACGATTTTATTTCAAAAATTTAATTGTAATTAAAGTCTTTTATTCTTAAGTTTTCTATTTTGTATTGAAATTTCGTCGAAGAAAATTTTTTAAATGTTTTAATTGAAAGTAGTTTGAGGCAGGAGACAGTGCAGAGCAAAGAAATATATATGAACAAAAAACTAAGGGGTAATACCAATGATAAGGAATATTTTTTTAACAGATGTGTTTCAAAGGAAAGCAATTGTTTTAAAAGTATTTGCCAATGGTGAAAAATATTATATTATGTAAGTGGTAATTTTTAGGTTGTTCATTCTTAGACATTGTTTTTATTATGAATGTGAGAATTTTTAAGGGATAGACAGACAAACAAACGATTGTATTAAAGGTGAAATTGTGACTATATAGTCACTTCTTACATTTAACCCTTCTTAATGGAAAGAGCATAAGTTTAGAGTTTGAGTTAGCCATCTTCATAGGAGCAATTAAAATGTTATTTCAGGACAAAGTTATAATTTTTTGCTCAGTTACATAACATTTTAGCACACATTTGCTGCAAACATTGTCAATGTAGAAATAATTTGCATTGAGAAAACATTTTAAAAGTTTTAAATTATAAAGCAAAGGAATAGCCAATTTCTAAGCAAAGAAACAATCCTTGTAATCTTCTTAGAATTGCACTAGTTTTTATTTCCCTTGTTGGCAGTTAATTACGCACCTACTTTGACAATGTGTATAGTGAACAAATAAGTTACATGGCTGTTTATCAAAGCCAGTTATATCACAGAAAAAAATTCTAAAGTGATGTGAATTTGAAGATGTAATACCATAAAAAGTATTGTTTTTATATTTTAAACTACCTTATAACAAAGACTAGTATTATTTAAAACTTTTGTGATTGTTTTAACATGAAAGAATTAGCTCCTATTTTTAAAATATTACAAATAACATCAGCTCAACATTAAACATCGTAATGCATTTACACAATTTTAGTAACAATGGAGTGGTTGTTTTATGTTAGAAGTTCATGATGAACTCCATAACCAACTCTTCCATCAAGGTTCATAATATATTGCAAAGATTCAGATATAAGTATGGAATTCAAAAATTATTTCTATTGAAAAGTGTTGACTAACCTAAAACATGCTTTAAGATTCAGACACAGTAAACATTCTTCTGAAAAATTACACCTTTAAGTATATTTATTTGTCTGTTAAATCATGGATAAAAAATTTGAATTATTTTGCAATGCTGCACAAATCTGTTTATATAGTTGTCTGTAATTCAAGTGTGGGTGAGGCTTGTGGAGAAATGTAATTAAATCATAAACGTCTCTAAGATAAAACAGGTCCATGAAATATGTAGATGATCTATTTAGCAATCGGAATTTTCCATTCCAAGCATTAATTTTGAGATATTAAAAAACCACTGCATGATCTATTTGGATAATATCAGTGAACTTTTTCGAATAAGCAAACAACAAATTTAGCTTAACCCATCTATGCCCAGAACTCTTATTTTCATTTAGATCAATAATACTTATATACAATACAATACAAAGTACATAATTACACCTTCCGGTAGGTTTTAGGCACACAGCACCAAATCCTGGCTATCTTTCTCTTAAAATTCTCATATCCCAACCCTTCTTTCAACAAATCTAATACACCTATCTTCTTCCTACCTAATTGCCTCTTTCCTAACATTCTTCCTTTTATGACGTATTTCAGTACATAAACCTTTTTCTTTTGACCCACGCATTTCTTCTATCTACCCATTATTACTCTAATTAAGTTCGTCTCTTCCCCTGCTATATTCAAAACATTCTCATTCATTTTCCTCTCTGTCCAACAGGTTTTCTCTAATCTACACCATACCCACATCTCAGATGCCTCTAATCTCCTCACATCTTCTTTTCTCATTGACCATGCCTCGCACCCATATAATGCTACACTTCATATCAGTTTTTTTCACTAACCTCTTTTTAATCTCTTTACTCAAGCCAGTGCCGTAACTAAGGTATCCATGAGAAAATATAGGCAGGTAAAACTATCATGGTTATATTTGTCTCTCTGCTTATGCACTTTCCATGTGATTATGATTGTGGTTTATTCCTGTTTAATGCCAATTGCCATAGAGTCAGTAGTCTACAAAATTTACCATCATTTTGATATATTTACTGTAAGAGTAGAATCATTAATAAGTTTTTGCGAGGAAGCTTCCATTGAATATAAAAGGTTACTTGGTTTTTCCAAAACCAGATGGCTGACTTTGATGCCATCTATTGAAAGCATTCTTACATTGTTTGAACCATGAAAGTCATATTTTATATCAATAGAATAATGCCCCACAATAATTTTGAAATATTTTGAGGATGAAAGAGCCGAGTTGTGGTTGCTTTTCATACATGAACAATCATCTTTGTTTCATACAACTATCTTAAGAATTGAAAACTCAAATGCTACTGTAATGAGGCTATCAATGACTTAATACATAAATTGAAATCCAGAATAGAATTAGATTTTGTCTCAGTTCATTTAAGATGTATACTGAGAATACTGGAAGAGAGCAATAATAATATAACCAAGGATTTTTTAAAGTATGTACTCAAAAATATTCTACAATACTAGCTTAGAATACCTAACAAAGTGGTCAGAACAACTTGATTAATTTGATGTATTTGATTGGTGTGTTTTGAAAAAGCAAATTAGATGGAAAGATGTTCAAGAATGTATAGAATTTTTATGAAAAATTTTCAACCATGTAAAATTAAATGAAAGTCTCTTATTTGATAAGATTAGTAGAGTAAATTTATATTGTTCCAGAAGAAAAGCTTTTGAAGTGGAACGAGGAAAAGCTTTCTGTGGAAAAGCGATGGTTGGAAATTTTTCAACACTTTAAAAGTAATTCAGTTCCATTTGAAAATGTATGTACTTGTTCTGGTTGAGTTCAGTCTGTCACTGTTGCTATAATTTGATCAATCGTCACATCCATCATATCATCCACGTATGGGAAAACATATTCCTTCGCACACTTTACAGACTTTTGTAGAAATTGAAATGTAACTTGCCCATCCTCTTCATTTGCAATTACTTGCCCATAAAAATTCTTTATACATTCTCTCTTAAGTGTCCTTATTAAAGACAAATTTAACCACTGCAAATGAACAAATAGAAAGCTCATTTTGAGAAACAGTGCCACCGGTAGGTTTTGGAGCTTGATACTCTTGTGCTTCTGCTTCTTCTTCATCCATAGATGTGTCACTCAAATGTCGTATATCAGAATCAGAGTCATGAATGGAAAAGCCATCAGGTTCTTCACTAGAAGAGCTCAATTCAGGTTCAATCCGTGACATCTTTTCTCTCTTAACTTTTGGTGTCGAGGTCCCTGATGGTTCAGCTACTGCATCATTCAACATTGATTCATAAATACTTTTTCCTGGTGGTAAATTTAATTTTTTCTTCCTCTGTCGCAAAGGCTGCATACCTTCAATCAGCTTTCTTGGAGAAAAGTTTCAAAGCTTGAAACCCATTGAGGGTTATTTTGTTCATTATCGTCAGTAGTAGTTGCCCTGGGTAATATTTTTAAGACTTGCTTTCTGTCTAAGGGAACTAATCCCGTGCCTTTGAAACCTGCTTTGATATTTTTTGAGCAGTCGTCTGGACCCATAGCATTAAGGCACTTATTTAGGAGGTGGAGAAATTTATCTTTTGGAATACTACTTCCTCTATTTTTATTTTTCCATTCCCCTAACACTGACCTCCATTTAATTTTTAGAGTCCTAAAAAAGGCGATGTCCAGGGGTTAGGTTATTCCAGTGCTATTTGGAGGCAACAAAACAAATCTTATGTTGTTCTGAACACATTCATTTATTACTTGCAAGATTGTCCCTTATCTAAACTTTTAGAGCATTCTTGTCATATTTCTTGAAGTAAGGCAGAATTATTGTTCGAAACCAATCCTCAAAGATGTCCATGGTGACCCAACAACTCTTCAATCTATCATAAACAGTTCCTTTTGGCCCACCCTTGGTCCATGTGTTATACAGGTTTTCAGCTTTAAATGTGACATATGAAAGAAGTAACACTCCATTAGCAGCTGCTGTAAACATGACTGATGTACTGGACTTGGAGGTGTCTACAATTCTTTCTGGATGGTGGCAACCACGCCTGATAATGACATTTTTTCTTCCAGGATCATCAGTCATGTTAGTCTCATCATAGTTTATAATGAGATTTGCATCAACCCCCTCCAGCATAGTTTCAAGTTCATCAAAATATCTAATTATCACCTCATCGTCAACCTTAGCCCGAGCTCTTTTCAAATTTTGGCACAGTCTCTGTGACAACTGTTCTTTGTGCCGGGAAAGAAATGAATGAATCCAGTCATGGCCAGGTAAATTATTTGCAAATCACTTCTCAACTACTCCTTTCCGATCAAGGAATGACTTGATAGAAAGAATGATCTGAAGATCACTATGCAAGCAGGCATAAGCTGTTATAATGCGCATGAGAAAACAGGAGAAAAAATCGAACCTGATTCCCGGTCATGGCAGATTTTTTCTCCTGTTTTCTCATGCTCATTATAACAGCTTATGCCTGCTTGCATTTACATCTTAACTTCATCTAAATTTTATATTTTCCCCTTTCATTGAATTAAAATAAAATTTTTATTTGTTCACCATTTAAATAATTTAGTAAAAATTAAACTCAGGCATAATATGTATTTCATTTGCCATCAATGTTTGTAGAATGCAACTAAAATTAAAATTAAATATTAAAATCTAAAACTTTATGTAAAAGACTCAATGTTTTGCAGAAATCTTGAAATAACACTTCTTATTTTAGAATTAGTAATTGCTTGAAGAAACAATTGATTTCACTTATTTATGCATATTGTTAACTCGACTGAAAAAGTAAGAAGATAAAATAAATGAAGTTTTAATGTTTCATAGGATTATCCATACAAAACGGCAGCCATAATTAAGGAAGCAAGACAAGGTATATGGAAATACAGAAGGAAGTTTCACTGCCATAGATAAGGAAACTCCAACAGATCGTCAGGTTAGTTTAGTTTTATCTTTGCATGTGGTTTATACACCCACCCACTTGGCTCACTTTGTTAATTTTCTTTACCTAAATGTCAATAATGAAGATAATTTAAGGTTCATTTAAAATATAAATTTCCTGTCCAGTTACTTTGAAAAACTAAAAATCAAGACAAAGTTTTTAATTTGAGTTTATTGATAAATAGATCTTTTTTCCCCTACCATCATAATTAAAGATATTTTTACAACTTTCCAAACTGGAACCTTTACATAATTCCGAAATCTACTAAAAAATTCATCTTGGAAAATGTGGTATCATTCATTCCCCCTACATTTTCAGTCTTTCATCCTATATCTTAAACTCCCTTCTTAATGGGAGTTATTATAATAAATTAGTTTTTGCAAGTTTTTTCCTTGAGAAAATATAGTCAAGTAAAATGACCATGGTTATTATATATTTGTCTCTCTGCTTATGCACTTTCCATGCAGTTATGATCCTTTCCCTTATCTGTCCTCCCTAAATTACAATTTGCGTAACATTTGAGAAAAAAATTGTTTTATCTAATAAGTAGTCTAAGCAGGATTTAAAAAGTAGATTCTGATTTTTCATCAAAACATTTAAAAATATTTACTTGTGTACACATTTCTGACAAATGTTCTAGCCAAGGATTAGAAATTTCCTATCTATCTTATTTCCGTTTAAAAAAAGTTTTTCAAAAAAGTTTCATTAAACCAAAAAATTTGATGTGGCCAACGCATGACTTTCTCCATATTTGGGGTATAGATATTTAAATTATTATGAATAGCATTATAAGGAAAAATTATTATTTCATATTGTAAAAGAATAGAGCCGTCCTTATTGCCATAAATTAGGTATATTTTGAATAGCTACGTTTACAGAATTCACCGTTACATGGTGGTGGCGCTGTATACTGGAAATTACAAAAAATTACGAAAAAGTTAAATATCTCCGAAATGGTTCTACAAAAATTTGTTTCAAACAAAACTTGGAAGAAATCTTATTCTCTACAACTTTGGTCCTCACGAAGATTACCAATAACGATGTTTTTAAGGAGAAAACCGAAAAACCGGTTATTTATAAATAACTCCTAAACAGTAACTACAATAGCAAATTGTTTCAAATGAAAGTTGTAGGAAATTACATTCTCTATAACTTTTGTATAGAATTGTATATACAGTAATGACGTTTTAATGAAGAAATATCACAAAAACCGAATCGGGTTTCGAATAAACCTCGACTTCCGGTTAACCGTTATTGTCCAAAAACTAATCAGTTCTTTGTGCTCCTGATAAAGTGTTATATATGAAGTTTGGTAATGATATGGCACGTATTTTTTGAGTTACAGCGCCCAAAATCACATACACACACAGACATCATTCCGAAAATAGTCTAAACGTGTACTAGGGACCTCAAAACGTGTATTTCCGTTGAAATCTCGAAGGGATCTAATCCACAGCACCATGAAAACGTTTAAAATGAAATGAAGTCATGCAACTTTAGGAGAATTTAGATGAAATAACCTCTTACCTTTGATGATTCCAACGCGGTACGAATCTGGCAACTTCTGCTCACAAACACTTTTCCAGTAAGCACTAAGGTCCGCTGATGAGGTCCCAGATTATGAATTTATCCTCAGGAATACAAAAATCCGTCACTTCCGAAAAAGGTGTACTTTATTGGCACTATAGAGAAAGAACACGTCCACCCGTCTAGGAAGGCAAAGTTTGACTGACTGGCTAAAATGGCGGCAAAAAAAAGACGCTCGCGGCGCATGTGCGAAGGTTGATTTTCAGTGGGTAGATTACTATCGCTTGCTAGAACCAACCCAGGTAAACGTGCCCGAGCCATTGTGACGTACCCGATAAAATGATCCTATACCTGTTCCATTTCAGGAACGCGACGAGAGGCTCATAGGAACTATTCCACAAGCTCTGGCCAAAAACGCTCGGAAAGTCGAGGCTCCTGGAGAAAGGCAGGTTCAACCTTTACGTAAACCAGGAGACCACCTATCGCGGCAGAATTAGGAGGGCGGAGACAATAATGTGAATTAATTTCTTGCACATAAGTAAGCGACCTGGCTTCTACAGTGGGAAATTAAGGGTCTAGGGAAGGGTTTGCACAAGTGGCGTGCCAAATTCATGTCAATATATGGCCTCGCGTGCCATTAATAAATTTTAATATAACTGAATGATCATTCTTTATTAGTTGAGCACCCTGGTTTTATTAAAGAAGGATAACAATGTAAACGGTGTACATTTGTACGTATCAGTCTGAATTTCCGTATTTTGCATTGATTCAGTCATATAGGCGGCGATAGAGAACACGAGACGGAAGACACATGAATTATAAAATCTGATGTGGCCAGCACATGACTTTCTCCATATTTGGGGTATAGATATTTAAATTATTATGAATAATATTACGAGGCAAAATTATTATTTCGTATCGTAAAAGAAGACACGTCCTTGTTGCCGTAAATTACGTATATTTTGAATGTTTACAGAATTCACCGCTACATGGTGTTGGCGCTGTATGCTGGTATTAAGATAAAGCGCAATAGCATATCCGAAATGGATGGTTCTACGAAAATTAGTTTCAAACAAAACTTGGAAGAAATATTATTCTCTACAACTTTGGTCCTTACGAAGATTACCAATAACGATGTTTTTAAGGAGATATTTAACGGAAACCGAAAAACCGGTTATTTATAAATAACTCCTAAACAATAACTCCTATAGAAAATTGTTTCAAATGAAAACTGTAGGAAATTACATTCTCTATAACCTTTGTATAAAATTGTATATACAATAATGATGTTTTAACGAAGAAATATCGCAAAAACCGAATCGGGTTTCGAATAAACCCTGACTTCCGGTTATCCGTTATTGTCCAAAAACTAATCAGTTCTTTGTGCTCATGTTAAAGTGTTATATATGAAGTTTGGCAACGATATGGCATGTACTTTTTTAGTTAGAGCGCCCACAATAACATACACACACACACAGACATCATTCCGAAAATAGTCTAAACGTCTTCTAGGGACCTCAAAACATGTATTTCCGTTGAAATCTCGAAGTCGGTTTTTTTCATGAATACAATACTTTCCCATTAATACGTATGGAGAAAGTAACAAGGCTATTTCACTGAAGATTTTCATTTTGAAATGTCGCTCTTAACACTTCCGTGACTGTGCAGGGTACTTTAGGTACCCCAAAAATATTATTTTATAAATAACTTTTCTAATGAATTTTTTCTGTTACTGTCCTTTGTTGTACTTGTGACAACAGCTTTCTCATTATTATTTTGGAAATATTGGCAAATATTGTCGAGGTTTTCTTGCGATAAATTAGAATTATATGACGGAGGTCCCACAGTTACCCCACATAGGCGATGGCATTTGGTGTTTTCACTTTTGGACTTAGGACTAATAAGCCGCAATTTGGATTGTATAAATAAAATTAGGTATATATATTCAGACTATATGAGTATATCTTTTCGTAGCATGGAAATTAATGATTTATACAAATTGAAATCTCTGAATTTTTGTTGCAGTAACGGTAACGTAATAGGCATATCTGGGTAAAATATGACCCAATATCCTTGTTATATGAGAATATTATATTGATTGAATGATAATTGAATAGCATTGTGTGATCGGTTTCAGCTAGTGAAAGTCTTGGTCTGGAAAAGAATTTATTATATTCGAAAATAGCAGAAAGCATCGACACAGTAACGAATTCTCGTGATGTCTCATCAAAACTTCGCCATGGGTCCCGAATGAGTTTTTTGTCGTGAGGTGTACATGCTAACTCAAATCAAAAGTAACGAGAATTTACAGGAGGCGAAATAGTGATTATGTGTTACAAAGATTCATTCCTCTTTATTGTAGTACAATGTAAAATATTTTCTCTCGAAGAAAGAAAAGTTTTATTTTGTCAAATACCACTGAAATTGATATAGGCATTTCATAAGGTTGCAGCAGCCACCTTCTTCCCTTCAAACTTTCAGTAGCAATAACAATTAGTGATTAGCGACATTGTACACGATAAGAGTTTATGATAACCCTCTGTAGAGTTCTAAGGACTAATGCATCGTCCGACTTATGAACCCCCCTTTCTTTAGTCATCAGGAAAGGGAGCGCAATTATCAAAAAATGATTTGTCAGATTCTGAGAGATTAAGAGAAATTTCTCCTATAATTATCGACAGGGCCGCCGCAACCCATATGGCCGCCGGTGTGCAAAACAAAATTTGCCTCCCCCACTCAACATGGTAGTATATACTGCAGGATACTTTTTTAAATGAAAAAAAAAACTGTAAGACATACCGGAAATTATTTATTACAGCTCTGCAAAGGTGAATTTTCCTATTATTACAGTCTTTCTAAACATGAGAAAGAGAAAAGAACAATATAGTTTATCACCAAAAATTGCATTTACGTAGTTTAAACGGTTCACAAGGATGAAAAACTTTTTATTGTTAGAAGAAATTAAAAAATAATCTAAACTAATATTCTTTGTACTAAAATTGTCTAAACAGAATTAACGATTTTAATATTAAATGAACACTCATTAACAAATAAATTACATGTTATTTAAGAGACTTTACTTTCCTGGCTTTATAAGTAGACATTTTTAAAAAATGATGTCATGTACATTCAACTTATCAGACAGTTCGTGTTCTATGGATATCATTGCTAAATTTGCGACATTGTCAACCTTAAAAGAGTTTAAATAATAATTTTCAGTTTTGAAAAACTATTTCTCCCGAAGCTACAGGCACAGGTAATGTCAGATAAATGCAGATGCCAATGGCAACATTTGGAAATGAAGAGATTAAATCATTTTGAAGAATATAGTCCAATACTTCACATGTATCCATTTCACGCTTTATGTAGAGCTTCAGTATTTCTCCAAATAAATACTCCCCATCTAAATCTGATTCACTTAGATTTGCATCAGTCAGCTTATTATCCAATTCCTTACATTTAGCCAATAGCTCGCCACCCTTCGAATCATTGAGTTTTGATGTATCATGAAACATGCTGAACAACTCACAGTGATCATTTAAAGTTTAAAATCTTTCTCTCGATGAAAATATAGTCCTGTCCAAAATAGTGAAGAAAAAATTTATTTTAAAATCAATCGTGGCATTTAGTTGTAAATTAGTGACAATTTCATACTGAAGAAATGAGGAAATAAAAATTTCAAAATAAAATATGAAGTGAAGCGTTCTTATCGATAAGCAAGCGTCAACGTTGATTTTACTTTTACTTTAAATTAGTCTGATTTTACGTTTTCGTCATTATCAGTGAGCCTTGTCCAATTCTAAGCGGTAACAAAAATATTAAGACCTAGAAAGGAGGGTGATGCAACATAAAAAGGCAAAGAACCACAGCTCTAACGACTCGTAAATTTCAATCACAAACTTAGGCAAAAAAGTAAAATTATATTTTACAGTAAAGTCTTCGATGCTAAATTCATCGAAATGTATTGCGTAAACGGGAAACAAATAATTCAAGTGATTTCTTTCCATAGGATAAAATCGATGATAAAAATAAAAGTTTTCCTCTATTTTTCTTTAAAATGTTCCCTGTTCATAGATTGTGTGCCAATTTCTTCTAAAAATAAGAAGCCTAAACATAAGATATCGATATATACGTTAAAATCACAACAGTACTTATAATGATTCACGAATTGATCCTTATTTTCTGTAGCAAGCAATTTATTATCTGATCACAGTCAATGGACACAGACAGTAAGGATGTGAGTTTTTTTTCTTGAATGCATTTATTAATGCTCCAATAGATGGAATCAATTATAATATACAATATTTCTCTTGTTTAATAAAAAAATTATTAACTCAGACATCGATTTCACACTTTACAAAAAATAGGGCAGGCTGAAGGTTTACTCTCTAACTGCTTTTCCCCAGAATACTACCTACAGAAGAGTGAGCTTGCATTAGCAAAGAAATCGATTTTGCCCATAAAACCAGATGTAAATGCACTTGAAAACATTTTTGCACTAGAAATACGTTTTACTTATTGAATTTCTTACGATCAAAGTAACTGTCATCCCCTCACATACACTGCTCCTAATTATTTTATACAGTAAAACCTGTGAAAGACGGAATCCTGTAAAAGACAAAAATTTTGGAAGATTGAAGGGATTCTATATTCCTACATTTTGATGAAAAACGGCTATTTTAGCCTGTTCAAGGCGGAAGATCTGTGAAAAATGGACATTTAGTCGAGTCTCATGAGATTCCGCTTTTCGAGGGTTTTACTGTATTAGATCAAAGTACACAAGAATAAATGAAGCGATATTGACCTCTAATGCAATGAATAGTTTCGTTGCTCTAAACAGCGATATGAATTAGGTACTATCATCTAAGTTTTCAGGAAGGAAAGCGAAACATTTATTAATTCTTTCATTTATTATACAAATACTTTCCATTGGAAAGTTGACAAAAAATGTCTGCACGGTAAAAAACAAAGATCGTCTCGAATATAATGCACTTTATCCTGAAAATATACAAATGCGGGTCATGTTAAATTCAAAGTTCAAGTAGTTAATTTATTTAAGAATTATCAGATTTATGATGCGTAGTGAGCCTATTAATGTAACACAAGGTCAATAACATACAGTGCATGTGATAAATTTAGTGAATATCGCCACAAGTTTCTTTAAATTCAGCTCCGAAACCTATAATAAAATATTTTGCCATTTTCACTTTTACAGTAATTTCGGGATCGCGTTATATCCCAGACAACACCACACATCTACTAGCATGGAAAAGATACATACCTCTTATTGTTAGACAACAGATGTGAAATCCAAACTATCAGATGGTCTAACTCTAAAAACCAGCAATTTTAAGTAGAATTAGATCACACGGGAAAGAAACCTGTACAAAACGAATTCAAAGCACCAGCGGTGTCTCGATCTTCCTCCAACGACTAGCAATGAAATACTAACGAAAATAGCAAGGGAGAGAAATGAAAGTTCGTAGAATAATGACCTCTGGTTTGCAACCGGCATTTCCGAAACAAATGTTTTGGGAATACTCTTCCCCGATGTAAGAAGAAGAAGAATCTTAAATATTTGTTTTAAGTGCTCCAAGGGACACCTGCCCTGGAGAAGAATGTGTTAGAGCTATGGGAAATACCCGCGGCGTAGATTCCAAAAGGCTGAGACGTAGTATTGCCCTTTTTCGGTCATTGCCGACAATGTCCCCCAGAAAAGGGGATTAAAAACCCAGAGAGACCCTTCTCAGCGGGTACGCGGTTGAAAATATTTCGGCTGCTCTGGTTTTCCCCGTTACCCCTTTCATTTTGTAGGCAGGTAGGCAAAATTCGGCCGCCCTCACCCTCCATTGACTCATCGTTAGGCAGCCGCAAAAATCTCAAGTTCCGCCATACCTCTCAGGGCGTTATTCCATGGAAGAATTTTTTATAAATCGTTTTTTCGGTTTCCATCAAATATCTCCTTGAAAATGTCTTCCAAGTTTTGTTTGAAACAAATTTTCATAGGACCATCCATTTCGGAGATATTTAACTTATTCATAACTTCCAGTGTACAACGCCACTATCTTGCGGTGAATTCTGTAAACATATTCAAAATATAATTTACAGCAATATGGACGACTGTATTCTTTTATGAGACAAAATAATAATTTTCCCGTATAATCCTATTCATAATAATTGAAATATCTATACCCCAAATATGGAGAAAGTCATGTGTTGGCCACATCAGATTTTTGTATTATTATGTTTATTTCTGTTTTGTTTAAACTTGGATTGTATATGACTTTGATTTTGTCTGAAAACGATTTCATGAGAAGTATTTTTAAGTGACAAAGTGGGGGTCGACTTTATGGCAAACATGACTAATCGTGTATTTTCATTAAAAAAAGTAGGCGTTGACTTATATGCAACTTTGCAGTGAAGGATTGGAGACAATGTACCTGTTAGGTCCTGTTGGTGAGATGGTCTGGGTTCAATTTATCACGGGTAACAGTACCTTCTTTATTAAATTGGAATTTTTAATTACTAGATGCATTTCGCACGTAATAATGTTGATATATCCATTAATAGGTCAAAACATTATTAGTTAATAACACTATGTGGTAAATTAGGTACTATCCTGTTATCTCCCCCTAAAAAATTATTAATTTTTAAGGTTGCTAAGGAAACGTTAAATATCCTTCACATGACTGATTGGCTGGTCTCGACATTTACAAACCCAATCACCGGACAACGGGGAGGAATACTTTGGTTCCGGGTGAGGCGAGTGGGACGGTAGTGCCTGGAGACGACTACCCATTAAATCAAAGCGAACCGAAGGCTCTTCGATATATCCTTTCAATGTTATATCCTCTTGACTGTTGCACCGCAAAAGGAAGGATATATTGATGAGCCTTCGGCTCACTTTGTTTTAATGGGTAGTCATCTCCGGGCGCTACCATGCCCTTCGCCTCACCCGGAACCAAAGTATCCCTCCCTGTTGTCCGATGACTGGATTTGTAAATGTTGAGACCGGCCAATCAGTCATGGGTTAGGAAAGCTACTGCATATTCTTTATTATTTGGCAAATTATAACAATGTCAACCAAGACATTATAACATTGAAATACCCTTTGGGGAGAGATAACAGGATAGTACCATAAATTATAATTGGATGTGCTATGATCAACAATATTATCATTAGCTTTTGTTTTGTTCGTTAGCAGTTCTATATTCAGTATTGTTAATTTTCATTCATGGAGTAGGTTTTTTGTTCATTCTCTTGATGGGTAGATCTTTGAATCTTTCTGCTGGACTCATCCAATTTGGACATTGCGATGGTTGTCTGATCTCTGGTGAGATTCTTTTTCAAGTTATTGTCTGAAGATATAAAGTGTTTTGTTGAAGGTGAAGCTTTTTTCCTTGGTGAAGGTGATGTCTAGGTTACTGTATGGTGAAAAGGAGGAGGGTGTTATATATATGGTCTTAGGGGAAACCTTGTTTACAGTCTTTAAGGAGATGAAAAAATCCATGCCTCTTTCCCTCCCTATCTCCTCAATATCTCCTCTTCCCCTACATCCATTTCCCCAAAATATTCACAATCTCTTAGCAGATCAGTCCATAGCATCCCACCCTCACAATAAAACCTTCCGCACCTCCATTAAGAAGCTTAAATAATCCTTTCCTCCTTTATTTATGGACTGCTAAAACTAATATATCCATTAAATGGGTATTTATTACTCATATGGATATTATGAATTTTCTGAGTGAATTCTGGTAGGTCTGTAGTGCACTGTTCAATCCACTGAAAGCCCCCAACGAGGAGCCAATGGCATAGTCTAAGCTCTTCGTTTATGAATGAGAGTTGTGTGATTTTTTAGGTCCCTGGCATGAAGTTCATTCTTCCGTAAACCTAATGCATTAAGAGTTGTCAGTGAAGAAGAACTTCACTTAGACTTTTTCTGCATTGGCTGAAAGATTTGAGGGAGGGTAGTAGACAGAGAAGAAATTTGTCTAGACCTTTTCCATGTAGTGTATGAGATTGAAGGGTAGTAGACAGAGAAAAACTAGCCTAGACCCTTTCTGCTGTAAATGTGTAATTGAAGGGCTGGAGGTAGGGAGTGATATTGCCTATAGGCTGCTATGATTGAGATATTCTTAAGAGTGTTAGGTTGGGTATGACTTAGCCCACACTCTTTCTAATGTGACTGAGGAGTACCGTCCCTCTCCCTCCAGATATGTGCATGTGAATGCACTATACTTTTTCAATTGGAAGAGGTGGTAGTATTTGAAATCAAACCTAAAATAATGGGGCATGGAGAATCATTTCCTTAAAGACTGCCAAAAACAAGGTTTTCTCTAGGTTCATAATTATTGCATCATCTTAACACCTGCATTTTCCTAGTCATTAGCTTCACCAAGGACAGTAGCCATATCTTGTAGCTAAACACTTTATGCCCTCTGGCAATGACTTGGGCTGGAAGGCTATCTCTTGCGTCTAAATCACCAGTATTCTTTCTTCTGTCAAAAAGTCCTGTTGGTCCGAATCTGTCGGAAAGATTTGATTAGTTGCTCATCACGCAGATGAACAAATAAAACCTCAGGCAGGAATAAAAATTCTGCAATCCTCTTTATAGAACTGTGAAACCATGAAGCAAATTCCACTGATAAACATTGTGAAGAGCATTTCCAAATGAAAATTTTGCCATGCAGCTACTTAACTAACATTGTTTGCTAGTAGCAGAGCAGAGTGGAGGGGGTAGATCTACATTAAAGCTTGCAGGTTGATATATTCCGAGAATTAAGCACAGGAGTTACTGGGGTAACACCAAATATTCATATATATTAGAAGACACTGTCATGAGTATAGAATTGGCGAGACTGGTTTTATGTTAGAGATATAGTTAAGTTCACTTCATTGTGATAACTGCTAATCTGTCTGTAGACAGATTGGTGATTATTGTCCATTAAGCCTGGGTCTCCACATAATCCTGTTTTCCTGAAAATTCTTTATCTCTTTATAGTTCTCCTTATACAATTTCAGTGCCTATTACTATGTATTATTTTTCAAAGTTTCCATACTTCTGTTCCAAGCAATGTGATACTCCATACATAACATTTTTTCTACATCTTCTGTGTGTATTCTTTTTTCCCGTGAGATAATACTGTATCCTAAAATGAGAGCTAACGTATATTAGAGAACTATTAACCAAAGCCAGACATGAATTTAGAAGAATTTTTAAGAGTAATGCAGTACAAATTAGGAGAAAATAAATCCAAGTTCGTAGTGTTTTAACCATCAAATAAAGAAAAACAAAGAAAATCAGTCCATATTTACATATTTTTATGAATGAAGAAAAAAACCTAGCACTATGAAAAATCGAAAATCCCATGTAAACTTATGGGAAAATATAAATGTCTTATGGATTTGAACTCGGGACACTTTATCAAACGAAAATATTTTTTCAGTGACCTCATAGCAGGTAGAAACGAAATGCCATTTACCACATATCTTTACGACGAATGGTTCTCGAGAAATACGCCGCTTTAATGCTTCACGTACGTACATAGAATTTTAATATTATAAGAAGGCTAGTGTACCCACCTGGCCTAGGATGAGAAAATTTTTTATTGAATGCATGCATAGGTTATGTTTAAAATTAATAACAAAACTGCCCAAAAATTGCCTTGTGAACTTTTTTTTACCATATCAACGAAATTTGCATACAAAAAAGTCTGCGATGAAAGCATCAAAATGTGATAAGAAATTTGTCAGGAACATGGTAAAAAAGCTAATAAAAAATATTGCTTTCTCAAAGTAAAATTTGCATTGACTTTATTTAATTGCAATTAAGATCTTATTTTAGTCTTAATTATACAAACACATCACAACTTTTACACAAATAATGTTCTGATACATTTATATTTAAAATTAAATTTAAATTTAAAATTGGCTCCTTAAAATTTGTTAAGCTGCAGTTGAACATGCAAAAATATTCTTTTAATGCATTTGAACAGTCTTGATTGTTTTACGAAAGAAGTGAGCTTTTTTTCTAATTCTGTTGCGTTCATCTTACCAATGCCAAAAAAATACAAACATGAAGAGAATTGACTGTGTCTTATGTAATTTTTCTAATCTAATGGAAAAAAAACTTTAATTTCATACAGTTACTTTATACTAACTGTTTTAAACTTAGATATGTATCCGCTCACGTTAATTAAACAGTTTACGTAACGAAGGTAAACATGATTTATGATTTCTCAACAATGAATGCTTCATCGCAACGTTATAAATTAATATTCAAATTTCAAAACATAACATAGCTGTTACATCTGTTTCCATTATACAAAGATATATAAAATAATCATTTTACATAAGAAGAGACATTACATATACATAAACATTATGCAGTTTTTTAAGAGTATTACAAAGTAAAAATAGAATAAAAATATAAGAAACCCAATATAAATTTAAATATATAATAAAGTGATAGTCTTATTGCACATTAAAAATAAATTGTATACAGATAGTTAAGAATTAAAATAATTACAATGGATAACATAATAAATTACAAGAAGATATTTAAGATGTTTAAGAGATGCAATTTAGACATAATATTGTTCTTAAATATACTTAAAGAAATAAAAGGATCTAAATTAACAGCATTTGCTAGATACATTATTCTATCCAAAGGCACATTTGCTCCATATTTAGTATGATGCCAATTCACTAGAAAAAAATTGTGCTGTCTCAATTCCCTTTGTGGAATATGAATGTTTACTATTGCAAGTAAAGTAGGACAATCTACAATGCCGATAACTAATTTATATAAAAATAAGAGATCATTATATTTCCTTCTAGTAGATAAAGATGACATATTGACATAATTTAGAATATCAAAATCATCAGTGTGATATTGTAGGCCTAGATGATGTAAGTAAAACCTTAAAGATTTATGTTGAATACCTTCAACAGAGAAACTTAAAACTTTAAAATGAGGACACCAAACAGGTGTACAATATTCAAGATTTTATCTTACAAAAGAGAAATAAAGTAATTTAAAAATATTCGGATTTTTAAAGTCTTAACAATGGCAATAGATAAATCTGAGCATTTTACATGCTTTATTTCTAATATAGTTTATGTGATCATTAAATGCCAAATTATTTGAGAAAAGAGCACCAAGGTCCCTAATATTTGAAACAGATTCAAGAGTAGTACCGTTACCCAGTGAATATTGATAAAAAATATGATTCTGATTTCTACAAAAAGATATTGTTTTGCATTTATTAAAACTAATTGTAAGTTCTATATCATTATCATAACACCAATTTTCCAGGGAGGTTAAATCTGACTGAAGATTTAAACAGTCAGAAGGTGAAGTTATTATCTTGAATATTTTAAAATCATCTGCAAAAAGAAGAATGTAGCTGTACTTAAAGACTAAATTAATATCATTAATAAATAATGTGAACAATAAAGGAGTGAGATGTGATCCTTGCGGAACATCAGATGTGACCTCAATTGGCTTTGATATAAAATTTTTAAATTTCACATACTGAGTCCTGTTTGTGAAATAACTTTCAAACCATGACAAGAGTGGATTAAAAATACCCAAGTTCTTTAATTTTAATATTAATAGAGCATGATTGACTTGATCGAATGCCTTCGAGAAATCTACATACATATATTGAGTCTACTTGATTTCCTTCTTCCAAAGCATTATATATGAATTGCTAATAACATAGAAGATTGGTGCAAGTAGACCTGCCATGTACAAAACCGTGTTGTTCGTCTATAATAATATTTTTAACAGCAGGAAGAAATGTATCCATTATTAAAGACTCAAACATTTTTGGTATGCTGGAGATGGTAGAAATAGGCCTATAGTTGTAAACATTTGATTTATCATCACACTTACATATTGGCCTAACAAATCTTTCTTCCCATAACTTAGGAAATATACCTTTAGAAAGGGAAATATTGTACAAATAATAAAGAGGAATCGAAAGAACATATTTGCATTTCTTAAGAAAGTAAGAGGGAATACCATCATTGCCTGGAATGTTTGAATCATTAAGGTTATTAATCTTGGTAAATACATCACTTATTTTAATATCACAAGAATTAAGAGAAATTAAATCAGTCTTCTTCATAGTTGTTGAGAGCTTAAAGTTACTTAGCTTTGAATATGTTGACTCAAAATGATTTGCAAACAAGTTTACAATATCTTCGCCATTCATGGCAGTTTTATCACCTAAAAAATGTTATTAGGCAATTCATAATTTTTCCGTTTATTAATAATGAAAGACCAAAAACTTGAAGCGTTAGAGTTTATCTGATTTTCTGCTTTAGAAATGAACACAAAATGCAACTGTTTACAATGTGAACCTTCTTTAAGAAAACGGGGGTGATTAAATAATAAAAATTGTCATTTAATGAAATTAAAATTTATAACTGGCACGCGGGACCACATACTGACATGAATTTGGCATGCCACGTGTGAAAGGTAGCCGATCTCTGATCTATGCATATGAATAAATGTTAGATACAGATTTATATCGCCAAACAGGCTGGAAAAGAGAAAGAGGTTTCAGCTGATAGACGGTTTGAAAGGGAAAGAGAGCTAATAAGACATAAAGAAGACCGCGGAAAATAGGAGTATATGGAGAACCAGGTTTAACCATGAATAATCACGGACCTGTCTACGGACAGACTACCTATGATGATGATGACGTACATCTTGATGGGAAGGCGCCCCCGACTACTTAGCGCCCGAGTGCTATGCACCCCTTTCACCCCGGGTAGGCGCAGCTCTGCATTAGAGACCTTGGAAAGCGAAGTGTCAAATCTAATAAGATGAACATCAAGCTGAGATAAAGTTTTCTCTTCAATTCCTTCGTGGAACGTTGAATTTCAACAGCGAGCGTAGAAAGGACAATACACTCATACGAATGCACCAATCAAGATTGTTCCCTTCAATTATCTCCACGCTTGAAATTCCAGGTCGCCTAGGAAACTAGGAATCTTTCCTTCGTTGACCCCTTTGAGGGAGGCGCACCTCCCTTTTCTGGAAGAAAGCCACGCAAAAATATTGACTTATTCATAAACTGAGAGTTGCACCAAGAGAACATCCTTCCAAGGGCAACTCTCCAAAAAGTGGGCAGACACACGAACATCTCGGGAAACATCGTATTCGTTTCTAAATTCTCTTTTTAAAGTTCGTCGTTTAACGCGTTTTTTCAACAACTAAAACGATTCGCGTAGAATTCGTCGATAATATCACAGTAGATGATACGCCCTGAGTATTTCTGGTATAATTTTGTGAATGCGTGACTAAAATTCGCACCTTAAGCCCTCATCGTTTAGACGAATCGCCGAAGTCTTAAAATCTTTGGGCAATTATGGCGGAAACCAACGCATTTTTTGTTTGGCGTTCAACACGATGTCGCGCAGCCACGCGAGTTAAAGGTTTTATTCGAATCATTGTGTAAATTCGATACTTGACAAATAAACCAAATTCTGCCGTTCTTTTAAAGCCTATTCTTATGGTAATTCTTTATTCATATGCCACTCTTTAGTTCGTTTTCTCGGCTCGCATCATAAAACTCTCGAAAATAATTCTAACCACTCAACGTTTAGTTTGACTTAATATAACTTTTTTGTTTCCATTTATTGAACTAGTGAATCAATATCTCACAGAACTAATTCCACTTTTCAAATGTAAAATGAAACAGTATTCTTATCATTTTATGCAAATCATACATGCACGCGCAACCACACGCATACACACAAGTATTGTGCAGCAAATAGTTATTTTTCTTCGCAAATGATTTCTGCAACGTATTTTGGTATGCATAAAATAACAATTCATTATTTCATCGGTAAATGATGGTTTTTAGATAAATACTTTAAAACGTATCAAAAAATTTAAGTTGATTTTAAAACGCAGTTGAACATTCTCGTCTTTTCAGAGGATTACTTGAAGTATAAAACGCTTTAATCGGCCGCATAAGATGCCTTTTCGAAGCCTTTGGCTATTTCGTTCAATTAAAAAATTTTAAATGGAACATAACTCTGACGAGGCATGCAATACTTTCTTTTCTCCAGGATCGCAGCCCAAGGTTTCACTTTCAATCTCACGAACAGGGCCGTACTTAGGACAATCGGGGCCCTATGCAAAGCAATTTTTTGGGCCCCCTCTTCTCATTAAAAAGGAAAGTATGTAGAAATAAGGGAAGTGGAAAAATAAAGTATGTACATCTGTAGAAATGTTGAAATCCTGTACGTTTTAAAGTAAATAAACATAGGTATTCAAAAATTTCTCTTTCTCGCCTTTAGTACTGCAAGTTTATCAATCATTTCATCGTAATCAATTTCAACAGCAAACTCATTTTTAACACATAGCAGCGCACTTAATTTTTCTCACAAAATACTGCTAAGTTGATAGTATTTTACGCGTTTCAAAGTTGAAAATCTCTGTTCACCAGTAGTTAGTTATATACGTTTGGGAATGTTGCAGCGAAGTTATTTTCTATTATGAATTTTAACATCTTGTGTAGGTATTCGTGCACTTGGACCTTATGCGACAGAGTATGACGCAAGTGTGAAAGATGCTTGAGAAATTCTAGATTATTTCCTGTCTGAATTTTTGGGCCCCTTAAATTTTGGGCCCCCAGCACTTGCCTAGCTTGCCTTATGGTAAACACGGGCCTGCTCACGAAATAGTTTGGACCTTCTCCGCTCCGCGCAACCATTTCTTTTATAACGGTAATGGCTCGATAACAGTACTCTTGTGCATCAACGAGTTGGATTTGGGCGTCGGGAGCACGGCCGGAGCTTAGAATGCCGTCTCTTTGGAAAGCACGCGTGCTGTGTCTGCTTAAAGACGAACGAAAGGTGGAAAGCATAATAACTTTATCGCAGTAGTCTTTATCTTTAAACCGTCGACGTTATCTTCGTTCTCTGCCATTGGTGGATATCTGATGAATGAATCAGTGGCCCAAATGCAATGAGTAAATATGGAGACATGGAATTTGGCTGCCAGATATTTCCGAACATAATAATTTTGGGTTTCGTGTCTTCCGCTCCTGCACTTCAGTTTGCTGCGTTGTTTGTCGGTGATGTAATTTCAGTTGCAAATGAAGCGAATCTTTCCATCTCAAAATAATTGCCTTTTTTTCAATTGTTTCTTGTATCTTTTCCTCTATGGCAACGAAACACGGTGAAAAAGTAAAAAGCGCCGAGCATTCAGAATCTGAAGTAAAGTGAAACTTTAATTCAGCGATTTCCGATTTGACATTTTCCTCGTGCCGGCCCTGACTATAATATCCTTCTTCCTTAGACATCCTCAACAATTGCACAATTAAAAAATAGCCATTTCTACGTACCCTGAGTTAATCAATTCTTATAGAATGGACTAGTTTTATCGGACGTTTAGTTTGGTTGGTTTCGCAAAAAAAGTGTTTGATAGAAATTTCTCATTTACTTTAAATATTTTATTCACTTGTGTATTAATTTTTGTTTGATTTAATTATATACTAGGAAATCTCCACCACTATATTTTAGTAAGTCTGTCTGTCTGTTCCTTTATGCACGCCAACATTTCTCAACCGATTCTGACCAAATTTGGGATGATTGTAGGGAGTACCGAGGGGAAGGTTATTGCCTGAATTTAGTGACCGTCTGTTCGTTTCAAAACGGCGGTCAATTTTGTATCTTTCTTTATCATATCATATCTCAACCGATTCCGACCAAATTTGACACGATTATAGGTCAGCGCGGGATTTCGTTTCCGTCTGCCTGTTTGATTCAAAATGGCGGTCAATTTAAACATTAAACTACGCTTATATTCGCGAGTCCTGCTATTGATTTGAATCAAATTTGGTATGATTGCGGAAGGCTCCTAGGAATAATTCATATGCGGTTTTTGTTTCTCTCTGCCCGTTTATATTTTTTAATAATTTGTTTTGCTCATTTGTAACGCCGTCACGCCTTTTACACCACAGTAAAAAGGTACTTTATAATTTCCCACGACATATTTTCGAGGTAGATGGCATAGAAAGTCGCATAAAATTTCTGAACGTACGTTATCTGCTCATATAGTTTCATAAGATACCGAGATTGCTATTGGCTGATTATGACCGGCCAGGGGAGCATTGCTGAAGATAGGATATGGCAACAATGAAATCATCACATTCATTTCCGTCCTTATTAGAGACTAAAATTAAGATGAATAATAGTGGAGTGTACTTTTCATGATTAGAACAAAAACTTAATTTTACAGTTGTCACAAGTGACGATTCCATGGGGTTGGAAAAAAAGGTTCTTGTATGTACAGTACAGTACAGCATACACGAAATATCCGGAAAGTGGCTGTAATAGCCGTCTTTCGGTTTTTTACAGCAAGTTTTTCCTCTCTTTTAAATGCAAACAATGGAGGAAAGCATGTGATGCCGTGTGAGTATACTCTAATCCCGAGAATCTCTCTCACTCGCCAGAAGTTCTCCAATCTTCACTATCTGTCCTCTTATATCCCTTGTCTTCTTCTCTATAGAGAACAACACATTTATTCAATCTCGTATCGCTCGCGTTTCCTTCTTTGCCAGCAGAATCTCTCTCCCGAGCAGTGCCGTAACTAGGCTATGGCGGCGAACGTGGCATTTTCCATAGGCGCCGCTTGCGAAATGCGGCAGACGTTCCCGATAAAAGTGCCAAAAGTTCTTTTTGCCATAAATAAGTATTATTTTAATGCTCAAACGTTAATTTATATGTAATAAAAAAGGTATTTTTCTTTATAAAAACGCAGAAAAAATTATATTCCACGTAACCAAGGTTTTTCCTAAAATGTTGCCATAGGCGCCATATTGTCAAGTTACGTCTCTGCTCCCGAGACGTATTTAGAAAGATTCCTCCTCACTCCGCATGGAAGTAGTGAAAGGACTCGCCCTATTCCCAGATGGATAAGGAGATTGACACAGTGGCTTATCTAGGGGTAGATTTTGGGGGCTAAATCTCAAAGATTTTTTTATTTTGCCCTGATTAAATTTATTTACTTATGTTTGTACCATATTTACGCGAATATAAGGCAAGTTTTTTTCTGTTTTTCAGTGTAGCATAGGATTCGTCTTATAATCGCGAACAAATAAATAAATATATGTGTAAAAAATAGTGACAGTGATAAACAAAAAATAATTCTAAAAATATCGCGTTCTTTTTTGCTGCAGAGTTCCTTATAAAACGTTTTTTCGTCAAAATTAACTTCTATAAAAGAGGATAATTTTATATTAAATGTCATCTTATATTCAAGGTCGTCCTATACTCGGTAAAATGCAGTGCATGCGCTTGTATTTAGAATTTCATTAATATCGATGTATACTGCATAAATCGAAGACTCGCATCACGATTAATCACCATTAACAACAAAACTACAACATACAAAAAAAAAATATACATGAGTCTTGAATGCATTTCATATATTTTTCTATTACCTAAATTTTATAATATGTATTCAAATAAAATATTTTGGCGTCCACATCGATAATTTCGCATTAAATTCCACGCTTATTGATACGTATCACTACCACCTGCCTCATTTCAATTGTCTGTTACGTAGAGTTTTCTGACACTCCTCGTCTTATGTGGGATGGCAAATACGTGGCACGCGTGCCAGAGCTGGCACGCAGGCAATTTTATTTGGTACGCGCAAATATATTTTTGGAACAGAAAAACTTGATAACATACTAAAACATTAGTATTTACAGTTAAGCACATCGGTATAAGTTTGTTGATATACATATAAAATGCATATATACCTATTGGGAATGAAGAAGGGAGGCGAAAGTAAACAAGGAAACGGAGAGATACCTTACATGTATAATATATGCAATGAAACCTCGATTTATCGTTCTTTAAAGGCCGAGGAAAAAATCGACGAAAGCGAAAAAAAACACGAGAATATTAAAAATTACTGTACAGAAAAGTGTGCACATTTTCAAGTAATATTACTGCGCATAAAAATAATAATTATGATTTTGTTCAGTTAATTTCCAAAACAGTCTAAACTTAAGGTTAATGATTCTGCTTCCTTTTCCAGTCAAAGGAAATTTGTCAGATTTAAAATATTTCAACTTCCCGCGAAAATGTTTAGCAGACGATTATAGTGTATATTGAGAAATCTTGTTCTGTAAATTAAAATCGAAATGACGATAGATCTTTATTTAAATATCACTCTATCCGAACTTAAAATGTTGATGAATATTTAATATGTGATTTTGACTCATATAGTCATTCTGTTCATTCCTAATTTCCCGAGAATTTCTTTATCCACGTTAATCCATCGTATCCTGAGGTGCTGTGCGTTCCGTGTCAATAGATGTCTCGCCATTCAATTCTCACAAGAATGAAAATGGCCTCGGAAGGTGAAGTCTGCACCGATAATATGCATTAAGCATCGGAGATAGTCGTATGGATTATAGTGCTTTTACTGTGAAGTTGACGTTTTAACGTAACCTTAATGAAGGAATGTTTTTCTTGTGATACTTGATAAAATGAATTGCCACCAAATCTTAAGTGGATCCTGTAATGCAGGGGACCATTGCTTTGCAGTGGGGAGTGTGGAGGGAATACCTTTCACGGTATGTACGTCTTAGTTAAGTATAAAGTGAATCATATTCAGGAGGAGAGCTTGAGTAAATTTTTCTTCGCTGTAAATATTTTCTGTTGTAACTTTGACATTAGCTATGTAGTACTTCATTGATTACTAGCAGACGTCGATTGACGAGTACGTATTACACTATTTAAAATCTGTTATAATGTTTTAGAGCTCCCTTTACTGATAATTGCTTTATTTTTAATTATCACGCGTTTTCCCAATTTTTAGGTGTATTATTCTTGTTTGAACTAATTGTCACATGGGAAATTAATACAAATGTCGGTTAAATTTAGTATCGTTTTCATGCATGTTTTATTCTTTGGTGTTTTGTGTGTATTGTTATTTATGAAATACGTTACTGTGTATATTGTTAAATAATATTGAATGGTAATCTGCAGATATGTTTTCCAATTCCTCAAATAAAATATTCGTCGTAACACATAACGGAAATGTTGGTAACGTTCAGTTATGTCACTTTAAGGCATATGCTGCTGGTTGTAACATAGTAATTTTGGCCAGCACCTTCGAGCGGGTGCAGATAATTCCTGGTGCTTGTCACAACTACATAAGGATCAGCTGCCTTGATTGTTCCACTGATACAGGCAAAATAGCAGCCGCCTATGAAAACCAAGTCTGTATTTTTGAACCTACTCCAATCATAAATTGCACCAGCTCTCATGTAAGTACTTTTTTATAAAAATCAATATTGTTTTTGATTTTCATATATTTTTTAAAACTTTGTTTACATTATATATATTATATATATATACTTTTTATTTTCTTTTGTAATATTTATTTGTTAGTTGCCAATTTCGAATGAGATTCTCTGTAAAAAGTGTTTAGTTCATTCACTATTGGAATATTTGAAAATTCCTTTCACATGTAAAACAAATTTATATCGTATCATTATGAAGTGTTGAGTTCAAGCTATTCTGTAATTAAGTTCAATTATAAAATTAATTCATATGTAATTATTTTCATAATGACACATTTAAGAGTGATTCTCCCTTTAATGAAATGAAGTCTGAATTCCCTTTTGGTGACGCCATTGACATTATGACTTTTATTTGAACATTTCTTGCCTATTTTGACATCCCCCTCATTATAATTCCCTTTCATTATAGCTGTTAGATTATCGATGGGTTCAGACAGGCACATTACAAACAGAATCTCATGTAACATCACTGTCATGGAACTTGGAAGGAACACGCCTTCTCACAGGGGGAGGAATGTTACAGCTTTGGCATCAAAACATCCCTCTCGTCCAACACGGTGATGAAAGCGGTGGTATTAATGGACATGGTGGTGGGGATTCTGGTTTAGAAGGAAGTGAGTGCATCTTGACCTGTAATATGAAAGCTTAATTCTGGTTTATCAACAACATTTGCTCTCAATTAACTTGCATGCTTGTTCTGTTATTATACTTTTAAATTAAGATTCTGCAAGTAGTCTCAATTGTAAAACCACATGTATTATGTTTGATTTTTGTTAAGTATATGAGGCCTATTAATAATTGATACATTTCTGTTCCTAAATGTATCATGTTTGCAGTTTAGCTATTGTGAATTTGATCACAGTAGATTAAATTTCTTCATTAATTCATAGTTTTATATTACTTTATGCCCTTAATGTAGCCAGATATAAAAAATACTTGATGTAAATTTTAGAGCAAATGTACAATTTTGATAACTCATTTTCAAGCAGTAGTATATGTATTTTACTCTATATAGCGCCTGTGCTAGTATGTGCTGTTAGTTTTGTTATCTAATGTGCAGTTAAGACTTTCCATGGTTATCTTTAACCATAGCATTATGTTTTCCATTGTAATACTACATTGTTTGCAGGTAAAATTGAGGTCCTCTAACTATTAGCATAATGCTAAATTTTTGCGTTTTTTTAATTTTCATTTTGTAAAATGTTCTAATTAGGAATATTTAAAATCAAATTTCTGCTGTTTTCTTTTATTTCCCTCAAAAGTATGTGACCAATAATAGTAACATCTTGAGAGTTAATTTAAGTCTCATTGTTTTTAAATATTTTTTAATGCTGAAAACATACAACTATTGATTAAACAAATCTCATTCTTGTTCTTAGGCTTGATGTTATATGGCAGATTATACGAGAAATTCATTGTATTCCATTTAATGCATTTGCAAATTGGCAATATTAAGTTTTCATCTTTGGTATCAACAATTAAACCATAATTTGGGTTTTGGTGTGATTTAATCATAAAAACATGATATCTTAACATCATATTATTCTTCTTGGCTTCTTTATGCTCTGATGCATTGCCTTAAACAGTTGTGCAAGAACTATAGTCAACTTATTTATAATTAGGTATGCCTAATGATTTGGTCTGGAAATTCTGACAACATTTTTCAATTCATGATAATTCTAAAATGAAAATTTTATTGAATTAGTTTTTAATTATTTTATTTGATGCCTCTCTTGTCTTCCTTGTACTTAATACTAGTACAGGTTTCGCATTATGCCATTTTCGGTTTTATGCTCATTACACTTTATGACTCTACCTCTCGGTCCATTCGCTTGATTTGGATATATGCCCTTACAAATGACGGAGTACAAGGAGCGTTTCTCTGACCACTGAAAAGAACCTACATCCAAACTACAAAAAGCAACTCTGTTTTATTATGTACGAACTAATTTTAAACTTGAAAATGACACAGCATAGAAATAAGAAAGTCAACAATCAAGAGAAATCCCAGGCAACCCTGTTCCCAGTCAAGACTTAGGGATGTAAGCCCTGACTCATAATTGTAATTATAATAAATTATATTTCATGTCAAATAACATTTAATTGTTAATGCTCTCTCTCTCTTTTTGACCCGTATGCAGTTTTGCGTTATTCGTTGGTTTTTCATTCACACACATTGAGACTCCTTTGATATTCTGAAAAGAATTTGAATTTTCTGTTCTAGCGAGTTAAACAGAGTGCCATAATTAATAGAAATTTTTGTATAAAGTAAAATTCAGGAGGAATAACCATGCAATCAATTTCTAAGCATCTATTCAGAAAGTTCACAAAATTTCCAGGCATTTTGTAAATCTTATGTACGAAATTTGACTATGCTTGCGTGAACGTTCATGTTTAATGAAGTAATAACTTTTTCTGTCGATACTCTTTTAACTAGGTTGAATAAGGCATGTAATGTGTTATTCATTCTTAATGAAATTGCAAGCAATTAACATATTCTTTCAAAATTTTCTTTAGAAACTGGTCCGTGAATATTGTTTTAAGCAGTTTTAAATCATATGAATAATTGAGGTTTCATTGTACATGTATTTTTTGAATACCCTTGATTTTTATTCATCTGAGAACGCATCTCTTTTTTACTTTCTCCATACAAAGTAATGGGCAAGTATAGTGATCATGAAAAAAATCGACTTAGAGATTTCAACGGAAATACACGTTTTGAGGTCCCTAGAACACATTTAGACTATTTTTGGAATGATGTCTGTGTGTGTGTGTATGTGATTGTGGGCACTCTTAACTCAAAAAGTACATGCCATATCATTACCAAACTTCATATATAACACTTTAGCATGAGCACAAAGAACTGATTAGTTTATGGACAATAACGGTTAACCGGAAGTCAGGGTTTATTCGAAACCCGATTCAGTTTTTGCGATATTTCTCCATTAAAACATCATTATTGTATATACAATTCTATACAAAGGTTATAGAGAATGTAATTTCCTATGACTTTCATTTGAAACAATTTTCCATAGCAGTTATTGTTTAGGAATTATTTATAAATAACAGGTTTTTCGGATTTGTCAAATATCTCCTTAAAAACATCGTTATTGGTAATCTTCATGAGGACCAAAGTTGTAGGGAATAATATTTCTTCCAAGTTTTGTTTGAAACAAATTTTCGTAGAACCATCCATTTCTGAGATATTTTGCTTATTCCTAAATTTCCAGTATACAGCGCCACCACCATGTAGAGGTGAATTCTGTAAACATATTCAAAATATACGTAATTTACGGCAATAAGGACGACTGTATTCTTTTACGATACAAAATAATAATTTTGCCTCATAATGTTATTCATAATAATTTAAATATCTATATCCCCAAATATGAAGAAAGTCATGTGTTGGCCACATCAGATTTTTATAACCTTATTCTTATATAAAATGTGTTTTGCGATATGCTGATTCGCTGTACACTCTAGGTTTTTGGAATGCATCCCAAGTGTATTGCGAGGTATATACCTGTATACTGTAAAATGTCAGAAAATACATTGGATCCAAATTTTCTGTTGGATCTTTATGCAGCACATATTTAAATTTTTATCAAGAACGTTAGATGGGTTACCTTATAAAATTAGAAAAAAGTATGGTTTTCTTGAAGTGACAAATGAATAAACACATCTATTCATGCTGACATTGCTATGGTATACATTAAGAGAAAGATGGAATGATGCAAAAAATTGAGGAATATTTATTAGAATCAATATTTTTGTATTGATAATATCTAGGAGGGAATGTCTGAAATCTTTTATTAGAGAAATAAACCATTTAATGTGGTCCATCTAAGAATTAATGTTGAATGTAAAATTTAGGAAAATGGTGTCCATACTTATCAGTTCATGATCCATTCATGCAGGACACAGTCAAAAGCATAAATGAAGAATAATTTAAGGAAACTAAAGGGTTAAGTTGGAGGTCATTATTAGATGATTTATTTTAAATGTTTGTCTGTTAGTGGAATGGGAAATAAGAGAAAATATGGTTATTTTTATTATTCTATATTTTTATTTTATCCATCGTGTCCTTTAATTCTTAAACTTATAGTGAGTTTGATGTGACCCACAGACCATAGCTTGGGCAGTGGCATGACAATATAGTGGCATGGGTGGCCAAATTCCATTGGCCTCTGAGGGACCCTCAAATATATACCGTATATACCTGAATATAAGACGAGATTTTGTTCCAATTTTTATGACCGAAAAATCGCTAGTCGTCTTATAATCGCGATGGTTTGACTGACAGATGAACCAAAGCTGGAGATGGGAAGAATCGAATAGCTGTAATCAAAATATTCGATTCTTAAAATCAATCGAAACAATCAATTATTAAAAGTAGTAGTAGAAAATGAATTGATTTAAATTTATTCAAAGACAAATACTCTTTTGAATTTTATCCTATATATTATGCATGTAGTGAAGCTGCGTGCGTCCGTGCGTACGAACCTCGTGTAATTATATCGGCATATTTTTCGAGAACCGTTCGTCATAAAAGATATGCAGTAAACGGCGTTTTGTTTCTATTAGCTATGAGGTCCCTGGAAAAATATTTTCGTTTGCTAAAGTTTCCCAGGTTCGAATCCAGGAGACAGTTATATTTTCCCATAAGTTTACATGGGATTTTCGATTTTTCAGAGTGCAAGGTTCTTTTCCTTCATTCATTAAAATACGTAAATACGGACCAATTTTCTTCTTTTTTGCTTTATTCGATGGCTAAAGCTCTATACTATCTTATTCTTGCGATGTTTACACGTTACACGGTCGAATTTTTCAGAAATACGCATTCTTTTTCGAAATTTTGCGGATTTTTTGTACTCATTCTGGGTGTTGCCAAGGAGACTCATTGTTGCCTCAGATTCATTAAAGGCCAATTAAACATTCAAATAGATGAAAGAAAAGTGTTATTGTTATCTTCTCTTCATTGATAATCTAAACGCTTGCATTGACGTCGCCTTTATAGTAGGTCCTGTAAGAAGTTAAAAGCAGTCGTTGATAGACAGTTGAGGGAAAGCAACTGTAGATATATGCCAACTAACACTACAAAATTGCTTATTTCAATTGGTTCAATGTTTATTAGTCAATGGTATAATAAACCTCTGTCATTGTGTGCATAATAAATTTTTTCCTTTTATTAGGAGTTCAAAATGGGGGGTCGTCTTATAATCAGAGTCGTCTTATATTCGGGTATATATGGTATCTTAGCAAATTCTCTTTTTATCATAATTACTGAAAGACTTTCCATTTAATCAATATTTTTGGACAGAGTAATTTAAAATGTCCAACCTTTTCACATATTTCTGATAATTTATTAATAACCACAACTTGATAGGCTTTACAATGGGTTTCAGTTTTAATTGAACATATTTATTTGCTAGATGAGGTTATGGGTGGGAGGGTTTGATTAAATAGAGGAGCATTATCTGGACATACCGTATTTAATCGATTGTAAGCTGACCCCTCACTTTTCACAAGAACACGTGAGGAAAATTCCATGTGGGGTGTTTTCTGGGATTTGTCACAAAAAAAATACTGAAAAAGTATGAATGTCCCTGTGTTTTCAATTTGTAATTAAAAATGTAAAATGTATCAACTAATTGTTTCTTTGGCATATGCTATCACTTTTCTCTTGAAGTCTGCAGAATAATGTGTTAATCCCATTATGGGATTGTTAAGAAAAAACTGAAAAACTCGCCAAAGTAAATGACAAAAATTTAGGCTTACGTGGGCATGAGGAAATGACAGTTGGATCAGGGAATCCTAGGATTACGTGCACACTCATACTAAAGATGACTTGGGGAATTCCAAAATTATGTGCATAATAGAGATGACTCGGGAGTGAATGTATCAAAACATTTATTTCTTCCTATTCAATTATTGTGATTCTTTTCACATACATTTAAAGTAGATTGTTTACTTATTTATTAATACACTTATATCTAGAGTTATAATGTAACTACAGGCACTAATGCATTGATTACTTTACTTTTACGGTATTCTAGCATCAGTTTCTTGTTGAGTATTTTCCATATTGGGCTCAGCTGTGATGACTATTATGGATAATATATGTCACTTCATTATATATCTATGTATACTAAAAAATTATCTTCTGCTATTAGTGATTATAATTAGGCTTTTCATATTCTTCTACAGGTCATGCCCAAACAGGTGTAACATTTGAGATTGGTGAAGATGTGGGTGTTAGCGGAGGGCAAAGGCATGGGGAGGAAGATGACAAGGGATGGGAATGTGTATGGAAGTGCCACACGGCATCCCCTGTCATTCACATGGCTTTCTCTCCAGATGGAACCCTTTTTGCCACAGCTGGAAAGTCAGACCGACTTGTTAAAATATGGTTTGAAAATAAGCATTGTAAGTTCTTGCTCTTATTTCTTTACATTGCACCTTTTTGAAGACCTGTATGTATTTGTATGTTTTCCTATGCAGCAAATGTAATAAATTATTAATTCTTGGATAAATGTGTCTTTTCTACTTTAGTGTTGTTTCCATCCAAAAGTCTGGACCATTCTATGTCCTATAGCCTGTCTTCAGTAAATGAATTTAACTACGGGTTTGTTTACATTGCTCATCCTCGTGCTGTGACTCAAATATCTTGGCGGAAAACAAGCAAGTTCATGCCCAAGTAAGTTAATTTCATCAATGATATTCCTCCTTTTAATAATACTATATTTATTTAAATAATGCCTTCTATTGTTAAAATTTTTCTCATTAAAATTCCCAAAATAATATCTTAGTATCTAAGGACATATATTTACCGATATTACTGTTTTATCTTAACCTGAGTTTATTATTCATGTTACATTTATAAATCATTTACAATTAAAATAAATTTTGTAGGGGTTCTGTTTCAAACATGCTTGTGACATCCTGCCGAGATAATATTTGCCGCATCTGGGTGGAAACTGTGCTGCCGGAAGATGGTCTTATTAATATGAACCAGTTTGACCCCTTAGCCTCTCAAAATCCTAAGTTTAGGACTCACCGCCATAAACATAGATTCATGCAAAGACTTAAGCATATGAAGTAAGTTATTAACGTAATAATACAATGAAGAATTTTTCATTACTTTTTTTCCTTTGGTAATCAGTATTGTCTTCGATTTTGATTCTGTGCTACTGCTTATGTCTTTGTTTTCTATTTTCTCTAATTTATATTATCTTTGATCCTTATAATTATGAAGAACTTGCTTCCACATTCGACGGAATGTAAAACATCATGCTGGGCTTATAATGGTGGGAAGCTCAAATACAATACCAAGCTTACCTTCAACCTACAGTGTTCACGATTTCCATAGTTATGGATTTCATGGAACTGGAGTTTCACCTGGTGGTCTTCATTTTCATCTAGCTGCCAGTATTAATGCAGAGACTGGTAATTAATTATCCATTGTGTTTACTTGTGATTTCTATCTTTCTATCCAGTGGTCATACTTATTACTGTGGAATGATTTTTCAACATGGTGGAAATTTTCATTTTGATTGAAATTTGTTGGGAACTTTCCTTCCTGAAGACCAATATTTAATATTTATGTATACTCTGAGTAACTTCCATGATACTTTGATTGCAGATATCCCTCTTGTTCCAAGCTTGATCACTGGTGATCCTGATGAGGAACCTAACTTCATCTTACATTGGCTGAACAACAAAGAAATGCATTTTTCTCTTCAAGCTGATTCGATGTTGCAGGAAATGACACGCAAAGTTTTGGAGAAGGAAGATGGTATAGATAGTGATGGAGGATTAGACCATCATGACATAGAGAATGAAGATCATTCTCCAAGTAAGTGGCCAGCTGAATTTTTTGTCTTGTTCTTTTTCTGTATACTTGAATTGGTGATATGTTATACCATCCCTTTATCCACCTACCATAGTACAGAATACAGTAAGACAAAATCAGATATGACAAACATCAAGGACAAAATCATATATGACAAACATGAATTCACATGAAAAACTGAGTTACTTGAAAATTGTTTCATTGTTGATGGTGCAGTAGGATTTACTTTCCATATGGAGAGAGGAAATGTAGAGCAGAAATAGTAAAATCATAGTAAAATAATATATTGTTAATTGGAGAAAGAATAAGAGAAAATGTGGGCTAGGTATGTTTATTTATGTATATATTACAATGTTGCAGAATCTGAATGTTGCCATATAATTGTGTGGCAAGGAATTCATTATCACATTTCGCAGGTCTTAGTAGGTGCTCTTAGCATTTAGTAAAGTAAGCTAATCATAGCATTGGGTTTATCACTTTCATGTTAATGAGTGGGTGGATATGGATGGATGTCTGCCTTCAATTATCTCTGAGGCTGTTAGCTGGTGCTACATCATGCTAATGCATGCCACTAAAGTGATAAATCATTTCATTATTGTGCTAACCAAGTATACCCATAGCTCATGAATAGAGATGAAGACTGATAATATATTCTGGCATTGAGTAAGAGAAGGAAGTCCATTGAATTTGGTTATCATTGATGCTGGGTATCATTAACCAATAATTTTTCTGTGAAAGTGTTTGTGTCATATGTAGTATCCGTATAATCTGATAACCATTTAGCAATGCTGAAATAACTTCATTTGGCCACACATGCCTCTGAGAGTTTACCATTACAGTTTAGTTTATGATATTTTTTATTTTGGTCAAGTAGCAGATTTACATTATTTAATATTACAGCTTGCATTCAAATGTAGTTTCTGTTTTAGTAAAATATTTCTGTTTTAGTAAAATATTTTGAAAGTCATTTTGATAAAAAAATCATAAATCCTATTTCTATCATTTTTATTTAATTTAAAATGCTTTGTGTAAATTGACTGGAAGTTTTGAATATTTGACATATATGGAGGGAAAAGGAATTAAATCTCTTAGCTAGTATAATCTATATAAATAAAATTGTAATCTCTGTCTGTACATTTATTTTTTTGTCGGGGTTTTACTTTTTTTAGGTGCGTTTCGCTTACAGCGTGAGCACCTATTAGGTTGACCAGCTTCAGCCAAAACCTTTTCAGTCCTTGAAATACTATTAAAAATCTTAAATATAGTTTTGTGCTGATCTTTGTCTACTAATTGTAAGTGGAGAAATTGCTATGAACCAGTTCATTATTATGCAAACAGCATCCCAAACTAGTATTTTCTATTTTTTTGCAGGGAAAAAATTGCTAAAAACTGCTGAGCAACATAAGGTGAAGAAGTCACAGTCACAAGATGAGAGTGGTAGTGATGAAATGAGTGGGCATCAGCAAAGTGTGCAGTCAAGTAGTATTCCTAGTCATCCATCACTAAGGTTTGTCTAAACAGTGTAAAATACTAAGTTGTAATTTTGTTTGTTCATCATAGAAAACTTTCACTGTGAATTTTCTTTTATTGTTTGTCAAATGATTTCATATTTGATTTGAAAATTTCGTATCATTTATGTAAATATTAATGCCAAGAAATTTTTTTTAGAGTTAGCTGCCATTATGGTGGATTTTTTCTGCTTTTTACAATATACAGTAAACTCTCAATTATCTGGAATGCCCAGGGAATTGGGTTTTCCAGTTAAGTGAATATTCCGGTTGCTTGAGAGTTTTATTGGATAGACTTCAATAAAGCATTTGGATACCAAAATAAGGAACAGATGCAGAATTGTACACTTGTTCTTAAATAATTCTTTGACATTTGAGGAAGTAATGAAACTCAGCTTTGGCCTTTTCAATAAACATTGGTCCAGAAATAGGGGCTCCCTCGGAACACTTGTTAGAAATCCATTCATAAATACCAATATCTAATTTCTCAAGTTTCAGCTTATGAAGAGTACACTAATATTCAACTCTTCTAGTTGTCTCAGAAGACTTATTGAATTTCATTAACTATGATTTCTGTGCCTTAATGTCATAAGTAGTGGAAGAACCGAGATTGAAATCTTTCATTAAAACATTGAGGTTCTCACTTTTCTCTGAACGTTTTATTATACCAACTTTCTGGGTTAAGGTTAGCACACTGGAGTTTTAGTAGGCATTTAAAAAGGGTATTATTATTATATAATATAAAAACGTTGTTCTGTAAGGAATGCAAGATGGCCGACAGCAAAATTTAATTAGACCACTTGAAAATGTTTTGTCAGTTAGGTAATACTGAACGCATTCTGCCACAATATATTTTTGGTAGTTGTTAATATTCGAGTGGCACATTTATTTGTTAATGTAAATATCATACCTAAATCCTCACTTTAATATATTGTCTAGAAATTATTCTGCTGATTGATTAATTAGTAGTGGCCTAAATTGGTACTTTTTTGTTTACATTATGACTGAGTTTCATTGTTATAATGTTTCATCGGAGTTTGATTTATGTATCGGTAAGTCTAATATTTTATTTAGATTTGTTTAGAATAAAAGTAGTAATATTTTATGATAATTGTTTTGTAATCCTCACTTTAATATATCGTCTGTATTAGTGCGCAAAGTCAACTTTATTCAGAATATATTTCAAATCAATTTTTCTTCGATAAATTCTTCACTGAAAATTACATTTTTAAGCAAATTAAATCATTTGAAAGATAATATTTAGGTAAGTTTGGTGTGTTAAACGTCTACGATGTTGAAATAAATTGATGATTTGTTTTTGTTCAGATAGTTTTCAAAGAAATTATTCCACTGATTGATTAATTAGTTAGTTTTTAATTTAAATCTTTTAAAGAGTTTTATTTACATAAAGATGGAGAACATTGTTGAGGATTCAAGTAAACTTTCTTTCTTCGTAAGTACAGAGTACAATTTTAAAATAATCATAATGTTAAGTGCACGAAATTTAATTATTTTTCTTACTTTATATCTATATCTATCTATAGTTCACCCTGCAAGCCACCTCAGTGGTGTGTGGCAGAGGGTGCTCCTTAAGTTTTAACTTTATAAAAATATTTTGTTTTCATTTTATTTAATTTATGAGATAATATATTATCCCCAGTGATTACCTTTCAGTTATGCCAATCCTTTTTTATCAGTATTTCTGTTTTTTTTTCAGTACTAATTAGCAGTGCTCAAAATGAGCCAGAATGCCACTCCGGCTCATCACACGCCCTGATGAAACTGTTCTGTTTCATCAGACATTTAGAAATACCGTCCCTTATAACAAGCGTTCTGTTTTGTAAAAATTTCTGTTCCACTACCAATACAAGCATTCCGTTTTGTAGCATTTTCTTATTTCGAGCACTGCTAATAAGTCATCTAAACATTAGTGATGTTGTTATCTTTGTAAGTGTATATTCCTAAAAGATATTTTGGGTTATAGTGCTGCGACATCCATTAATTCTTTGGCAATGGATCCTGGTGGAGCAGTTGGCCAAGTTGGAGATTCCTTAGATGCAAAAATTGAAAGCCTCTTGAGAGATTGGCACCATGGCCCTGACCTCCTATTCTCCATACATCCAATTGATGGCAGTTTCCTGATCTGGTAGGTATTTCTAATTGATTTTGAAGTTTTCTGTGTTAACCTTCTTAAATATCCTGTTTATTATTCTTCTGATAAAAAATTCTCTTCATTAGTTGTGGCTTGTAAATTGTTAATTATTTATTGTTCTCGCAAACAGGGTGGTTGATTGGCTGGACGAGTATCACCCAGGCTCATTCCGTCAAGCACAAGTTTCCTTCTCCACTCGAATCCCTTCAGCATTCCCTCTTGGGGATGCAATGACAATGTCAACCAATGTCTCTTTGTATCATACTTGCCAATTCCTCAGTAACTTACGCACCAGCATCCTAAGACAGCCTATTGTACGAGCACCCCAACCTCAGCCATCCTCTCCCACTCCTCAGGATAAGGATGGTCGTCTCAGTCCTATTCCACCAGCCTCACCAACATCTTCGCCATCTTCACCTGCTGGTGCACCATCCTCTCCAACACCTCAAGCTGCAGGGACGGCAACAGAAGCACCACCTGGAACTGATTCTTCCGAGGGTACGTCGCAAGACTCAGTTGCCGGGAATCCTTCTCTTGTTGTCTCAATGGTATCCAAGCACAACAATGGAACTCTAAACCTTTGGCAGTTGACCTTTAATGAAAAGTCAAAGTTTAGCCAGGTTTTGAGCATCAGTCACGCATCAAGGGCATCTGGCCACCGTTTCCGTGTGAACGATATCACTTGTCACCCAGTCCTTCCCCTCCTTCTCACGACTTCTCACCATAATATGCCAGATTTCTCTACTCCAGGGAGTGAGGACCATAGCAGATTAGGAGAGGAGGGGATGACGCCCCTTATCAAAGTGAAGGAAGTGACCACTCCTGCTGTAAGTGAAGGAATTGTACAAGAATAACTTTATCTTGAATTCACGAATTAGATGAAATTATGCATACATGATGAGGAATGCTAAGTTATAACTGGAATACTAAAAATTTATCAAATCCATTAAAATGCAACATATTTTTACTTTACTTGAAGATAAGATTTACTTTAATAAGGATGTTAGTTTAAAAAAGTTTATAAATCATGTTTCATTGGTTTTGCAATTTTTTTAGGGATTTTGCAGTGAATTAATTTTATGGAGAGTTGATGCAGTAGGACCATTATCTAAATCTGGTGGTGTTTCTGAGTTAGCAAGAATCAATTCTCCCGAAATTTCTGCTTTTTCCAATGTTGCCTGGATACCTACCTTATTGCCTAGGTAATTTGATGAAGATTATTAATTTAAACATTAGTTCAGTTTGAATAATTTATTGTATGCATATATAATCCGTATTTTTCTGCAGCACAACCTTAGGTAATCTGTCTAACTCACCAAGTGCCTGTTTTGTGGCATCTGACGGACAAAGTTTAAGAGTATATCAAGCAGTGATTGATGCTAGAACACTATTGGCAGAAATTTCTAGTTCAGAGAGAAGGAGCAGAATGATGGTAAATTGCAGTGAACCCTTCATTGGCAAAAAATTAATGAATTGTATATACATCTCTAAAATGCCTCTTTATTGAGGAATGAATCCTTTCAATTGTTTGTAGGATTCGATGGTCAGCATCTCAACTGATAGCTCCTTAGATGAAGGCATGAAAGAATCATCACTGCATAACAAAATTAAGATAGTCTCTCAACAGTCCACAGCCCGACCTGGTTGTGTTATCCAGTTGGATGCAATATCTGATGCCACGCATGTAAGCTCACAGTTTTTATTTATAGACATACTGCTTTTTTTGCTTAAGCTTACTTAGATAGTTTTTTCTTTAAGTAAATGTTTTTCTTTCATGAAAAATTTATAAAAATCTACTGTATATTTTGAAAATTAGCACTTATAAATGTAGCAAAGAAAGGAAAATTAAGGTTGTTTTGTAAAAATAATGAAAGTCGGTTTTGTGTTATGTTTGCATTCTGTATTTCATTGCAAACTCTCAAGATGCATAAACTGCACAATAGTTAGCCCTATAACTGGATGAATTTTAATTTTAATCCTTGCAGACATTTTTGAGTAATCAGAATTTATGAAATTATTATTATTTTATCATCTTGGTTAAACTCCACAGTTCAACTCCTAGTGATACCCTATATAAATACTAAATTGCTTTAGATTCTAAGAAAATATTTAGCCCCAGGAGCCAGGAAGAGATGATAGGTTGCAGAAAATATGGAATTTCAAACGCCACTGTTTGTGGACAGCTAAATATTCATCAGAATCTTGTTGAAATTTTTATAATCACAATCATTTCCTTATATAATGAATGTATGAGATAGTTTTTAAAAAATGGACAATATCTGAATCAGAAGAAATTCGGAAAAAAGATGTGATCAAAGGAAAAATTTTAGACCAAAGAAGGGGAAGGAAAAGGGTCATAAAACATATATAAAAGACAGTGTCCCTTTGTCATGTAATGCTTTTTTAAGCTTAATATCTCGTAAACGACAAGTGAATTTGATGAAATTTTCAGGATAGCATTATGATATAATAACAAAACATTTTAATTTACAGATGCTCCCCGACTTACGCAATCATTCCGTTCTGTAAGGCATCACGTAACTCAAATTTTGTGTAAGTCGAAAAATTATATATACATAAAATTATATAGACCCCTCCCTACTTATGCAATAGTTAGGTTCCCAAAGGTCCCATGATGTTATCAATCATCAACTTTATCTGAAGATGTGGAAGGAGAAGAGACAGGCATCACATCATTGGGATCGGCATCATCTGAATCAACATCAGTGATCAAAGGTGCAGAGGAGGAGGTGGAGGGTTGAGGAGATGTGACCTTCCTTATGAACTTGTCAAGAGATGACTGGACAGTGGCATTTTTCTTTTTTCATAAATCTCTTTATAACATGCCATCATCCCTCTCTGCACTTTTAAAAATCGTGATGAATTAGGGTCCATCTTCTCAAATCTTGCCATTGCTGAGGATATCTCACAAAATGCAGTTGCCATCTCCTTGGTGATGAAGCGTCGTGGCTCTTCAACGGGCTCAACTTCAACTTGTTCCTGTTCTTTAGTTTTTGCTGCCTCTAATTCCATCAATTCTTCATTTGTTAATTCAGCTCGGTGGGCATCCAGAAGTTCTTCAATATCATTAATATCAACCTCCAATTCAAGCTGCTCGGCAAGCTTCACAATTTCATTAGCCACGTCCTGATAACTTTTATCTTTTTCTAAACCTTTAAAACTGTGTACAAATTGGGGACACGAATTATTCCATACAGCATTCATACAAACTAGGCTAACTTCTTCCCATGCTTTAACAATGTTTAGGATAGACTGGTAAATGTTATAGGATTTCCAAAACTCGCGTAAAGTTTGGCCTTTGTCGGTTTCTTCAATTGTCTGTGCAAATGTTCTTCTCAGATAATAGGCTTTAAAATTGGCAATGACCCCCTGATCCATAGGATTGATGTGGATCCATAGGATTGATGTGGTGTTTGGGGGAAGAAACACGACTCACATTTTGATGAAAGTCATCTAAATGTGCAGGGTGACCAGGAGCATTATAAACAATAAGAAGAACCTTGAATGGAATGTTGTTTTCTCGGCAATATTTTTCCACTTCGGGAATAATACAATTTATGAACCAGTCTTCAAAAAGGGCTATTGTCATCCAAGCCTTGGAATTTGTGTGTCACTATGGCTCTTTCCACTCATGATTATGGGCAAATAATTGGTAAAAATAATAATTAAAACAGCACGATGACGCAGCCGATTAAACAAGTGTCCTCTCAGAAATAGCTACAACACAAAACTGAGTGTGAGTGACTGTGTGCACACTCTCTCCCTCTCGCCCAGCAGTATATAGGTATTCCTCCGCCATCCCCAACTCACTGCATTTTCATTCCGGTAATGGCATGCTTTTCAAAAATTTTATTATTTTCTTTTGAAAAATTGCATGTCTGAAATTGCATAACTTGGAATTGCTTAAGTCGACGAGCGTCTGTATTGAACTCAAGATCAAAGACCTGGGTTCGACTCCAGGGGATAATTTTCATTTTCAATAAGTTAACACGTAAAATCAGCTTTATGACTTATGGCTTTCGTTCTTTTTTAGATTAAAATTAGAAAGATTTAGCCTACAATCTTCAGATATAAACCATGTTGAAGAGAACATTATAAAGTTTCTTATTCTGTTCATCTTTTTCTGCCTACAGTTTGAAATTTCTCAATGTAAACGTTTAATTCACATAGTTTGAGGAAATCTTGCCATTTTAACGGGATGTTGCCTTGCCTACCATTACCATTGTTAGACCTTGATATCATATTGTTATTTCAATCCTTATGGGTATAAACGTGCTTTGAATGCTTTTAATATGAAAGAGGGGGAGAGAGAGGTAGAGGGGGGAGGGAGAGAGAGGGGGAGGAGAGGTTGTGAGAGGGAGGAAGGGGGAGAGGGAGGGAAAAAGAGGCGACTATTTTAAGTTTAACTAAAGATAGCCCATCAACAACAATATTCACTAGAAATGTATATGACAAAATATTTCATATGTAAAAGTGTGATATTAATTATTTTAAATGAAAATAATAACAATCTATCTATCTATCTATAATTCTTCCATTGATATTTCAACGGGCATTACACTAGTTTGGCTATAAATGATAAAGGTAAAATTATTCTCAAGACCTATTAGAGTCTTTGGAAAACAGCTGAAAGTTATATACTATAACTCTTAAAGTAGCCTATTCAAGAGTTTTTTTATATTTAGTCTTATTTAGTGTATAAAAATTTTAAAATTATAATTACTCTTCTCCATCCAAATGGTTAATCAGGAGTATACCATATTTATGGTAAAATATCAAGTAAAACATATTGTTCCGTGTTCGTGGGTAACGAATGGATCGACGGAAATGACAACAAAGGTAGCCCTTATAAATTTTGTTTATTCTTTCTCTCTCAAGTGGTGTTGGCCTCACTCCTTTCTCTCTCTCTCTCTCTCTCTCGTTCCGCCGCTCGGCCGCCGTCCGCAGAAGGGTCCCCAACTCTCCCTTCTCTCTCTCTCTCGATCCGCCGCTCGGCCGCCGTCCGCAGAAGGGTCCCCAACTCTCCCTTCTCTCTCTCTCTCTCTCTCTCTCTCTCGATCCGCCGCTCGGCCGCCGTCCGTAGAAGGGTCCCCAACTCTCCCTTCTCTCTCTCTCTCTCTCTCTCTCGATCCGCCGCTCGGCCGCCGTCCGCAGAAGGGTCCCCAACTCTCCCTTCTCTCTCTCTCTCTCTCTCTCTCGATCCGCCGCTCGGCCGCCGTCCGCAGAAGGGTCCCCAACTCTCCCTTCTCTCTCTCTCTCTCTCTCTCTCGATCCGCCGCTCGGCCGCCGTCCGCAGAAGGGTCCCCAACTCTCCCTTCTCTCTCTCTCTCTCTCTCTCGATCCGCCGCTCGGCCGCCGTCCGCAGAAGGGTCCCCAACTCTCCTCGACGATTCCTCGTTCCTTCCTCTCGGTCTCCCTCCTCACGCCGCTAGGCAGCCGCCCGAAGCAGTGCCCCGACTCTGTTCGGCGCTCCCCTTTTATACTGCTCGTGTCAGCCCTCGATCCTTCTGGAGCCTTCTTCGCCGGTATTTCTCGAGGCTTCGAGAGAGGCGTCAACGCCTCTCTCGCCGACGGTTTTGTTGAATGGGCCTGTCGGCTGCCTCGCCGCTCGCCACACTGCCCCCCACAAAAAAATGGTAGTTCGTCCCGAACTCGGCTATGGTTCTGCCCCGTGATATGGTGCAAGCCCACTACTTTGGACAAGTGTTCCAACAGTGTCCGGTTGAAACGCTCCACCATCCCATCTGACTGCGGGTGGAGCGGGGTTGTTCGGGTCTTCCGCATTCCTAGAATACGACACATTTCCTGAAAAATTCCCGATTCAAAATTCCGCCCGTGGTCCGTGTGAAGCTCGTAAGGAACGCCAAATCTACTAACCCAGTTTGTTGCTACTGCTTCCGCCACGGTGGATGCTTCCTGGTTTGGTAGCGGATAAGCCTCGGGCCATTTAGTGAAGTAATCCATGACTACCATCACATATTTGTTCCCGGATTTCGTCCGTGGGAATGGTCCGGCGATATCCAATGCAACTCGTTCGAAAGGGACTCCGACGTTATAGATTTTTAGTTTCCCCCTTGCTCTTCTCCCTGGTCCTTTTGTGGCGGAACAGCTGTCGCATTTTCTGCACCATCTTTCCACATCTTCTTTGCAGTGAAGCCAATAAAATCGGTCCCTGATCTTCGCTAAGGTCTTGTTAACTCCGAGATGACCACCAGACACTCCACCGTGGATTTCCTGAAGTACTTCCGCCACCTTAGACTTCGGGAGCACCAACTGCTGATTCCCAGCGCCGCTTGAGTATTCCGTTTTCAACTACCAGGGAGTCCCATTGTGCCCAGTAACTTTTTACCTCTGCGCTAGTGTCGGAAATATCCGCCCAAAGTGGACGCTTACCATCCGTTTTCCATTTCAGTATTAGTCCTACCTCCATATCCTGTTCTTGTTCCTTTTGTATTGCATTAGTGTCCCATATTTCTGGTGCTCGGAGCTGCAGCCGTTCGACTGTTACGCACTTGTCCTTGTCCTCTATTCGGCGACATTGACGACATTCCACCATGCATGGACGGCGAGAAAGTGCATCGGCACCTCCGTGAGCTCCCCCCTTCCCAACTATTATCGCCTCCATGCGTTCCACGGCCCCCATGATGTCAGTTCGTAGTTCCTCGGTGGCAGCTTTTTGGTCACGGAACTCAGTCTTTTGTTCGTGCATCATCGTAATCAGTTGCTGCAACAGAGTCATTACTTTAGACGACTCTTGGTCATCCCTGTTTTCGGTTTCTACTAGGGCCGCCGAACCACCTCCTGCCGCTTCATCGATGAAAACAAAGGTCTCGGGCTCCTTGCCTTCATCTTTCAGTGCTTTCGCCAGTCGATCCGCCAAGTCGCTTTTGTTGCCACCCTGATGTAGGGATCGATTGGCCAGCTCACTTCTCAGCTCCCTAACACTTAATTCTGCTAAGGACCTACCGATGCCGTCCATACCGCCGATCCCACTTCTGACACCAAAATGTTCCGTGTTCGTGGGTAACGAATGGATCGACGGAAATGACAACAAAGGTAGCCCTTATAAATTTTGTTTATTCTTTCTCTCTCAAGTGGTGTTGGCCTCACTCCTTTCTCTCTCTCTCTCTCTCTCGTTCCGCCGCTCGGCCGCCGTCCGCAGAAGGGTCCCCAACTCTCCCTTCTCTCTCTCTCTCGATCCGCCGCTCGGCCGCCGTCCGCAGAAGGGTCCCCAACTCTCCCTTCTCTCTCTCTCTCTCTCTCTCTCTCTCTCTCGATCCGCCGCTCGGCCGCCGTCCGCAGAAGGGTCCCCAACTCTCCCTTCTCTCTCTCTCTCTCTCTCTCGATCCGCCGCTCGGCCGCCGTCCGCAGAAGGGTCCCCAACTCTCCCTTCTCTCTCTCTCTCTCTCTCTCTCGATCCGCCGCTCGGCCGCCGTCCGCAGAAGGGTCCCCAACTCTCCCTTCTCTCTCTCTCTCTCTCTCTCGATCCGCCGCTCGGCCGCCGTCCGCAGAAGGGTCCCCAACTCTCCTCGACGATTCCTCGTTCCTTCCTCTCGGTCTCCCTCCTCACGCCGCTAGGCAGCCGCCCGAAGCAGTGCCCCGACTCTGTTCGGCGCTCCCCTTTTATACTGCTCGTGTCAGCCCTCGATCCTTCTGGAGCCTTCTTCGCCGGTATTTCTCGAGGCTTCGAGAGAGGCGTCAACGCCTCTCTCGCCGACGGTTTTGTTGAATGGGCCTGTCGGCTGCCTCGCCGCTCGCCACAATATCAATAGGTTTTTGTGAAAGCACATGCATGGTAGTATATGGCCCATTCCTAGGGTTACCATGAATCCTGAATTCCCTAGACAATCTGGGTTTTTCTCCTGTCTAGGGATGTCTGGGATGTTAAATATTGTTCGGAGTTTTAAATATGTGTGTTAAGATAGGGGCAGGAGAGTCGCTGTTGTAGTTCTCGAGCTACCGTATATTCCAGCATATAAGTCGACCCGGTGTATAAGTCGACCCCTGCTTTTTTGGATGAAAATACACGATTAGGCATAGGTTCACCGTGTAAGTCAACCCCCACTTTTTCACTTAAAAATGCTTCTCATGAAACAGTTTTCAGACAAAATCAAAGTCATGTACAATCCAAGTTTTAACAAATCAGAAATAAACAATAATAAAAATATATAAATATTGTTTAGAGTCCGTGATATTCTTCTTGAGCATTCCATGTGACAGATGTTTTAATTTCAACCATTAAGAAACTTATTTTTGGAGAGCTTGACCCACTAAATTGTTTCCTATAATTCGATTGATTTCAGCTGCTAATGATACTATCGAAATGAACTATACCTAGTGATCGTGATCAGTCTCTACGGTGGCGAAATTCAATAAAATGTCACAAATGTGTACCCCGCACACCTTTTTTCCCAAAATCTTGGTCATGCATGTTGATTTCTGATCAAGTTTTAGGAATTACGAGTTTTGATAGTAAATTTACTGCAACACGCATGTACGTTTATACTCGCAAAAGACGAAGAATTTTACGAAGTTTACGCATATCTACACGACCAAGAAACATTTAAGGCAGTGGTTCTTAACCTTTTTTGGCTGCGACCCAAATTCTGGTCGCGGCGACCCATTTCCTCCAATATCTCAATTGTAATAAGTAATAAAATTAATAGGAATTTAATAAATAAATGAAAATAAGCTCTCAGGACATTAGCATTGAACGGGTTGTTAGGAGGAATGATACATATATGGATATAGAAAGCAATGGAAAATCTTTGACGGTCCACTCAAAATGGTTTGGCGACCCAAATTTGGGTCGCGACCCAGAGGTTAAGAACCACTGGTTTAAGGTTTTGTTTATACTGCCGTTAGTGCATCTTCAACATTGAGATGAAGTAATATTTTTATAATATTAAAGCTGTACCTTTTAATTGAGTTTTAAGTTTATTATTATTTCTCAAAAAAAAGCAGTTCTGTCATTAAAAATTTACTATCAGTTTCCACCTACACTTTTTGCCAGAATAAGATGGCATCTGGTATCTCTCTTCACCATATTCATTGTGAGCCGCTGATGCTCCTTTAACCCGGGAGAGAACCATAGTTCCTTCTAATTTTTCTCATACATGGGCGGAATGAATATCGCTATGTGTGCCTACATGACGATAGTGCGCAGATATGCACCGGGGTTGATGCGGTCCTGTTCTGATGTACAGTAAAACTCGTTTAGTACGTATTTGAGTGGACCGACTCATTGCTTCCTTAAAAGCGTGACTACGTTATATACGAGAAATATGGTTTCTGGCCTATACATCCCATATAACACGTATAAACATCAGTAAAAGCTGTGCTATCTGGCTATTTAGAACCGGCCAGCCTTAGATACTGGCAATTACACAAATACAATTCATTTTGTATTTCTTTTTCTTTTTTTATGAATTTTTGTTTGAATAGTATATGTGTAATACTACAACTTCCACTTGAAAATTTCTTAAAATATAAGATGTATATATTATATATTTACTCCGTATACTTCTTTGGCTGCCAAGTAAGCATGGTGTTTTTGGTTACGTAAGCCATTTGCATTGTCTAGATGTTTTGGTGTACTTCTACAATTTCCAGTTTTATCGCTTTTTATTATTTAAAAAATTTCCCATCCATTGAAAATGGCATCAAAATAAATACCTAAAAGCAAGGAACAGGAGAGAAAAGGTTGGTTTAACGTTAACACAAAAGCTGGAGCTGATCAAATGAATTGAAAAAGGAAAAAATAGAGCAGCCATAGCAAAAGAATTCAACATCGGATCTTCCACGCTGTACGATATCAAGGCTTATAAGGCTAAATTAATGAAATTTGTGTCATCTTCTGAGACGAGTAAATCAATTAATAAACATCATATGCTTCATAAGCCAAAAATTGAGGAATTGGATAAATATTATGACTGGTTTTCACAGAAATGTTCAGAAGAATTATATAATTTTGTCCTTTTCTAATAGAGTAAATAAAGATAAATAAGAAAGATATAATCCAATAAATTCGATTTTAGGAACAGGTTCACTGCCGTAATCCCCAAACTTCCCAGATGCCCTAAACTTTTCAATAGTCTTTTTGTTTTTCATGTAAGCATAGCAACGTATTAAATAAGAATGGGTAAATAGTGTCTATATATAACTACGTGTGGAAGAATTAAAATGGAAAATGCAAACCCCATGCATAGTTATGTTTGGGGAGTACAATAGTGAACCTAAGCCCAATTTTGTTTGGTTATTGCTAAATTTGCGATGTCAAAATTGAAAATCGTTCCCCTAACCGGTTATTTCTCCTTAATGGCTTTCCACAATCCCCAAGGTAGCCGGATAACACAGCTTTTACTGTATTACCAGTGAGTCGACTTCAATGCCGTACTTACATATGCAAAGAGATGCTTATCAACTTCGCAGCATGTAAAATGTTCGACTGCTATTACATGCGATTTTTTAAATGGTCCATATTATTATTATGGTCATTAATTTACATAAACATTTCACATTTTTAATATCAATTTCAAAACAAAGGGAGCGTGGAAATTTGTATGGAAGTGGTAGATGGAGGAAGGGGACCTCTACGAACAAGTGCGCGGTAAACCTGCGGAAACTATTCATTACTTATCGCTCTGCTCGCCAAAATTTGTTATATATGGGGCATTTTCTGCCACGGGACCAAACATTTGTTCATTACAGCCGAGAATTCGTAAAATGCATGTTCATTACATCCGAGAAATTTAACCAATGCTCTTATGGAGAAGTTCAAGGGACCAAGACATTTCTTCGTTATAGCCGAGATTTCATTTTAGGCGTGATCGTTATAAACGAGTTTTACTGTATTCTAAAATACACACAATCGTGCACGATTGAAAAATTTAGTGAGCGGCACTTACAAAAACTGCTGTGCGGCTGTGCAGCTCAGAGGGAACCATGGAGAGAATACACCTATGGGGAATCCCCATATTTTTTTGATTTTTTTGTAATTTTCCACCGCCGTAGACATCAACTTATTAAAGTACGAATTTATTTTTTCCTCTTCGAACTGGTCCGAAAATAGGGGTGCACGTGGTACACGAGGACGCGGATTACGTAAATACAATATTAAAATTAATTATTATAAATCTTCTAAAATACCGTATTTACTCATATAACCCGCGCACTCCTATTTTTGGGTCGGTTCGTGTATCGTCTCGTAAACACTTAAGATGTGGATTTCCATCTTCCTTTCAAATGATGAAATCTTTCATTCGCAACAAAATTTCACCACTCCGAATTCCTTGAAGTGGATGAGGGAAAAGGACCAAACTTTAGCCTACCTATTCTCAAGCCGGCAAACCCTCAGTAGTCATTGAATTATAGTTATCAGTTAGTCGGTGTATTATTTCTGCCTACTTTTGCGAGTTTTTGCCTGCAGCAGGGGCGTAACTTACATGTTTGCTTGGTCACATAAAGATGCATATACTTCGCAGAATTCGACGTATTTTATGAATATAAACGTAAACGCAAGCATATTGCAGAGAATTTACTATCGATACAATTTATATAAGCTGTTCAGAAATCCTCATGTAAGATGCGCACCTCCTTTTTTTCCCGCCGTTTCGGGAAAAAAATGTTCGCGGGGTACACGAGTAAATACGGTAAATGCCATAAAATGTAAATACTGGAACAGCTGCTTCAAAATAGCGATCACCTCCACCAAAAGATCAACGGTCTTCTTAAATATCGATGTTATTCATTTTTAATTTAAGGTTCACATTTTATGTTCGGCGTATAAGTTGACCCTAAGTTTTAGGAAAAAAATTTTCGACTTCAGAGGTCATCTTATACACCGTAATATACGGTACTTCCTTTTCTACTACTGAGATTCACATCTATTTTCTAGCTATGAAAATGCTAAACCATTTCAAACTTAGGATATTTTTATCACACATTATAATATGTTCGTTAAAAATCAGTTTACTCCATATTTTTGCAGTGCATCGTACTGGTAATTTACATTTTGTTATACTGATATTGGCATACATATTATACGATGGTGCATATGAAAACCAGGTAATTTCTATCTGTTATAACAATAATTTTACTGTTGTGATAATATAAAAGGGCACACGTGTAACAAAATATAATAATTTTTAAAAAAATAGTACAGATGTGATCATGCCTTTAAATATGTACCTTATCCTCAAAAAATCATTAATGTACGATGAAAACAAAAGTCTGGGTTTTGTCTGGATTTTTGAGTTATGCTGTCAGAGGAATAAGATTTAAAATATGGCGCTTAAGTTAAAACACTTGTTGTTCTCTCCACAGGATTGGCAGTATACTCAGTTCCTTCATGTGTTTCAAGAGCAGCTTATTACGGGTGAAAGGGAAATGAAGACTGGTTTTGAGTTACCTAAAGAGGGAGATCTTGGCTTAATGGAAACTCATCTGGGTGCAATGGTGGATTTGCAGCAGTCTTCAGTATTTGAGGAACCATTTTATATAGTAGTCCTTGAAAGAGCAGGGAAAAGTACAGTGTTACATATGTGGAGACTTGTGATTGCATCTCAACCAGATAATGCAGGTGAATACATTGTTAAAAAATGTGCTTGGTACAGTATATGGATTTTGTTAGACCAAATTATTTTCATATTATATTACAGTGAACTCCTGATTATCCATGTGTGGATTATCCGGTTTGCAGATTATCCGTGCTGTCTCTCTCCTTATGCCTTGAAATTTTATTAATACTCTAATTGCAATGATTTAAAAGAAATTAATGATTGCGGGATCGCAATATTTTTGTATTCTCATTACATCAATGTCTTAATAGTTATATTATATGCAGAAACGGCAAGTTTGTAGATATGTATATTGCTTTTTTATGATCAGGAGTTTCACGAAAATCACATGGGGAGACGGCATGCGAACTTGGTCAAAATTCTTCAATTTTTATCTGATTACAAACATCTCAACATTCAACTTCCTGGAAAGAGGCATTTTTCATGATTTTGAGAGAGAGAGAGATGGTTAGAATGTCTGGCTATCAATGCTATGGTTGCAGGTGTTAAACCTACCAAGGGCAGAGGTTTATGTGATTGTCTTTGTTATTGTTATAACGTTCACTTTAGAAAGCTGGTAATGGGTTTTTATGGGCTATTTGAAATAAAAAAGTGGCAGTGGTCTTCCTTTAGAAAATGTGATAGATTAAAATCCATCGAAAGACATTCTTTATTCCTTCACTTTGTAAAAGTTGTAAACTGAATAACAGGTTTTTATTTAATTAGTAAGATTCTACCTGGGTTGCTAATTTGTCGTTAATGCTCAATATATTGCTCTTTACTACAATATTTCTTTGATACAAGAAGAACGTAATTGTTTTGTATATTTTTCTTGCAAAGATACGTCGACATTTTTTTTATGTATCTAATAGTATTTTATTTAACTGAAATGCTCTTTTTAGAATTGAGTGGAAGTATGATGTATGTTCCTGATAGCCAGTTAGTCCAGGATGATGAAGATGACAATAGAAGCAGTTTTACTGAGACTGGAAGGTGTGTTGGGATGCCATACACTGGTGGGCCAGTAGAGGGCCAGCCGAAACCCATGGATCATGTCCAAACATCTCATGTTATTATCTCTACGACTAAGGTAAACATCTTGCAAGAGTTCTGGATATTATTGTTTTAAATAAAAAAAATAAAATTGTAAACCTTCAAAGGTGAGTGGTTAAAATAGGATTTTTATGATAAAAGTCATGCACGGACATGAGAATTTTGAATTTTTGAAGTTGTAGATTTATTGATAATACTGAATTTTTCTAGTATTATTTGGCTTTGTTTTTGTTTGTAAATGTTAATCAATGTTAAAGGTGTGAAAATGTTACTGTTGCTATCTGATACATAGATTTCTCTTAGAATCTTAGCTAAGTAATTAAGCAAATTATTTCTTGAGCATTAAATACAAATTATTTTGTGATATTTACAATAGGATATGTAGTTGTTATATTTTCATGTATAACTCGTACATTGGTACATGGTCAGAGTTTCAACTATGAAAACAATTTTCCAATTAGGTGTGTACACAAGACTTGCCATTGCCAGATGGAATTGAAGTTGTTCACGCTGCACCAGCAGCTGGCCATCTTAGCTCTGCATCTATCTACCCTGCCTGTTTTGCCCCTTATATAATTGTTACAGCTTGTTCAGATAGTTCTGTTAGGTAAGTCAATATTTTCAGATAATATTTAGCATAGCATTTTGTTGATATTTTATAGAATGTGATTTTAATAGCTAATGTTGGCTCTAATATGAGAATTGGATTTTATTATATCCTGGTTTGGTTCTTTAATGGTTGAGTAACATTTTCTGTGCATCAGGTTTAAAATTTTAAAATTATTTTTTTGCTTGTCAGGTATGTATGCAAAGTTAATGTTAACTCCTAGTTGGCTGTATGGGCCATTTCAATATTTAGGTCTTAGAATTTTTCTCCATTTAACAGATTTTGGAATTGCAAAGTATCAAAACCAGAATCAAGCAGGAGAGGTAGAAGCTATGAATGGTGTGAGTGGGAGATGAATAGAAAAGATCAGCAATCAGAAATTGTTATACCTGGTATGATGTTTTTTATTTAATTTGCCATAAGATAGCACATTTTTATATGAATAATTCATCTACTAGTTAGCTATCTACTAGTTGTTATCTGTTTGTATAATTTTCTTTCACAGGCCAGCCACTGAATATAAGTGCAGCTTATAGTGGAAGAATAGCATGTGCATATAAATATGGAAAATCCTTCACCCGTCCATCAAAAAGTGACAAGGATTCCAGATACGTGAACTTGTGTGTTGCTATCTATGAATGTGAAAGTACTGGTGGTATGTATTAACATTCTCATCAATCCCTTTTTGCATTTGTTTTGTGTGCATGCTCTAATATACTTCTGCAGAATTAGATATTACTGATTTCTCAAACAGTAAGAATACAAGTAAAACCATCTATTCTTTCATTTAATTTTTCTCATGTCTACCATATAAATATTTAAACAATATCACAATAAGGCTTACCGTATCCTAACCATGTTTTGATCAATTGGCTGATTTTTACACTTTACATGTGATATTTTTCAGCAGGATAAACTCGTTGCAGAACTGCATAGCTTCACTTTTTAGTGCTTTTTTGTAAAAAAAATCCCGTATGTATTCAGTTTGTCCATCCATCCATCTGTTCAGGCAATATCTCTGAAATTCTGTAACTTGGAGAGGGCAAATTTTCACAATATGGTAGTCTACATGTTTCTTTTGTGAACTATTTAGTTCTTTAATTAATTTTCTTATTTCAGGTTCAGAGTGGGTCCTAGAAGATACAATCCACCTAAAAAATATCCATTTGCCGCAGATTAATTTGGAAAAAAATGTAGATATGAGCTATTTGCATAACAGAACATATCTTCAGAAAAAGCATAGGCTTACTAATTTGATGAAAACTTTCTCACAGGAAGACATACGATCTCCAAAGAATGGTGATCAGGTATACCATGAAAACTCTAATTTAGGTATGTGTAACAAAGTAAATTTTACAATAAGACCGTTATAATTAATTGAATTATCTTGAGACTTTATTCATTATGTACATGGCATATATTTTGACTTGTAATAATTTTGCAAAGCATGACTCATTCGTGGTCATATAAAAATTATTTTTTATCATAGGTATGCTTGCAGTTCCAAGTTTTAGTACATTGCAATCTCTGAGGAAGTCAATCACAGAATGTGGCAATGTTTGTCCATTAACTCAAAAACATTTAGTTCAACTTGACTGGGTTTCAAATGAAGATGGGTCTCATATTCTTACTGTTGGTGTTGGAAGTAAGGTAAGCAAACCATCTCTATGACTGAATGTAACTTCATGTTTTTCTTTACTTTTTTCTGCAATTAATTTTAATATTTAAGTACTTCGAATAATTATTTGATGTTATAAAATATTATTTAAATACTGCCATTTGTCTTTTCCATGTGATTTTCATCATTTTTATTGTTCATAATTTCCTATTTGTTATGTAAATTATATTTTTCATTATATTCTTTAAGTAATCTATTGTTTGAATTACATCTTGGGTATTATATTTGAGTCAATGTAATTTTTTAAATTTTAAAATGAGCCCAAGTAGCTGATATTTTCTTATCATGTACACAGGTCATGCTCTTCACTCCAGTTTCGAGTGATTTAGCACAAGCAAATATGAAAGCTATGAAGGAATCACAGTCAACAAATAGGCCAATTCTGAGGAAAGCGTCTTCATTAGCTGTTGCTAACTTTGTTGATGAAATCAGGTAAGGCCGCTTTTGCAAAAAATTATGGTTCGGTTTTTGGTTCATTGAAAAATTAATCAGTGGTTTCGGTTCGCGGTTCAACAAAATGACTGCAGTTTGGTTCAGTGGTTCGGTTCGCAGCTCTGGATTTAACTGAAAATTTTGGAGGATAATACATTTATAAATGATACTTTTTATACTATATTAATGCTTTAATTGTGAATTCTATCACTTCATCACCTGATCCTGAATTTTTGCTACTTTTTGACTTCATGGTAAATGAGGGTGTTGAAAATATTTCACAATTTAAATTCACTTATGTGGTACTACAGTTCCTTCTCAACTGACTGGAGAGGCGAGAATTGTTCCCTCCAAGTCCAAACCTAATCTCTTGCCATTGGACAAGATTTTTCTAGTAAATCCCTTTGAAGTGGTTTGTTTGTGAATCATATTGTGAGTAGACCTTGGCTTGTGATGCTTTGCCGATACTTCAAGTATGCTTCTCTCCCTCGCTTCGTGTATCAAAAAAACGAGGACCTATGCAAAACAACTTGGTTTGCAGATCTTGAGAGTCATCTGTGAGCAGATGGGATATATACCTCGATTGTTTTACGGTGGCAGTGCGCAGAAGACACTTTCACTTTAGGACGAGTCCATTCTCGAGCCAGGACCGCCTATAGGGGGTGCCGTGTTTAGCAGTGGGCAATAGATGTGCGAGCCTATACTCATCCGAACCAAAATTTGTATACTGTGCAGCTCTGACATCAGCCCTCCCCCTTAAAGCTTCCCCTTCCAATCCTTTCCCTTCCCCTCTCGTGCATCGTCGGCTGCCACCATAAAACGATTGAGCTGTACAGAACATCTAATAGCATCGCCTTTCTGTCATTTCAATTTGCAGACTTTACTTATTGGATTTAGTAAGAAAAATAATTATAATGATAATAAACTCTCACTAATTCTTTGTTAAGATGCTCTGCATTTTTAACAAGTGGCACCCTTGGATGGCCACCTTACTGGTTATAGTGAATCAGCATTGGCCAGATTCACGTCAAGGGGAGGTCACTTGTACTTGTTCTTATTTTTATGAATATAATGGTAAATGTGTATTCATTGATTTGCTTTTCAGATGGATGAAGCTAAGAAAGATAGATCTTCGCACTGCAGATGGACTCCCACCTTTGCCCATGCAAATATCGTGGGTCAGGGATGGTATACTGGTCATTGGAATGGACAGTGAAATGCATGTTTATTCTCAGTGGAAACCATCTAGTGAGTAAAGACATCATGTTATAGAAAAATTAACTTGTAAACAATATTTTGATGCTAACATACGCGGTGAAATATTTTCCAATTTTAAAGCATTGCTCCTTATAATTGCTTTTCAAGTAACATATTTTTGTATACTTTTTTATGCTATTAATATTAGTTTTTACTGATTTTAGTTAAAAATTTTAAGTACAGTAAAACCTTGATTATCCGACCCTCAATTAACCGACCAAAAAGTAGATGAGCTATCTAACCATGGTCGGAAAGCATATGTTGGTTGCATCCAACAAAAGTTGGTTCACGCGAGAGATCACCCTACAGACGATTCGTGTGAGAGATCATTGTGACTAATTATTTAATCTTGTAAAATAAAATTATGATTAAATATTCATTACATGCCTTCTGATTCTGAATTTAATTTAATTTCTATATTTTTGTTAATATTTTACTATATTATTTTTTCTTTTAAATTTCACTGGAAAATGGCCTGAGTTGTATGTGAAATACGAGGTGCTGTCAAAAAGTTCCCGGATTGACCTAAAAAAGTTTAGGCTTACCCAATTGTCTATTCAGTGTTATCTCCTTCGAAGTACTCTCCTTGGGCAACAATACAGTGATTCCAGCAACGTTCTCACTTCTGGAAGCAGTTCTGGAACTCCTTTTTGGCGATGTTGTTAAGTACCTCCTGCGATTCTGCTTGAATCTCCTCCACGGTGTTAAAATTGAGTACCATTTTCATCTTCTGGGGGGGGGGGGGGGGGGGGGGGGGTGAGGGACCAATGCCATGTTGTTGTCAGCCAAAAACCATTGGACAGACAGCGCATTGTCGTGGTGGAGCAACCAGTCTTTGGACACCCACAGGGCCGGACGTTTCCTCCTCACATCCTCTTTCAAACGTCTCAGGACTTCAATGTAAAAATTTTGATTCACTGTCTGCCCTTGAGGAACAAATTCTTTATGCACAATTCCCTCCTTGTCAAAAAAAACGATCAGCATGCTCTTCACATTGCTCCTGACTTGCCTGGCTTTCTTCAGTCTCGGTGATCTCGGACTTTTCCACTGGGACGATTGTTGTTTTGTTTCCGGGTCGTATCCATAAACCCAACTTTCATCGCCAGTGATGACCGTAGAAAGAAAATCTGGATCTTTTCCGAGCTGTTGTTTGAGGTCTTGGCAAACGTTCAAACGCTGCTCTTTCTGGTCTGGCGTCAGCAGGCGAGGCACAAATTTTGCAGCAACTTGCCTCATGTTCAAGTTTTCTGTCAGAATGCTTTGACATGACCCATACGATATCCCAACAATGTTTTCAACCTCCTGGATACTCTGACGATGGTCTTCATGAATGGCCTCCCGCACTTTTTCGATGTTCTCATCAGTTTTGCTGGTTGATGGATGGCCAGAACGTTCATTTTCCTCAACCAACGTTTGTTCTTCCTTAAACCGGGAAAACCAATCGAAGCATTGGGTCCTACCAATGGCTTCCTCACCAAAAGCTTGCTGAAGCGTCTTGTGGGTCTCTGAAGCTGTTTTACCAAGCTTAAAACAAAATTTCATGCACACTCATTGTTCTTTCAAATATGTCATTTTTTATTTAAAAATGATCGCAGACACACACTGACACAACATGAAACAAAGAGCTGCCAAAACAATATGCCACGTGCTATCGCACTGTTACTCGGCAGACAACTGCGTAATAAAGTATTATGCGCATCCCCGCTTGCTCAGGTGCAGGGTTCATACGAGAAGCGCTCCACGCGGCCAGTCCGGAAACTTTTTGACAGCACCTCGTAGTTAACTAATGTTCCTAAAAGAGCATTGTCTCCATTATTTATAGATTATCTGACTTTTCGGTTTATCCGACGGTCCTTCTCTTCATATAGGTCGGATTATAGAGGTTTTTCAGTATTATAAATAAAGATTATAGTGTAGTTACTTATGTTGTTATTGATTTTTAAGAATAATATAGTTTTACTTGCATGCAGTATTTGTTTCACAAAATGAGTTCTTAAAAATTCACATTGAAAAATAAATGCTATGCATGCATTTCAACTGTGGTGATTAGAATGCATAACTTTCATAACTTTTTTGTGGTTATTGTAGGTCCCTAAGTAATTACTTTTTCAGTTTGGATTTTTAAGTGTTTACTGTATTTACTCGGATATAAGCCACCACTGCATATAAGCCCCACCCAGGGTTTTTCAACATTGAAAATAGAAAAAACTTCCCTCGATATAAGCAGCATTTTGAACTCAAAAATATGTCTACAATCGGAGACTCTGGAAATTTTGTTGTTTGCTGTCCAATTGAAAAGTTTGGTGTAGAATAATTGAAGTTTCGAGTGCATTAAAATGTCGATTTTAGATTTTTTCAGCTGACTTTGCCCGAGTGCTTATGCAAGAGATTCGTTAGTTACCTCTTCTTCTCCCTACCTGCTTCAAATGAGTAAGATTATGTGGCCACTGCAAACAAAGGAAAACTATGCATAAAGAAATAATTGAAAATTTCCCTACCGCATATTTCAGTGCGTGTGCATCAAAAAAATTCACGCAACTGGTGGAGTGACACTCTGAGTGCAGCATTGCATTGTGTGGAAAATGCGAATGTAAACTGTAATAATAATGATAGATTAATTCTAATTTTTGTTTATTCAGTCTTTTAATGCATCTAATGATCTATAATTCTCATTGTTGAAGTTATTTTTAGGATTTTCTACATTATAGAGTAAACTCCCACTTATCCGGAATGCTTGGGGAATTGGGTTTTCTGGTTAAGTGAATATTCCGGTTGCTTGAGAGTTTTATTGGATAGGGTTCAATAAAGCATTTGGACACCAAAATAAGGAATAGATGCAGTAATTGTTAACCTATAGAATAGGTACTAACAATTGTTCTTAAATAATTCCTTGACATTCAAGGAAGTAATGAAACTCAAATATACAAGTATTAAACACGTTTAATTGGAATATTTCAATATTTACTAAATACATTACATCCAACGGAGTATCTCATAACCATCGCTACTAGCTTCTCTTTTGTTCTAATAACAACTGGAGGTACGGGTTAACTTAGTCCAACCTTTAGGATTTTCCTACAAAAAAATTGTTTCCTTGTCTGAGAATAGGAGATAAATTATCCACACCCAACACAATGTATTAACAGAAATTCTTGAGGCAAATTGATATACAGGTAAACACAGTTAAGAGGTCTTTATTTTCTTTTAAACCTTCAGCATGTCTCACTTACACTAGCCAGAGTTGAATGTGGTAATATCGCCAAAATAAACTGGTCTTGTCGGCATTATAAATTTGATCACGGGTTAGGCCATGTTCCTTAACTAATGTTTCAAAAAAGTCACAAAATTTATCAGCAGCTCCTTGGCCGGCCGATTTTTTATTACCCGAAACATCTAGACCTCTGATCCTATGTCTAATCTTAAAATGTGTTAGCCATTCTTCTGAAAATGCACACGGTTTGTTAATCTCCATTTGTTTATAAAAATCTTGGGCCTTTTCAATCAACATTGGTTCAAAAATAGGTGCTTTTTCAGAACGCTTTATAGAAAACCATTCACAAATAGCAATATCCAATTGCTCAAGTCCCTGCTTACGAAGAGTATGCCAATATTCATTTCCTCTTGTTGTCTCAGAAGACTTAACGAATTTCATTAACTGTGATTTCTGTGCCTTACTGTCATAAATAATGGAAGAACCGTCATTGAACTCTTTCATTAAAACATTGCAGTTATCAACTTTTTCTAAACGTTTTATTATATCAAGTTACTGGGTTAAGGTTAGCACAACCTGTTTCCTTTATCAACTACTAACTGGGGTACCCGGCGTTGCCCGGCAAAATTTATCATTTGACTTTACTCCTTTTACTTGCAGCTTTGGCTTGTGATTGGTTCGCTTCGCTCACAGCTGTTATAACACCTGTGGTGCAATGAATTCAACAAATTAAGCAAAAATATGGAGTAGCAAATTTAGCTTTATTTGCATAATAAAGAATCAATCATCAATCGTTTTCATCTCTTCTGCAATCCTACCAATCCTAATGGGAGATAATTCATGCCTATCCAGCCTGCCAATCATATCATTCCTATCTATCCTACTGAAGAGCTTTTGGATAGACAACATTGAAGGTTTTGCCAGTTGATGCTAAGATAAATAGGTTTTTGGCTGTTCCAACTCGGGAGCACGCAGCATAGAGCTGGCCCTGTGAGAAGCAAGGGGTCTCCAGATTGATGCCTAGGCTGCGCTTTGTCGTTATTCAAATATAAATTCGCATATCTTGAGAATGAAGTAAGATATCAGAATGAATCCTTCAGGTGCTGTCGATTTAATCCTTTGTCTACATTTCATAGGAGACACTTTGAGTGTATGTCTAATAGAACGTAAATTCAATAGAGACTCATTTTTCCATTACACAGACGTAAATTTTTTCGTCGGGTAAGCATACATAATTTTTTATTTCACTAACGGCTGAAGTTATTCACATTCTGTTAAGTTCTTCAGCGAGTGGAGATGTGGAGCAATATGCCATAATTTTCTCAACAATGTTGAGTACAGCCATGTGTTCATTATCGTCGTTGACATTTTAAGAAAAAATTGTAAACGCGCGCAGTGAATTTTTGGAAATTTGGGAATTTTTCTAGTCGAACCCGGGACACTGAGTTGAAAAGACTCAGTGTTTTTACATTGTACTCTATACTTTACACTATTCCAAAAAATTTCAGCTCTCTATTCCATATGGTATACATGGTATGGTGGTTTAAATTTTTTTGCGTGTAATTAAACGGAATATTCCGGACGGTCTGGATCTAAACCCACAAACACGCAAACAGATTTTGAACTTTATTTAGTAAAGATAGCGCATATTTGAGTTTTAGGAGGTATTTAAAAAGGATGTGCGAAATATTTTATTTAACATAAACACAGAGTTCAAGAAAAATCCACAATTGTGTATTGCAACTGCCGAAAACGCAAATTTTAGCAGTAACATTCCGAATTAGATGTAAATAAAAAATTTACGAAAGCGCCAATTTTAGAGGGAACATTTTGAACTAAATAAAAAAAATCAAGCTGCAAGAGATGCAGGTTGCTTGAGAATTCCGGTTGCATGAGTGCCGGATAATGGGGAGTTTACTGTATATGAACTAAAGTTTCAAGATATATTTAGTACCATATGGCATTATAGCATTATAATTTTTTTTATTATAATATAGTTATATAAGCACCACTTTAGGCACAAAGATGTAAAAATAGAAGAAATAATGCTAAAAAAATTACGTTATTGAAATATTTAAACTTTTACAGGCAACTCTCGATGCGTGTTTAACACAGTAGAAGCAATGCACATAGCCTTGCATCTGTTTTACTCCTCAAAAACAATAGCTAAAAGGTTGTTAACAATTTGTTCGACTAGTCAGGCAATAAAGATAGGTTAGATAAGAGAACAATGTACACCTAGTTCTTGTAGTTGCGCGATAGGTGGTTCCTGGAAATGGAGAACGCGCAAAAAGAGAGCTATTTAAAATGTATTTCAATGTAGGGCGTTCCAGAAAAGTCCCGTACACATCTAGGCCATGAAAAATCTTCATAAGAAATAAGTTAAAACATGTAACAGCATGCATTATATAACATATTAAGACAATAAATGATTACTTTCACCATATCTAGTGCATTATAGCACATACTGTACAGTATTTTAATATAAAATCATTTGACATTGCATGCAAGAATTGTCTAGAAAGTTATCAATGTTATAGAGTAAGATAAAGAATATTTGGGCTGGCTTAGAAAAGTCTCCGGTAAAAAATGGTGTTTTCTCTAATTATAATTAGGGAAAACACCGTAATTACAAGTGGAGACAAAAAACAGGCACTCAAATATTTAGCTCTATTATTTAATTCCAGTACATATTTTTATATTGATTGTTTATCATTACTCATTTTCTCTCTCTTTATTAACTAAACATTCATTTTTATTCAAGCAGATTATGGATAATGACATTTAAGCATCCGAAACAAAATTAAAGAGCCTGACTTAGGACTTGAATAATATTATAAATTAAGGACATCTTGACTGGAAAGAACATATTTTTTCTGCAGTAAAAAGAAAAATGAATACAGTACAATAAAGTAAAAGATTACAGTGGCGTACCCAAGATTTTGGTTTGGGAGGGGGGCACAGAACAACGCATATAAATTCAGATTCGCATTAATATATTTATTAGTGTGGGTTGCCTACACAAATGAAAAAGTTTTTAAAGGATTATCTTTAGAAGCAGTCTAATTTTCATTTTAGGGGAGTAATATTGCACACCAAAGATTAAACTTTAGTTACTAAAGTTCACCATCAAGGCTTGCATCAGATGTTAGCAGTGCGTGTTTTTTGCAGCCATTGATGTAGAAAGTTTTCAAATTACTCAGCCATGTAGGTTTTTCATTATAGATAAAATTATATTGCCTGAATTGGAACTAAAATATTTTTTTCCATGTATATTCGAAATGTTTATATAATTACAATTCGCAGTCGCATGGTGGAAGAAAAATTTTTTTCCATGATTTTTTACCGCAAAAGAGCAAAACACGATATCGCGAAATGAGAAACTGGTCACAAATTGGGATTTGCAAAACCGTGAATAGAGAAGCAGTAAAAGACGAGGTCTACCTGTTTGTGTGTGCGACTGATGGATTTCTTATGAGAAGATATGAAAGTTTGTAGAGCGATTGTCTCTAGAGTAGGGTTATTCCTTTCTTCACCAGCATCATGCATTTGAAAAACGATGCACACCAGAGGGAGACGACTAATGGAGGATAACTAGGCAGTGGAGAAGTCCCGCACTTCACTTTTGCTATTTACAAGTTCCGAAAAAAGTTTCCAGTTCAGAATTCCTTAAAGGCGTGAAAAATATCCTAATCCTCTAAGGCAGTGTTTTTCAAACTGTGGGCTGCAAAATTATTTTAAATGTTAGGTAAAATACCAAAATATAAAATATTCACCAATAATAAAATTTTAGGAAATACAATGCGAGAAAAATTAGTAACAATTATAAAATAAAGGAATTTGTATTAAAGTTTATTATTTTTATTATTTTCAATTCAAAGGAGGCATGTTGGGTAGATTTTGCTATTTGCCTGGCAGATGAATAATTTTTGAGATTCTTTTTCCAAATTGCATATCTCTGAAAATTTTCGCGCATCTTTGAGAGGTGGGATATTTTTTTCAATCGCATATTTCTGAAGACGCGTAAATTGAGAGCACGTAAATAGAGAACTGGATGCATATGTCTTACAACTTCTAATCAAAAATGACGTAAACGTGGAAATTGTGATCGTGCTGTTGAGGATATCTCACTTTAAAAATTTTTTTCCTTTGTATTTGCGCATAAACCACACCCTAATTTTTTTAATAAAAATTTAGGAAAATAAGTGCAGCTTATATGTGAGTAAATATGGTATTTCACAAAATTGTTCTTAGCCATTAGACAAGATCAGTAATTCTCCACTGAATGCATCACTTATGTTACGCTATGTAACAATTGTGTTATATGCTCTTACAGACTTAATGGAGCATGATCAAGCCAGATTGATCCATCAGGATTCAGAAGAAATACAGGGATCAAGGATTTTGAAAGATGAACACCTGAGGAATCTTGCTCAGGTAAACTCAAGCTGTGACTAAAGTTTGAGAACTTTGTGTACTTGCCTTTTTCTAATTTATTAGATCTTATACATGAATATTGTTTTTCATAGGAAACAACTCAAAGGCGACTTGCCACTGTTAGTTCTGTAACCCATTTAACACGGGTTGCTTCAATCAACATGATTTTATCAGGAGAGAAGAAGAAACGAGGTAACACTCAAGGTGATTGGTGTTTGTGTGTGTGTCGCATGCTGCTTCCTCGGCTGATGCTGATCAGTGTTGGCTGTGATCAGGCACTTGTCCAGAGAGAGCTGCCCTGGACAAACCACTTTGCTTAGTCACAGTTTGAAATTTGTTTCATTTTTAACTTGGTTTTTATGGTCAACAACTTGATTCTTCCAAAAGAATTTACATGCTGGTATAATTATGCCTGAATGTGGGCCGTTTTCATATAAATGATTGTATATAAATCTATTCTGTGCATGTTGATTATGAATAATTTCTAGCATGGCAAAAAGATCCTGTTTAAAAATTTGTCAAATGACTTTTATTTTAAACTATGCAGCAATTTTATTTTTGCACCTTCAGTATTTTTCATTATTAAGCACCTTGAAGGATGTTGATGCTGCATTTGCCTTTATAACTATTTGAAAGCAATCACTCCATCCCTTTGTCACTTTCTGTAATGCAGTGTTTATGGTGTATGGAAAAATAGTTACAGCTTCAATTTTGTGTCTTGCATTACTGGTTTATTCCAAATCCAACTTAAATGTCATATTGCATAAAATTAGGTAAGAGAATGTGTCCTTCTACATCTTACTAATAATAAGTTACTCACAATTTTAGGAGTTTATATATCTAACGAAAATTAGAAAAAATGTTTAAATTTGTCATATCTCATTCAATTGTAATTTTTTTACTAGTATTATTTAAATGTAACATTTTTAAAAGCCTTGCTAATGTGTGCAATTATATTTCCTCTCCTTCAAGGTATGGCTCCAACTGATAGTAGTGTAGATTACATGCCCGATTACGGGCTATTTGAAGCTAGTCGTATTGCATGTCCAGTATTACCCCAGTACCATCCTAAGCAGCTCATGGAACTGTTAAACTCTGGAAGAATTCGCTGGGTGAAGGCGATCCTTGCACACTTAGTCAGGTAAGCCTTATAATTATTTTTCATTATTTTCTGTGAATTTTATAAGCTCTAAATATTTCTGCAATTTTGTAAATATAGTATCTAATGCTTAGTGATTCCTATAAGTTTAAGGTAAAATATGGATTTAGTCATTTAAAACACACCAATATTTAAAAATTTCACAAGAGACAAATATAGTGTCCTCGATTTACTTCGAGGATGCGTTCCAGGAAAGTGCGATGTAAATCGAACCTGAATTTCCGCAACACTAATTCATGTATATACCAAGGCAATAAGTTTTGAATACATGTTTTTTGCCATAATCCAACAAAAAACACATGAAAAACTTTTTTGATGAGATTAATCTAATGTAAAGTTAAAATTATGATGAAGATATCAGTGATTTGATATGAATTTCCAATCTTATGACATTTTTCTGCCTTAAATACATACTTGTATGCTAGTCTATCTGGACACTAATGACAGCAATGTGTTTAGCTTATGTATTTCATTTTCAATTCTTTCAGTCACTGCTATTATTTATTTTTTCGCATATTTGCTCTGAAAGTTAGTTTTGGAATTTACGATTACGTTTGTACAATAGAATGCAGTATCGTAAAATACCTCTCATGATTTTTTATATTTTTTCGGATTGCTTGCAAAACAAATGAAGTTCTACCATGATCCTGAAAAAGGCAGCACATCACGAGAAAAAAAATGCGGTACCGTTTGAACTATAGACTTGAATAATAACTCATCTTCCATGAACGAAAGATACAACAAAATGACCATATGTGAATAAACAGCCGCAATTAATACTAAAAGGTCTTTAGTAATATTCGTTTACGTAAAAACTAAAGACAAAACACTCTTTTGATGATAGGAAATTATTTCAATAAGAACAACTTGTAATTTCACTATGGATTAACATTTTATTTGCTCTTGAACTTACAACATTTGTAAAAAAGGAATTTCGATCTTCTCTCTTTTTTCATTCTTGGGTGTATGTTGAATCTCTGTACAGGTACCTTTTTATAGGAAAAACACTTGATTAAATTCTTATAAATGTTAATCAAATACAAAAAATATAAGCAAAATAAAAATTTAATACTTGAAAAATCAATTATGAGCGTATCTGAAATCACAAAAAAATGCTTAAGCCTAGATGAGAAGCAATGGCTTCACTGAGTAATATAATCCAGGCCTCTTGTATCTTCGCTGTAAGAAGATTGGCTACTCTCTGCATTGATTTGTTTTGCTTTGTCATGAAAAAGGAATCTAGGGTCGACTGCACAGGCTTCTTTTTTTTCACGCGGTACAGTTCTTTATAGCAGCTCAACGCATCTTCTATCACTCCGGCACATTTGCTGCTTCGCTCCACATTGGAATCATCTTCAGTAAATATATTCATTCCTGCTTCAAGGAGGTTAAAAGCTTCAGACATTCTTTTTGCAGTCAACTCTCTTTCTCAACTCAATCGTCTCTTCTTTCTGTCCAGTCATCATTTGTTGGTGAAGCTCCAACAAGTCTTCAGTCATTAATTCTTCTCCATTCACATTTAACAACTTCGCGACTTCATCGAATCCAGCTTCCCTCGCCAGTACCACAATTTGCTGTTGAACTTCTGTTTCAGGTGCATTTGGGAACCCTCGGTAGTTTATACACTCAGGCCAAAGTTTTTTCCAACAACCATTCAATGTCGATTGTGTCACCTCATTCCACGAAGCTCCAATGTTGTCCACGGCTTTGCTTATGTTATACCCTTTCCAAAATTCGTGAATCAAGGGCTTAGCGTCACAATCAGTTTCTTTTATAAGCTGTGTCATCATGCGATGGACGTAATAAGCTTTAAATGTCGCGATGACACTCTGGTCCATAGGCTGCATCAATGGAGTTGTGTTTGGTCGAAGAAAGACAAATTGAATGTTGTCTGCGAAATCTTCAATATTTACTGGATGACCCTGGGCATTGTCTAAGATCATTAGGGCTTTGTTCATAAGACCATTTTCTGCACAGTATTTTTTGACAAAAGGTGAAAAATAAAGTTTTATCCTTTCTGAAAAAGCGTAGTCGTCATCCAAACTTTGCGGCTTGACCTCCATATCACAGGAAGGTCGCCCTTTGATGTTCCCTTCAGAGCCCTGGGATTTTCTGTGTGATATATTAGCAAGGGTTTTAATTTTGCTTTACCAGCAGCGTTTCCGTGTATGTCTGCGCTGGCATTCTCTTTCAGTATAGACCCATTTCGTCAATGTTAATTACTTGCTGCGGAGAATAATCGTCCTCTTCTATTATTTTATCTAGTTTTTCTTGGAATAGTTCTGCTGCTGCAATGTCCATGCTTGCCACCTTCCCTGTAACTTTAATATTATGAAGACATGCTCACTGTTTAAAACGTGCAAACCATCCACGACTTGCGTTGAAGGTGATCTCACTTGTTGCCTCATCCACACACTTTTCTCCTTTCTCCACACCTCTTTCTTGCAAGTCCTTTCATATTGACCTTGCCTTTTCCTGTATCATACACAGGCTTATTGATATAGATTGCTGATTCTGGTCTTCTATCCATATCCTGAGAAGGGACTCTCCATAATCTTACTTCTACTTTTCATTATTCATGCAAAACTTCTTGGAATCACACTTTCTGCAGAGATTCTTACTTTCTGTGAATTCTGTGCATTTAAACAAATTGTTCACACAGTGGTAGACGGTGGATCTAACATGCATCCAATATCCGTAGCCAACCTCTCCAGCTTCAAAACAGCGTATTACTTCCCATTTCATATGTAAACTGATTGCTTTGCGAGACCTCTTTGTTGATGCACTTCCTACAGGTTTATCAGCCATATTTAAGGGTAGTTTGCAATTTAATGAATTTAAAAATTGACTAATAATGTTGGAACACAGAACTTAGCTACGAAAAAGACTCAAAACTCTGTTGACCGAAAAACCGACTCAGGCGAGGAGAAAAAGCACACAATGTACTCAATTCACAATATTTGTTGCGATTTTTATGGTGCAATGACCGAAGAAATGCTTACAAAGTATTTCTTTATGATGAGGGATCCTCTTCTCTGTGATGTAAGAGAGTCGGAGCTCATTGGATGTTTGTTGGCATCACCCCCTACCTCCCTTCCTCTCTTGCTCTCTCTCTCTACTGCCTACTCCACTTTTGCTGACTCAACTTTAAACGATGTAGCTTGCAGAAGTAAAACCATTAATGCATCTGGCAACAGTGCCAAACAAAATAGGCACCTTGCTCATAATATCAACACGCCTTGGTAAAATATTTTCCGAAAGAGGCGAATAAGAATAATCCCAAGGGTCAAAGGTCCTGGACTATGATTGGCCCTAGTGGGGAAGGTTGGGGATAAGATAAGATAGCTATCTAATTGGATGTGCGATGCCAGTTATTTAATAAAAAATAATTATCTCTAAAAAACGAGTAAGAACCATTGTCTAACAGGATTAAAAAACATTTAATCAAAGAAGAAAGTAGATTACGACTTTCATGCTACTTAAGAAGCTAACTAAGCAAATATGATGCATTTTCGTTTTCAGTGCATTTTTTAATTTAATTAAAAAATATGGGAATTACAGAAATAAAAAATCCCAACTGCACATGCCAGGATCGATGTTATATCGAATCAACGTAAATGGAGGACTTACTGTAATACAGTGGGTTCAGCTTATTAGAATCAAGTCGGGAAACCATTATGTGATTCAATTAACTGACTGATTTGATTATGCGGAGGATGAGTACTTTAGGTGTGTTAAATAAGAAAATGCTAAAATAGATTTTATACATATGTACTTTAATTAATTTCAAACACTTACTTTATTCAATATACATATTATGTTGTTTTAAAATAATTTTCCAACGTCTTTCGAATCAACTTGTCACTGAGTCAATTTCCACCTTGTACAAGCGGCTGAACTCCTCTGGCCGTCCTCCTCTCAGCTCAGCATGTCTTGATTTCTTGAGAGGAAGGGGCTGGTAATGACTGCACTTCTTGGTCTTCTTCCTCTATATCTTCATCAACACTCGATTTGTTACTTAATATTTCAGCAACAATGTCATCTTCTGTTAATACAAGAGCTACAACGACGTCATCATCGATTGAATTCCATCTATTCAGCTCTTCATCAACTTCCTCTGCATCATTTTCTGCTTCAATGTTTTCTTCAACCATAAGGAAACAAGCTTTTCTGAAGCAGTTAGCAATAGTTATGGATGATACTTGCTCCCAAGCCTTCTTCAGCATGTGAATGGCATCAAACACATTAATCTTTTTGGAAATTTCAGAAGCACTTTTTTCACTATTTTTCTCGTCAGTAATTTCAATGATCATTTTTCTCATATCTCATCAATAGAGTGTCTTAAGTGTTTTTATTATCCCTTAATCTAAAAGTTGAATGATCGTTGTTGTATTTGCTGGAAGAAAAACCAGTTGGATGTTGTTCATTGGCACTCTTGGGTGAGCAGTACAGTTGTCCAAAAGCAATGCAGTCTTCCTTCTTTGAGCCACAAGTTCCTTATCCCACTGTAGTAAAAACTCTGAGAAAATCTGGCTTGTCATACAAGCATTTTGATTGTGTTTGTATACAACTGGTAGTGATACACCTCAAAAACAGCGTGGGTTTTTTGATTTTCCTATGACTAGGAGATTCCTTTTATCAGTTCCACACATATTACAGGTAACGAGAACTGTTACATGGTCTTTCTGTTTCTTTCCTCCAGAATTGGAAGTGTTTTTAAATGCTAAGGAGGAATCTGTAATAAAGGCCCATTTCATCTGTGTTGTAGATTTCATCCGGTTTGTACTCTTTCAAAAGGTCGGGGAGAACTGACCTTTTCCTCTCTTCAGCTGCTGGTTGGTTAGCATCTTGCTTCTCTCCGTGCAGTTTTTTGTGAAGTGTTGCTCCTGTTCTATTTTGCCGACAGCTAATGGAAATTTCCACATTCTTAGGAAAAGGAAGGAATTATTCTTCGGGTTAATCCCAAGGAGGCCCTAAAACCCTATGGGCAGCTATTAGCACGTGATTCAATTAACCGAAATAAGTGATTTCATTAAGAGGAGAATTGTAAATACTTGGGATACAAAATGGTTTCAGTTTTCCTATTTTGATTCAGTAAAGCGGCTGATTCAATTAACCAGTGATTCTGTAAAGCGGAACCCACTGTATTGATTTTTTGACACAAAATGCTTCTGTCTGTTAATAATCAAAGATAAATATCTAATTATCTTATTTGGAAGCCATGATTTTCACCATTATATATAGTTGGATTTAGCATAAAATAAAACTAGTAAACATATACAAAATGTTTATTTGGGTATAAAATGGTGTAGTAACTGTAGCATGCTGTAACTGAATGATAAATTTTTTTAAATTCAAATTTAAAAGCTCAAATTTTTTTACTTAATGTAGTTATCAAATTAAATTAAAAGATTCTTTTATCCTTATTTGCTGAATGTCTTTGCTTTATTTTTTAAATACTGTTTTGAATTATTTCAGGTGTATATCTGGCACTTGCACAATACGACAAGGATCTGTTTTTCAGAATAATACTGATGAAGAGAATCTAGTTAGACAAAGAGGCTGGTCACGTTCACGTACCTTGTCAGTAAGCTACGCTGGTGCAGGTAATTGAAATAATATTTAATTTATGGAAAAAATCCAATCCCTGCTCCATATACATTTGATATCTATATGTATAATGATTACCAAAAAGATTGCTACTTTGTTTCTCTTAACAATTCAAATCTAAGCAGATCATTGAAATTGCTCAGATGATCACTCTATGATAACCATCCATCTTTTGGTTGTAAGTCTGCCCACCTCCCAAAACGTATTAGTGCATCTAAAATTTTTAATTACGGCCATAATTTTCTCACTAATTTTTATTTTGTATGGGTGAGTGCATATGACTAAACAAATGTGAACTTGGAGAAAAATTCTAATTAGCCCTTCCTAACCGTTAATACAGGCACCATTCGCTATTCATCCCTAATTTGTTCCTGGAAAATAGGTCTAATAGCGAAAGGACGAATAGCGAATGGCGTTTTTCCATAGGATTACATGTTATAATGGATTGAACAGTTCCGTTGGACCAAATTTTGGATATATAAAATTACCGTATTTAATCGATTGTAAGCCGACCCCCACTTTTCACAAGGCCACGCAAGAAAAAAAAATTGATTTTAACCCTCTCGCGACCGGACTGCCCAAGAATACTCGTAAATTTTTATACTCCCGATCGTGGGACCGGCCGAGACCTCCCGGAAAATACGCTTTCCTATTTACCTCTGAAAACGTTGACTGGATGGCTTCTCTCTCGGAAATGATGTAGTATACTGTATAAACACGAGATTTAGATCATATTTGGCAAATTTTTCTTAACTTTGTATACGAAGAATTTTTTAAAAATATTCTATCGAAATTCGCTATTTTTTTGGACCCTGAACAATCTAATATGTCTCGCAGTAATTCTGCTACTTCGGAGATTTTTCAAAATATATATTTTTGGAGATTAATGTATAATTGTTTTATTTAATGTTTCCCATTTGGTGGCCATCTTGAATTTCTCCGGACTTTAAATTCCAGCAGGTGCCCCACACCTCAGGACATGAGAGGGTTCAAGTATTAACTAAAGTATTAACTAAAATTACTGTGACATAAAAAACATTGTATTCACTTATTCATAACAACTTCTATGAAAAAAGTAATTTGACCTCGCGGGATCTTAACCCTTAAGTAGGCACGTGGCTTTTCGTAACTTAAGTGGGTGCGTGGGGTCTTTAAAGACCCCAGAAGAAAATGTTTATATCTATGCTGAGTTGTTGATTTTCTTAACAATTATTTCAGATGAGAAGTCTAATACCCTATATAACAACGTGCATCCATCCGATTTTCCATATTGTTAATGGCATTTAATTATTTCTAATATTTACCTTAGCTGCGATTTTCGGGTCTCGCTTTCGCACATTAATACATAATCTTCTGTGTAAATTCAGAGCGAGTTAACAGATTAATTTAATCTCCACTGAGGTCTTCTATAAACTTTGTTTAAATATTGAATAATTGTTATTTTTGTACGTTATTTAATGGACGAACGCTTTCCTGTAATATGCACCTCTTTTTCCTCCCAAAGAATCATTATCTTGCATATGATTACATTAAACTCGAGTGCATTATTAGTTTTTTGCAATGAAATTCGAATAATCTTTGTAAATAAATGTACAGTAACTTATAAATGTTTACTTGGATACATGAATTTGTTTTTCTCTCACTCATTTATGATCTCCACCTTCTCAACTTTTTTAGAATAAGTATACGGTTATAGTACTCGATGTTTTATTGAACTAGAGGGCCAAAACAATAAATTAGAAAACACTTTGGATGCATAAACAAGATGTATGTTTTTTTATCCTCTTGAAATTTAACAACACAATCACTGTTTCATGTGATATAAGCACATCGTCTTGGTACAGAAATTGCAACACTGATTTGTTTTTTTGTCCACATTTCTCAGGCAAATTGTGCACCTAGCTCGAACTTTGGGGTCTAAATGAATGCGTTTTTCCAACGGTGGCGATCTCATTAAGTTAGCGGCTTTTTTCGCGGAGTGATCTTGGCACATATGTACTTAGATGCTACCCTTTTGCAAAAAGACGAAACTCACAGGTACTCGTTTGGAGACGTGTCAGCGTGAGATGTAGGAGACACACTAAGTAGCTTGAAACATACAGGCAGGTGGTGGAAACAAAATTTCTCGCATAATAAAAAGGACAGTCATAAGGATTAGTGCGAAAAATTGACAATAGCATTGATGAGGAAATCGAGGAAACCAGTAAAAAGATAGGAGCTCGGGACAAGTGCACACTCACGTGGGGGTCCTTCCCCCCTTCCGCGTTCTTCCGGGAAAGGAAATGTGCAGGTCATATCCCTCGCTTATGTTCAGGCCAAGGGTTTTCCTTGTGCTGATAAAGAATTGCTTGGTTTCCTAAACACAGAAGGGTATTTCCACAGGTCTCACGTCAAGGGAAGAGATAAAATCTAAAATACTATGGAATAACTGCAATGCTGCCAGTGTTACACTACTGTTGTTTTTCTTGGAAGGCATTATATTCCTTGCTAAAGGCTTTCACATAGCCCTGGCGAAAAGGAAACGCTTCATTTTATAAAAGGAAATACAGACAGGTACGTTTCTCTGAGAGATAAAGAGAAAAATATATAAGTTCAAAATAGTAGCGCAATAGGCGTGTGGGGTCTTAAATGACCCTAACGTTAAAAAATGAATTTTTACGAGAAGGCCATAGCACATATTGCCAATATTTTTACACGAACTAAAGAAGATAATTATTCTAGGAAGGTACTGAAAAAATCTACCTCATACAAGTAATTGCAAGAAAAATACAGCGTCTTTAAAAGGCATGGGGTCTTTAAAGACCCCACACGCCTACTTAAGGGTTAATATAATAATACCCCCGGAATAAATTATGTAAATAATACGTGGTGCATCAAAGTCTTAAAGAATGCAGTGATAGCGCTCGTATGCATAAGGAGCTAACACAATGTTTCATTTTACTCGTGAATCGAAACATTTGCCCTCCCCTGCCCTTCCTCCTCCACCTATCATGTTTCAGTGTTAGCTCCTTATGCATACGAGCGCTATCGCTGCATCTTTTATGACTTTGACGCACCACGTATTATTTACATAATTTATTTCTTCGTAGGTGTTCAGTCAATTTGATTCTTTTTTTGCATATATTTAAATACGGTATATTTGATCATTAAAAACAACAAAAACAATATGTATGTATTGTAAATATTATAAAACATAAATTAAATGATAAAATAGATTATTACACACCCCACGGTCTGCAAACCTAAACCAAGTTCTTCCTTTGGTCCATAGGATGGCCCATGAAACTTTTGAATTCGATAGCTTCAATGCTGTAAAACGTATAAAGAACATACACACTAAAATATGTATAAGAATGTATGTCCTGGCACATTTTGTCTACACTGCATATGATTATATAAAAATCACATACAAATTCATGATATTTATTTGTTGATTATTTCAGGCACTTCCAGTCCAATGGAGCAAAGAGGTTCAACAACTGCCATCCCCGAGGAGTTGACTCTAGATTATGCAGAGATAACCTCAATACCTCCTCTTCCTCTGTGGACCCTGTTGGCAGCTGACAAAGAGCGCTGGGGTGGAGCAGCAGCAGGGACTGGACCTGGAGGCAATGAGCTTCCGAAAGGGGAATATGAGGATCTTTTTGATGGTGGAGTGATGTCAGCAGGAGATGAACCTCTGGATATGTTGCTGGATGAAGAAGAGGAAGGAGAGGGCACGGTGGGATCTCCGAGAAGCCGTCGTGAGCGCAGGCCATCAGCGATCTCTGAGCGGCAGGTCGGCCTTTCACACTTTGGACCACGTCAAGTAAGTCAAATGTGTATTTCTTTTGAAGAAAAAAATAAAATTTTGAAGTTAAATCTTCAGAAAAACAACATTAGTCTAGAATTCTTTTGCTTTCAAATACAGTAGGGCCTCGATAACCATCGTTAATTGGTTCCTGGAATTCCTGACGATTAGCGAAACGACAATATTCAAAACCATTTTTCACGTAGGGATAATGTCATAGGTCAGTAATTCATTTAAAAGACCGTACATGCATAATATAAAACTGAATTTTTAGGCCTCAGTTTGCTTGAAATTTTAGACTCTACATCTTATTCATTTGTTTGCTTCTAGATTTATATGAAGGATGTCACATTTTTATCACTTGAGGTTTAATCCTATATCTAATTTTACAGTTGTTCATCCGTCTGTCCCCATTTGTATCTTGAGAACCGTTCATTGTAGAGATATGCGGTAAATGGCGTTTTGTTTCTACTAGCTAGGAGGTCCCTGGAAAACTATTTTCATTTTCATAAAGTCATAGGTTTGAATATTAGGAACCATTTATATTTTCCCTAAGATAAAACGTAAAAACTCTACTTATTGGCATTGGATCTGAATCGTTTTAAAGGAAAAAGATCAAGGATTTTTATTCTTATCTTCTTTTTTCATTTATGATTCAAAATCGCCCACAATTTATGCTTAATGCACATAATTTGGGCTACATTTGCCATTTTAATGATAAATACCTTGACGACGGACATTGTCGTGCTCAAAGTCCTATTGTTCTAAAATCATATATAGCTTACGAGAGTAAATTAACATGTTTTATAAGCTGTTTAAATTAAGAAAGGATAAGGGGAAAAGGGGAGAGGGTTTGGAGGGGGGAGAGAAAGGGAAAAAAGATAAAGGGGAAAAGAGATGAGAGTTAGAAGGGAGAGGGGAAAGAGGAGAGAAAAAGAGGGGTAGGGGAAGCGGGAGAAAGGGAAGGAAAGAGGGGGAGGGAGGTAGATAAAAGAGGTGGAAGAGAGGGAGGGAAAGGGAATAGACAAAGAGGGGAAGGGGGAATGGGAGAGAGAGAGGAGGGAGATATTTTAATAATCCAAGAATATTGTAAAAGACATCTTTAATAGAATAGTTTTCTATTGAGATACCATTTGCCCCATTAATTGATTCACATTATTATTAATAAATTAACTGAATATAATCCGCACAAACATTATGCGGGTACAGCTAGTCTAACACATAAAAAGCTAGGTTTGTCACTCTGTGTCTCTGTACATAATACTTTTGACATGCTTATATCTCTGGAACTACTTGATGGATTTTCAAGTTCTATACCATTTTGGATTTGTCAAACTTTCAAAATTTAGATCCACAAAAAAATTTTGGTAAATAGGTCCATCTCGAGCTGCTACAAGAGCTGAAGGGAAGACATGTATTGTATGGAAATTCATGTCTCCTGGGCAGAGGTTTGCACCGATTGAGCTGAAATTTTCAGCAAAAGCTTCTCTCACAAGATATAGCTGTACCTGCAAATTTGCGCTGTATCAGTTAAGAGGATCAGGTAGCTGCCATACATGGAGTTCGTTCTGAACAGTGATTTTCGAAGCATTTTTGCGATAACTGGATGAAAAGTGAATGGATCAAGCTCATATTTGGTAGTTAGATTGTCCTTGGGATAACTGAGTAGCTTCACACTTAAAATTGGGTCCAGGACCAGAGATGAGCATGCATTAAAGATCTTCATAGTCTATGATGGCAACCAAGGAACATTATTCAATGATGAGAGAACCTTGACCAGAAATGTCGTACTGAGAGAATTATTACAGGGATAAAGCCATTTTTGTGATATTATTTTTGTGTGAAAATAAAAAAATTGCTAGATGCTAGAGACACTTTTTTGTCGAAATTTTCATCGTCAATATTATTGATGGTATTATGCTAGTAAGCTATAAAATATTTAAGAAATATGTTAACTTTTAACAAATGAGTTGGCAGTTGTACTGCAGCAATCCTGAAAGGAATGTTTTGCTGTTTGATTATTGTATTTGAACGCAAATTTCAAAATACTATTAGTCTTTGTTTAAACCTTGTCCAGTTTACACGAATTTTTTTCACTCTAACATGATCGACTAAATGTTCTCTGTGAACAGCTGCAGCGCACTGTTTTGATAGGCCAGGGGTGTCCAACCTGCAGCCCAATGTGTCGGTTGCGGTCCACTACTCAATTTTATGTGGCCCACCGCCAGTTTTTCATAGTTTTCAAAACTTTTTTCATTTATTTTAATTAACTACCAAGCATTATTTTCTGTGTAGGAAAATCTGTTAAGAAATATAACATTGAATTGCAATCTCATTGTATTTCTTAATTCAGGTAAGTTTTTTTATGTTGTTTTTGATTTTTTTTCACAGAGATATTTCTAAGATTGAATTCTGTCATGGTTTTTAATATTGAAATGTTAACCCTAAAAAGCTAATTCTTACTTGATTTCCACGCATATGCTGCCTAAGAATTTCTAGGTAACTTACAGTTTAACTATAATTCATTAGCCATTTCCAATGTGGCCCATCAAAGAGTTCACTGCCACCAATGAGGCCCGCCATGCAGAAAAGGTTGCCCACCACTGAGATAGCAGTCTTTATCTCTCAGTCACAGTGTAATCGTCATCTTATTCGTTTGTCTGCTTCATTCAAAAATGGTGACGGAACTTTTTCATTTTTTTGTACCATTTGGCGACAAACGACACTTGATCGAAACAACATTTATCGAGATCCTAATGTAATATGTTTCATGCTCAAGCAATTTATACTTTATTAGATACTGCATATTCTCTTGTTTGAGATGAAATTTTCTTAAATGTCTTCACAATTATCCTAGCTCTAGTCCAACATTGAAAATGCTCTTCTTCCATTAAGTTGTTAACCTTTTTGTTTGGTAATAAAAAAATTGCCAGCATTTTTGTGCCAATATGTTAAATCATGTATACAACTTTGTAAAAAGAAATATTGTTTTTCAATGTCTAGGGGCGTATGCTGTCAAGACTTTTGACTCATACCCACTTGCCTGGTCTCTCAAGTTTGGATCAAATGCATTTACTTGCCTTGGCTGACACTGTATCTACCTGCAATACTGATTTTGCAGAACGTTTTGCAAATGATGCTGCTAAAACTGCTATTGCAAAGGAAAATCTCACTGGAATGCCTGAAGGAGAAGATCAATCAACAGGTTGGTTGTTTTTTATATATAATATTTTGTAATCTCTATATATATAAAAGGCTTAATGATAAATGAGTTTGAAAGTTTGCAATGTGAGATCTCCGAATCTACTGGACTGGTTTTCACGAAACTTTCACTGAAAGATTCAGCGGTATCTCAAATAGGTTTTAGACTTAATTTTATTCTTCTAACATAAGCCGTTTCAAAGATATGATGATTTTTCTACGAATACCCATTTTCCGTCACCAAGCAAAGCAACTCCAGGCGATGTCAGCATGCACCACTTACTGCGCTATCTACTTCTTCCCGGTGGCAATCTTAGGAACTAGGATCTTTTTCCTATCCCCGCCTTCCCCCCTCGTGCTCTCCTCTCACCTTTCCCTCGAGCGCAGCCATGCCATCTCATACTGAACTACGAATTTCATGCATTTACGTACGAGTGAACACTTTTTAATACATTCTTCTTACTTGCCTAACTTTTCTTCTGATATACCTACCATACATCGTTGATGTTACTAAAATTTCTATTGTTTAATTTAAATTACTGTTTTGACTAATAAAATTTTGTGCATATACCTTTAAGAAAATGCCCAGAATTGGGCGATTATCCGGTTCAAAAAGGCAAAGTCGTTGTTTTAGAGAAAATGAATCTACAACTTCATACCAAAATCGTCTAGAAAACGAATGAGAGAGATCTTCTTTACGGCGAGAACAATTAGAAAGTCCCGATAGGCCCCTTATTAATGAGAGGCAGAGAGAGCGTCGAGCACGCGAAACGACAAATGCCCGGGAAGTTCGCCTTGAAAGCCAGCGCATACGCTCATCTCGGCGGCGCCCTCAATTGTCTAGCCAAGAGAGTGCAGAAAGGCAAGCTAGGATTGAGAGCCAAGTAGAAAGATGGGGCTCGAAAGTTCGTTCTGCTTTTCGCTATTGTCCCCGAATAGAATAGAAAAATGATGTTGAATTAATTTTAGGCAAAATGGGCAAAGTTTTCCAATTTTGCACAGCTAAAAAATGGAAAAACGAAAGTGTCGGCCTTTGTTGCTTTAATGGTAAAGTGAAGTTACCAATGATAATGGAACCCGCTGAACCACTAAAAAGTCTATTACTTGGGACACATACCCTTTCCAAACATTTCAGTCCGAAATGCACCTGGGTAAAGCCGGTACAAAAACTTCCTGTTATCCGGCATGCTCGGGGAATTGGATTTTCCGGTTAACTGAATATTCCGGTTGCTTGAGAGTTTTATTGGAAACCAAAATATGGAACAAATGCAAAAATATACATATACCTTGGAATTTCTAACCCATAGAATCGATATTCTACTAACAATTATTCTTAAAGAATTTCTTGACATTCAAGGAAGTAATGAAATTAAAATATTCAAGTATTCAATACACTTTTCGTTTGGAGGTTTTCGCAGCGTTTGATGATGTGGGCTCTCGACGTTTCGCCTTTGATGCTGAAGGCTTCTTCAGGAGTGAAGTGCAGAGGCAGTCCTGGGTCGTCTTATATATACTTGAGTCGCCTATCTCTATTGACGGTTAGAGTCATCGCGGCCAGTGGCCGTCTGTCTGAGAGTTTCCTTTCTCTTTTTAGCCGTTGTTGTCATTGCGGCCGTTGGGAGAGTGGTCATTCCTTTCTCTATCTTCCGTTGGTCTGGCGCCCTTCACCCTCGGGTCGAAGAAGTGTCTCCACGTATGGCTTAATTGGTAGCCGTCATCTCGGTTGAAATTATCAGGGCGTTTCGCGATTTCGATGGCTTCGCGGGTTAATCGTTGATAGTAGTACTCTTTCTTCGCTAGTATCTTGGCGTCTTCAATTTTTATTTTGTGGCCGGGGTTTGTGGAGTGTTCTGCTATGGCGGAGTCCTTCCACTGTCTGCCATAGAAAACAAACAGTGGAAGGACTCCGCCATAGCATGTCATAAAAATGTGTAAATTGAGTTATATCTCCCCCAAAAATAGGTTGTTTAATAGTCGGGAGACTTATTACCTTCTTACTCACAAACAAAGAACAGGACAGTAAATTGTCTCTGTTATCTGATCCTCGACTGGTGGGAAATTTGTTGTCTGTTTCTTCTATTAACACGTTCATTGCGGAAAAAATAATTGGCACATTCCCGTGTACGGATGATATTTTTTTCGGAGAAATTCCCCATGACTTCGTGTTTTAGGTTAAAATATTATGTTATTTAAGAAATAAATTGAAATTTCTTTAAATATTAATTATTTCACTGGTACATCTTATGATGTAGTCCGCATGCGGGGTTGGCCAAAGGTAGGCAAACCCGCAACACATTTCGGCGACGCGTAACGATATTGGATCTTTCATGGCATCTTCAGAACTATATGATGAATTTAATCCTTACATTTTGAAGAGAAAACGCACGAGGATGTCATATTATACTACCCGACCCGCATATAGTCCCAAGATTGGCTAACTCTATTATTACATCTGAAATATCGCCAAAAATATTATTCCAAATTTCTTTTTTTCAGTTTGTAAACTTGGAGAAAAAGTCTAGCTCACATAATTATTGATCTTTTTAAATGTATGGATTATTTTTCAATAAAAAATAACTAATAGATAATATTAAATAATGTTATAATAACACAATTCACTTTCAAAATAATTTATTGATTATAAAATGTTATTAAATCTTTGTTTTTACGATTGCTTTTATCATATTTTTTATAATTAACATTATTAACAATTACAATAATTGTTTCCATTCAGAATAATACATACAAAATTTTCAATTTACAATAAAACTGTCTGTTTACATTACAAAGTTTTCAATTCACATTAGTGGCAACTATTTGCAATACAAGCCTACTATTTACAGTAAAAAGTGTGCAACGAAAGTCACTATTTACAGTACGTAAATGTTTCCATTTCCAATAGAAACTACAATTTATGCTATATGCTATTTAAAATGAAGCCCGCTATTAACAATGAAAATTTCTAATTGTAATAGAAACTACTATTTACACTACATATATGTTTCTATTTACAATAAGTATTTACAATGGAATATTAATATATTCCATTTTTATATACAAACAAACATATCCAATTGTTTCCAGAAATAACATTGAAGTAAGATGCACCAATAGAAAAATTTAATTACCAAAATAATTATAAATTTATTCTATTGGTTCATTATTCTTCAATGGTATTCCTGGAAACAATTGGTCAAACAAAGCCCTGGCTCACCTTCACAATCCCAGCAGTAAGTGGTTACAACCTTTCTTACTTTATTACCCGAACACACCCTGCAAGGTTTTTGTGGTAAAGATTGGGGTAGGTCCAATTGGGTAGGTGAAGGTGGTTGTAAATCGCGGAAAACATGTGGAGGGGATCCGGGGGAAGGGACATCTGGCGGACATGTGTGGGTCCTTGCAAGAGGTGTTTCGGGCTCTAAAGAAACAAAAGCTGTATCTCTTACCATGGGTTGGGAAGGATCACTGCCTTCCTCTTCATCGTCCCAAACATCCTCCCCATATTTCTCGAGGAGCTGGCATACTTTCTTGGAAGAAAGGTCCGAAATAAAGAATCTCTATTTTCCGCCTCTTTGACGGTGGGGCGTCTTGATATAAAATTCTCCGTTGAACTAACAAGTTTACAAAACTTAAACTTAGAAATTATTTATTAAAATAATGAAACATACCGGAAGAAGGGACATTCTGCGCATAGGACGTCGACGGTTACGAATCCATATTCATTATTTAGGTACCTATATACAACTGAAAAAAGATATTTTATTCTATATAAAAATCTTCGCTACTATATTGTAAAGGTAAATAATAATAACAAAACACACAAGCGAATAACTCTTACTCGATACTCTTCGATCGGACAATCAAACGAACGGTCGACGTAAAAAAGGACCAAAAATCCAAAAATCTGAAAATAAAAATAATTTATGTTTTAAAAAATGACTAAATTGAAACATTCAAACAACAAAAACAACAAGCGAATAACACTTACTCGATCAACTTTGAGCGTACGATCGAGCGAAAGTTCACGCGCAAAGAACGTCGTTCAAAGGTCTGAAAATAAAAAACAATTATTTTATCTTTCCAAAAGTGACTAACATGTTTAATTTAAACATTGAAATACATTAAAAACAATATACATAAGAAAAAATAAGGCTTACCTGCAAAATCTTCAAAAACACCAAAATCTGCTTTTCTCCACAACGGAAAATTCGGCACAAAAACGACGCACACGCTTCGAAAGATAGAGAGACAATGAGTCTAAAGCTTCCTACGGGCCTCCTCTCATGGTCAAATCCCAGGCGCGGAAGGAAAAAAACGACGGAGAAAGGGAAGCGAGAGCGAACATCTTAAGATGTAGCCCGCATGCGGGGTTGGCCGGGAGTACATCTTAAGATGTAGTCCGCATGGAACGTGTTAAAATTAACATCCTTATTTCAAGTTCGAAATATAGAGCTTCAAGCTTTTCCCTGTCTTCAGCATGCGTTTCAATATCATCAGTAAATTCTAACTCTTCATGAGCAATTTCAAATTTATGTTGAATATCTGATAATGCTTTTAGCCGTGTTTTTATTGCAGTTAGGTCTGAGCCTCTCTCAAAATTTCCCAAAAATGTCAAAATGCGGGTCAGTTGACCTTTGGAAACAGCCCTTCTCGTTATTACTCTTTTCTTATTCTCCTTTTTCTTATTGAAAATTAAAGAAAAACAAGGGACATAAGACAAATAATGTATGAATGAAAATACAAGGGAACCAGAGTTGGTGTACTTAGCTCACTCTCGCAGCAACTGAACATTCGCCTGTAGGACCCAGTAGTCGGCCGCTATTCAAGGACGGGTCTCATCGTCGATCGGTTGTGATCTCGGAGTCGTTGCCTCGCCTGTGTGTTGAATGAGTCTTGAAATTTCTCTGTCGCAAAATATAAATCCAGCCCGAAGGACCAAATGTTCCATGGTGGCTCGGTAAATGCAAGTGGACTGTATAATTTAATAAGGCTATACATAGGTGGATCAATCACCAGATGTATATTTCTTCAACACAATTAATAGAAGTAAAAAAAAGACTTTCAAAAACAAAACACTTAATTGAATCTTTGTTAGCACTGAGACACGTGTATCTAAGCACATTGGTAGTTAGTGTTTGAATCACACTTTGTGAAGAGGATAAACACTACAGTTACACTTGGTCTTTGTTTGACCCTGTGGAGCTAACAAAACATCTCATTGTGAGAGCAGTCATGTCTGAACTGATTCACAAAGGCAACCCACAGCATTGCCTTCCCTTTTAGTGCAAAGTAACTCACATTCAATGTAACTCACTGACGCAACTATGAAACACACAATGTAACTCGCAGATCCCAAACACACACAACGTAATAAATGAAAGGAAATGCATTATCTACGACTAATAAATGAACTTGATACATTAATTTTTCTTTCATATGTGAAAAAGAATGGATAATTTTCAAAGAAGAAATGACCTTTAACGTAAAGTTTATCTTACAATTACTCAAGTGAGGTGTTTTAAATTATATTCTATTGTTCTTACTTATATGTCTGAAGGCATACATTTCCACAGCGGTGCTACTTATTCTTGAAGAGTTCAAGAAAGATCCAACAACAGTTGTAATTTAAGAAATTAAAAATTTTCTTACACGGATTTATCGTTTGTTGTCAATGAAATCATAGCAACTGAAGTAAACAAGATCTATTTCAAATATGTAAAGCCTTTTATCTAATTTTTACAAGTGTTCGACCATCTGTCTGTCCCCATTTGTATCTCGAGGACCATTCATCATAGAGATATGATGTAAATGCATTTTGTTTCTACTAAATAGGAGGTCCCTGGAAAATTATTTTCATTTTCATAGTTCCTAATAAGATAGAACGTAAAAACTCTTACTTATCGGCATGCAGGCTTCTATTCATTTGCTCATATAAATTGGAAATATTCACATACAAGCTTTGGACCTGAATCGTTTTAAAGATAAAAGATCAAGGATTCTTATTCTTATCGTTTTTAGGCACGTTTTGCTTCCAGCGTGTGCCTATTATTGTCTGTCTGTCCATCCGTCCGTCCACATGTTTGGTCTCGGCTTCTACCAAACAGATTTTCATGAAATTATTAAGGACTTACAATCAAATATCGCAAAAATGAATCACGTATGCCAATCAGGAATACCACTTTACTGGTGAGAAAAAACTAAATTTTTGTCATATCTCGTAAAGTATTGCTCATATCAAAATATTTTTTCAAATAAAAGTTATAGAACTAGTAAAGAAGACTATTTCCTTTCCTATACATTTTTATCGTAGTAGTAGCCGTTAATGAGAAAATCAAACAAGAATGTCTTAATTCAAGTTGAACAGAAATTTTCTTGCATGGTGACTTCTTCATTGTTGCTAACATAAACAATCTCATAAACAAATGTTTAATTTACTTATGTGTGCATGCACTATTTTTAAATAGGAAGAAAACTGATTATTTATGATGAAGAAAAGAACTTGAAAACGCTATTTCCCTTACGTACAGGTATATAATTTCTTTCTAATACAGGCGACTCCCGAGATTCGACACATTCCAGATTTTCACCCAGCCGATCGAATTGAGAACTAGATTTCATGAAGTAATTTTCATCCCAACCAACCACGCGAGGTTTAGTTTCAGTGTAGACATAGTTACTTCTGCTCTAATTGTTTGATTTTGTGCTGATTTTACTCTTTTTTTCTGTTCTTTTATTTAAATTTATTTATTTTATTGATTTATTTATAAATTTATCACTTGACATGATATCTAAAAGGAAATGTAATAGTGATAATGCAAGTGAATCAAATAAAAGTGTCGTTCAACTATTAGCACTTATGTGAAACAGAAGGAGAAAATTCTAGAACATGTGATAAATCACGTAATTTGATGGCTGGTTTGACAGATTTAAGAGTAGGGCAGGTTTGCATAACCTTCAATTAACTGGCGAGGCCGCAAGTTATTTTATGCTTTTTAATAACTTTTATATTAATTTCACTGCGATATATAGTTGTATGTATAAATTAGGGATGAATACCAGTATTGGAAAACCAGAATTAATACCGGTATTGAATTAGACACATAATACCGATATCGTGATTTACAATACCGGATTTTCGGTATTGAAAAGTGCACTTTGTGGGAGCAGTGCCAAATTACCAAAAATGTATTTGTTGCTTGTGTGAGTAGAAATAAAGTGGGGGGATTCTTCCGAAAAGTGATTCTGATGGATCGGTATGAGAGTTTTATAATATTACCTAGTTCGATGAGAGAAAACGATTGGATATGGTCTCGTCCTCCTGAAATGTGTTCCTGAACCCTTCGGTCCCGAAACGCGGTATTTTTTGACCTCAGGTTCACAAATTGACTCATTATTTTCGTATCAAACATATAATTTGGTTTATAAATTTATTTTGTGTAGTGTAATCCTTTCTTCTTACTTTGCCATTATTGTTTGTGGAATATGAAGCGTTTTCTTTTCGAAAAAAAATATTTTTTAGCCTGGGGTTGAAAAATACCCCTTATCGGGATGGGTGTTACCATTTTGAAGAGCGGTAAAAACACCCTAAACAGGGCAGTTATCTAATTATAACCTTATTTTGAAAGCAAGAGTGTTTTTGAAAAGTCCAGATTTATGTAGTTGTTGAAATACTCATATCTTGCTTTTGAACTCCGTTTGATATTTTGTAAGAAAGAGGGTTTATCCCGTTAGTAAAGGATTATTATTATTATTAAAATAATATACTAAATGATTATAAACTGTTCTCTGCACAAAACCGGTTTCAATACCGGTATCAGCAAAAAACTGTCCCAATACCGGTATTAAAAATTGTTGGTATTATTTCATCCCTAGTATAAATAGATGTGTGCAGGGATGTGCAGCAGACGACCCTGTCCGGCTCACGCGAGTCGAGATGTGGGAACGTATCCCCTGATTATAACATGCAAGTCTATGGAAAAACGGCGTTCAGCATTCGACAATTCAAGATTTGATCGCATTTTCAGGAATGCATCCCTGTCGAATCTCGGGAGTCGCCTGTACTCCATTGCATGAAACGTGCCCATTTGTGATATGTTGTACACTTTCCTAACTTGTTTTTTTTTTTTAACCAAAGACGATCTCCATAATTATCTGTGAGTGGATGTCTCTTATGAGATACATCTATTGTATGCTAATATTTCAATGCAAAAATTGCCCATGATTGGCCAATTGGAGGGGTATATTTGTACATATATAGACTTTGTTTCATAATTTGTTTTTCTCTTTATAGATTCATTGGATGATTGTGGGCTTCGCTTCTTACTTGCCATGAAGCACTACAACTTTCTTCTAAGGTGCCTCCCACTTGCACAAAGGGCACAGTTCCAGAGACAAGGAGTGGGAACTGCTAACATTGTTTGGGCATTCCATTCAGAAAGTGAGGAAGAACTTTTGAACCTTATCCCTTCATATGCTAAAGGTTCACCACGTTGGAGCACACTCCGTGAGTTAGGTGTTGGGTGGTGGCTGAGGTCAAACACTTTACTTCGAACCTGCATTGAAAAGGTTAGAAAAATAAAAAATTTACTGTTGCCATTGAAAAATTTATTTTGTTTTCTTGGTTTCGCTATCTTGGTTAATATGCATTTAACTTTTTGATCATTGGTAAATTTAATCATCTCAACAAGTTTTACTTTAGATGTTTGAAATGTCAAAAGTGGTTCCTACAAGTTCAAATTCACTGCCTTGTATTATAATTTATAAAAGAAAAATATTGTAGGTCTTTATCAGGTCTCTTATAGAGTACTTTTTATCTTTAATAGATTGCAAAAGCAGCATTCCAATCACGTCAAGATCCATTGGATGCTGCCCTGTTTTACCTCGCCATGAAGAAGAAGAGCCTTGTGTGGGGCCTGTTTCGCTCCAGGCGTGACGAACGTATGACTAAATTCTTTGCAAACAACTTCACTGAAGACAGGTGGCGAAAGGCTGCCCTCAAGAATGCCTTTGCATTGTTAGGAAAACAGAGATTTGATCATGCAGCTGCCTTCTTTTTGCTTGCTGGAGCTCTTAAGGATGCAATTGATGTAATTAATAATCATTTTCTTGAAATTCATACTTATATTTTTAACCTTCTGGGAAACTTATATATCAAGTCTTCACCATGAATATATGTTCAACATTGATTTTTATTTGTATGCTGTTGTAATATAGTTTAAAAATAATTTTCATTCAGGTCTGCCTCAATAAGCTGGATGACTTTCAATTAGCAATGGTGATATCACGTTTATATGAAGGAGAATTGGACTCAGCACCACCTAGTCTGCAGAGGCTCTTATTTGAGGTATCCAAAATTTAAACTTTTCAGATTGAAACTATTAAAATCAAGTTTATTAAATGTAAAAAATTAAAAGATAGATGCAGTACATTTCAGCATCTAAAACTACAGGCAGACCTCGACCTTGTCTTTCGTGGGGGTTACATTCCTGAAAACACAGCAAAATACAAAATCGCGAAAGAGAAGTAATTAAGCCAATAAGAAATACAGGGTTTGGTTCCCATCCCAGTAACAACGAACCTTAGTATGATTTTTTGTGCTATATTGGCGACCTCATGACAGATAAGAGACGAAAACTATATGAAATTTAAAAGAATAGGTACAAAAAATACAAAAGAACACGAATAAATTGAAATAAAATAAAATGCTGTTTAATTTCTGAAGTAGAATCTGAGAAATTGGCGACGGTTGCTTAACTACTCATGTAACTAAAACGGAAAGCATCAGGGCTAAGATACAATGAAATAGAATGTGTAAAGGACAGGCATAAGAGGGTCCTCTTAAATAAATGAAAAAGGGAATAATTGATGAGTTGAATTTAAAAAATAATTGCTAAAATCTCTGAGCAATCTTTAGATTACCACCACAAAAACACATTGATGGAGAGAGAAACATTGTTGATTTTAAAGCATATCCATCCTGGGGATTCAGGTTCATGATGAGGAATAATTTAAGTGTTCATGCCGCGACAAGCATTGGCCAGAAACTACCTGTAGAATGGGAAGCCAAGGTGATAAAATTTAGACAATTTGTAAAAAGAGAGCATTTCCGGAGTTGAAGAATTAAATCATTTGTTTCTATTTAAGAATTTTTTGTTTAAAGAAATTTTGTTACCAGTTAAAATTATTTGTAATTCTCTTTGAAACAAGTGAAATAAAATGAGATTTTCCTTTGTATATTGCACACTATCATTTTTTCATTTTTCAAACCTTTTTGTATAGATAACGTAGGGTGACCATATTTTCACGAGGCTAAAACGGGGCATTTTCTGTAATTCTCAAGAAAAAACGGGACAAAACAGGACAAAATTTTCGTGTGACATTTTAAAACTGAAGTTTGGTTTATTTCGATCGATACAAGAATTTGAACATTTATGTATGTAGACAGGAAATACAAACTCACTAACAGCAACAGGCTTAATGCTTTCATATGGGTAAGCTTTTAATGGGAATCAGAGTCTTATATTTCTCCTTTAAAACCTTACTATATACTATATCAATGGGAGTAAAGATTCGCTCGTTCAAGCTATTTATGGAGATCAAATTGGCATCAGAAACATTAATTGTATTGAAAGTCATTTCCATCTCTCACCCTCCCTCCCTCTCTCTCGTATTAAAAGCAATCAAAGCACGTTTATATACACCCATAATGATTGTGTAGTAGTGCTGATTACTTACCTTTGATATTATTTGTGTTGCACTTCGTTGATTTGTATGCGACAAGAAATGTCTTCAGCCTTGATATCCAGATTAATTGAATATAACACCACCTCCACCAGTAAAAGATAACTTATGCAGGTAATTTCACCAAATTTGAAGTAACGAGTATAATAAATGTTAAAATCTAAAAGTTATTTTAAAAAAATTTATTTTTGTACCCATTACTTGTTAAATCTATCTACTATAACATATTTTGAAGCGTGTGTTTGTTCATGGAACTCCTAAACGATAAAAGCTAGAATAACCAAATTTGGTACTATTCTTCCTTACATCCTAACTTAGTGAATGGTCAAGGTTTGGTCAACCAGGATTAATCAGTGCTGCCAATATAGGGGTTTACATTTTTCCATAAGATAACACGTATGAATCCATTTCTTGACTTGCAAGGTATTCTTTCTTCAAGCATAAAAATATGTAAATATGGACTGATTTTTTTTGTTTTTGCTTTATTCGACGAATATACTATATTATTCCTGCGAATTTTACATGTTACATGGTCGAAGTTTTCAGAAATATGCTATTGGATTCGAAATTTTGTGGATTTTTCGTACCCCTCCCAGGCGTTGGCAAGGCGGCCGTCATTGTTACCTCCGATTCAGTTAGCTTCAATGAAGCTTACACACAGATGAAAGTTTAGCATTATTTGCTTCGCACTTTTGTTTAAGCAGCAAAACGATCGATGTTTATGGGTAGCAGCGTAAATAGATACTGATTATTATTCAGGAAGCGTTTATTGATGAAAGTAATTGAACCTTCTTTCGTCTATTGAATACTGGAATCTTACATTTTTCGTAAGTAAAATCATTATATTCTACATTATAATGTTTATTAAAATAAATATGCTCACGTATCTGGTGTTCATTTACCAGAGTGTTCAATCATGGACAACTACGTTGCTTTTTCAAGACATAAAAGTAAATATTTCAGCGAGAGATAATTACACAAGAAATTAAGCTGGATTTGGCGAAAGTCATATGATAGGAAATAAAATTATCGTTATATTTGAATGCAATACGTTCAGAAATGGATTGTTACAGGCAAATATGATTAATTGTTAAGAAAAGCTAATTGTAATTTAAAAAGTATCTACCATATAGGTATTTTAAAGAGTTTGTATGTTGTGCTGTAGTAGCTTCACTAAATCTGTTGAAATTCAAGGGGAAATTCTGCTAGTGCATTATAAATGTGTCATAAAATAAACTTGCAGCTTCTGTGTAGTCGTTTTTCACTGCAGAAATCTTCTAAATCTGATAAAACCGATCTAACTTTTGAGGTGCGGAAATTTTCATTTCTTCGGTTTTTAATTTTATTTGCGAAAATATCCAGTTCTTCAGCTACTTCACTTCCTGAAATATTATCACTCGCAATTTTTTTAATAGCTTCGCAGCAAACCTTTAATCTACTCTCCATGAAATGAAGCCAAATAATGGAAACTTTTTCAGAATGGTAGGACATTTTTCTTGTGAAATAAAGTAAGATTTTAATCCAGGAAATATTTCAATAATTCTGGTGATTGCTGGTTGTAGTGATAGCCATCTACTTTTCACAGTTCCTAGAATCTGCTTATACTCAATATTGACAAAGTCAGAAAAATTCTATAATTCTTCCACTCGTACCGTATATATATGGAAAAATTGAAATATTTTATTCACTGAGGCCTCGGTGTCAATGGGCAAAATATCATCATTTGTTTGTACAGCATTGTGTAAAATGTGGGCAGCACATCCCATACCACGAATGTTAATTTTTAAGTTGCTAGCTGTAAGTTTGGCAAAAACGTTTTTCGTTGCTTTTCTTGCAGCTCCTCCAAAATTTGTGTTGCAGTCATCCCCACAAAACACAATAATTTTGTTAGATAGCTTGTACTTACGCAGTACATTCATTATGTGAATTGTTAACAAATCAGCGGTTTCACCTTTTAAGTTATGAAATTCAGTCACTTTAATTTGAACTAGCATAGGTACTAACTTTAAGCTTTTATGGTTTGAAGTATCCACCATAACTGATACGTACCTAACAAGTTTCAATTCTTCCAAAATTTTTTGCATCGCAAAAGATGCCAGAATATTTACGACAATTGATTCACATTTTTTTCGTCCACATGAGAATTTTTGTTCAGGCAGTCTTTTTATCACTGAGGAGTTACAGTCCATAGACCGAAAGGAATGGTTGTGCTTGATTGTGTGGATAGCAAACAAACCTTCTTCGGCTGCAATGTGTTTGAACTCTTCTGTCATTGTTTGCTTGGTAAAATATGAGATTACCTTCTGTCTGCAACTCTTACTGCTTACCGCAATAAAATGATTTTTTTCTTGTTACGCTGTAGCATACCCGAACGAACTCCATATTCTATAGAAAACAGCGATTTGCAAAAGGTATACAACACTTTTCCCATTTGTGTATCTTCCTTTAAAGAAGGGAATTCAGTTTTTGACCTTTCAGTAAAAACACATTTTCTTTTCGGTGTTTTCCGGGTTTTATTTACTTTTCTTAATCCAACAGCACATGTATAACCGTTCACGTTCGTCCATAACCACATGTTCGCAGCAACAAAACAAACTGAACTAGCTGCTGTTCTGAGTTACCAACCTACGAAAATGAATATATTCTGTTGCATTGCCAACATAAAATAAATGAAAAAGCTACTACATTCTGAATTCGTTTTTAGGCTTAATTTTGTGTCTAACTTTGTACATGAATTGGACAATTGGCGTCCCGTTTTAACTTTATCGGGACAACGGGATAACTAAATAAATAACGGGACGATCCCATTAAAAACGGGACGTATGGTCACCCTAAGATAACGCTTAAATACAGTAATATTTAGCCTTGGTTTTCATAGCTGTGCAACAATTACTATTACTTATTTGTATCTTATTCATTTTAACCAAGTAAATTTTTAGTTAATAGCTGTTAAAACTAAAGTTGTTTGCCATTGAATATTGGCTAATTGGCCATTACTTATTTCATAGGAAATCCTGGGATGTAATAGTGATGGTGAAAACCAGATTATGTCAAAAGCCCATCCTGATCCTTTCCTCCGCTCCATGTCACTCTGGATATTAAAAGATCATACAGGCAGTCTTAACACACTGTTGCAGACAAACATAGGAACCATGCATCCTCAATATATCGATGATGACAAGCCAGAAGGCACCACAGGTAAATTGATTTGATCGAGCGGCAAAATTGTTACCAGCATTCACAATTTGTATTTCTCGTTACATAACTTTCCAATTGCTTCGTTCTTTTGAATGGCGTACTTATAAATGTGATTACTCATTAAATTTGTTATTTTTCACAGCCAATCCAAGTGTGTTCAACTTTTACGTGTACCTGCGAACTCATCCATTGCTCATACGGCAGTATATTGCGTCCACTGCACAAGACAAAAAGAAGTCGCATGCAGTTGTCTTATCTGGTTTTAGCTATGGAATGGATACAAAAACTGCTAATTTAGACAAGCAGGTAAATTAGAGTGCATGTCATTAAGTAATAGGAGATAATGGAAAAATGTCTTGTGTGTGGAAAATGTTGCACTAACCTGTTGGTCTTTACTTTTACATCTTTTTTGGACCTGTTATATGTTGATTATTCTTTATTCATACCGCAACTATTTATTCATAGATATTGTTAGAAGATTCTATCACTCCACTGGAAAGGCAGCTATACTTTACTACTGCCCATGCACACTTTAAGGCAGGTTGTCCTGCTCTTGCATTAGAAGTTCTTTCTAAACTGCCCAGCAAAGTCTTGGACTCAAATGGAAACAATTCTCCAAGTGAGTTATATACGCCATGTAAAGTATTCTCAGAAGTCATTGCTGTGACAGTTGCAATATTTACCTCTTGTTTTCTATTGTGAATATCTATAAATATTATCTCAGAAGTTATTTAGCTTGTTTTTTTTCAGGTCTCTTAAACAGCCCTATTAAAGCAAGAGCTCAAGACGACCAAATTGACACTGGAATATTAGGTGATAAATCATTATGGACATCAGAAGAAAATGGTAATGGAATACAGGTTTTTAAATTTTCATTCTACTTCCTCTATCATATATAGTGGACAGGGAAATTAACTTTTGAAACTATACACTTTAGTTTACTTTTAAGCACTTCCACACAAGCACTTCTTCACAATGATAAAATATATCCTCTGGGCAAAAACTTGAAAAAAGTAGACAGAACGAATATGCCGAGCTACTGATTGCTACAGGTCAATTACTACAAAGGGGACGAGAACTAGAGGGAAGATAGTGTAAGTTAGATCAGGGCTGCGACCAATTTTTTTTCTAAATCCTGTTACTAACATCAAAATATCCTGTAAAATACTGTAATATGTAGAGCCCGGAAGTTCAGGCACTAAACAAGGGCAAAATAGGCAGGCAAATAGGCAGCAAATTTTCTCAAAAAAGGCACTTAAAAAAGGAAAAAAAGGCACTATAAACAAAAAGGAATACTTGTATTTTAAGAGAAATTTATCCAAATCTCAATTAACACACAGTTTCACATGTTTTCGTCACTCTATAAATAAGGCAGCAATATACTAAGTAAGATGCAGTATAATACCAAAATAATTTGAGCTTATCTACACAAAAAAACAACATTTGTTAAAATGAATCATCAAAGCTGAGAATGTACAAGAACACAAAATGCAACTATATTACAAAAAAGAAGAATGGTTGCACATTACAACAATATGCTTTTTCAAGTTTTCGAAATAAAAGGCTTCTCTTTTGTCAGTAAGAAGATTTTTTAAAACAGAGAAAGATCGTTCCACCTCTACAGAAGTGATTGGGGCGTACTTGAAACAAGCTAGTGTTAATGGTTCTATATCGACCGATACCTTACTCTTACCTTCAATAATCATACCTACACTTTTTATTTTTTCAAAATCAGGATTAGCACAACACTTACTCAAGCTTAGCACTTACAGCACGTCGTTTTTTACCTGGAACAATCGATAGCGCCTTTACAATGTCATTCACAACTTTTAGTGAGTTCACAAGGGAATCATTCCTTTTTTCTAGTGACGTAATAGCATCCGGTAACATTGAAAAATGGGCGGATATGAAACTTAACTCGTTCTGAAGAGATGTCAATATGCGAATAGATGTGGCTTCATCTAAGTCAAATCGATCCATAACATAAGAGAATGTTCTGAAATTCCTGGCATAGTACATAGCAGCTGATAGCCATGTTCTTCATCTAGTAAGAACTGGTTGAGGAGGCAGTGTGAGGTTCAGAGCAATCTCTTTGAATAGATTAACTCGAGTTGGAGCTTTAAGTAAAATTTTCAGGTGCAGCATCTGAGGAAAAAGAACTTGCAGAGCTCTGGTTGTTTTTTCATGTAGGAGCTGCATCTGTTATGAATAGAAGGACATCCTCGTGTTTTATTCCATTGGTCCATAGTTTTGCGAGGGCACTGGTGAAGAGCTGTGCAATTGTTGAACTATTTGCCTTTTCAAGTTCTTCTGTAGTTAGCAAATAAATGTTAGGAGGTGCATCAGGCATCATTGTTCCTACAACAACGTTGGCGATGTATCTCCCGACAGCATCTGTTTTCTCATATATGCTTATCCAAATTTTCTTGCCAAAGACTTCACTCCGAATTTTTTTAATAACACTATTGTAACTTATGTCCAAATACGTTTTCTGTAAAGTAGATTCACCAGGAACTGTTTCATTCGTGTATTTCCTCAAAAAAAAGTCTTCAGCGACTGGTTTTCCAGCTTTCAAAAGAGAATACCGGCGGCTAAGAACACATCACACAAATCGAGGGAAAACTGTGACTGCTTATCTGAAATTTCGTTTACCTTATCATGGAAAGTAGAAATCAGACTGGGCTTTCTTTCGCCTGATTTATGTGCAGCTGCGGCTTTGTGTTTTGAAGTCGCGAGGTGCTGAGAAATGAAGTACATCTTCTTGAAATTTACAGATTTTTCACAATATTTGCAAAACACTTTGCCATCAGTTGAAAAAATGTCTTCACCAAATTCCTTCACAAAATGCTTAACGCTAACGCTACTACTGCAAGCGGTTTTAGGCATTTTAAAATCAGTGTCTATGAACTAAACTAACCAGACAATTTTGTAGGAAGTGTAACCCCTCCGTGGGTTCGGAGCCCCATTCGGGGGAGATCTGGCAGGAATTCACCAATAAAGAACTCAACTTCCGACAAAAGGTTATACTTTATTGTTATTCATCGGACAGTTCTTTCCGACAACTGTTCCTCCCACGACCGCCGTCCGGCGTCTCCAACTCACTGCTCCCGATCCACCATCCGCGAGTCTCCCATTCCAACAACGCGCGTTATGATCATATCCGTGGCGCCTCCCAGTGGCGTCCCCACGTGACCATCCGGTTGACTGAACCTCATTGGTTCCCTACCTCACTGCAGCTTGCACTCTGCGAGAGCCAGCAAGTCCAAACTCCAAATGGAACCTTCCTGGATATGCTGAGATATGCACTAAAGCAGATTTTTTAAAAATATGAAACATACAATATAACTCAAAATGAAAAATTGGAAAAAAGTATAAAATGGAATAGGCAAAGAAATAAGAAAAAGGCTTTTTTTTAGCAAAAATCACAAAAATAGGCAAGGCAAAATGCCTGAACTTCCGGGCTGTAGTAATATGTAACATATTGGTTTTTTGATGCAAAATGTACAAATTTATGCTTTCAATACTTTCAACATCTGCATCGCATATTTTAAGTAAAAGTATTTATAACTTAAATTTAATCATGCATATTTTAAGGATTTTAAATTGATCCTGCATTACGAATCAACTTTATTGAAATAGAAAGTTTTAAAAAATGTATTCAACTTTTAAATATACAGTAAATAGCACAAATGCATTGCAACCAAAAAGTAACTATAGGCCTAGTTTACAGGACAGACCGTAGATTAGGAAATTGTTAAATATTGTATTAGCCCGAATATAAGGCAACTCGTATTTTCCCAATGAGAAAATCCAAAAAAAAGTAACTTCTTCATACTTAAGGACCCGAATATAAGACGACCCCCACTTTCCTGAAAGACAATTTTTGAAAAAAACCTCACCTTATATTCAGGCTAATACAGTAATATAATTTTCATTTTTAATAATATCTATATAATGGCTCAACAAAATTAGACAAAATGAAAAAAATTGTATGCATTGGGATCAACAATTAGAAAATATCCCTGAATCACGGAAATGTCTGTTTTTTGTTAAAAATATCCATTAAAATGGATAAAATCCATGAAAACGGCAGCCCTGATCTAGACTTTGATTGGACTTGTCCTTTTTCCATCTCAGATTTTTTTTTTAGTAGCAGTGTAGTACAGTGTAGCAAATGGACCCCTCTCACTAGTATGCCACATATAAAGTGATTCTGCTAGTAAAATCACTAGCCCTCAAATACAATATATATGTGATTGCTACTTGTCGAAAGTCATTTCATTGAAAAAAGAAAACATTTTATTCGGGCTAATGAATATTTAAAAAAATAAAATTGATTTATCTACAATGCATTGCTGTGATTGAATGCTTTTGTCTTTCAGCAAGCGATTCTGATTGGTCTGCTCCTGTAAAACCTAAAGAAGAAGAATTAGTTCTTGACTGGTCTCAGCCTGTATTGACTGGTCGAAAAGATTCCTTGGAGCTCAAGTGGGATGATGATGACGAGGAAGAAAAAACAAGTGACACCCAAAATACTCAATCTACTGTTAAGCATATATCAGGTAAGCTGATTAGATTAAGAGTGCATGAATGAATGCAGAAGGAATTACAGGTGACTCCCGAGATTCAACCGGGATGCGTTCCTGTAAACGTGGTTGAATCTCGAACAGTCAAATGTCGAATCAGCACAAATTCAAACAATTAGAGCAGAAATAATGATGTCTAGACTGAAACTAAACCTCTCATGGTTGGGCGGACCGAAAATTACTTCACGTAAACTAATTCCTAATTTGACCGATCGATCGGCTGGGTCGAATAAGCAGGTTTCGACTGGTCGAATCTGCGAATTGGTCAAATCTCGAACGGTCGAATCTCGGGAGTCACCTGCACTTATAAAACTAACATCTTATTGAATTTCAACTTAATATATTTTAAAATTTGTTAAATTTTCTTAGGTCTAAAAAAATCATTCACTTGCTTGAAATTAGAAAATTATGATTTGCTGAGTTTTAGTATTGTTGCAGTACATGATTTTAGTGACATGTGTTGTTATTTTCCCAGCGTTTGATACCCTTAGCATGATTCACTGTTTTGTTGGAGTTTATGCTTTAATACAGGGCTGCCACCATTTTTTTTTCTAAATCCTGTTACCATCATCATAATATCCTGTAAAATCCTGTAATATGTAATATCTTGGTTTTTTGATGCAAAATCTACAAATTTATGCTTACAATATTTTCACCAACTGCATCACATATTTTAAGTAAAATTATTTACAATTGTTTATGCATAGCCCTGTAACGTAAATTTATTCATTACGAATCAGCTATATTGAAATAGAATGTTTAACAAATGTATTCAAGTTTTAAATATAAAGTAAATAGCACAAATGCATTGAAAACAAAAAGTAACCATAGGCCTAGTTTACAGGACAGGCCTTAGATTAGGAAATCTGTTAAATAAAATAATTTTCACTTTTAATTATATCAATATAATGGCTGAACAAAATTAAAAAAATTCTATGCATTGCGATCAACAATTACAAAATTTTATCATAGAAACTGAAGCAAGCGACGTATTTAACATACATTTAGACGAAAAATCAAAATATCTCATAAACTATCGGTTTTATGAAAAAATGTGTCAAAATAAATCTTGTAGAAAATTATATTGTCTACAACTTTAATGAAACAAATATTTATGTAAATTTAGTTTTAAAGGAGATATTTGGAAAAAAAGGAAAAATGACAAGAATGAACCACTTCTGGTTGAGCTATTTCAGCCAAAACCTATGGGCCTATGGCCTTTGGGTGCAAGAGGTGCACCGCACCCGGGCGGCATCATATTAGGGGTGCCAATTCACAGGCAGATGCAAGTTCTCTCTTAACCCTTAAGAGGTCGCGCGGACGTTTGTGACGTATCAGGTCCTGCACGGTTTTTTTGATCGTGTTTGATAAACAGGCTAAAATACACTAAAATGAATATTTCTATGCTACTTTTCTTTATTTTTAAATCTACTTTTGTTTATACAATGATTTTACGTTGATAATGAAGTATTATATTAGTAAACTGAAAAATATTTTTAGAAAAATTTATACTAGGCAGAGTACAGCATTTTAATTCAAACACAAATAACTTTTACGTAAAAATAAAACATGGACTCTAAAAATTGTGAATCAAAATTATTGTTATGTTTTACAGTCATTAATCTTCTTCATCTTCCTAATTCTCATCTTGAAATTTGGAACATGTAGTAACGGAATGCTCTCTGCATATACCGTATTTACCCGAAAGGATGACGACCCCGAATTTAAGACGACCCCTAAAAATACAAGGTCTCTTTACGAAAAACTTTTAAATAATAACAGACTAAAAGCATGAATAAAAAATCAGTACAACATACATTGTACAAACTTTCTCATATAATAATGCGTCGTTTAGTTATCTTTAGAAAATCGTATCTGCCGGTTTTTAGAAAATCCAATTTTTGTTAAAGTTGCCCAAGAATAAACTAGCTTTATATTCATTCATTGAGGAAAATGAAATATGTAATATTATTGCAGAAGTATACTCAAGTAATTGTACAAAATTTGATCAAAATCGTTCGAGCCGTTTTTGAGAAAAATTATTCTTAAAGTTGCATAGAATAAACTAGTCTTATATTCATTTTTTGAGAAATATGAACTATACAGTATTACTGAAGACGTAAACTCAAATAACTGAACGAATTTTGATCAAAATCGTTAGAGACGTTTTTGAGAAAGTTTTATTTTTCAAATAAAACTTGTAGAACTAGTACAATAGAGTATTTCTTTTCCTATAAATTTTTATTGTAGGAGTAGCTGTTATCAAGAAAATCAACAAGAATGTCTTAAATCAAGTTGAACTTTGAAAATTTCTTGCATGGTTACATCTCCATTGTTGTTAACAAACAATATCACAAAAATGTTTAATTTCCATGCATGTGTATGCAGTATTTTTAAGTATGAAGAAAATGGATTATTTATGGTGAAGAAAAGAACTTTAAAATACTATTTCCCTTACGTACAGGTATATCATTTCTTAAAAATATGTACTCCATTGCTCAAAATGCACCCATTTGTAATACACTGTACACTTTCCTAAATTCTTTGAAATATGTATAGCATATGTACTTCAAAAACATAAAATCGAAGTTTCACTGTAGTTCTTGTCTCTTCCGTGCCTTATAAACAGTGCTGCAGTCGAGTGTCACGGACATAAGTTATCTCCCAAACCATGATTGGCTTGCCATTCAACCAATGAAAATGCCGACTGAGCATTACACCATTACGCATAACTAAGCAAATTATATAGAGTGGTTGATTATGTCAGAAGTAACCTTAAACCTAAGAAAGTACTACATTAACCCTCCACCCATTGCATCCTGTGTTTTCTGCACGTTCTGTTGTTATTTGTAACTGACGTTGTAAATATTTTGCTAAGAAAGGATAAAATTTTAATGAGTATACATTATATTTACACAATGAATCCTTTTGCTTCCAATAGGAAGAAGAGAAGACACTGAGGATGGTGAAAAAAGTGAGGATGGAGGATCCAGTGGACCAGACTTGGATATCATGGCACAGCAACTTAAGTTTGTTGCATGCCTTAAAATCTTAATGGAGGAAGTCTCCACTTTGGCTACAGGCTTTGAAGTTGATGGTGGTCAGCTTCGTTACCAGCTTTATGTCTGGTTGGAAAGGGAGGTAGAGGCATTGAGACATCTTTGCAATTACAGTGCAGGTGGGCCTGTTACTACTGGACCTAATGGAGAGACAACTTATCCTTCTGATTTAGGTATCTATTTAAAAGTGTTAAGTTTTTTATGTCTGTAATCATTTTATTTCCCTATGATAACATAAAAAATTGCACATGCTAGAAACGTGGTATCTATACCAATAGTTTCCTAATTCTTTAGTTATTGTTAGTGTTGATGAATTCTCTTCATAATGCAGTTTCAACCATGGATATTTTCACTGTTATTTTTTAAAGTAATGTTATGGAATTTTTATCTTTTAAGCTTTTGCAAACAGGCATTAAAAGTAATCATATTTGTTACCATCTAGAAAAATGAAAATGGACTGAAAATTAACATTAGTTTTTACATCTTTGTGCTATTATTTTGTATCGTGTGAACCTTTGTAATTGAAGTAAAAATCACCTGAAAATGGAAATTTGTATGAGCATTTTTAGCAATAAAGTTGGCCAAGTTGACCTTGTGAAGCTGCTTGGACTGTTTTTATAGCCTGTTATATCTAGGATGCTGTAGTAAAATATTTCAACAAAAATATTATTATATGCATTCATTTGCGATAGAGGGCAATAATCATATTTCTCTATCTAGAAGACACAATGATGGAAGGAGACTTCAGAGAACACCACAACATGACACCAACTCCAATGAGACCTGGAGAAAAGCCAACTCTTCATGAGATCCTCATGGCTGAGAAGCTGGATTTTGAGGCAAAAGTACAGCGAGCTGCCAAAAGAAAAAAATGGCTAAAGGGTACAAATAATGTCTTGTATCAATTAAGTTCTTAGTTTGATCCAATGAAGCTAAATCTGGGTTAATTTTGGAAAAAAATTCAAAATTGATTTCATTTATGTTGATTTTTCTTGAATCAATCAATTTTTTTCATTCATTACAAGTGATGACTAAGAGAGCTCATTTTCCCTTTTTGATTTGTTTTTTAAATGCCTTTCAGATTAACTTGCTGTTTTTGGTGATTATACTTTTTAGTATTTTGATTTTTCCAAAATATTATTAATGAATACTATGGGATCCACCCCTGTGCGTTACGTGTGTCAACCCTCTTGCCTTGCTGTGCAACGCAAATTCGTCCACTGCAAGTAGAAAAGTGTATCTATTGCTACTTCAAGGCTTTCTCTTAGTATACAACATGTTTCATGTCACATTCATTTCTCTGCCAATTAAGGGTTTGCTGACTAAATAACCAACTACACTAAAAGCCCTTACACTTTTCAAGGGACTGTGAAAAAAAATGTAAAATGTGGGAAATTGTAAATTGCAGGAAGATTTTTTTGTAAAGTTAACTATCTGCATGCCCTGGATTACTAAAAATCTATTTGAATGCTATAATATCAATTCTTTAATAATTATAAAAATATTTTTTAATTTACATGAGGAGTAAAAAATATTCATACAAATAAAAATTTTATTAAAGAAATATCAAGTCAGAATAGGTACGCACATACATACATACATACAAAATAATAATAATGCAGGAGCTATAACACATAATGAACTGTTTTTTAATTTTTTAATAAAAAAGTTGGATATTGTCTTCTGCTGTCAAAAGACTATTAATGTCATGCATTTGTTTTTCTACTTTACTTAATGAACTAAACACTTCATAACTATTCCCACTAGAAATGTAGTTCCAAAGGGTTTGAATGACAGCTACTGCTTCTCTGTATTAAGGAATCATTATTTCTCCATCTTCTGAACTCTCAGATTCTACTTCACTATTATGTAGATGGTTTTCTAGGACGTCATCAACTGTCTGGATTTCTGTTGTAAGTACATTAGAGTCCATATTGACAAAGTTGGAGAAACTGAAGGGTGCTTGCAAATGTTCCTAGTTACTATGTCATCATCGCAGGTGATTTCAGGAATTACTGCATGTGACTCAGAAAAAACCTGCCTTTTTGAAGCATTCTTCTAAGATTCTGAGATATAATGCAAGGACACATTTATCTTCATATCCTTAAGGTCCTTATCAAAATCAAGGCTGAAGATTGTTTTTTGCAGGATTATTCTCCTGTAATTGTATTTAAACTCATGATTTATCCCTAAATCCAAAGGTTGTAACTCACCGGTACAATTTGTGGGAAAATTTTTAAAATTATATTTCATAGCTGTAAATTTGGCAGATGCGTGGGGCACTGGTCGAGGAATAAAATTATTTTTCTGTTCTGAGAGCCCAACTTTGAGTCTAAAGGTGCTAAGAATTCTTCAAAAACTTTGGAAGTCATCCATGCCTTTGTATTCACCATATATTTGGTGGGAAGAATTTTAACATTTTTGAAGCATTGTGGGATTTTTGATTTTCCAATCACTAATGGTTTCAATTTTTCACTTCCATCAGCATTTGTGATTAATATACCATATATACTCGTGTATAGCATGCCCTCATGCATAACACGCACCCTTGATTTTTGTGGGGTATAAGAACAAAATTATATCGTCATGTTAAGTATTAACTAGAGTACCATAAATAAATACGTTAAAGCATTAAATTATCGCCAGTTAACAATTTTAGAATGCTTGGACTTGTCCATAAGTATTACGTATTAAGTATTACTTAATTTGCCAATTTGATGATTTTCTCCCTTGAAACAATGTTTTGGCTGGCAAAACATAGTAAAACAGTCCTGTTTCATCCTCATTAAATATATTTTTGATTCAAATCCGTCAAGCAGTTTTTTCAATTCTGTCTCCTTTCAGTGTGCAACAGTCACGGTGTTCACACTTTTACTTTCGCTGCACACTGTTTTGCACACAACATTATGTCTATTCTTGAATCTATCAAGCCACCCATTAGAAGCTATGAAGTCTTCATTCCCCAATCTTGTTGCAATATGTAAAGCCTTCTCTCTCAAAATTACACAATTAATTGGAATACTTGAACACCGCATATTTAAAAACCAATCTTTCAATATAACTTCCATATCCGCATTCTTGGCACTCTTAATATATTTTTGTTTTTTCGTCATGTTTCTGCCCTCGTTTGTATTTTCTTCGATACTGTTCCAATTTTTTCACTATCAGGTTCAACGTTGATATTGATAAACCAAGCCATTTTGCTAAATCAGTGTGAGTACCACTGTGTTTATCCACCTCTTCCAAAACTTTTACTTTTTCTTGAATTGAAAATGTCCTTCTGTCTCCTTGTTTTTCCATTTTGAAGTAAGGAATAAAAATTTATCATTGTAATATAAAATGAAGACGAAAGAGTGCAAACACACAACCCGCCACAAACAGTAAACTGTGTAAAGAAAACAAACGGCAAACAGGAATGTGGATGAGTTTGAAGTTGCCTACATACATGATTTTAAAAAATGACACACAAAAACTCTACATCTTATACACAGTGAGAAAGGTGGGAAACGTCTACTTCCTTATCCGTAATTGGACAGAGGGTACTGATTAAACTACGTGTTATTTTCCCAAGTCTTACTATTGATTTGAATCAAATTTGGTACGATTGTGGAAGGCTCCCAGAAATAATTTATACGTAGTTTTTGTTTCTCTCTGCCCATTTTATTCAAAATGGCGGCCGAGTGAATTCTTAAATACCATGTATCATCTAGAATTCCGATCAGATTTGAACCAAATTTCCCCAGGCAACGCCGGGTGTTTCTGCTAGTAAGTAATAACATGAGACCGGCAACATAGCAAATCATCTAGGTGATGGAAGATTTTCATGCAAAAATACGTGAAATTTTGGCTTTAAAAACTAATTTTTGGACCAACTCAATGCATATTTTAAAATCAGTGGTAGGAAAATGAATTTAAATGCAATTGAAAGTTTTGTGGAGTAGTGTCTGCCTGTGTAGCATCTCAAAACTTTTTAAAAATATAAAAAGATATTGAAAACTTGTTCTTTATTTTCAGCATCATTCTAATTTATCTTTTAATTCTCCATTTGCAGCAAATGAGACGCTTCTTCGTACTCTACTGAGCTACTGCAGTTTGCATGGTGCTAGTGGAGGTGGCTTAGCGTCAGTGCGCATGGAACTTGTCATCCTTCTTCAGGAACTTCAGCAAGAGAAAACGCAGCAGCAGCTCTTATCACCTTTGCCTTTCCCCACAACGTTGCCACTCCTGTCTGCCAGTGTTGCCTGCAACAAAACTGTCATAGCAGACCCAGTCCGCCACCTACAGGTTAGTGGCTTTTGCACTTAATATTTTTCTTATCGTACACACAAAGAAACAAGCAGTTATTGCCTGGTGGTCATTTACAATATTTTCCCAGGCAATATGGCACTCTTAGATGTTAAGACAAATTCTTCAGAATTTCATACACATATTACAGTAAAACCTCTACGTTACGAACCCCCCTAGAATGAAGAACTCCATATAACGAAATTTACCGTCGATCCTGAAAAATTCACTAATAAAACTATACAGAAAACCTCTATATTACGAACCTCTGATAATTATGAAACCTCCCAATAGCGATATAAAAATTGCACCTGTTCCATTAAAAACAAACCTCCATATAGCAAAATTAAAAAAAAAGTATATTGTACATGCTGTTGTAAAGCAGAAATTAATGCCATCTATGCGAGTGTTAACGCTGTTATCACGACCTCACTTGAATGATTCAAAGCATAGTATTAGTTGTAATTTCAAGCATTTCGAATGATAGGTAGACCTCGTCTTTTGCAGCTTTGTCTTTCACGTATTTTGATCTTTTGCGGTTCCGCATTTGCAACCTGTTTTGTCTTCCACAGTGTCATGTTTCGTTCTTTCACAGAGAAAAATCATGGAAAATGCTACGCGAAATTTTTTATATGTTGAATGAATCGCCTTTTCCTCATGTTTTCTATCATAGTCAGGTCTGAGAAAATGTTGTTGCGTTATTCTAATTTTTTTAAATATTTACGTAAGTGCATTAATGTAATATAACAGGGTGGGCCAAAAGTTACGACACACTCAAAAAACACTTTAAAAAAAGCAATATTAATGTATCTAACAAAAGTCAGGATGCACGGAATAGTTGATACCACACCACCACTTGACGACCAGCATATCAGACAGTCGGTATCGGTCGGTAAAAATATCTTACCTTATACTTTGCTTGAGTCACTCTGTCAGTAACGCTCTTTGAAGCTTAATATCTCGCAAACGACTGAACCGAATTTGATGAAATTTTCAGGATAGCATTACGATATAATAACAAAACTTTTTAATGGATCGAACTCAAGATCAAAAACCCGGGTTTGACTCCAGGGGATAATTTCCATTTCCAATAAGATAACACGTAATAATGAACTTTTCGACATGCAGGCTTTTATTCTTTTTTAGATTAAAATTAGAAAGAATTGACGTATGAACTTCAGATGTAAACCATTTTGAAGAAAACATTATAAAATTTCTCATTCCGTTCGTCTTTTTCCGCCTACAGTTTGAAAAAAAGTGTTCACTTAAGCTCTGTTCGAATTCACTGTCTATACTAACATGTAAGGCCAATTCATTTGTAGAACGGATAGATAAGATTCTGTATTGCAGTTTTGCTGCCCAAGTAGCTCATCATAATAAAGTTGGATTTTTATGAAAGTTCATTTATTTCGAACCCAGATACTTTTAAGTCGTAATTTTTTGGTCCCTTGAACTTCGAAGTAACGAGGTTTTACTGTATTGTTTTTGTTACACTTAAAACAATAATCCTTATTTATGTTTTCATATCATAAAGATCACTATAACTCTGTCAATATTTATGGTTGACTCAACAAAGAATCTTGTTGTTTATATGTTAAGATATATTTTGTCATAATTTTGTGCTCGTGTTAATTTTTGATGGCAGTAATTTAATTTTGTTTCTTCATGCCAACAGGCAAAGACTCATGATATGCTTCAGACCATTGTAGAACTGAGGTCCCCTCCAATGCCAGTTAGGACTCGCTTTTCAGAAGTATTTGTTTTGAGGGATCTCTCTGTGGCACTATCAGCATGCATTTATCAGTCATTATGTGATTCAGATTCTTTTAGCATCAAGCAGCAACAGCAAGACAGGTGAGTTTATGGATCATTCTAGTTTATTAAAATTAAATTTTGTGCTGGCAGTATGTATTAAAAGTGTTAGTGCTTAAAAGACAAATATCTGTCCATGCTCACTGTTTAATTCACTTATGTTGAATTTTTGTTTCATACATTCAGGACTCATGTTGATCTTTTGTAATTGCAAAAACCTTTCTAATACTACATTAAATATAATATTAAGGCTTTGCAAATTTTATGTACTGCTTTGCAGTAATTAATATAAAGTCATTTAACTTTACAGTTACCAGAGTGCTGGTATTGAAAATATAGCTCGTATAAACTTGGTATACCCAAATAGCCATTTGATTGCTGGTCATAATCGTCGTCGAAGATACAGCAGTGATGAGCCACTTCAGGTGACCACATTGCCTAGTAAATGGCCTGGTGAGTATTGTTTCCATTATTAAATGAAAGTGACTACTTTACAGTTTATGTATTCAAGCTGACAAGGAGAGTAGGGAGGCTAGTACCCTCGGATTTTGTTCAAATTTCACATGGTGATAGCTGATGTGTTCCGATTTAACGTGTAATTTGCCGTTTGTGTGAATAGGCCTTGGTTGTCGAGATATCGCAGTTTGAAATTTTCGGAATTTCGGCCGATTTCCGCGTGCGAGTTAAGACTCGTGAAAGTCAAGCTGCTACGACAAGGTAGCCGTAGCTGAGTTGGTAAGGCGTTGGGTTAGTAAGCCAGATGTCCGGGGTTCGAGTCCCGGTTGTGGAATTTTTCTTTTTTGATTTTTATCTTTCTTAATACTGAAAAAAATGTACAATTCCCATTATTAATTTAATACGACTGTAAAAATTTAGATTACTATTTTTCTTGATTATAAGAATATATATTTTTTTATCTTATAGTTGCGATTCAGCAATATTTTTAAATAAATTCTTATACTTTTTATTGCTATAAAATAATTTACATAATTATTTTCTATTATACTTAGAAAGGCGTACAACCCGGCGGAATTATCTTTACTGGATCTTCAATTTTTGAAGTACATACTACGGGAAAAATTTCTCCCAGGGTGTGCGTCCTGCTTTCTGCAGAGATACAGTTAAACTGATCTAGAACCTCAGTTTAGAATGCAAGGAAAGTCTGCTAGTGACAATGAGACCTCTTTCTTAACAATGACCTCTTTCTTGACAATGACCTCATTGTTGACAATGACCTCTTCCTTGACAATGTTTTAAAGCCATATGTTAAAAAGAAAAGTTTTATTTTGATCCTTGATTCTTGGGGAGGACAAACTGATTATTCCATCTTCGATGAAAATTCATTGATGATGATAATGTTCCAACTTGCTAGGTAAAGATAATTGTATGCCTTTCTGCTAACCCTGCGATGTCTATTTTTACAGGCAAATCAAAAATTTCATAAAGCGCCTGCAAAACAGTATGTATTTATTGCGAGAGAATAGTCAGATTAATACAAGAGATGACGCATTGAAAATTCACTCCATCATTCATCACCAGTTGTGTGCACCCATTTTCGAAGACATGATTAAATATGCGTGGTTTGTGTCAAAATTAACGACGACAGGGAGTGTTTTTATGAACGTAAATGAAGTTTGTTTCCCCGATAGCCTGAGTAAGAGGAAATGTGAATGCGAAAATGTTGCGTTTGTTGTGTGTTCCTGGGTCCAGAAGCATTTGTGCTTTGTTTGTTTTTATGACAATTTTCATCCCCCACTTTGCCGGAACGCATGACAGATTTTTTCAAAAGAAGAATCTGAATAATTAATTTATAAGGTATTGATGTATAATAGAAAATAATTATGTAAATTATTTTATAGCAATAAAAAGTGTAAGAATTTATTTAAAAAGATTGCTGAATCGCAACTATAAGAAAAAAATATATATTCTTATAATCAAGAAAAATAGTAATCTAAATTTTTACAGTCGTAATAAATTAATAATGGGAATTGTATATTATTTTCAGTATTAAAAAAGATAAAAATCAAAAAAGAAAAATTCCACAACCGGGACTCGAACCCCGGACGTCTGGCTTACTAACCCAATGCCTTACCAACTCAGCTATGGCTGCCTTGTCATAGCAGCTTGACTTTCACGAGTCTTAACTCGCACGCGGAAATCGGCCGAAATTCCGAAAATTTCAAACTGCGATATCTCGACAACCAAGGCCTATTCACACAAACGGCAAATTATACGTTAAATCGGAACACATCAGCTATCACCATGTGAAATTTGAACAAAATCCGAGGGTACTAGCCTCCCTACTATCCTTGTGAGTGTAATTAAGTTAAACGTGAGATTTTATTTATTTCCATGCAGTTTTATGTATATTCATAATGATGAATTATTTTGGTATCCAGGCGTTACCAATCTGCGTGCACTACTTGCTCGAGAGAAAGACGAAGATACTCCAAGGCTCAATGTTCTCTTGGTGGAGGCATTTGTGGCTACTTTTGTTAGCCTCATCGTTTATGCTCTGTCAACATGCGACTCAAGCATTCTCTATCGGCTAGCAGGACAGCAGTTTACCAACAATACATGGGCAACTCTGTTTGGAGGTGGAGTGAAAAAACTACTTAAAGTGGCAGCAGCTGGAAGTAGTTCAGGTGTTCCTGGAGGCTCGACGCAGGTATTCTATGTTATTCAGTCGCAAATCAATTTTTGCTAAGATTTGCTTTTAAGCTGACAGTTACTATCTATATTATATACTAGCAGAAATACCCGACGTTGCCTGGGGAAATTTGGTTCAAATCCGATTGCAATTCTAGATGATACATGGTATTTAAGAATTCACTCAGCCAAGGTGTTAAATACAAAGGGCAGAGAGAAACAAAAACTATGTATGAATTATTTCTGGGAGCCCTCCACAATCATACCAAATTTGATTCAAATCTACTTGGGAAAATATGCGTAGTTTAATCAGTACCCGCCGTCCAATTACAGATAAGGAAGTAGTATTTTCCCACCTTTCTCACTGTGTATAAAATGTAGAAAATAAGGGAAATTGGGAAAATCAGGAAAATCGGGAAATTCAGGAAAAAACAGGAAATTCATCAAAATCAGGAAAATCAAATCAGGAACTTGAACACAATCAGGAAAATTGGGAAATTCAGGAAAATCAGGAAATTCAGCAAAATAAGGAAAATTTTCCAGATGTTCCTGAATTTCCTGATTTTTCTGAATTTACTGATTTTCCTGAATTTCCTGACTGAATTTCCTGATTTAGTTGAATTTCCTGAATTTCCTGATTTTTCTAATTTGATTTTCCTGATTCAGCTGATTTTCCTGATTTTACAGAATTTCCTGATTTTTCTAAATTTCCTGATATTGCTAATTTTCCTGAAAATGCTGCTTTTCCTGAATTTCTTGATTTTCCTAAATTTCCTGATTTTCCTATTATTCCTGATTTTTCAGATTTGATTTTCCTGACACCTGGTTGTCCTGAATTTCCTGATTTTCTTTGTTTTCCTTTATTTCCTGATTTTCCTAAATTTCCTGATATTGCTGATTTTCCTGCATTTCCTGATTTGACTGATTTTCCTGATTTTCCTGAATTACCTGATTTTCTTGAATTTCCTGATTTTCCTGAATGTCCTGATTTCCTGATTTTGCTGAATTTCATAATTTTCTTGAATTCCCTGGATTTCCTGATTTTCCTGAGTTTCCTGAGTTTCCTAAATCTTTTATTACAAACAAATTAATATGGAAAATCAGGAAAGTCGGGAAGTTCAGGAAAATCAGAAAATTCAAGAAAATCAGGAAATTCAGGGAAATCAGGAAATTCAGGAAAATGAGGAAATTCAGAAAAATCAGGAGAATCAGGAAATTGAGGAAAATCGGGAAATTCAGAAAAATCAGTTAAATCAGGAAAATCAGAAAAGAAAGGAAAATCAGAAAATTTGGGAAAATCGGGAAATTCAAGAAAATCGGGTAAATCAGGAAATTCAGGAAAATCAGAAAAATCAGGAAATTCAGTAAATCCAGCAAAATCAGGAAATTCAGGAAAATAAAGAAAATAATTTTCCAGATGTTCCTGAATTTTCTGATTTACCTGAATTTCCTGATTTTTCTGATTTACCTGAATTTCCTGATTTTCCTTAATTTCCTGATTTTCTAGAATTTCCTTAATTTCCCGATTTTCCTGATTTTGCTGAATTTCCTGATTTTTCTAATTTGATTTTTCTGATTCATCTGGTTTTCCTGTTTTTACAGAATTTTCTGATTTTTCTAAATTTCCTGATATTGCTGATTTTCCTGAACTTCCTGTTTTTCCTTTAATTTTCTGAATTTCCCAATTATCCTGATATTCCTGATTTTGCTGAATTTCCTGATGATTCTGAATCGATTTTCCCAATTCACCTGATTTTCCCAAATTTCCTGATTTACCTGATTTTCCCGAATTTCCTGATTTTCCCAAATTTCCTGATTTTCTTGAATTTCCTGATTTTACTGAATTTCCTTATTTTCCTGATTTTCCTGGATATCCTGATTTTACTAGATTTCCTGATTTTCCGGAATTTCCTGATTTTCCTTAATTTCCTGATTTTTCTACATCTTTTATTTCAAACAATTTAATACTCATTTAAAGCAGGTAGGGAGAAGAAGAGGTAACTCATGAATCTCTTGCATATGCACCCGGGCAAAGTCAGCTGAGAAAATCTAAAATCGACATTTTAATGCGCTTGTAACTTCAATTACTCTACACCATAACTTTTCAATTGGACAGCAAATAAGAAAATTTCCACGGCCTCCGATTGTAGACAAATTTTTGAGTTCAAAATGCAGCTTATATTGAGGGAGGGAGTTTTTTTCCCTGAGTGGAGCTTATATGTGGTGGTGGCTTATATCCAAGTAAATACAGTATTGATCTTCAAACTTAAGCAACTAGTTATCGATATAAATAAAATTGTAACCTATGTCTGTACATTTGTTTTTCTGTCGGGTTTTACTTTTTTGTGTTTTTTGCATCACAAGAAGAAATTTGAACCGGTTTGCACAATTGTTGTCTGTCTGTCTGCTTGCTTGTTACCTCATCACGCAAAAACGGCTGGTCGAATTTTTATGAAACTTACAGCATATCTTTAGACTGGTCCAGCTTGAAATATAGGCTATGTGGTGAACCTCAAAAAAAATTTTAAGTGGGGGTTTGGGGGTGGCACCAATTTGGTTTTTTGACGATAACTCTCGAGTGAATTAACTTAGGAAGTTCAAATTTGATATTTGTCACTTTCCATACAAGTATAAGAACAAGTTTGAAGATGAGCAAAATCAGACCAAGGGGAGAGGAATTATGGGCAGGTGGGTTGCACCCGTAGGAGAAATCGCTGATTTCAAGCTAATGGATGACTGATTTCCTGATTTACTTATTTTTCCTGATTTTTCTGATTATCTTGAATTTCCTGACTTTCCTGGTTTACCTGATTTATCAGCATATCCAAATTTCCTGATTTTCCTTATTAAATTGTTTGAAATAAAAGATGTAGGAAAATCAGGAAATCCAGGAAAATCAGGAAATCCAGTAAAATCAGGAAATTCAGGAAAATCAGGAAATTCAGCAAAATCAGGAAAATCCGGAAATTCAAAAAATCAGGAAGTTCAGGAAAATCAGGACATTCGGGAAAATTAGGAAATACAAGAAAATCAGGAAAATCGGGAAATTCAGGAAAATCAGGAGAATCAGGTAAATCAGGAAAATTAGGGAAATCAGCAAATTCAGGAAATTCAGGAAGATCAGGAAAATTATTTTCCTTATTTTATGGAAATTCCTGAATTTCTCGATTTACCTGAATTTCCCCATTTTCCTGAATTTTCCGATTTTCCTGAATTTTCATGATTTTCCTTATTTGATATTCCTGATTTTCTTGTATTTCCTGATTTTCCAGATTTTCCTCATTTACCTGAATTTCCTGACTTTCCCGAATTTCCTGATTTTCCTGAATTTCCTGATTTACCTGATTTTACTGATTTTCCTGTTTTACCTGAATTTCCTGATTTTCTTTATTAAATTGTTTGAAATAAAAGATGTAGAAAAATCAGGAAATTAAGGAAAATCAGGAAATTCCGGAAAATCAGGAAATCTAGTAAAATCAGGATATCCAGGAAAATCAGGAAAATAAGGAAATTCAGTAAAATCAGGAAATTCACTATCGCCAGAAAAACACGAACTTCAGCTCCAGTGGTGTGGTGCCACTGACGTACAGCAGTACTTGAACTCGATGGCCTAGCGTTGAGAGACTGAGTCGCATATCTGTTTGTTTCATTAGCAATAGAAACAATGAGCTCTTCATCAAAAAATAGTTCAAAAAACTGTAAAATACCTCCTTCTGGATCAACTTCAAAATTCAATGAAGATTCACCTTCAAAAGGAAATCTTTCTGGAGCAGGAGGAGGAGGAGGACCTGATGTGTTCACTTCACGCCATCGATTATCCTGCGATGGATTCACTGTGTACTTGGCATCAGAACTTAAATATTCCTCGGACACACTTGACTGCGATCCAGATTCTTCAATGCAAATCTCTTCAGCATCAATGTCACTATTGGAATACTCCTCATGCTCCATTAGGGATAAGTAAAGTGATATAAAATCACAAAATAACAAAACGATATGCAATAAAAATGTAACAGTATAACAATATAACAAAATAACAGAATATATCAACATAACAGAATATAACAATATAACAGACTATAACAATGTAACAGAATATAACAATATAACAGAATATAACAAAAACAACGGTATAATAAAAATGCTAGGGAGCACAAATGGAAGGAAAACTACTAGACATATTCACTCAAAAGCTCTACGAAAAAAGGTGTTCGAAAGGCCGATCCCAAAGGGTGCATACTTATCTCTAGGGGGTAAGGTGAAGGATCTTCCAGGAATTGAGGAAAGAAGGAATGCATGGGAAAAACTCTCTCAGGTGGAATGACCTAGCAATGGACGGTCTCCTTTGTAGGGTAAAGAACATCTGGAGTAGCAATCGAAGCAACTGGGTTGTAAAGAGAAAATTTTGCCGTCAGCGGTGCAAATGACCATGTGAGTTCAGTACCCCGATATTTTGAAAAGCCCGCTCCGAGAAATCTGTCTCTCTGAGTGACCTCTGACGGTCAGAATGAAAACTACTAGGAAGGACCAAAAAAACTCGATTTCGTTGTGAAAGGAACGGAAAAAATACAGTAGCCCGAGTATACTCGGGGTTGTCAGAATTTGGCCCTAGTCTCGATCCGAGTATACTCTTGGTAATCAGGGAAGCGGTTAACCCTGCAAGTGAGAGACCAATTCCTGATCAAGTTCAGGATTGTTTATCCATCTCAAGCCTCCTATTTGTGATCAGCCTTATGTGGTAATGCATAAAAACTATTTTTCACAACATTCCATCTTGTTCCCATAAAATGATAATTTTTGCTTGATACTTCATAAAATGTGTCATTAAACATTTTTGAATAAATACATAAAATTTTTTTGGGAGATCCTTTTTGGATTATTCACTTTTTCTAAAATGAAAAAGTGGATAGCTTATGGAAGGTCATTAATGCACTGATGAAACTAAACTTGCATAAAAGTCTTTTACATTTATTTATGATGAACAACTGTTGCAATAAAACTCCTATTCTGTTGCTTTAACTGTAAATAACTTTTATTGAGTGATGACTACAAACAATTTTTTCATTCTCTTTTCTCCTTGATCCTTCAAAGACTGGAAGTTCAGGTGGCAGTCTTGACAAAGAAGGTGATGGTTTGGGCATGGGAGAAGGTGTTTGGAATACCGTTACTACAAGCCTCAGCAAACAGAGGGTTAGGCTAAATATGCGCCTCCTTGGGGGTCAGCCTGGTTCCCAACCAGGTGGCACTCCTCAGCCTCACAATATGAAAGAAGACAGGCCGACCTATAGGGAACAGTTTGTTCCACCTGAAATGTCAATGGTCTCTTATTTCCTACTGAAAGTGAGTCGTCATAATGTTTCCATTTTGTTAAATGCACTTGCTTTTCAAACATAATTTTCAATTATATTGCTAAAAATGTTTGTGATTCATTTTGAGTTTTTTTGTTTACTATTGTTACCAGTGTGTTAGCTTATAATTGTGGTGTATGCAATAGTCATGTGATGATAATGATTTAATTTGTAATGGAAAATACGTCACAGTTATGGAAATTAGTCAATTATTGAATATATTATAATTACAGGTTAAAGGATAAAAAGTCATCTCATTCTCAGATTAAATTTTTTGATCTCATTGTCTAGTTTAACTGTAATTATGATTTTTTGTCAGATTTTGATGACTCTCTGTTAAAATTTGAGTTGTGCAGTTTCGTTTGTTTAACAGTGTTTTACCTCTTCCAGCCACAAATACCAGCAGATGATGACTTCATTGACTATGACTCTGCTGACTCCCAAGCGAGTGATAGCGATAGGAAAGATGAGGAGGAAGAGGAGGAGGAAGATGTCTTTGAGGGCACTGGCGCTATGTCTGCTGCCAGTCTCAGAGCAAGAGCTGCTTCCAGGGAAAATACAGAGCACTCTAATCCATCAAGTTACTCGTGGTGTGTCCTTCGGTTGGCCATTGTTCGCGTAGTCCAGCAGCAACTACAAGAATTTCTTTCAGTTGCTGGAATCGAGCTTCAAGGTATGTCATGAAGTTTTAGTTATCATATTTAAATGCTGAATACAGTAAGTCCTCATTTTACATTCTGCATTCTTGAAATGTAACACGTTGAGTGAAATCGTATTATTCAAAAATGATTTTCCCATAAGAAACTATGTTAATTTATAGGTTGTGTTATGGGAGCGTATAACAAAGACCAGATGTATAATGCAATCCACTAATATATGTCAATTTATACTCCTATCAATTTAATTTCAGTTGTAATTATCTATTCATCAAGCTGTAACAATGTAGTTTCGGTGGTGCAACTTATTCTCAAGCGATGCCAATCATATGAAACACCACTGGTTTATCTTACATGGCTAAGTTTGCATGAACAATGTCTCCGTTTCTTCAGTGTACATGCTCAGGGCGATCATATATGTGTACAGTTCGAGTTACAGCTTACTATTTATCCTTAAGCTACGAATGTTGTATATTGCGTGCCATCAATCCAGTATCTACAGGTTGGCAAGATGTTTTTTGCAGTCGTATCGTCATTTGGAAGTTGGTACGTAATGATAGGGGAAAAAGCCTTAAAATAATTTAATCAGTCAATAATTTAATATTTATTTAACTTGGTTTGATTAAGTAATTGCAAAATAACTCCTGAGTTTTAATTTTAATAATAATAATATGATTTATTACAGGCTTCCACCCAATTTCAAATTACAAATATATGACATTGCAATAGGACACAAATAATAGAAAAAGAAAAATTGCAAAGATAATAATAACAGTGTTTGCATTGTACGGGACATTAAGCTTCCATGCATAACATTTTCGTCTTGAATGTAGAAAAACCTAAACTAAAGAAGTCAAAATAAGTTGGGAAAGCATTAGCATCCCTCATTATTCTAAACAGAAGAGTAAAATATGAATAGTTTCTTCCAAGAAATGGAATATTAAACAAAATTTTTCCTAGTGTTAACATGAGGCACATTTAAATGTATTATATTCAACATTTCAATACAGTCGATACTATTATTGAATAACCAGAATAAAAATATAATACCAGCATACTTCCTTTTAACAGAGAGAGATAACAAACTAGTTCTAAACAAAATATTTCTGTAATCAGAGTTCAGAATTTCAGCACCAAGCTTATATGCTATTAACCTCAAGAATTTGTTTTGTATTCTTTCCACCATCAAAGCATACATATGGTAGAAAGGGGACCGTACAGGTGAACAATACTCCAATGAGGACCTTACCAAAGCACAATATAGCAGCTGAATACAATGGGTATTTTTAAAATCTTTTGTACATCGATATATAAATCCAAGCATTTTAAGTGCTTTACAAGTAATTTTTTCAATGTGAAGTTTAAAAGACATACTGGAGTCGAAGATAACCCCTAAATCTGATATATTTTCAACCATAGCCAATGGATATTCTCCCAAGAAGTAAATATGGTGAATAGGATTCTTAATTTTGTAAAAAGATATTATGCAACATTATCACGTCACCACTGTAATAGGTTGTTAATACTTTCTTGTAAAATATTACAGTCAGCTGCTGAGTCAATGGTTTGGTAAATCTTCAATCATCTGCATATAACAAATACTTGGCTGTTTCAATATAACCACCGATGTCATTAATCATCATTATAAACAACAAGGGTCCCAGATGAGACCCTTGAGGCACTCCTACATTAGTATCAAAAGAGGCTGATTTAAAACCATTAACTTTAACCATCATTTTCCTGTCAGACAGAAAACTTTGGGACCATTTCAACATCATGCCATGTATACCATATGCCTCTAACTTAGCAATAATATTTTATGATTCACAGAATCATAGGCCTTTGTGAAATCTGTATAAACTGCGTCCATCTCTCTTTTCTGTTCTAATGCCTCATTGATACTATGTTGGTACACTAATAGATTAGTCATGGTCAGCCCTATGCAACTTATTCTTGGGGGAAATAGGTTCAAGTTATGACTACATTTGTTCATAGATGGCACCACCGTCACACCAAGCGCACACGTTTAAAATATCAGGTTATTTATTCCTCGTAAAATGCTTAATATAAATGATCGCAAAATTTAAAATAGAAATATGAAATTGAAAAAACAACAAAATTATTGTACGTTATTGATATTGCTTTATTTAAGCTTCGTTAGATGTACACATAACAAGTAAATGCCGTATTTTAAGTGAGAAACAATTCTAACTGTAGCATTTCAGCAGAGATTGCAAAAAGGTTTTTGCAAACATCACAAATTATTTGCCGATATACACTCAGAAAGAAGGCACAGTTACATTACAGAGTAGTACCAGATGAAAACAAACAGTTGCCAAATCTCAATTCAAACATTAGCAATTCAACAGAGATCACACATGGAAAAGTAGAAAAGATATGTAGAAATGTATCCTCAACTGGTAAAGAGTAGACGCACTGAGCTCTACAGCACAGGTGTCCTCAAGAGCAGTGATGACTTTTTACTAAGAGGTTATCAAGATACAGTGAATAAAAATGTCGTCATCATGAACTCATTGCATCCATTGGGCAAGATAAGGAGAAACTTCCAGAAACAGTAGTTTTAAAACTTTACGAAATGTGTTGATGTTTTAGACCAAATTCCCAAATTCGCACCTATACACACCAAAGCAGCTTCACGTCGTTGGCCAGTGCATGCTTTCTATAATCTATATGTATAATAGTCTGATGTCCGTAAATCCGTCCCACCCTGTATCTCAAAAGCCGTTCGTCGTAGAGATATTCTGTAAACTGCGTTTTGTTTCTACAAGCTAGGAAGGCCCCTAAACTTCTCATTTTCATAAAGTCCTGTGTTCGAATCCAGGAGACAATTATATTTTCCCATAAACTTACATGGGATTTTCTATTTTTCAGAGTGCAAGGTTTTTTTCCTTCATTCATTAAAACACGTTAATTGATAAACTGATTTTCTTCATTTTTGCTTTATTCGATGGCTAAAACTGTATACTATCTTATTCTTGCGATGTTTACATGTTTCATGGTCAAATCATTCAGAAATACGCAATTGTTTTCGAAATTTTATGGATATTTCGTACTCTCTCTGGACGTTGTCAAGGCGACCGTCATTGTTGCCTCTGATTCAATTAATGCCAATTAAACCTTCAAATAAGAGAAAGAATAGCATTATTCGCTTCACACTTTGTTTAAGCATCAAAATTATTGCTGTAGCAATGTCATCATTTATACATAGAAACACAAATATTTACGGATAATTATTCAGTTAACTGCATATGGGAAGTGTATCTAACGATTTAATCAAAGCAGTTGAATCTTCCTATCATCGTTTGAATGCTGGAATCTTATCTCTTTGTAAGTAGAATCATTATATTATACATCCATAATGTTTATTATATGAGAATAGGGGGACACGTTATTTTTTTAAACACATTACATGGTTATCTTCTCTTCATTGATAATCTACATAAACGGTTGCATTGATTGTTATATAAAAAAGAAAAGACATATATTTGAATAAAAAGAAAAACATAAAAGTTTGCGATCAATTACTGTGTAAGGAAATGCATTTTTAGAGTTAAATGTGAATTATTGAGATCAACTTATTTTACATACTTCATCATTTTTTATAAATCAATTACAAATTCACCATGCAAAGATTGCGCGGGATCAGCTAGTATATTTGATAAGGCAGCAATGAATATAGCAAAAATTGTAACGTTTGTGTGTGGATTGCTCAGTATCTAAAAGTTATAAATAATGACATAACTAGATTTGTATTGTGTATTTATGTACATAATTCTTAATTCAGTAAAAGTAATATGTTAATTTAAGGATATTTCGTTGCTGTTTGTATGAGTGGTCATTTTGATGCTGTGCTTGTTCTAGTGGGGTATGAGTCGCCGGCCATTCTAGTATTAAGGGAATCAATTTTTTACCTTAACCCTTAACAGGTAACACAATATTTTGTTATATAAGAGGTCATGTGAGGTCATTCTGAACTCATTGAAAAATCAGGAAAAATATTCATATTATTAATAGTTGTTTAATTTCTTCTTTAATTGTAAAATAAATTTCATTAATTCCGTATGTTTTATTAATATAGCTACATTAATCTTTCAGTAAATGGAAGCAAAGCTTACAAGGAACAGGTTATTGTGTTGTATGTTAAATGAATATAAGCTTTAAATAAGAATTGAAATTCAACTAAAAATTAAAAAGTAAAAACAGATTTCTTGAATTTTATTAGACTTAGTTTTCATTATCTTCTACCTTATCATCTTGGATTTCAGAAAATCTGACAAATTAAATGTATGCTCTCTGCTAATATTTTTAGTACAATATTTTGAGATTTGTATTGAAGGTTTAACTGCCTCTCTTTCAGAACTACCAGTTTGCAGTCCACTAGTCCATGGTGTTCTTAGGGTCGTTGGTCAATGGCAAGACATGTTGAGAGATGACCTTGAAGGAAGAGGACCACCACCTCAAGATTATATCCCAGGCTGCTTGGTTGAATCATCAACCACAACAGGCCCAGCAATTCATAAATATCGCTCTCTTTTGGATCGATACAATACTCCCTTCCAGTAAGTAATGTTTCGTTTGTTATTCCAAATTTCTGCAATTTCTGTTCAGCAACCTGGATGCAGACTTTAAGCACTGAGGTTGAAATTTTAATAAAGGCAGATATAAATTCATAATTAAAAATTTGTTTCTCCAGTTTTTTCTTCATTTTTTTACAAAATAACTGCTAGATAACCTGTTGTCTTAATAGCATTGTCAGATTTATGAATAATTTTTTATAGATTTGAGGAGGAACAAAAATAAATTTATATTGGATTTAAAAAGGTCCATTTAGAAAAATCATTGTTTTACTGGTTTAGGTGTTTAATTTTTTCTGTAAAATTTTCGTCTCGCATCATCAAAGTCACCTACCATATAGTTCGGCGTATAAGTTGGCCCCTGCTTTTTTGAATGAAAATACATGATTAGGCATATGTTCGCCATATAAGTCAACAGCTAGATACCAGAGAAGCTTCATGATGACTATTTTGGCATACCCATAACGGATGGCCTGCAAAACGGCATGACAGATATATACGGCATACGCACACGGATTACGACAGGCCATGACAAATATATATGGCATACACACTCAAGTGGTTAATGCTTGTAATCCATTAAATCTCTGCCTTCTCGAATGCTCTCTCTCTCTCTCTCCCTCTAACCCTAACCTTTTATGTGGTTTCTTATGGTATTTATGCATTCACTTAGCACGAATTCACTTAACACGACACTTTTTAGGAACGTATCTCTCGTGTTAAGCGGGGACTACCTCTACACCAAAGCAGATTCTTCTATAATTGGAAAGTAGTTGAATAAATATTCTACCATTTGGTGTGTGATTTGACTTACAAGCAATGATACCTGCTAATAAGTTACAACAAAAAATTTGGTGATTTTTTTATATACAGTAGAGCCTCATAAACCCGGCAACCTCGGGACCTAGCACTTGCCGGGTTTTTGAAAATTTATAAAAAATCTTTAAGTAATGTACATTTTTGGTAACTGATTATATAATTCAAATGATGAATAACAATTAAAAGGGAACCCATTATCAATAAAGACTATTGCTTATACATGCACTAAAACGAGGAATTATATAAGAATCATTAAAAAGTAAATAACGAACGTGAAATAAAGCGTATATCTAATACGCATTTACAACATTATTTTCATCACACATTATCCTGAGATTTTTTTAAAACAGATCAGGCAAACTAGCTTGGTTCATGCAATTTGATTTTTCCTTCATAAGTTTATCTTGTATTCGATAAAAACATGTAATCTCTTGAAAATCAATGCAACAGCATAGTTCTAAAGCAGATATTGTATCTGTGACCAACTGCATACAGCGATCTATTGAAGGTTTGTCCTTAACTATCTCTTGATCAATGTCACTTTCATTTTCTTCATCTTTGTCATGCTCAGGTTTCAAAACCATGTCCACTATTTCAAATCAGCTGAAGTATGACAGGCGCATCATTGTTGATATCAACCCAGTTTTCAATGTCATCTTCTACCACTCTTTTTGCTATTGTGAAAAATTTTTGCTTGTTGTATCAGCATTAGGCCTGAAATAAGTACACCTTCACTTCTTCGCTGACGAAACCCACTCAAACAATATCTTCTCAACAATATTTACCCAGGATGTGTAGTGTTTTATGGCTACATATTGCTTTAGGTGTATCACTCTCTGCATAAAATTTCAATATTTCCATTTTTTTCCTTCTTTAAGTCGTACGTAGTGGAACTACCAATGCTATTCTTCGCAGAGTCTCTTCACTGAAGTATCTTTTTCAAGTTTTCTTAGTGATTTTTCTGTTTACGTTTTGTAACACCACTTATGGGTTGTCTTCTTTTTTTGAAGTCATGTCAAAATAAAATTTAACAAAAGTACTAATTGCATTAACGAAAAACAATTGCTATCGCCACAAATCTAAACATGTGGTTCTAATGAGGTAAACAAAACAATAAAAATAGATAAGCGTACATCATTTAAAGTAATTTCTAATCTTTTTACATATAACTTTCAAAAAAGTGCCGAGTTTTTGAGAATGCCGGGTTTATGAGGTTGTCCTGTACTTAAACGATTGCAACAAAACCCAAAAGAACTACAGAGTTTTTCTCTTGAAAGAGACGTGCTGTTATTCTGACTCTGTTGCTCATATGACTGCTTGTCCTAGCTCTTTCACCTTACTTTGGTCCAACACCGTTCTCATAAATATCGCTGAGATCCGATATCTGAATGCAAATTGTGTGTGTCTAAGTTTCGGGCATTTTGTTTATAAACAGTCAATTATTATGAAACTGACCTGATTTATTTTCACCTTGTATACACATCCTCATAGAAATATGATGCTCTCACTCTTATTGCTCTCAAGATATTATGCTGAGAGAGAAGAAAGACACATGGCCTGGAGGGGTTGAGAATGGTAACGTTCTGTGGACAAGGAAAACCTCGGTCACTAGGGAAAACCACTCGAATTTGTTTTTTGTATGAGACAGGTTGAGTCCAATCTGCCTTACTTACCTGAGAGTAGAATCTTAGCATAAAATACAATATAATAGCCTTAAAATTGACATGCCTCCCATCATATTCAACGTTTGAAAAAACACATGTATGCTAATATTTAACTCATTGTTTAACATAAATATGAGAATCATTTGCACGTAATTAAATAATAGTTATAAAAAGTAGACTTCAGTGATTAAATGAATTATTAAATATATTTCATTAAAAAAAGATTGGTGAAATAAAGCACTACACCCCGCATACACTGTCCGTCGGGCATCCTCGGGTGATGTTTTGGCTGTGCATACAATGTACGTCGGACGGGCTTGAGGGGTTAAAGATTTTTTCAACTTGATTCTACTTTCATATTTTTTGGGGTATAGATAATATAGAAATGGTTAAATAGTAGGAGACTTGTACAAGTCACTTAATAGTTATGTTTTTTTCCTCAGTCCTCGCCTTCCTGCTGCTGCTCCAGCTCGTAGACTGTGGAGCTACTTGGTGCGACATGAGGAAGTACAAGACATCTTCATCCGAGCTGTATTTGGTAAACGTCGCTCTATATTGGCAGTGCTTAATGGAGGGAGTGGTTTAGGAACTGGCACTAATGGTCTTGGTGACAGCCAAGATTTCAAAGAAACAAGTGTTGCAACCACTACTGCAGGTGGCGGTACATCTGGCCCCACAAGCGATGCACAAGGTCCTTCCACAATGTCCCTTCCAGAACCAGTGAGAATAATCCATAAGGAGCAGGACTCTATCTCAGCGTTCTGCTTAAATGAGGTATATAAAGTTAATAATAGCTGTCTAGCCATCGCTGAGGGAAGTTTTACATTTTTGATCAAAGGTTTTCTCAGCAGTGATGTTCAATGGTCGTAACAGCTTTCGGTGAAAACTGCATCTGGAACATGACTGTTGCAGGTTGCTTCTTCTGGGCTAACAAGGGAAGTGTCAGGTTAACGGGAAAGGGATTTGTCTAAAAATTTGCGAGCTGGTAGAGCTAGACTTGGGAATCATGATTTACCCCCCTTTTGGGCGTAGACGGTCAATAGTTTAAACAATAAATGGATTTGTTTATTTAGACACCATTTAAGCACCTTGTTAGTTTCGCTTGTTCACTAAGCACGTTTGGCCGTGGGGTTATAATTGGCACTATGAAGTCAGAGGTCCCTGGTTCGAATCTGGGTGACTTCTTTTTTTTCGTTTATGTTATATTTATTTTTAAATATTGTTTTCAATTTATTTTTTTTCATATATTCTTTGTTTTTTTACTTTTAACGTTTGTGTTATTTTTTCAATTTTTTTCGTATATTCTTTATTAGAGTTACTATAATGTTTTAAAAGTTTTTCTAATTTTTTAAAATGCCTTTCTCGTCTTCTATTACTTTCTTAAAAGGGATTTCACAATGAACCCTCACAGTTTCCTGGATGATACATATCGTAGAAGCAGCGGAAGCAATAATATTTTCGACACCGCGCACATTTGGAGAAACATTGTTCGCCAAAGTCACATTCTTGGATTCGGCTCCTTGGCTCATTGTCATATATTGAAATCCTGATAGAGATAAAATACAAAAATATGTAATGGCAACGCTCTTACTACACCAATATCAATGTTTTGATGATATACATACATCTAATAAATAAAAGAGGATATCTGTCTGTTTGTGGCAGCCATAACTCATCAGAGAATAAATTTAGGAGCTTGAAATTTTGACAGCAGCTTCAGGTTGATCATGGGAGTTACAGTGCCGAATATAATTCAAAATTTCAGTTTCTTGAGGATATCTTAGCAACTATTGGACCGATTTTGATGAATCCTTCACCAATATCAATGTTTTGATGATATACATTTTCTAGCTGAAAATGGACAAAATCAGTCCACTGGGTCGAAAAGTCTTAATGTAATGGCCGGTTCAAATTTTGGTTTTTTGAGTATATCTCAGCAACGAATTTAAATAGGTTTAAAAATATAAATTTTTCATCAGTTATTTCTGTAAAACATAATTTTCGCATTTATGGCATTATTGAAGTATAGAAATTTCTAACATTCCATATCTTACGTAAAAATTGTTGAATTGTTGTTTAAATTGTTGTCTATTTCATTGAAATATTTGTTGTTTTTAATTGAATTATCTTCTAATCTAACATATAAAGGAGAATGTTTGTAAGTTTGTTCGCTTTGAATGCTTTTAATACGAGATAGGGAGGGAGAGAGATGGATGGTAATGGAGGGGAGAGATGGAGAGAGGGAATTCGAGGGAAGGGGTGGAGAGAGGGAGGGGGAGGGTGAAATATGGAGGTGCAGGGAAGAAAGGGGAGGGAGAGAGAGGGAGGAGAAGAAGGGAAGGAGAGGGTGGAAGTGAGGGGGAGGGAGTTTATACGTTATTTTCCTAAGTATTTCTTCCTTCATTCATCTAAATAGGAAAATGCGGAGCGGTTTTCTTCATTTTTGCTTTATTCGACGGGTATACCTATGTACTATATTATTCTTGCAATGCTTACATGTTACATGGTCGAAGTTTTAGATTCACTAAATCCGTTGAAATTCAACGCGCACTCCTGCTAGTTTATAAATAATTCCTAAACAATAACTGCTATGGAAAATTGTTTGAAATAAAAGATGTAGGAAATTATATTTTCTACATTTTTTGTAATGATCAGTGTATACAATAATGACGTATTCTCGGAGAAATATTGTGAAAACCGAATCGAATAAACCTCAACTTCCAGCTAACCGTTATTGTCCAAAATTTAATCAGTTCTTTGTGCTCATGCTAAAGTGTTATATATGAAATTTGGTGTTAATATGACAAGTACTTTTTGAATTATAGCACCCACAATCACATACATCCATACACACACACAGACATCGTTCTGAAAATAGTCTAAACGTGTTCTAGAGACGTATTTTCGTTGAAATCTCAAAGTCGATATTTTTCGTGATCACAATACTTTCCCATTACTACGTATGGAGAAAGTAAAAATAGAAACACGTATCTATCAATTTTTTTAAATTACGTAAATATTTTTATATATCAGAATACCGTAACAGCATTTTTCAGGCCTGACTATGAGAGAAAATGTGAGGAAAACACGTTTCATTTCATATATAGAAAATTTCGCACAGCCTTTTCCGTGATTTTTTCAGCGAAAGAGCGAAACATAAGACCGCGAAAGACAAAACTTGTCGCAAATGCAGAACCGTGAAAGATCGAAACATGCGAAAGATAAAGCCGCGAAAGACGAGGTCTGCCTGTATTTCGATTATAGCTATTCGATTCTTCCCATCTCTACCTATCTCTGACTTCTGCTCCTCTGTCAGTCAAACTATTACGCACTGTGCGATTATAAGACGACTAGCGATTTTTCGGTCATAAAAATTAGAACAAAACCCCGTCTTATATTCAGGTATGTATGCTAATTGCAACTTTTACTTGTTTTATGCTAATTTTTTGTTTAAAAATGTGTATTTATGCAGTGAAATTAATTAGGGGTGGTTTGGTGCTCTGCGATGTTTTTAAGCATGTATGAAGGTATGCTGTGGAGCAAAAAAGGTTAGGGAGCACTGGCTTAGGGTCTTGTCCCCTCCTCCTCAGTAGTCTACTTAGTTCTTCTTTTGGTATAGCGAAATTCTCAATTAGACTCCTAATTTGCCTCTCTATCTTTTGTGTTGGATCCCTTTTGAGTATTGAGTATGCCAAGTCATCCAGCTATTTCTAAATTTTTTCCGCGTAGTCAATCTTCGATATTATTACTGTTGCGTAGTCCTTGTCAGCAGATAAGATGAGAATATTCTGGTTTAATTTTAAGTCGAGTAGGGCATGCCATTCTGCCATGATAGAGGTGGGAGGTTTAGGCTTGGAGATAATGAAAATGAAATCAAAATAGGAAACAATTTCCATGTTTAATTTGCGAAGCAATTAAAATAGAAGAAATCGTCATGAAACATTGATTTCAACATGCAGCTGTCACCGAAAGCCATTATGAGCATCAAAGTTATACATTTTATTCTGGCATTTTTTATTATATTTAAGAGTTTTCCAGTTATTTATATGACAATTCGTTAATTGTAAAGAAGATATTGAACAGTTTTTCAGAATCTGTAATGTTTTATTGAATAATTTGTTCTTTTTTAAGGTGACTCCTGGTTTTCTAGCACTAGCCACTCCCAGAGAAGTTCAAGAAATGGACATTTCTCTACTTCTAGAGTTGCCATCATGGCTTGAAGATGAATGTGAATTTGACATCCTCAACCTTTCCAAGTATGTAAATGGAAAGTCATTCTACACCGATCCATTGTAATTATCTTTTTTATATTATTACTTAATGTTTGTCTGTCTGTCCGTCTGACTGTCTGTCTGTCCGTCCATCTGACTGTATGTCTGTCCGTCCATCCGACTGTCTGTCTGTCCATTCCCCTTTTATCTATTGAACAGTTTGTCATAGAGAAATGCTGTACATGCCATTTCTTTCTGCCAACTAGAAGACCCAGGGAAAACTATTTTCATTTGCGGAAGTGTCCCGGGTTGAGTTATGTCTTGCTTACAAGACATAAAGGTAAACATTTCAGAAAGGCATAATTACACAAGAAATGAAGCTGGATTTGGCGAAAGTGATATGATAGGAAATAAAATTATCGTTATATTTTAATACAATATGCTTGGACACAGATTGTTTACAAACAAATTTGTTAACTTGTTAAGAAAGGCTAAGTGAAAAAGTATTCTTTGTAGGTATTTTCAGTTTTTCGTAGACTAAAATGCTTTTGTATATCCTGCATACGCCCTAGATTAGGCAGTGAAAGTAGATTCACTAAATCCATTGAAATTCAATGGGCACTTAAAATAGTTATACAGTGAAAATATATTTATATTTTCACTGTTGAAGTTTTGCTAGAATTTTTTCATTATGCCACATTTTCCAGCCAAGAAAGAGCACCAAAATTTTAAAACATTGCCAAGAAAATATTTCAGTTCATTTAACGCATTCCAGACGACGATCAAAAATGCGATTTTTTTCCTATGATCAAAATTGTTGGAGCATTAAAGGATCATTTTAATTCGATAAAATTTTGGGAATATAAGGTTTTTGGGATGGAAGACTCAAAAATTGCACAAAAAACTGATTAGGGGCCCCAAAACTGATCAAGGTTCTAAAAGAGGGTCAGGTCCCCAACTCTGCTCCTTCGACAAATATGAAAAAATAATGATTCACCTGAAACATAATAAGGAGCTCGATATTGAGGAATTGGGAGCGTTTGTTTTTCCACTAGAAGAAGCGTCAGGCTCCTCTTCCATGAAAAACCAATGTCTGCATGATATTCCTCTCCCAACAGAGAGCCCGCTGGGTGGGTTTTCTGTCCAGAATGTATTAACAAGGAATTATTGAGCTCATCTTATGGGTGAAAAAATTCAAGAACAATCACTTAAAAAAGTACGTCTCAGGTATATCCAATAGCCCCAATGAGGTTTTATAACCTTCAATAATCATACTTTTTAAAGTGCTTGCTCTTGAATTTAAATGCATGTATTTGTGTTATTTATGGGAACTAAAACAAATTCAGATGCTAAAATAGATGAATTCAAAGAAGTTTATTCATTTTAAAACTCCAAATAGCTCCTAAACCCACATAAAATAAAATGTTGAATTCCAAAACCAAATATTTAAATTGCTGTTTATTGCCATAAGCCACTTAATGTTATTTATTCATCAGAACTCGGTATGATCACAGTGTTTTTCAGTACAGTGACCACAGGAGTAACTTAATTGCTGGCCATGCAGAAAAGTTATTGTTCCGGCACCATAATTTAAAATTTCTTAAATTTGACTATTAATGCTTGAATAATAAAATTGTAATAACAATTAAATAAATACAAGGGTTTCTTTGGTAAAATTTCGGATTCATTGCATTCTGGAAGTTAATTCTATGATGGTGATATTCAGCTTCGTCCTCGGCTGAATATTGATTTTATCATTCGACATTCGGCCAAAATGTATATTCGGTTAATCTCTAATTTTAGTGCTTTTTAGTGATTTTTTTTACAAATTGCTTATGTATTCACTTTGTCTGAATGTCTGTCTGTCCGACTGTGCAGACGATATCTCTGAAACGGTTCAATCTAGAGAAACCAAATTTTCACGATATGTTACATGTGGCAAGAATTTGGTGGACCAGAATCAGCTGCTGGGGGCTAATTTTGACCCATTATTATTAATGCCCCTTAATTAAGAAAAGCACATAAATCAATTATGAGGTTTATATATTTGGTTTTTGTAAATTATTTCCCGTCAAGATTCAAACTCAGGTCTTGAACTGTTGGAAAGTTTAGAAATTGTAGTTTCTTATTTTTGAAGACAGAATTCAAATCCCTGTAGCTTTAGTGTACATTTTCTGTTTTTATCGGATCTACCATGGCAACGAGCTCAATGCTTTTAATGGGACTATATTATAATATCATTAATGTTAAACAATGACAAATGGAAGAAATTTATTTTTGTAAAAAATCACCTTATAATATCTGCTTTCACGGTACATACTTTCCTAACTTGTTTTAAATATGCTTATGTGTTTGGTTTGTCTATTTGTTCATCCATACTTCTATTCAGGCAGTATCTCTGGAATCTTGCAACTTGGAGAAGCCAAATTTTTTATTATGGGGTGGTCTACATGAGGGCTAGACATGGGACAAATTTGGTGGATCTAGCCCCTGCATTGCATTTTTAAAATACTTCAAATTATGATAGGAGCTTGGGACAAGAACAGTTCTATAGCTGAAAGGCTGGGGTTTATATTTTTGGTGACAGAATTTAAATATGTATCAAATGAAAGCAAACATTTGCCATTAAACAAAAAAAGGTAGAAAAATTTTCCAATTTTTAGCGATGGGAAATAAAACTGCCATAGCAATGAGTCCAATGCTTTTAAATGAAAACATATTATTGCATATCATTGATATACAGTAATACCTCGCTATACGTTGGAGATGCGTTCCTGAAAAATGCGACTTATAACGAAACAACATATAGCGAAACAAAGATTACCATAAGAATTATGATAAAAGTAGGGGTTACGTTCCTGGTGGATATTTTGTGACACATTTGTTTCCCAAATAATACATATCAATATAGTTCATTAGACATATAATGTTACCACTATTTGTTTACCACTCATTGCTACTAGGGTTTAATATACATTTAATCGAAACAACGAGTAAACAATTGCAGTAATAAATTCAGAAATCACCGAAAATAATTGTCTATATTGTGATGGAGTAGAAAAATTGTTTCTTTACTTACACGTACACTGATACGCACTTTAGAGTACTTTTCAAGCAGATTTCGCAATCCAAAGTATATCCAATATCTCATGAGATATCAATGCAAATGTAAACCGGGATGAAAGGACACACAGAATGTTAGACACAACTGTTCACTAAGCTGTCTTAACTGACTGTCGCTCAGAAATAGGTCATTAAAATTGGGACAGTCCCTTTTATCCCCTGTGTATCTTGTGAACCACCTAACCCATTGTGATCCCTCAAACACATAGCCAGCAAATGTTTATTCTGAGTATGATTTTGCACGAATTGATAAACATGAAATTAAATTAATTCATATAAATTATAATAAACATGAAATTAAAAGCCGAATAGAGGGTTTTTATTGTTATAGTTCTAATTTATGCACCGCAATTGGAATTTCTGAAATTTTGCTTTTAGTATTTCACAAACGACGTATATGCAAAGCGACAACTTATAACGAAACATGTTCCTTAATTGATTGGCGACATTTATGTGAAGCAACGTATAGTGGAACAACGTATAGCAGGGTTTTAATGTAATTTTAAAGGGATTTTAGAGCTTTCAATCCCATCCAAAGATGTAATCTTATGATGTAACCTTGTTTTGGCTATTGGAGACATCTGAGACAAGTACTTTTTAAAGTCTTGTTCTTAAATTTTTTCAGTCATAAGATGAGCTCAGTAATTCTCTATTGAAGCATCTATTATATCCTGTATTTTTCTGCTTGAATCAAAATATTTAAATATGCTGATTTGTTTATATTGTAATTGCAGATAAGGTTGTCATTTCTTATATTATAGAAATGTTGTTTGTTTTTTATTGTATTTGATTTAAGTGAATATCCAAGTATATACATTGAAGAGTTACTATATTTTGAACTCTCAGGGAACCGGACTCCATGCCATCAACCAGCTTTTTGGTTATCCAAACTGCCCAAGATCGTCCTCTGTTAAATCAATCTGCTGCAGTGAGCTCAAATCAAACCTCAGGTTCAACTAATTATGCAAGCGGAACTGGAACTGGGACTGCTATGGGTGGACAGACGGGAAGAGGTGCAACCGTGGTAAGCATTTGATTACGAGTTCCTCCAAACTAGGATCGTATACTTTCATGAAATACAGTTTAATCAAATGTCACATTTTAAAATGTCATGGTCTTGGCTTGGATAACTGCACTTGCTTAATCAGTCTTCTTCACTTGTTGAGAAGTACCAAGAATCCCATAAATATTTATTTAATCCTTTAATTTTATTACAGAATATGAGGTGAGATTTTTTGCTATGTGGAGTTCATTCTCTAAGCTTCCGGTAGAGAGCGTGTATGTAGAGTGCAGGTAGTTGTCCCTAACGTAGTGATTGAAAATTACTAGAAGCTACCTTACCTCTCTGGGATGGAGGGAATATGTAGAGTGGAGGGGAGCAAATTCCATTAGATAAGATGGGCATTGAAAGTGCATACGCATACTAGAAGGGAAATCACCATGCAGAGTAGATACCAAAGGAGGAATATGCCCTTGTGTTTGTTATTGTAGTTGTCATTATTTATTTTTCTGAGTGTAAACTATTTATTGTTAGGTAAATTGGAATTAAATATTTGTTTAATGAAAGAATATTATTTTCTAGTTTATGAATATTATTTGTTTTATTCCAACAAAAGATTGATATTCTAAAGGTATTGAGAAACTTAGTAGTATTCATTACCAAGTAAAATTTGTCATGTTTTTTTCCATTATTGTAGTGATGTACCGGGTACCCAACAATTACCCGGTATCCGGCATATCCGGCCATATTTTCAGTACCCGGAAATTACCCAGTCCCGGCACCGGGTGCCGGGACTCAGTGCCTGGTACTGGATCACTCATGAGCAAAAAAGGATAACAATAAAAACAAATTAAATGGAACTTAATATTTTACTTTTACTTCTTAGCCTGCAAGAAGCATTCAGAGAAATGATATTTTACTTATAATAAACTTTTAAATAACCGATTACTCTAACAAAAGTTAAACTGAACCATGAAATATTTTACGTAATACATACACATAATTATACTTTTAACGACCAATTAACAGTACCAGATTGTAAAATCTTATAAACTTTATAAAATCTTCTTAAGTAAAGAATGAAATGAAAGTGCAGTCAAAATTTTAAATTAAATTTCAACAATGGGAGATTATGATGAAGAAACAATAGTTTTTTCGCATTTCGCGGAAGGAGTTTATTCCCCCCGCTCTTCGTATATGATTCCCGCCTAGCTAAACATCCTTTCACTGGGTATGCTGCTTGGATGTGATGACAAGTAACGTCTGGCCAATTTTGACAGTTCAGGAAATATAGCTGCATTTTTTGCCCTCTAAGTTAAAAGATTTTCTTTATGAGGGATGTTAGGACATTTAATAAAATTTTCAAATTGCCTCTCTTCTTTAGAATAAGACGTATTATCCTCAGCATGAAACTCTTCTTGTTTGCTTTCATTTTCAAACAAAATTTCATTTAAGCAAGCCCACATATCTTGAACCAAATTGGTTCAACCTACCCGGCCAGGTACCCGGCCGAGTAATTTTTCTTTGCTTCCCCAGATACCCAGTATTTTTAGTACCCGATACATCGCTACATTATTGCCTGTGTTATCATTAATTAGTTATGTAAAAGCATTGTGGGTTATTCTAGCAGTCGTTGAAGTCTATTTCTATCAAAATTTCTAAGCTGAGCTGAAATATTAAAAAATTTCCTTTTTCAAGACCCACTGTGGTACCATAATAGTCTGTAGTCACCCAACCATTGTAATTCAGATTTATTGTGTATGATTTGTAAAAAATCTCACGTCTGTTATTTAGTGGTATTCAGTACAGGCAGTTTTATGCTTTTAAATAATTTAATTTATGAAATTTCATTGTTAACCAGTCAGCGTTGTCATACGTACTGCGAACATCTGACGAAAACTCCACAATCGGTCGTCATACGTACTGGGTACGTCCCAGAGGTCGCCGCTAGCTTTCATTATTTTTTTGACAGTAAATTTTCTTAAATATGGGTAACCTTTGTATATTTTAAAAGAGGAACCTTTGGCCTACCTATTTATCGTCATTCTGAGATCTTTTTGTCTTTTTTATAACACTTGATGCGCATTAAATTTTGTGATTGATTTTTCCCAAAAACAACGAAAACCATTGTTCGGCTCTCTTCAGGCCATGTGCTAGCTTAAGCAATTCTTTCGACACTTGAGACCATTATAGTATGATAGAGAGAAGAAGAAGTCTCTTCTTGGGTCTAAGGTCTGTTTACAAAAATAAATCACTGAAGATGCATAATAAGTGTAAGTTTCGGAGCGAGTGATGCGTCATGCCCTTGGCAGGGGAAATATTCTTGTGTCGCTCTCAAGAAGTTAGTCTGAAGTGAATGCTAGTAAAAAAAATTCACTAGAGATGATTCAGTGAAGTTATATTTTCTTTTAAATTTCGTGATAAATGGGATAAAAAAAACTTTTAACTTTTCTAATTTTCTTATTACGTGTACATTCTGATACATACAACATCATAGCTCCATTTCTACTGAACGAAATAGGACAAATTTCACTATGTAAATTCTATAATGACTACGAATGACTACTGTACAACTCAAAGCTTCATAAGCTGTATGAAGTGTCTTTTAAAAATATATGAAACGTAAAATTTATTTCAAGTTTTTAGTCAAGACATGAAAAAGTTGACCTGCGAGAAACTTTTTTCCTACTTGGTTTAGGTAGGTACATCCAGTGAATGAAATGTTAATAAAAGCTGAAATATTATTTTAAAAAAGACTGCATATCAATGCCATTTATAGTTTTTGTAATACTGAAAGATATATGAAAGCACAGGTGCGCACCAACTGGTCAGCAATTGGGATGATTTACATATTTTGTATTTCTCTTCTCTCCTGTAAAGATTGTGCTTAATGTAAGATAATGTAAAAGAAATTGTTTATAAATGTTATGATCTACTAAAATATTCAAAAACTTTTATACAAATCCAATAAAAATGAAAAAGTTACGAATTTTTCAATTTTCAAGAATCAAAATCGCGAATTTTCGCAAATTTTTAAAAACCTAATCTGACCTCAAACACGGGATTTAAGTAACACGCTTGAAGAGTTAAAAGATGATATTTTCTTAACATTGAAGAAGGCTGTTTGCAAGTTATAAAATATATAATATGAAAATATCCTTATTTAATGATTGTGGTAAAAAACAAACCTGCATTTGTTCGTACTTTTCTTTATGATGCTGATTTCTGTGTAGACTAAAACATCCTTTATGGTTTATTGTCTTTCACTAATGATTAATACAATTTTAATAATTTTCCTTTTTTCAAGCCCGTGGTAAATTTTACATTTAATAACAAGTACACCAACTTGTTTGTTCTCTACTGTAATTTGTGCATGTCAGAAAAATTTCTTTTTTCATGCTGATCACAAAGTTATGTTTCATCTCGCTTTAATTTTCCCATAAATTACTACAAAATAATTTTTGCCAGTTGCTCTAGTGTTAGTGGCACTTTTACACTGTAATCTTTCTTTTTTATTTATTTGTAAGATAATTTTATTTCCTAAACATTTAAAGAAATATTATTCATTATAGATAATTGAAATTCAATGGTAAAAGTTGTTATTCTTTCCAAATTTGCAATACTGCTATAGCAAATACACCATTTTTATACTTTTGTATTTTTAAGTATCTTTAAGTCAATATTTTGTATTTGTTTTCCAAAAATATTTTGAGGTGCTATGTATTCTTTTTATCAACCATGGCCTTCATTTATGTATAATACAAAATTATTCTTCCTTCCAATGATTGTTCATTTAAAGATCTTTCATAATGTGATGTCATACTTTTGTCTGTAAGGCCCACTTATGTTATATAGTAAATATTATAAAATTCAGTAATGTGGTCATATAAATAAATTTGCACTATAAATCTCCTATGCTAGGTTTCTACGTAATATCCCAGCTAATTGAAGTACTAATCATATTGTGAAATGAGTTCTTCTATATTCCTAACAGTAGTCATGCCCCTTTGCTTTTTACAAATCTTAAACTGCTCTTTTCATAGTGTTGTGGTTTCACACCTATGGCCCTTCATGTTCTTTCAATACTGGAAATAAATTAAGTCACTTGTTGCTAGGTTGGGACTTAAGGTTCCAAAATTTCTCACTTAAATCATAGCAGAAGCTTTTGTGCATCACTATGAAGCGTCTTTATTCTTTCATTATAACCCCTAAACTTTCACATTGGGGCATGTTTTATGTAGTCACATCCAGGTTCAATGCTATCGGCTGAATAGCCATTTTCCACTATTTTACCTTAGGATCCTGATACGTGTTATTTCTCATCTAGAATGCGCACGCCTTCAATGCCCACCTTTTCTAATGGAATTTGCCTCCCCTCCCCCCCTCCTCCCACTATACATATTCCCTCCAATCCCTGAGGCATAAGGTAGCTCCTAGTAATTTTCAATCGCTACGTTAGGGGGAATTACCTGTACTCTACATACACGCTCTCTACCAGGAGCTTAGAGAACGAACTCCACCTGGCAAAAAGCATCACCTCACCTTGTCTAATAATATAAAGGAATAGAAGAAATGATAATTTCCTTTAGCACGTAAACAATACCACAGATTTTTCAAGTTGTTTTTTTGTGAAGATTTTATCAGCATAATTGTGACTGAAACAAATTGTTGTGTTGCAAAGTTTATTAATGCAAATAAATATGTGGTCAAGGGGTGATCTCAATTTTCGGAAACTTACAACCATAGTAGTGGTTCAGGTTCTTTTAACTCTTCTCTCTTTCTCTCTCTCTCTGCAAGGCCATGTTGGTAAACAAGGAACTTCAGTGTATTTCTAGCATTATGAGCAGTTGGAAATGTCTATCTTCCATGAAATTATGAATAAAGAATTGGATTCTTTTGAAATCTTTACATTTTACAGTTAATGAATCTTATGTAAAAGACCTTAAAATACCAGCAACATTATGTAAATTCTGATTACATATACATATTTTATATGTATAGCATAAACATGAAGAATATAAATCTGGATTTCAAATATCCACCTGAAAAGCATTAATTCCAATTTGGTTTGACCAGGCAAGGAATACGGTGAAAAATGTCCAATCTTCTACAGGTTATTGTTGACTCATATTGTTTTCACATAGTACCCACCGAATGCAATCACTGAAACACCTTATCTTGTGCTAGAAATGTTTCTCGGGCAGTTTTGCCATTCTAATGTCAAGAATGACTTTCTGATCTAGACACTGTCACCAGCAGGTGATGCAGTGCCTGGAATAATTCTTTTTGCCATGTCTTCTGTACTTTCACTTCCTTAGTGAAGATTCTTGTCCTATTTTTCTACTCTTTACCAACTCATTACATTATCAAAGTAGACCTCTACCTTAATAAAATTTTTTAAATGGATATTGATTGCAAAATATAATTTAACTGTTACATTTTTATTATAGGTTCTCTTTGTTTTTCATGTTTCCTATTACATTAACAAATGTATGAAATCTCTATTTCTTTTCTGTATGTTTACTAATTTAAGATATCTTTTTACATCTCTCAAGTTTATCTACAGTGAAGTATTTTAGTTGTTTTTAAATACAGTGTCTCCTCGGTTAACAGCATTAATTTTTTCTTGAAATTCACAACGTTGAACAAAACAACATTAAACGTATCAACAATTCTCATAAGGACCTATATTGTACTATTTAATTGGTTCCAAAGCCACTGACTCAACACCCTTCAAAAAACAAAAAGACATAACATATAGTAAATCCTCGACGTACATCGGGGCTACGCTCCTGAAAAACATGACTAAAAACTGAAAAAATTTTAGAAAAAAATGCCTTGTAGGACATAAGATTCATTTTCAGCCACCCAAAATTAGAAAGGGATACATTTCACAGAAGTACCTCTTCTGGAAGAAAAGGAACTACGTATTACCAATCAAACATAATGTATTCGTACAAATGATAAATAAGGATGAGTTTTTACGAATAAGTTTACAGAGAATCACGAACACATCTGTGGACACAAGTTCATGAGTTGACAGTGCTAGAAAAGAAATGCAACAAACAAATTGTTTCTTGCAGCTGGTAGTGTATAATTATCGAAAAATCCGCCATAATAGAGGTAAATAAAACATTTATTTAGTTGTTTTTATTTAACTACGGGTTTTGTTTATTCACTTCGTTGAGCCACAGCTGATACAAAAGAAAGTAAAATCGGGGGATGTTTAACTCAAGTTATCCTCTTCCAAATTCTTTAATTTTGTCCAAGTCCTTCAGAATTATTCTTACCATTGTAGCTGGCAACCCGAAAACTCTGCCTATGCAGCTTTTTCACCTCGTTCATGGTGCATAACAATATTAAGTTTTTGCTCCAAAGTAATTGTCTTGCATGATTTTTTTGCTGCTGACATGCCATTACTACCACGTCTCTTTGGGTCCATTTTAACAAAATATCACCATGCAATTATAGCAAATTTAATAGAAATGCGTCAATCCAGAATGCTTTTCCTGCTCAAATAATGTGATTAGCTGCAACTTGTGCAACAGATGTGCAGTTATTTTCTTGCATCATTTCAGCATCGAGTCAGGGCGACATTAACAAATCATGGACTACATTAATTCAAATATGGGTAATAATTTTTTAACAACGTTAATGTGAATCAGCGGTAATCGAGGCAACATTAAACTGAGGACACACTGTACAGTGTTATAAGACATTTATTTTTTATACCTTCAATATGCTATTACTAAAGATATTAAAATTATATTTACTTTGGGACATTGGTTATGAACTGTCAATACATCCTGATTAACAATGTAGTGTAAGGGGAGGGGTGTTATTTCTCTGATAAAAGAAAGTACAGTAAAACCTCACATAGCACGGTAGTTGCGTTCCTTGAAATCGCGCTATATGAAGCATTAAGTTAATAAGAAATATGGGGTTAGGTTCTTGTAGGGTGATCAAATGTCCCGTATTTTATGGGACGTCCCGTTTTACGGCCAATTTTTCCTCAAATGTCCCGTAACCCGTGTGAAATCAATACGAGACGCACTTTGTCTGGTATTTTTCTTATTATAAGAAATATATTGACTTCTGATATGTTCAGTGGAAAATTCCATCGATGCTCAATCAATATCTATTTAAGAAAACATATACGTGGCATGAAAAAGAAGTCTTGATTTTGTTCTCACATTACGATTTTTTCTAAATTTCGTTCCTCTATAAGTCTTTACAATGAATCTTTTTGTATGCGTACATACCTTGAAGAAAATAAGATCACCTCAGACTCCATGTTAGACTTCACAAGCCATTGAGAACATATATGCGATACATTGTTGTAACGTCATTTAAGATTCATACATTGTCGCATGAGCATTATAACATCCTGAGAGAGAGAGGGAGAGCAACAAGTGAAAATGTTTTCCTGAAAAAAGCTACATCCTTTGGCGATCCAATCGATTTCCTTCATACTTTCTCTTATTTTGAGGAAAATATTATATGACATTTGAGACAACTGTAACATTGTAGATTATCGTATCCTGGGAAATCGAATTACATTCGTTAGTCCGACAGTCGGGCGCTAACATCTTCTGAGGTACCAGAACCGTAAGGTTAAAAAAGCCGTAAAATTTTTAACTCCCGTTTTTTTGAAGGATTTGTCCCGTAAAATCGTCAAACATATGTGGTCACCCTAGGTTCTTGGATATCATATGTAAGATAGACGTCGTATTTGGTGGAAGAAACAACACCTCTTATGTTTTCGTCAGCATTCTACAGCGTAGCTGGGTGCCCAGGGGCATTATCAAGTAGCAATAGAACCTTATAAGACAAGTTTTGATTTTCAAGGTATTCTGTCACCTACGGTATAAAACAAAATTTGAACCAGTCAGTAAACCTTCAGTTTGCTTTCCAGTAGACTGGTAGGTATGCCTCATTTTTGCCCTTCAAACCGTGTGGGTTTTCAGCTTGGTAAACAAGCATCGGTTTACACTTGAAATCACCGTATGCATTTGAACATAACAAGATAAGACGATCCTTAGAAACCTTGAATCCGGGTGCTGTTCGCTCCTCCTTTGAAATGTACGTTCTCTCTGGCATTCGCTTCCAAAATAGGGCGGTTTCGTCTGCGTTAAAAATTTGTTGCGGCTTATAACCTTTTTCTTCAATTAACCTAGTAAATTCTGGAATGAAATTTTCGGCCGCCTGTTGATCAGCAGAGCCAGATTCGTCCACTAATTTTTCATTGTGGTAGTTGAAGCATTTTGTGAACTTCTCAAACCAAGCTGCGCTTGTACCAAAGGGAACGTTAGTGGATGATTCAGCATTTTGTTCGCTTACTGTTTTATAAAGATGCAGTGCTTTATCACATATGATCGAGCCACTCAGTGGTGCCCTCTTCTGGTTTTGGTCTTCAATCTACACGCATAGTAATTTTTCCACTGTGTTTAAGTGCACATTTCGCTTTGACGTTCTTTTAATTTTTTCACCTGCAGAAGTTGCTGCGCTTACACTGGCTCTTATTTTTTCTTCATTTTTTCGTATGGTATGAATAGTCGACTCATTCACCCCATAATCCCACCCTAGCACTGTGCTTCCATCCTGAATTATGTTTATCTGAAATTTCAATTTTTTGGCCTAAGGTAATTGCTATGCGCTGAACTTTTTTCTTCTCGTTTGAAAAATCAATATTTTTTTGTTTACGTTCCATTTTCAATAAGAAAGATAAATATTAAGGATAAGAATAATATTTTAAATCACAGGAGGCAATGTTAAGACAACCACTTACGAGAGCCTGCTGATTGAACGAACAATACGAACACGAGGTTACTACGGGGTTACTCCCCGAAATTCTTTCAGCTTGGAAATTATCGAGTGCCATGCGATAGATCGAGACTGTAAAACAACATTGGTAGACAAAAGGGCAGGGGAAGAAATAACATTGTTGCAACTTCAAGTGAAACAGTGTAACAAATTCGGCCATAATGTATTGAGAAGCATGCATGCGAATCTCTCGACATAACATTTCTGTAAAATGATTACATGAATCACTTTGACAGTGTTTTTTCTTTAAAATGTTTTAATTTGAAGTTTTTATCATTTGTAGGATACGGGAAATTTGAAGAATGATTTTAGCTTTCAATTTTCAAACCGTGTCTTGGCGAGGAGAACCACCGCGTCTTGTGAGGGTTGGTAGTGAAATGTAAACAGCATCTTAGCAAAATCGCATCTTATGAATTCGCGCTATGTGAGGTTTTACTGTATGTTGTTTTGAATATTAAAATATACATGAATTCATTGTTCAGAGACTAAACTAAAATAATAATGTTCAAATTCAGGAGAGCATAAATAAAAAATGAAGCACTTACTTATATGTCTATAGTGACTCATGTTTAATTTCTAAAAATAATTTTAGGGATTAACACAATGCACAACCCTTTGCTTTTTCCTGCCACATTTTGCCTTAGTATCTTTTATGCATTTCTCTTGGCTTTTTGTGTCATAACTTTCTAGCTTTTGCATTAAATTATTTTTCTGATTATACATCATAACATATTTACTTCAGATCTTCAGAAAATAGTGTCATTCATCTGAAATCACTATCTCTGACTGGTTTCACAGACTATAAGCTTTACTTGAAATATTCAGTGTAAGTATACTGTATCTTTTAGTTATGTACTATCATATAAATGACTAAAAGAATTTTTTTTCAGATCTTTGTAAGAAAAATATGAAAACTTAATCACCTTTGTACTGTTTTTACTAAACCATACATATTTATCCAGGCAACAGCTTATGACAGTTGTTTACCATTCGTCTAAATTTCATTTTTGTAATATAGTTTGAAATAATTCTTAGAATTATTTTTCTGTCAAGAATAATTTTTAATGTATTTTACTTGGGCTATAAACATGTTTACTTTGTACAGGCATTTAAATTATGAATGTGTATTACAGCTTACAGTGATATAGGTTAAAAGTAATATAATGTAGTATTTAATTTTCTAAATATTCCATTATCTCATATTTAACAAATTCCAGGTAGAATATATTGAAGCTGATGGTAATTATTTTAGTCCCTATTTATATAAAATGGGTAAAAATTTTATTTTGTGTCTTAATTTTTTTATTACAGGAGAATGTATTTTATTGATTCTTGAATTTCACTATACAATAACCAGTTGTTTAATTATCAATAAATATAGAACTCAAATTACTTTCATTACTTTGTTAACAGATTACACTACTATTTCTTATAAAATATTTAACCGTTGTTAGCAGCTGGTTTTCACTTTGACTATCTTTTGATTTAGCTACTTTTATTAATAGTCTATCAACCCATGTAAACCTTTTCATTAAAATGTTTTCAATAATAATGAAGATGTAAGCCAAAAGTCTGATTTATAGAACATACTTAACCAATTATCACATATTTTGAGTAATAATTTTTATAAAAGGTTAAAATTAAATGTGCTTATAAATTTTTTGAAGTCTGTATTACCATTTCTTGAATGAAATTATTTTCATTGTTCTTGAATGTTGTTCTAACATTATTTTTGAATTGTCATGCTATTAGCAATACTATTTTTTTGTGAAATTGCATCACAAAGTGGAAGATTGGGTAAGAATATTGTTTTTTGTTAGAATAGCATTCAAATATAAATAGGAAGTGATACTTCATTTTAAAAGTATGGTATACATTAAGTTAAAACAAAGAATCCATCTAGTATTATAAACTCATATGTATGATGGACTATCGAAAGAGTAATTCTTTCTTGTGGCTGGAAGTCTTCATTAATATTTGATACTTCAATAATGCAAAACATTAAGTCAAAAAATAAACTATGGTGCCAGCTGAATTAATTTTAAATATAAAAATGTAATAATTTGTACCAGTTTAACATTTAATTGTGTTGAAATAGTGTTTACTATTAATGGTAATTTGTGTGGCCACAGGTAAACATTTATATGATGCATAAAACCTTATCTTGTAGTCCTTGTTATATGCATATAAAAGTGCTGGAGTGGCCAGTTTTTTTGTATTATGCTAGCAGGTGGAATCAGGCAAGTTTGCTTAACAAAGTAAAAATGATTCAGAAAAAGACGTTAAACAGTTTTGATGAGGTGAAATGAAAGTGAATTGGTTATGCTATATAAATTGGGATGAGACGATGACCACAGATTCAACAAATCAACTGCAAAGTGTACCAATGCCTGGATTAGTTTAATTAAAATAGTTTTTAAAGGTTTTCCATACAGGCAGTCCTCGACATCCGTACATAATGCATTCCTGAAAACGTGTATGGAAGTCGAATGTACGGATTCGAGCGATGGACTTACATGTAATAATGGGGGTTCCATTCCCGGAGAGACAAAAAATATTATAAAATCTCTAATTATGGTATAAATGTTTAGTTTTTTGAGCAGGGGCCTTTTAAACACAATCGTTGATTTTATAATATAGAGAGATAGGACAAAATGCAATAAAATATTTAAATAATTGCACAAATAAACACTGCTGTACAGACAAAGATGGCAACCTGGCAGAAACTGGTGGCTGGCAACCAGCACCACTCGAAATATTCGTTCGTCATTTCACTGATGCGCGAAAGTCCGAATTCGGCATACAAAAGGCGGTTCAGGGGTGTCAATGTATGCTAAGCCTTCATTATTACAAAAATATAGGTAATTAAAAGGTAGTTATTCAATTAGAAGTACAGTTATACATTTTAATGCTTTCCCTTAACTTTCATGAAGATAGAAATCGTATGGAAATGAACTAAAGAAAATGCAGTATATTTTAAAAGGAACTGAAGGTCGCACTACTGGAACTAAAAAATTCCAACTCGCACATTACACAATACATAGGATAAAAGCAAGATTTTGAGGCAAAAAATAAGGGAGCGCACAATACGCAAGTATATACAGTACTTTGTGATTAATGAAACTTATTCTGTGATTTGTGACTACAATGTGATTACCGGCTGTAAATAAATAAATTATTATTATTATTATTAAAGTGCGAGTTGTACAAATGTCGAATGCAAAAAAGTCGAGGACCACCTGTAGTGCACATGCGAAATCCCTCTTTTTTCATTAAAGCATTTTGCTATTTTCATAGTTTTTTATAATATTGCCTAATCATGGCCCCAAAGAGAGAGATGATTGAAATGAAAGAAAAGTCGGTAAAAAGGGCATACTTTAATTTGGTCATTTATTAAAAGTGTTAGCTTGGCTGACAGACAGCATCATTATGCGATAGCTCGAAATGTTTGTTCGTCAGCTGATGTGTGAAAGTCTGAATTTGGAGTACGAAAGGCGATTTAGGGGCGAGAATTTATAATGTACGAAAGAGCGAATTGTACGGATGTCGAGGACTGCCTGTATCTCAATTGATTTGTGTAGGAAAACAAAAGCACATGATTTATTTTTAGGAGGAATTGAGGTGTTAATAATTTTAATTAACCCTTAATTTTCACCTCATGCAATTTGTTAATGCCATAACAACTACTACATATTCTAGGTTTAAAGTTTAACCATAAAATTAAGAGTTAGGAGAATGAAAGTGATTTGGATTTGAATGCAGTGAAAAAATTTTGTTATTTGACTGCTGTCAGGCATTCAAAAGTGTATATAAGGAGTCAGTACCATACCGTATAGGCGAACTAGGCAGTCGCATAGGATAGCAAGCTCTTTGGGATACCAAATTAGACGGCAATGAATTTATTTTATCTATTTAATTAAAAATTTAAATTCTTGGTAAATAAAAATCAATAAGAAATTGCCTTCATTGCTATACTGTTCATTTCGAATATCAAATAAATACAGGTAAAAGTTCATTCTAGACTTATTTTCCTTTATAATGGATGGGGTGGGGGAGGTCACTGAGGAAAGCAGTACACCTAGGGCACAAATTACCCTTGTGTCTGCTCTGTAAAGAGTGCAGAAAGACAAAATCAAGTGTCATTTAATGAGAACGTGACATTCTAGAGTTGGGGTCTCAGAAACAAAGGCCTCATGCAGCTTGCAAGGTGCATTTGTGCTGTCAGTGAAGTAATTTACTGTATTTATATTTATACGGCCCATACCCTGTTCTAGATGTCACATGGAGGAATAAGAAGCTCCATTGTGTCAGTGTATGCATATTTTGGGACATCTTGCAGAAAGCACTAAACTGTCTTAGGTCAAGCATGGTGGAATGATGATGAGCTCGGTAAACAAACATAAATCAATTTTGGCAGTGTTAATAAGCTCAGAAAAAACAGCTTCAATAAATCTGTAAAATAGAATTTATAGTTCCATTTGCCATGATGCATATATTCTTAAAACTTATCTGGCTCAGAAATATGTTTGTAAAGCTTTTTTCAGTAGAACAACAAAGTATTGTAACATTTTTCCGAAGATGCCTATAAACCACTGTAGTTCATATATAATCAGTAAATATAACCCATTCACATTTACAGCAAACTCCAGAGTGACCATTGAAGAGTGTTCATATTTTTAATAGTGAGTTCATAGACTTTGTTAGACAGTACATTTCTTTTTCATAAAAGTAAATAATAACTCTCCCCTTAAAACAAGCAAATAATCTTCCTTTCCATATAGCTGAATGATTCCAAAAGAAATAGACGACCAGAAGAAATTAAAGTGAATAGATTAATATAGTAACTGAAAAAAGAATTTCATTTTATATAAATATAAGGTTGGGTTGGGTATATGTTACTTGGTCATAATTAGTATCTAGTTACACTTGAATCAAACCTATATCTATTTATGCAAACTTTATCAATGTTTTCAACAGGAGAATTGGAACTGATAGGAGATGGATCTGTAGTATCATAAATTATAAATCCGTGGCTGATACAGCAGCTATGAAAAGTTGCCTTGCCTAGTGTGATAAATGATCTTATTGCTCTATATTCACTCTTAACCACTCATCTGGGTATGCAGTGTATAGACGTCATGGCCAGACGCACCGGTGTTGGGTATGCTGAGTATAGACGTCATGGCATTTTTCATGCTGATTGCTATGGATATGCCGTGATTTTCCGTCCCATAGCATCTCGCACTTATAGCTGGGTTCTTCTAGTTCGTGCTACCTGCCACAGATGGCCTTGTCTTCCTTTTTCTTTGAGAAGCAGATCTTCATAAGGGAGCTCTCTATATGCATTGCGGGTTGCATTTCCGTGATCGCCACTTCTCGAATGACCGTTTACGATACTCGGGGTTTTTTCACACTCGCGAAAACTCACACTTTTCTCTGCATGCACTTTTGTCTCAAGGGTAATCCTGCTATTTATGAATGTCTTTCCTGCTAGTAATCCTAACGGTACATGTGAAAAACAGATGTATATGGAAAGTTCAGTTTGCTTCTGAGATTTGAAAGAGGTTTCGTTTCTAAGAGAAGCATTTTTATCAGTTATACTGTTTTATATTTGCGGAAACTGGGTGATATTTAACTTTATTTATTTAATTACCCACTGAGGGTGGGACTTGAAAAAAAATTACCGAGTTGAGTGGTTAAGAGTATGGTTTAGAATTAATAATCAATGTTGATTAGGAAAGATATTTGTTCTGAGTTTTTTATTTTGTTTTTGTCATTACATTCATGATATTTTTTTCTCAATCTCTTCCTGCTTAATGCAAATGGGCCATTTTGGCTTTCCCAGGAGATAGAGGGTGATTATTAATTATGGAATTAAGGCTTAAATCCCTTTAATCCTTAACATTGGCTAAGGCATGTTTGGTTTGAGGCATCTTTAAAAACTAAATTCTTTGGATGACAGACATTTTCATGCATATGTTTGCATGGTTTATATACCTGATTACTCTTTCTGCGTGAATGATACTTTTCTGCTAATTTTTTAAAGTTGACCAATTCATTAAGCCAGAATATATGAACTTTCACTTTTAAAGTGTAAGTTCTAAAATTTGGGTAAGGTATGCTTTGCAACCTCTTAAAATCCAATAAACCTTTTCACCTAGCTTATTGTTTTTATATAAAGTTATTTTTAGTCCTTACAAAAGAAAAACATGTAGCATATGAGATGTGCTTTTCTAAGGATGCACCGATCCATGACTCTTTTTATATTTTATTATTATCTTTGTGTTTCTCAATTGAAAATCTCTTCATACTATTGAAAGAATATGAACAAGTTGATATTAGGTGGGTAATCTATTAGTAAAAGTTCAGCTACATTATAATCTTCATAATTATTATGCAAGGAATGCTATCAAATTGACTCAGATATAATTAATTATTCATAAAAGTTCATTCATAAAGTATGGTATCACTTTTTTAGATAGTTATACCTAATTTAAATATATACATTTCTGGATGATTTGTGTGTGTATTTTGATAGCAGTTTGATTTAAGAATACACATGAATTTTTATCTGGGGTTATGAAACTCGGGTTTCTAACAAGTTCACGCTGATTTTTAGGTTTCTCCAAAATGTTGCATTAAACACTTGATTGAAATTTGAGTTTTGTGTTTAACATATCGTTATACTTTCAATCTCTGTTTTATATATTTTTATTGATGATTCTTTAATGATATTTATTTTTCCTGGGAGATTCTTTTGTATCAATGTGTTTTTAGTTTATTGTATTAATATGTGCTAAACCTTTTCTAACATTTGACCAAATTAACAATTATGATAGACTAATGTGTAGCATTCAGCACAAAAATAGAATTATTAACTTGCATATGTATTATTTAGAACTGTCCACCTACCTTTTTCGTTAGAGAATTATTACTCTCCATTAGATGCATCGGTGCAGACCTTACTCTGTAAAAGTTAAGAAATATGACATCCAATAATGTTTGAACATGTTCACTGTTCAGATGCATGTATGCTACAACATTTTAGTGTGCAATTTCTTAATAATCTCATTGTCAAAACAGTTTATTGTATTTGTTTTTTACAACTACTTCCTAATACTACAAAAATTGTTTCTAACAAATTCACTTGATCCATTTGGTTAATATTGTTGTGAAGCATTTAATGCTGAACAGTGAATATATTATTTTAAAATTATTAATAAATTGTAAAACTTATCAAAAGATAATAATTGCTCAACATTGTTTAAACTTTCCAAGTGAGTCATTTGCTTGCATCTGTTATAGTAATTGAAGACGTTTTTCAAAACATTGGGCTTTATCTTCACTTCCTATACTGCAGTATCATTGCATAACAATTTATATTAATGATATTTCTTTTGATGTGCTGACAGGCCTTTTTTCTCTTCCCAGGAAATAATGGTCTTTAAATAATCAATTAATGAATGAATGAATCTGTTCATAAGCTTGCATTTTTTATTTCCATTTTCATTTTGTATAGTCATCATTTTGGTATTCATTTCACGAGAATAAATCAATTTTCCTCTCTCTTTCCACCTTTTTTGTAATGTTTCTTGAGAGTTCAAGCTCAAACCATGACAAGCTATGCTTTTTTGACAATTTTATGATTATGCTACTCTTTGACAGTTGAATCATTTTTTCTAAGCCTGTCTCTATATCCAACTTTTCAAATGGCATTTTTGAACTGATCCTATGCTATGAAATCCAAAGATAATCCCTTCCAAAGGGTGTCTATGACACATTCTTCGCTGATTATTCCTGTATTTCTTTTTTCCCCTTCTTTCTTCCTTCTCATCTTGAACCTCTTCCCATCAGATGAAAGGACTGAACTTTCCTGGGTCTCACAACCCACGGTTCTGTCAGTTTGTCATTGATCGTAGTCGTCACTTGTTGAAACCGGTGAGCTGCATACTTTTGCCTTGAGTAGTTACTAAAGTATTCTTGTCGTCTATTTATTTAGTCGTCTATTTATTTAGTCGTCTATTTATTCAGTATTTACTGTCTTATTTTTTCCACTTTTATTCTTGTTGTTTCATCATAGTCACATTTTAATTGACTAGTTTGCATTTTCTCAGGTTTCACATTGTAGTCGTAGTTGTGTAGCATTGGCATGGCACAGGAGTGGGAGTCTAAAGTTGCACATACATTAAACCTTTTTAAGCAATTTGATGCTTGCTTTATCGACATGTTTTTTTCTATGCAGAATTTCAAATGTAAGTTTTTTTAATAGTTAGCGATAGCAATGTGGGAATTTGATAAGTACACCATGTACTACATATTAGCATCATGTAGTTGTCTTTCTTCATTGAATATTTTGCTCTTTTTGTATTAGTTGGTATCACAGAAACTAAAGTAGTTTCTTTTACGAAGCATAGCATATTTAATGACTTATCTCTTCTTGGTTTGATGGGCAGTTTTGAGTTCAAGATCTCTAGGGTAGTGTGCTATGTAGTGTACTGCATTTTAAATTTACTGAAATCTTGCTATGCAAATATGAAATCTTTGTTCCTTGTATTGCTGAATAATTCATATTATGTTATGTCTAAAATCTCCACTCTGTGCTTGAAGTTTTCTCAAGTTTGGTTAGTGGATGCTTTGTTTGTTTCAACTTTTAATGTTTGATCTATTTGCAGGTGTTTAAGCATAAAGTAGATGGAATAAGAAGGATTAGCGCTCACCCACTTCTTCCACTCTGTAAGTATATTAGATGAACAATATTAAATCTATTGGAACTCATCAATTCAAAGATTACTTAAATGATTTTGCTAAGAATTTTTAAATATGGTTTTGAAAATTGTTAATAAGGTTTAAAGTTTTGATAAGTGGTGTGTGTGCACTGTTTTTGTTGATGTGTACGTTGGTGGAAAGAATAAGATCATAATATACCCACGTGATTTGCATAAGAAACATTTGCTTTCAATGGTAGAATATCCATGTAGGAAGTGGAAGAGCCGGGTTTGATTCTTGGTCATAGCAGAAGTTTTCTCCCGATTTAAAATTGTTGATATATAAAAAATATTTTTTTAAACTTTTGGTCAAATTTTCATTTTAGAGCGTAGAGAAAAGTTTTTGGGACATCATGCAATTAATTTGACAGATTTTGTGCAGAATATGCAGGGAAAGAAATACAGGTAATCTCCGATTTACGTCTTTCTGATTTACGTTGTTTCGATATAACGTCGTTTACAAGTAAGGGACAGTTTCTCCGTTTTACATCGTTCGTCGTTTCTATGTCCGATATAACGTCGAGTGAACCGCTGCAATGTATCGAATGCTTCTCCTTTCAACCGCTAGGCACATGGAGAGTTCGAGTTAATCATTTAATTAGTTAATCCCTTTATAACATACTAGCAGAAATACCCGGCATTGCCCAGGAAAATTTTGTTCAAATCCGATCGGAATAAAACGGGAAGAGAGAAACAAAAACCATGTATGAATTATTTCTGCGAGCCCTCCACAATCGTACCAAATTTGATTAAAATCAATATTAGGACTTGGGAAAATACGCGTAGTTTAATCAGTCAGTTTAATCAGTCCCTGCCGTCAAATTACGGATAAGGAAGTAGTCGTTTCTCACCTTTCTCACTGTGTATAAGATGTAGAGTTACCTGTTCTTTGAGAACAGGAAGTTTATGAGAACAGTTATTTTATTGAACAGTTTAGGCATCAGAACAGTTCGAAAAGAACTGTTTCATTCTTTCTGACATACAAAGTTATTTTGCTTTTTGTACAATTAATATAAAACATTTGGGATTAAAAAGTAGCCTACGGCCTTCCTATTTGTGAAGAAAGTATCTGTTGGAAGTTTCATTACTCAAGCTTTAATGGTGTGGAAATGTATAGATGCACAACTAAACAAACAAACTTTCATAAATATATAAGAGATAAATATATGGGAAAAACATGTCCGATTTACGTCATTTCGATATACGTTGCCGGTTCTAGGAACACATCCCTGACGTAAATCGGAGGTTACCTGTACGAGTAAAAATTTAAGATACCTACAAAATAATGGCAGCATGAAACACTGCTTGGCTTGATGTTTATTGCACAGAATTTTAAATTATCTTGTCTAAGATTAGAAAGTAGATGGGAAGTTGGCATACAGTTTTTGATATCTCACAAGAGTCGAATCAAGAATATTTGCCTCTGGTATCTCCAATAACCACAACAAGGTTATAAAAATTGAAATTTTTTCAGTCATAAGATAAGTTCAGTAATTCTCTGTTGAACAAGAATTAATAATGGCAACAATCAGCTGTTTGAGAAAAAATTAATCACATGTAGTACAAGAGATGTAAAAAGGCCCCAAAGGCAGAATTGAACATATTTAAAACTATTTGTTGAGATCATTAATAGTTGAATGCCATTGAAAAGACCAGAGGCTGTATGATAAACTTGGAAGTTACATAAAGTATTAAAGGAATGTGATTACAACAGTTTTAGCATAATAAATGGAATTAGAAATATTTCCCAGCCATTTAAGATTTTTAGTTACAAAGTTAATTGAGTGCTCTTACAAAATAGTGTTTAATCCCAATAAAATCATCTTATAAGCCTAATATGATGTACTAAAGAAAAAAGCAAAAAGTTATCGATTATTGAGAAAATAGCCTAATGGGAATAGTGAATGGTCTGATATTAACTGTAGCTTTAGACTAAATTTATTTGATAAAATATTATATTTTCGGTCATCTGTTCTTTAATTATCATTTTTTTGTCTCATGCCTACACTAGTAAGTTAATGGGATATTATTTTTACAATCAAATGCTTTTTATTTGAACATTTTTTCACCAGTAGTTCGTGAGATGAGTTTTTTCAGCAAACATATAAAAAATATTTAAATGGCCAAAATTAACTGAGTGTATCAACTACTTTTGTGGACGTGCTAACCGGTTTTGTAAATTTGTGTATATTAATTGTAAGCATTGATAGATAAAGTCAACAGACCTTAAGGTTTTATAATTCAATATTTATGACAAAGAACTCTCCTGAACAGACCTAACTGGTTCCCAAGATGGCTCTGTTCAAATGTGGGAGTGGGGACATGCCCAGGCAGTTTCTACACCACGTCCAAGTGGAACTTACGCTAAAGTTACCAGAGCTCGGTTCAGCCAGCACGGTAACAAATTCGGTGTGGCAGATGGTGATGGCAATGTCAGTCTTTGGCAGGTTGGCCTTGCATCATCGGTTGCTCGTCCATTTTTTGTAAGTATTAAAAATGTAATGTAAAAATGTAACAAGCTTATCATTGTGTGTTCTTTACCTTTCGGTAGCTTTTTGGCTCATCCCATCCAATGCCTTTCTCTGCATCTTCTCTTACCCATCCACTTCTTCTGATACATGTAATAATCCTCTCTCTCTTCTTACCTCTTTCCTAGCATCCTCCCTTTTATGACTTCTTCTGATAGACCTTCAACAAAATGTGTTCTGCTCATATCATCTCGTTCCCTTGTTACTCTTAATTATGCTCTTATCTTTCCCTACTCTTGTGTTTAAAGCTTCCTCATTTGTTTATCTCTCAGTCAAACTGATTTTCACCAGCCTACAGCATACCCACATCTCAAATGCCTCTAATCTGCTCGCATCATCTTTCTTCATAGTCTTTTGTCTCACACCCATGTATTGCTACTCTCCATAACAAAATTTTTGCTAGTGTATTTTTTTGATCTTTATTCAAACTTCCTGCCAACAATTCTTGTCATCTCCTAAATGTCTCTTCATGTCCTGTTCTCATTTATGCTGCTCCTAACAAGTATCAAATTTCACCATTTCTTACTACAAAATATTTAAATTGAAGAAGTCTTTGAGCCCTGTGAATAAGACCTTACTCTTACATATATATTTAACAAATATTAGTACAGTTAGAAAAATTTCTGCTGTAGTTTTAAGTAAATTTTAGACATTTTAATAATTTCACTATAGTGGCAGTTCTTGTTAATTTTTTATAATTTTTAGCTGCATAAATTACAAAGCATTGGTGTTTTGGTGTTACAACTGCATTTATATATGGTTCTTATTTTTCTTTATTTCTAGACATACCAATGCCACAATAAGATAACAAGCGACTTTGTATTTTTGGGATCCTGCAGTTTACTAGCAACAGCAGGTCACAGCTCGGAAAGCAAGAATGTTGCACTTTGGGATACATTGTTACCTCAAAAGAAGGCACTTATTACAGGTATTGATCATAATCAAATTTTTTTAGTTATATTAGTTACATACACCCTAATGGGAAGCCACAAAAAATATTCAAAACTTATTGACTATTAGGTATTATTATATTATTATTGCTTATACAGTATAGAACCTTTTATCCGGAAATCCAGTTAGCCAGCTATTTTAAAAAATACTGCATTTTTGCAAACTTAGGAGAAGGAAATTTAAATTTAATGCCTCGCTTCTACTTACTCTGCTCACCACTGTGTTGGTACACTCCGGTGAACAAGTGAACACATAATTTGGAATAGAGCAAGGAATTTATATTGGAAAGTACCTGATTGCTCTAGTATTTCTATTACTGTACAGTACAGGTATATACTGTATTTACTAGTGTACTCCGCACACCCCTATTTTTGGGCTGTTTTGAAGGGAAAAAAATTAATCTGAGCCTAAATAAGTTTTTTTTAAGTCGATTCCCACTCCCTGAAACAAGTTCCGTGCATGTTAAGCATCTTCTCCCTCCTATGTGATGCAATTTATTGGGTGATCTCTCTATGCCAATACTAGCAGAAATCTCCTTGATAGCCCTCTTTTTGGGAATTTTCCTATGCAAAAGAGGAGTTTTTTCACGTAGCATGTCGTGAGTAAATATTGGAAAGTTACGAACAAACAAGTCCAAACACTTGAGATGAGGATTTACAGCTTCCTTTCGAACAATGAAATCTTTTCATTCGTAACAAAAATTCACTACTCCAAATTCTTTCAAGTGGAAGAGGGAAAAGGACCAAACTTGCACCTACATATTCTCAAGCCGCCAAACCCTCAGTAGTCATTGAACTATAGCTATCAGTATTCTGCATATTCTTTCTGCCTGCAGCGCGTGCGTAACCTAAATGTTTCCTTGGTCACAAAAATATGTGTATACTTCATAGAATTTAACGACTTTTGAGAATATAAACGTAGATGCAAGCATATAGCTGAGAATTTAATGTCGATACTCGGAATTTCTATAACCTGCTTAGAAATCCTCACGTAAGACGTGCACCCTCTTTTTTTCACAGGCATATCCAGAAAAAAGGTGCGTGGGGTACACGAGTAAATACGGTATTATAATAGTGCTTGAAATGGAAAATATTACGAAACGGAATACACGTTCTGGTAGTGGAACTGAAAGTAGTGGATGCAAAATAACTGGTAGAGCAATTACAATCAAGTAAAATTTTGATTTATTCCTTATGTATTATGATGAAGAAAAATACATTTTTTATATTATTTTAATTACCGTATATAACCACATATAAAACACACCCGCATATAACATGCAGGGAGGTTTTTGGCACCATATTCTGCGATTTTTTTGTGTGTCCGCAAACAGCACGCATATGTTTCTAGAATTTGATTTCTTTCACATGCTTCAACAGCAAAATTATTCGTTATATTGTTAATATCATTGAGATAAGAAAAATTAATGAAAATATACGTACTTCAGTTCGTACTAACAATGAGGAAGACAGCACTTCACCCAATTCGGTAATAAAAATCTGCCATTTCAGAAAAGAGCTGTTACATAGTTTAACGGTTTTCCAGTGTGAAGGCGACAGTTTTAAATATCAGTGGAAACAGAATACATAATTGCAGTTCAACTGCACTTCGAACCCATCGGTGGAGGTCGACTGGCACCGTAATTTGATACAGCCAACTCCGTTATTCACGTGTTAGTCACCAACGTAAATGTAATCGCGAGGAAATTACAACATAGAATTAAGCTGTGGAGAACGTAACGCTATCTTCCACGGAAGATGATTCCAATAACATCGCCGATGAATGGGGCACTGATCAAGAATTTCTTGGATTTTGCGATGCTTAATAATGTTCTTTATTATTTTTACTATATTTGAAATATCTTGTATTGTGCATCAAGTATAATTATTTAATAAATTTGGCATTTTTGTTCATTAATTTACGTTTTTAGTTCAAGTTATTCCCGAGAAAACGCATGAGAGTACCATCAGAACATTTAATATCATCCAAATATCGAGTGGACGTAAAATCAGTGACATTTATAACGTCAGTCCATTATAATAAATATCCTGGTAAATATATACCCTCGTATAAGACGCACCCTGCTTTTTAGCCGAAAGTTTTAGAAGAAAAAAGTGTGGTTATACATGGGTGTCTACGGTAAATGAATCAACAAAATGGTATTATTGAATGTTTGATGAGACGGAACGATATTATTGATACATGCGACGGACCAGAACATTGTTCCAGTTGGTTCTAGCTCTTTCCTAGCATTGTTTATTAGCATATTCCAGGTAATTGGAAATTCCAAATAACCGGCTATCCCCATATCCCAAGCTTGCCTGATAAAAGGTTCTATACTGTATATCAAAAGAATAAACTGAATGCAAATGTATTATAAAGGTTTGTCATAAAAATGTGAAGTGATTTGTTTGTTCTGTAGAAAGTAGCATAATTGCCTCTCAAAAGTTACAGGAAATATTAATTCATGCTTAGTCCTGTAGAATCACTTATGCATTTAGCAGAAATATTTGTTAGGATACAGATTCCAGAAGCGTAATGGCTACTAAAATATGAAAATTGTGGGGGAGGCTGCAATTGCAGATGTGGATGCTGCTGGGGAATTTCTCGCTCAATTACATAAAATAATTAAAAGCTGCAAATATCTACTAAAGCAGGTCTTCACTGTAGATGAGACAGGCCTTTAATGGAAACGTATGCCCTCTCGCACTTACGTTTCCACAAAAGGAAAAACGACACCTGGTTTCAAGATTTCAGGATTCTTTTAATCTTGGACAATGCCCCTGCTCATTTGCTTGATTTTGAATCTTTGTCTGAAAACATTAAGTTAATGTTTATGCCACCACAGATAACAGTGATAATGCAACCCATGGATCTGGGCATGAAGAGGGTTTTAAAGTCGTATTATTATGGCATACATTTAGGCAATGGAGACGGATGCAAGTGATGGTGATTTTTGGAAGAATTTTGATATTTTGGACTGTGTAAAAATCGTAGGTGAGTCTTGGAAAGAAGTGTCTCATTGTCAGTTGAATGGTTGCTGGAATGCTTTTCCTGAAGCTGTTCATTTTTTAGGAAAAATGTAATTTTCAAGAGTTGAACTGTGCGAGTTTTCATGGCAAAAAAGTAAATTCCATTCTTTCTGCTTCTTTGTATTTGGCTTGGTTTTTCTCAATCATAACTAATTTTAAGCAGCAAACAAAAAATATCCTATGCTCATTCACGTTTATCAAATGGGGGAAAGAAATTCTTGGTATTCCATTTTTGGCACTATTTTAGGGAACGATTAGCCTATAATGTTCAAGGAATCATGCCAGCAAAATACTGAAACATTGGCCGAGATCAAAGAAGCTAGAGTTATTTGCATTCTCATTTCTACCCATTCAAATCCATGTCATGTTCCAGACATTAAACAGCTGGTTTATTATATTAGAGATATTACAAATGTCAATATTGAGTAATGTAAATCTGTGATAGAATTTGTGATTAACAGTTAATGTTGCGTTTGTTTTTTGTGAGCATGATTGTAGATAAGTATGTCACATAATATAAATGTTGTTCTTGAACTAGTTGCTCCTATTTCAATAGTTTTAATTGATATATTTTTCCTCAGCATTTACATGCCATGATCAAGGTTCTTCAAGTGTGGTGTATGCACCTCAACATCAAGTCTTAATTTCTGCTGGAAAGAAAGGTGACATTTGTGTGGTGGATGTGAGGCAGCGCCAGCTTAGACATCGTTTTCAAGCACACGACTCCCCAATCAAGTGCTTGGCCATTGATCCATCGGAGGAGTTCTTTGTTACTGGTGCAGCTGACGGAGATATCAAAGTAATGCCAGTTATTTGTTTTTCAGATGCATTCAGTTCTTATTTAATCTCATCATTATTTATTCTCTGTGCAATACATTTAATCTCTCCGGTATTTGAAGAAGCTATATTTTTTAAACCAATGCAGATATCATAGAAAAAGAAAAACAATAAAAATGTATAACAAAAAAGTTTAAAACCTGAGGCTACTTCTGTGTTTGCTCCTTTTGTCGCACAGCAGATTTTTTGTCTATAATCAATTTCAGCCAGGCTGCTTTGTTGGCAAGACACTACCCGTTTCTTTAAACTTTTGATACCATTGCCTGATCATTTTATCCATGGGAGGATCTCTGTTGTACGTCTGTCTGAATTCTCTTTGCACGTGAATCACTGATTTAAATTCACTAAATCACAGAATGCACTGTGCTTTAACTTGTGGAGTCTCCATTGCACTCAGGCACTCAGACAGTGGTGTGCTGCACAGACAACAATGCACACAACCATGTTGCCAACTCCCTACCTAAAACTGTTTGAGATAGGCTTCAATTAGTTTGACTGTTTTCTATATTTCTAATTGTTAAAAGATTATAGCGCCTTAAAATACTGGAGAGATTAAATGGACACCCTGTATCTAAGAGGTTAATCTGGAGAATAAATGCTATTCTGATTAAATTTTATGGGTCTGGAACGTAATTCTGTCTAAGGTGTAGTATTTTATGTAAGTAGTATCTTTAAACATCAGGCTCCTGAAATTCCTAGTTTCTTTGGGAGTTCAGTATCAAATTCAATCGATTTTTAGATAATTTAGTTTGTTTTTCCTGTTTTCAATGGTATATACAGTGAATCCTTGTTATTCACTTGGGTTATGTACCAGAAAATGGTCGCAAATACAGAAACAGCGAATACTGGGGAATTTTTCCCCATAAAAATACATATAAGGGGACATTACGTTACAATTCCCCATTAAAATCACTCGTGATGAAAAAAAGGGAAATTTTCTCTCATAAGATTTCATGTAATAATAGGGATTAGGTTTAAGTCATTGCCACTGTACCCTATGACATCCAAACTAAGAAAATATGTCTATTTATGGGCATTCTCGTTGTGAAAGGGCTAATATACAGGACAGTACGTACACTGATTGAAATGAAAGAAAAGTCGGTAAAAAGGGCATACTTTAATTTGGTAATTTATGAAACGTGTTGGCTTGGCTGACAGACAGTGCCATTATGCGATAGCTCGAAATGTTTGTTCATCAGCTGATGTACGAAAGTCCAAATTCGGAGTACGAAAGGTGGTCTGGGGGCGAGAATTTATTATGTACAAAAGAGTGAGTTGTACGGATGTCGAGGACTGCCTTTATAGTGTTTGAGTTGCTAAGCATTTCCCAATTGCACCAAGCCCTGAGTTATCTTTAAATTTATCATAATTCAGTGCATTCATCTTTTAAAACATGCATAATTTTTCTTCTTTCAGGTGTGGGGCCTTACTGTGCACCATGCATTTTACTCGTTTCCTGGAGAACATGCACGCTCCAGCTTCTTTAAAAACATTGGTCAAGGGGTAACACAGCTCCACGTAGACTCATCTGCCCGTCTTTTTTCGTGTGGTGCTGATGGTTCGATGAAGGTCAGACAGCTTCCAGACCGGGACCTTCCCTCAGTTGTTCATTCACTTTACTGAGGTTTGACAATGTAATTGCCTGTCTGTTGGGTGATCAACCTAAACTTGATATTTATACACACATTCGTTCTCTCCCAATTCTTCATTTTCTGAAAGGTTCTTATTATGATGAACAGGTTTTGGGTGTTTCAAATTGTTTTGTTTTGTATTGTTCAAGAAATTCAAGATTCCTTAATCCACTCTGGTTGTGAAGTGATGTTGGAAGACTTTCTGTGGCTCGTCAGATGCATTCCGTTAGATTGTTTTATTTCTTTTGCTGAAGTAAACCCACCGAGATAGGCCGAAAGTGTACACTTGATGTAGCACATTCTGATTTATATGAACAATTAAGATTTTTGTTATTCAGAGTAAGAAAAGCTACAGTCAGAGTCTTTATTTTCTATTTGCTTGGCTTTCTCACAAAGTGCTTATCTTGTTTATTTCTTGGAGATTGGAAAAATTTCACAAATTAAGTAAACGTTAGCCAAGCAGGGGCTAATGTTAATTGTTAATGCAATACAATTAAGGAAGCAGTCAGATACTTTGACCATTTGTGGCATAATGAGTATTTGCTGATTGTCATAATGTCTTTTCCGAAAGTCTCTCAGTCGACATTACTGCAAAATCACCTTTATGTTTTGCCATGCCCTTTTGGATGTTAATTCATAAATGTGTTCATTGCATGTAGTTGATGATTGAGGCAATATTTTTTCATTGGCCAATTTTTGAAGTGTTATCTTTATTGGCTTAATACATTGATTTCTTAAAGTTGAGATAAAAAAATCATCCCATTTGACTGTGCATTAGGCTAATTATCGTTCCAATACTAAAGTGTTTAATTGAATCCATTCTTCTACATATTTTATGTATCTAGAATCTTGGCGTTTCAGCATAACAAATATTACAATTGTTGTATTCAAGTTAAACTGACTGATGAATCAGTTTTTTACACACTTCTCTCATTGTGCTGTGAAAAAATTAATGGTAATTGCACTTCTATATAAGCTGTGCAAATATTTTCCTTAATTATCAACGTCTAGTCTTGAAATCTATTGTACTTTGTATAACATATTCATGGAAAAGGAATCTATGGCAAGATAGCTAAAATGGTTGACCTTATGCCAGGTAAATTACCATGAGGTTGGTGTAAAACTGATGTTATCTAAGCATTGTAAAGAGCTCTTGTAATTACTGAAAAGACTCTTTTTAACATTCCAATGCTTGCTTGTGGTAAGATGAATTTTACTAATATTTTAAGTATAAGGCTGTGTTTGCTGTAAATGTTACTTTACACACAAATCATTCCTGGTCATATTTGCAAGATTGGACTAATTTTTGTGAAATTGGATTATTTTAATGCTGTATAATGTGGAAGAGCTGAATGCCTCCCTTTATTGCATAATAATCAGTAAAAAATGAATTTGTTTGCATAAACAATTAAGGAAATGGTGATTTGGTAAGATGTTAATTGGTTTAGAATTATTTTAAAAATATTATTTATTGTTAAATGATACCTGAGATTTTATTTTCTGTTGTAATTATTTAAAGAAAATATCATTAGTAAAACAAGTATTGTACATTAGTTTGTATATATTTTCATGATCTATTCTGTATTATAGTGGTTTGTGATCCCTTATTAATTTTACATGTAATATATTAATGCTGTGATTTATTTCTTGATGTTTGTATCACAAAATGTACCTCAATTTGAATTGGATCAGGGTTAGTAAAAAATTATGATCATAAAATATCGATGTAATGTTTGGCAGCATTCCTAAAATGCTAACGAAGTTAATGCCATGTAAGAAAATGATTAAAATCCTTATTGTTGGTGTAGACTTGATGTACAAGTGCTCAGTCTCTGTATACAATATGTTTGTTAATATATGAATTGTATATAATCAATAACCCCCTTCTTCAGACAATATATGAGTGTGTACTATGGTGCAAAATATTGAAATTGCCAGATACTACAAATTGTGTATTTTATGTTGTAAATTACATTGATCGCTATATTCTGAAATGATCATTGTGTTCAACAAGTCTCTAAAACTGTTGTTGTAGGTTAGAAATGTTGGAAAAATGGTTGATTTGTATGTATAGTTACTCATTAATATATTCAGTACTATACACAGGAAATGTAATCAAAACTCGATAATGGATATTTTTGCGGAGTAATTAAATTACAAGTCATAAATTATAGTATGTTGAATAGTGCCTTGGTAGGATTTTTTTTGCAATTATTTTGGAGCTCTCATGAATTTAAAAAAAAGTTATTGTGTTTTTGACACCATACATGATGATACATGTCTTCAAACTTTCATTGCATTGGCTTATGCAGCTCGTGCTTTGTGAGCCATTTTTCAGTTCCTACTTGAAATTCTCTGGTTGGCTGGATCTGTTGTCAGTGTGTTTAATTCAGACTAATAGGAATTGAGCGTGAAAGTGTGCTATTTTATGCAAACATGTAGAATGTTTTGATTAACTGCAAAGAAGCGCTCTTGTACATTTTAAATTATACTTTGAGTGTTATTGTATGAACATTATTTTTTTTCTGATGTCGCAGTTTAACTATTTCATTGTTTGAAAAGATATGCTTGCTTTGTAAATTTAGCTTCATTTACATCACAGGTTTATAGAGGCTGTCATCCATTTGGTATGGTCATTACTTTAGAATTACTTGCCTTGCATAATTTCATCAGATTCTTCTCTGGAAGACTGCATTCAGGTTATTTTTTTTCATATGTATAATTTTGAATGCATGTGAATCATAACATTAATGCTGCATATTTGAAATTATGAATGTTAAGTTTGGCCTGGATTTTTCCTTTGGCTTTATATTTAAAATGCGTTTAAATATTTTTGTGCAGATGTATTTTTACTTTTAATCTGAAATCTTGGGCAGCTTTATTGAAGTTAATTTGTTTCACAATGTCACTTGAAATTTAAATGAATTTATTTTTAGTCACCAAACTCATTACAAAGTAAAACTTGTATTTCATAAAAAATCAGCTGTTTAAGAATAATAAAATTCTATGCTGCTCTTCTAAAAGTCTCTCTTCTACTTCAATATTTCTCAAGAATTCACAGCTACATTGCTACAGATTATTTTGGATTTTTCATTTAGGCATGTAACTTATTTCTTACTAAGCATATGATTGGCTTGAAACTTCAAAGATAAATATTTTTTATAATTTTACTAAATGCAATAGATATCCTTATTTGTTAAGTTTTGCTGAATGCAGATATTAATGCATGTGCATTTGCAGAAGTACTTATAAATTCTAATCAAAAGTGAGGTAACATAATGCATTATATAACAACTTGGAAAAATATGGAGTCTTGGAGAATTTGTCTTATAAATTCCCCATATTATAAAATATTTAAAGTATGCCATATGAGAAAAATGTTTAAGTGGGTGAGATTAAAACAGGGGCCACAGTATCTAGTGTGTGCCAAACAATTTTTTCAGTACTACTCTCATATATTTGGTATGATTAAATTATTCAAGCAATAATTCAAATTTTGATGAGTCATCAATTGGACATGTTCACTGAACAGAAAAATCACCTTGTCACCTGATTTGACTGTTCCTGTCCCATTATATAATTACTCCTAAGTCCATTATCATGTGAAAAATGCTGACTTAAATAGCATGTTGACAATAAAAGTTTTAATGAGAAGAGGTTGGTTTCTAAAAATTAATATAATTCAAATAATTTTACTTTCAAAAATAGATAGGTTGGTTGGTAATAATATTGGAGTTTAAATTCAGGGAAATAACTAATTTACTATTTACCAATATTGTTGTTATTAGTTTTATTTTTGTCTTACCTTATTTGCCATAGTAGAGAATTGACAAAAAGCATTGGAGTGTGAAGATTGCATTTTCCATACTCTTTTATTTGATATTACAGTTTCTTTTATAAGATAATTATTTTTTAGCTGCAGTCTGCCTTGCAATTTTAAGTAATTTTTCTTAATTGGAATTTCTATTGTAGATATTTACTTTGTTCAAATTTGAAATTGTTTAAAATATTTTCGAATTATCTGAAAACCTTTTTCATGCAGGGAAAATTTATTTTTCAGTATTTTGGATGAAAGGATACATGGGACGAACCTATGTATTTCCATGATACTCCTAGCCCTCCTATAATTCAAGGGATACATTCTGGAAAAGCACGCACATCCATTTAATAAGGCAGTTTCATCTGCGTTAAAAACTTGCTTAGGTTGTATCAGGGCATCGAACCGAAAACCGGAAAAAACCGTTATTTTCCCTGGAGTGAAACCGAACCCGAACCGAAAAAAATATTTTCCTGAACCCGAACCGAAACCGAAAACCGTTATTTATTTCGTTCCATATTTTTCGGTTCGCATAAAAAGTGGGAGCGAAAGAAGGGTTTTTTCTTTATTTTGGGTCTTTCTGAAAGCCTCATGTTTAGAAACCGAATAAGAAAAGGGTTGGGTTTTTCTTGAGAACACATTCTCCCCAGCCTTGGGAAGGATGTGTCTTTGTGATAATATCTGTTGGCTCAATAGTGGGATTTTCCATGTGCATCTCAATACATAGAGAGTCTACAATACATCCTGCTGAGACTACCTGATAAACGAGACTACTGGAAAGGAACTTGGGCGGTACTTTGAAGACAACCTCTAATTGTCTTGCCACCCTCCCCCCGTGTACACCCCACTAGAGTGTGTTACCGGCAAAAATATTTCCCGATTCTTAACTTGGATTTTCCTTAAAGTTGGAGGTTAATGTCCTCATATACTTTCACTCCCTCTCCATATCCACTGAACCCTTGTATTCTGGTAGTCATTCTCTAAAACTTATCCAGGAAGGATCGCTCCGCAGTCGTGGTTTTGAGATATTCTTACTTCGGTTATCGTTTGTTACAGGTTAGTAAATTTCTATTTATTTTATAGAGTGCATCTTAAAATGAGCACACATATTCGTATTGGTTGCTTAAAACTGAAGAGAATTTAAATATGAATGCGAATTTATTTTTAGTGAAATATTTTGCCGACTGCAGAAACCCACATTAGAGACTCCGCCTGAAGGAAGTTCACGACTGGCCGAATAAGTGTTATTTTTTTTGTTTGCATGTTTGATTGCAGGGTAATATGTAGATGTACGTAGATGCTTTTATTTGCTGCCGGGTGAAAATCACATGTTTTCGCTTATTGTTATAATAATTTTTCGAAACGGTACTTATCATTTCAATTTCATGAAATGATGAAGTTTAACATTCTCACACTACTTAAATGATTACAAATATTCAGTCATCGTAAATTTGTATCATGTTAATAAACATTTATCAGCCTTTCTGAATTTTCGGACCATTAATTTCTGCGGGCTTCTTCCTCATAGATATTTTATAGATTTTTTCAACCATTTAAGTAATCTCTGAATGAAAAAATTAAGCCGTGCATTTACAGTTTTTACTATAATACGAGCAGTGGACGTGATCTACAAATTGTTAATGAAAATAACATAATATCTTATTCAAATTACTGGCACTATTGAGATAAAGCGATCTCTTATTTCACCGCACGATTTGTAAATAAAAATATTAATAATTCATTATTAGGCATTCCAGCTTTAGCGCATATTAGCTTCGGTCTGTCCGTCCTTCTATCAGGATGCAATTTTTTTCCGTAGCTATTCAGCGGATTTTGATAAAATTTAGTACTAAGGTCTAAGAACAGTAAATTAGAAAATGAGATGAATGCTTTGCATAACATAATAAGTTTAGAATACTCTATCGCAGAAAACGTGTTCATTTACAATTTACTTTATACTTTCCTAATATGTTGAAATCATTTGCGGGGCATGTATGGTTTGTAAATATTCAATTCAAAATATAATCGTGAATAAATAAGATACATACTAAATATTCACATTTAAATAATTTATTTTCGTGTTTTGATTATGTTTTTAAATGTCACTATTTTTATAGTGAAGATGTAGTATTTGATTTAATAAGAAAATTACTTAATTAATAAATCAATTCTAGAAAGTTTCCTAAAAATATTTTAAGGTCGGAGCGAAAAAAACCGGTTCGAACCGGTTCACTGACGCTTGCCGGAGCGAAACCGGAACCGAACCGAAATTTTGTGTTTTGAGTGAACCGGAACGAAAACCGGAGCAAAAAAAAATACGGTTCGATGCCCTGGGTTGTATCCTTCAAGTCTTACAATAGCCTTAAACTCATCTGGGAAGTTAGAAGCGGTAAAGTCATAAGCACTAGCAGCTACACCCTTAAGTTTGATATTATGGAGGTTTTGACTCTGAATTTGTCAAACCAACCTTTACTTGCTGAGATTAGTTGAGAGGAAGGGTGGGAGTAATTCTATTTATGTGCAGGCAACGTAGATGCCAATGGACTGGAAATAACATGTAGTTGAAGATTAGCAAATGCAGATTGCAAAAGGGAGGGGTAATAAGTGGTAAGGGTGGAAGAAATCCTCATTAGGGTGTAGGACAAAATGTCCCCATACAAAATAGGGTGACCATACGTCCCGTTTTTAATGGGATCATCCCGTTATTTATTTAGGTGTCCCGATAAAGCTAAACGGGACGCCAATTCATATACAAAATTAAGCCTAAAAACGACTTCAGTAGGTGGTGGCTTTGTAATTTATTTTATGTTGTCCGTGCAACAGAATATACCCAGGGTCGGACTGGACAGAAAATTAGGCCCGGGGAAAAGCTACAGTATAGGCCCAAAGCCATTTTAAAAAACTATAATTTTAAAACTTTGATATTTATTGCATTATATATACAAGATATAAATATAAAATTAATACATTAATTAAAAACGCGTTACATTAACATACGTTTTAATAAATTACTATTTTTGCTCATTTCATCCATAATTGCTTCATTTTCTATTCTCATTAATATATTCTTTTCTGATGACATAAGCATAAATGCTTCCAAACTACATTGACTTAAATTATTACGAAGTCTATTTAAAATATATTTTAATTTCGAAAATGATTTTTCGCAATATACCTGAGTGGATGATACAGTTAAAACGAATTTATATGCTAAAAATATATTAGCATATACTAAAGTATGCAAATTAAATTTTTGCAATACTGCATAATAACAAAGCATGCAATTTTTACAAGTTTTGTATTTTTTAACATCTTTTTCTTTTTCGCCTGATTTTGAATCAGAATCTGAACATTCATATTCGTCTTCATATTCATCTCTTAGGGTTTCATTAAAAATAGTCCATTTTTTTCGAAATTTTGTGGATTTTTCGTACTCTTTCCGGGAGTTGCTAAGGCGGCCGTCATTGTTACCTCCGATTCAATTATCTTCAATGAAGCTTATAAATAGACGAAAGTTTAGCGTTATTCGCTTCGCACTTTTGTTCAAGCAACGAAACGATCGATGTTTATGGATAGCAACGTAAATAGATACTGATTATTATTCAGGAAGCGTTTATTGATTAAAGTAATTGAACCTTTCGTCTATTGAATACTGGAATCATACATTTTTTATAAGTAAAATCATTATATTCTACATTATAATGTTTATTAACGTAAATAAACTCACGTATCTGGTGTACATTTACCCAGATACGTGCCCTTGGCGGGATTCGAACCCGAGACCTTAGTGATGGTAGGCCAATACGTTAGCCCTTCCACCACCGGGGCCGGCATGTGACATTTACGGACGTTAAAATAACTTTTTTCGATCTCTTCACCTCTGTTGGTTGCAATATGATCACCGCAAATTGATGAAATTAGATTTTTGTTTTCAGTCATAGCTTCAGGTAATTCAATGAGCTCTGGATCAAGTTCCTGATGCTCATTCCTTAGCGTACCGTTACCCAACTGCAACACCCATTCGTTAAAACAATCCTGACCAGCTAGCTGTACGCATGTTAGTAATTAAGCTGCGTTGGCGAACAAATCTCCATAACGGTGAAATGTAAACTTTATTTTGTTTGTTTATTTTGTTTGTTTCTATGGAACGTCAGGCTATATTTGGGTTATTTAATATTTAAATGTAAACTTTATTTAAATTTAAATGTAAACTATTTAAATGTAAACTTTATTTTGTTTGTTTCTATGGAACGAAATGTTAAGAAAATTGTTAATGTAATTAGTAGTATTAGATTTAGTTGGTCAGTTATCTCGTCATCCAATTCACCGACAGTGGTTCCCTTATTGTGGACAATTAATTCATCGACGGATAATTTAAAGTGGAGATTTTTTTTCCCGGCGGTCACCCATCCAAGTTTTATAATGCTATTCATAATACTTTAAATATCTATAGTATCCCAAATATGAAGAAAGTCGTGTGTTGACCACATCAGATTTTTTTCTCTTCACTCTCTTTTTTTTATGGGCACATTCAAAACAATAAATTTATCAGCAGACAATACATTATTCAAAAATGACACAATAATAAACAGATTATGGATATCATTTGGTAAAATGCGCAGTAAGTATCTCTACTGCAGTGTTGTAAACTGCGTCTAGCAGTTCAAAATATCTTTTTCATCTACTAAAAGTCCCAAACCTAACCTTTAGGTTTTCCGATGTCCATTTTTTCCAACTTTGGCAGACACGCACCGTTATCAACGTATTCCCTACGTTTTGTGCTTTGGAAATTTTTTGTACGCTGAACAGGTACTTTAGGAAGTTGTTATAAGCCTTATACCTCCGTATAACCTCGACTACATCCCTGATTTCCCTTCCTAAGTCACCGTTTTTTCGGATCCCTAGGTTCTCTTGAAGTTAAATATTAAGTAGTGACGTAGAGAGTATTGGCCTGAATAAGAAGTGAAACATTATTTTAAAGATCGTTGTTCGTTTAAATATTATCTTAAAGAATAGATATTTAGGTAACTTCGATACAAAAATACGTAAATCGGTACACAGATTATCAATTGATCGGGGACGTAACTTCGAATCGACGTAAATCGGGGCGAGGTAAATCCGGTTATACCTGTAATTAGCAAAAAATAACGTTTCTCGCGATACACATTTTCGTCAATATTGCTGTGCACCTAACTTTTTCATAAATGTAAAAAATAATAGTTTTATCTCAGTTAATCGTTTTCTAAAAACAAACGTCTAAACAGCGTTTTTTGAACACTTTCGCACTTTTAACTTCAACTGCAGATGTAAGAATAAAAAGTCATTAAAATTATCATCTTCGCTTATTCTTTCAAAAACTTCCCAGTGCTTATTTTGAAGACCGCTGCTTCTTCACTCGACTCGTTTTACCAACTTGCTGAAAACCGTCTCAATCTGTATTTATTTGAAAATGCCCGCCAGCAATGTGAGAGTAAGAAATGGAAGCCTACCGCATTCATTGCTATAAACGATCCTCCATATCAAGGGTGGGCTTGCCAAATAAAGTTTCCGGTGTGATCTTCGGGACGCCCTACACAGTGTCACCTGTATAGTTCATCGACGACGTGAAAAATGTCGTAATTGTAAGTATGATTGTAAGATGAACACATATTTATAGGCCGCTAAGTTTTAATAATGAATAGCAATAACGCAGTGCTCCCACCTGAATGATTTTCCATATAAACATTAAGTAAAAATAACCGTAATAGACCTTCTAGTTTGCCCCTTTTATTTTTTTCATTTCCGCCCCGGCATCTGGGTCATCATATTTGATGTTTTATCTTAATTGATTTAGAATAATTGCGTAGGTTAATAATTTTTATTGAACTTTAACCTTGTAAATATTAAATTATTTCTGTACTAGCGTAAATGCCCGTCAAAAATGATGTTACATCAAATGTACGTATTTGTCGATAGAATGTTCTTTGTAAAATAAAAGTTTTATTAACATGAAAAATAACTTTACCAAATAATCATATTTTACAAATGCTGTTAATGCAAATTTTCCTTTTCTGTCTCACCCTCTCCCTACCTCTACCCCACCTCCCTCCCACTTCCCTATCTTCTTTCTCTATCGTCTTCTTCTTTCCTCCCTCTTTCCATCATCTATCACTCCCTTTCTCCCCCCTTTAAAACTTCTTCAACAATCTTATATTTTCATGTTCAAAACTAATTTCTTGACCGATTGGACGCTTATTTGAGAATTGGCGGCAGAAAAATTAATTTCAGTTCTTTTAGGTATTCTCCCGAATTTGTACGATGCTTATAAGGAATTTTAAAATGAAAATACACTGTACCTCCTCCTCTTTAGGCGTCATGCTGACGAAATAATGAAAGATAGGTCAAAATCAAATGAGCCTTGCCCGAGTTAATTCGCGTCCGTTTAGCGTGGCAGACAGAATGACAGATACGTAAAAGAGGAAATTATTAATGTTAAGATTTTACGATATTTCCCTTCTAGATACCCGCTTTCGAAATACGCTCAATCTTCTAGGAATGAAGCTCAAACAGTTTACAAAGAAAAGAATGTAATGCGCAACCTTACAATATTTTTTAAAATTAGTTTTAATGTTGTTTTAGGGTATGTATAGGACGAGTTTTTTTGTGAATATATCGTTAAAATATCTTTTGAAGATCTCATTTTTTAAATTTAATTTTTTGACGAACTGCGGATAGTTTTTTATTAAGGGAGCTAAGAACGACGGTAAAAATAACAGCATTCTAAATTATATTCTTGCTTTCTGATTGTTATGGAGTATCGGGAACTGTTTAATTTGCGTCCGAGGTAAGGAGAAACAGTGAATCACATCCGCAACTTGCTACTTAAAGCAGCTACACGACCGGAAATTCCTCCGCTTTCAATTTTGTGTCGGAGGGTTGGAGAATCACTCCTCCCCTCCAGTTAGTCATGGTACGACACTCCCGAATGCTTCATGTCCGGAACGGAAAGAGATAGACCCGTGGGAAACACTTGCGCGACTTTGCGCATAACTATTTCACCCACGTGACTTAGTGTCGCCGCACGGGACTCATTGAGACAGATTTCAACGTAAAAAAATCTGATGTGGCCAACACATGACTTTCTCCATATTTGGGGTATAGATATTTAAATTATTATGAATAATATTACGAGGCAAAATTATTATTTCGTATCGTAAAAGAAGAAACGTCCTTGTTGCCGTAAATTACGTATATTTTGAATGTTTACAGAATTCACCGCTACATGGTGTTGCCGCTGTATACTGGTATTAAGATAAAGCAAGATATCTCGGAAATGGATGGTTCTACGAAAATTTGTTTAAAACAAAACTTGCAAGAAATATTATTCTCTACAACTTTGGACCTCACGAGGATTACCAATAACGATGTTTTTAAGGAGATATTTGGCGGAAACCGAAAAACCGATTATTTATAAATAATTCCTAAACAATAACTGCTATGGAAAATTATTAGAAATAAAAGATGTAGGAAATTATATTTTCTACATTTTTTGTAATGATCAGTGTATACAATAATGACGTATTCTCGGAGAAATATCGCAAAAACAGAATCGGGTTTCGAATAAACCTCGACTTCCGTTTAACCGTTATTGTCAAAAAACTAATCAGTTCTTTGTGCTCATGTTAAAGTGTTATATATGAAATTTGGTAACGATATGGCAAGTACTTTTTGAGTTAGAGCGCCCACAATCACACACACACACACACATGCACACACACAGACATCATTCCGAAAATAGTCTAAACGTGTTCTAGGGATCTCAAAACGTGTATTTCCGTTGAAATCTCGAAGTCGATTTTTTTCGTGATCACAATACTTTCCCATTACTACGTATGGAGAAAGTAAAAAACAGTTGATGTTTAGAGGAAATGTAATGAACGTTTAATCTTCTGCCCGTTAGCTTTTCGATTAAGAAATGCCAGGTGACTGGACCGCCGTGGAAAATTGCGTAAATTTTAATCGTATATAATCCTATACATTTTTACCGAATTACACGCTTAGACGGTAACAGATAGTCGTTTATACTTCGTTTATTGAAATAAACATGATAGGTAATAAGTTGCTGTTTGCCGTATTATATGTAAGAAAGCGAAAGTGTATTCAATCCTAGTAGGATATAATTTTCGCGATTGTTATATGGTTTGTAATCGTCTTTTATTTGAAATCAATCGGAATATAGGTACACGTGAACTTGATGCAACTGCCTACTGAAGTTGAGGTGGCACCCACGCTATGGCCGTGGTAAGGAAAATATTTATAACTCGTTGTTGCTTGTTTTCTAAACGTATATGCTGTCGAGACAGTGTGTGCAACGAAGGAAATGTTTCTGTTTGAGTACACGAATCTTTTTCGAAAGGGTAAACAAAATGTTTTCACATCGGAAGTGAAGGGCACCCCAGCGATGCACCGAAGCTTCCGGGAAGACATCGTCCTCCAACTCCCTTCCCACGACTTTTTCAAAACACTTTTAACCGTCGTTATACGGCGAAAAAAAATTTGAACGACATCCAAGTCTTGAACGTGTCCAAAATAATCCACCCGCCCTAACCCTTTCCCTCAAACTAACTCCATCGAAATAGAGACGTTCGAGGCTGGCTTTAACGGCTAAAAAAAACTGCAGATTGGGGAAATTCGACGGATTTTTCGGCGGTTATTTTTCTGCAACTTAAATGAGGGGAATATGTGTAGCGCGTTGCTGCGTGCAGATCGCACGGAATATTCCATCGCATAAAAATTCGAATGATTGTATTATGGTATAAGTCTACCTGTTACTATCATTGATAGCCACGATAACATTTCTCATCGACTGACCCTTGCCGTCGTTTTTTCAGAGGAAGAATTATAAGCTTGACATATTTATAAACCAGTTCTACACGAGGTTCTTGGCGATGTAATTTCGATTGAAATTTGCATTCCATATTGTATAAATTTATTTTTATTTATTATACAATATATGTAAAATTCAATGGAAGTGCTCGGTGTCGATGTGAATGTACGTGATTACGAATAGACGCCTAGATTAACTTCAACCGCCCTTCCATTTAATGAAATATAAAATTTAGTTTTTACTCACAAATAAGTGAGAATTCATTGTACATTACACTTAAATTATACTTGTTTTTAGGTGCATTTTATTTCATTTAAATAAATGTTTTACCTATACTGGAAAAATCATAGGACGGAAGAAAAATCGCCTAGACCTCTTTCACAGGAAAGCAGCATAAAAATACCCCGAAATTAAATTTTAGTAACAAATATGTTGTTAATATTTTTTCACCAAACAAAAAACGTCACGTTAACAAAAAACCCTCTTCTCCCCTCGTCACGATGGCACAAAAGTATCAACCTTCCCATCCATTGACCGTGGCATAACCCTAGTGGTGACAATGTAGAATTTTTTCGAATATGCATTATCACTTTGCAAAAATCACGCAAATAAACTCAATTAATATTGGTATAAATACCACTGACATTATGGGTTACCACGTTTATAATAGCTTGGAAATATTTAAAAGATACTCCTTAAATGTTTTTATAATAGCCACCATATTTGATTGCCATTTAAAAGTATCTATATTATAGAAGTCAATTTTTTGAAATTCTCTTTCACACCAGCAGCCCTGTAACTACATATTTGGCTTGTGTCGACTAACTGGGACCACATGCAAAACTGACCGCGAAGCTGACGCCTCGACCGTCATTAACTCGGGTTAGAGGCCCATCCTCAAATCCGAGCTCAGGTGTCTTTACCCTCTCGGCAGGGGGGCACTAGCCGACCACGTCTTTTGCAATAAAATTGAAACTATTTTATGTTGTTAACTTAATGCGATTGTGACTCAAGCAACATATTCGGGTGAATTCGCTGATCAAGAGCCTGTTTTTAACGGAATTCTACGATAAATAATAGCCTACCAGTTCTGGTGCCCGGAGGCACACACTCCATAACCTACAGTACTCCTATCTAAATGTAATTAAAATCTACGGTACAATACCTAAAGAAACGCAATGCAAATCTAGCTATATGCTACAATCGATGATACAATACTTAAACCGCTCGTATCTAAATAAACGCAATTAAAATATTAACTAAATGCTACACTCGATGATACAATACCTAAGCCGCTCGTATCTAAGTAAACGCAATTAAAATCTAACTAAACGCTGCAATCGATTATACAGTAAACCATTAATCTATCAAACACACACACACACTACATATCTACAGTACTATACACATGCATACACTACTCTACTCATCACTTGGGAAATTACACGATGAACTTGTATAAGATGCGAATTTTATGCATGCTGAATTTACCTGCACGATAATATGGTTAAAATAAAGCTAATTTACTTTGTTTCTATTTTTTATTGCAGTATCCTGCAACGCATGCACCACAGAATGCAGGAGAAATAAATCTCCAGGCGTTACCTAAAATCTATCACAGGCAAGTATAAAAATATTATAAACTATTTGGTAGATGACCTGTTTTGTTTGTGCACCACTTAGGTACAATAACGAAAGTTACATTAAAAAAACTTTCAGAGGAAAGAAACCATCGGCTAATATCTTTTAACGATCAATTGGTATATTCTTTTCGCAAATAAAGACGATTATTGACCACGCTGTTAGCATCACAGATACCATTTAACCATTCTATGCGATTACTATCGAAGTTATTGACTGCGTAATTATTACCGAGATAGGATCGGTGCATTTATTTTTAAAGATTAAGAGTTGCTAAATAACATAGGAGCCAAATACGTCACGATTATACGAGTGGTAAATATTATCTAACATCCTAAATAAAGAATAGACTAATCATTGCCCTATCACAATTTTACCCACAAAAAATAAATAAAAGTTAAAAACTTTGACCATCGTGGAATTCCACCAAGTGAAAGGCTTCCTCCATTGATTTTACCCACAAAAATTTCTGTTTAATCATTCGTAACTGTTGCTCATGCAAGGAATTGGATTGTCATCTCGGAATATATCTTACCTATGTATGACGTTAATATAATTACGTTAATATATTACGGTCAAAGTTTCAGATTCACTAAATCCGTTGAAATTCAACGGGCACTTCCGCTGGAAAAGTAATAAAATATAGCTATTGGAGATAAGTGCGACAAGTGTTTGTTCTTGAATTTTGTTCAGCAATAAGACGAGTTCAATAATTCTTTGTTGGAATAATTACAGAGCTAAATCAATTGCGAAAACATTCAAATTTTCAACGAAAGTTTAAATATGTAAATTTAGGTGATTTAGCTGCTGCAGACTGACCAATTATATCATATACAGTTAATTCTTCAACCATGTCGGCTTAGATGCTTATCATTGCAAGGTTTGAGACCCTATTTTCGCTAATGGATGTTCTTACATAATTTTTACTAATTCTAATTTTGAATCTTTCTCTGTCCGTGTTAGATATGGGCAACATGAAAATATTCTTAATGAAATATCAGTATTCGGAAACGGTCGTATTTCTTTCAGGCTACCTAACAATGCAGTCCAGTTCAATTTATCAACTGCAAACAATGCATCTCTACTTGAATTAGATGAGTTATGCATTACAAGTTCGAGTTTGACTGGCTCTGCTTACTCATACGTTCGGTCGTGAAGGGATATTTCCCGCTCCGTGAGGAAGTCCTGAAAAACGTATCGGTGTACAGGAGATTCACGATGATAGAGATCAGAGATAATGGCGTGCCAGTGCAAAAGGCGTGTATGGGTGCAGGGCACTACAAAATATATTTCATTAACTTAACTCGTTCCGCGGTGTTTGAATAATATTTTCATAAAAAATCGGAGAGAATCCGAAAATAAAAGTCTTGAAAGTATGGCACCTGGGGTGAGCATGTATTTTAATGAAACTTTTGTATGTATGTACTAAAAAGTAAAAAAATACAAATGTCACGTAATACTTTGTTTCATAAAACAAAATAAAGTCTGGTGTGGCCAACACGTGACTTTCTCCATATTTGGGGTATAGATATTTAAATTATTATGAATGGCATTACAAGGCAAAATTATCATTTCGTATCGTAAAAGAATACAGTCGTCCTTATTGTCGTAAATTAGGTATATTTTGAATGTGTTTACAGAATTCACCGCTACATGGTGGTGGCGCTAAATACTGGTATTAAGAAAAAGCAAAATATCTCGGAAATGGATGGTTCTACGAAAATTTGTGTCAAACAAAACCTGGAAGAAATATTCTTCTTTACAACTTTGGTCCTCACGAAGATTACCAATAACGACGTTTTTAAGTAGATATTTGACGGAAACCGAAAAAACCGATTATTTATAAATAATTCCTAAAAAATACTGCTACCAATTAATAGAAATACAACGATATAAGAAAGGCTAGTGTAATTTGCCCGCCAAAAATGACGGATATATATGAATAAATTAAATTTAAGACTGTTTCCTATTCCCCCCTCCCGATCCCCATCGCTATCTCAGCGTATAATAAGCACAATCTTACATATAGAATGGCGCTAAAAAAGGAAATCGACGGACAGTAAATAAACACGTAAAATAAGCATAGATACATATGTGCTGTAAGAAACTGTTTCATCAATGGTAGTTACGTACTTAAAATATCAAATGACGAACGGAAATCTCATATACAAAGCACACACAACCTTAAAATAATCCCCATATATATTAATATATGATGGCTGAAAAATAGTGAGAATCCTTGTGCAAATGGTATTCATATTAAAATGTCCTCAACTGTCACTCATGTAGAGAAAATCTGAAAATCACTTTTCTAATTTAAAGTCTGAAAAGATTCGGGGTCAGAAAGGAATTTGTAACTCTAATATGTAATGGCCAATCTAAATAGCGATAGCAGACGACCGTTTCCATGCCCAGCCGTTCGAACAAAAAAAAAAAAACATCGACCACCTCGTTGCCCTTATTATAATAGAGAAAGTACCTCGCATGAGCTCACTTATCCCACCAACTTATACTATTAAATACTTGTTAGGAATGTTACAACGCTTTCAATCAAACGGGGTCTTTATAGTCATCCCGTTTGCATTCAATGTAAAAACTCGCAGCCCTCTCGAATATAATTTCGGAGAAATTACTTAGCCTTAGGTTAATTTCGAAATTGGGAAACATGCGGCTATCTTTTCACACATTTCCTTTGAAGCCATTAAATGTACAAGACAAAATCATTTTCTGGCAGGGGGATGAGAATATAACGACACTACGATAAAGTATGCGTATTAACATCGCGTCGTAGATGACACGTGGAAATGCCTAAATTCAGAATTCTATGTGTTACTGGAATTTGAATAACTTCCATATTTAGTCTTAATGTCGGCGAGAAATCGCGGAGACTAAGATGTGATGCTTTCAAACCGAAAGGGAGACAGGATTTTGGTCGGCGTACGTTAAGATAAAATTCACTCACGGAAATATATGAAAAGTTACAAAAATCGAGAATAAATTGTAGTGGTTTCACGTACGCGACAATTTCGAATATACCTAGACTTGATAAGCGAAACATTTAAAGAAATTCAGTGAATTTTACATTAACACCATCGCATTGCAAGGAAGTTACTGACCTTCGAAGTGTTGACTTGGACACTCCGAAGTGGACTCCTCGAACATCGGGCGTTGAATGAAAAATCCAAGTTCCGGTCTAGGAATGGCAGCTCAGCGCGATAGTCATTTGTCTAATTGTAGAAAGTTGAAATTCATTTTTAATGACATTAAATACAGTAAAGTTATTATAACAAGTTAGGAAAGTGTACATCGTATCATAAATGGGCGCGTTTCGTGCAATGGAGTATTAGAAAGAAATTATAGTATACCTGTACTTAAGGGAAATAGCGTTTTCAAATTCTTTTCTTCATCATAAATAATCAATTTTCTTCCTATTTAATAATATTACATGCACACGTAGGGAAATTAAACGTTTGTTTGTGAGATTGTTTATGATAGCAACAATGAAGAGGTAACCATGCAAGAAATTTTCTAAGTTCGACTCGATATAAGACTTTCTTGTTTGATTTTCTTGATAACGGCTACTCTTACGATGTATAAAAAAGGAAAGACTCCACTTTACTAGTTCTACAAGTTTTATTTGAAAAATATTTTGATATGATCAATATTTTACGAGATATGACGAAAATTTAATTTTTTGTCCCCAGTAAAGTGGTACCCCTGATTGGCGTACGTGTTTCATTTTTGCGATTTTCTTATTTTATTTTATTGAAAGTCCTTAATATTAAATTTCATGAAAATCCGTTCCGTAGAAGCCGAGAACGAACATGCGGATGGACGGACGGACGATAATAGGCGCTCACGCTGTAAGCGAAACGCGCCTAAAAAATGGTATTTAATATAAAATTGTAATAATATGCTTGTTATCTGTATTTTAAAATAATATTTTATAATAACAATAATAATTATCTTTAAATAAACAATCATTTCTTGAAACGAAAAAGTGACATCTATTTTTACGTGGCAGAAAATGTCGAAATTGAAGTGCGATATGACGTAGGGACTAGTAAAGTAAACCTTATTCCTGAGAAGTCTTACATATGACATTATCTTTGTGGTTTAATTTATCAATATAATACCAGCATTAATTACAGCCTTCTTAAAAACTCAGCATATCAACGTAAAACGCCAAACCAACAGAACTATAAATGGTGCGAATAATTAAACGGAGAAAGGTAATTTTCAAAATTGCTTAATTTTACCAATTCCTCTGCGATTAATTCCCTGGGTTCCATTTATTTATATATAAAACATATTGTAAAATAATCCGCCGATTTTAATGTTGTTATTCGCCTTCGTACACACCATTCTATTTGACCCTTTCGTTGTCAGGGTATCGCTCGTCATAGCATTACAGGAAGGCCACTTGTTTTTCAATTTTCAATTGCAAATATCTCGAAAACGCGGGCTCGTTAGACGCCTTTCCGAAAATACGTTTCTAATTATTTTTCGTTTTCTTTCATCCTGTGAAGTTTGGTCGTGATCCGCCACTTACACTTAGGTGCTTTCCCTTGTTAGATTACCTATGCTCGCGATTGTACATAAAAGCCCGAAATATTTGAATAGAATAGAACATAATTCGTCTACATTGCTCATCCTATTGCCCATTATTCCCTTTTAAAAAGCAGCCATTTGAAAACCGAAAGTTTCCATTCGACGGGACAGTCTGAAAAAAAATCCTTCGACTACCCAGCCGCCCGTGCTCTGCCCGATATGTTACAAGTGGCGTCCCTTTCCCTTCTGGTTATTAGGAGAAAAACAAGTCCCGAAATTCTTCCTTATCTTATCCGGAATACCTTCGCGATTTTACCCGTCAATTCCTATAATAGCTCTACCGAAGCTTTGTTAAACGAGTATAAAGCGTATTTACTATACATACATTTTATAGATCGATAGACTTCTAGACTCTTTTAACATTACAGAAATGCGGCGGGACATGCGTTTGCTCTACCCCTTCCTAAACTCCCCCCGCCCACGCACGGCGGCGGATTTATAGGTATGTGCAGTACGTGCAGAAGTAGGGTCCCGTGCGGCTGAGGGGCCCCCGAAATAACTTTTCATTTCATCTCTGACGATGAAAACTGTTACGGTTTAATCCAATAATGCAATCTAAACTGGCGTTATGTGTGTGCTATGTCTGCTAATGGTGCAATAATATAGTGTGTGATGCGTTGTTGTCACTCTTCATTTCTCCTACGCCCCGATTAAAGTATAGCTGGCATCGAGAGAGTGACATGCATTCGGTCAGGGGGCCCAGCATGACTCTAATTTCTCCGCGTACTTCCTGTGCTACCAAATTTAATTTTAAATTGTAATTAATTTAAATTTAATTTTATGCCAAGTTTTAATTGCCACATTTCGACATTGCACCATTCGTGGTTGGGTTGGGTTCTTTACTGATGATGTTTGAGGTATTGCCATTACTTCACTAATCTTCTCCGTAGACTTTTCTATTATACTTTTCATTTCCTTGTAGGGGTGCCTTTATAACTACATAGACACACTACTTTTTATTCACCTTTTTAACAGCTTTCATACATAGATACGCTTACATGCAAAACAATAGAATATCGAAAAGTCTAGGCTAGGGCGTTCGGAAAGTTTGGGTAGTACAATAAAGTACCTGTTCCATTTCCTGTACTGTCTATCCTATATATAATTTTGTGTGTCCGTCCGTCCGTCCCCCCTGTATATCTATAGTCGTTCGTCGTAGAGATATGCGGTAAACTGCGTTTTGCTTCTACGAGCTAGGAGGTCCCTAAAAAACTATTCTCATTTTCATAAAGTCTCTGGTTCGAATCCAGAAGACAATTATATGTTCCCATAAGTTTACACGCGATTTTCGATTTATTAGAGTGCAAGGGTTTTTCCTTCTTTCATTAAAACACTGAAATATGGACCGATTTTCTTCGTTTTTGCTTTATTCGACGGATAAAACTCTATACTATCTTATTCTTTCAATGTTTACATGTTACACGGTCAAAGTTTTCAGAAATACACAATTGTTTTCGAATTTTTACGGATATTTCGTACTCTTTCCGGGCGTTGACAAAGCGACCGTCATTGTTGCCTCCGATTCAATTAATGCCAATTAAACCTTCAAATAGGTGAAAGAATAGCGTTATTCGCTTCGAACTTTTGTTTAAGCATCGAAATTAATGATGCATAGCGATATAAATATTTACGGATAATTATTCTGTAACTGCATATCGGAAGCGTTTCTAACGATTAAATCAAAGTAGTTGAATCTTCCTATCATCGTTTGATTGCTGGAATCTTATCTCTTTGTAAGTAGAACCATTACATTATACATCTATAATGCTTATTAACGCAAATAGGCTCACGCATAAATTTAAAGTTAAATGAGAATAGGGACATACGTTATTTTTTTAACACATTACAAAGTTATCTTCTCTTCATTGATAATCTACGTAAACGGTTGCTTTGATTGTTATATAAAAAATCTGATGTGGCCAACACATGACTTTCTCCATATTTGGGGTATAGATATTTAAATTATTATGAGTAGCATTATAAGGCAAAATTATTATTTCGTATCGTAAAAGATTGCCGCGCTCTATATTAGGGCGAGGTGGCGTGATTTCTTCATTGCACAGTCTAAGTTATCCGTCGTTGGAGGGAGCGTCGATTAAAAAGAATATAGGGTTATTCATATATACCTGAACACTTTAGAAAATTCATTACAGGAAAATCAACAATACAACTGCGACATGCGGCACACTGTTTGTTGTAGGATCTCAAAAAGTTTTTATCTTTGCCTACAGAATCTCAATGTGAGCTCCATGTGTTGTCCTGCACACGTCAAATCTGTAATCCAGTTCCTCCCATGCCATCACTAGATTGTCCTCAGAAATTTCTGCAATTGCATTCCTTATTCTTATCTTTAACTCTTCCAAATCACGGGGCAAAGGTGGCAAACCCCCACAGAAAATAATCCAGCGGCGTTATGTCTGGAGACCTAGAGGGCCATTTCAAGAATGTTTTGTCGTTGTCTGTGCCACGACCTATCCAGCGGCCTGTCAGTGTCTCGTTCAGATGACTACGCACGCCCCGATGAAAATGAGGTGGGGCTCCATCTTGCTGGAGAATGAAATCATCTTCATACTGCTCAAGTTGAGGAAACAACCAGTTAATTAACATGTCTAGGTACGAAATCCCTGTGACGGTTGCCTCGCGTCTGGAAACAGCACAAAACACGTTAACTTTGGGAGTATCTCTTTCACGTTCGATAAATTGATGTGGATTCTGTGTTCCCCAAACGCGGACGTTGTGCCGATTCACTTTTCCAACCAGATGAAACGTGGATTCATCACTGAAGACAACTCTGGACAATAAACTCTCTTCCTCCTCGATCCGACGCTGCAACTCGATGCAAAACTGGAACCGTTTTTCCTTATCCCCAGGCTTCGGTGCTTGCAAAAGCTGCAACTTGTATGGCCGCATCATTAACCTCTTGCGTACGACCCGCCACACGGTTGACTGAGACACGCCTAACTCACGGCTAACTCGCACTGTTGACTTTCTGGGATCCGTTGGAATGACCGTCGGACACGTTCCACTGTCTCGTCTGAGGCACGGCGACCGGGAGGCTTACCTTTGCAAAGACAACCTGTTCTTTCAAACTGTTGATACCAGGAGTTAATGCTAGTCCGAGATGGAGGATCCTTATGAAATCGAGTACGGAAGTTATGCCGAACTGCAGTTGCACGTTTGGTTTGATGAAATTGCAAGACACAGAAAGCCTTCTCGGGTCCGGAAGCCATTTTGTGTGCTAGCAACATCAGCGCCGCCAGGTGGGTGAAACTGAAACTTCACCGCGCGTAAAACAAACTTTGACCTGTTCTGAAATAAAGAGTGTGTCGCATGTCGCAACTGTATTGTTGATTTTACTGTAATAAATTTTCTAAAGTGTTCAGGTATTTATGAATAACCCTGTATAACCGACTCCGTTATCTCTATACGCTATAGTCTCCCTCCGCTATACACTTGGGGTAATGGAAAGACAGGGAAATAAAATATATTCTTTTTATGTTGGGAACAGTGGCTTTTTTGTCTCTTTTCTTATATAAAGGACTAAAAAGAAAAATCGACTGCGGTAAAAGATCACATGGTGAGAGTTCGGAAGAGGAGAACTCGCGGAGTAAGGCATTTTCCAAAAAAGACACGGTGGTTAATCTTGCTGAGATACGGTTTAGCAATCCAAAGCTAAGCGTGACATTTTTCGCGAACTATAAATACTTGAAATAAAAATAAATAATATTTAAAAATGACCCATTAAATTATTTAAGAGCGTAAAATTAACGTGTTTAATAAGCCGTTTAAATGAAGAGAGGGTAAGGGGAAAAGAAGAGAGGGAGGGAGAGAGGGGGGAAGGGGAAAGAGGGAGGTAGAAGTTTCAACAATGCAAGAATACAGTAAAATTCATACTATTAACAGGCAAGAAATCCATATAAAAGCATTGTAGTGTTTCCATGGTAGATAAAATTTCCCATTGTTATAAATTTTAAAGTTTCTCGTTTTTATGCAGTTAAAATCAAATATTTAAGCTAATTCGGCATGAATTCGTATTCTCTTTTCAAAAATAATAATTTTCACTCTTTTTTCCATTTAATACTTCAAGTCCGGAGTTTGTATAATAATTTTAAGTAAATTTAAAATGAAATTAAAAAACCTGATGTGGCCAACACATGACTTTCTGCATATTCTCCATATATTTAAATTATTATGAATAGCATTATAAGGCGAAATTATTATTTCGTATCGTAAAAGAATACCATCGTCCTTGCTGCCGTAAATTACGTATATTTTGAATGTTTACAGAATTCACCGCTACATGGTGTTGGCGCTGTAGGCTGGTATTAAGAAAAAGCGAAATATATCTGAAAAGGATGGTTCTACGAAAATTAGTTTCAAACAAAACTTGGAAGAAATATTATTCTCTACAACTTTGGTCCTTACGAAGATTACCAATAACGATGTTTTTAAGGATATATTTAACGAAAACCGAAAAACCGGTTATTTATAAATAACTCCTAAACAATAACTCCTATAGAAAATTGTTTCAAATAAAAACTGTAGGAAATGACATTCTCTATAACTTTTGTATAGAATTGTATATACAATAATGATGTTTTAACGAAGAAATATCGCAAAAACCGAATCGGGTTTCGAATAAACCTCGACTTCCGGTTAGCCGTTATTATCCAAAAACTAATCAGTTCTTTGTGCTCATGTAAGAGTGTTAGATATGAAGTTTGGTAACGATATGGCACGTACTTTTTGAGTTAGAGCGCCCACAATAACATACACACACACACACAGACATCATTCCGAAAATAGTCTAAACGTGTTCTAGGGACCTCAAAACATGTATTTCCGTTGAAATCTCGAAGTCGATTTTTTTCATGAATACAATACTTTCCAATTATTACGTATGGAGAAAGTAAAAAGAAGGAACATACATTTGAATAAAAGAAAAACATAAAAGCTCGCGCTCAATTACTGTGTAGGGAAATGAAGAAACAGGGGGAAAAATCTGCTATGATCCGGAATACGAACCCGGGTCATCCACTTGCCGGGCGTATATTCTACCACTGAACTATCTTAGCAGACTAAGCCTCCTGTTTCTGAGCGGCAACATTTTCTTAGGTTGGGACTTTTAAAATGCAGATTTCTGACTGACTTCGCATAACAAATTGTTAATACGCACACACAGCCATGCCCTCAGCGAGATTCGAACCCGCGTACTTTACATTGGGAGCCAAATACATTAAAATCCTATACAGGGGAAATGCATTATTAGAGTTAAATGTGAATTATTGAGATCAACTTATTTTACATACCTCTTAATTTTTTATAAATCAATTGAAAATATACCGCGCAAACATTACGCGGGTTCAGCTAGTATATATTCCTAAAAGGCTTAGGTATGTTTCCGAGAAAGAGATATTACGTACATACGTGTGTCGGTTTAAGATAGGAAAGTTTAGGTACTTGTAGATATGCTACAAACTTGAAATTTGAGAAGATTATCAGTCATGGGCCACAACCAACAGGAAAAATCTAAAATCAGAACATTTTCCATTGTTTTGACCTCAACCTACAATTTCATTACCCCATAATAAAAGCATTGAAATCTGTGCAAGCCATTTTTACTTTCTCCATACGTAGTACAGTAAAACCTGGTTAATTCGAACCTCTATATTTCGAAATTCGACGTAATTCGAAATTTTTTAACATGTGAAAGACCGAAAAAGCCAATTTCATACAGATGTGTTTCAATAATTCGAAAATCTCTATAATTCATAATTCGAAAAAAATTTTGCCAGATTCTTGGAATATCAACGCATTTTGTCGACATAATTCGAAATAAAACTTACCAAAAAGAAAATAAATGAAATTTACTAAAATATTTCTGGCACTATGTCGGCTGGTTTACAAACACTGTGCGATTGTGATCATACCGACTGGGCGTTGGGTATTGTCACAAGTTTCCGTCCATCCCCTCAATTTCTCTACTGTTTTGCGAGTTTGAGTTCCAATATTCCTTTGGTTCGTTGTTTATTTCGTATTAGATTGTATTTTTCATCATTGTTAGTTACTTATTTAAATAATATTCTTAGTTTTATAACTGCAAGAGAGACTATATTTAAATTTATTGCTATAAAATATTTTTTAAATATACCCTCCAATGGCTCCGGTTCAGGGTGCATATAAGACTCTTACTCTTGCTGAAAAAATGTCTTTGCTGCAAGACATTGACAAGAAGTTAGAATCGAAAGGAAAGCTGGCCTCAAAGTATGGGATTCCGAACTTGTCTTTATCTACAATTTTACATAATCGGGCGAAGATTGAAGAAAGTTTTTATAAATTTAAAGGGAGCGTTCACGGCCTGCGAAAAACGAAGACCTCGAAGAAGAACTGTCCGATTTTTTTTCACAAGTACGAGTGGCGAATTTACCTGTGACAAGCCCGACGCTCTTTGAAAAATCAAGACGTCTTGCGAACGCTTTGAACATTGAGATTTTAAAGGGTCCAATGGGTGGTTGGATGATTTTAAAGACGACACAATATTGTTTGTCTCGCAGTATATGGTGATGCCCAAAAAATTAACGAAGAGGAAGTGACGACCTGGCTGCAAAGTAACAAACATGTATTGGAGAAGTACGCGCTCAAGGACATTTTTAATATGGATGATACGCATTTTTTTTTCAATATGTTGCCCGATCGTACTTTGGCTCTCCGAGGCGAAAAATGTCACGGCGGCAAACGTGGTAAGGAGCGTCTCACCGCCGCGCCGTGCTGTGCACAAATATGGATGGGTCGAATAAAGAAAAACTTGTAATTATCGGAAAATATGGCAACCCACGCTGTTTCAAAGGTATTAATCGTGATTATTTGCCGATAATTTACGAGCATAACAAAAAGGTGTGGATGACAACAGGCATATTCAAAAGTTTTTTTTAATAAGAATGCAAAAACGTGTGGCGGTGCAAAATCGTAAAATTTTATTGACACTAGACAACTGTTCTGCTCACCATGTGGCTCAGATAAATACGCCCAATGTTGAGTTGCTGTATTTTCCGCCGAACACATCCAGTGTTCTGCGGCCACTCGGCATCATTCAAAATTTAAAAAGTCATTACAGAAAAAAAACTATTGTCGTCATACTTGCTGCAAATTACAAATGGAGGTTCGCAGGATAAATTACGAAAATGGACGATTTTAGACGCGTGCCGGGCCTTGTCAAACCATCGCCAACTGTTTTATGAAAAGCGGGCGGAGAGCAAAGCGGAGAGCAAAGCGGCGAGCAGAGCGGCGAGCAGAGCAGAGAGCAAAGCGGCTAGCGAAGCGGCGAGCAAAGCGGTGAGCAGAGCGGAGAGCAAAGCGGCGAGCAAAGCGGCGAGCGTAGAGGCGAGCAGAGCGGAGAGCGAAGCGGCGAGCAAAGCGGCGAGCAGAGCAAAGAGCAAAGCGGAGAGCGAAGCGGTGAGCAGAGCGGAGAGCATAGCGGCGAGTAACGCGGAGAGCAAAGCGGCGAGCAGAGCGGAGAGCAAAGCGGCGAGCAAAGCGGCGAGCAAAGCGGCGAGCAAAGCGGAGAGCAAAGCGGCGAGTAGAGCGGAGAGCAAAGCGGCGAGCAAAGCGGAGAGCAAAGCGGCGAGCAAAGCGGAGAGCGAAGCGGAGAGCAAAGCGGCGATCAAAGCGGCGAGCAAAGCGGCGAGCAGAGCGGAGAGCAGAGCGGAGAGCAGAGCGGAGTGCAAAGCGGCGAGCAGAGCGGAGATCAAAGCGGCGAGCGAAGCGGCGAGCAAAGCGGCGAGCAAAGCGGCGAGCAAAGCGGCGAGCAGAGCTGCGAGCAAAGCGGAGAGCAAAGCGGCGAGCAAAGCGGCTAGCAAAGCGGCGAGCAAAGCGGCGAGCAGAGCGGAGAGCAGAGCGGAGAGCAAAGCGGCGAGCAAAGCGGAGAGCAGAGCGGCGATCAAAGCGGAGAGCAAAGCGTCGAGCAGAGCTGAGAGCTATGCGGCGAGGAGAGCGGAGAGCAAAACGGCGAGCGAAGCGGCGAGCAAAGCGGCGAGCAGAGCGGAGAGCAAAGCCGCGAGCAAAGCGGCGAGCGAAGCGGCGAGCGTAGCGGCAAGCGTAGCGGCGAGCGTAGCGGCGAGAGTAGCGGGGAGCAGAGCGGCGAGCAGAGCGGAGTGCAGAGCGGCGAGCGAAGCGGCGAGCAGAGCGGAGAGAAGAGCGGAGAGCATAGCGGAGAGCGCAGCGGAGAGCAGAGCGGAGTGGAAAGCGGCGAGCAGAGCGGAGATCAAAGCGGCGAGCGAAGCGGCGAGCAAAGCGGAGAACAGAGCGGACACCAAAGCGGTGACCAATGCGGAGAGCAAAGCGGCGAGCAGAGCGGAGAGCAGAGCGGAGAGAAAAGCGGCGAGCAAAGCGGCGAGCAGAGCGGAGAGCAGAGCGGCGAGCAAAGCGGGGAGCGAAGCGGCGAGCGAAGCGGCGAGCAAAGCGGCGAGCAGGGCGGCGAGCGAAGCGGCGAGCAAAGCGGCGAGCAGAGCGGAGAGCAAAGCGGAGAGCAAAGCGGCGAGCAGAGCGGCGAGCAGAGCAGAGAGCAAAGCGGCTAGCGAAGCGGCGAGCAAAGCGGTGAGCAGAGCGGAGAGCAAAGCGGCGAGCAAAGCGGCGAGCGTAGAGGCGAGCAGAGCGGAGAGCGAAGCGGCGAGCAAAGCGGCGAGCAGAGCAAAGAGCAAAGCGGAGAGCGAAGCGGTGAGCAGAGCGGAGAGCATAGCGGCGAGTAACGCGGAGAGCAAAGCGGCGAGCAGAGCGGAGAGCAAAGCGGCGAGCAAAGCGGCGAGCAAAGCGGCGAGCAAAGCGGAGAGCAAAGCGGCGAGTAGAGCGGAGAGCAAAGCGGCGAGCAAAGCGGAGAGCAAAGCGGCGAGCAAAGCGGAGAGCGAAGCGGAGAGCAAAGCGGCGATCAAAGCGGCGAGCAAAGCGGCGAGCAGAGCGGAGAGCAGAGCGGAGAGCAGAGCGGAGTGCAAAGCGGCGAGCAGAGCGGAGATCAAAGCGGCCAGCGAAGCGGCGAGCAAAGCGGCGAGCAAAGCGGCGAGCAAAGCGGCGAGCAGAGCTGCGAGCAAAGCGGAGAGCAATGCGGCGAGCAAAGCGGCGAGCAAAGCGGCGAGCAAAGCGGCGAGCAGAGCGGAGAGCAGAGCGGAGAGCAAAGCGGCGACCAAAGCGGAGAGCAGAGCGGCGATCAAAGCGGAGAGCAAAGCGTCGAGCAGAGCTGAGAGCTATGCGGCGAGGAGAGCGGAGAGCAAAACGGCGAGCGAAGCGGCGAGCAAAGCGGCAAGCAGAGCGGAGAGCAAAGCCGCGAGCAAAGCGGCAAGCGTAGCGGCGAGCGTAGCGGCGAGTGTAGCGGGGAGCAGAGCGGCGAGCAGAGCGGAGTGCAGAGCGGCGAGCGAAGCGGCGAGCAGAGCGGAGAGAAGAGCGGAGAGCAAAGCGGAGAGCGCAGCGGAGAGCAGAGCGGAGTGGAAAGCGGCGAGCAGAGCGGAGATCAAAGCGGCGAGCGAAGCGGCGAGCAAAGCGGCGAGCAGAGCGGACACCAAAGCGGTGACCAATGCGGAGAGCAAAGCGGCGAGCAGAGCGGAGAGCAGAGCGGAGAGAAAAGCGGCGAGCAAAGCGGCGAGCAGAGCGGAGAGCAGAGCGGCGAGCAAAGCGGCGAACGAAGCGGCGAGCAAAGCGGCGAGCAGGGCGGCGAGCGAAGCGGCGTGCAAAGCGGCGAGCAGAGCGGAGAGCAAAGCGGAGAGCAAAGCGGTGAGCAATGCGGCGAGCAGAACGGAGAGCAAAGCGGAGAGCAAAGCGGCGAGCAAAGCGGCGAGCAGAGCTGCGAGCAAAGCGGAGAGCAAAGCGGCGAGCAAAGCGGCTAGCAAAGCGGAGAACAGAGCGGACACCAAAGCGGTGACCAATGCGGAGAGCAAAGCGGCGAGCAGAGCGGAGAGCAGAGCGGAGAGAAAAGCGGCGAGCAAAGCGGCGAGCAGAGCGGAGAGCAGAGCGGCGAGCAAAGCGGCGAGCGAAGCGGCGAGCGAAGCGGCGAGCGAAGCGGCGAGCAAAGCGGCGAGCAGGGCGGCGAGCGAAGCGGCGAGCGAAGCGGCGAGCAAAGCGGCGAGCAGGGCGGCGAGCGAAGCGGCGAGCAAAGCGGCGAGCAGAGCGGAGAGCAAAGCGGAGAGCAAAGCGGCGAGCAGAGCGGCGAGCAGAGCAGAGAGCAAAGCGGCTAGCGAAGCGGCGAGCAAAGCGGTGAGCAGAGCGGAGAGCAAAGCGGCGAGCAAAGCGGCGAGCGTAGAGGCGAGCAGAGCGGAGAGCGAAGCGGCGAGCAAAGCGGCGAGCAGAGCAAAGAGCAAAGCGGAGAGCGAAGCGGTGAGCAGAGCGGAGAGCATAGCGGCGAGTAACGCGGAGAGCAAAGCGGCGAGCAGAGCGGAGAGCAAAGCGGCGAACAAAGCGGCGAGCAAAGCGGAGAGCAAAGCGGCGAGTAGAGCGGAGAGCAAAGCGGCGAGCAAAGCGGAGAGCAAAGCGGCGAGCAAAGCGGAGAGCGAAGCGGAGAGCAAAGCGGCGATCAAAGCGGCGAGCAAAGCGGCGAGCAGAGCGGAGAGCAGAGCGGAGAGCAGAGCGGAGTGCAAAGCGGCGAGCAGAGCGGAGATCAAAGCGGCCAGCGAAGCGGCGAGCAAAGCGGCGAGCAAAGCGGCGAGCAAAGCGGCGAGCAAAGCGGCGAGCAAAGCGGCGAGCAGAGCTGCGAGCAAAGCGGAGAGCAATGCGGCGAGCAAAGCGGCTAGCAAAGCGGCGAGCAAAGCGGCGAGCAGAGCGGAGAGCAGAGCGGAGAGCAAAGCGGCGACCAAAGCGGAGAGCAGAGCGGCGATCAAAGCGGAGAGCAAAGCGTCGAGCAGAGCTGAGAGCTATGCGGCGAGGAGAGCGGAGAGCAAAACGGCGAGCGAAGCGGCGAGCAAAGCGGCGAGCAGAGCGGAGAGCAAAGCCGCGAGCAAAGCGGCAAGCGTAGCGGCGAGCGTAGCGGCGAGTGTAGCGGGGAGCAGAGCGGCGAGCAGAGCGGAGTGCAGAGCGGCGAGCGAAGCGGCGAGCAGAGCGGAGAGAAGAGCGGAGAGCAAAGCGGAGAGCGCAGCGGAGAGCAGAGCGGAGTGGAAAGCGGCGAGCAGAGCGGAGATCAAAGCGGCGAGCGAAGCGGCGAGCAAAGCGGCGAGCAGAGCGGACACCAAAGCGGTGACCAATGCGGAGAGCAAAGCGGCGAGCAGAGCGGAGAGCAGAGCGGAGAGAAAAGCGGCGAGCAAAGCGGCGAGCAGAGCGGAGAGCAGAGCGGCGAGCAAAGCGGCGAGCGAAGCGGCGAGCAAAGCGGCGAGCAGGGCGGCGAGCGAAGCGGCGTGCAAAGCGGCGAGCAGAGCGGAGAGCAAAGCGGAGAGCAAAGCGGCGAGCAATGCGGCGAGCAGAACGGAGAGCAAAGCGGAGAGCAAAGCGGCGAGCAAAGCGGCGAGCAGAGCTGCGAGCAAAGCGGAGAGCAATGCGGCGAGCAAAGCGGCTAGCAAAGCGGCGAGCAAAGCGGCGAGCAGAGCGGAGAGCAGAGCGGAGAGCAAAGCGGCGAGCAAAGCGGCGAGCAAAGCGGCGAGCAAAGCGGCGAGCAGAGCGTCTAGCAAAGCGGAGGGCAAAGCGGAGAGCAAAGCGGCGAGCAGAGCGGCGAGCAAAGTGGAGAGCAAAGCGGAGAGCAGAGCGGAGAGCAAAGCGGCGAACGAAGCGGCGAGGAAAGCGGAGGGCAAAACGGCGAGCAGAGCGGAGATGAAAGCGGCGAGCGAAGCGGCGAGCAAAGTGTGGAGCTAAGCGGCGAGAAAAGTGGCCACAAGAGCGGTGAGCATAGCGGCGAGCAGAGCGGAGAGCAAAGCGGCGACCAATGCGGGGGGCAAAGCGTCGAGCAGTGCGGTGAGCTAAGCGGCGAGCTAAGCGGCGAGCTAAGAGGCGAGCAGAGCGGAGAGCAAAACGGCGAGCGAAGCGGCGAGCAGAGCGGAGAGCAAAGCCGCCAGCAAAGCGGCGAGCGTAGCGGCGAGCAGAGCGGCGAATTGAGCGGAGAGCAAAGCGGCGAGCAGAGCGGAGAGCAGAGCGGAGAGCAAAGCGGCGAGCAATGCGGAGAGCAAAGCGGCGAGCAGAGCGGAGAGCAAACGGCGAGCGAAGCGGAGACCAAGCGGCGAGCAGAGCGGACAGCAAAGCGACGAGCGAGGAGGCGAGCAAAGCGGCGAGAAAAGCGGCGAGCAGAGTGGAGAGCAGAGCGTAGAGCAAAGCGGCGAGAAATGCGGCGAGCAGAGCGGATAGCAGAGCGGAGAGCAAAGCGTCGAGCAAAGCGGAGAGCAAATGGCCGAGCTGAGCGGAACGCAAAGCGGCGAGCGAAGCGGCGAGCAAAGCGGCGAGCAGAGCGGAGAGCAGGGCGGAGAGCAAAGCGGAGAGCAAAGCGGCCAGCAGAGCGGAGATCATAGCGGCGAGCGAAGCGGAGAGCAAAGCGGCTAGCAGAGCGGAGAGCAAAGCGGCGAGCAAAGCGGCGAGCAAAGCGTCGAGCAAAGCGACGAGCAAAGCGGAGTGCAAAGCGGCGAGCAAAGCGGCGAGCGAAGCGTCGAGCAGAGCGGAGAGAAAAGCGGAGAGCAAAGGGGCGAGCAAAGCGGAGAGCAAAGCGGCGTGCAGAACGGAGAGCAAAGCGGAGAGCCGAGCGGCGAGCAGTGCGGAGAGCAGAGCGGAGAGCAAAGCGGCGAGCGAAGCGGCGAGGAAAGCGGCGAGCAGAGCGGAGAGCAGAGCGGAGATCAAAGCGGCGAACGAAGCGGCGAGGAAAGCGGCGAGCAGAGCGGCGAGAAAAGCGGAGAGCAAAGCGGCGATCAAAGTGGTGAGCTAAGCGGCGAGAAAAGTGGCCAGTAGAGCGGAGAGCATAGCGGCGAGCAATTCGGAGAGCAAAGCGGCGAGCAGAGCGGAGAGCAAAGGGGCGAGCAAAGCGGCGAGCAGAGCGGAGAGAAAAACGGCGAGAAAAGCGGCGAGCAAAGCGGAGAGCAAAGCGGAGAGCGTAGCGGCGAGCAGAGCGGAGAGCGAAGCGGCGAGCGATGCGGCGAGCAAAGCGTCTTGCAGAGCGGATAGCAGAGCGTAGAGCAAATCGGCGAGCAGAGCGGAGTGCAAAACGGCGAGCGAAGCGGCGAGCAGAGCGGAGACCAAAGCCGCGAGCAAAGCGGCGAGTTGAGCGGAGAGCAAAGCGGCGAGCAGAGCGGAGATCAGAGCGGAGAGCAAAGCGGCGAGCAATGCGGAGAGCAAAGCGGCGAGCAGAGCGGAGAGCAAACGGCGAGCGAAGCGGAGACCAAGCGGCGAGCAGAGCGGACAGCAAAGCGACGAGCAGAGTGGAGAGCAGAGCGTAGAGCATAGCGGTGAGCAAAGCTGAGAGCAAAGCGGCGAGCAGTGCGGAGAGCAAAGCGCCGAGCAAAGCGGCGAGAAATGCGGCGAGCAGAGCGGATAGCAGAGCGGAGAGCAAAGCGTCGAGCAAAGCGGAGAGCAAATGGCCGAGCTGAGCGGAAAGCAAAGCGGCCAGCGAAGCGGCGAGCAAAGCGGCGAGCAGAGCGGAGAGCAGGGCGGAGAGCAAAGCGGAGAGCAAAGCGGCCAGCAGAGCGGAGATCATAGCGGCGAGCGAAGCGGCTAGCAGAGCGGAGAGCAAAGCGGCGAGCAAAGCGTCGAGCAAAGCGGCGAGCAAAGCGTCGAGCAAAGCGACGAGCAAAGCGACGAGCAAAGCGGCGTGCATAGCGGCGAGCAAAGCGGCGAGCGAAGCGTCGAGCAGAGCGGAGAGAAAAGCGGAGAGCAAAGGGGCGAGCAAAGCGGCGTGCAGAACGGAGAGCAGAGCGGAGAGCAAAGCGGCGAGCGAAGCGGCGAGGAAAGCGGCGAGCAAAGCGGAGAGCAAAGCGGAGATGAAAGCGGCGAGTGAAGCGGCGATCAAAGTGGTGAGCCTAGCGGCGAGAAAAGTATCCAGTAGAGCGGAGAGCATAGCGGCCAGCAATGCGGAGAGCAAAGCGGCGAGCAGAGCGGAGAGCAAAGCGGCGAGCTATGCGGGGCCAAAGCGGCGATCACAGCGGAAAGCAGAGCGGAGAGCAAAGCGGCGAGCGAAACAGCGAGCAAAATTGCGAGCGAAGCGGCGAGCAGAGCGGAGAGCACAGCGGAGAGCAAAGCGGAGCCCAAAGCGGCGAGCAGAGCGGAGAGGAAAGCGGCGAGCAGAGCGGAGAGCATAGCGGCGAGCAACGCGGAGAGCAAAGCGGCGAGCAGTGCGGACAGCAAAGTGACGAGCGAGGCGGCGGGCAAAGCGGCAAGCAATGCGGCGTGCAGACCGGAGAGCAGAGCGTAGAGCAAAGCGGCGATCAGAGCGGAGAGCAAATCTGAGAGCAGAGCGGAGAGAAAAACGGCGAGAAAAGCGGCGAGAAATGCGGAAAGCAAGGCGGCGAACATAGCGGAGATGATAGCGGCGAGCAGAGCGGCGAGCGTAGCGGCGAGCAAAGCGGCGAGCAGAGCGGAGAGCAAAGCGGCCAGCAAAGCGGCGAGAAAAGCGGAGAGCAAAGCGGGGAGCAGAGCGTAGAGCAGAGCGGAGAGCAAAGCGGCGAGCAAAGCGGAGAGCAAAGCGGAGAGCAAAGCGGCAGCGTAGCGGCGAGCACAGCGGCGAGCAGAGCGGAGAGCAAAGCGGAGAGCGAAGCGGCGAGCAGAGCGGCGAGCAGAGCGGCGAGCAAAGCGGCGAGCGAAGCGGCGTGCAGAGCGGAGAGCAAAGCGGAGAGCGAAGCGGCGAGCAGAGCGGAGACCAAAGCGGCGAGCAAATCGGCGAGTAGAGCGGAGAGCAAAGCGGAGAGCAAATGGCGAGCAGAGCGGCGAGCAAAGCGGAGAGCAAAGCGGCGAGCAAAGCGGCGAGCAGAGCGGAGAGCATAGCGGAGAGCAGAGCGGAGAGCAAAGCGGCGAGGACAGCGGAGAGCAGAGCGGCGAGCAAAGCGGCGAGCAAAGCGGCGAGCAAAGCGGCTAGCAGAGCGGCGAGCAGAGCGGGGAGCAAAGCGGAGAGCAAAGCGGCGAGCAGAGCGGCGAGCAAAACGGTGAGCAATGCGGCGAGCAGAGCGGAGAGCAGAGCGTCGAGCAAAGCGGAGAGGAGAGCGGCGAGCAAAGCGGAGAGCAGAGCGGCGAGCAAACCGGCGAGCAAAGCGGCGAGCAAAGCGGCGAGCAGAGCGGCGAGCAAAGCGGCGAGCAAAGCGGCGAGCAAAGCGGCGAGCAAAGCGGCGAGCGTAGCGGAGAGCATATCGGAGAGCAGAGCGGAGAGCAAAGCGGCGAGCAGAGCGGAGGGCAGAGCGGCGAGCAAAGCGGCGAGCGAAGCGGCGAGCAGAGCGGAGAGCAGAGCCGAGAGCAAAGCGGCGAGCAAAGCGGCGAGCAGAGCGGAGAGCAAAGCGGCGAGCAAAGCGGCGAGCAAAGCGGCGAGGAAAGCGGCGAGCAAAGCGGCGAGCAAAGCGGCGAGCTGAGCGGAGAGCAGAGCGGAGAGCAAAGCGGCGAGCAAAGCGGCGAGCAAAGCGGCGATCAGGGCGGAGAGCAGTGCGGAGAGCAAAGCGGAGAGCAATTCGGCGAGCAGAGCGGAGAGCAGAAGGCAGAGCAAAGCGGCGAGCAAAGCGACGAGCAGAGCGGAGAGCAAAGCGGCGAGCAAATCGGCGAGCAGAGCGGAGAGCAGAACGGAGAGCAAAGCGGCGAGCGAAGTGGCGTGCAGAGCGGAGAGCAAAGCGGAGAGCGAAGCCACGAGCAGAGCGGAGAGCAAAGCGGCGAGCAAATCGGCGAGCAGAGCGGAGAGCAAAGCGGAGACCAAAGCGGCGAGCAGAGCGGCGAGCAGAGCGGCGAGCAAAGCGTAGAGCTAAGCGGCGAGCAAAGCAAAGCGGCGAGCAGAGCGGAGAGCAGAGCGGAGGTCAGAGAGGAGAGCAAAGCGGCGAGCAAAGCGGAGAGCAGAGCGGCGAGCAAAGCGGCGAGCAAAGCGGCGAGCAGAGCGGCGGGCAGATCGGCGAGCAGATCGGCGAGCAGATCGGGGAGCAAAGCGGGGAGCAAAGCGGAGAGCAAAGCGGCGTGTAGAGCGGCGAGCAGAGCGGCGAGCAGAGCGGAGAGCAAAGCGGAGAGGAGAGCGGCGAGCAAAGCGGAGAGCAGAGCGGCGAGCAGAGCGGAGAACAGAGCGGAGAGCAAAGCGGCGAGGAAAGCGGCGAGCAAAGCGGCGAGCAGAGCGGAGAGCAAAGCGGCGAGCAAATCTGCGAGCAAAGCGGCGAGGAAAGCGGCGAGCAAAGCGGCGAGCAAAGCGGCGAGCAAAGCGGCGAGCGGAGCGGAGAGCATAGCGGAGAGCAGAGCGGAGAGCAAAGCGGCGAGCAAAGCGGCGAGCAAAGCGGCGATCAGGGCGGAGAGCAGTGCGGAGAGCAAAGCGGAGAGCAATGCGGCGAGCAGAGCGGAGAGTAAAGCGGCGAGCAAAGCGGCGAGCAGAGCGGAGAGCAAAGCGGCGAGCAAAGCGGCGAGCAGAGCGGAGAGCAGAGCGGAGAGCAAAGCGGCGAGCAGAGCGGAGGGCAGAGCTGCGAGCAAAGCGGCGAGCGAAGCGGCCAGCAGAGCGGAGAGCAGAGCGGAGAGCTAAGCGGAGAGCAGAGCGGAGAGCAGAGCGGAGAACAGAGCGGAGAGCAAAGCGGCGAGCAAAGCGGCGAGCAGAGCGGAGAGCAAAGCGGCGAACAAAGCGGCGAACAAAGCGGCGAGCAAAGCGGGGGAGGAAAGCGGCGAGGTAAGCGGCGAGCAAAGCGGCGAGCGGAGCGGAGAGCATAGCGGAAAGCGAAGCGGCGAGCAGAGCGGAGACCAGAGCGGAGAACAGAGCGGAGAGCAAAGCGGCGAGCAAAGCGGCGAGCAAAGCGGAGAGCAGAGCGGCGAGCAAAGCGGCGAGCAAAGCGGCGAGCAGAGCGGGGAGCAAAGCGGGGAGCAAAGCGGAGAGCAAAGCGGCGAGCAGAGCGGCGAGCAGAGCGGAGAGCAAAGCGGCGAGCAAAGCGGAGAGCAGAGCGTCGAGCAAAGCGGAGAGCAGAGCGGCGAGCAAAGCGGCGAGCAAAGCGGCGAGCAAAGCGGCGAGCAAAGCGGAGAGCAGAGCGGCGAGCAAAGCGGCGAGCAAAGCGGCGAGCAAAGCGGCGAGCAAAGCGGAGAGCAGAGCGGCGAGCAGAGCGGAGAGCAAAGCGGAGAGCAGAGCGGCGAGCAAAGCGGCAAGCAGAGCGGCGAGCAAAGCGGCAAGCAGAGCGGAGAGCAAAGCGGCGAGCAAAGCGGAGAGCAAAGCGGCGAGCAGAGCGGAGAGCAGAGCGGCGAGCAAAGCGGCGAGCAAAGAGGCGAGCAGAGCGGAGAGCAAAGCGGAGAACAAAGCGGCGAGCAGAGCGGAGAGCAAAGCGGCGAGCGAAGCGACGAGCAAAACGGCGTGCAGAGCGGAGAGCAAAGCGGAGAGCGAAGCGGCGAGCAGAGCGGAGAGCAAAGCGGCGAGCAATGCGGCGAGCAGAGCGGAGAGCAGAGCGTAGAGCTAAGCGGCGAGCAAAGCGGGGAGCAGAGCGGAGGGCAGAGCGGCGAGCAAAGCGGCGAGCGAAGCGGTGAGCAGAGCGGAGAGCAGAGCGGAGAGCAAAGCGGCGAGCAAAGCGGCGAGCAAAGCGGCGAGCAAAGCGGCGAGCAGAGCGGAGAGCAAAGCGGCGAGCAATGCGGCGAGCAGAGCGGAGAGTAGAGCGTAGAACAAAGCGGCGAGCAAAGCGGCGAGCAGAGCGGAGGGCAGAGCGGCGAGGAAAGCGGCGAGCGAAGCGGCGAGCAGAGCGGAGAGCAGAGCGGAGAGCAAAGCGGCGAGCAAAGCGGCGAGCAAAGCGGCGAGCAGAGCGGAGAGCAAAGCGGCGAGCAAAGCGGCGAGCAAAGCGGCGAGCGGAGCGGAGAGCAGAGCGGCGAGCAAAGCGGCGAGCGAAGCGGCGTGCAGAGTGGAGAGCAAAGCGGCGAGCAGAGCGGAGAGCAGAGCGGAGGGCAGAGCGGCGAGCAAAGCGGCGAGCAAAGCGGCGAGCAGAGCGGAGAGCAAAGCGGAGAGCAAAGCGGCGAGCAATGCGGCGAGCAAAGCGGCGAGCAAAGCGGAGAGCAGAGCGGCGAGCAAAGCGGCGAGCAGAGCGGCGAATAGAGCGGGGAGCAAAGCGGGGAGCAAAGCGGAGAGCAAAGCGGCGAGCAGAGCGGCGAGCAGAGCGGAGAGCAAAGCGGCGAGCAAAGCGGAGAGCAGAGCGTCGAGCAAAGCGGCGAGCAGAGCGGCGAGCAGAGCGGAGAGCAAAGCGGCGAGCAAAGCGGAGAGCAGAGCGGCGAGCAAAGCGGCGAGCAAAGCGGCGAGCAGAGCGGCGAGCTAAGCGGCGAGCAAAGCGGCGAGCAAAGCGGAGAGCAGAGCGGAGAGCAGAGCGGCGAGCAAAGCGGAGAGCAGAGCGGCGAGCAAAGCGGCGAGCAGAGCGGAGAGCAAAGCGGAGAGCAGAGCGGCGAGCAAAGCGGCCAGCAGAGCGGAGAGCAAAGCGGCGAGCAAAGCGTAGAGCAAAGCGGCGAGCAGAGCGGAGAGCAGAGCGGCGAGTAAAGCGGCGAGCAAAACGGCGAGCAAAGCGGCGAGCAAAGCGGCGAGCAGAGCGGAGAGCAAAGCGGAGAGCAAAGCGGCGAGCAAAGCGGAGAGCAGAGCGGCGAGCAAAGCGGCGAGCAAAGCGGCTAGCAGAGCGGTGAGCAAAGCGGCGAGCAGAGCGGCGAGCAAAGCGGCGAGCGAAGCGGCGAGCGAAGCGACGAGCGTAGCGGCGAACGTAGCGGCGAGCAGAGCGGAGAGCAAAGCGGCGAGCGAAGCAACTAGAAAAACGGCGAGCAGAGCGGAGAGCAGAGCGGCGAGCAAAGTGGCGAGCGAAGCGGCGTGCAGAGCGGAGAGCAAAGCGGAGAGCGAAGCGGCGAGCAGAGCGGAGAGCAAAGCGGCGAGCAAATCGGCGAGCAGAGCGGAGAGCAAAGCGGAGAGCAAAGCGGCGTGCAGAGCGGCGAGAAGAGCGGAGAGCAAAGCGGCGAGCAAAGCGGCGAGCAGAGCGGCGAGCAGAGCGGCGAGCAGAGCGGCGAGCAGAGCGGAGAGCAAAGCGGCGAGGAAAGCGGCGAGCAAAGCGGAGAGCAGAACGGCGAGCAAAGCGGCGAGCTGAGCGGGGAGCAAAGCGTAGAGCAAAGCGGCGAGCAGAGCGGCGAGAAAACCGGAGAGCAAAGCGGCGAGCAAAGCGGAGAGCAGAGCGTCGAGCAAAGCGGAGAGCAGAGCGGCGAGCAAAGCGGCGAGCAATGCGGAGAGCAGAGCGGCGAGCAAAGCGGCGAGCAGAGCGGCGAGCAAAGCGGCGAGCAAAGCGGCGAGCAAAGCGGAGAGCAGAACGGCGAGCAAAGCGGAGAGCAAAGCGGAGAGCAAAGCGGAGAGCAGAGCGGCGAGCAGAGCGGCGAGAAGAGCGGAGAGCAAAGCGGAGAGCAACGCAGCGAGCAATGCGGAGAGCAGAGCGGCGAGCAAAGCGGCGAGCAGAGCGGAGAGCAAAGCGGCGAGCAGAGCGGAGAGCAGAGCGGCGAGCAAAGCGGCGAGCAAAGCGAAGAGCAACGCGGCGAGCATAGCGGAGAGCAGAGCGGCGAGCAAAGCGGCGAGCAAAGCGGAGAGCAAAGCGGCGAGCAAAGCGGAGAGCAATGCGGCGAGCAGAGCGGAGAGCAGAGCGGAGAGCAGAGCCGCGAGCAAAGCGGCGAGCAAAGCGGCGAGCAGAGCGGCGAGCAGAGCGGCGAGCAGAGCGGCGAGCAGAGCGTCGAGCAAAGCGGCGAGCAGAGCGGCGAGCAAAGCGGCGAGCAAAGCGGCGAGCAAAGCGGCGAGCAAAGCGGCGAGCAAAGCGGAGAGCAGTGCGGCGAGCAAAGCGGAGAGCAGAGCGGCGAGCAGAGCGGCGAGCAAAGCAGCGAGCAAAGCGGCGAGCAAAGCGTCGAGCAGAGCGGAGAGCAAAGCGGAGAGCAAAGCGGCAGGCAGAGCGGCGAGTAAAGCGGCGAGCAAAGCGGAGAGCAAAGCGGAGAGCAGAGCGGCGAGCAAAGCGGCGAGCAATGCGGCGAGCAAAGCGGCGAGCAAAGCGGCGAGCAAAGCGGAGAGCAAAGCGGAGAGCAGAGCGGCGAGCAAAGCGGCGAGCAAAGCGGCGAGCAAAGCGGCGAGCAAAGCGGCGAGCAAAGAGGCGAGCAGAGCGGAGAGCAAAGCGGAGAACAAAGCGGCGAACAGAGCGGAGAGCAGAGCGGCGAGCAAAGCGGCGAGCAAAGCGAAGAGCAAAGCGGAGAGCAGAGCGGCGAGCAGAGCGGCGAGCAAAGCGGCGAGCAAAACGGAGAGCAAAGCGGCGAGCAAGGCGGAGAGCAATGCGGCGAGCAGAGCGGAGAGCAGAGCGGCGAGCAAAGCGGCGAGCAAAGCGGTGAGCAGAGCGGAGAGCAAAGCGGAGAGCAAAGCGAAGAGCAGAGCGGCGAGCAAAGCGGCGAGCAAAGCGGCGAGCATAGCGGAGGGCAATGCGGAGAGCAAAGCGGCGAGCAGAGCGGAGAGCAGAGCGGCGAGCAAAGCGGCGAGCAAAGCGGAGAGCAGAGCGGCGAGCAAAGCGGAGAGCAAAGCGAAGAGCAGAGCGGCGAGCAAAGCGGCGAGCAAAGCGGCGAGCAAAGCGGCGAGCAAAGCGCCTAGCAAAGCGGCGAGCAGAGCGGAGAGCAAAGCGGCGAGCAAAGCGGAGAGCAGAGCGGCGAGCAAAGCGGAGAGCAAAGCGAAGAGCAGAGCGGCGAGCAAAGCGGCGAGCAAAGCGGCGAGCAAAGCGGCGAGCAAAGCGCCTAGCAAAGCGGCGAGCAGAGCGGAGAGCAAAGCGGAGAGCAAAGCGGCGAGCAGATCGGCGAGCAAAGCGGCGAGCAAAGCGGCGAGCACAGCGACGAGCAAAGCGGCGAGCAAAGCGGCGAGCAAAGCGGCGAGCAAAGCGGCGAGCAAAGCGGAGAGCAATGCGGAGAGCAAAGCGGCGAGCAAAGCGGAGAGCAGAGCGTCGAGCAAAGCGGAGAGCAGAGCGGCGAGCAAAGCGGCGAGCAAAGCGGAGAGCAGAGCGGCGAGCAAAGCGGCTAGCAAAGCGGCGAGCAGAGCGGCGAGCAGAGCGGGGAGCAGAGCGGCGAGCAAAGCGGCGAGCAAAGCGGCGAGCAAAGCGGAGAGCAGAGCGGCGAGCAAAGCGGAGAGCAAAGCGGCGAGCGAAGCGACGAGCGTAGCGGCGAGAGTAGCGGCGAGCAGAGCGGAGAACAAAGCGGCGAGCGAAGCAACTAGCAAAACGGCGAGCAGAGCGGAGAGCAGAGCGGCGAGCAAAGTGGCGAGCGAAGCGGCGTGCAGAGCGGAGAGCAAAGCGGCGAGCAAAGCGGCGAGCAAAGCGGAGAGCAGAGCGGCGAGCAAAGCGGCGAGCTGAGCGGGGAGCAAAGCGGAGAGCAAAGCGGCGAGCAGAGCGGCGAGAAAACCGGAGAGCAAAGCGGCGAGCAAAGCGGAGAGCAGAGCGTCGAGCAAAGCGGAGAGCAGAGCGGCGAGCAAAGCGGCGAGCAAAGCGGAGAGCAGAGCGGCGAGCAAAGCGGCGAGCAGAGCGGCGAGCAAAGCGGCGAGCAAAGCGGTGAGCAAAGCGGAGAGCAGAACGGCGAGCAAAGCGGCGAGCAAAGCGGAGAGCAGAGCGGAGAGCAGAGCGGCGAGCAGAGCGGAGAGCAAAGCGGAGAGCAACGCGGCGAGCAAAGCGAAGAGCAAAGCGGAGAGCAGAGCGGCGAGCAAAGCGGCGAGCAAAGCGGCGAGCAAAGCGGCGAGCAAAGCGGAGAGCAAAGCGGAGAGCAGAGCGGCGAGCAAAGCGGCGAGCAAAGCGGCGAGCAAAGCGGCGAGCAAAGCGGCGAGCAAAGAGGCGAGCAGAGCGGAGAGCAAAGCGGAGAGCAAAGCGGCGAGCAGAGCGGAGAGCAAAGCGGCGAGCAAATCGGCGGGCAGAGCGGAGAGCAAAGCGGAGAGCAAAGCGGCGTGCAGAGCGGCGAGCAGAGCGGAGAGCAAAGCGGCGAGCAAAGCGGCGAGCAGAGCGGCGAGCAGAGCGGCGAGCAGAGCGGAGAGCAAAGCGGCGAGCAAAGCGGCGAGCAAAGCGGAGAGCAGAGCGGCGAGCAAAGCGGCGAGCTGAGCGGGGAGCAAAGCGGAGAGCAAAGCGGCGAGCAGAGCGGCGAGCAAAGCGGCGAGCAAAGCGGCGAGCAAAGCGGCGAGCAGAGCGGCGAGCAAAGCGTCGAGCAAAGCGGCGAGCAAAGCGGAGAGCAGAACGGCGAGCAAAGCGGCGAGCAAAGCGGAGAGCAGAGCGGCGAGCAGAGCGGCGAGCAGAGCGGAGAGCAACGCGGAGAGCAACGCGGCGAGCAAAGCGAAGAGCAAAGCGGAGAGCAGAGCGGCGAGCAAAGCGGCGAGCAAAGCGGCGAGCAAAGCGGCGAGCAAAGCGGAGAGCAAAGCGGAGAGCAAAGCGGAGAGCAGAGCGGCGAGCAAAGCGGCGAGCAAAGCGGCGAGCAAAGCGGCGAGCAAAGAGGCGAGCAGAGCGGAGAGCAAAGCGGAGAGCAAAGCGGCGAGCAGAGCGGAGAGCAGAGCGGCGAGCAAAGCGGCGAGCAAAGCGAAGAGCAAAGCGGAGAGCAGAGCGGCGAGCAAGGCGGAGAGCAATGCGGCGAGCAGAGCGGAGAGCAGAGCGGCGAGCAAATCGGCGAGCAAAGCGGTGAGCAGAGCGGAGAGCAAAGCGGAGAGCAAAGCGAAGAGCAGAGCGGCGAGCAAAGCGGCGAGCAAAGCGGCGAGCAGAGCGGAGGGCAATGCGGAGAGCAAAGCGGCGAGCAGAGCGGAGAGCAGAGCGGCGAGCAAAGCGGCGAGCACAGCGACGAGCAAAGCGGCGAGCAAAGCGGCGAGCAAAGCGGCGAGCAAAGCGGCGAGCAAAGCGGCGAGCAAAGCGGCGAGCAAAGCGGCGAGCAAAGCGGCGAGCAAAGCGGAGAGCAGAGCGGCGAGCAAAGTGGAGAGCAGAGCGGAGAGCAAAGCGGCGAGCAAAGCGGCTAGCAGAGCGGCGAGAAAACCGGAGAGCAAAGCGGCGAGCAAAGCGGCGAGCAAAGCGGTGAGCAAAGCGGCGAGCAGAGCGGCGAGCAAAGCGGCGAGCAGAGCGGCGAGCAAAGCGGCGAGCAAAGCGGCGAGCAAAGCGGAGGGCAGAGCGGCGAGCAAAGCGGCGAGCAAAGCAGCGAGCAAAGCGGCGAGCAAAGCGTCGAGCAGAGCGGAGAGCAAAGCGGAGAGCAAAGCGGCGAGCAGAGCGGCGAGCAAAGCGGCGAGCAAAGCGGAGAGCAAAGCGGAGAGCAGAGCGGCGAGCAAAGCGGCGAGCAAAGCGGCGAGCAAAGCGGCGAGCAAAGCGGCGAGCAAAGCGGCGAGCAAAGCGGCGAACAAAGCGGCGAGCAGAGCGGAGAGCAAAGCGGAGAGCAAAGCGGCGAGCAGAGCGGAGGGCAATGCGGAGAGCAAAGTGGCGAGCAGAGCGGAGAGCAGAGCGGCGAGCAAAGCGGCGAGCAAAGCGGCGAGCAAAGCGGAGAGCAATGCGGAGAGCAAAGCGGCGAGCAAAGCAAAGCGGCGAGCAGAGCGGAGAGCAAAGCGGCGAGCAAAGCGGCGAGCAAAGCGGAGAGCAGAGCGGCGAGCAAAGTGGCGACCAAAGCGGAGAGCAGAGCGTCGAGCAAAGCGGATAGCAGAGCGGCGAGCAAAGCGGCGAGCAAAGCGGCGAGCAAAGCGGAGAGCAAAGCGGCGAGCAAAGCGGCGAGCAAAGCGGCGAGCAAAGCGGAGAGCAGAGCGGCGAGCAGAGCGGGGAGCAAAGCGGGGAGCAAAGCGGAGAGCAGAGCGGCGAGCAAAGCGGCGAGCAAAGCGGAGAGCAAAGCGGCGAGCAAAGCGGAGAGCAGAGCGGCGAGCAGAGCGGAGAGCAGAGCGGCGAGCAGAGCGGCGAGCAAAGCGGCGTGCAAAGCGGCGAGCAAAGCGGCGAGCAGAGCGGAGAGCAAAGCGGAGAGCAAAGCGGAGAGCAGAGCGGCGAGCAAAGCGGCGAGCAAAGCGGCGAGCAGAGCGGAGAGCAATGCGGAGAGCAAAGCGGCGAGCAGAGCGGCGAGCAAAGCGGTGAGCAGAGCGGTGAGCAGAGCGGAGAGCAAAGCGGAGAGCAAAGCGGAGAGCAGAGCGGCGAGCAAAGCGGCGAGCAATGCGACGAGCAGAGCGGAGAGCAAAGCGGAGAGCAAAGCGGCGAGCAGAGCGGAGAGCAGAGCGGCGAGCAAAGCGGAGAGCAATGCGGAGAGCAAAGCGGCGAGCAAAGCGGCGAGCAAAGCGGAGAGCAGAGCGGCGAGCAAAGCGGAGAGCAGAGCGGCGAGCAAAGCGGCGAGCAAAACGGCGAGCAAAGCGGCGAGCAGAGCGGCGAGCAGAGCGGAGAGCAAAGCGGAGAGCAAAGCGGCGAGCAAAGCGGAGAGCAGAGCGGCGAGCAAAGCGGCGAGCAAAGCGGCTAGCAGAGCGGTGAGCAAAGCGGCGAGCAGAGCGGCGAGCAAAGCGGCGAGCGAAGCGGCGAGCGAAGCGACGAGCGTAGCGGCGAGCGTAGCGGCGAGCAAAGCGGAGAGCAGAGCGGCGAGCAAAGCGGCGAGCAAAGCGGCTAGCAGAGCGGTGAGCAAAGCGGCGAGCAAAGCGGAGAGCAGAGCGGCGAGCAAAGCGGCGAGCAAAACGGCGAGCAAAGCGGCGAGCAGAGCGGGGAGCAGAGCGGAGAGCAAAGCGGAGAGCAAAGCGGCGAGCAAAGCGGAGAGCAGAGCGGCGAGCAAAGCGGCGAGCAAAGCGGCTAGCAGAGCGGTGAGCAAAGCGGCGAGCAGAGCGGCGAGCAAAGCGGCGAGCGAAGCGGCGAGCGAAGCGACGAGCGTAGCGGCGAGCGTAGCGGCGAGCAGAGCGGAGAACAAAGCGGCGAGCGAAGCAACTAGCAAAACGGCGATCGGAGCGGAGAGCAGAGCGGCGAGCAAAGTGGCGAGCGAAGCGGCGTGCAGAGCGGAGAGCAAAGCGGAGAGCGAAGCGGCGAGCAGAGCGGAGAGCAAAGCGTCGAGCAAAGCGGCGAGCAGAGCGGCGAGCAGAGCGGCGAGCAGAGCGGCGAGCAGAGCGGAGAGCAAAGTGGAGAGCAACGCGGCGAGCAAAGCGGAGAGCAGAGCGGCGAGCAAAGCGGCGAGCAAAGCGGCGAGCAGAGCGGAGAGCAAAGCGGCGAGCAGAGCGGAGAGCAGAGCGGCGAGCAAAGCGGCGAGCAAAGCGAAGATCAACGCGGCGAGCATATCGGAGAGCAGAGCGGCGAGCAAAGCGGCGAGCAAAGCGGCGAGCAAAGCGGAGAGCAAAGCGGCGAGCAAAGCGGAGAGCAGAGCGGAGAGCAGAGCGGAGAGCAGAGCGGCGAGCAAAGCGGCGAGCAAAGCGGCGAGCAGAGCGGCGAGCAGAGCGGCGAGCAGAGCGGCGAGCAGAGCGGCGAGCAAAGCGGCGAGCAGAGCGGCGAGCAAAGCGGCGAGCAAAGCGGCGAGCAAAGCGGAGAGCAGAGCGGCGAGCAAAGCGGAGAGCAGAGCGGCGAGCAGAGCGGCGAGCAAAGCAGCGAGCAAAGCGGCGAGCAAAGCGTCGAGCAGAGCGGAGAGCAAAGCGGAGAGCAAAGCGGCAGGCAGAGCGGCGAGCAAAGCGGCGAGCAAAGCGGAGAGCAAAGCGGAGAGCAGAGCGGCGAGCAAAGCGGCGAGCAAAGCGGCGAGCAAAGCGGCGAGCAAAGCGGAGAGCAAAGCGGAGAGCAGAGCGGCGAGCACAGCGGCGAGCAAAGCGGCGAGCAAAGCGGCGAGCAAAGCGGCGAGCAAAGCGGCGAGCAAAGCGGCGAGCAGAGCGGAGAGCAAAGCGGAGAGCAAAGCGGCGAGCAGAGCGGAGAGCAGAGCGGCGAGCAAAGCGGCGAGCAAAGCGAAGAGCAAAGCGGAGAGCAGAGCGGCGAGCAAAGCGGCGAGCAAAACGGAGAGCAAAGCGGCGAGCAAGGCGGAGAGCAATGCGGCGAGCAGAGCGGAGAGAAGAGCGGCGAGCAAAGCGGCGAGCAAAGCGGTGAGCAGAGCGGAGAGCAAAGCGGAGAGCAAAGCGAAGAGCAGAGCGGCGAGCAAAGCGGCGAGCAAAGCGGCGAGCAGAGCGGAGGGCAATGCGGAGAGCAAAGCGGCGAGCAGAGCGGAGAGCAGAGCGGCGAGCAAAGCGGCGAGCAAAGCGGCGAGCAAAGCGGTGAGCAAAGCGGCGAGCAGAGCGGCGAGCAAAGCGGCGAGCAGAGCGGCGAGCAAAGCGGCGAGCAAAGCGGCGAGCAAAGCGGAGGGCAGAGCGGCGAGCAAAGCGGCGAGCAAAGCAGCGAGCAAAGCGGCGAGCAAAGCGTCGAGCAGAGCGGAGAGCAAAGCGGAGAGCAAAGCGGCGAGCAGAGCGGCGAGCAAAGCGGCGAGCAAAGCGGAGAGCAAAGCGGAGAGCAGAGCGGCGAGCAAAGCGGCGAGCAAAGCGGCGAGCAAAGCGGCGAGCAAAGCGGCGAGCAAAGCGGCGAACAAAGCGGCGAGCAGAGCGGAGAGCAAAGCGGAGAGCAAAGCGGCGAGCAGAGCGGAGGGCAATGCGGAGAGCAAAGTGGCGAGCAGAGCGGAGAGCAGAGCGGCGAGCAAAGCGGCGAGCAAAGCGGCGAGCAAAGCGGAGAGCAATGCGGAGAGCAAAGCGGCGAGCAAAGCAAAGCGGCGAGCAGAGCGGAGAGCAAAGCGGCGAGCAAAGCGGCGAGCAAAGCGGAGAGCAGAGCGGCGAGCAAAGTGGCGACCAAAGCGGAGAGCAGAGCGTCGAGCAAAGCGGATAGCAGAGCGGCGAGCAAAGCGGCGAGCAAAGCGGCGAGCAAAGCGGAGAGCAAAGCGGCGAGCAAAGCGGCGAGCAAAGCGGCGAGCAAAGCGGAGAGCAGAGCGGCGAGCAGAGCGGGGAGCAAAGCGGGGAGCAAAGCGGAGAGCAGAGCGGCGAGCAAAGCGGCGAGCAAAGCGGAGAGCAAAGCGGCGAGCAAAGCGGAGAGCAGAGCGGCGAGCAGAGCGGAGAGCAGAGCGGCGAGCAGAGCGGCGAGCAAAGCGGCGTGCAAAGCGGCGAGCAAAGCGGCGAGCAGAGCGGAGAGCAAAGCGGAGAGCAAAGCGGAGAGCAGAGCGGCGAGCAAAGCGGCGAGCAAAGCGGCGAGCAGAGCGGAGAGCAATGCGGAGAGCAAAGCGGCGAGCAGAGCGGCGAGCAAAGCGGTGAGCAGAGCGGTGAGCAGAGCGGAGAGCAAAGCGGAGAGCAAAGCGGAGAGCAGAGCGGCGAGCAAAGCGGCGAGCAATGCGACGAGCAGAGCGGAGAGCAAAGCGGAGAGCAAAGCGGCGAGCAGAGCGGAGAGCAGAGCGGCGAGCAAAGCGGAGAGCAATGCGGAGAGCAAAGCGGCGAGCAAAGCGGCGAGCAAAGCGGAGAGCAGAGCGGCGAGCAAAGCGGAGAGCAGAGCGGCGAGCAAAGCGGCGAGCAAAACGGCGAGCAAAGCGGCGAGCAGAGCGGCGAGCAGAGCGGAGAGCAAAGCGGAGAGCAAAGCGGCGAGCAAAGCGGAGAGCAGAGCGGCGAGCAAAGCGGCGAGCAAAGCGGCTAGCAGAGCGGTGAGCAAAGCGGCGAGCAGAGCGGCGAGCAAAGCGGCGAGCGAAGCGGCGAGCGAAGCGACGAGCGTAGCGGCGAGCGTAGCGGCGAGCAGAGCGGAGAACAAAGCGGCGAGCGAAGCAACTAGCAAAACGGCGAGCAGAGCGGAGAGCAGAGCGGCGAGCAAAGTGGCGAGCGAAGCGGCGTGCAGAGCGGAGAGCAAAGCGGAGAGCGAAGCGGCGAGCAGAGCGGAGAGCAAAGCGTCGAGCAAAGCGGCGAGCAGAGCGGCGAGCAGAGCGGCGAGCAGAGCGGCGAGCAGAGCGGAGAGCAAAGCGGAGAGCAACGCGGCGAGCAAAGCGGAGAGCAGAGCGGCGAGCAAAGCGGCGAGCAAAGCGGCGAGCAGAGCGGAGAGCAAAGCGGCGAGCAGAGCGGAGAGCAGAGCGGAGAGCAGAGCGGCGAGCAAAGCGGCGAGCAAAGCGAAGATCAACGCGGCGAGCATAGCGGAGAGCAGAGCGGCGAGCAAAGCGGAGAGCAGAGCGGAGAGCAGAGCGGAGAGCAGAGCGGCGAGCAAAGCGGCGAGCAAAGCGGCGAGCAGAGCGGCGAGCAGAGCGGCGAGCAGAGCGGCGAGCAGAGCGGCGAGCAAAGCGGCGAGCAGAGCGGCGAGCAAAGCGGCGAGCAAAGCGGCGAGCAAAGCGGAGAGCAGAGCGGCGAGCAAAGCGGAGAGCAGAGCGGCGAGCAGAGCGGCGAGCAAAGCAGCGAGCAAAGCGGCGAGCAAAGCGTCGAGCAGAGCGGAGAGCAAAGCGGAGAGCAAAGCGGCAGGCAGAGCGGCGAGCAAAGCGGCGAGCAAAGCGGAGAGCAAAGCGGAGAGCAGAGCGGCGAGCAAAGCGGCGAGCAAAGCGGCGAGCAAAGCGGCGAGCAAAGCGGAGAGCAAAGCGGAGAGCAGAGCGGCGAGCACAGCGGCGAGCAAAGCGGCGAGCAAAGCGGCGAGCAAAGCGGCGAGCAGAGCGGAGAGCAAAGCGGAGAGCAAAGCGGCGAGCAGAGCGGAGAGCAGAGCGGCGAGCAAAGCGGCGAGCAAAGCGAAGAGCAAAGCGGAGAGCAGAGCGGCGAGCAAAGCGGCGAGCAAAACGGAGAGCAAAGCGGCGAGCAAGGCGGAGAGCAATGCGGCGAGCAGAGCGGAGAGAAGAGCGGCGAGCAAAGCGGCGAGCAAAGCGGTGAGCAGAGCGGAGAGCAAAGCGGAGAGCAAAGCGAAGAGCAGAGCGGCGAGCAAAGCGGCGAGCAAAGCGGCGAGCAGAGCGGAGGGCAATGAGGAGAGCAATGCGGCGAGCAAAGCGGAGAGCAGAGCGGCGAGCAAAGCGGCGAGCAAAGCGGCGAGCAGAGCGGCGAGCAGAGCGGGGAGCAAAGCGGCGAGCAAAGCGGCGAGCAAAGCGGAGAGCAGAGCGGTGAGCAAAGCGGAGAGCAAAGCGAAGAGCAGAGCGGCGAGCAAAGCGGCGAGCAAAGAGGCAAGCAAAGCGGCGAGCAAAGCGGCGAGCAGAGCGGAGAGCAAAGCGGAGAGCAAAGCTGCGAGCAGATCGGCGAGCAAAGCGGCGAGCAAAGCGGCGAGCAAAGCGGCGAGCAAAGCGGCGAGCTAAGCGGCGAGCAAAGCTGCGAGCAAAGCGGCGAGCAAAGCGGAGAGCAGAGCGGCGAGCAAAGCGGAAAGCAGAGCGGCGAGCAAAGCGGCGAGCAAAGCGGCGAGCAAAGCGGCTAGCAGAGCGGAGAGCAAAGCGGCGAGCAGAGCGGAGAGCAAAGCGGCGAGCAGAGCGGCGAGCAAAGCGGCGAGCGAAGCGGCGAGCGTAGCGGCGAGCAGATCTTAGAGCAAAGCGGCGAGCGAAGCGACGAGCAAAACGGCGAGCAGAGCGGAGAGCAGAGCGGCGAGCAAAGCGGCGAGCGAAGCGGCGTGCAGAGCGGAGAGCAAAGCGGAGAGCGAAGCGGCGAGCAGAGCGGAGAGCAAACCGGCGAGCAAATCGGCGAGCAGAGCGGAGAGCAAAGCGGCGTGCAGAGCGGAGAGCAAAGCGGCGAGCAGAGCGGCGAGCAGAGGGGCGAGCAGAGCGGAGAGCAAAGCGGCGAGCAAAGCGGAGAGCAGAGCGGCGAGCAAAGCGGCGAGCAAAGCAGCGAGCAGAGCGGCGAGCAAAGCGGCGAGCAAAGCGGCGAGCAAAGCGGAGAGCAGAGCAGCGAGCAAAGCGGAGAGCAAAGCGGAGAGCAGAGCGGCGAGCAGAGCGGCGAGCAGAGCGGAGAGCAAAGCGGAGAGCAACGCGGCGAGCAAAGCGGAGAGCAGAGCGGCGAGCAAAGCGGCGAGCAAAGCGGCGAGCAGAGCGGAGAGCAGAGCGGCGAGCAAAGCGGCGAGCAAAGCAAAGAGCAACGTGGCGAGCAAAGCGGAGAGCAGAGCGGCGAGCAAAACGGCGAGCAAAGCGGCGAGCAAAGCGGCGAGCAAAGCGGAGAGCAAAGCGGAGAGCAAAGCGGCGAGCAGAGCGGAGAGCATAGCGGAGAGCAGAGCGGCGAGCAAAGCGGCGAGCAAAGCGGCGAGCAAAGCGGTGAGCAGAGCGGCGAGCAGAGCGGCGAGCAGAGCGGCGAGCAAAGCGGCGAGCAAAGCGGCGAGCAAAGCGGAGAGCAGAGCGGCGAGCAAAGCGGAGAGCAGAGCGGCGAGCGAAGCGGCGAGCAAAGCGGCGAGCAGAGCGGAGAGCAGAGCGGCGAGCAAAGCGGCGAGCAAAGCGGCGAGCAAAGCGGCGAGCAGAGCGGAGAGCAAAGCGGAGAGCAAAGCGGCGAGCAGAGCGGAGAGCAGAGCGGAGAGCAGAGCGGCGAGCAAAGCGGCGAGCAAAGCGAAGAGCAAAGCGGCGAGCAAAGCGGAGAGCAGAGCGGCGAGCAAAGCGGCGAGCAAAGCGGCGAGCAAAGCGGCGAGCAAAACGGAGAGCAAAGCGGCGAGCAAGGCGGAGAGCAATGCGTCGAGCAGAGCGGAGAGCAGAGCGGCGAGCAAAGCGGCGAGCAAAGCGGCGAGCAAAGCGGCGAGCAAAGCGGCGAGCAAAGCGGCGAGCAAAGCGGCGAGCAAAGCGGCGAGCAAAGCGGAGAGAAGAGCGGCGAGCAAAGGGGAGAGCAGAGCGGAGAGCAAAGCGGCGAGAAAAGCGGCGAGCAAAGCGGCTAGCAGAGCGGAGAGCAAAGCGGCGAGCAGAGCGGCGAGCGAAGCGGCAAGCGTAGCGGCGAGCGTAGCGGCGAGCGTAGCGGCGAGCGTAGCGGCGAGCAGAGCTTAGAGCAAAGCGGCGAGCGAAGCGACGAGCAAAACGGCGAGCAGAGCGGAGAGCAGAGCGGCGAGCAAAGCGGCGAGCAGAGCGAAGAGCAAAGCGGCGAGCAGAGCGGCGAGCAGAGCGGCGAGCAAAGCGGCGAGCAAAGCGAAGAGCAGAGCGGCGAGCAAAGCGGCGAGCTGAGCGGGGAGCAAAGCGGAGAGGAAAGCGGCGAGCAGAGCGGCGAGAAAATTGGAGAGCAAAGCGGCGAGCAAAGCGGAGAGCAGAGCGTCGAGCAAAGCGGAGAGCAGAGCGGCGAGCAAAGCGGCGAGCAAAGCGGAGAGCAGAGCGGCGAGCAAAGCAGCGAGCAAAGCGGCGAGCAAAGCGGCGAGCAGAGCGGCGAGCAAAGCGGCGAGCAAAGAGGCGAGCAAAGCGGCGAGCAAAGCGGAGAGCAGAGCGGCGAGCAGAGCGGGGAGCAAAGCGGGGAGCAAAGCGGAGAGCAGAGCGGCGAGCAAAGCGGCGAGCAAAGCGGAGAGCAAAGCGGCGAGCAAAGCGGAGAGCAGAGCGGCGAGCAGAGCGGAGAGCAGAGCGGCGAGCAGAGCGGCGAGCAAAGCGGCGTGCAAAGCGGCGAGCAAAGCGGCGAGCAGAGCGGAGAGCACAGCGGAGAGCAAAGCGGAGAGCAGAGCGGCGAGCAAAGCGGCGAGCAAAGCGGCGAGCAGAGCGGAGAGCAATGCGGAGAGCAAAGCGGCGAGAAGAGCGGAGAGCAGAGCGGCGAGCAAAGCGGCGAGCAAAGCGGTGAGCAGAGCGGTGAGCAGAGCGGCGAGCAGAGCGGAGAGCAGAGCGGAGAGCAAAGCGGCGAGCAAAGCGGAGAGCAGAGCGGCGAGCAGAGCGGGGAGCAAAGCGGGGAGCAAAGCGGAGAGCAGAGCGGCGAGCAAAGCGGCGAGCAAAGCGGAGAGCAAAGCGGCGAGCAAAGCGGAGAGCAGAGCGGCGAGCAGAGCGGAGAGCAGAGCGGCGAGCAGAGCGGCGAGCAAAGCGGCGTGCAAAGCGGCGAGCAAAGCGGCGAGCAGAGCGGAGAGCAAAGCGGAGAGCAAAGCGGAGAGCAGAGCGGCGAGCAAAGCGGCGAGCAAAGCGGCGAGCAGAGCGGAGAGCAATGCGGAGAGCAAAGCGGCGAGCAGAGCGGAGAGCAGAGCGGCGAGCAAAGCGGCGAGCAAAGCGGTGAGCAGAGCGGTGAGCAGAGCGGAGAGCAAAGCGGAGAGCAAAGCGGAGAGCAGAGCGGCGAGCAAAGCGGCGAGCAATGCGACGAGCAGAGCGGAGAGCAAAGCGGAGAGCAAAGCGGCGAGCAGAGCGGAGAGCCGAGCGGCGAGCAAAGCGGAGAGCAATGCGGAGAGCAAAGCGGCGAGCAAAGCGGCGAGCAAAGCGGAGAGCAGAGCGGCGAGCAAAGCGGAGAGCAGAGCGGCGAGCAAAGCGGCGAGCAAAACGGCGAGCAAAGCGGCGAGCAAAGCGGCGAGCAGAGCGGAGAGCAAAGCGGAGAGCAAAGCGGCGAGCAAAGCGGAGAGCAGAGCGGCGAGCAAAGCGGCAAGCAAAGCGGCTAGCAGAGCGGTGAGCAAAGCTGCGAGCAGAGCGGCGAGCAAAGCGGCGAGCGAAGCGGCGAGCGAAGCGACGAGCGTAGCGGCGAGCGTAGCGGCGAGCAGAGCGGAGAGCAAAGCGGCGAGCGAAGCAACTAGCAAAACGGCGAGCAGAGCGGAGAGCAGAGCGGCGAGCAAAGTGGCGAGCGAAGCGGCGTGCAGAGCGGAGAGCAAAGCGGAGAGCGAAGCGGCGAGCAGAGCGGAGAGCAAAGCGGCGAGCAAATCGGCGAGCAGAGCGGAGAGCAAAGCGGAGAGCAAAGCGGCGTGCAGAGCGGCGAGCAGAGCGGAGAGCAAAGCGGCGAGCAAAGCGGCGAGCAGAGCGGCGAGCAGAGCGGCGAGCAGAGCGGAGAGCAAAGCGGCGAGCAAAGCGGCGAGCAAAGCGGAGAGCAGAGCGGCGAGCAAAGCGGCGAGCTGAGCGGGGAGCAAAGCGGAGAGCAAAGCGGCGAGCAGAGCGGCGAGAAAACCGGAGAGCAAAGCGGCGAGCAAAGCGGCGAGCAAAGCGGCGAGCAGAGCGGCGAGCAAAGCGTCGAGCAAAGCGGCAAGCAAAGCGGAGAGCAGAACGGAGAGCAAAGCGGAGAGCAAAGCGGAGAGCAGAGCGGCGAGCAGAGCGGCGAGCAGAGCGGAGAGCAAAGCGGAGAGCAACGCGGCGAGCAAAGCGGAGAGCAGAGCGGCGAGCAAAGCGGCGAGCAAAGCGGCGAGCAAAGCGGCGAGCAAAGCGGCGAGCAGAGCGGAGAGCAAAGCGGCGAGCAGAGCGGAGAGCAGAGCGGCGAGCAAAGCGGCGAGCAAAGCGAAGAGCAACGCGGCGAGCATAGCGGAGAGCAGAGCGGCGAGCAAAGCGGCGAGCAAAGCGGCGAGCAAAGCGGCGAGCAAAGCGGAGAGCAAAGCGGCGAGCAAAGCGGAGAGCAGAGCGGAGAGCAGAGCGGAGAGCAGAGCGGCGAGCAAAGCGGCGAGCAAAGCGGCGAGGAGAGCGGCGAGCAGAGCGGTGAGCAGAGCGGCGAGCAGAGCGGCGAGCAAAGCGGCGAGCAGAGCGGCGAGCAAAGCGGCGAGCAAAGCGGCGAGCAAAGCGGCGAGCAAAGCGGCGAGCAAAGCGGCGAGCAAAGCGGCGAGCAAAGCGGCGAGCAAAGCGGCGAGCAAAGCGGCGAGCAAAGCGGAGAGCAGAGCGGCGAGCAAAGCGGCGAGCAAAGCGGCGAGCAAAGCGGCTAGCAGAGCGGAGAGCAAAGCGGCGAGCAGAGCGGAGAGCAAAGCGGCGAGCAAAGCGGCGAGCAAAGCGGCGAGCAAAGCGGCGAGCAAAGCGGAGAGCAATGCGGAGAGCAAAGCGGCGAGCAAATCGGAGAGCAGAGCGTCGAGCAAAGCGGAGAGCAGAGCGGCGAGCAAAGCGGCGAGCAAAGCGGAGAGCAGAGCGGCGAGCAAAGCGGCGAGCAAAGCGGCGAGCAGAGCGGCGATCAGAGCGGCGAGCAAAGCGGAGAGCAGAGCGGCGAGCAAAGCGGAAAGCAGAGCGGCGAGCAAAGCGGCGAGCAAAGCGGCGAGCAAAGCGGCTAGCAGAGCGGAGAGCAAAGCGGCGAGCAGAGCGTAGAGCAAAGCGGCGAGCAGAGCGTAGAGCAAAGCGGCGAGCAGAGCGGCGAGCAAAGCGGCGAGCGAAGCGGCGAGCGTAGCGGCGAGCAGATCTTAGAGCAAAGCGGCGAGCGAAGCGACGAGCAAAACGGCGAGCAGAGCGGAGAGCAGAGCGGCGAGCAAAGCGGAGAGCGAAGCGGCGTGCAGAGCGGAGAGCAAAGCGGAGAGCGAAGCGGCGAGCAGAGCGGAGAGCAAACCGGCGAGCAAATCGGCGAGCAGAGCGGAGAGCAAAGCGGCGTGCAGAGCGGAGAGCAAAGCGGCGAGCAGAGCGGCGAGCAGAGCGGCGAGCAGAGCGGAGAGCAAAGCGGCGAGCAAAGCGGAGAGCAGAGCGGCGAGCAAAGCGGCGAGCTGAGCGGGGAGCAAAGCGGAGAGCAAAGCGGCGAGCAGAGCGGCGAGAAAACCGGAGAGCAAATCGGCGAGCAAAGCGGAGAGCAGAGCGTCGAGCAAAGCGGAGAGCAGAGCGGCGAGCAAAGCGGCGAGCAAAGCGGAGAGCAGAGCGGCGAGCAAAGCGGCGAGCAAAGCAGCGAGCAGAGCGGCGAGCAAAGCGGCGAGCAAAGCGGCGAGCAAAGCGGAGAGCAGAGCAGCGAGCAAAGCGGAGAGCAGAGCGGCGAGCAAAGCGGCGAGCAAAGCGGCGAGCAAAGCGGCGAGCAGAGCGGCGAGCAGAGCGGCGAGCAGAGCGGCGAGCAAAGCGGCGAGCAAAGCGGCGAGCAAAGCGGAGAGCAGAGCGGCGAGCAAAGCAGGGAGCAGAGCGGCGAGCGAAGCGGCGAGCAAAGCGGCGAGCAGAGCGGAGAGCAGAGCGGCGAGCAAAGCGGCGAGCAAAGCGGCGAGCAAAGCGGCGAGCAAAGCGGCGAGCAGAGCGGAGAGCAAAGCGGAGAGCAAAGCGGCGAGCAGAGCGGAGAGCAGAGCGGCGAGCAAAGCGGCGAGCAAAGCGAAGAGCAAAGCGGCGAGCAAAGCGGAGAGCAGAGCGGCGAGCAAAGCGGCGAGCAAAGCGGCGAGCAAAGCGGCGAGCAAAGCGGCGAGCAAAACGGAGAGCAAAGCGGCGAGCAAGGCGGAGAGCAATGCGGCGAGCAGAGCGGAGAGCAGAGCGGCGAGAAAGCGGCGAGCAAAGCGGCGAGCAAAGCGGCGAGCAAAGCGGCGAGCAAAGCGGAGAGAAGAGCGGCGAGCAAAGGGGAGAGCAGAGCGGAGAGCAAAGCGGCGAGAAAAGCGGCGAGCAAAGCGGCTAGCAGAGCGGAGAGCAAAGCGGCGAGCAGAGCGGCGAGCGAAGCGGCGAGCGAAGCGGCGAGCGTAGCGGCGAGCGTAGCGGCGAGCGTAGCTGCGAGCGTAGCGGCGAGCAGAGCTTAGAGCAAAGCGGCGAGCGAAGCGACGAGCAAAACGGCGAGCAGAGCGGAGATCAGAGCGGCGAGCAAAGCGGCGAGCAGAGCGGAGAGCAAAGCGGCGAGCAGAGCGGCGAGCAGAGCGGAGAGCAAAGCGGCGAGCAAAGCGAAGAGCAGAGCGGCGAGCAAAGCGGCGAGCTGAGGGGGAGCAAAGCGGAGAGAAAAGCGGCGAGCAGAGCGGCGAGAAAATTGGAGAGCAAAGCGGCGAGCAAAGCGGAGAGCAGAGCGTCGAGCAAAGCGGAGAGCAGAGCGGCGAGCAAAGCGGCGAGCAAAGCGGAGAGCAGAGCGGCGAGCAAAGCAGCGAGCAAAGCGGCGAGCAAAGCGGCGAGCAGAGCGGCGAGCAAAGCGGCGAGCAAAGAGGCGAGCAAAGCGGAGAGCAGAGCAGCGAGCAAAGCGGAGAGCAAAGCGGAGAGCAGAGCGGCGAGCAGAGAGGCGAGCAGAGCGGCGAGCAGAGCGGAGAGCAAAGCGGAGAGCAACGCGGCGAGCAAAGCGGAGAGCAGAGCGGCGAGCAAAGCGGCGAGCAAAGCGGCGAGCAAAGCGGCGAGCAGAGCGGAGAGCAAAGCGGCGAGCAGAGCGGAGAGCAGAGCGGCGAGCAAAGCGGCGAGCAAAGCGAAGAGCAACGCGGCGAGCAAAGCGGAGAGCAGAGCGGCGAGCAAAGCGGCGAGCAAAGCGGCGAGCAAAGCGGAGAGCAAAGCGGCGAGCAGAGCGGAGAGCAGAGCGGAGAGCAGAGCGGCGAGCAAAGCGGCGAGCAAAGCGGCGAGCAAAGCGGCGAGCAGAGCGGCGAGCAGAGCGGCGAGCAAAGCGGCGAGCAGAGCGGCGAGCAAAGCGGCGAGCAAAGCGGCGAGCAAAGCGGAGAGCAGAGCGGCGAGCAAAGCGGAGAGCAGAGCGGCGAGCAAAGCGGCGAGCAGAGCGGAGAGCAAAGCGGAGAGCAAAGCGGAGAGCAGAGCGGCGAGCAAAGCGGCGAGCAAAGCAGCGAGCAAAGCGGCGAGCAAAGCGTCGAGCAGAGCGTAGAGCAAAGCGGAGAGCAAAGCGGAGAGCAAAGCGGCGAGCAGAGCGGCGAGCAAAGCGGAGAGCAGAGCGGCGAGCAAAGCGGCGAGCAAAGCGGCGAGCAAAGCGGCGAGCAAAGCGGCGAGCAAAGCGGCGAGCAGAGCGGAGAGCAAAGCGGAGAGCAAAGCGGCGAGCAGAGCGGAGAGCAGAGCGGCGAGCAAAGCGGGGAGCAAAGCGAAGAGCAAAGCGGCGAGCAAAGCGGAGAGCAGAGCGGCGAGCAAAGCGGCGAGCAAAGCGGCGAGCAAAGCGGCGAGCAAAGCGGCGAGCAAAGCGGCGAGCAAAGCGGCGAGCAAAGCGGCGAGCAAAACGGAGAGCAAAGCGGCGAGCAAGGCGGAGAGCAATGCGGCGAGCAAAGCGGAGAGCAATGCGGAGAGCAAAGCGGCGAGCAAAGCAAAGCGGCGAGCAGAGCGGAGAGCAAAGCGGCGAGCAAAGCGGCGAGCAAAGCGGAGAGCAGAGCGGCGAGCAAAGCGGCGAGCAAAGCGGAGAGCAGAGCGTCGAGCAAAGCGGATAGCAGAGCGGCGAGCAAAGCGGCGAGCAAAGCGGCGAGCAAAGCGGAGATCAAAGCGGCGAGCAAAGCGGCGAGCAAAGCGGCGAGCAAAGCGGAGAGCAGAGCGGCGAGCAGAGCGGGGAGCAAAGCGGGGAGCAAAGCGGAGAGCAGAGCGGCGAGCAAAGCGGCGAGCAAAGCGGAGAGCAAAGCGGCGATCAAAGCGGAGAGCAGAGCGGCGAGCAGAGCGGAGAGCAGAGCGGCGAGCAGAGCGGCGAGCAAAGCGGCGTGCAAAGCGGCGAGCAAAGCGGCGAGCAGAGCGGAGAGCAAAGCGGAGAGCAAAGCGGAGAGCAGAGCGGCGAGCAAAGCGGCGAGCAAAGCGGCGAGCAGAGCGGAGAGTAATGCGGAGAGCAAAGCGTCGAGAAGAGCGGAGAGCAGAGCGGCGAGCAAAGCGGCGAGCAAAGCGGTGAGCAGAGCGGTGAGCAGAGCGGTGAGCAGAGCGGAGAGCAAAGCGGAGAGCAAAGCGGAGAGCAGAGCGGCGAGCAAAGCGGCGAGCAATGCGACGAGCAGAGCGGAGAGCAAAGCGGAGAGCAAAGCGGCGAGCAGAGCGGAGAGCAGAGCGGCGAGCAAAGCGGAGAGCAATGCGGAGAGCAAAGCGGCGAGCAAAGCGGCGAGCAAAGCGGAGAGCAGAGCGGCGAGCAAAGCGGAGAGCAGAGCGGCGAGCAAAGCGGCGAGCAAAACGGCGAGCAAAGCGGCGAGCAAAGCGGCGAGCAGAGCGGAGAGCAAAGCGGAGAGCAAAGCGGCGAGCAAAGCGGAGAGCAGAGCGGCGAGCAAAGCGGCAAGCAAAGCGGCTAGCAGAGCGGTGAGCAAAGCGGCGAGCAGAGCGGCGAGCAAAGCGGCGAGCGAAGCGACGAGCGTAGCGGCGAGCGTAGCGGCGAGCAGAGCGGAGAGCAAAGCGGCGAGCGAAGCAACTAGCAAAACGGCGAGCAGAGCGGAGAGCAGAGCGGCGAGCAAAGTGGCGAGCGAAGCGGCGTGCAGAGCGGAGAGCAAAGCGGAGAGCGAAGCGGCGAGCAGAGCGGAGAGCAAAGCGGCGAGCATATCGGCGAGCAGAGCGGAGAGCAAAGCGGAGAGCAAAGCGGCGTGCAGAGCGGCGAGCAGAGCGGAGAGCAAAGCGGCGAGCAAAGCGGCGAGCAGAGCGGCGAGCAGAGCGGCGAGCAGAGCGGAGAGCAAAGCGGCGAGCAAAGCGGCGAGCAAAGCGGAGAGCAGAGCGGCGAGCAAAGCGGCGAGCTGAGCGGGGAGCAAAGCGGAGAGCAAAGCGGCGAGCAGAGCGGCGAGAAAACCGGAGAGCAAAGCGGCGAGCAAAGCGGCGAGCAAAGCGGCGAGCAGAGCGGCGAGCAAAGCGTCGAGCAAAGCGGCGAGCAAAGCGGAGAGCAGAACGGAGAGCAAAGCGGAGAGCAAAGCGGAGAGCAGAGCGGCGAGCAGAGCGGCGAGCAGAGCGGAGAGCAAAGCGGAGAGCAACGCGGCGAGCAAAGCGGAGAGCAGAGCGGCGAGCAAAGCGGCGAGCAAAGCGGCGAGCAAAGCGGCGAGCAGAGCGGAGAGCAAAGCGGCGAGCAGAGCGGAGAGCAGAGCGGCGAGCAAAGCGGCGAGCAAAGCGAAGAGCAACGCGGCGAGCATAGCGGAGAGCAGAGCGGCGAGCAAAGCGGCGAGCAAAGCGGCGAGCAAAGCGGCGAGCAAAGCGGAGAGCAAAGCGGCGAGCAAAGCGGAGAGCAGAGCGGAGAGCAGAGCGGAGAGCAGAGCGGCGAGCAAAGCGGCGAGCAAAGCGGCGAGCAGAGCGGCGAGCAGAGCGGTGAGCAGAGCGGCGAGCAGAGCGGCGAGCAAAGCGGCGAGCAGAGCGGCGAGCAAAGCGGCGAGCAAAGCGGCGAGCAAAGCGGCGAGCAAAGCGGCGAGCAAAGCGGCGAGCAAAGCGGCGAGCAAAGCGGCGAGCAAAGCGGCGAGCAAAGCGGCGAGCAAAGCGGCGAGCAAAGCGGCGAGCAAAGCGGAGAGCAGAGCGGCGAGCAAAGCGGCGAGCAAAGCGGCGAGCAAAGCGGCTAGCAGAGCGGAGAGCAAAGCGGCGAGCAGAGCGGAGAGCAAAGCGGCGAGCAAAGCGGCGAGCAAAGCGGCGAGCAAAGCGGCGAGCAAAGCGGAGAGCAATGCGGAGAGCAAAGCGGCGAGCAAATCGGAGAGCAGAGCGTCGAGCAAAGCGGAGAGCAGAGCGGCGAGCAAAGCGGCGAGCAAAGCGGAGAGCAGAGCGGCGAGCAAAGCGGCGAGCAAAGCGGCGAGCAGAGCGGCGAGCAGAGCGGCGAGCAGAGCGGCGAGCAAAGCGGAGAGCAGAGCGGCGAGCAAAGCGGAAAGAAGAGCGGCGAGCAAAGCGGCGAGCAAAGCGGCTAGCAGAGCGGAGAGCAAAGCGGCGAGCAGAGCGTAGAGCAAAGCGGCGAGCAGAGCGGCGAGCAAAGCGGCGAGCGAAGCGGCGAGCGTAGCGGCGAGCAGATCTTAGAGCAAAGCGGCGAGCGAAGCGACGAGCAAAACGGCGAGCAGAGCGGAGAGCAGAGCGGCGAGCAAAGCGGAGAGCGAAGCGGCGTGCAGAGCGGAGAGCAAAGCGGAGAGCGAAGCGGCGAGCAGAGCGGAGAGCAAACCGGCGAGCAAATCGGCGAGCAGAGCGGAGAGCAAAGCGGCGTGCAGAGCGGAGAGCAAAGCGGCGAGCAGAGCGGCGAGCAGAGCGGCGAGCAGAGCGGCGAGCAGAGCGGAGAGCAAAGCGGCGAGCAAAGCGGAGAGCAGAGCGGCGAGCAAAGCAGCGAGCTGAGCGGGGAGCAAAGCGGAGAGCAAAGCGGCGAGCAGAGCGGCGAGAAAACCGGAGAGCAAATCGGCGAGCAAAGCGGAGAGCAGAGCGTCGAGCAAAGCGGAGAGCAGAGCGGCGAGCAAAGCGGCGAGCAAAGCGGAGAGCAGAGCGGCGAGCAAAGCGGCGAGCAAAGCAGCGAGCAGAGCGGCGAGCAAAGCGGCGAGCAAAGCGGCGAGCAAAGCGGAGAGCAGAGCAGCGAGCAAAGCGGAGAGCAGAGCGGCGAGCAAAGCGGCGAGCAAAGCGGCGAGCAAAGCGGTGAGCAGAGCGGCGAGCAGAGCGGCGAGCAGAGCGGCGAGCAAAGCGGCGAGCAAAGCGGCGAGCAAAGCGGAGAGCAGAGCGGCGAGCAAAGCGGAGAGCAGAGCGGCGAGCGAAGCGGCGAGCAAAGCGGCGAGCAGAGCGGAGAGCAGAGCGGCGAGCAAAGCGGCGAGCAAAGCGGCGAGCAAAGCGGCGAGCAGAGCGGAGAGCAAAGCGGAGAGCAAAGCGGCGAGCAGAGCGGAGAGCAGAGCGGCGAGCAAAGCGGCGAGCAAAGCGGCGAGCAAAGCGAAGAGCAAAGCGGCGAGCAGAGCGGCGAGCAGAGCGGCGAGCAAAGCGGCGAGCAAAGCGGCGAGCAAAGCGGCGAGCAAAACGGAGAGCAAAGCGGCGAGCAAGGCGGAGAGCAATGCGGCGAGCAGAGCGGAGAGCAGAGCGGCGAGCAGAGCGGCGAGCAAAGCGGCGAGCAAAGCGGCGAGCAAAGCGGCGAGCAAAGCGGCGAGCAAAGCGGCGAGCAAAGCGGCGAGCAAAGCGGAGAGAAGAGCGGCGAGCAAAGGGGAGAGCAGAGCGGAGAGCAAAGCGGCGAGAAAAGCGGCGAGCAAAGCGGCTAGCAGAGCGGAGAGCAAAGCGGCGAGCAGAGCGGCGAGCGAAGCGGCGAGCGTAGCGGCGAGCGTAGCGGCGAGCGTAGCGGCGAGCGTAGCTGCGAGCGTAGCGGCGAGCAGAGCTTAGAGCAAAGCGGCGAGCGAAGCGACGAGCAAAACGGCGAGCAGAGCGGAGATCAGAGCGGCGAGCAAAGCGGCGAGCAGAGCGGAGAGCAAAGCGGCGAGCAGAGCGGCGAGCAGAGCGGAGAGCAAAGCGGCGAGCAAAGCGAAGAGCAGAGCGGCGAGCAAAGCGGCGAGCTGAGCGGGGAGCAAAGCGGAGAGAAAAGCGGCGAGCAGAGCGGCGAGAAAATTGGAGAGCAAAGCGGCGAGCAAAGCGGAGAGCAGAGCGTCGAGCAAAGCGGAGAGCAGAGCGGCGAGCAAAGCGGCGAGCAAAGCGGAGAGCAGAGCGGCGAGCAAAGCAGCGAGCAAAGCGGCGAGCAAAGCGGCGAGCAGAGCGGCGAGCAAAGCGGCGAGCAAAGAGGCGAGCAAAGCGGAGAGCAGAGCAGCGAGCAAAGCGGAGAGCAAAGCGGAGAGCAGAGCGGCGAGCAGAGAGGCGAGCAGAGCGGCGAGCAGAGCGGAGAGCAAAGCGGAGAGCAACGCGGCGAGCAAAGCGGAGAGCAGAGCGGCGAGCAAAGCGGCGAGCAAAGCGGCGAGCAAAGCGGCGAGCAGAGCGGAGAGCAAAGCGGCGAGCAGAGCGGAGAGCAGAGCGGCGAGCAAAGCGGCGAGCAAAGCGAAGAGCAACGCGGCGAGCAAAGCGGAGAGCAGAGCGGCGAGCAAAGCGGCGAGCAAAGCGGCGAGCAAAGCGGCGAGCAAAGCGGAGAGCAAAGCGGCGAGCAGAGCGGAGAGCAGAGCGGAGAGCAGAGCGGCGAGCAAAGCGGCGAGCAAAGCGGCGAGCAAAGCGGCGAGCAGAGCGGCGAGCAGAGCGGCGAGCAAAGCGGCGAGCAGAGCGGCGAGCAAAGCGGCGAGCAAAGCGGCGAGCAAAGCGGAGAGCAGAGCGGCGAGCAAAGCGGAGAGCAGAGCGGCGAGCAAAGCGGCGAGCAGAGCGGAGAGCAAAGCGGAGAGCAAAGCGGAGAGCAGAGCGGCGAGCAAAGCGGCGAGCAAAGCAGCGAGCAAAGCGGCGAGCAAAGCGTCGAGCAGAGCGGAGAGCAAAGCGGAGAGCAAAGCGGAGAGCAAAGCGGCGAGCAGAGCGGCGAGCAAAGCGGAGAGCAGAGCGGCGAGCAAAGCGGCGAGCAAAGCGGCGAGCAAAGCGGCGAGCAAAGCGGCGAGCAAAGCGGCGAGCAAAGCGGCGAGCAGAGCGGAGAGCAAAGCGGAGAGCAAAGCGGCGAGCAGAGCGGAGAGCAGAGCGGCGAGCAAAGCGGGGAGCAAAGCGAAGAGCAAAGCGGCGAGCAAAGCGGAGAGCAGAGCGGCGAGCAAAGCGGCGAGCAAAGCGGCGAGCAAAGCGGCGAGCAAAGCGGCGAGCAAAGCGGCGAGCAAAGCGGCGAGCAAAGCGGCGAGCAAAGCGGCGAGCAAAGCGGCGAGCAAAGCGGCGAGCAAAGCGGCGAGCAAAACGGAGAGCAAAGCGGCGAGCAAGGCGGAGAGCAATGCGGCGAGCAAAGCGGAGAGCAATGCGGAGAGCAAAGCGGCGAGCAAAGCAAAGCGGCGAGCAGAGCGGAGAGCAAAGCGGCGAGCAAAGCGGCGAGCAAAGCGGAGAGCAGAGCGGCGAGCAAAGCGGCGAGCAAAGCGGAGAGCAGAGCGTCGAGCAAAGCGGATAGCAGAGCGGCGAGCAAAGCGGCGAGCAAAGCGGCGAGCAAAGCGGAGATCAAAGCGGCGAGCAAAGCGGCGAGCAAAGCGGCGAGCAAAGCGGCGAGCAAAGCGGAGAGCAGAGCGGCGAGCAGAGCGGGGAGCAAAGCGGGGAGCAAAGCGGAGAGCAGAGCGGCGAGGAAAGCGGCGAGCAAAGCGGAGAGCAAAGCGGCGATCAAAGCGGAGAGCAGAGCGGCGAGCAGAGCGGAGAGCAGAGCGGCGAGCAGAGCGGCGAGCAAAGCGGCGTGCAAAGCGGCGAGCAAAGCGGCGAGCAGAGCGGAGAGCAAAGCGGAGAGCAAAGCGGAGAGCAGAGCGGCGAGCAAAGCGGCGAGCAAAGCGGCGAGCAGAGCGGAGAGCAATGCGGAGAGCAAAGCGGCGAGATGAGCGGAGAGCAGAGCGGCGAGCAAAGCGGCGAGCAAAGCGGTGAGCAGAGCGGTGAGCAGAGCGGTGAGCAGAGCGGAGAGCAAAGCGGAGAGCAAAGCGGAGAGCAGAGCGGCGAGCAAAGCGGCGAGCAATGCGACGAGCAGAGCGGAGAGCAAAGCGGGGAGCAAAGCGGCGAGCAGAGCGGAGAGCAGAGCGGCGAGCAAAGCGGAGAGCAATGCGGAGAGCAAAGCGGCGAGCAAAGCGGCGAGCAAAGCGGAGAGCAGAGCGGCGAGCAAAGCGGAGAGCAGAGCGGCGAGCAAAGCGGCGAGCAAAACGGCGAGCAAAGCGGCGAGCAAAGCGGCGAGCAGAGCGGAGAGCAAAGCGGAGAGCAAAGCGGCGAGCAAAGCGGAGAGCAGAGCGGCGAGCAAAGCGGCGAGCAAAGCGGCTAGCAGAGCGGTGAGCAAAGCGGCGAGCAGAGCGGCGAGCAAAGCGGCGAGCGAAGCGGCGAGCGAAGCGACGAGCGTAGCGGCGAGCGTAGCGGCGAGCAGAGCGGAGAGCAAAGCGGCGAGCAAAGCGGCGAGCGAAGCAACTAGCAAAACGGCGAGCAGAGCGGAGAGCAGAGCGGCGAGCAAAGTGGCGAGCGAAGCGGCGTGCAGAGCGGAGAGCAAAGCGGAGAGCGAAGCGGCGAGCAGAGCGGAGAGCAAAGCGGCGAGCAAATCGGCGAGCAGAGCGGAGAGCAAAGCGGAGAGCAAAGCGGCGTGCAGAGCGGCGAGCAGAGCGGAGAGCAAAGCGGCGAGCAAAGCGGCGAGCAAAGCGGCGAGCAAAGCGGAGAGCAGAGCGGCGAGCAAAGCGGCGAGCTGAGCGGGGAGCAAAGCGGAGAGCAAAGCGGCGAGCAGAGCGGCGAGAAAACCGGAGAGCAAAGCGGCGAGCAAAGCGGCGAGCAAAGCGGCGAGCAGGGCGGCGAGCAAAGCGTCGAGCAAAGCGGCGAGCAAAGCGGAGAGCAGAACGGCGAGCAAAGCGGAGAGCAAAGCGGAGAGCAGAGCGGCGAGCAGAGCGGCGAGCAGAGCGGAGAGCAAAGCGGAGAGCAACGCGGCGAGCAAAGCGGAGAGCAGAGCGGCGAGCAAAGCGGCGAGCAAAGCGGCGAGCAGAGCGGAGAGCAAAGCGGCGAGCAGAGCGGAGAGCAGAGCGGCGAGCAAAGCGGCGAGCAAAGCGAAGAGCAACGCGGCGAGCATAGCGGAGAGCAGAGCGGCGAGCAAAGCGGCGAGCAAAGCGGCGAGCAAAGCGGCGAGCAAAGCGGAGAGCAAAGCGGCGAGCAAAGCGGAGAGCAGAGCGGAGAGCAGAGCGGAGAGCAGAGCGGCGAGCAAAGCGGCGAGCAAAGCGGCGAGCAGAGCGGCGAGCAGAGCGGTGAGCAGAGCGGCGAGCAGAGCGGCGAGCAAAGCGGCGAGCAGAGCGGCGAGCAAAGCGGCGAGTAAAGCGGCGAGCAAAGCGGCGAGCAAAGCGGCGAGCAAAGCGGAAAGCAGAGCGGCGAGCAAAGCGGAGAGCAGAGCGGCGAGCAGAGCGGCGAGCAAAGCAGCGAGCAAAGCGGCGAGCAAAGCGTCGAGCAGAGCGGAGAGCAAAGCGGAGAGCAAAGCGGCAGGCAGAGCGGCGAGCAAAGCGGCGAGCAAAGCGGAGAGCAGAGCGGCGAGCAAAGCGGCGAGCAAAGCGGCGAGCAAAGCGGCGAGCAAAGCGGCGAGCTAAGCGGAGAGCAAACCGGAGAGCAGAGCGGCGAGCACAGCGGCGAGCAAAGCGGCGAGCAAAGCGGCGAGCAAAGCGGCGAGCAGAGCGGAGAGCAAAGCGGAGAGCAAAGCGGCGAGCAGAGCGGAGAGCAGAGCGGCGAGCAAAGCGGCGAGCAAAGCGAAGAGCAAAGCGGAGAGCAGAGCGGCGAGCAAAGCGGCGAGCAAAACGGAGAGCAAAGCGGCGAGCAAGGCGGAGAGCAATGCGGCGAGCAGAGCGGAGAGCAGAGCGGCGAGCAAAGCGGCGAGCAAAGCGGTGAGCAGAGCGGAGAGCAAAGCGGAGAGCAAAGCGAAGAGCAGAGCGGCAAGCAAAGCGGCGAGCAAAGCGGTGAGCAGAGCGGAGGGCAATGCGGAGAGCAAAGCGGCGAGCAGAGCGGAGAGCAGAGCGGCGAGCAAAGCGGCGAGCAAAGCGGCGAGCAAAGCGGCGAGCAAAGCGGCGAGCAAAGCGGAGAGCAATGCGGAGAGCAAAGCGGCGAGCAAAGCGGAGAGCAGAGCGTCGAGCAAAGCGGAGAGCAGAGCGGCGAGCAAAGCGGCGAGCAAAGCGGAGAGCAGAGCGGCGAGCAAAGGGCGAGCAAAGCGGCGAGCAGAGCGACGAGCAGAGCGGGGAGCAAAGCGGCGAGCAAAGCGGCGAGCAAAGCGGCGAGCAAAGCGGCGAGCAAAGCGGAGAGCAGAGCGGTGAGCAAAGCGGAGAGCAAAGCGAAGAGCAGAGCGGCGAGCAAAGCGGCGAGCAAAGCGGCGAGCAAAGCGGCGAGAAGAGCGGAGAGCAAAGCGGAGAGCAAAGCGGCGAGCAGATCGGCGAGCAAAGCGGCGAGCAAAGCGGCGAGCAAAGCGACGAGCAAAGCGGCGAACAAAGCGGCGAGCAAAGCGGCGAGCAAAGCGGCGAGCAAAGCGGCGAGCAAAGCGGAGAGCAGAGCGGCGAGCAAAGCGGAGAGCAGAGAGGCGAGCAAAGCGGCGAGCAAAGCGGCGAGCAAAGCGGCTAGCAGAGCGGAGAGCAAAGCGGCGAGCAGAGCGGAGAGCAAAGCGGCGAGCAGAGCGGCGAGCAAAGCGGCGAGCGAAGCGGCGAGCGTAGCGGCGAGCAGAGCTTACAGCAAAGCGGCGAGCGAAGCGACGAGCAAAACGGCGAGCAGAGCGGAGAGCAGAGCGGCGAGCAAAGCGGCGAGCGAAGCGGCGTGCAGAGCGGAGAGCAAAGCGGAGAGCGAAGCGGCGAGCAGAGCGGAGAGCAAACCGGCGAGCAAATCGGCGAGCAGAGCGGAGAGCAAAGCGGAGAGCAAAGCGGCGTGCAGAGCGGCGAGCAGAGCGGAGAGCAAAGCGGCGAGCAAAGCGGAGAGCAGAGCGGCGAGCAAAGCGGCGAGCTGAGCGGGGAGCAAAGCGGAGAGCAAAGCGGCGAGCAGAGCGGCGCGAATACCGGAGAGCAAAGCGGCGAGCAAAGCGGAGAGCAGAGCGTCGAGCAAAGCGGAGAGCAGAGCGGCGAGCAAAGCGGCGAGCAAAGCGGAGAGCGGAGCGGCGAGCAAAGCGGCGAGCAAAGCGGCGAGCAGAGCGGCGAGCATAGCGGCGAGCAAAGCGGCCAGCAAAGCGGAGAGCAGAGCAGCGAGCAAAGCGGAGAGCAAAGCGGAGAGCAGAGCGGCGAGCAGAGCGGCGAGCAGAGCGGCGAGTAGAGCGGAGAGCAAAGCGGAGAGCAACGCGGCGAGCAAAGCGGAGAGCAGAGCGGCGAGCAAAGCGGCAAGCAAAGCGGCGAGCAGAGCGGAGAGCAGAGCGGCGAGCAAAGCGGCGAGCAAAGCGAAGAGCAACGCGGCGAGCAAAGCGGAGAGCAGAGTGGCGAGCAAAACGGCGAGCAAAGCGGCGAGCAAAGCGGAGAGCAAAGCGGCGAGCAGAGCGGAGAGCATAGCGGAGAGCAGAGCGGCGAGCAAAGCGGCGAGCAAAGCGGCGAGCAAAGCGGTGAGCAGAGCGGCGAGCAGAGCGGCGAGCAGAGCGGCGAGCAAAGCGGCGAGCAGAGCGGCGAGCAAAGCGGCGAGCAGAGCGGCGAGCAAAGCGGCGAGCAAAGCGGCGAGCAAAGCGGCGAGCAAAGCGGAGAGCAGAGCGGCGAGCAAAGCGGAGAGCAGAGCGGCGAGCGAAGCGGCGAGCAAAGCGGCGAGCAGAGCGGAGAGCAAAGCGGCGAGCAAAGCGGCGAGCAGAGCGGAGAGCAAAGCGGAGAGCAAAGCGGCGAGCAGAGCGGAGAGCAGAGCGGCGAGCAAAGCGGCGAGCAAAGCGAAGAGCAAAGCGGCGAGCAAAGCGGAGAGCAGAGCGGCGAGCAAAGCGGCGAGCAAAGCGGCGAGCAAAGCGGCGAGCAAAGCTGCGAGCAAAGCTGCGAGCAAAACGGAGAGCAAAGCGGCGAGCAAGGCGGAGAGCAATGCGGCGAGCAGAGCGGAGAGCAGAGCGGCGAGCAAAGCGGCGAGCAAAGCGGCGAGCAAAGCGGCGAGCAAAGCGGCGAGCAAAGCGGCGAGCAAAGAGGCGAGCAAAGCGGCGAGCAAAGCGGAGAGCAGAGCGGCGAGCAAAGTGGAGAGCAGAGCGGAGAGCAAAGCGGCGAGCAAAGCGGCGAGCAAAGCGGCTAGCAGAGCGGAGAGCAAAGCGGCGAGCAGAGCGGCGAGCAAAGCGGCGAGCGAAGCGGCGAGCGTAGCGGCGAGCGTAGCGGCGAGCAGAGCTTAGAGCAAAGCGGCGAGCGAAGCGACGAGCAAAACGGCGAGCAGAGCGGAGAGCAGAGCGGCGAGCAAAGCGGCGTGCAGAGCGGAGAGCAAAGCGGAGAGCGAAGCGGCGAGCAGAGCGGAGAGCAAAGCGGCGAGCAAATCGGCGAGCAGAGCGGAGAGCAAAGCGGAGAGCAAAGCGGCGTGCTGAGCGGCGAGCAGAGCGGAGAGCAAAGCGGCGAGCAGAACGGCGAGCAGAGCGGCGAGCAGAGCGTAGAGCAAAGCGGCGAGCAAAGCGGAGAGCAGAGCGGCGAGCAAAGCGGCGAGCTGAGTGGGGAGCAAAGCGGAGAGCAAAGCGGCGAGCAGAGCGGCGAGAAAATTGGAGAGCAAAGCGGCGAGCAAAGCGGAGAGCAGAGCGGCGAGCAAAGCGGCGAGCAAAGCGGAGAGCAGAGCGGCGAGCAAAGCGGCGAGCAAAGCGGCGAGCAGAGCGGCGAGCAAAGCGGCGAGCAAAGCGGAGAGCAGAGCAGCGAGCAAAGCGGAGAGCAAAGCGGAGAGCAGAGCGGCGAGCAGAGCGGCGAGCAGAGCGGCGAGCAGAGCGGAGAGCAAAGCGGAGAGCAACGCGGCGAGCAAAGCGGAGAGCAGAGCGGCGAGCAAAGCGGCGAGCAAAGCGGCGAGCAAAGCGGAGAGCAAATACGAGCAGAGCGGGGAGCAGAGCGGAGAGCAGAGCGGCGAGCAAAGCGGCGAGCAAAGCGGCGAGCAAAGCGGTGAGCAGAGCGGCGAGCAGAGCGGCGAGCAAAGCGGCGAGCAGAGCGGCGAGCAAAGCGGCGAGCAGAGCGGCGAGCGAAGCGGTGAGCAAAGCGGCGAGCAAAGCGGAGAGCAGAGCGGCGAGCAAAGCGGAGAGCAGAGCGGCGAGCGAAGCGGCGAGCAAAGCGGCGAGCAGAGCGGAGAGCAAAGCGGAGAGCAAAGCGGAGAGCAGAGCGGCGAGCAAAGCGGCGAGCAAAGCAGCGAGCAATGCGGCGAGCAAAGCGTCGAGCAGAGCGGAGAGCAAAGCGGAGAGCAAAGCGGCGAGCAGAGCGGCGAGCAATGCGGCGAGCAAAGCGGAGAGCAAAGCGGAGAGCAGAGCGGCGAGCAGAGCGGCGAGCAAAGCGGCGAGCAAAGCGGCGAGCAAAGCGGCGAGCAAAGCGGCGAGCAGAGCGGAGAGCAAAGCGGAGAGCAAAGCGGCGAGCAGAGCGGAGAGCAGAGCGGCGAGCAAAGCGGCGAGCAAAGCGAAGAGCAAAGCGGCGAGCAAAGCGGAGAGCAGAGCGGCGAGCAAAGCGGCGAGCAAAGCGGCGAGCAAAGCGGCGAGCAAAGCGGCGAGCAAAGCGGCGAGCAAAGCGGCGAGCAAAACGGAGAGCAAAGCGGCGAGCAAGGCGGAGAGCAATGCGGCGAGCAGAGCGGAGAGCAGAGCGGCGAGCAAAGCGGCGAGCAAAGCGGCGAGCAAAGCGGTGAGCAGAGCGGAGAGCAGAGCGGAGAGCAAAGCGAAGAGCAGAGCGGCGAGCAAAGCGGCGAGCAGAGCGGAGGGCAATGCGAAGAGCAAAGCGGCGAGCAGAGCGGAGAGCAGAGCGGCGAGCAAAGCGGCGAGCAAAGCGGCGAGCAAAGCGGAGAGCAATGCGGAGAGCAAAGCGGCGAGCAAAGCAAAGCGGCGAGCAGAGCGGAGAGCAAAGCGGCGAGCAAAGCGGCGAGCAAAGCGGAGAGCAGAGCGGCGAGCAAAGCGGCGAGCAAAGCGGCGAGCAAAGCGGAGAGCAGAGCGGCGAGCAAAGCGGCGAGCAAAGCGGAGAGCAGAGCGTCGAGCAAAGCGGATAGCAGAGCGGCAAGCAAAGCGGCGAGCAAAGCGGCGAGCAAAGCGGCGAGCAAAGCGGCGAGCAAAGCGGAGAGCAAAGCGGCGAGCAAAGCGGCGAGCAAAGCGGCGAGCAAAGCGGAGAGCAGAGCGGCGAGCAGAGCGGGGAGCAAAGCGGGGAGCAAAGCGGAGAGCAGAGCGGCGAGCAAAGCGGCGAGCAAAGCGGAGAGCAAAGCGGAGAGCAAAGCGGCGAGCAAAGCGGAGAGCAGAGCGGCGAGCAGAGCGGAGAGCAGAGCGGCGAGCAGAGCGGCGAGCAAAGCGGCGTGCAAAGCGGCGAGCAAAGCGGCGAGCAGAGCGGAGAGCAAAGCGGAGAGCAAAGCGGAGAGCAGAGCGGCGAGCAAAGCGGCGAGCAAAGCGGCGAGCAGAGCGGAGAGCAATGCGGAGAGCAAAGCGGCGAGCAGAGCGGAGAGCAGAGCTGCGAGCAAAGCGGCGAGCAAAGCGGCGAGCAAAGCGGTGAGCAGAGCGGTGAGCAGAGCGGAGAGCAAAGCGGAGAGCAAAGCGGAGAGCAGAGCGGCGAGCAAAGCGGCGAGCAAAGCGGCGAGCAGAGCGGAGAGCAAAGCGGAGAGCAGAGCGGCGAGCAAAGCGGCGACCAAAGCAGCGAACAAAGCGTCGAGCAGAGCGGAGAGCAAAGCGGCGAGCAGAGCGGAGAGCAGAGCGGCGAGCAAAGCGGCGAGCAAAGCGGCGAGCAAAGCGGCGAGCAAAGCGGAGAGCAGAGCGGAGAGCAGAGCGGAGAGCAGAGCGGAGAGCAGAGCGGCGAGCAAAGCGGCGAGCAGAGCGGAGAGCAGAGCGGCGAGCAAAGCGGCGAGCAGAGCGGAGAGCAAAGCGGAGAGCAGAGCGGCGAGCAAAGCGGCGAGCAAAGCGGCGAGCAAAGCGGCGAGCAGAGCGGAGAGCAGAGCGGCGAGCAAAGCGATGAGCAAAGCGGCGAGCAAAGCGGAGAGCAGTGCGGCGAGCAAAGCGGAGAGCAAAGCGGCGAGCAGAGCGGAGAGCAGAGCGGCGAACAAAGCGGCGAGCAAAGCGGCGAGCAATGCGGCGAGCAAAGCGGTGAGCAGAGCGGTGAGCAGAGCGGTGAGCAGAGCGGTGAGCAGAGCGGAGAGCAGAGCGGCGAGCAAAGCGGCAAGCAGAGCGGAGAGCAAAGCGGAGAGCAAAGCGGCGAGCAGAGCGGAGAGCAGAGCGGCGAGCAAGGCGGCGAGCAAAGCGGAGAGCAATGCGGAGAGCAAAGCGGCGAGCAGAGCGGAGAGCAGAGCGGAGGGCAGAGCGGCGAGCAAAGCGGCGAGCAAAGCGGCGAGCAGAGCGGCGAGCATAGCGGCGAGCAAAGCGGCGAGCAAAGCGGCGAGCAAAGCGGAGAGCAGAGCGGCGAGCAAAGCGGAGAGCAGAGCGGCGAGCAAAGCCGAGAGCAGAGCGGCGAGCAAAGCGGCGAGCAGAGCGGCGAGCAAAGCGGCGACCAAAGCAGCGAACAAAGCGTCGAGCAGAGCGGAGAGCAAAGCGGAGAGCAAAGCGGAGAGCAGAGCGGCGAGCAAAGCGGCGACCAAAGCAGCGAACAAAGCGTCGAGCATAGCGGAGAGCATAGCGGCGAGCAGAGCGGAGAGCAGAGCGGCGAGCAAAGCGGCGAGCAGAGCGGCGAGCAAAGCCGAGAGCAGAGCGGCGAGCAAAGCGGCGAGCAGAGCGGAGAGCAAAGCGGCGAGCAGAGCGGAGAGCAGAGCGGCGAGCAAAGCGGAGAGCAATGCGGAGAGCAAAGCGGCGAGCAAAGCGGCGAGCAAAGCGGAGAGCGGAGCGGCGAGCAAAGCGGAGAGCAGAGCGGCGAGCAAAGCGGCGAGCAAAGCGGCGAGCAAAGCGGCGAGCAGAGCGGAGAGCAAAGCGGAGAGCAAAGCGGAGAGCAGAGCGGCGAGCAAAGCGGCGACCAAAGCAGCGAACAAAGCGTCGAGCAGAGCGGAAAGCAAAGCGGCGAGCAGAGCGGAGAGCAGAGCGGCGAGCAAAGCGGCGAGCAAAGCGGCGAGCAAAGCGGAGAGCAGAGCGGAGAGCAGAGCGGAGAGCAGAGCGGAGAGCAGAGCGGCGAGCAAAGCGGCGAGCAGAGCGGAGAGCAGAGCGGCGAGCAAAGCGGCGAGCAGAGCGGAGAGCAAAGCGGAGAGCAGAGCGGCGAGCAAAGCGGCGAGCAAAGCGGCGAGCAAAGCGGCGAGCAGAGCGGAGAGCAGAGCGGCGAGCAAAGCGATGAGCAAAGCGGCGAGCAAAGCGGAGAGCAGTGCGGCGAGCAAAGCGGAGAGCAAAGCGGCGAGCAGAGCGGAGAGCAGAGCGGCGAACAAAGCGGCGAGCAAAGCGGCGAGCAATGCGGCGAGCAAAGCGGTGAGCAGAGCGGTGAGCAGAGCGGTGAGCAGAGCGGTGAGCAGAGCGGAGAGCAGAGCGGCGAGCAAAGCGGCAAGCAGAGCGGAGAGCAAAGCGGAGAGCAAAGCGGCGAGCAGAGCGGAGAGCAGAGCGGCGAGCAAGGCGGCGAGCAAAGCGGAGAGCAATGCGGAGAGCAAAGCGGCGAGCAGAGCGGAGAGCAGAGCGGAGGGCAGAGCGGCGAGCAAAGCGGCGAGCAATGCGGCGAGCAGAGCGGCGAGCATAGCGGCGAGCAAAGCGGCGAGCAAAGCGGCGAGCAAAGCGGCGAGCAAAGCGGAGAGCAGAGCGGCGAGCAAAGCGGAGAGCAGAGCGGCGAGCAAAGCCGAGAGCAGAGCGGCGAGCAAAGCGGCGAGCAGAGCGGAGAGCAAAGCGGAGAGCAGAGCGGCGAGCAAAGCGGCGAGCAATGCGTCGAGCAATGCGTCGAGCAGAGCGGAGAGCAAAGCGGAGAGCAAAGCGGCGAGCAGAGCGGAGAGCAGAGCGGCGAGCAATGCTGCGAGCAAAGCGGAGGGCAGAGCGGCGAGCAAAGCGGCGAACAGAGCGTAGAGCAGATCGGCGAGCAAAGCGGAGAGCAAAGCGGAGAGCAGAGCGGAGAGCAGAGCGGCGATCAAAGCGGCGAGCAAAGCGGCGAGCAAAGCGGCGAGCAAAGCGGCGAGCAAAGCGGCGAGAAGAGCGGAGAGCAAAGCGGCGAGCAAAGCGGAGAGCAATGCGGAGAGCAAAGCGGCGAGCAAAGCAAAGCGGCGAGCAGAGCGGAGAGCAAAGCGGCGAGCAAAGCGGCGAGCAAAGCGGAGAGCAGAGCGGCGAGCAAAGCGGCGAGCAAAGCGGCGAGCAAAGCGGAGAGCAGAGCGGCGAGCAAAGCGGCGAGCAAAGCGGAGAGCAGAGCGTCGAGCAAAGCGGATAGCAGAGCGGCAAGCAAAGCGGCGAGCAAAGCGGCGAGCAAAGCGGCGAGCAAAGCGGAGAGCAAAGCGGCGAGCAAAGCGGCGAGCAAAGCGGCGAGCAAAGCGGAGAGCAGAGCGGCGAGCAGAGCGGGGAGCAAAGCGGGGAGCAAAGCGGAGAGCAGAGCGGCGAGCAAAGCGGCGAGCAAAGCGGAGAGCAAAGCGGAGAGCAAAGCGGCGAGCAAAGCGGAGAGCAGAGCGGCGAGCAGAGCGGAGAGCAGAGCGGCGAGCAGAGCGGCGAGCAAAGCGGCGTGCAAAGCGGCGAGCAAAGCGGCGAGCAGAGCGGAGAGCAAAGCGGAGAGCAAAGCGGAGAGCAGAGCGGCGAGCAAAGCGGCGAGCAAAGCGGCGAGCAGAGCGGAGAGCAATGCGGAGAGCAAAGCGGCGAGCAGAGCGGAGAGCAGAGCTGCGAGCAAAGCGGCGAGCAAAGCGGCGAGCAAAGCGGTGAGCAGAGCGGTGAGCAGAGCGGAGAGCAAAGCGGAGAGCAAAGCGGAGAGCAGAGCGGCGAGCAAAGCGGCGAGCAAAGCGGCGAGCAGAGCGGAGAGCAAAGCGGAGAGCAGAGCGGCGAGCAAAGCGGCGACCAAAGCAGCGAACAAAGCGTCGAGCAGAGCGGAGAGCAAAGCGGCGAGCAGAGCGGAGAGCAGAGCGGCGAGCAAAGCGGCGAGCAAAGCGGCGAGCAAAGCGGCGAGCAAAGCGGAGAGCAGAGCGGAGAGCAGAGCGGAGAGCAGAGCGGAGAGCAGAGCGGCGAGCAAAGCGGCGAGCAGAGCGGAGAGCAGAGCGGCGAGCAAAGCGGCGAGCAGAGCGGAGAGCAAAGCGGAGAGCAGAGCGGCGAGCAAAGCGGCGAGCAAAGCGGCGAGCAAAGCGGCGAGCAGAGCGGAGAGCAGAGCGGCGAGCAAAGCGATGAGCAAAGCGGCGAGCAAAGCGGAGAGCAGTGCGGCGAGCAAAGCGGAGAGCAAAGCGGCGAGCAGAGCGGAGAGCAGAGCGGCGAACAAAGCGGCGAGCAAAGCGGCGAGCAATGCGGCGAGCAAAGCGGTGAGCAGAGCGGTGAGCAGAGCGGTGAGCAGAGCGGTGAGCAGAGCGGAGAGCAGAGCGGCGAGCAAAGCGGCAAGCAGAGCGGAGAGCAAAGCGGAGAGCAAAGCGGCGAGCAGAGCGGAGAGCAGAGCGGCGAGCAAGGCGGCGAGCAAAGCGGAGAGCAATGCGGAGAGCAAAGCGGCGAGCAGAGCGGAGAGCAGAGCGGAGGGCAGAGCGGCGAGCAAAGCGGCGAGCAAAGCGGCGAGCAGAGCGGCGAGCATAGCGGCGAGCAAAGCGGCGAGCAAAGCGGCGAGCAAAGCGGAGAGCAGAGCGGCGAGCAAAGCGGAGAGCAGAGCGGCGAGCAAAGCCGAGAGCAGAGCGGCGAGCAAAGCGGCGAGCAGAGCGGCGAGCAAAGCGGCGACCAAAGCAGCGAACAAAGCGTCGAGCAGAGCGGAGAGCAAAGCGGAGAGCAAAGCGGAGAGCAGAGCGGCGAGCAAAGCGGCGACCAAAGCAGCGAACAAAGCGTCGAGCATAGCGGAGAGCATAGCGGCGAGCAGAGCGGAGAGCAGAGCGGCGAGCAAAGCGGCGAGCAGAGCGGCGAGCAAAGCCGAGAGCAGAGCGGCGAGCAAAGCGGCGAGCAGAGCGGAGAGCAAAGCGGCGAGCAGAGCGGAGAGCAGAGCGGCGAGCAAAGCGGAGAGCAATGCGGAGAGCAAAGCGGCGAGCAAAGCGGCGAGCAAAGCGGAGAGAGGAGCGGCGAGCAAAGCGGAGAGCAGAGCGGCGAGCAAAGCGGCGAGCAAAGCGGCGAGCAAAGCGGCGAGCAGAGCGGAGAGCAAAGCGGAGAGCAAAGCGGAGAGCAGAGCGGCGAGCAAAGCGGCGACCAAAGCAGCGAACAAAGCGTCGAGCAGAGCGGAAAGCAAAGCGGCGAGCAGAGCGGAGAGCAGAGCGGCGAGCAAAGCGGCGAGCAAAGCGGCGAGCAAAGCGGAGAGCAGAGCGGAGAGCAGAGCGGAGAGCAGAGCGGAGAGCAGAGCGGCGAGCAAAGCGGCGAGCAGAGCGGAGAGCAGAGCGGCGAGCAAAGCGGCGAGCAGAGCGGAGAGCAAAGCGGAGAGCAGAGCGGCGAGCAAAGCGGCGAGCAAAGCGGCGAGCAAAGCGGCGAGCAGAGCGGAGAGCAGAGCGGCGAGCAAAGCGATGAGCAAAGCGGCGAGCAAAGCGGAGAGCAGTGCGGCGAGCAAAGCGGAGAGCAAAGCGGCGAGCAGAGCGGAGAGCAGAGCGGCGAACAAAGCGGCGAGCAAAGCGGCGAGCAATGCGGCGAGCAAAGCGGTGAGCAGAGCGGTGAGCAGAGCGGTGAGCAGAGCGGTGAGCAGAGCGGAGAGCAGAGCGGCGAGCAAAGCGGCAAGCAGAGCGGAGAGCAAAGCGGAGAGCAAAGCGGCGAGCAGAGCGGAGAGCAGAGCGGCGAGCAAGGCGGCGAGCAAAGCGGAGAGCAATGCGGAGAGCAAAGCGGCGAGCAGAGCGGAGAGCAGAGCGGAGGGCAGAGCGGCGAGCAAAGCGGCGAGCAATGCGGCGAGCAGAGCGGCGAGCATAGCGGCGAGCAAAGCGGCGAGCAAAGCGGCGAGCAAAGCGGCGAGCAAAGCGGAGAGCAGAGCGGCGAGCAAAGCGGAGAGCAGAGCGGCGAGCAAAGCCGAGAGCAGAGCGGCGAGCAAAGCGGCGAGCAGAGCGGAGAGCAAAGCGGAGAGCAGAGCGGCGAGCAAAGCGGCGAGCAATGCGTCGAGCAATGCGTCGAGCAGAGCGGAGAGCAAAGCGGAGAGCAAAGCGGCGAGCAGAGCGGAGAGCAGAGCGGCGAGCAATGCTGCGAGCAAAGCGGAGGGCAGAGCGGCGAGCAAAGCGGCGAACAGAGCGTAGAGCAGATCGGCGAGCAAAGCGGAGAGCAAAGCGGAGAGCAGAGCGGAGAGCAGAGCGGCGATCAAAGCGGCGAGCAAAGCGGCGAGCAAAGCGGCGAGCAAAGCGGCGAGCAAAGCGGCGAGAAGAGCGGAGAGCAAAGCGGAGAGCAGAGCGGCGAGCAAAGCGGCGAGCAAAGCGGCGAGCAAAGCGGCGAGCAAAGCGGCGAGCAAAGCGCCGAGCAGAGCGGCGAGCAAAGCGGATAGCAAAGCGGCGAGCAGAGCGGAGAGCAGAGCTGCGAGCAAAGCGGCGAGCAAAGCGGCGAGCAAAGCGGAGAGCAAAGCGGCAAGCAGAGCGGAGAGCAAAGCGGCGAGCAGAGCGGAGAGCAGAGCGGCGAGCAAAGCGGCGAGCAAAGCGGCGAGCAAAGCGGCGAGCAGAGCGGAGAGCAAAGCGGCGAGCAGAGCGGCGAGCAGAGCGGAGAGCAAAGCGGAGAGCAAAGCGGCGAGCAAAGCGTAGAGTAGAGGGGCGAGCAAAGCGGCGAGCAAAGCGGCGAGCAGAGCGGAGAGCAAAGCGGCGAGCAGAGCGGCGAGCGAAGCGGCGAGCGTAACGGCGAGCGTAGCGTCGAGCAGAGCGGCGAGCAGAGCGGAGAGCAAAGCGGCGAGCGAAGCGACGAGCAAAGCGGCGAGCAGAGCGGAGAGCACAGCGGCGAGCAAAGCGGCGAGCGAAGCGGCGTGCAGAGCGGAGAGCAAAGCGGTGAGCGAAGCGGCGAGCAGAGCGGAGAGCAAAGCGGGGAGCAAATGGGCGAGCAGAGCGGAGAGCAAAGCGGAGAGCAAAGCGGCGTGCAGAGCGGCGAGCAAAGCGGCGAGCAAAGCGGAGAGCAAAGCGGCGAGCAAAACGGCGAGCAGAGCGGAGAGCAAAGCGGCGAGCAAAGCGGCGAGCAAAGCGGCGAGCAAAGCGGAGAGCAGAGCGGCGAGCAAAGCGGCGAGCAAAGCGGCGAGCAGAGCGGCGAGCAGAGCGGCGAGCAAAGCGGCGAGCAAAGCGGAGAGCAGAGCGGCGAGCAAAGCGGAGAGCAGAGCGGCGAGCAAAGCGGCGAGCAGAGCGGAGCGCAAAGCGGAGAGCAAAGCGGCGAGCAATGCGGCGAGCAAAGCGGCGAGCAGAGCGGCAAGCAAAGGGGCGAGCAAAGCGGAGAGCAGAGCAGCGAGCAAAGCGGAGAGCAGAGCGGCGAGCAGAGCGGCGAGCAGAGCGGCGAGCAGAGCGGCGAGCAGAGCGGCGAGCAGAGCGGCGGGCAGAGCGGAGAGCAAAGCGGAGAGCAACGCGGCGAGCAAAGCGGAGAGCAGAGCGGCGAGCAAAGCGGCGAGCAAAGCGGCGAGCAAAGCGGCGAGCAGAGCGGAGAGCAAAGCGGCGAGCAGAGCGGAAAGCAGAGCGGCGAGCAAAGCGGCGAGCAAAGCGGCGAGCAAAGCGGAGAGCAAAGCGGTGAGCAGAGCGGAGAGCAGAGCGGAGAGCAGAGCGGCGATTAAAGCGGCGAGCAAAGCGGCGAGCAGAGCGGCGAGCAGAGCGGCGAGCAGAGCGGCGAGCAAAGCGGCGAGCAGAGCGGCGAGCAGAGCGGCGAGCAAAGCGGCGAGCAAAGCGGCGAGCAAAGCGGAGAGCAGAGCGGCGAGCAAAGCGGAGAGCAGAGCGGCGAGCGAAGCGGCGAGCAAAGCGGCGAGCAAAGCGGCGAGCAGAGCGTAGAGCAAAGCGGAGATCAAAGCGGAGAGCAGAGCGGCGAGCAAAGCGGCGAGCAAAGCAGCGAGCAAAGCGGCGAGCAAAGCGTCGAGCAGAGCAGAGAGCAAAGCGGAGAGCAAAGCGGCGAGCAGAGTGGCGAGCAAAGCTGCGAGCAAAGCGGAGAGCAAAGCGGAGAGCAGAGCGGCGAGCAAAGCGGCGAGCAAAGCGGCGAGCAAAGCGGCGAGCAAAGCGGCGAGCAAAGCGGCGAGCAGAGCGGAGAGCAAAGCGGAGAGCAAAGCGGCGAGCAGAGCGGAGAGCAGAGCGGCGAGCAAAGCGGCGAGCAAAGCGAAGAGCATAGCGGCGAGCAAAGCGGAGAGCAGAGCGGCGAGCAAAGCGGCGAGCAAAGCGGCGAGCAAAGCGGCGAGCAAAACGGAGAGCAAAGCGGCGAGCAAGGCGGAGAGCAATGCGGCGAGCAGGGCGGAGAGCAGAGCGGCGAGCAAAGCGGCGAGCAAAGCGGTGAGCAGAGCGGAGAGCAAAGCGGAGAGCAAAGCTAAGAGCAGAGCGGCGAGCAAAGCGGCGAGCAGAGCGGAGGGCAATGCGGAGAGCAAAGCAGCGAGCAAAGCGGCGAGCAAAGCGTCGAGCAGAGCGGAGAGCAAAGCGGAGAGCAAAGCGGCGAGCAGAGCGGCGAGCAAAGCGGCGAGCAGAGCGGAGAGCAGAGCGGCGAGCAAAGCGGCGAGCAAAGCGGTGAGCAGAGCGGAGAGCAAAGCGGAGAGCAAAGCTAAGAGCAGAGCGGCGAGCAAAGCGGCGAGCAGAGCGGAGGGCAATGCGGAGAGCAAAGCAGCGAGCAAAGCGGCGAGCAGAGCGGAGAGCAGAGCGGAGGGCAGAGCGGAGAGCAAAGCGGCGAGCAAAGCGGTGAGCAAAGCGGAGAGCAGAGCGGCGAGCAAAGCGGCGAGCAAAGCGGAGAACAGAGCGTCGAGCAAAGCGGATAGCAGAGCGGCGAGCAAAGCGGCGAGCAAAGCGGCGAGCAAAGCGGAGAGCAAAGCGGCGAGCAAAGCGGCGAGCAAAGCGGCGAGCAAAGCGTAGAGTAGAGAGGCGAGCAAAGCGGCGAGCAAAGCGGCGAGCAGAGCGGAGAGCAAAGCGGCGAGCAGAGCGGCGAGCGAAGCGGCGAGCGTAACGGCGAGCGTAGCGTCGAGCAGAGCGGCGAGCAGAGCGGAGAGCAAAGCGGAGAGCAGAGCGGCGAGCAAAGCGGCGAGCAAAGCAGCGAGCAAAGCGGCGAGCAAAGCGTCGAGCAGAGCGGAGAGCAGAGCGGCGAGCAATGCTGCGAGCAAAGCGGAGGGCAGAGCGGCGAGCAAAGCGGCGAGCAGAGCGGAGAGCAGAGCGGCGAGCAAAGCGGAGAGCAAAGCGGAGAGCAGAGCGGAGAGCAGAGCGGCGAGCAAAGCGGCGAGCAAAGCGGCGAGAAGAGCGGAGAGCAAAGCGGAGAGCAAAGCGGCAAGCAGAGCGGAGAGCAAAGCGGCGAGCAGAGCGGAGAGCAGAGCGGCGAGCAAAGCGGCGAGCAAAGCGGCGAGCAAAGCGGCGAGCAGAGCGGAGAGCAAAGCGGAGAGCAAAGCGGCGAGCAAAGCGTAGAGTAGAGCGGCGAGCAAAGCGGCGAGCAAAGCGGCGAGCAGAGCGGAGAGCAAAGCGGCGAGCAGAGCGGCGAGCGAAGCGGCGAGCGTAACGGCGAGCGTAGCGTCGAGCAGAGCGGCGAGCAGAGCGGAGAGCAAAGCGGCGAGCGAAGCGACGAGCAAAGCGGCGAGCAGAGCGGAGAGCACAGCGGCGAGCAAAGCGGCGAGCGAAGCGGCGTGCAGAGCGGAGAGCAAAGCGGTGAGCGAAGCGGCGAGCAGAGCGGAGAGCAAAGCGGGGAGCAAATCGGCGAGCAGAGCGGAGATCAAAGCGGAGAGCAAAGCGGCGTGCAGAGCGGCGAGCAGAGCGGCGAGCAGAGCGGCGAGCAAAGCGGAGAGCAAAGCGGCGAGCAAAGCGGCGAGCAGAGCGGAGAGCAAATAGGCGAGCAAAGCGGCGAGCAAAGCGGAGAGCAGAGCGGCGAGCAAAGCGGCGAGCAAAGCGGCGAGCAAAGCGGCGAGCAAAGCGGCGAGCAAAGCGGCGAGCAGAGCGGCGAGCAGAGCGGCGAGCAGAGCGGCGAGCAAAGCGGCGAGCAAAGCGGAGAGCAGAGCGGCGAGCAAAGCGGAGAGCAGAGCGGCGAGCAAAGCGGCGAGCAGAGCGGCGAGCAAAGCGGCGAGCAAAGCGGCGAGCAAAGCGGCGAGCAGAGCGGCGAGGAAAGGGGCGAGCAAAGCGGCGAGCAAAGCGGAGAGCAGAGCACCGAGCAAAGCGGAGAGCAGAGCGGCGAGCAGAGCGGCGAGCAGAGCGGCGAGCAGAGCGGCGAGCAGAGCGGCGAGCAGAGCGTCGAGCAGAGCGGAGAGCAAAGCGGAGAGCAACGCGGCGAGCAAAGCGGAGAGCAGAGCGGCGAGCAAAGCGGCGAGCAAAGCGGCGAGCAGAGCGGAGAGCAAAGCGGCGAGCAGAGCGGAGAGCAGAGCGGCGAGCAAAGCGGCGAGCAAAGCGGCGAGCAAAGCGGAGAGCAAAGCGGCGAGCAGAGCGGAGAGCAGAGCGGAGAGCAGTGCGGCGATTAAAGCGGCGAGCAAAGCGGCGAGCAGAGCGGCGAGCAGAGCGGCGAGCAGAGCGGCGAGCAGAGCGGCGAGCAAAGCGGCGAGCAGAGCGGCGAGCAGAGCGGCGAGCAGAGCGGCGAGCAAAGCGGCGAGCAAAGCGGCGAGCAAAGCGGAGAGCAGAGCGGCGAGCAAAGCGGAGTGCAGAGCGGCGAGCGAAGCGGCGAGCAAAGCGGCGAGCAAAGCGGCGAGCAGAGCGTAGAGCAAAGCGGAGAGCAAAGCGGAGAGCAGAGCGGCGAGCAAAGCGGCGAGCAAAGCAGCGAGCAAAGCGGCGAGCAATGCGTCGAGCAGAGCGGAGAGCAAAGCGGAGAGCAAAGCGGCGAGCAGAGCGGCGAGCAAAGCTGCGAGCAAAGCGGAGAGCAAAGCGGAGAGCAGAGCGGCGAGCAAAGCGGCGAGCAAAGCGGCGAGCAAAGCGGCGAGCAAAGCGGCGAGCAAAGCGGCGAGCAGAGCGGAGAGCAAAGCGGAGAGCAAAGCGGCGAGCAGAGCGGAAAGCAGAGCGGCGAGCAAAGCGGCGAGCAAAGCGAAGAGCATAGCGGCGAGCAAAGCGGAGAGCAGAGCGGCGAGCAAAGCGGCGAGCAAAGCGGCGAGCAAAGCGGCGAGCAAAACGGAGAGCAAAGCGGCGAGCAAGGCGGAGAGCAATGCGGCGAGCAGAGCGGAGAGCAGAGCGGCGAGCAAAGCGGCGAGCAAAGCGGTGAGCAGAGCGGAGAGCAAAGCGGAGAGCAAAGCTCAGAGCAGAGCGGCGAGCAAAGCGGCGAGCAGAGCGGAGGGCAATGCGGAGAGCAAAGCAGCGAGCAAAGCGGCGAGCAAAGCGTCGAGCAGTGCGGAGAGCAAAGCGGAGAGCAAAGCGGCGAGCAGAGCGGCGAGCAAAGCGGCGAGCAGAGCGGAGAGCAGAGCGGCGAGCAAAGCGGCGAGCAAAGCGGCGAGCAAAGCGGAGAGCAATGCGGAGAGCAAAGCGGCGAGCAAAGCAAAGCGGCGAGCAGAGCGGAGAGCAGAGCGGAGGGCAGAGCGGAGAGCAAAGCTGCGAGCAAAGCGGTGAGCTAAGCGGAGAGCAGAGCGGCGAGCAAAGCGGCGAGCAAAGCGGAGAACAGAGCGTCGAGCAAAGCGGATAGCAGAGCGGCGAGCAAAGCGGCGAGCAAAGCGGCGAGCAAAGCGGCGAGCAAAGCGGAGAGCAAAGCGGCGAGCAAAGCGGCGAGCATAGCGGCGAGCAAAGCGGCGAGCAAAGCGGAGAGCAGAGCGGCGAGCAGAGCGGGGAGCAAAGCGGGGAGCAGAGCGGCGAGCAAAGCGGCGAGCAAAGCGGCGAGCAGGTCAGCGAGCAGAGCGGAGAGCAAAACGGAGAGCAAAGCGGAGAGCAAAGCGGAGAGGAGAGCGGCGAGCAAAGCGGCGAGCAGAGCGGCTAGCAAAGCGGCTAGCAAAGGGGCCAGCAAAGCGGCGAGCAAAGCGGAGAGCAAAGCGGAGAGCAAAACGACGACCGAATTGGAGAGAAAAGCGGCGAGCAGAGCGGAGAGCAGAGCGGAGAGCAGAGCGGAGAGCAGAGCGGCGAGCGAAGCGGCGTGCAGAGCGGAGAGCAAAACGGAGAGCGAAGCGGCGAGCAGAGCGGAGAGCAAAGCGGCGAGCAGAGCGGAGAGCAGAGCGGCGAGCAGAGCGGAGAGCAGAGCGGCGAGCAAATCGGCGAGCAGAGCGGAGAGCAAAGCGGAGAGCAGAGCGGCGTGCAGAGCGGCGAGCAAAGCGGCGAGCAAAGCGGCGAGCAAAGCGGTGAGCAAAGCGGAGAGCAGAGCGGCGAGCAAAGCGGAGAGCAGAGCGGCGAGCAAAGCGGCGAGCAAAGCGGCGAGCAAAGCGGCGCGCAGAGCGGAGAGCAAAGCGGAGAGCAGAGCGGCGAGCAAAGCGGCAAGCAGAGCGGAGAGCAAAGCGGCGAGCAAAGCGGAGAGCAAAGCGGCGAGCAGAGCGGAGAGCAGAGCGGCGAGCAAAGCGGCGAGCACAGCGGCGAGCAAGGCGGCGAGCAAAGCGGCGAGCAGAGCGGAGAGCAAAGCGGAGAGCAAAGCGGCGAGCACAGCGGAGAGCAGAGCGGCGAGCAAAGCGGCGAGCAAATGGGCGAGCAGAGCGGAGAGCAAAGCGGCGAGCAGAGCGGCGAGCAAAGCGGCGAGCGTAGCGGCGAGCAGAGCGGCGAGCAGAGCGGAGAGCAAAGCGGCGAGCAGAGCGGAGAGCAAAGCGGAGAGCAAAGCGGAGAGCAAAGCGGCGTGCAGAGCGGCGAGCAGAGCGGCGAGCAAAGCGGAGAGCAAAGCGGCGAGCAAAGCGGCGAGCAGAGCGGAGAGCAAAGCGGCGAGCAGAGCGGAGAGCAAAGCGGAGAGCAAAGCGGAGAGCAGAGCGGTGAGCAAAGCGGCGAGCAAAGCGGCGAGCAGAGCGGAGATCAATGCGGAGAGCAAAGCGGCGAGCAGAGCGGAGAGCAGAGCGGCGAGCAAAGCGGCGAGCAAAGCGGCGAGCAAAGCGGTGAGCAGAGCGGTGAGCAGAGCGTAGAGCAAAGCGGAGAGCAAAGCGGAGAGCAGATCGGCGAGCAAAGCGGCGAGCAATGCGACGAGCAGAGCGGAGAGCAAAGCGGAGAGCAAAGCGGCGAGCAGAGCGGAGAGCAGAGCGGCGAGCAAAGCGGCGAGCAAAGCGGAGAGCAATGCGGAGAGCAAAGTGGCGAGCAAAGCGTCGAGCAGAGCGGAGGGCAAAACGGAGAGCAAAGCGGCGAGCAGAGCGGAGAGCAGAGCGGCGAGCAAAGCGGCGAGCAAAGCGGCGAGCAAAGCGGAGAGCAGAGCGGAGAGCAGAGCGGAGAGCAGAGCGGCGAGCAAAGCGGCGAGCAGAGCGGAGAGCAGAGCGGCGAGCAAAGCGGCGGGCAAAGCGGCGAGCAAAGCGGCGAGCAGAGCGGCGAGCAAAGCGGAGAGCAGAGCGGCGAGCAAAGCGGCGGGCAAAGCGGCGGGCAAAGCGGCGAGCAAAGCGGCGACCAATGCGGCGAGCAAAGCGGCGAGCAGAGCGGCGAGCAAAGCGTCTAGCAAAGCGGCGAGCAGAGCGGAGAGCAGAGCTGCGAGCAAAGCGGCGAGCAAAGCGGCGAGCATAGCGGCTAGCAAAGCGGAGAGCAAAGCGGCGAGCAGAGCGGAGAGCAGAGCGGCGAACAAAGCGGCGAGCAAAGCGGCGAGCAAAGCGGTGAGCAGAGCGGTGAGCAGAGCGGAGAGCAAAGCGGAGAGCAAAGCGGAGAGCAGAGCGGCGAGCAAATCGGCGAGCAATGCGACGAGCAGAGCGGAGAGCAAAGCGGCGAGCAAAGCGGCGAGCAAAGCGGCAAGGAAAGCGTCGAGCAGAGCGGAGAGAAGAGCGGAGAGCAAAGGGGCGAGCAAAGCGGAGAGCAAAACGGCGTGCAGAACGGAGAGCAAAGAGGCGAGTAGAGCGGAGAGCAAAGCGGAGAGTAAAGCGGCGAGCGAAGCGGAGAGCAAAGCGGCGAGCAAAGCGGCGTGCAAAGCGGCGAGCAAAGCGACGAGCAAAGCGGCGAGCAAAGCGGCGAGCAAAGCGGCGAGCAAAGCTGCCAGCCAAGCGGCGAGCAAAGCATCGAGCAGAGCGTCGAGCAGAGCGGAGAGAAGAGCGGAGAGCAAAGCGGAGAGTAAAGCGGCTAGCGGAGCGGAGAGCAAAGCGGCGAGCAAAGCGGCGAGCAAAGCGGCGAGCAAAGCTGCGAGCAAAGCGGCGAGCAAAGCGTCGAGCAAAGCGTCGAGCAGAGCGGAGAGTAGAGCGGAGAGCAAAGCGGAGAGCAAAGCGGAGAGCAAAGCGGCGAGCAGAGCGGAGTCCAAAGCGGAGAGTAAAGCGGCGAGCGAAGCGGAGAGCAAAGCGGCGAGCGAAGGGGCGAGCAATGCGGCGAGCAAAGCGGAGAGCAAAGCGGCGAGCAGAGCGGAGATCAAAGCGGCGAGCAAAGCGGCGAGCAGAGCGGGGAGCCGAGCGGGGAGCAATGCGGCGAGCAAAGCGGCGAGCAAAGCGGCGAGCAAAACATAGAGCGGAGCGGAATGCAAAGCATCGAGCAAAGCGGCGAGCGAAGCGGCGAGCAGATCGGAGAGCAAAGCGGAGCGCAAAGCGGCGAGCAGAGCGGAGAGGAAAGCGGCGAGCGAAGCGGCGAGCAGAGCGGAGAGCATAGCGGCGAGCAACGCGGAGAGCAAAGCGGCGAGCAGAGCACAGAGCAAAGCGGCGAGCAAAACGGAGAGCAAAACGACGACCGAATCGGAGAGAAAAGCGGCGATCAAAGCGGCAAGCAAAGCGGCGTGCAGACCGTAGAGCATAGCGTAGAGCAAAGCGGCGATCAGAGCGGAGAGCAAAGCGGCGAGCTAAGCGGCGAGCTAATCGGCGAGCAAAGCGGCGAGTAAACCGGCGAGCAGAGCGGCGAGCTGAGCGGAGAGAAAAGCGGCCAGAAAAGCGGAATGCAAGGCGGCGAACCGAGCGGATATGAAAGCGGCGAGCAGAGCGGAGAGCAAAACGGAGAGAAAAGCGGCCAGCAGAGCGGAGAGCAAAGCGGCGAGCGAAGCGGCGAGCAAAGCGTCGTGCAGAGCGGAGAGCAAAGGGGCGGACAGAGTGGAGAGCAAAGCGGCAACAAGGCGGCGAGCAGAGCGGAGAGCAAAGCGGCGAGCGAAGCGGCGAGCAAAGCGGCGAGCAGAGCGGAGAGCAAAGCGGAGACCAAAGCGGCGAGCAGAGCGGAGAGCAGAGCGGCGAGCAAAGTGGCGAGCAAAGCGGCGAGCAAAGCGGAGAGCAATGCGGAGAGCAAAGCGGCAAGCAGAGCGGAGAGCAAAGCGGCGAGTAAAGCGGCGAGCAAAGCGGCGAGCATAGCGGCGAGCAAAGCGGAGAGCAATGCGGAGAGCAAAGCGGCAAGCAGAGCGGAGAGCAAAGCGGCGAGTAAAGCGGCGAGCAAAGCGGCGAGCATAGCGGCGAGCAAAGCGGAGAGCAAAGCGGCGAGCAGAGCGTAGAGCAGAGCGGCGAGCAAAGCGGCGAGCAGAGCGGAGAGCAAAGCGGAGAGCAAAGCGGCGAGCAAAGCGGAGAGCAGAGCGGCGAGCAAAGCGGCGAGCAGAGCGGAGAGCTAAGCGGCGAGCAGAGCGGAGAGCAAAGCGGCGAGCGAAGCGGCGAGCGTAGCGGCAAGCGTAGCGGCGAGCGTAGCGGCGAGCGTAGCGGCGAGCAGACGGAGAGCAGAGCGGAGAGCAGAGCGGAGAGGAAAGCGGAGACCAAAGCGGAGAGGAAAGCGGCGAGCAGAGCGGAGAGCAGAGCGGAGAGCAAAGCGGAGAGCAAAGCGGCGAGCAAAGCGGCGAGCAATGCGGCGAGCAAAGCGGCGAGCAGAGCGGAGAGCATAGCGGATAGCAGAGCGGAGAGCAAAGCGGCGAGCAGAGCGGAGAGCAGAGCGGCGAGCAATGCGGCGCGCGAAACGGCGTGTAGAGCGGAGAGCAAAGCGGCGAGCGAAGCGGCGAGCAAAGCGGCGAGCAGAGCGGAGAGCGAAGCGGAGAGCAAAGCGGCGAGCAAATCGGCGAGCAAATCGGCGAGCAGAGCGGAGAGCAAACGTAGAGCAAAGCGGCGAGCAAAGCGACGAGCAGAGCCGCGAGCAAAGCGGAGAGCAAAGCGGCGAGCAAAGCGGCGAGCAGAACGGGGAGCAGAGCGGGGAGCAGAGCGGAGTGCAGAGCGGAGAGCAAAGCGGCGAGCTAAGCGGCGAGCAAAGCGGCGAGCAAAGCGGAGAGCAGAGCGGCGAGCAAAGCGGCGAGCAAAGCGGCGAGCAGAGCGTCGAGCAGAGCGGCGAGCAGAGCGGCGATCAGAGCGGGGAGCAAAGCGGAGAGCAAAGCGGCGAGAAGAACGGCGAGCAAAGCGGAGAGCAAAGCGGCAAGCAAAGCTGCGAGCAAAGCGGAGTGCAAAGCGGAGAGCAGAACGGAGAGCAAAGCGGAGAGCAACGCGGCGAGCAAAGCGGCGAGCAAAGCGGCGAGCAGAGTGGGGAGCAGAGCGGGGAGCAAAGCGGAGAGCAAAGCGGCGAGCAAAGCGGCGAGCATGGCGGCGATCAGGGCGGAGAGCAGTGCGGAAAGCAAAGCGGAGAGCAAAGGGGCGAGCTGAGCGGAGAGCAAAGCGGCGAGCAGAGCGTAGAGCAAAGCGGCGAGCAAAGCGGCGAGCAAATCGGCGAGCAAAGCGGAGAGCAGAGCGGCGAGCAAAGCGGAGAGCAGAGCGGCGAGCGAAGCGGCGAGCAAAGCGGCGAGCAAAGCGGCGAGCAGAGCGTAGAGCAAAGCGGAGATCAAAGCGGAGAGCAGAGCGGCGAGCAAAGCGGCGAGCAAAGCAGCGAGCAAAGCGGCGAGCAAAGCGTCGAGCAGAGCAGAGAGCAAAGCGGAGAGCAAAGCGGCGAGCAGAGTGGCGAGCAAAGCTGCGAGCAAAGCGGAGAGCAAAGCGGAGAGCAGAGCGGCGAGCAAAGCGGCGAGCAAAGCGGCGAGCAAAGCGGCGAGCAAAGCGGCGAGCAAAGCGGCGAGCAAAGCGGCGAGCAAAGCGGCGAGCAGAGCGGAGAGCAAAGCGGAGAGCAAAGCGGCGAGCAGAGCGGAGAGCAGAGCGGCGAGCAAAGCGTCGAGCAAAGCGAAGAGCATAGCGGCGAGCAAAGCGGAGAGCAGAGCGGCGAGCAAAGCGGCGAGCAAAGCGGCGAGCAAAGCGGCGAGCAAAACGGAGAGCAAAGCGGCGAGCAAGGCGGAGAGCAATGCGGCGAGCAGGGCGGAGAGCAGAGCGGCGAGCAAAGCGGCGAGCAAAGCGGTGAGCAGAGCGGAGAGCAAAGCGGAGAGCAAAGCTAAGAGCAGAGCGGCGAGCAAAGCGGCGAGCAGAGCGGAGGGCAATGCGGAGAGCAAAGCAGCGAGCAAAGCGGCGAGCAAAGCGTCGAGCAGAGCGGAGAGCAAAGCGGAGAGCAAAGCGGCGAGCAGAGCGGCGAGCAAAGCGGCGAGCAGAGCGGAGAGCAGAGCGGCGAGCAAAGCGGCGAGCAAAGCGGTGAGCAGAGCGGAGAGCAAAGCGGAGAGCAAAGCTAAGAGCAGAGCGGCGAGCAAAGCGGCGAGCAGAGCGGAGGGCAATGCGGAGAGCAAAGCAGCGAGCAAAGCGGCGAGCAGAGCGGAGAGCAGAGCGGAGGGCAGAGCGGAGAGCAAAGCGGCGAGCAAAGCGGTGAGCAAAGCGGAGAGCAGAGCGGCGAGCAAAGCGGCGAGCAAAGCGGAGAACAGAGCGTCGAGCAAAGCGGATAGCAGAGCGGCGAGCAAAGCGGCGAGCAAAGCGGCGAGCAAAGCGGAGAGCAAAGCGGCGAGCAAAGCGGCGAGCAAAGCGGCGAGCAAAGCGTAGAGTAGAGAGGCGAGCAAAGCGGCGAGCAAAGCGGCGAGCAGAGCGGAGAGCAAAGCGGCGAGCAGAGCGGCGAGCGAAGCGGCGAGCGTAACGGCGAGCGTAGCGTCGAGCAGAGCGGCGAGCAGAGCGGAGAGCAAAGCGGAGAGCAGAGCGGCGAGCAAAGCGGCGAGCAAAGCAGCGAGCAAAGCGGCGAGCAAAGCGTCGAGCAGAGCGGAGAGCAGAGCGGCGAGCAATGCTGCGAGCAAAGCGGAGGGCAGAGCGGCGAGCAAAGCGGCGAGCAGAGCGGAGAGCAGAGCGGCGAGCAAAGCGGAGAGCAAAGCGGAGAGCAGAGCGGAGAGCAGAGCGGCGAGCAAAGCGGCGAGCAAAGCGGCGAGAAGAGCGGAGAGCAAAGCGGAGAGCAAAGCGGCAAGCAGAGCGGAGAGCAAAGCGGCGAGCAGAGCGGAGAGCAGAGCGGCGAGCAAAGCGGCGAGCAAAGCGGCGAGCAAAGCGGCGAGCAGAGCGGAGAGCAAAGCGGAGAGCAAAGCGGCGAGCAAAGCGTAGAGTAGAGCGGCGAGCAAAGCGGCGAGCAAAGCGGCGAGCAGAGCGGAGAGCAAAGCGGCGAGCAGAGCGGCGAGCGAAGCGGCGAGCGTAACGGCGAGCGTAGCGTCGAGCAGAGCGGCGAGCAGAGCGGAGAGCAAAGCGGCGAGCGAAGCGACGAGCAAAGCGGCGAGCAGAGCGGAGAGCACAGCGGCGAGCAAAGCGGCGAGCGAAGCGGCGTGCAGAGCGGAGAGCAAAGCGGTGAGCGAAGCGGCGAGCAGAGCGGAGAGCAAAGCGGGGAGCAAATCGGCGAGCAGAGCGGAGATCAAAGCGGAGAGCAAAGCGGCGTGCAGAGCGGCGAGCAGAGCGGCGAGCAGAGCGGCGAGCAAAGCGGAGAGCAAAGCGGCGAGCAAAGCGGCGAGCAGAGCGGAGAGCAAATAGGCGAGCAAAGCGGCGAGCAAAGCGGAGAGCAGAGCGGCGAGCAAAGCGGCGAGCAAAGCGGCGAGCAAAGCGGCGAGCAAAGCGGCGAGCAAAGCGGCGAGCAAAGCGGCGAGCAGAGCGGCGAGCAGAGCGGCGAGCAGAGCGGCGAGCAAAGCGGCGAGCAAAGCGGAGAGCAGAGCGGCGAGCAAAGCGGAGAGCAGAGCGGCGAGCAAAGCGGCGAGCAGAGCGGCGAGCAAAGCGGCGAGCAAAGCGGCGAGCAAAGCGGCGAGCAGAGCGGCGAGGAAAGGGGCGAGCAAAGCGGCGAGCAAAGCGGAGAGCAGAGCACCGAGCAAAGCGGAGAGCAGAGCGGCGAGCAGAGCGGCGAGCAGAGCGGCGAGCAGAGCGGCGAGCAGAGCGTCGAGCAGAGCGGAGAGCAAAGCGGAGAGCAACGCGGCGAGCAAAGCGGAGAGCAGAGCGGCGAGCAAAGCGGCGAGCAAAGCGGCGAGCAGAGCGGAGAGCAAAGCGGCGAGCAGAGCGGAGAGCAGAGCGGCGAGCAAAGCGGCGAGCAAAGCGGCGAGCAAAGCGGAGAGCAAAGCGGCGAGCAGAGCGGAGAGCAGAGCGGAGAGCAGTGCGGCGATTAAAGCGGCGAGCAAAGCGGCGAGCAGAGCGGCGAGCAGAGCGGCGAGCAGAGCGGCGAGCAAAGCGGCGAGCAGAGCGGCGAGCAGAGCGGCGAGCAGAGCGGCGAGCAAAGCGGCGAGCAAAGCGGCGAGCAAAGCGGAGAGCAGAGCGGCGAGCAAAGCGGAGTGCAGAGCGGCGAGCGAAGCGGCGAGCAAAGCGGCGAGCAAAGCGGCGAGCAGAGCGTAGAGCAAAGCGGAGAGCAAAGCGGAGAGCAGAGCGGCGAGCAAAGCGGCGAGCAAAGCAGCGAGCAAAGCGGCGAGCAATGCGTCGAGCAGAGCGGAGAGCAAAGCGGAGAGCAAAGCGGCGAGCAGAGCGGCGAGCAAAGCTGCGAGCAAAGCGGAGAGCAAAGCGGAGAGCAGAGCGGCGAGCAAAGCGGCGAGCAAAGCGGCGAGCAAAGCGGCGAGCAAAGCGGCGAGCAGAGCGGAGAGCAAAGCGGAGAGCAAAGCGGCGAGCAGAGCGGAAAGCAGAGCGGCGAGCAAAGCGGCGAGCAAAGCGAAGAGCATAGCGGCGAGCAAAGCGGAGAGCAGAGCGGCGAGCAAAGCGGCGAGCAAAGCGGCGAGCAAAGCGGCGAGCAAAACGGAGAGCAAAGCGGCGAGCAAGGCGGAGAGCAATGCGGCGAGCAGAGCGGAGAGCAGAGCGGCGAGCAAAGCGGCGAGCAAAGCGGTGAGCAGAGCGGAGAGCAAAGCGGAGAGCAAAGCTCAGAGCAGAGCGGCGAGCAAAGCGGCGAGCAGAGCGGAGGGCAATGCGGAGAGCAAAGCAGCGAGCAAAGCGGCGAGCAAAGCGTCGAGCAGTGCGGAGAGCAAAGCGGAGAGCAAAGCGGCGAGCAGAGCGGCGAGCAAAGCGGCGAGCAGAGCGGAGAGCAGAGCGGCGAGCAAAGCGGCGAGCAAAGCGGCGAGCAAAGCGGAGAGCAATGCGGAGAGCAAAGCGGCGAGCAAAGCAAAGCGGCGAGCAGAGCGGAGAGCAGAGCGGAGGGCAGAGCGGAGAGCAAAGCTGCGAGCAAAGCGGTGAGCTAAGCGGAGAGCAGAGCGGCGAGCAAAGCGGCGAGCAAAGCGGAGAACAGAGCGTCGAGCAAAGCGGATAGCAGAGCGGCGAGCAAAGCGGCGAGCAAAGCGGCGAGCAAAGCGGAGAGCAAAGCGGCGAGCAAAGCGGCGAGCATAGCGGCGAGCAAAGCGGCGAGCAAAGCGGAGAGCAGAGCGGCGAGCAGAGCGGGGAGCAAAGCGGGGAGCAGAGCGGCGAGCAAAGCGGCGAGCAAAGCGGCGAGCAGGTCAGCGAGCAGAGCGGAGAGCAAAACGGAGAGCAAAGCGGAGAGCAAAGCGGAGAGGAGAGCGGCGAGCAAAGCGGCGAGCAGAGCGGCTAGCAAAGCGGCTAGCAAAGGGGCCAGCAAAGCGGCGAGCAAAGCGGAGAGCAAAGCGGAGAGCAAAACGACGACCGAATTGGAGAGAAAAGCGGCGAGCAGAGCGGAGAGCAGAGCGGAGAGCAGAGCGGAGAGCAGAGCGGCGAGCGAAGCGGCGTGCAGAGCGGAGAGCAAAACGGAGAGCGAAGCGGCGAGCAGAGCGGAGAGCAAAGCGGCGAGCAGAGCGGAGAGCAGAGCGGCGAGCAAAGCGGCGAGCAAAGCGGTGAGCAAAGCGGAGAGCAGAGCGGCGAGCAAAGCGGAGAGCAGAGCGGCGAGCAAAGCGGCGAGCAAAGCGGCGAGCAAAGCGGCGAGCAAAGCGGCGCGCAGAGCGGAGAGCAAAGCGGAGAGCAGAGCGGCGAGCAAAGCGGCAAGCAGAGCGGAGAGCAAAGCGGCGAGCAAAGCGGAGAGCAAAGCGGCGAGCAGAGCGGAGAGCAGAGCGGCGAGCAAAGCGGCGAGCACAGCGGCGAGCAAGGCGGCGAGCAAAGCGGCGAGCAGAGCGGAGAGCAAAGCGGAGAGCAAAGCGGCGAGCACAGCGGAGAGCAGAGCGGCGAGCAAAGCGGCGAGCAAAGGGGCGAGCAGAGCGGAGAGCAAAGCGGCGAGCAGAGCGGCGAGCAAAGCGGCGAGCGTAGCGGCGAGCAGAGCGGCGAGCAGAGCGGAGAGCAAAGCGGCGAGCAGAGCGGAGAGCAAAGCGGAGAGCAAAGCGGAGAGCAAAGCGGCGTGCAGAGCGGCGAGCAGAGCGGCGAGCAAAGCGGAGAGCAAAGCGGCGAGCAAAGCGGCGAGCAGAGCGGAGAGCAAAGCGGCGAGCAGAGCGGAGAGCAAAGCGGAGAGCAAAGCGGAGAGCAGAGCGGTGAGCAAAGCGGCGAGCAAAGCGGCGAGCAGAGCGGAGATCAATGCGGAGAGCAAAGCGGCGAGCAGAGCGGAGAGCAGAGCGGCGAGCAAAGCGGCGAGCAAAGCGGCGAGCAAAGCGGTGAGCAGAGCGGTGAGCAGAGCGTAGAGCAAAGCGGAGAGCAAAGCGGAGAGCAGATCGGCGAGCAAAGCGGCGAGCAATGCGACGAGCAGAGCGGAGAGCAAAGCGGAGAGCAAAGCGGCGAGCAGAGCGGAGAGCAGAGCGGCGAGCAAAGCGGCGAGCAAAGCGGAGAGCAATGCGGAGAGCAAAGTGGCGAGCAAAGCGTCGAGCAGAGCGGAGGGCAAAACGGAGAGCAAAGCGGCGAGCAGAGCGGAGAGCAGAGCGGCGAGCAAAGCGGCGAGCAAAGCGGCGAGCAAAGCGGAGAGCAGAGCGGAGAGCAGAGCGGAGAGCAGAGCGGCGAGCAAAGCGGCGAGCAGAGCGGAGAGCAGAGCGGCGAGCAAAGCGGCGGGCAAAGCGGCGAGCAAAGCGGCGAGCAGAGCGGCGAGCAAAGCGGAGAGCAGAGCGGCGAGCAAAGCGGCGGGCAAAGCGGCGGGCAAAGCGGCGAGCAAAGCGGCGACCAATGCGGCGAGCAAAGCGGCGAGCAGAGCGGCGAGCAAAGCGTCTAGCAAAGCGGCGAGCAGAGCGGAGAGCAGAGCTGCGAGCAAAGCGGCGAGCAAAGCGGCGAGCATAGCGGCTAGCAAAGCGGAGAGCAAAGCGGCGAGCAGAGCGGAGAGCAGAGCGGCGAACAAAGCGGCGAGCAAAGCAGCGAGCAAAGCGGTGAGCAGAGCGGTGAGCAGAGCGGAGAGCAAAGCGGAGAGCAAAGCGGAGAGCAGAGCGGCGAGCAAATCGGCGAGCAATGCGACGAGCAGAGCGGAGAGCAAAGCGGCGAGCAAAGCGGCGAGCAAAGCGGCAAGGAAAGCGTCGAGCAGAGCGGAGAGAAGAGCGGAGAGCAAAGGGGCGAGCAAAGCGGAGAGCAAAACGGCGTGCAGAACGGAGAGCAAAGAGGCGAGTAGAGCGGAGAGCAAAGCGGAGAGTAAAGCGGCGAGCGAAGCGGAGAGCAAAGCGGCGAGCAAAGCGGCGTGCAAAGCGGCGAGCAAAGCGACGAGCAAAGCGGCGAGCAAAGCGGCGAGCAAAGCGGCGAGCAAAGCTGCCAGCCAAGCGGCGAGCAAAGCATCGAGCAGAGCGTCGAGCAGAGCGGAGAGAAGAGCGGAGAGCAAAGCGGAGAGTAAAGCGGCTAGCGGAGCGGAGAGCAAAGCGGCGAGCAAAGCGGCGAGCAAAGCGGCGAGCAAAGCTGCGAGCAAAGCGGCGAGCAAAGCGTCGAGCAAAGCGTCGAGCAGAGCGGAGAGTAGAGCGGAGAGCAAAGCGGAGAGCAAAGCGGAGAGCAAAGCGGCGAGCAGAGCGGAGTCCAAAGCGGAGAGTAAAGCGGCGAGCGAAGCGGAGAGCAAAGCGGCGAGCGAAGGGGCGAGCAATGCGGCGAGCAAAGCGGAGAGCAAAGCGGCGAGCAGAGCGGAGATCAAAGCGGCGAGCAAAGCGGCGAGCAGAGCGGGGAGCCGAGCGGGGAGCAATGCGGCGAGCAAAGCGGCGAGCAAAGCGGCGAGCAAAACATAGAGCGGAGCGGAATGCAAAGCATCGAGCAAAGCGGCGAGCGAAGCGGCGAGCAGATCGGAGAGCAAAGCGGAGCGCAAAGCGGCGAGCAGAGCGGAGAGGAAAGCGGCGAGCGAAGCGGCGAGCAGAGCGGAGAGCATAGCGGCGAGCAACGCGGAGAGCAAAGCGGCGAGCAGAGCACAGAGCAAAGCGGCGAGCAAAACGGAGAGCAAAACGACGACCGAATCGGAGAGAAAAGCGGCGATCAAAGCGGCAAGCAAAGCGGCGTGCAGACCGTAGAGCATAGCGTAGAGCAAAGCGGCGATCAGAGCGGAGAGCAAAGCGGCGAGCTAAGCGGCGAGCTAATCGGCGAGCAAAGCGGCGAGTAAACCGGCGAGCAGAGCGGCGAGCTGAGCGGAGAGAAAAGCGGCCAGAAAAGCGGAATGCAAGGCGGCGAACCGAGCGGATATGAAAGCGGCGAGCAGAGCGGAGAGCAAAACGGAGAGAAAAGCGGCCAGCAGAGCGGAGAGCAAAGCGGCGAGCGAAGCGGCGAGCAAAGCGTCGTGCAGAGCGGAGAGCAAAGCGGCGGACAGAGTGGAGAGCAAAGCGGCAACAAGGCGGCGAGCAGAGCGGAGAGCAAAGCGGCGAGCGAAGCGGCGAGCAAAGCGGCGAGCAGAGCGGAGAGCAAAGCGGAGACCAAAGCGGCGAGCAGAGCGGAGAGCAGAGCGGCGAGCAAAGTGGCGAGCAAAGCGGCGAGCAAAGCGGAGAGCAATGCGGAGAGCAAAGCGGCAAGCAGAGCGGAGAGCAAAGCGGCGAGTAAAGCGGCGAGCAAAGCGGCGAGCATAGCGGCGAGCAAAGCGGAGAGCAATGCGGAGAGCAAAGCGGCAAGCAGAGCGGAGAGCAAAGCGGCGAGTAAAGCGGCGAGCAAAGCGGCGAGCATAGCGGCGAGCAAAGCGGAGAGCAAAGCGGCGAGCAGAGCGTAGAGCAGAGCGGCGAGCAAAGCGGCGAGCAGAGCGGAGAGCAAAGCGGAGAGCAAAGCGGCGAGCAAAGCGGAGAGCAGAGCGGCGAGCAAAGCGGCGAGCAGAGCGGAGAGCTAAGCGGCGAGCAGAGCGGAGAGCAAAGCGGCGAGCGAAGCGGCGAGCGTAGCGGCAAGCGTAGCGGCGAGCGTAGCGGCGAGCGTAGCGGCGAGCAGACGGAGAGCAGAGCGGAGAGCAGAGCGGAGAGGAAAGCGGAGACCAAAGCGGAGAGGAAAGCGGCGAGCAGAGCGGAGAGCAGAGCGGAGAGCAAAGCGGAGAGCAAAGCGGCGAGCAAAGCGGCGAGCAATGCGGCGAGCAAAGCGGCGAGCAGAGCGGAGAGCATAGCGGATAGCAGAGCGGAGAGCAAAGCGGCGAGCAGAGCGGAGAGCAGAGCGGCGAGCAATGCGGCGCGCGAAACGGCGTGTAGAGCGGAGAGCAAAGCGGCGAGCGAAGCGGCGAGCAAAGCGGCGAGCAGAGCGGAGAGCGAAGCGGAGAGCAAAGCGGCGAGCAAATCGGCGAGCAAATCGGCGAGCAGAGCGGAGAGCAAACGTAGAGCAAAGCGGCGAGCAAAGCGACGAGCAGAGCCGCGAGCAAAGCGGAGAGCAAAGCGGCGAGCAAAGCGGCGAGCAGAACGGGGAGCAGAGCGGGGAGCAGAGCGGAGTGCAGAGCGGAGAGCAAAGCGGCGAGCTAAGCGGCGAGCAAAGCGGCGAGCAAAGCGGAGAGCAGAGCGGCGAGCAAAGCGGCGAGCAAAGCGGCGAGCAGAGCGTCGAGCAGAGCGGCGAGCAGAGCGGCGATCAGAGCGGGGAGCAAAGCGGAGAGCAAAGCGGCGAGAAGAACGGCGAGCAAAGCGGAGAGCAAAGCGGCAAGCAAAGCTGCGAGCAAAGCGGAGTGCAAAGCGGAGAGCAGAACGGAGAGCAAAGCGGAGAGCAACGCGGCGAGCAAAGCGGCGAGCAAAGCGGCGAGCAGAGTGGGGAGCAGAGCGGGGAGCAAAGCGGAGAGCAAAGCGGCGAGCAAAGCGGCGAGCATGGCGGCGATCAGGGCGGAGAGCAGTGCGGAAAGCAAAGCGGAGAGCAAAGGGGCGAGCTGAGCGGAGAGCAAAGCGGCGAGCAGAGCGTAGAGCAAAGCGGCGAGCAAAGCGGCGAGCAAATCGGCGAGCTGAGCGGAGAGCAGAGCGGAGAGCAAAGCGGCGAGCAAAGCGGCGAGCAAAGCGGCGAGCAAAGCGGCGAGCAAAGCGGCGAGCAGAGCGGAGGGCAGAGCGGCGAGCAAAGCGGCGAGCGAAGCGGCGAACAGAGCGGAGAGCAGAGCGGAGAGCAGAGCGGAGAGCAGGGCGGCGAGCAAAGCGGCGAGCAAAGCGGCGAGCAGAGCGGAGAGCATAGCGGAGAGCAGAGCGCAGAGCAAAGCGGCGATCAAAGCGGCGAGCAGAGCGTAGAGCAGAGCGGCGAGCATAACGGCGAGCGAAGCGGCGTGCAGAGCGGAGAGCAAAGCGGCGAGCAGTGCGGGGAGCAAAGCGGAGAGCAAAGCGGCGAGCAGAGCGGCGAGCAAAGCGGAGAGCAAATCGGCGAGCAAAGCGGCGAGCAAAGCGGGGAGCAGAGCGGAGAGCAGAGTGGAGGGCAGAGCGGCGAGCAAAGCGGCGAGCAGAGCGGAGAGCAAAGCGGAGAGCATAGCGGAAAGCAAAGCGGAGAGCAAAGCGGAGAGCGAAACAGCGAGCAAAATTCCGAACGAAGCGGCGAGTAGAGCGGAGAGCAGAGCGGAGAGCAAAGCGGAGCGCAAAGCGGCGAGCAGAGCGGAGAGGAAAGCGGCGAGCAGAGCGGACAGCAAAGTGACTAGCGAGGCGGCGGGCAAAGCGGCAAGTTAAGCGAGAAGCAGAGCGGAGAGCAAAGCGGCGAGCAGAGCGGCGAGCAGAGCGGCGAGCAGAGCGGAGAGCAAAGCGGCGAACAGAGCGGAGAGCAAAGCGGCGAGCAGAGCGGAGAGCAAAGCGGCGATCAGAGCGGAGTGCAAAGCGGCAAGCGAAGCGGCGAGCAAACCGGCGAGCAAAGCGAGAAGCAGAGCGGAGAGCAAAGCGGCGAGCAGAGCGGAGAGCAAAGTGGCGAGCGAAGCGGCGAGCAGAGCGGAGAGCAAAGCGGCGAGCAAAGCGGGGAGCAGAGCGGAGAGCAAATCGGCGAGCGAAGCGGCGAGCAAAGCGGCGAGCAAAGCGGAGAGCAAAGCGGCGAGCAAAGCGGCGAGAAAAGCGGAGAACAGAGCGGCGAGCAAAGCGGCGAGCAAAGCGGCGAGCGAAGCGGTGAGCGTAGCGGCGAGCAAAGCGGCGAGCAGAGCGGAGAGCAGAGCGGAAAGCAGTGCGGAGAGCAGAGCGGAGAGCAAGGCGGCGAGCAAAGCCGAGAGCAGAGCGGCGAGCAAAGCGGCGAGCAAAGCGGCTAGCAGAGCGGGGAGCAAAGCGTCGAGCAAAGCGGCGAGCAAATCGGCGAGCAGAGCGGAGAGCAAAGCGGAGAGCAAAGCGGCGAGCAGAGCGGCGAGCAAAGCGGAGAGCAAAGCGGCGAGCATAGCGGCGAGCAGAGCGGAGAGCAGAGCGGAGAGCAGAACGGAGAGCAGAGCGGAAATCAGTGCGGAGAGCAGAGCGGAGAGCAAGGCGGCGAGCAATGCGGAGAGCAGAGCGGCGAGCAAAGCGGCGAGCAAAGCGGCGAGCAGAGCGGGGAGCAAAGCGGAGAGCAGAGCGGCGAGGAAAGCGGAGAGCAAAGCGGCGAGCAAAGCGGCGAGCAAAGCGGAGAGCAGAGCGGCGAGCAAAGCGGTGAGCAAAGCGGTGAGCAAAGCGGAGAGCAAAGCGGAGAGCAGAGCGGCGAGCATAGAGGCGAGCAGAGCGGAGAGCAAAGCGGAGAGCAAAGCGGCGAGCAAAGCGGCGAGAAAAGCGGAGAGCAGAGCGGCGAGCAAAGCGGTGAGCAAAGCGGCGAGCAGAGCGGAGAGCAGAGCGGAGAGCAAAGCGGAGAGCAAAGCGGCGAGCAATGCGTAGAGCAAAGCGGGGGGCAGAGCGGAGAGCAAAGCGGCGAGCAAAGCGGAAAGCAAAGCGGCGAGCAGAGCGGTGAGCAAATGACGAGCGAAGCGGAGAGCAAATCGGCGATCAATGCGGATAGCAAAGCGTCGAGCAGAGCAGAGAGCTTAGCGGCGAGCTAAGCGGCGAGCAAAGCGTCGATCAGGGCGGAGAGCAGAGCGGAGAGCAGAGCGGAGAGCAGATCGGAGAGCATAGCGGCGAGCAACGCGGAGAGCAAAGCGGCGAGCAGAGCGGAGAGCAAAGCTGCGAGCATTGCGGAGAGCAAAGCGGGGGGCAGGGCGGAGAGCAAAGCGGCGAGCAAAGCGGAAAGCAAAACGGCGAGCAAAGCGGAAAGCAAAGCGGCGAGCAGAGCGGTGAGCAAACGACGAGCGAAGCGGAGAGCAAAGCGGCGATCAAAGCGGAGAGCAAAGCGTCGAGCAGAGCGGAGAGCTAAGCGGCGAGCTAAGCGGCGAGCAAAGCGTCGATCAGGGCGGAGAGCAGAGCGGAGAGCAGAGCTGAGAGCAAAGAGGAGAGCAAAGCGGCGAGCAGAGCGGAGATTAAAACGGCCAGCGAAGCGGCGAGCAAAGCGGCGAGCAGAGCGGAGAGCAAAGCCGCGAGCAAAGCGGCGAGCGAGGCGGTGAGCGTAGCGGCGAGCAGAGCGGCGATCAGAGCGGAGAGCAAAGCGGCGAGCGAAGCGGCGAGCAGAGCGGAGAGCAGAGCGGAGGGCAAAGCGGAGAGCGAAGCTGCGAGCAGAGCGGAGATGAAAGCGGCGAGAAGAGCGGAGAGCATAGCGGCGAGCAACGCGGAGAGCATAGCGGCGAGCAGAGCGGAGAGCAATGCGGCGAGCAAAGCGGCGACCAACGCGGAGAGCATAGCGGCGAGCAGAGCGGAGAGCAATGCGGCGAGCAAAGCGGCGAGCAAAGCGGAGAGCAAAGCCGCGAGCATAGCGGAGAGCAAAGCGGCGAGCAAAGCGGAGAGCAAAGCGGCGAGCAGAGCGGAGAGAATACGGCGAGCGAAGCGGAGACCAAGCGGCGATCAAAGCGGAGAGCAAAGCGGCGAGCAGAGCGAACAGCAAAGCGACGAGCGAGGAGGCGAGCAAAGCGGCGAGCAAAGCATCGAGCAAAGCGGCGAGCAGAGCGGAGAGCAGAGCGTAGAGCAGAGCGTAGAGCATAGCGACGAGCAAAGAGTAGAGCAAAGCGGCGAGAAAAGCGGCGAGCTGAGCGGATAGCAGATTGGAGAGCAAAGCGTCGAGTAAAGCGGAGAGCAAGTGGGCGAGCAGAGCGTAAAGCAAAACGGCGATCGAAGCGGCGAGCAGAGCGGAGAGCATAGGGTCGACCGAAGCGGAGAGCAAAGCGGCGAGCAGAGCGGAGAGCAAAGCGGCGAGCGAAGCGGCAAGCAAAGCGGCGAGCAGAGCGGAGAGCATACCTGAGAGCAAAGCGGCGAGCAGAGCGGAGAGCAAAGCGGCGTGCGAAGCGGCGTGCAAAGCGGCGATCATGGCGGAGAGCAGAGCGGAGAGCAAAGCGGCGAGCAGTGCGGATAGCAAAGCGGCTAGCAAAGCGGCTAGCAAAGCGGAGAGCAAAGCGGAGAGCAAAGCGGAGAGCAAAGCGGAGAGCAAAGCGAAGAGCAAAGCGGCGAGCAGAGCGGAGAGCAAAGCGGCGAGCAGAGCGGAGAGCAAAGCGGCCTGCGAAGCGGCGAGCAGAGCGGAGAGCAAAGCGGACAGCAAGGCGGTGAGCAGAGCGGGGAGCAAAGCGGCGAGCGAAGCGGCGAGCAGAGCGGAGAGCAAAGCGGCGTGCGAAGCGGCGTGCAAAGCGGCGATCATGGCGGAGAGCAGAGCGGAGAGCAAAGCGGCGAACAGTGCGGATAGCAAAGCGGCTAGCAAAGCGGAGAGCAAAGCGGAGAGCAAAGCGGAGAGCAGAGCGAAGAGCAAAGCGGCGAGCAGATCGGAGAGCAAAGCTGCGAGCAGAGCGGAGAGCAAAGCGGCCAGCGAAGCGGCGAGCAGAGCGGAGAGCAAAGCGGATAGCAAAGCGGTGAGCAGAGGGGAGAGCAAAGCGGAGAGCGAAGCGGCGAGCGAAGCGGCGAGCAGATCGGTGAGCAGAGCGGAGAGCGAAGCGGCAAGCCGAGCGGAGCGCATAGCGGCGGGCAACGCGGAGAACAAAGCGGCGAGCAGAGCGTAGTGCAAAGCGGCGAGCAAAGCGGCGAGCAAAGCGGCGACCAAAGCGGAGAGCAAAACGTATAGCAAATCGGAGAGCAAAGCGGGGAGCAAAAAGGAGAGAAGAACGGCGAGCAAAGCGGCGAGCGAAGCGGAGAGCAGAGCGATTAGCAGAGCGGGGAACAAAGCGGCGAGCAAAGCGGAGAGCAAGGCGACGAGCAAAGCGTCGAGCAGAGCGTAGAGCAGAGCGGAGAGCAAAGCGGCGAGCAAAGGGGCGAGCAAAGCGGAGAGCAAAATGGAGAGCTAAGCGGCGAGCAGAGCGGAGAGCAAAGCGGAGAGAAAAGCGGCGAGCAGAGCGGAGAGCAAAGCGGCGAGCGAAGCGGCTAGCAAAGCGGCGAGCAAAGCGGCGAGCAGAGCGGCGAGCAGAGCGGCGAGCAGAGCGGCGAGCAGAGCGGCGAGGAGGAGCGGAGAACAAAGCGGCGGGCAAAGCGGAGAGCAAAGCGGCGAGCAGAGCGGAGAAGAATGCGGCGAGCGAAGCGGCGAGCAAAGCGTCGAGCAGAGCGTCGAGCAGAGCATAGAGCAGAGCGGTCAGCTAAGCGGCGAGAAAGCGGAGAGCAAAGCGGAGAGCAAATTGGAGAGCAAAGCGGCGAGCAGAGCGGCGAGCAGAGCGGAGAGCGATGCGGCGAGCGAAGCGGCGAGCAGATCGGTGAGCAGAGCGGAGAGCGAAGCGGCAAGCCGAGCGGAGCGCATAGCGGCGGGCAACGCGGAGAACAAAGCGGCGAGCAGAGCGTAGTGCAAAGCGGCGAGCAAAGCGGCGAGCAAAGCGGCGAGCAAAGCGGCGAGCAAAGCGGCGAGCAATGCGGCGACCAAAGCGGAGAGCAAAACGTATAGCAAATCGGAGAGCAAAGCGGTGAGCAGAGCGGGGAGCAAAAAGGAGAGAAGAACGGCGAGCAAAGCGGCGAGCGAAGCGGAGAGCAGAGCGATTAGCAGAGCGGGGAACAAAGCGGCGAGCAAAGCGGAGAGCAAGGCGACGAGCAAAGCGTCGAGCAGAGCGTAGAGCAGAGCGGAGAGCAAAGCGGCGAGCAAAGGGGCGAGCAAAGCGGAGAGCAAAATGGAGAGCTAAGCGGCGAGCAGAGCGGAGAGCAAAGCGGAGAGAAAAGCGGCGAGCAGAGCGGAGAGCAAAGCGGCGAGCGAAGCGGCTAGCAAAGCGGCGAGCAAAGCGGCGAGCAGAGCGGCGAGCAGAGCGGGGAGCAGAGCGGCGAGCAGAGCGGCGAGCAGAGCGGCGAGGAGGAGCGGAGAACAAAGCGGCGGGCAAAGCGGAGAGCAAAGCGGCGAGCAGAGCGGAGAACAATGCGGCGAGCGAAGCGGCGAGCAAAGCGTCGAGCAGAGCGTCGAGCAGAGCATAGAGCAGAGCGGTCAGTTAAGCGGCGAGAAAGCGGAGAGCAAAGCGGAGAGCAAAGCGGAGAGCAAAGCGGCGAGCAGAGCGGCGAGCAGAGCGGAGAGCGATGCGGCGAGCGAAGCGGCGAGCAAAGCGGAGAGCAGAGCGGAGAGCAAAGCGGAGAGCAAAGCGGAAAGCAAAGCGGCGAACAGAGCGGCGAGCAGAGCGGCGACAGAGCGGCGACAGAGCGGCGATGAAAGCGGCGAGCAGAGCGGAGAGCAAAGCGGGGAGCAAAGCGGATAGCAAAACGGAAAGAAAAGCGGCGAGCAGAGCGGAGAGCAATACGGAGTGAAAAGCGGCGAGCGAAAAATGTCACGGCGGCAAACGTAGTAAGGAGCGTCTCACCACCGCGCCGTGCTGTGCACAAATATGGATGGGTCGAATAAAGAAAACTTGTAATCATCGGAAAATATGGCAACCCACGCTGTTTCAAAGGTATTAATCGTGATTATTAGCCGATAATTTACGAGCATAACAAAAAGGTGTGGATGACAACAGGCATATTCAAAAGTTTTTTTAATAAGAATTCAAAAACGTGTGGCGGTGCAAAATCGTAAAATTTTATTGACACTAGACAACTGTTCTGCTCACCATGTGGCTCAGATAAATACGCCCAATGTTGAGTTGCTGTATTTTCCGCCGAACACATCCAGTGTACTGCGGCCACTCGGCATCATTCAAAATTTAAAAAGTCATTACAGAAAAAAAACTATTGTCGTCATACTTGCTGCAAATTACAAATGGATGTTCGCAGGATAAATTACGAAGATGGACGATTTTAGACGCGTGCCGGGCCTTGTCAAACCATCGCCAACTGTTTTATGAAAAGCGGGCTATCTTCGCAGCCGGCAGAAGTGTTCCAAGGTACAGAAGTGGAGGAAGTAATCGACAGTAATGTATTGGGGCCTGTCAGTTTCGGAAACTTGTTTCCTTTGATAATGACTTGGCTACGTCGGTTGTGTATGACCCCACGATCGACGAATCGAAAACCGTTGCGAGTGATAGCGAGGAAGAAGACGATGTGGATAACGTCGATGCTAGGTTGGATGTGCCATTGCCATCTAAGGAGGATATTTTAAAAGCTTAAGATACCCTTCAAAGGTACGTGTCCGGGATGCCAGAATATGCCGATGAATATCTGTGAAAAAGTTGATGCCATTATGCAACACATTGCGCTAGGGAGTGCCTTGAAATTGAAACGGGAAAAGAACCAACTTTTTAAAATAAATTTAAATTAATATTTTATTACACACTTTTATTTATTTATTTGTAAGTTGAAATAAGTGAAAGACATTAACATTTTAGTGGTTTAATTATATGTCCATATATGTTTCAATGTTTAAATGAGTAATCCTGAATTTGACTTTTATTCATCGACATCATATTTTGAGGTATACATGTGTAGTACATCCTTTTTCTCTGTGTTTTAAGATGGTGTCACATTCTTTTCTTTTTCTGTAATTTATATTTGAATTTTTTAAATTTGGTAAATCACGCTGTTTTGTAAATTTCGAATTATAGAGGTTCTTCGTAATTCGAAATGCTCTTTCTTTGGTCCCGTGAATTTCGAATTAACCAGGTTTTACTGTAATGGGAAAGTATTGTATTCATGAAAAAAATCGACTTCGAGATTTCAACGGAAATACATGTTTTGAGGTCCCTAGAACACGTTTAGACTATTTTCGGAATGATGTCTGTGTGTGTGTGTGTATGTTATTGTGGGCGCTCTAACTCAAAAAGTACGTGCCATATCGTTACCAAACTTCATATCTAACACTCTTACATGAGCACAAAGAACTGATTAGTTTTTGGATAATAACGGCTAACCGGAAGTCGAGGTTTATTCGAAACCCGATTCGGTTTTTGCGATATTTCTTCGTTAAAACATCATTATTGTATATACAATTCTATACAAAAGTTATAGAGAATGTCATTTCCTACAGTTTTTATTTGAAACAATTTTCTATAGGAGTTATTGTTTAGGAGTTATTTATAAATAACCGGTTTTTCGGTTTTCGTTAAATATATCCTTAAAAACATCGTTATTGGTAATCTTCGTAAGGACCAAAGTTGTAGAGAATAATATTTCTTCCAAGTTTTGTTTGAAACTAATTTTCGTAGAACCATCCTTTTCAGATATATTTCGCTTTTTCTTAATACCAGCCTACAGCGCCAACACCATGTAGCGGTGAATTCTGTAAACATTCAAAATATACGTAATTTACGGCAGCAAGGACGATGGTATTCTTTTACGATACGAAATAATAATTTCGCCTTATAATGCTATTCATAATAATTTAAATATATGGAGAATATGCAGAAAGTCATGTGTTGGCCACATCAGGTTTTTTAATTTCATTTTAAATTTACTTAAAATTATTATACAAACTCCGGACTTGAAGTATTAAATGGAAAAAAGAGTGAAAATTATTATTTTTGAAAAGAGAATACGAATTCATGCCGAATTAGCTTAAATATTTGATTTTAACTGCATAAAAACGAGAAACTTTAAAATTTATAACAATGGGAAATTTTATCTACCATGGAAACACTACAATGCTTTTATATGGATTTCTTGCCTGTTAATAGTATGAATTTTACTGTATTCTTGCATTGTTGAAACTTCTACCTCCCTCTTTCCCCTTCCCCCCTCTCTCCCTCCCTCTCTTCTTTTCCCCTTACCCTCTCTTCATTTAAACGGCTTATTAAACACGTTAATTTTACGCTCTTAAATAATTTAATGGGTCATTTTTAAATATTATTTATTTTTATTTCAAGTATTTATAGTTCGCGAAAAATGTCACGCTTAGCTTTGGATTGCTAAACCGTATCTCAGCAAGATTAACCACCGTGTCTTTTTTGGAAAATGCCTTACTCCGCGAGTTCTCCTCTTCCGAACTCTCACCATGTGATCTTTTACCGCAGTCGATTTTTCTTTTTAGTCCTTTATATAAGAAAAGAGACAAAAAAGCCACTGTTCCCAACATAAAAAGAATATATTTTATTTCCCTGTCTTTCCATTACCCCAAGTGTATAGCGGAGGGAGACTATAGCGTATAGAGATAACGGAGTCGGTTATACAGGGTTATTCATAAATACCTGAACACTTTAGAAAATTTATTACAGTAAAATCAACAATACAGTTGCGACATGCGACACACTCTTTATTTCAGAACAGGTCAAAGTTTGTTTTACGCGCGGTGAAGTTTCAGTTTCACCCACCTGGCGGCGCTGATGTTGCTAGCACACAAAATGGCTTCCGGACCCGAGAAGGCTTTCTGTGTCTTGCAATTTCATCAAACCAAACGTGCAACTGCAGTTCGGCATAACTTCCGTACTCGATTTCATAAGGATCCTCCATCTCGGACTAGCATTAACTCCTGGTATCAACAGTTTGAAAGAACAGGTTGTCTTTGCAAAGGTAAGCCTCCCGGTCGCCGTGCCTCAGACGAGACAGTGGAACGTGTCCGACGGTCATTCCAACGGATCCCAGAAAGTCAACAGTGCGAGTTAGCCGTGAGTTAGGCGTGTCTCAGTCAACCGTGTGGCGGGTCGTACGCAAGAGGTTAATGATGCGGCCATACAAGTTGCAGCTTTTGCAAGCACCGAAGCCTGGGGATAAGGAAAAACGGTTCCAGTTTTGCATCGAGTTGCAGCGTCGGATCGAGGAGGAAGAGAGTTTATTGTCCAGAGTTGTCTTCAGTGATGAATCCACGTTTCATCTGGTTGGAAAAGTGAATCGGCACAACGTCCGCGTTTGGGGAACACAGAATCCACATCAATTTATCGAACGTGAAAGAGATACTCCCAAAGTTAACGTGTTTTGTGCTGTTTCCAGACGCGAGGCAACCGTCACAGGGATTTCGTACCTAGACATGTTAATTAACTGGTTGTTTCCTCAACTTGAGCAGTATGAAGATGATTTCATTCTCCAGCAAGATGGAGCCCCACCTCATTTTCATCGGGGCGTGCGTAGTCATCTGAACGAGACACTGACAGGCCAGGCTGGATAGGTCGTGGAACAGACAACGACAAAACATTCTTGAAATGGCCCTCTAGGTCTCCAAACATAACGCCGCTGGATTATTTTTTGTGGGGGCTTGTGCCACCTTTGCTCCGTGATTTGGAAGAGTTAAAGATAAGAATAAGGAATGCAATTGCAGAAATTTCTGTGGACAATCTAGTGATGGTATGGGAGGAACTGGATTACAGATTTGACGTGTGCAGGACAACACATGGAGCTCACATTGAGATTCTGTAGGCAAAGATAAAAACTTTTTGAGATCCTACAACAAACAGTGTGCCGCATGTCGCAGTTGTATTGTTGATTTTCCTGTAATAAATTTTCTAAAGTGTTCAGGTGTATATGAATAATCCTATATTCTTTTTAATCGACGCTCCCTCCAACGACGGATAACTTAGACTGTGCAATGAAGAAATCACGCCACCTCGCCCTAATATAGAGCGCGGCAACCACACGCGACCAAAAACACGAGTAAAGGCGCATCTGCGGACACATATCCATCCTTAACCTCCCTCACACCACTCCGTCAAGCCCTCTTTAAGGAGGGAAGGGGAGAGATAGAGAGAGGGTTAGAAATACCCCTTTTTTCCTCTACCTTATGTGACGCGAGCCGTGTCATTATTCTCTCAAGAAGGGTGGCACGGTTTCTGAGACGAGGGCTTTGGCGAAGAAGGGAAAGATGGGACGGCGTAAGTATAATAAGCAAGGGGATGAGGAAGTGGCGGCATCAACCCGGCCGCTCGCCGTCTCCCTCATCCCTATTTCGAGGCCCTCGCATAAGGGCCCCTCATCCCACCCCCGATTCAAGAACCCAACCCCAACAATGAAAAACCCTCACCAATTTATCCCGAGGTCTTCCTTCCTTCCTTCCTCCTTTCTTTCTGTCTCTCTCTCCCTCTCTACAAGAAGCGCGCGCGTATTGGGATGGGGGGGAGGGGAAGGGGGAGGGAAATGGGAGGGAGGAGATGGGGGGAGAATATGGCGCGAGTGTACCTCCCGCTGAGTGTGGTAGATGGAAGGAGAGGGGTGAAAAAGGGTTGGGGGCGTTGATGGTTGCGAGGGAGGGGGGGATCGGAGTAGAGGTGGAAGGAGGAGGGGGGAGGGAGTGGGAGGAGGAGGGGGGAGGGAGTGGGAGGGAGGCGGCAGTCGGCCCAGCACGCGATGTGGAGCGTTGGGGATGGTGAGACGCATGTGACGGAGGGGAGGAGCGCGGATTGAAGATTTTCATGAATGTTTGTGAATGCTTCTTCTGTGGTTTCTGCGGAGGACGATAGTTTTCGATCTGACTCTTAACGATGCCCTCCGATTGGTCTTTTTTCCTGCCGATACCTCGTTGCGATTGGTTGTTTTTTTTTAAGGATATTATTCAGTCCATTTACATTATTCGTTAAAATGTTCCCAAATTTTGATCGGATGGAGAACATTTTTTGTTTTTCGTGTTAAAAAAAATTATAATAGGGTAAAGGTTTCTCCTCCAAAAAAATTCCGATTTTTTCGTTTCACTTCAAAATACTTTTCAAATTATTTATCTCCAAAGTCTTAAAGTGTTTAATACGGCTTTTATGAATGTTTTTAAGATCTAATTCCGGCAGCCCAGTATGGCAACTCAATTTTTATTATCTCTCCCTGATAAGCAAAACTTACGGATAATGGGTAAAAGATCGATCTTGAAACGAAATTAAAGATGCATTTAAAATCTTTAAACTTTGCTGAATGTTATGATTTTTCCGCCTCTTTTTCATTCTTCAGCTGGTGATTTTCATTTACTTTTCGTAGTTACCAACCTTTTGCTGCTTTTTAGCTATTTTTCACAGTTTCAACATGACTTTGTGCGTGGAGTATTTGAGTAGCGACAAGGTATTTTCACAGGATTCGTTCAAATCTAAAAGATTCGCTGATTAAATGATAGATTCGACAATGTACGGTTTTAGGTTATTGATTCTAATTTTAAAGAGAAGTCACATTGACAAATATTATTCGATTTATGCTACAAAATATTACCATTTACTTGTAGCATATGGAGGTATTACTGATAAGTACGTTAATATCCTACTTTTGCGTCTGCTGTGAAACTGTTATCGGAAACAACGCAAATCATAAATATTATTTTCCAAATGTTGGCTGCTTTTATTTTCATCAAATTTTCCTTTTAAAACATTTCCTCTCAATATCGCTGTGTCACGTGGAAAATTGATATGGAAATTGATATCGATTGTGGCTTTAGGTTCTGTGTTTGCATTTATATCCTGGTTTTGCGATAAGACAGCGCGAAGGATCGAAGTGAATGATCGAAGAATGTGTTAAAGGTCCGCTTATTATAGAAATTCGATATATGGTGGCCTAAAAAGCGTTTGGTGGGCATATCTGCCTTAAATGTCGAGTGGTTATATGTAGTAAGCGTTCCTTGCTAAGGATTTAAGCGATATTTTTGTTCAAAGTGAGCATTTCATTTATTTTTCTCCGTTTTGATGATTGTTAAAATAAATCAAATAAACGAAATTAAATAAATTTTCTCGGGAGTTTTATTTACGATTAATCAGCTTTATAAATTAACATTTGAGTTGTTACACTATATCGATAATTTTTAAATATTATACCAACACACTAGAGGTTTACTGAAAAACTCCAGACGTAGGTACTGAACGAATTTTAAAAAAATTATTGGACGCCCAGAAGACTCTATGCTTACATACATGCACAGACATTTTCTATTCGAATTAGGTTTCCCTAATTTTCATTTTAAAGTTTTAAATTTAATACTCACAGATGGTCCAAGATTTCTACGATCGACAAAAATAATGGGCTTCGTAGCGTTGCTATCATTTGCTAGAGAATGAATTAATATTGAGTAACGGCATTAAGGTGAAGGGTTAAAGTACTCATAATCGTGTTATTTCCATCGAAATGTTCTGTCAAATACATTATGCAGTGCGGAATTTTAAATGCAGTTCGAAAAGCTTCCGAAAAAAACGTTTCATTCATCTAGTTCGTAAATTTCTTCCGTGGCGAATATGGGCGAACTTTTTACGCGGAGTCCTTCCGGCTGAATAAGAACTTAAACCGGAAGTTATTTAAGGGATCCGTGGCATCTCATAAGTTAAAACCTTGTTTTTCGAGTTGAATGCAGGAAGTATTTTGTTGTCATATTTTAAGCAAGAAATATTAAAGTTTACGGATCATTTTCTCATAAAAGTTTCGGTCTTTCAGATAAGGATATGCGCTTCGATAGAATTCCGTTGGATTTTTTCGGCTCGATGTACGCGAAGAAGAGATTCTGGCCCTTATTTATTTATCCTCTTCTTGATTCCCTCGCATTTCTTGCGCTCATCTCGCTTCACTTGAGTTTATCTATTGCCTTTTCGTTGGAATCGATTAACGTCCTCTCCGTGAACCAATTAAACCCTTCTTGGCTCACAATCAGCCAAGCCCCGAATGCAGGAAAGAAATTCGCTATGTTACAGGATTTGAACCTAAATATAATGGCTTTTGTGTCGTTTAATAACGGTAAGCACGTTAAAAATTGAAATATTAAAACGAATTCGTGTATGAATAGAGAGGTGTACTCCAGGCAGCATGGACTAAAGAAAACTTTTAATTATAGGTGTTATAATGCCTACGATTGAATCCCAAAATCAGTTATATTTCCCAGTCTATCTCGAATGAAATATTAAACCTTGATATAAGTGAATTCACCAATCGTTGATTATCATAAGAATTTTTAGCTCTGTTTAAGTCCAATTTAAGTTTGCTACTTAATTACTTCTTAGTGGCAACAGTTCTATGATTAAATTAGTTGCTTCTCCCAATTATGTATTAGCGAGACCCAGAGACGTGCCTTGGCGATATGGCGCCTATGGCAAAATTTTAGGAATAACCTTGGTTATATAGGATATAATTTTTTCTGCCTTTTAATAAAGAATAATAAATTTATTATTATATATAAATTAAAGTTTGTGTAATAAAATAATATTTATTTATGGGAAAATGCACTTTTCGCACATTTTTCGGGAGCGTTTGGCGGCTTTTGCAATCGGCGCCTATGGCAAATATGTACCACCTTCGCCGTGATTGACAAAAACAAATTTAATCGCAAATCGAAATTACTTTTATTGCAAACACTTCAAAATGAAAAGGATCACTTCGTAATATCCTTTTTATACTTGTTATGATACATAATTCTCGGTTTTGATTTTTGAAAACTAGACATGACGCGATTGCCGGCAACGATCATAGTAGGTACGTAAAGCGATGAGTGTATGTAATATGAACGCGTGCATTGTAAACTTTCCCTACACACACTGTAATTATAGGAATCGCTCGCGCAAAAAAAAAAAAACAAACGGTGATTACCTTTGCCAATTGTGATAAAGTGCCGCGAATGAAAGGCAACGCCTATCGTCCATTTATTTTATTTTTTGTGAGATCGCTCCAGGAAACGCCCATTAAACCGGCAGATGTGAGTCTCTTCCTTTATGCCTCACCGGCGATAGCCTAGTTGTGGTCAGTATACGTTCTAAGAGCATCATCGTCCAGTAGTAAAAACACTGCATGCGTGTGTTGCATGGGTGCGTGTTCGATCGCAGTCCACGACGCGTTATTCATTGATTCCGTAAATCGTTTTGATTAACAAAAAGAAAATTCAGTTTTGAAATATAGACCTCACGTTATGGTTGGTATCCAATAGATTTATACGAGAAATCTCATTAAACAGTTGAGTAAACCACGTGTTTCAGTTTGATTTCCCATAAACAACCGCGTCTGCTTTGCTGCTGAAATGTGAATCCGTTTCATTCGATAGTTTTATGACTGTATGGGTCTCATCGTGGTCGTGAAGAATCTCCATAAAAGAGAGTTTTTATCTCTGGAAACTGTATGTGAATCTTCCACCATCACCTTGATGCTTCAATTATGTTCAGTAAAGACTGTCCCGCCTTTTCCGTGCATCGTCAGCGTAGCGCTCCGTTAAATATTGTAGAGGAGAGAATCTTCTATTGCAAAAAATAATAGTTAAATCGATTTTTAATTGTCTTTGGGAAATGTTTCAACGTAGATATCTTAAGCTGATGTCTCAAAAGAAACGATCGATGTCCAAAACCACAATAAAATTCAACTAGGAACCGAACGGCAGGTTTTTGAGTCTTCAAAAAACATCCCCAGCTCGCATTAAAAAAAACTTTCCTCTCCTGGTATTTGCCTCTAATGGCAATATATAAAGATATTCGAGTTTAGAAAGAGGGCTTTGGTTTGTTTTCTGAAACAAAACGCGCTAACAATGAGATATAATTTCAGAGTGTATTTATTGTCATGATATGGATTTAGCTTCTTTAAAATGCATGTTATAGATTTATTAACACATTACCCCTGAATTGCGTTTAAATTTCGCAAGGTGTAGAGTAGAAGAATGGTCGAAAATCTCGATTTGTGTTTGTACTTCTCGATATGCAAGAAAAGTATTTCAACGGCAGCGCAAAGTTCTCTTCTTTTACTCACCTCTGTCTAACTTCCAGTTTAAAAAAAAACGAGAAAAATCTTTCTCTCTGCCTCAACCGGTGAGAGCAAATCGCAATTGCATCTTAGGGACGCCTTTTAAGGAATTTATTTCTGGAAAGCCTTTGCTTCGTGGAAGCATTCACTTGTCGAGATGTGCTTCCCCCTTTTTACCATCCCCCGTAACACAGAGAGAGAGTCGATAAAAAATCTTCCGAAGGCGGAAGATTATTCTGTCGTGGAGTGGCAGACGCTAGCCAAGATGTTGAACTCCCTCCTTCCGCACCCCCCTCCCCCCCCCCACCCCCATTCCACCCCTTCCATTTCCACTCACCGTAAAAATTTGCCCTCCCGCATAGCGGACCTGGTCCATTTTCTGCCTTCCTCCGCTAACTACCAACCCCCGAACATGCATCCCCCACACCCCCTTCCCGTGCGCCGCTCGCTGCCTCCCGGGGCTTGTGCCGCGGCACAAGCGGTGCACGTGGGCCGCGGTTCATCACCCCCACCCACCCCCTCCTCCACCCCGTTTTCAAAAGAAGAAAAAACCACCTCCGAATCCTCCTCTCGCGATAAAAATCCCAACAAACGCTTTCCTCACACCACCATGCGCTGCCAAGGCTCCAGAGAGCGCGAGCTCCTTCTCTCTCACGTGGCGATTCCCGCTTGGGTTTTTATCCTTAGTCATGAAGTCTTTAATAGAGGCAGAGAAAAGAAAGGTCTTGCGCGTTTGTGTGTCGATAAACAAACGCGGCGCGAACATTTCCCTCGCGTTTCTTTCGTCGAATTCTCGATGATGCGCGGGTATTTATCCGGCAGTGCCGGTTGATGGGGAACGCCCTTTTTGACTCGATGGTAATAATCCGAAATGCGTTGACATTGCGTTGATAATCATACCGTAATTTTTGTTATAATTCAAAACTCGTTTATATTTAAATATCCACCAAGAAACATTGGATCGAATAATATTACGAAATAATTGCATTTAAGAATAAAAATGCTTGGACGAAGATTTCCTGAATGTTATCAATATTCAGTATATTAAAAGGTATTTAAACTGTATGTAAAAATATTAAAGCACAGAATTAAACTACGAACATTGGCATAGGTTTGAAGTGTCCTATGTTTAACCGTTGTTTCACAAAAAATACTTTGTTAGTAAAAATAAGATCCATTTGTAATTCTTCGACTATATGAGAAATCGTCTAGTTCAGTGATGGCGAACCATCTGTTGCCCGCGTGCCAATATTACTGAAATTGTCCAATCTTTTCCGCCTCGCGTGCCACGAAAAATTTATTGATTTTTTTTGCGTGCCAACTTAATTAAATTCGTGATCAAGGCAAAATAGATTGAAGTTTGTAACGATAAAACTAATGTTTACAATAGCTAACTAAATAGCACAGATGTTTTTGCGGGACTAAATCAGTACGATATATGCTTTGATTGGTTTTCGCCTTTCGTTGTCGTGCAAACCAAAATCGTCTTAAGTGCCACTTATGGCACGCGTGCCATAGGTTCGCCATCACTGGTCTAGTTCAATCTTCATAAACGTTGTTTTACGTGATTTCATAGACGTTACTTACATTTTATGCGAAATAGGCTTAATGAAACGTTTGTTATTCTTAGACACAAAAACCGCTCAAATTAAATACGACTTACAGGTTAATCAGCAAACTAGACATTTCTGATAATTCGACGAATAGAAACATTCAGTTTTGATGAAGTAACGAATGTCTCGTGCTTTCATAAACCAAGATTTTTTTCCGTGATTGAAACGAAGCAAATGATTGTTTTGATTGCCGTATTGTACACCTCGTTTTATCTTGCTTGTTTGCCCCGAATTTGAAATTTCAAGGAATGTTTACGAATTTAAGGATACTGTTTTGGAGTGCATCGGTTCTTGATTCGATAATTTATTTATCCCCCTGTTTTCACCTTTATTTCGGAATTTTTGAGTCGTTAGTTTCGGGCGTTTATTCATCGTTAGGTTGAGTTTCTCTCAGCAAAGTCATATCGCAATTCGGAATTTTTGAGTCATTAGTTTCGGGCGTTTATTCATCGTTAGGTTGAGTTTCTCTCAGCAAAGTCATATCGCAATGAAGCGAACCGAGGACGTGCGCCTTAACGGAACTCCTTTCAATTTCATTTCGTCCTCTGCTTTCAAGTTTCGCTCTTCCTAATATTAAGGTACGGATACACTATGCGAACGAAGGCGAACGAACGAATTCATGTAGTGTGTACGTTTGAACAAAGGCGAACGAAAGTGAACGAATGCGAACGAATGCGCGGTTCGCTGGCAGGGCGGTACATCAAAGGATGTTCGTGCGCAGTGTGGACGGTTAAGCAAACAACTCAGCAACTTCAGCAAGAAACTGTCCAAAGCGTCGAACATCAACGAACGCAAACCTTCGCTCTAGTGTAGACGACTGATCAAATGCACGGTCCGAATGACAAAAAACAGCCGAACATTCGTTTGCTGTCGTTCGCTCGCCTTCGTTCGCATAGTGTACTATATGTACCTTTACTCGGTGATTCGCTAATGCGTCATGGCCGGAATCGTTTGCTGCAATGGCGTCATCAATGTATTTCCGCCCTTTGTTGCCTTTAATTACGGTCTCGCTCATTCTCCCATTGCCCTTAAAAAAGTGGTGTCTTTCGTTATGGGTCTTACCCATTCGTATCCTTCAGAGAGACATCTTAATTAACTTGGTTTTTTTATCTAAGAGCGGCGGAAGCTAAAAAAAAAGAACGCTAAAGAGGAATTCGCCCATCTTCATATGGTTCCGTTCACTTCCTTTTAAAAAACGTGGGTGTAATATCAATCTTCCAAGTTGCGCTGAACAAAAGATAGAAAGAAATATTCAGAAAAACAAACTCATTTAATAAATCTAATCTTTGGAAAGACTATCGTTAAAATAAAAAATATTTACTAAGCTACCTGATGTATTTTTATATACTTGTTTATTTTTCTTCTTTTTGGCTCTCTCGTGAATTCGTAAAATATCACCCTGATTAGCAAATTTCTAATCACGTCTGATGCAATATTAAATGTTCACTGAGGTGACTTCAGGCCACACCGACTCCAGAAACATAATTAGTTTAGTGTTACATTTTCATAACACGAATTCTCAGACGGAAAAATAGATCAGTCTTTGTTCTTGAAATTTTATTTGAATGGTATACGCCATTAGGCACTGATTCGTGATCTCTTCATCTAGTGTTTATCGTTAATATCTCCTCTGTATCCATTCCTGCCATTTACTTACGCTAATGGAATCAAATATATTTGTAATGATAAAAAAAACAAAGGTTCTGCATCTCTTGCTTAACTTCTGTCTCGAAACGTTATATGACGTTGGTAATAGAATGCTTTTAATCTTCATTTGGAAGAAGACGAGTATTTTATTTGTTTCCCAGTCTTACTATGGAATAAGTGACCCAGATCTCTTTCGCTTGGCATTTTTAACGCTTCTCTTAATCCTATAAATGTGTAAGTGACGATGAATCTTTAAAAGGAAAACGGCATTTACGAGTGAATCTTGTTTCATTACATGGTCTCGATTTCATACTCCCTTTATTGAAACGCAACACGATCAACTTTCCAGACTTAATAATTTTTCTCACCTCTCCACTCCCTCATTTAGCAATTCAACCCGTCGCATTTCGCCTCCAATGCGCCCTCTCGCCATCTTTATCTGAGGTAACCATGCCGAATTTTCAAACATGATGTTGACAATTTTTTAGTTTATTAGTTTCTCTCCCATTTATAAATATATTTCAACTAAGAGCCGATGAAAATGAAAGGAGGAACCTCCAAATAACCGTACATATGTTTTTTAAAAAGGAAAATGCTCACAGGTCTTTTTTGATCGGCTTACTGACGATGGAATCGTTGATTCCGAAATACGTATTTAGGCAAGGAAGTACTGGTGTGTGTTTTTGTGGTTGGTGCGTGTTTGTGCATGTGTGTGAACGAAGAAAAAAGTGCCCCTGGCGTTGGAGTAATTCCCCCTAAACCCGAAGTGTGTGAGATTTTGTGTGTGATTGGCGCGGAGTGTTTTCCTTTTTTAAAATAATATTTGTATGGTAATTTGGAGGGTCCTCCTTTCATTTTCATTGATAAACCATAATAGGTTTCATAATAAAGAGTTTTTCTAAGATCCGATCGTAAAGATCGGTTTTCTCTTGGTTTTTTGACCTGCTTTTCGAATCATGTCTCAATAATAAAGGAATATAAAAAAACGGCAGTTATTAGAGGCCGACATCTTCATTGCAGTAGCGTGGGTATGATTTCGCTCGTTGACTTGATGTAGGATTTTGGGCTCGAGGCGATCGTTTAGATCCGACCCGTCGGCCGTTATATAGGACCTTAAACTATGTAATCGATTCGGAAGGCCTCGGTCATTGGTCACGTCTCTCTCCGTCAAGTGCAAGGCAACAAAACCAAGGAGGTCTTCTGTCCGCAACCAACCCCTTTCTCTTCCTTTCGATATAATGGACCAGAGTTTAAGACGTTAAAGAGAGCGCGAGAGCCTTCCTTAATTAACGAATCCAACTTCTCGGGAATGTTCATTTGGAAATGATTTTCTGTAATAGAAAAGGGAAAGAAATTACACTCGGCAGAGTGTAAAAAGATTACTGCAGGCATATACATACGACGAAGGAAGCCGATGGCATTTGCTCACAATTTTCGACGTGGATGTCCTCATTAAAAAACATTACTCCTTATTGGACTCATTTCCATAGTAGGAGAATTTCTCGTTTTTAAACTTTAGAAAAATTACAGTTTTCTTCTGACGTTAAATAAACGTTTAAGTTAATGAATTCGGATTCTCCACTGCGAGAAAAATACAATTCGTTCTTTTGGAAGTACAGCTTTTCAATTCCCAATTTCGTATCTTGATTCTAACTATTTTCAAATATAAACAACGTTATGGATATAAATAACCGCTTGGTCTATACATTGTGGTAATTTTTTTTATTTTAAAAATCATCAGTTCCTAACTATTCTTTCTTTCAAAGTTTTCAGATTTTTGCGATGCATTCAACTATATATATCTACATGCGTGCCAAGTTTAAGATTATCACTTACTAGTGTAAGTCCCGTTGAAATATCAACGGAAGAATTATAGATTGATTATTAATATCTGCATTTTAAATAATTAATAGCACACTATTGCATATGAAATATTTCCTCATATACTACATTTCTAGTGAATATTCTGTTGTCGTTTAGTAAATGTCTTTAGTTTTTAATTTCGGCTATAAAATTCTGATATTCTTCTCGCACCTTGTTCTCGTCAATTATACATATATACATTATACATATCGGTGTGCAAAGACAGGAAAATAATTATATGTATACAATGTATACTATACATATGTATACTACACAATGTATACTATACATATGTATACTATACATATGTATACTATACAATGTATACTATACATATATAACGTAGGGAAAATAATTAAATTTCGTGCACTTAATATTATGATTGTTTTAAAATTGTACTCTGTAATTACGAAGAAAGAAAGCTTACTCGAATCCTCAATGATGTTCTCCGTCGTTATGTAAATAAAACTTTTAAAAATTTAAATTAAAAACTAACTATTTAATCAATCAGCGGAATAATTTCTTTGAATACTATCTGAACAAAAACAAATCACCAATTTATTTCAACACTGTAAGCTCTTCTCTTGACGATAAAATGGATCATTTTATTGGAGATCCTTATTGACAAAAAATAAACTAATTGTTTATCGTAGAAACCATTACATAAACAAACATAAGTATTGGGTGATTCACGAAGATATGGAATAACTTCAGGAGCTGATTTCTGAGGTCATTATGAACAAAAAAGTTCATATGAACATGTGTCCGATTCCGAATAATTAAAGAGTTATGGTTGTTTGAAAATTAGAAAAAGGCAAGGCAATATCCGGAATTCGGGAGACAATTGCCGACCAATACGCGATGCGTTCTCTGCTACATTGTTTATTTGCTTGTTTATTTACTTATTTACAGTCTGTATTGTCAAATACGTATTATTAAAGTAGGTTTTAAAAAACACCACCTTCGACTTCAATGTATTTCGCCGCTCGTGTGTGAATCGCGTTCGTTGCACACCGAAGTTCATCATGACTGTCTTTTATGCAAGCCACAGCATTCAATACGCGATGAAGTAATGCATCCCGTGTTTGCACTTTAGTATGGTGCACAAGATCTTTCATCCACCCCCACACGCAGAAATCCAATGGGTTTAGGTCTGGGGACCTAGCTGGCCAATTTTGTGGACCATTGCGACCGATCTATCGCCTAGGAAACTGCTCAATGAAGTAAGTAACCACTGCACGGAAACAATGAGGTGGTGCTCCGTCGTGTTGGAAGCACATTCGAAGTCTTGTAGCCAGGGGCACATCTTCTAACAGTTGCGGCAATTTGTTTTGCAAAAATTGTAAATAAATCTGTCCAGTAAGACGACCCTCAAAAATGAATGGACCAATTACCTGATCACACAACATTCCACACCACACATTAATACTCAATTGATGTTGAAAGTTACTATCCACAGTGGCACGGGGATTAATTTCTGCCCAAACATGGGAATTGTGTGTGTTGTTAACACCGTTGCGGGTGAATTGAGCTTCATCAGTGAATAAGATGTACCGATGCAGACGCCGATTCTCATTAAGCCAATTACAAAATTCCAGTCGTCGGGCAGGATCCCCAGGTTCGAGGTGTTGGACACGTTGCAAGTGGTACGGGTACATTCCTTCTTCATTCAATGTTCTCCATACTCTTGATTGCGAAACACCGAGACGTGTGGATATCCTTCTTGTACTAGTACGAGGGCTACGCTGTACCGCCTCAAGGATGTTCTTTTGCTTAGCCACGTCTTGTTGAACCACACGCTCATATGGAGTGTTAACGCTGGTAAGTGAGCCGGTATCTCGCAAAGTTTGGAACACTCTGCTAATAACTTTTTGATTTGGAACTCTGCAGTTTGGAAAACGTCGCTGGTATTCAGCCACAGCAGCAACAGCATTTCCATAACAAAATCCATAAACATACACCTTATCGGCATATTCAGCACTTGTAAATGTAAAAGGCATCTTGCAAGTAACACTAACACAGTAACAACTAACAATGCTAATGTCGATTTTTGCGTGCGCATGTTTCGACAGGCTACGTTCGGACAAGGTCATGGTCGCGCAGGTGCATGAGTTATGAGTGCAATTCACAGTGGTGCGATGCTGAAAATCTACGAGCAGCCATAACTCCGCAAATTCGTATTTGACAATACAGACTGTAAATAAGTAAATAAACAAGCAAATAAACAATGTAGCAGAGAACGCATCGCGTATTGGTCGGCAATTGTCTCCCGAATTCCGGATATTGCCTTGCCTTTTTCTAATTTTCAAACAACCCTAACTCTTTAATTATTCGGAATCGGACACATGTTCATATGAACTTTTTTGTTCATAATGACCTCAGAAATCAGCCCCTGAAGTTATTCCATATCTTCGTGAATCACCCTGTATACTAGCTGAAAGTACCCGGCGATGCCCGGGTTATGCCAGACGTCTTTGGCGAATAAAATTATGTATTATATGGTAATACAATCATTTCTCCCTTTGCACACCTCAAAACGTGTATTTCCGTTGAAATCTCGTTTTCGAATTTTTTCATGAAAACGATACTTTCTCTATACTACGTATATTGGAGGAAGTAAAAACTAATTCTGAGATATCTCTGATACCTATGAATTGGGCCGGGAGGGTCCATGGAGGTCCGGAGAGAACGTGAGCATACGTGAGAGTAAAGGACGGCGCGCACTAGATCGACTCGGCTCGGCACGGAACGGACTTATCGGCAAAAATAAAAACGCACAACCAAATGGAATCCCGCGCACTCCTTCGGCTCGGCTCGGCACGGCTCGGAACGGCACCGGTTCGTATTGCTGGGAAGGCAAAAAGTTCCGAAGGGGAATAGTCACGTGATGTAGGGGAAGGCGGCTGTGGAAGGGGAAGTGAAACAATTGAAGGGAGTTAATTAAATTAAAACATAAATACTCCTTAACCGTACAAAGTATGTTTTAATTTAATTAATTCATCTCGCCGTAGTCTCCGACCTTCTTTAATTAATTGAAGGGAGCTCTACCACCCTACCCCGTCCCGCAGCTCTTCCACGCCGAATTCTTGTTTGTCTGCAGGTGCCATATTTCGGCTTGTCTCCTCGTCTTGACTTTCAGTTTGTCTGTAGCGTCTTCAGCTATTGCGTCAGCTAGATCACTTCGCATTCCTTTACGTTTATTTGAATTTGGATAGTTTAATTAATATAACAGTATGTCATCTTTTGACGAACAGTTAATTGAAGCAGTGCGAAACCATCATCATTTGTACGACCCAGCACACAGATATTACCACGACAGCGTGGTCAAAGACAACTCGTGGGATGAAGTAGCCGCTTAGCTGAGGCGGTAGAGAGAGCTGAAAGAGGCCGAGGCTGCCGGACGATGAAGTGCGCGGACGTCGGGCGGTTCCGTTACGTGCCGAGCCAAGTCGATCTAGTGCGCGCCGTCCTTAATAGGATTTCGAGTTTAACAATGTAATCGGTTGGCAAGGCAACTTCACGTTAAAACTCCTAAATTTTGGTCAAAATATGATATTAAAACGTTAAATTCGAAAGATTTAGATTCGAAAGCGGTAAAAGACGATAAGAATAAGAAACTGCATTTATTTTTCTTTAATACAGTCCAAGTCCTAAAGTCGTAGGTCAAATATATGAATTTCAATAAGCAAAATAAAATAAGGTTGCAGGTAGAAATATCGATTTTTCCATTTTATCTTATGAGGAATGGAAATCATTCTCGGGAATCGAACCAGGGTCGATTTTGGAAATTTTTTTTCATAAATGACTTCTACTTTAAGAACCGAACATTCCTACCAAATGTCAATCTTCTAGTTACTCGGAAAATTTGTTAAAAATAGCATTACAGAGTTTCCCACCGATGACGAAGTCAATTTTATATATTAGACTAGACGAATGAGCCCGTTTAAAACGGCCTTTGAAAACAAACAATATAAAAATAAAACCAACAAACAAATGATAAAATTATAATATTTGAATAAGATTGGAAAGGGCTACAAATGAAAACAAAGAAATAGTTTTAAAAATTAAGAGGAAAACAGTCTTATACCTCAATAATATTATATATAACGACGTTCATTGTAAATATTCCTTCGTTTCACAGCATTTGCCCTTGATTATCTTTATCCTTAACCCAAATTTTCAAGTTATATTTGTTACGTATTCTAGTTATGGCTACATACAGCTGTCCATGTGAAAAGCAATATTTAGTAAGTAATCACAATCAATCGTTCAATTCTACTAAACAGCAGTTAAGAACAATCTCAATAGATAGGTATCTCAGTACACAATCAGCCCATATACCGTATTTATTTAGATAACAATGTAATCATTATTTGGTTGGTTACCCAATAATTGGATTGACGCGAATTAAAAATAAACAGCACGAAAAAAATTATTTTCATAATATCTGTTCTATTCAGATAATGCGAAGGCACAGCGCAAGCAACTGCCTTTAATATGCAGAAAGACATCGATAAGACAAAGAAGGCACGTTAAAACATCGTCGAATTATTTCAAAAATTATCATTTTTTTAAATACGTAATTTACCGCATTTATCCATCCAATTTACGTAAACGAATATAGGTTTATATGAGCATATATGGTTTGAAACAACACTGCCCGTTTCCAAGGCGATCATTGATGAAAATGAACGATGTTTCTTACATCGGCGAATTTAAACGTAAAATTTGCCAAAGTTTTACCTTTAGGTGAGAAAATACGAACAAAATTAAACGGCCCGTTTATGTTCCTTTAAAATGGTCCTAATTCGATGGTCGTAGGTCAATTCTTTCTAATTTTAATTTCCAAAAGAGTAAAACTCTGCACGTCGAAAATTAAATTTTAGCGTGTAAACTTATGGGCCGAGATATGAGATTCATATGGAATGTAAAACATCTCCTGGCGTCGAACACGGGACTTATTTGAAAATTTTTATAGCATTCGCTTTTTGAACGTATTCATAGCAATCCTACCGAATTTGGATGGAATGGCTGAAGAAATGGCCGAGATATGTTGAGATATTTATAACTAACTGATGAGGCTGCATGGAGACACCGACAAAGATATTAAGCGTTTTATTGTGGGGGATTCCCGTCGTTTTCGCCGAAGGAAATGTGAGTTGTTGACGTAGACGTGGCGCCGACCTATCGGGTTGAATGAGAACTACATTTCGCTGTCGGCCATTTTGCGTACCTTACAGAACAACGTTTTTATTATAGAGAATTATCTATTTCAGCACTTCCACATCGCCATGAGGCAGGCATACCACTAAACTGTATATATATATATATATATATATATATATATATATATATATATAGTATATAGGATTCACACTTTCAAAAGTTATTCCAAGAAGGGATGATGCCGAGCCAGTCTTTTTGTGATGGAATTTGTCGACTTTAATCAAGGATCATATCATGATGGTCGGCGCCAGGAAGGAATGTCATTTCATTCTCGCCCATCCGTCTCATCGAAAATTCGCGGACCGTGGAAAATGTGGGAGAGACGATTGATGAAATGGCTACACTTAAACTTGATCGTTGATGAATGCGATATTTCCCTCCCTGCTCGTTTCCAAGGCCTAGGAAACGTTTTGTTTATAACTAATGCTATTGAAAATTTCTCAGCAAGAAAAATATATCAGGGGAAAAATAATTACTGTATTTAGAGCCTTATGAATTTGAATATTTATCATATTTTATGATGTATGAAAAAACAGCTAAACATTAAAAATTACAACAAAAGCTTTTCTCCGATCCTTTTTAAGAATTCTTAGCTTAAAGTTAATCTCTCTCGCAATTTCTTAATCACAGACTTCCATTTCTGTTGTATTTTTTCTAACGTAAGTTTGCCCGTTAATTAGTGCGGTGATTAAGGAACGGATCGTTTTCTCGTCTCGCGGTATTTTTGCGGGATTAATTAGAATTAAATTGAAACGCGAGCATACTATAGCTTTTGGAGTACATTAGTGAGAATGTGTGCAAATGAACCAAACTTCCGTATGACTTTAAAAAATAGCGTACGAAAGTGAGTTTTGCGTCGTACTTTCAGTGGGTTCGATGGTTTTGGATTAATTAGAGGACATTTCATTACGAATTGGTCGCATAATCTTGCCAACATTGGAGCTGGTTGGGTTTTCCTCTTGATAGATTTAAGCATGACTTTAAATAATAGAGATGGAACGATTTTGACCATAATTTAAAGGAAGTTTAAAGATTAATCGAAATTTTTAAAAGATTACTTTACGCTCAACACAAACGCTCATTCAAACCGATAAGCATTCATAAATAAGGTCTCCTGGAGTTATTTTTCAAAGGAATTGTTTTCCGCCATTGAAGATACGTGATTGATAAAAATTAAACTTCCGGAAGAACGTCTTACATCATATTTCTCTGTTAAAATCGAAGCGTTACCGGCGGTCTTTTTTTTAAAGATTCGCGTTCAAGGCTATGTAGTCGAGGATTGACATGGATATCTCCAGAAATATCTCCACTGCCGGAAAGGCCAAGTGCTATAGAACGAGGCAGAGACGGTGCAATTCGTCCAATTCCTGTCCCTTCCTAAATTCAGGACTCGTTGAGAGACTTTTATCTTATATCATTACTAGCAGAATTTCCCGTTGAATTTCAACGGATTTAGTGAAGCTACTACAGCACAACATACAAACTCTTTAAAATATATAGTAGATACTTTTTAAATTACAACTGGCTTTTCTTAACAATTAATCGTATTTGCTTGTAACAATCCGTTTCCGAGCCTATTGCATTCAAATATTACGATAATTTTATTTCCTATCATATTACTTTCGCCAAATCCAGCTTCATTACTTGTGCAATTATGCCTCGCTGAAATATTTACTTTTATGTCTTGAAATAGCAACGTACAGTTGTCCATGACTGAACGCTGACTCCGGTAAATGTACACCAGATACGTGAGCTTATTTACGTTAATAAACATTATAATGTAGAATACAATGATTTTACTTATAAAAAATGTAAGATTCCAGTATTCAATAGACGAAAGAAGGTTCAATTACTTTCATCAATAAACGCTTCTCGAATAATAATCAGTATCTATTTACGTTGCTATCCATAAACATCGATCGTTTCGTTGCTTAAACAAAAGTGCGAATCGAATAACGCTAAACTTTTGTCTATTTATAAGCTTAATTGAAGCTAATTGAATCGGAGGTAACAATGACGGCCGCCTTGGCAACGCCCGGGAGAGGTACGAAAAATCCACAAAATTTCGAAACAAATAACGTATTTCTGAAAACTTCGACCGTGTAACATGTAAACTTCGGAGTAATAAGATAGTGTAGAGTTTTATTCGTCGAATAAAGCAAAAACGAAAAAAATCGGTCCATATTTACGTATTTTAATTCTTGAAGGGAGAATACCTTGCAAGTCAAGAAATGGATTCATACGTGTTATCTTATGGAAAACTGTTAATCCTATATATTTGCAGCACTGATTAATCCCGGTTGACCAAACCTTGACAGTTCAGTAAGATAGGATGTAAGGAAGAATCGTACCAAATATAGTTATTCTAGCTTTTATCGTTTAGGAGGATTTCCATGAACAAACACAAAAACCAACAAACACACGCTCCAAAATATATTATATTAGGTTAACCCGAAAGATTTCGGTGCAGTGGATCATCCTGGATAGTTGGAAATCGCAGCAAAGTTTATCTTCAAGAATGTCTATAGCAAGGGTTTTCAAACTGGGGTACGCGTAGGTACTCCTGGACGCAGGTTTTAAAGGGATAAATAATATATATTATAATTTTATTTCTTACTTAAACTTCCGTGCATGACTTCGAAATCAAAGATTATGATTTAACGACTAAGAGTAACTTTATAAAATGTTTCAAACAGTTTTTTTTTAACTGACGATGGAGAATTGAGATGGAAATATTATTATTACCATAACTATACTATTTTTCGCACATCTCTTGAAAGTGGGTACGAGTTGTACCAATACCATGGTTATAAAATATTACAAATGGAGGGAGATAACGAAGAAAGTTAATGATTAAGAAGCGAAGGATACTGTTGAAGAGAATTTTTTGAAATTGAGTCTAACGGGGATGGATGTGAGTATGCCGAAAGGCGCAATCGAAGGACCTAGGAAGAAAAAGGAATCGATGTCAGAGTCTTCTAAAGTTAAGGCTCTCTAGCAGAAAGTTAAATAATGAACTGTTCGAAGAACGTAGACGCACAAGCCCGATAGAGTTATCGATTCAAAAAAGGCGAAGTCAACAGCTTATCCGCTGCATTAAAAAAACGTTTCCACAAGAATAATCCTTTCAAAAGTGACATAAAAGAATACAGTTAATCCACTGCGTTGCGAAGGTTGCGTCGTAATCTCTAGTCGGGTGCCCCCAAGATTGCTCTGATAAATTATAGTCGCTATTAGACGCGCGGCCGCCGGGAGAACAGAGAAAAACTTGTCGACCCATTCATGATTAGGTCTAACTTCGAGTGAGAATCAAGTAAAATACTTTTGAGATGGATGATTGATCTGGTTCAGCGTGGGGCTCTTGCATTTAATGAATCAAACGACTCACAGAAAATCAAAATGCCAAGAGTGAAAGATTTCTATTGCAAATGACGCGGAGGCGGATAATTCCTGTCATAAACAATTCCTAATAATTCAAGTATTGGGAATGACGATGACACTGTCTTTTATATAGTTTGGATTAAGATTATTTATTAACAATCAATGGCCTAAAAGTAATAGAGCACTAATCTATCAAATGGTAGAGCAAAATGCGTTTGTGGTTATCGTAACAATCAATTTCTTGAACGTTAGCGCGTAATGTTACTATGGGTTTCGTATACAAGGTTTTGGAACGTTCAACTGATCTTGCGATGCCTTGTAATTTACGTAACTGCTCTCGAGTGCCGTCAGATGGAGGGACAAAAAATGTTGCAATAGGAAGCAGATAAGGTGATTAATGGATCCTGACTCCTGATTATAGCAGTGCTTTTATCAAATTTGTCCTTTTAACTTAAGAGCGCGGCGTAGTGTGAAGTGATCACATAGACTAGAGCTTTGAACTGCCAAAGATTATATGATTTCGAGGCAAGGAAATAAATTTCATAACATTTTTAATATGTTTAAAAAACAGACTTTGTTTCAGCCAAACATAGATTTTGCGCTCATTATAAAAGTACGATTATGTATATATAATACATGCAATGAGGGACGATAGCATAGCATTTATTGTCATAATCACATTATATTGTGTGTGTTTGATTGTTAACCCCATCATTAGGCTTAAGAAATTAAATTCTCGTTCCAAATTCCATTGTTAATAGTGGCATTTCCGACCGCTTATAGTCGATGGTTCTGGTAGTAAAGAAAATGGGAAACACATGAGAGGGAATCTCTGACTGGAACACTCGCAACGTCTCCGTTTCCCTTGGTGAAATCGATAAATTTTATCTTTGCAAGCGGTGCGATAAGAGAAGTTTAAACGGGAAGCCTGTGTGTTTGTATATTTAGTAACGCTGTTCTTAGACACATCCGCGGCTTAAACGTTAGCGGTGATTTATCGCTTGCGAATTCTGAGAATAAGCGGAAATGACGACGACGAAGAACAGCGTAACTCTTAAAGGATTGGAAACGTGAAACTAACTCTTTTAAAGTGTTTTAAAATATATTGGTACGGTAAATTTTACCAATATTTTGAAAAAAATCTGGAAAAAACAACCAATAGAATTAGTAGTGATAATATATAGCATAATAATATTATAGTATAATAGCAGTAAACTAAGGAGAAATCAGTAGTTTTTAAGAGTTGGAAAACATGAATGAAAATTCAGATATTCCAAAAAGGATATTCGTAAAATGACGTAATCATTGTATGTCTTATAAAAGCGTCTTTCTCATTTATGAATTAAGTATATTGAGAAAGAATAGCGGTCGTGAAAAAAACTCGACCTTCATTTCGATAAGAACGTTTCAAATGTCCCTGAGTAAGGAAAAGCTGTTTTCGCAATTACTTCCGTCTCTAGTCTTTCTTCTATGTGCAATTCTAGGGTTTTAACAGAGAAACAGGACCTGACGAAACTTCATATTTTTTGTAGAATAAAAACATTGTTGAAATGGACATATCACACAAAAATGGAGAGTAGTTTATCCTAGTAGATTTACACAAATTTCCGATATACTCGCAATGGCTCCATCGATTTCAATTGAAGTTCATCCATTTTGTCGATTTTAATGCCACATACGATACTAAAAATAAGCTTTTAAAATTACATAATACAGCGTCCAGCGGTGCCGTAACTAGGGTACGGCGAAGGTGGCATTTGCCATAGGCGCCGCTTGCAAAAGGCGCCAAACGTTCCCGCAAAAAGCGAAAAGCAAATTTTCGTATAAATAATTGTTCTTTTAATACTCAAACATTGATTTATGTATAATAAAAGCGCCATTATTCTTGATTAAAACGAAGAAAAAAATTATATCCTACATAATTAAGGTGTTTCCTAAAATTGCACCATATCGCTAAGGTACGCCTCTGGCGTCCAGTAACATTATAAAACATAGTTTTACGCTTAGCTCCAGCCGACTCTCCCTATTAACAGCAGCAACATCGTCGCTACGATTCACACTGCGTGTAAACACATATTATTGTAACCAAAGAAATGACTGTGTGAATTAGAAGCGGGCGGATATGAAAAACCTTGTGGGATAAATTTTTCATCGTATTTTAGTGTTTAGTTTCTTCATCTCTGAAGTAAAGTTTGCAATCTCCTCTGATTATTTTGCTCCTCACTAATGGCGAAATGGAAAACCTTTTTATTACAGTTTAGTTAACTAACATTTTAATGCCTCTGTTTATGTTCTAAAGCTTTCAGAAAATGAGAATTAATTTCTTACAGTTGAAAATCCCCTGTATGCGTGAAATTCGTGCTTCAGAACCAAGTTATTATCTTTGAAAAGGTCTAAGATAAGACGATTCAAATATCATATGTAATGGCACCGCGAATGATAAATAGAAAATTATCCGATGCATATCGAAAAATTTCCCGACTTATCCCTCTCTTCTGGCAATACCACCTATACACCCTGTTACCCCGGCAACCGCCAATGGCGAGCCGGTCTAGCACATAGGAGGCAGTACCGTCCGAGAGGGACGATCGGCGAAATTGGCGGCGGTCGGGACGTACGCCCATGTCACTGACTGTGACACATTCTTTATTAATGTAATGTGCAATTTCTTTAAATTTACATCATCAAACAGCATTCCTCGTCCCCTGGTCAAGGCGTAAACGACCGCCTGATTGTCATTAAATATCCATAATTCCCTATCTGCTGGCAGATTTCTTGCAGCTGCTGTGGCTCCCATAATGGCAGCTTCCGCTTCTGCATGGTAGACGGACTTTTCCTGAATCAGCGGCATAATTTCGGTCAGTCCGTATCACCCAGGCGGTTTGCCAAGACTGAGAATCAAGAGTTTCAAATTAAAGTCCAAATGAAGATGAATCACGAGGTGTATCTGCCTCAAATATTACGAGTAAGACAAAATTCTACGGTAGATAAGATTTATCGCATCGATTTATAAAAATTAATAATATTTTTGTGAAGATAAAATAAATGCAGACTCAAGAGTAAAAGTGCAGTGAATTCAGGATCTTTATAAATTTGTGAAGCAGTATTGATAGAATAGTTTTTAAAGAAGTTTTCTTGAAATTTTCTTACGGAGCAACTTTATCTTTGCGTCCTTTTCTTTCAATAACCCTTCCTTTTTTGCCCTGTTCTTATTCCGCAATTTCTATTCGCTATGAAAAGTGGTTAAATTCGATGAATTAGTAATTTTAAATAACGTATTTAATCTCCACGCTACTGATTGTTAATACACTTTCAATGCTGGCGCATCAATATTTTTCTGTGTAGACTAAGGGATTTTAACTTGGGGTACGCATATCCATTAATTAAGAATTTTTAAGATTTACGTGAAAGTATTAATGATTTTGACTTCAGCTTTCATGTTTAATTTTCGAATCAGAGGTCGTTATGTCAGAACTACGAAAGACGTTACAAAACATCGTGGATACATTTTTTTTTTACTGAGAAAACGGAATTGGATTAGAAAAATTATCTCAGTTTTCGCGTATCTCTTCAAAGAAACCTACTTAAGACTGTTGTGAGTGAATCATTGAGAAGTCGGGGGATATTTTCTCACAAAAGAGGTCGCACAGGATAAGGAACGAACTTAGAAAACGTCTCTCTTTGTTATTTTATTTAGAGAGTAGTCGTGTTGACTTTAAACAATAAACGCCTTGATGGCTGTTACACTCAGAAAATAAAAACACTTCTGCCAACCTTGTAAGTAGAACTAAGCTGGTCGTACGCATCAACACCCTCTTTCGTAGCATTATAAATTGTTGCTATCTCAAACCAACATTCTTTCGTGACTGCAACACTTACGCGTGGAAAACTAAGTAAACGTCCTTCCACCCGATGAAAATTGCAGAAACGCCGTCAGCAAGGTTAATGGTTAAGATGTTGTAAGATTAGCCTCGGTCGGCAATACCAGTCCCTTTAGTATCGAATGAAATGCGTTACTATCACTTTGGATCTAATTTGACCCCAAAATAACTTTTTCCCGATAACTTCGAAATCGCCGTGATTTTCAGTGACGTCAAAAAAGAAAAGGTTGTAATCTGACGTCTCGGTCACTTATTCGTGCACCTTGGAGTAAAAAGGAAACAGCTCCGCAAAGTCGTGCGCACGACTGAGTCACCGTTACTTGGATCACTTCGTTCTTTCCTTTTTCTCGTTTTCCCCTACTTTCCCTTTCTCATTTCACTTTCGCTCTTTCTCTCTCTCTATCTGCCAACTTTCTCTTGGAGACCATCCACGGCTCCAACCGTGGAGCGACAGACGGCAAACCTCTTTTCTTTCACCTATCGTGGAAGTGCCGAAAAATAAGCTCAGAAAGTTTCGGTCGTTAGAAAATGTCTCATGATAACTGGAAATTTGTTTTCTTTTTAAAGAGAATCACTATAGCCAACAATAGGGCTAATGGCGGTTTGTACACAAATACGCAAGCATCTTATAAATATTTTAGAGTGTGTGTTCTTTATACGTTTTTACACCGTTGAAGCTATCGAATTAAAAAGTTTCATGGGCCATCCCATGGACCAAAGGAAGAACTTGGTCTAGGTTTGCAGACCGTGGAGTCTTTTATACCACATGGGGTCAACAGAATACTATTTCCATAAGAATGCATGGGAAATGGTGTGGAGAAACCCCAAAATGCCATGCAACCCTTCACTGATGTGGATATTAATATACCTAAATATCAACTTACTAACACAGGATATGGCTTATTTTAAGAACGAAAGACAATATTTTCTGTTCATGTGTTGTGTATTAAATGCTAAATTGCTCGAAATTTTCCTTTAAGCGCAAAATTCATCGGTTTAGATGAACATTTTCCAGGCGGCAACAAAGTTAAATTTCTTAATTGTTGTCCTCTTCAAAGGGAGATAAGCCACGTAAAGATTAGTGCAAAGAAAATCCACGCCGTGGCGCGCCGTAGAGGAAGAATAGCTAATGCCAGATAAAGGGTACAAATGGATTCATACCTAAATATAGTCTTTGAATACTTTTAATGTATAAAGCAATAAAATTCGTTTGCTATTTAAAAGAAAACTCTTTCCCGAGCGAAGCCGGGCGTTTCAGCTACTTCATTATAATTATCACCTAAGATTATACACGTAGGCGGAACAATGTATGCATTTAAATGAATAACTTCAAGAAGATAAATTTTAATCGACCTACCTATTAAAAAATATACTACAATATTTCGGATCACTATTTTAGCATAGCCATTATTATTATTATCTTGAGTTCCGTGTTGTTAAAATCCAGTGCGTTATTTTTCACGAGTTTAAATTTCCATGGAATGCATTCGATTGGGTAAACTGGGCTTTTATAAGCGTTATATGTAGAATCTGGATGAGTCACACCCTTAGAGGTCAAAATGTCGCACCGAGTGACTGCTTCACTAAACGTGGGAGTCAATCACAATCCATATCTCCAAATTATCGCCAAGAACTCATAAACTATGACCTTTGTATTTCATATCTGAAGAAAATTTCAGGAGAATGTTTTCCTTGTTAGTGATAATATGTTTAGTAGCACATTTTTATTGCGACCGAATTTAGAGTATCGCTTCTTGGTTTGTTAGTCTATCGTATTATCAGTTTTTCATTATTGAAGGGAAAAAAATAATCTTCAGTAAAAATGGCAACAGTTTTTCTTTTTATGTAAAAGTAGCAAAATAATTCCACTTAAGTATTGCAATAATAGCAATAACAAATATTTAATGTGAATAAATATGATATACATGTTACTATTAGTTCAAATGTAATGTCGATTACGTTTGTTTACCATCAGTTAAGAAGAGAAAAAGATTATTATATATAGATGGACACAATGGCATCGTGAGGATTGCAATCGAGTATTTAGGTTATTTAATGAGGAATTTCAAATTTATATTGGTTAAAATAATTACTGTATGTAGATATATAAGATTTAAAATTTTCCATAGTGTTAGACTTCGAAGTTTTGAACGCTACATCTTTTCTTGATTCAGAAGTTCGAGAAGGGTTGGAATTTCTTAGATGTCTTCGATTTTATTGACAAACAAAATCAAATTCTTAAGAAAACACTAGTACCTTAATTGGCGGCAAAACTAAAAATTTACGCACAAAAAGTTACAATTTTGCCCACTCAATCGCACAACTTCATTCATATCGGAAACAAACTTTATTACGCATAATTAAGCCTTTAAACACGTGAAAATGGAAACATCAAGTCAAAGGTTAAGGTCGAGATTGCCATTATTGGTGCCTGTCTTTTTACTTTTTTTCTTTTAAATGGTTCGGCGGAAAAACAAAGCAAATATTTCTTTTTTTTAAATCGTTTTCAACAAATCCGATCAGATGTCCGCATCAATCAGTCGGTTTCGGGAATCCTTAAAAAAAAAGCAACACGACCGAGTAACTATCAGTCATGCGACGTAAGTAAACAGACAATCGACGAGGAGACCGAATTTAAGAAAAAAATAAGCTCGACCCGACCTGTCTGAAGGGCAAAAGAATTTCCACCCTTTTCTGGCCTTTCCCTTTTAGTTCTTTTTTCGCCGCCACCGCCGAGGGCGTCTCGGATGATGAATGCTCACACCCCTTCCGACACCACGCCCACTCCTCCCTTTCCCTCATCCCCCTCCCTCTTATAACTTCTAAGCGATCCTCCTTCCCCCTTTCATTTCAACCCTTAAAATCTTCAACCCCTTCCTCGCACTTTTCCTTTTTCTCTTAGCCCACAAAAAATATCCTCTCCCGGAGAAACTTTTTGGCCGGTTGCTCCTCATTTCTGGGTACAACCCATTTAGTTGCGGTGTCACGCAAGCCAGAAATGGGACGGTTTACGGTTTCCCGAAGTAGGAAGAGGGAGGAGACGGGATGTCGATGACGTATGGGGGGAGAGAAAGGGGTGTAGGGGGAGAGTGGAAGAGGGGAGGGAGGTTTTTAAGGGTTGGAGACGTTGGGAGAAGGGAGGGCTCGGATCAACGACCTTTGCACCCTCATGGCTATCACGCCACCCCTTTCGACTCGCACCACCCCCACACCACAAGCCGAAACGTCACACTCAGTCAACGAAGACTCGGAACAGGTGGGTGTTGGTGCCGGGTTGTCTACAAAAAAAATTGAACGGCGATATAGAGAGTGGGTGGAGTTAAAAAGATAGAGGAAGAGATGAGGAGAGAGAGGAAGAATTCCCGGCTTGCATTGCGCAGATGAGCCTGTCCGTACATGTCCCAGAAGACACACTCCTTTCTTAAATATATATATATGTGTGTGTGTATTAAAATTTTTTCATAAGCGCCTTTAAGGCTGTGGCAGTCAGTGTCTGACCCGAGCAACATCTCGCCAGATGTGACGAGATAGGAACGGAGAGGAAGGCCATGCTATTAAGCGCTTGGCATGTCGCGAATGAATGGACGATGGCTCACAAATGTTTATCGCGACCGGGCGATCGTCCACCATTCCAGTCATACCTAGTGTTCGACCGTAGGTCATGGGGAGCAAAAAAATAAACGATAAGAATACATGGAATGCGAACCACTGACTGAGTTATAACGTATGATAAATAAAAAAGAAAGGTAATGTGTTGATATATTCTTTTCGACGTATTTTTCTTAACTGCAGATATTTATGTAGATTGCTGCGATATAATGTTTACTTTATTTACTTCCAATATGTAGAATGACTGAAACTTTTCCTTAATGAGATGATTTATTCTTAGACAAATGAATCGTTGATATTATAAACCATTTTACAGCTGCGGAGAGAGGATTCACGTCAAAAGTACGAAGCAATAAGGGCGAGCGTCAAAAGACCGAATTCTGTCAATCTGTCAATAAGACGTTAGTAGCTAATAATAGATTTAAACACAGACAAACCCCTAACTTAAATCATTTTCATTTGGAAAGTAACGTAGTTTATTTTTAATACTTACTTTTATCTATATTATAATTATGTGCGATTATTTTACGTATCAATCCAAATTTTAGTCATTGATCCCATTTTTATTTTGTAACCATCTAATGAACGTCTGATTAAATTTTTTAACTTCTCCTTGTGATTGTGGATGCCTTGAATCATCAAACGTGCTTTAGTTTAAATTCCTTTGTTTTTCGTTTGGTGCAGTTCAACATCTGCCATACACCAATCAGGTTAATTGCAGAGTAGAATGTCTATGTCGGAATATGATTCGTGAAACAACGTTTAATTAATTAGTTGCAGTAAATTTATTGCTTCTTTTTTTTGGAAGCTTCAATCTTCCGGTTAAATATCACCAGATCTTTTATATTTAATTTATCGCCATTTTTTCTACCTATTACTGCCTTAACTACTGTAATTGTCACTTAGAAAATGGCGGGGTTTATCGTTAACATACGTAAAGGATAGTCGATTTTATTTTTACTTCAAGTCAACTGAAAGTATTTCAAAATATGTTATATTAACAAAACCTCTGCTAATTAAATACGTACCTATAATCAGAAGAATTGTTAATAATCTAAAATAATTTATAAAATTTAATATATTACTGGCAAAATGGCAGATTTCGCCCTTTGTGTTTTCGCTCTATTGACATGTAACCGCGGAAAGAAAATTAAATTGAAATAGAGGGTAATATTGAATTTAAGAACCCATTAATAATTTAACCTTTCTTGCGATACATGCTTTTATACATAAGCATCTATAGAGCTATGAATTCGGAGAGATTTTGTACTGGTACCACAAGAAATAAACATTCAAATGCAAATAAGTTTTTCAGTAAGAGAGCTTCATACCCAGTGAAGGAATTTTATCAGATTTAGAGGAGTTTTCAAGGCGTGAATGAAAGAGACGCTTCTCTAACGTTTTAAACGCGTGAAGGAAACCCGAGATATTTTAAACTATCCTCTCTCTTCTGTGGAAGTCGTTCGAAATTGTAACGGATTTGTGCATCGCTTAACCAGCGCTATCGAATCCTGTTTCGGAATGAGAAACGTACTTATCCAACCGCTGTCTCATCACCTTTCCAGAGTTTTGCCTTTTGTTCGATTTTGTGCATCCATCTCATACGATAGCTGTAAAGCAGCCGTTATTTTCTCCGATGCTTTCAAAGTCTCCTTAAGATGGACTGCGGCAAAACATAATAGGTGGAAGAACGAGAAGGGAAATGGATCTCTTCAAGAACTAACCACCGACCTCGGGGGTAGAATAAATTTTAAACTTTCCCTGCGCAGAAGAATACCTTCGGATTCATTTCGTTTAGCTTCCACGAGCTTGCGGACTATCGATCGACTCAAATTCTGTATACGTCAAATCACTAATATCTCTCCATATGCCACGGTGAAAATAGCGGCTCTTTCCAAAAATAGAGACCATCAGATTATTATAAAACCAAGGTTATTTTCGAAACTAATACAATTTCTTAACATATTTTCTGCTTCTACTACCTCTTTATCGTAATCTGTTAGATTATCGTATATCTCGTAGCATTTTGAAGCATAATTTATCGATTCAAAAATGTTTTCCGGGTCGATTTTTTTATAAATTCCGTATCAATTCTTAAAGATATTTTCAAGAAGCTGAATATAAGATCCTTTATTTATCATAAAATAAGCCCGAGACTAAGACGAGAACATGAGGCCACGCTCACGAGTTGACTCAAATCTGCGACGCTAACGCTGGGAGCCAGACACGCCCTTCTACAAGAGGATGAATGTCGTTATGAGTCGAGAAATAAACTGAAATTTTTTTGCATAAGAATCGCACAATATAAAGGTTTAAATCTCCACCTTTAGGGCAAACGAAGCGAAATAGAAGCTCGTCTATACTCCTGCATGATTCTCTAATATCCACTTTATAAAAAAGAGCAATCCGATCAGCCATTTTGGTCGTAGCTTAATCCGTTAACGTATCTTTCAGATAAATCCCGTTATGAGTTTTTCGTACGTTACATCCCTCTCGCACTATCCGCCCACACACACACACACACACTCCCTTCCTCACACTCTCCCCCCTCCCTCCCTCCCTCTCCATCTCTCTCCATCCTTAAGACTTTCCATCCAGCGCACCCTAAGCTTCTTTCTGCTCCTTCCCTCTCTCCACCCCCCCCTGTCTCTCTTTCCCTCCCCCTCCCCCTCTAACTCTCTCCCCCTCCGGCTGGCACGGTTTGGACGCTTGGGTGCTAACCAAGGTCATACTCCAAAGATCTGCTCGTCCCTCTTTCGCTCTGCTTGCATTTTTTATCAACCACCAGACTCAGGAAACTTGGAACACTTGTTCATTGCCAGGGGAAAGGCTTCTGAAGCTCCTGCAACCCCCTTCCTCCATAGAAATCAAACTTCCTGCCACGCTACCGTTACTTTTGATTTGGCGAAACGCTAACAAGATGTTGTCTTTCCTCGACGGTTTTTCTATTTTAACCTTTGTAATTTGGAAATGTTATAGAATTCCCAACATTAACGTATGGTAGAGCGTGTCAGTAAACTAAAATTCACCACCGAATCACTTCCAGTCAATGTCCTACTTTCTTCAATCTCTTCAGTTGAAATAAACAACGGCTGATTGCTAAACAATTATCATCGAACTCCTAAACATCTATTTCGAATATTTGCTATCTATTTTAATATTCCTCTTTTATCTAATAAGCTGTATCCACTTTTATTTTTTCAGAAACGAATTAAGTTATTCCGTTTTTTATAAATTACACAACCTTCATCGCACAATAAAAATTACCTCAGTGCTCCTAGTGTTGAATATACCTAAGCCATTTCTTTGGGGCTAGTATCAATCGCCGTTTAATATTTCAAGAGGCAGACGTTCTTTCGTTCTCAATATAAAGCATTGGCTAATCATCCATTAGGCCGCGATATGGGTGATATATGCCTTTACGATTATTATTGTTTTTCATTCTGTTACATAAAAGGATCATAATTTAAAGTCGCAGAAATCTTACATGCCTTATTAAAAAGATAATCATTCTATAGGAGTTTTCAAATTGTTAAGTGTGAAATATTACAAATGTGACATCGCAACTCTTTGATAATAATGGCATTTACTTCATCGTTAATGAAGATAATTCTTACATTTTGTCTCGTAAATAATTAAATAAAATTTTATCAATATTTCGTAAATGAAATTTTCTTCTGCTATATTTTCCGACATGGTTTCCCGCAGAAATCTCAAGCGTAATATTTATTACTTTTGACTATGTAGGCAAGGTCGCTAATTTAGCAATAAAATCTAGATTAAATTTAAACTACAGACATATTCAGTTGCAGAGGCTCAGTAAATAAGTACTAAATAAAACTTGTTTTGTGACCTCGATAAAATTCTGTTAAGTTAAAAAAATCTCCCTGCGCGACACAGGACGTAATGATGACACATTTTAACTAAAGGGATGTTATGATTCCTCAGAGGCGTCATTTGTTGCTTGCAAAAGGAATTTACCTACATAACGCACTTCCTCATCCAATTACTTTTTTCTCTCCTCCTTCTTAGGCATCCAAACTCCACCTTCTTTCCATAAAACCTCATTTTCCGTCGCTTTCTTTTATATTACACCTTTTTCGCTTCAGCCTCTCTTTCCTATTTAAATCCAGACCTATTCTCTTTCTTCCTCTTCACCGGAACATATACCGTTCATGTTTAGTCCGTTCTATTTCTTCCAATCAATTCTACGCTCGCAGTCTTTTCTTAGATCGCCTTTTGATTTAATTCCGCTTGTGTTAGGTGTGGTTTATATTGGTCGTGATACACACACACACACACATAGACAATATTTGATGGTTACGATGGAAAAAATTTCCTATTTGATAATTAACTTTCACTGAAAAGGTAAATTTTACTTTTCACAGTTGCTAAATGTATCACCTCTAAACCCTTTCGAATATTTTGAAAGCAATATTTCAAAAAAGAAAATGTTTTCTAACAGAAAGAATTGCTCCGTGGCCATAAATTTCTAATATGCATTGAACATTAAATTATAATTACATCGCGCATTCTAAAACTCCATTTTTCCTTCTTATTACGTCTTCTTATATCGAATATTCGTCTTAATTAATTGTCTCTCCAATTCCTTTTTTTCTTGGTTTAATTTTTGGCACCACAAATAAGACCTCTAATACAGGTGAAAAAGCGTATTTAAATTTTCTTTCAGTATTGAGCCCTTCAAATCTCAATCTTACACGATTGCCTACTGCAAAGGCTTTTAAACTAGAAAATCCTCAAATTAATCTAATTCAAAATACATCAGTTAATTTCAGATTTCATCTTTGTTTCACTACTCCATTTATGGTCTAGAGATTTATATGAATCGCCACGACCTTTTAATTTGGCCGAAGTCGGTGACACAGACAGAGGCGAGCGTGAGTGGAAGAATATCATAAGGTTCTTAAATATATGTCGAGGTTGGCTTTCCTCCAGATTTGGAGACGGCCAAAAAGATTACACTCGGTTGCGTAGACTGACTTCGTCCAGAGCAGAAATATCTCAGCAGTTTTCTAAAATTTTGCGTAAACAATATGGCTCTTAAGTGAACACGAAAAAGGAATTGTTTATTGCTTTAGTCTCGTGAGAAAACTTGCGTCTTTAGAGGAATGCCGGCGAAAATCTTCCTCGAAAATTCGGACACAAGAGTGTGCAGGGTTCTGAAATATCAAGTATATTTTCTCAATGTTTTACGGCATGAAATTGGTGCTGATGAGTGAACAGCTGATAAGACCAGTTGGTGCTAAACCGGTCGCGAAAACAAAGTGGCAATTTACATCGTGTGTGTGATTTCATCTGTATAAAGTAATTGACACCTTCTTTGGTTGATTGTGGATGGCTGTTTTTTTTTTTTAATGACCCGAAAGAGCGACGCGTCCGATATTTCGGTGGGATCGAGAGTCGCTTTTTCTACGATGACATTTGGCCAACGAAACCCGCCGACACGCTGGTCGCCTCGCGACGCCTCTCGTTTGACACCGGTCCGATCCGTTTGACATTCTTCTTCTTTTCGACGCCGTCGGAGGCGATACGGAGGAGGATCGCAGGTGTCCACTGTCCTAAGAGTGAAAGAGTGAGTGGGAGGAGGACTCTCGCCCACGGGCGTCAAAAGATCCACGGTCTCTGAAAAGGGATGCCATGTTGCGTGACGTCTCCTTCTCAGGAAAACGTTCCAAGGTCGAGCGAATTACGCTGCCGTTTCATTACACAAGTGAAGGCGAAAATGGAAGATGGAATTGCTTAATGAAATCAAAAGCCGAATTCTAAATTTGAAATCGACTATGGAAAGCAAATTATTTCGCGAAAGTATTCAAACGTGTTTTTTCACTCTGAATCGACCAAAAACGAACGAGACTTTCTCCGACAAAATTAGTCGCGTATTTGCATTGTTACTTTTTATAATATAAATCAAGAAAGCGCGTAAATTTGTGAAAAGCTAAGAAATTTAATAGTTTTAAAAAAACTGCGCTTTTTCAAGGCATCACATTCTTCAGTACGATCACAATAAATTATAATTATGCAGCAAGATAGAGCAGAAAATTGTGCGTGGGAAATGTAGATGAGAATTACGAAATACTCGCGCGTGCAGTGTAATCATATGTCCAAATTATTATATTATTCACCACCCAAGTGCGTGTTCATAGAAATTACATATATTTATCAAATTATCAAGATATCATCTTGTCTACTAACTGTTGCTTTGGACTTTTAAAAATAAATCAATTATTCTTCAAGATTAATCGTCGTGTTTGCTTTCCCTTCTCTGCTGGTCCAAGACCTTTCCAGTTCCTCTTCACTTTCTCGTTAGAACTTCTTGTTTTTTCTTCGAACTCTTTTTTTTTGCTCTCGTTTGTGGTCGCTTCCTGTCCCTTGTGACTCACACTTGATCAAGTTTTCATGAGTCGATTATTTCTTCTGCCGATGTGTCCGGACCATTGTCGTTTCAGTTAACTCACTAAGTCCATTACGCCACAGATAATTTGTACCTAATTTTGTTCTTAAATATGTATGTATACAAATAAATATTTCCATGTTACGCATACTTAGCGCGTTAGTTTGTAACTTTAATGAAATATTAAGTCATTCATTAATTAACTTTTTTACACGTTTGTTACATTAGATTTTGACGTCCACTTATTGTGGCTCCAAGATTCATTGTAATTCTTGAAAACCCTCTAGATTTGACACTCGCCTCGCATAAGTTCATTTACACTTTGTTAGACCTATTTCCGGGTAAGTTTTCATTTTCATCCCTGTTTAAGCTTAAAGAAAGAACTAGAAACACTGAATTTGCCTTTGTTGCATGTTTATTTGCATTGTTTGTGAAATGTTTATCAGTATTATACAAGCAACGTACATTTTCCAAATTATAGGCTAAACCTTAAGGATTTAATGTCCTAATTTCTTTTCTGCTGCTGGAACCTTAAATGTCTAATTGCGAATTAGGAAATTTAATTCCTGAAGTTATTTTGATCGTTCAGATAGTCACTGTTTATTCCCATTCTATAATCGACGCACAAATGTCATTAACATTTGCATATAAGCCATTGAAACTTATCATTCTAACACATTTCCTGCAGAGAAAGAGCATCAGTAGCATTTAATTTTAACTCTAAATTGGATCACATATAAAACTGAAAAGTTTCTACGAAGGGCTGAATTGAATTATTACATTACAAAGAATAATAATATGTCATGTTTTTATTAATAAGTTAATTTTTGTTTAAATTATACAATCTATTTCATGGGATACATTACCCGCTTTGTGCAAGTATAAGAATGATTGGAAAAGACAATCGAAAAACGTAAATTAATACATAGAATTAAACAACGATATGGAATCAAAGTATATTGTATATTTCATTTGGGGGTTTCAGAGAAATGCCGCTCCAGAGATAATTTTAACTTTGATCACTTTTTTAAGGTAGATCACTGAACGGAATAATACAAAATTACAATTTTAATTTTATGTGAAACAATTTCGAGATTTTAGGTCTGTCACAAGACACATGCAATCGTCATTTTCATATAAAATTGTTTTCTGACTATCAGGACAGAATTACTCCTCATCTCTCAATTTTTTAAATATAATTTTTTTAAATTTTCCGTTGATTTTTTCTTGCTCCTTGAAATTATCACGTCTTCTAATATCGAATTGGCATGAGAAGTATGAATTCAGGGTCAAAAAATAGCACAATAATGAACCGACATCTGACCTTTAGGTAGAATGTACTCATATAAATCTGATGGCGAATCACCTGTGTAAGAAAATTGACACGTTTGGAAAAAATCCTATACCTTAAGAATACTGATACTGCTTTTGATGGGCAATGTATCTCTAGAGATGCACTGTAATTATAAATTTTGTAGTGTTATAAAAATAGTTTAGAGATGAATTACGAAAACTTGTCATTGTTACACGATTTACTGGTAGCTGATGCCATGTTGACTTTCATAAAACGAATAAATGGTTCAAGAAATACGTGAAAGGTAGCGTTTGCATATCAGGCCTTCATAAAGCGTGAATAAAATGACTGTAAATATCACTTGGTATATATATGACTAGATATTAATCGAAACCGGTCTTATCTATTTTAATAAAGTGAAACTTATACCAAGTGATATTTTCTCTCATTTTATTCATGATGGAGTTCCACTAAGTAAAGGCTTCTTCCGTTGATTTCAAAAGCGTGTATATTTCCAGGTGCAAAACGAAATGTTGAGTAAACCATAACGCTTACGTAAGGAATCGTTTCTCATAGGGTACACGCGCCATTTAAGGGTTAAGATTTCGTTTCATTTCCTCAACTGCCTCTGAAGAAATTCACAAAACTCGTTTGTGCTCTCTGTCTGCGAGCGGTATTACAATCTTCCTCTGAAAATGACAAAATAGGAAGTGGTTTTCCTATGCAACTTACAATTAGTGGAAATGAATGTAGCAATTTTATCAAGAAGAGCTAAAGTACTGAGAATTTTCCGCATTGCTTCACATCTTATCCTCATTGTGAACTAGATAAAAACGCAATTCTTCAAACGGGCGAATTCAAGCGAATAAAAAGATGGTGGGAAAAATAACGAAAATCTGATCAGTTAATTTAGCTCGCATTTATTTGAACTTTTTACAATATTGAACAATGTTAGAATTATTTATAATAACTGATTACCTAGGACTTTTTCAAAAATCAAATTTATAAGTATCATTGTAAAACATGTTTGATGACGAAATTTACTAAAAACGATACCGTCGGATATCTTATTCGTGCTGCAGGTCATGATACGCGTGTTTTCTAGAACTCCAACTCAAAGACAAAATTTGTAAATTGAATAGCATTCCGATGATGACTCTGTTGAGTCGAAAACACATTATTCTTTTAAATTTCATAGTAGGATTTGTACTAAACCATTAACTAAAGTGTTTTTTAAAATAGATTTTGCCTTTGCGTTTTCAATATGCAATTCCACAAGGCTACGACTGCATCAGTCGAATATATCATAGCTGTCAACTTTCAGAAATAAAATTTAACACTAGGAGAAATTAGAAGTTGCGAGAAAAGTCTGATGTATTCTGTGTTTGGTCTGGATATTTGACAAGATTAATTGCAAAAACTTCAACTTCCGCCATTTGACAGAGTCATTAGTATGTCATACATTAAAGCAGACGTGTTAAACATAGCTACGGAAATTCCGTGTAAAATTTCAGAACCGGTTTGACTTGAAAGAAAGAGTTTACGTACGGGAAAAACTTCCCGTACACAGCCGTGCTCCGGACTAAACAAAGCAATGCCTCGACTGGGAGTGATCGATTTAATCTCCCGAAACAGAAGTTTTAAAAACGAGAAACAAGTTTTTCTACTTATCTCGTCAATTATGCTTTCTTTCTCTCTTTTAAACGACTCGGCAATCCTGCTGTGGAAACAAACGAAGGTCTTACTAGGACGAGAGGTATTTGACCGACTCGCGAACCAACACCAGAGAGAGGCACGATCCCCCTTATTCAATCGAACAATCCCAAAACTGGTTCAAGGCGCCAGCAAGCGATATGTATGTATAAGGCGCGTGTGATCGCGCATAAGTTGGCGGAGCGCGCTCGAAATTCGTCATCCCACGCACGACTCGGGAGATCGCGAAGAGCGGCACCTTTTGTGGGGCGGATCGCCCCCGCCCCCCTAACAGGCCTCGTCTCCTTACGCCCTTTTCCCTTCTCCGCGGGCATCGATTTCTCTCGGTGCAGACGTTGTGTATATGCGAGTGTTCGAAAGTCCTCGTTCTAAAGTCGTCGATCTCACAACGATAACGGTCAAGAGAAAGGAAAAGAGGCGTTCGAATGTGGAAACGTTTATAATGGAAGACATTATTTTTGTAAGAAATGTGCTCGGTTTTCGGAATTCCGATTTGAAAAGGTTTTTTCTCATATTTCCCAATCTCTCGATATAAAAAGCTTATTCTGTCAATCTTTGTAATGCTTTTTAATGTGATTTTAATAAACATCCCGACTAGGCAGAAGATTGAAATTTTGTATGAATGTTTCAATCGCGCATTAAAATTCAGTGACGTAATAAAGTCCCAAAAAATCCTGTTCTGACTCCAATATATAATTTCTTTTTCCAGCGTGATAACACGTAAGAAGCGATTTTTCGGTGTGCAGGCTTTCATTCCTTTGAAAGTTAAAATTAAAAATCGACCATTGATTTATTGTTTAGAACATTTAAATTCATGTCCCGTGTCCATCCATTTTCGACTGGCACTTACTTTAGTGATTATATTAGTACTGACAGATGATGAAAAATGACAGTGGTTCGCGATTGGATTTCGAAATAATAAAAGTCTACTTCAAGAGACAATTCTGATATGCTACTTTCTCTTTTAGTTTAGCGCACAACCAAGGTAAATATTAGCGTTTTCTTAGGAGCTACCAACTTTCGAGATCATCTGATGCTTCCTTCATTGCTTATAATTTGGTACATTTGAAAACTCCAATGGTTGTCACTCAATGACAGAACTAAGCATAGATGAAAGGGTTACACACCTTCACTCATGGGTTTCCAATCATGACAAGAATTGTTCTCCTCTCCGTTTGATTTTCAAAGTCTGATTAACCCTAATTGTAAGCTTTGAACTGGATAACTTAACTCACTGCTACCTGAATATTTTGCGAGCCATCTCAAACACTACGGAGAATACAACTTATGACAGATATGGTAGATTCTTTTCGGTTATTCTCACAATAAAAAATACCACATGTTCAATTTTTTCAAATAGTAACTACGTCTCCTTATATCTCACCAAATTACTTCACTTAAGATCATCTCGTGTCAGTGATAAACGGAGAGAGAAAGAGGTCACCGTGCCACTCCTTGAAGAACTCTCTCTCTCTCAAACCCTTCAGTATTAATTATATTTGTCTGACTTTTGTCTATTCCCTTAGATAACGAACTCGTGTTCGCGTTTGGGGAAGATCTTCCGCTCGGCCTGTGGCATAATAGCGACAGGACAGTGGCTGTGAAGTACTGTTAGGCGTTATGAGACATGATGCGGACAGCTGCCTCCATCGCCAAGCAGGTCGAAGGAGGAGACATCTAGGGGAAAAAAGGAAGGGTTCTGAGGAGCGGCAAGAGAGAGAGAGAAAAAAAACAAGCTAAGATCGTTATGTTCGGGGAGAGGGAGAGAGGGAGCGGAGTGAAGAGGGGTCGGGTGAATAGAGATAAGGGAGAGAGTAGGAAGGTCGAACGAAGGAGATGGGGTTGGTTATACTGCCATAGGATAAGGGCGCCAAAGGGGTTTTCATCCCCCTTCTTAATGGGTTGAGAAGGGCTACTGACGAAGTGACTGGGGGTTAGGTTTGGGGGCATTTTTTTCGGTCCGTGTTTTCGGGGGATGGAAAAAAATCGGAGATTTACTAACCTTTCCGCTCCTCTCTTAGACGACGCCCTCTCCTATTTTGTGACACTTCTTCCTCATTCTTTTTAAGGATACCTCCGAGTTCCCTCCCCCTCCTTACTTCGTGCCCTCCTCCCACTTTCTCTCGCACCCTCCATCTCAGGGGTCGCTAATGATGAGTAAAGGTTACGCGGAAGGCGACAGTGTTTTGTCTCCGCCCATCTTTTGTTTCCCCTTTAAACTTCGTCGATAAGAGGAGAATTTTTACTTTGCACGTCGGCTTTTATTCGTTTAAGTGAGCCGATAGCGGACGAGAATTTCTTATCATCTGCTCGTTTATTTAAAAAAATAGTGTCGGTAGGAAGTGAGGTAAAGGCGGTTCCTTCCGCTTTCCAGTTTAATTACACTTTTTCGTTTAGAAGAATTTTGACACTATGTCGAGCTGATATTCCAAGTGTACTGTTTCCTCTTTTCCCTTAAAGATGAGATTTTCTTCGCTATAAATCAACTAACCTGTTAGTGAGCAATTTCCGTATCATAAATAGCTATATCTAATTATAAATATATATGGTTGGTATTTTGACTAATTGTAAGTTAACCTTTGCTATGGTATGATATAAAACTTTTCGTTTTTTTAACAATATAAAAGTTTTAGCTGTTTATAAAAGATGAAATATGAACTTAGTACTACGCTTTTTAATTAAAAATCTTCTCCTTGAAGATGGCAGCAGAGATAGTTGCCGAAACGTCGGAAGCCTTATTCCACACCACCCGGCTGGAAACCCGAGAAAACTTTCTCCGAATTATATCTCGTTTGACTGGAGAGGATATTGGCGTGCCTTCAGCTCGCTTTGTTTTTAATTTAGTTGTCGTCTCCGGGCGCTACCGCGCCCTTCGCCTCGCTGGAACCAAACTATCCCTCACCGTTGTCCGGTGATTGGGTTTGTAAATGTCGCGACGGGCCGATCAGTCATTGGTTAGCAAACTTTAAATTAACTCAATGAATCCATTGTTGTTGTGTCATGGTAGCAGGGAGGAATAGATAAACCCCCTTTAACAACTGTAACATAATCAGTAAACAATTAGAGGGGGGATATAAAGGAAAAGAACCAGAAATATTAATATTATTTCAAGATTCTTTGTATAATAAAGTATGATAATTATTTGATTGTTTATTAAGTATCTCGTTGGAAACATAATTAGTAAATAATAGGAGGGGGGGATATAACCGAAAAGTTCGTTTTATGTCACCAATAAAGTGGTACCCCTGTTTGTCTTGCGTGATTCAGTTATGTGATTTTCTTATTATCTTTGACTGTAAGTCCTTAATATCAAATTTCATGAAAATCCGTTCCGTAGAAGCCGAGAGCGGACATGCAGACGGACGGACAGTCAGACGGACAGACCGACGCTAATGGGCGCTCACGCTGGAAGCGAAACGCGCCTAAAAAACTGGAAAGTCATTTTGAAAGAATTATCTTAAAGGAACAAATTGATTCGCTGTATAATCCGATTTCATTCGTATAATACTCCGTAGACCAAGGGTGGTCAAACTTATTTACCCTCAGTGCCTCAGGAGAATCTCCAGGAATTCGAGAGCCGAGTGACGTATTCTGTGCTAATATGTGTACGAACAATAAAACATAACTTGAATCCGAAGCGATTAAGAAATAATGCATGCCCCTTAAGCATCCTCAACACGCCTCAAGTAAAACTGCGTCACTGTGTTCTATAGTGAACTACGTTGACAAGCCTCTGAATGGAAATTTAAAAGAACCGCGTACTTATTGTAAGTTAAAAGAGCCGCGGTTTGGCCACCCCTGGTATAGACGATTCTTTCTCAAAATAAAAAATGAAATTTTATCGAACCGTCATCTAGTTGGGTTGGCGAGTGATCATAAAATGTCGGCGACGGTATTTCGGCATTCACGTGAACAGAGCATAATGCCTTTAATTTACTAACCACGAGCCGGCTTTAGCGAGACGATTTAATATCACGTTTCCTCTCCACCTCTGTCGCTCATTTTAATATGTGCATCCAATTTAGAGGAAAATCTTTACGCGGTCGTCCGATTTAAGCGTAAATGTGTGCGTAGGTAGGTGCGCGCGCATTTCTTCGTTGTCGACCTTAATTCTCTCTAATAGATTTCAATCAACTTAGGTTGAATTGCCTTATTTATTGGCACCACCTTAGCCAAGAGGATAATTCTCGCAGCCAAAATTTATGTGTGAAAAATAGAAAATGTCATTCCTGGCACAATCCCTGCGTCCCACGTTTTCCTTGTAAAAGAAAATTTCAACGACGATTGCCGAGTCAGCATATCCGAAGTAGAATAAAATCTGGAGAAGAGGAACGTAAACGCAGGGCCGGCAGTTCATAAAGTCCGATTTCATTCACCGTCATAAAGCTCTTTCAAGTATCTCTTTATATTTGAAGATTGGGAAAGTTATGAAGCGCTTCTCTCCAAAATGGTCGGTGTCTGCAATAAGGCATCAAAGTCATGGTGTGAAGATGGGGCGTGGTTTTCTCTAAATGTGGCACTTTTACTGTACATTTGTTGCTTAAATAGTTTTAAAAAATCACGATAACTTTGGTAAAATAAATGTTTTATAAGGAGATTCCGCATCTCCGATACAAAGTACCCCTATCCCATAGAACTCTTTCGATAAAGTAGGCAACTGTAGTGTGGTGATGTGGTAATAAAGAAAATCCCGCTTCTGGTCTCTTCCTCGCACCCAATTTGAAATACGAATCATGAATAGTCAAAAGAAATATATATGAAAATTTGTTTTCCATTGCAGTTTTATATTGGTCAACCATTCTAAAGCCATTAAGCAATGAATTGAAAATCAGAACCATTCATTTTTAAGGTAGGAATCTTGGAAAAAATAGTGCAGTCTCGGAGGAGGAAAAAGGCATTTCGTCGAGTTCGCTGTTATCTTGCGAGATTGCTTCTTTAATTCTATTATTCTTCGGTAAAGTAACACTTTTCTTATTATTCCGAAACTTTCGCCAACGGCTACACTTGGCAAATCGACCACCTGCTTTCGGCAAATTGATGCTCCCTTTTATCAATCTTTTCTAATAATTAATAGTTTCTCCTTAGTGAAAAAAGTTTCCTAGGAAAAATTATGCGAATTTTTACAGATATACACCCATTTTTGATATGTAAGGAAATCTTTTAACTAATGTTCCATGTATAATTGTGTTGTGTGGCAAGTATTGATAACCTACTTCCAAAATTTAGGCAATCCTACCAAACTACAAGGATATATATATATATATAACATTAAAAAATGTAGCATGTTTAAAGTGAATTGAGAATGATTTCTTCCCAACATCTTGGACTTTTAACCAGTTGCAGCGAGACAAACCATTCAACTTATTAATTCTTTAAGAGAATCGGACGAGTTTTTGGTAAAAACAAACAAACAAGAGTTTCTTCCGTAACATCTTGCGACGGAGCTTACACGCCGCGAGTTGTAGAATGGCTTTATGTGGAGGAGATGGAGCGTAACCGGGGGGGGGAGAGGAAATGTGTGAGGAGGTGGGGGGGGTGATGCGCGGGGGAGTGTAAGTTATGCGAGGGTGGGTAGGAGCACGGACGGAGCACGACTCGAAAATAAGCCGCGACTGAACTCGTGGACGCAGTTGAGTCGAGGGACTAAGCGGAAAAAACGTGGTCGGGAGGCAATCCTGTACGCATTGCCCCCTTCAGCTGTCGCCGTCACTAACTTAGCAACAACCCCCGCCGTCCGCTCTGCTCCGCTTAAAACCTCCTCTTCCTTCCCCGGCCAACCCTTGCCCCCCTCCCCCCCTCCTTCACTTATAAAACTACCCTCATATGGCCTTCCATTTCACGCATAACCCTTAAATTAACTACCATCTCTCTTAGTGAGGGCTCGGTGACCGAGGAATACATTTTTTCCGGTTCACATACTTCGGGACATAATATTTCACGTTCGGACGTTCATAGCTAACATGTGAAGCGAAACATTTCGCGCTCTGAACGAGAAGCTTTCGAATCATTAGCGATGGGGTTTTTTACGGTTTGTCAAACTCACGGAATACATAACAATTCTCATATACCGTTATATAACGAAGTTATTATGATAAATATTAAAATCACATATTCTTTGATAAACAAGTTGCTTAGCTATATTTCATCTCTTTGAATAATTTCAGCGCTACATTATCCACCATTATGTTGTCACCTTTGATTGCTTTTTCACTAAGGATATTAAAGGATAAAAGAATCAATCATGATTAGGATATTGTAAGTAATCCGATTAATTAAAGAAAAAAGTAAAGCTCAATATCTTCTTTGATATGAACGCTATTGTACTGTTTCAGCATCTAGAGGAAGAAGTGTTGTCTTAAGTTGGTTACTCCATCTTAAATAAACGCGAGAAAATTTATGGTTTTTGATTAATAATTATAAATACATATATTGAAAGTGAATAGAAAACAGAGTAATGTATTCTGAGAGAACCTCGAATTTTCATTAAAGACGAAAAATATTGAAGATTTTTTTTTTCATGAAAATATCCTGTGTATTTATTCTGGTGCTATTTTATAATAATGCAATAAATTCCATTTCTTCCTAGAGATAATGTCTAGTAAGTAGTTTATGACAATAACGTGGACTTTTTCGGACCACGCCATGATCACTGGTATTATTAGTTCTTTTTTGAGAAAGTGGAGATTTAACATTTTGTAGAATGCATGTATGCATATACGAGATTTGTATTGTTTGGAAAAGGTATTACTGAAGAGTTGATTAAAGTATTGGAGTTTTTTCTTTAAAAGTAATGAAACGATTTATATGTACTTTTGGCGAGACGGAAATTGAAAGTTAAATTGTATATCTTCAAATTTTGACTTTATTATAAACACAAACCAAACAGTTATTGGGCAATATCATTAATCTTTCTACCTGTTATGAAAGATCTAAAATTTAGAAAATTTTTTTATAACGAATCAATTACATTTTCTCTGCTAATGACTGAGCTCAAGCAAGGTAATTATCATCTATTAGTAACAATTTTTCAGCTCGAATAATTGTTTATACCAGAGGTCGGCAACCTACGGCCCGCGGACCTCATGCGGACCCAAGAGCGTTTTATGCGGCCCCCGAAGCCATGATGAAAAGGTTATCGGTATAATTTAACACAATCAATTCCATATTTTTCATTGAAATTATGGTAACAAAACCTTTCCCGTTGGAGTTTTAACGCTAGTAAACAAATTAGAATTCATTTTCACTAATGTGAGACTACAAAATCTCTAGGTAACTTGTGATTTAAACGCCCATTCAGCCCACCGAAGCTCTCGTATTTCCAATGCGACCCTCCGAAGTATTCACAACAACGAATTTGGCCCGCCATATAGTGAAGTTTGCCGACCCCTTGTTTAGAAGTTCATCTAGCATTTCAATAAATTAGTAAAACGTGTAATTTGATGAATATCCTTTATATAATAACGAAATTCAGTAAAATATTATAGCGTCGTGTTAACCTTTGTTATGCACAGTACAAACACCATTGCGACTGACAACTATACCCATCATATCGGCTCAGCTTTCACGTCGCTCCGACTTCTACGTGCAGTGCCTTCCTTTATCAGTCATACGAGTTGTTGATTCGAACCGATAATACTACACAGAACATAAGAGGCCCATGGTATTTTTATTTCGACAGCATTACGCGCTTTTCTTTGCGCGAAATACAGGCGTAAAGATATGTACGATATATTCTTTTTAAAAAAATTTCCAAAAAGGCAATCTGCAAACAATTCATTTCGAGAAATCCGTGGTACATATATATACTTATATATATATAAGTATATATATATATAAGTATATATATATATATATATATATAAGTGTATATATATATATTCCGCTTGTTTACACCCATGTCGGTTTTAAGCGCCCCTGTTGCTGAAAGCGTGACATCATTTGAAAGCGAAAGGCAGAAAAAAGGACCGTCGACCGGAAGTGAAGAGAAAAAATATCGAGAAAGAGAGAGATCCGGTGGAAGTGGTATTTCGAGAAATCGCGCCTTTCCTTGCAAAACTTTATCAAGTTTATCAGAAGCGGAATATGCGGTAACGAGAGGTTTTTAATGGATGAGGATGAAGGTAAAAATAATTTAGCGTGTTGAAAAAAATAATGTCTTTGCAGACCATCCTTAGGCGCCTCCGGGTCCAAAAAAGTAAAGCATATGTTTGAGGGCGTCGTTTGAATGCATCTCGGAGTAAAATACTTGCCGCTCTGGTATCGTTTAAGGTCATCTCTACGAGCAAGTTTTATACGTATCGCATGATGCAAGAGATTATATACTCTTTCAAACGAACAGTCAAAAGACGAGAATTGAAAGTTAAAAATCATGTAACTTATTGTAGAGTGAAAGTTACAAGTATTAATTTCTAATTATGGCGCAACGAGTCGAAAAACATTAAACCTCTTCCACTTACTTACTTGCCTCCTAATATTTCTTGCACCTCAACTTACTTGCTCTTTATTTTCCTATTCATATGCACCGTCCACTCCATACTCTTCAAAATCACTCTTTTCAATTTATTTCATTTCATTTCCTGTCATTACTGCTAATTTTATTAACTCCACTGTCGCTTTTTCCAGCTCGAATTATTTTCTCTGTTTTAAGAATATGAGCTAGATTAATGGAAACAAGAAGCGTTACATAAAGCAGATATCTCCATAGAATATTTTTTATTTCCAGTAAATTGGCAATCTGATAGAGCAACATAATTAAAATGCGCCGTTTTTTTCACTAAATTTTAAGAGATTTTTCCGAATACCAAATTTTTTCATAGTGTTACCGAATAAAAATTTTCGCTTTTATTTCAGTGGCCCTATGTGGCAATGTGTGCAATATAAATGTGTATATATATATATGTAATATACATTTTTGTCGTTATTTTTCCAATAAATATCCGTTCTAACAAAAAAATGATAATTAAATATTTTCACTTTCCTCAAAAACCATTATCATTTCATGCTCGTGCTTCAGGCTGATGTTTATAGATAGTTTTTTTTATTCTCTATTAAGGCGCAAGCATAATCCGTTGAAAACACATTTTAGCTCATATTTTGAAAAAAACATTCAAATTAGCTTGCCTTTAACTGGATGGCTAAATGGGTGTATATAAAAATATCTACAGTCAGTGCAATAAATTTGAAATTTACAAATGTACGAACTCGAAATTTCGACAGATGGATAGCAGGAAAGTATGAAAATTTATTTATTTATACGATATTTAGTGGAGGCATTAAATTTAGCGATTTTATGCTACGCAGGATGCGTTAGTGCCGTACATAATCAAATAAAAACTATACTCAATTAATTAACCTTCTATGTAACGTCCATAGGCTAATGAAATCGCTTTTCATCGGTTGGTAATAAAGTTTGAGGAATGGTTACATTTTCCCTCCTAACACATGCAGGTCTTTTTTTAGAGCAAAAAATGAACGAACTCCAGGCAAGCTTGTCTAAGATTTTAAAGAATTGGTGTGTGCTGAAGATATTTATAGCTCGTTAAGACAAGTCATAGAAACCCCTTCCTTTAGAATTGAATAACTCGTTACAAAAATAGATCACTGTGTTGATTAGTGTTTTTACCTCCCAAGAACTCGTTGGAATATTTTTGACGAAAAAACATTACTTGTTAATTAGATTATATTTTCCTTTTTTAAAAAACCATATAGTCATCTGTGTTTATCGGTAGTATTTGAACGTATATAAAATGTACTCAACTTTTTTCTGAAAATGTCCTACAATAAAAGTGCTTCTTAAAGTACCTATATATCTAATTATTTTCCATTCTGTCGAAAGAAGTTACCTATATTTATCGGACCAATACGAAGCGAATATTAGTCGAGAAAAATGGATGTTTTGGGATGAATCTAAAAAGTATGTTTGTGAGCGCGCATGATGCATTTTGATCATATGCCAAACTAAACATTGAAAATTTTAAGCTAATGAGTTTTGGTTCGAACATTGATTTACTTGGGTGGAAAAAATGAGATTAGTTTTGAGGCTATGACAAGGTCTAACGCAAGGCGGTAAAAATATCCTCCAGCGATTCCAGCGGCGTGCTTTTAAACGCACGATACTTATATTTGCACGTGTTGAGCTAGGATTTTAGGTATTCCCTTTGGCAGAGGGTCGATCCGTGTCATCGTTATAATATAAACTAAAGCCATCACAACCGTATCTCGAAAGAGAAAGAGAGAAGACATGAAAAGGGAGAAGCGATAATTAATGGATACAGAGAGAGAGGAAAGAATCGAAGGTGAAGAAGAGAGAGAGATGTAAGATAAATACGAAGGAAAATAAAATATAACTCTCGTTTGAAACCCAAACCCGAAGCTGTTCCCCTTCTCTCTCTCCCCTCTCTCTCTCTCTCTCTTTCTCTCTCTGCACGCTGGTCCCTTGTTTTTTCCTCTCCCTTCCTCCATCTTCCTCTATTTTTAATTCTCGCATTTATACGCTTTTTTGTGCTAGCTCAAGCCGACCCGTTGCCTCCCCACACTCCACACCTCCTCCAACCCGACCCAACTTCTTATTTTCCCTCCCTCCCTCTCCCTCCCTCCCTCCCTCCCTCTCCCCTCTCGCCCTTCCAGTCCTTCCTCTCATCTCCACCCTCCTTCCACACCCGTGCCTTCCCAAACACACGAGATTCCTGCAAACCCTTCTTCTCCATCGTCTGCAACCCTAAAGCATTCCTCTAACCTTCTTTTGTTTGTTTACCCTTCCCTTTATATATATACTTTTTATTTATACGGCCCTTCCAGCCAAAACGCAGAAATCTCGTGGTGGAAATATTGGGCTCTGGTGGAAACAGAGAATGGAATAGCGAACCCTTACTGCGATTTCATTACAAATAATCGCCCATAAAATCGCTTAAGAGACAGGGAGATATTTAAAATGGTTGGTTTTGACGCTTAAGCGAAGGCTTTGTTACGTTTGATTTTTATGCGATTCCTCGCAATTTTCACGCCGCTAATCAAAATTTAGGTTTGCATGGAGAGGAGCATCTTTTCACGACTAAGCAATATCTCATGAGGAAAAAAAGCCAAAGATAAAACACCGAAGCCTTCCTAATATAATATTCTCCTAGAAGTTTTTCATTTAAGTCCCTGCACCAATTTGTTTGGCCCATTTTTACTTATCTCTCGAATTCCTGTGTTCTTTTTCATTAATTTCCCAATGAATTATATTATTTTTCGATACGATTCGTTTCCTTCAAGTATGTAAAATTGCGTGAAAATGGCTTTGTATAAATTGTATGCAGAATAGAGCGGACGCGTGGAGTCCTACTCAGTTGTAGACCCTATAGAATGGAAAGATACGCTTATTTGCTGGAATGAATGGTGGTTGAAATTATTTCACTGTGAATCAAAATGGAAATCTCTCTATAATCGTAACAATTTCTCCTTCAAATATAATAGACAAAGTAATTTAGCGAAGGCTAAAATGTTTTGTTCCTTTAACGTCCATTTAAAAAACAATCCGAATTTGAAATCTTTTTGCACCTTACACCAGTCGAATACAATTGAATCCTTCCTTTTTCCAAGTAAAATTAGACGTGACCTTTGCATTTGTACTGGAGATTTTTTGCGCGGCATCATCAACCCCACCACGTGTTCAAAGGCGTCGTCCCCAACTTCCTCTCTTCTTCCCTCTTCCCCTCCCCCCTCTCTCTCTCCTTCCTCCCCCTTTCTCTCTCTTTCTCTCCCCCTTTCCCCTCCCCTTTCACCAGACGCTACATTTTTCTGTTTATAATCTATAACTATGATGAAAACCCCTATGCACGTGCATTCGTCCTTCATTTGTTATGCGTATTAAATAGGAAGTGGGAATTGTTGTTGACTTCTTGTCATCCATCAACAGCAACTTGCTACTAGTAGTGGCCGTTTCATTATGTTTTTATTACACATTTTTCTTTTTAAACACACTTATTCAAAATGTTTTCTGTAGTTATTTTTCAGAAACGGCGAATGCATATATTTCGATATAATAATCGCTTATTTTAGACACGTATTATTTGCTTAATTTCATAACTAGCCGTGAAAACTTAAAGGAAGTTCATTTTATAGAATAGCTAATTACCATTTCCAATATTAAGATATTTAGTTGATTACTATTTGGGAGAGATTATGATATTTAAGCGTAGAGCGTTGGTCTGAAGGCTTCCTCGTTGCAATTACATAATCTTGCATATTAGTAAAAGCTGTACGAAACTGAATGGAAAGTGGTACGAAATTTATCATGAATGCACTTCGAATATATATATATATATACATACAAATATATATATATATATATGTTACAAACTCTTTCTCCTATTCCACTTTTTACCGAGGGCGGGATGGAGAATTTAAAAAAGTTCTAAGGAAGCATAACGTTTAAAAAGATACGAATAAATCTTAAACCTCTCGAGAAAGAGTGTCGCGCTGTTCCATTCATGCGGATTCTCTGTTGCTCCACATGTGATCTCGCGGACATTTGGTTAAATGAGTAGAGGAGGAGGAGTTAGAGAGGGAGAGAGAGAGATATATTGAAAGGGTGGGGATGGTGAAGGGTATGGGGATATAAAACGGAAGAAAAAATGTTCTTTTCACACTCCCTCCACCTGCTCCTAAGATCCTCTCTCTTCCTTTCTCTCTCTCTCTCCATACCTCTTTCTCTCCCTCCTCTCACCCTTTCTTCCTCTCTCTCTCCTTTTTCCTCGCCCTCCCTCTCTCTCTCTCTCTCTCCCTTCACTTCTCCCTTTCTCTCTCCCTTCCCATCCCTCTTCATTCTCTCTTCCCTTCCATCTTTTGCGTCCTCTGTTTTTTATCCCTTCCATTCATCGCGTTCCTCCTGCATTCTCATTCCCTCCGCTTTTTTAACGAATTCCGCACCGCATCTCCGTTTTTTTCTGAAGGAATGTTTAAATTTGAGTTTTACAGAAGGACTGTGAGACGCGTGTTCGATCGCCACCTTTTTTCCGTCGCGAATATAAAAGCCTTACTATGACGTTCAATGAAGTTAACAGTCAGCATCTGTATACCGTTTAAAATCGTCGTGGTTTGATCGGAAGTAGGAAATTAGCGTGGTGAACCGCGTATATGTTTCTCGTAAAAATAACGAATACCGAGCATTATTTCTTTTGGATTAAATAGGAATTAAACGATCTATATATTTTTTTTTCCGTCTACCTGATGGAAGAATAACCCAGTAATCCTCTCGTTAGTAATAAGCGTTTGTGTTTTCCCAGTGCTCTCCACAGTATTCATTTCAGCTCTTGTTTATTCCATGCAAATCACACCGATTATATGTAAGTAAAGTATAAAGTTTCCTCGTCGTTAGGGGACAGAAAAGTAACTCTTGGCATTCGTTTGTGCAAACTGAGTGTTTTTACTTGTGTGGATGTGTTCCTTGAAATTGAGGGTAATTATTTTGAATTTTCATAAAATACTTTGATTAAAATAGAATTTTAACGTATCGAAAATGAATTTATTTTGACTTCTATTCATTTACTTTTGAAGGTATTCAATGAAAACTGAACGGTTAAAAAAACCAAAACACAAAACAACGGGAAGCTACTTGTTTAAACGTCTCAAAATATCGTTTGTTTTATGTTATGATAGATTTTAATATAATTACGCGAAGTTGAAATGTTATGCATGTGCATTTTGTTTATTTTTGACTTAAAACTTTCAAATATTTTTAGTAATAGCTAGCAAAATTTGTTTCCGCTTTCCACCTTTTTACTTTCATTATGAAATGTTAAATTACTATAAAATCTAATGTGCTTAATCACTCAGACAAGAGCAAAATGTTTTATTTAAAAGAAATCTTTGTCTTCTGTATATTGAGTATCTTTCTTTCTTCGGTTGGTCAAATATGAAAAATATATATTTAAGTGGCAACTAATGAGATATAATGTTACAAATGTATCTTTTCACCACTTAAACCATAATTATTTTATCCAACGCGAAGAGGTGTAAATAAAGTTCAAGAAGAAAAAAATATCCGTCATTCTGTGACATTCGCCAAAGAAATTCCTTTTCTCCAGCCCTCCCTCCCTCCCTCTCTCTCTCTTTCTCATTTCTTCTATTTCCTACTACAATTTTGTTCCATTTAGTGCACATATTCCATCTACATTTACATAAAAAAGTAAAACACGGAAAATCGAAATGTCAGCCACGCTAAATCAACTGAAACATTATTAAAAAGTGAAAAATCAGTACTTAGTGAAACTTATGGCTCATATACATTGGAATTCAATATTAAATTCTCGCACATCCAAAAAGCAATTACTACAGTAAAATTGTGCCTGCGATTTTATCCATTATGACAGCTACTTTTCACACAATTTAAGCTTAATATGCAATTTGGAACAAAGAGTTTGATATTGATATATATTTCACAAAATCAGCGGCCATCCTAAGAACCTCAGTATATAACGAATGATCAATTAATGTTGTTCTAATTAGCTGAATATATCATCACCATCAGCCTTTTTTAATCCACTGACAGATGAAGGCCTCCCCTGCTAGGCACCCGTGCGCCAACATGCCAGGGGCATCATCACATGATAGTATTTGTGTCTGTATATTATCGGAATGCGAGTTATAAGCTGGATGGGCGATGTGTGTTCGTCGCCGATCTTTTCGAAGACGTGTTAATGCGAAAAGTGAGAGTTGGATATGCCAGAGCAGCAAATCTCCGTCGCAAATTCTGCCCCCGAACCCTCGAGGTACGGGGTTGCATCACTTTATTGTAGGTAAGATGCTTATTGGGGGTGGCCGAGAATAAGGGCACCGAAGGATGTAGGGGCGTTACCCTGCTAATTGCCATTCGTCCTTCATTCGGTCCTTGCATTCATTTCCTATCAATTTATTGATATACAGAAGATAATTTTTAGAATAACGTGTGAAAGATTTATTCCACAATAAAGAGGGTTGCCGGACTCTTTATTGGCGGGCGAAGACCTTAACCTAAGCCGTAACAGTGGATTAATAATCGAAGTTTTGTTTTCTTTTAAAAACCGTATCTGACGGTGCTAGTAAATCGAAAGAAATACGCGAAATCCGATGGGAATCTTCGAATGATGTATCGTGGACTTTTAATCCCATATGTAGCGAGTTTCGTGTTTCCTATGCGCAAATATGTTACAGGTTATACAATAACCCTTTAACTGCTAGCCGACCGATCTGTCCTGCATCTACGACAACTGTCACCGGCAGATCTATCGGTTAAGCTTCTTAATAAAGATCAGATGGCTTGGTCAACCAGTTTTACCTTATCTGTGATGCTTGTGCTTTTGAATCACAATCCTTAAGGAAAGCTTGACGCGATTTTTTTCGACTTTAACAATAAGATCCTAGTCTCTCTGTAGCTTGTCGGGTGTATTGGAATGCATATTGGAGCGGTGATTTATAGTTCCTTTTTTGCGATTGATCTGTAGTGTTTGAATAAAAAAAATCAGTCTTATCATCTCCTATCATATTAGGTATTGTAAAACTTTATTTTTCATAAAATTTATCATAAGTCCCTCTAAGAAAATAATAGTAGTTGGAATATTTTGACTACACAAATTCAAATGCTCATTATGGTTTCGGATTAATGTTGAGTTGATGTTAAAAATTTGTGGTTTCCTTTTTGTTGCAGATTTCAGAAGTTTTATTTAAAAACCCAGCATTTATTATTGTTAGCATCAATGGATAAGAAATATATATTGTCCGGTTTTAAAATAAGAAAAGAAAATCTGAGTAAGAGTTAGAAATAGAAAAACAGAAAGGCGGATCATTATCCTGAAAATATGAATTTCTTCCTTTATTTGGGAAAAAATGGGTTGGGGGCGCTTCCAAATGACTTTGCATCGGGGCGCCAATGTAACTAGAACCGGTCCTGTGTATATATATATGACCTAAAATTTCTTCTTTGTTAAATTAACTTTTAAAGAAGTAATCGTGTGATCTTCAGTTCAATAATTTCAAACTTCATATTAAAATTTGATGATTAATTCAATGATCGAAAAATATCTCTGAAATAAATTGATACATCCTGCCTATATTTTGAATAAATTAAAAAATTTTATTTTGAATACAACTAATGAAAATCAGCATTTTTCAAATTTAATCACGATAAGCAATATTTAATGACAATATTATATTTTATTTACTTTCTTCTCAACAGATTTTTAATGAATAATTAAAGTAAATATTTGTTTAACCCTTTCAGATCTGCATTTCTTTTTTGGACAGGCAAAACTTATTTTTTTCATGTTTAACATAAAATACTTAACTCGGTAATTAGTTAATTTGTATTTTTCTTGCAATCTCCGTACTTTATTTGTAACGTCTGTTATAACGGACGCTGGGTCTGAAAGGATTAAATTATCCCTGAATATAATGGGAACGAAAAAGTGAAGAAACAAAAGAAAGGAAGAAGTAGTAGAAAAGGGTATTTCTGTCTCTCCCCTTAATACACTACAGGGAGTTAAATGGGAGAACACTAAAACGACAACAAATCGAGAACGGTCAATTTGGACGAAGCTTTCGTCTGAATACTCGGCGCGATTTCTTGCAGCATTTAGGCGGGCAGTCGTCTGCAAAAAAAAGTGTGACTTCGCCACCAAGATCTTCTACATTCTCCATATGATTAACACGTAAATGAGTCCAGTTCATTTGTCGTTTGCACTTAAAAATTACATATAATTATCGCACAAATTCGGGGCACGGACCAACGGACGCATAAAGGGATGAAAATTCTCTTTCTTAGATTCGATTTTCAAATGCGATTCGAATCCGTCCAGAGAATTTTAGGTTCTTTTCGGTGAAAGTTTTTCTTAGCCGAATTGATGAAATTACATAGTTTGAACTGGACTGGAGTAATGAAATAGGGAGTGTGAGGAGAAAGGGTGAGGGAGGAAGAAAGCAGGGAGGGAGAGAGAAAGAGGGAGAATGTGGGGAGAGAGATGAAGAGAGAGAGAGAGAGGGTGAGAGGTAAGGAAGAAGAGAAATAGGGATGGATGGGGAGAGAGAGAGAAAGGTGAGGGGAGAGAGAGATTCGTTAATCTATTGTTTTATTTCTATAATGTTGCATATTTACGAGCTAAGCGAGACTAAAACCGAGGCGTGTAACACCGAGGTCCCCGGAGTTAGGCACATAAGGATATACTCCCTAGTAAATATTAATTTATAAAAACAACACCAGTGGCAACATTTTGTAGCTAATATAAATTTGTATGCATATATATTTTTATATTTTGTAATTTAAAAAAATGTCGCTACAAACCTAGAACTCGCTTGAAATGCAATTGCACAACAGGACATATGAGGATGAAAAAAATGTGATTTTTCTTCGGAAAGTTATAACAAAACACAAAGTCCTTCCCGGAATCAAGGCGAACAGTCTAAGTGAAAAAAACAACGAATTGCAATTCGAAAAAAATAATGGCCGTTCCATGAAGGGACTGCAAGTAGCTCCATGAAGCGGTCCGGAGGCTCACCGCACATAAATATCTTCCCGCCTTTCTTTTCTCACCCCTCCTCGATATCCCTTCCCACTCGCCTATTCCGCCTCCCTCTCTTCTATCTCCCTCTCTATCTGCCTATTCCCTCCCCCATCGGCCGCCAAATGGCGTCCTCCCTTCGTAGGACGCTCCGAACCCCAGCCACGCCACGCGACCCGCACCAACAACCCTCCGAGGGAAGGGGGATGCCGGAGGAGGAAGATTACCAGGGCAAAAAGCGCACAAATATTACATGCGCGTTCATAAACACACTCTCTTCCACCGCCCCCTCCCCCACCCCCTCCCTCTCCACTCGGAACACAAAAAATGTAAAGGGGGGGGATAGGATAGAAAAAAGGGGCTTTTGGGGAGGGGGAGGGAGAAAGATCACGAAAAATACAGACGGAAAGAAAACCCTTTGCGAGGCGTGGTTGTTCCAAGACGGGGAGCCAATGAGGGGAGGACGTTCCTCCGTCTCCATCCAATCGGATCGAAACGTTTTTTCCCGCGAGTGTCGTACCCGAAATAAACCCGAGCATCGCTCAACGACCCCTACCATTCCTCCGAGGACTTGTCTTGTGAGCTTCCAGTTGTATTGGTGACACAGAGAGAGAGAGGAAAGAAGTGCTGCTAGACGTTTGTTTTTCTGTTACATTGCGTGTTGGGACAATAACTGATCCCGGAGTGTGTTTCGTTTAGCAGTGTGATATTTTGTTGAAACTCCCTTCCGTGAACTTTGACCGGAGGGAGAAAGGCTTTCCGAGACCCGGACGCCCGGTGCGGCCGCGCTTTCGCCGGAATAGGTGAGCTCAAATTTTGGATTTGCCGGGTTCTTTTCTGCTTGAAATTGCGCGCGTGCTCGTTTTGGCGTGCGGCATTTTAGTTTTCACGGAATCGCCGGATTCGTGTTTCTCAGGTTGACTTCGAAACTAAAATCGAGCTTTTTTTCTCTCTCGATAAAAATTAGTTTTTTTTTTAGAATTTGACGATGTATGATGCAACGTGCGCGATAAAATTTTTGGATTCGTTATTTTTTGGCCCTAGTAAGTACCTTTTTCTAACTACTGCTTTTAAAAAAATGCTGTTTCTATGCATTCTTATCGCGTAAAACACTACTTCTCACAAAAATCTAAATATCTAGAAGTTATCAATATATGCGTGATGTTGATAACGTTGACATTGACAAATTATCATTTCGATGTTATTACGTCTTTCTTTTGTAGCTAAATTTTTTAATTATCATATACTTTTACGTATTCTTTTGAATATCATTAAAAACAAAATCCGTCATTTATAGAATTTCGGCATGTTTTAATGCCAATATTATTTATATTTGAATTCATTGGAATTTTCGTATTTTTATCTGCTAAACGAAATCTTATAATTGCATATAACAGTTAAGCCATGAACAGTTTTAATGGCAAAACTGAAGTATGAAAAGGCGATATTAAAATATTCCCTGGAGTTATAAAGATACGAATTTAATTGAGATTTTAATTATCCGTAAGTTTAACTAATTATACTGAGTGTAATCTTAACGGAGGATTCTATGATGAAATATACAAATCGTTAAATAATTATCAGAAATAATTTTAGTTTGATACATAGTTTCTATTTAGACCGTGCTCTGACTTGAGGAAGAGGCAAAACGGAGCAATTTTTTCCAACCGTTGGAATCTCCCTTTGAAGGAATGTGAGCGTTATAAGATAAACGCTGGAATGTCAGTTACGATTTATAGTTCTTTATTAAAATTACGAATATTAGTACTTTCATAAGGCTATACTAGAAAAGCCTTTCCTGTCTCCTACTGTATACACTCTGCCAATCGCTTTTTCTGAACCGAATGTACGTTTGGGGAATCTATGCATCAAAACCAGGTTCAAATGTTCATATTATTAAAGTCACTTTTCTTTGTTTTTTCAAACAAAGATTATTGCAAATATCGGATCAAAACCGTTGAATTTAATTTTTAAAAGGAACGATTGATATATTTTTTTAAAATAATCCTAAATTACAAATAGCTGAAGAAAAAGAGAGTTTTAAAGAAAATTTTGAGATGCATTCGTTAAAACAGTCTCATTAAGTATAGCGTCTATTTTACAGTTTCATTTATCTTTAATATTAATTATATCGCATTCGAAAATACTATTGAGCTTCTATAATACATACATTGCTTTATGGTTTCTCTCGCTCCGAGCGAACTAGTGACTCAGGGGTTTTCCGTCAGAATTATTTGCGGCGCCTTTATCTTGTAGCTTGTTTCTGTAAAGCAGTGAAACTAACCATTCTTTGTCGTGTATGCATGAGTAGTAATCCGTGAATTAAACAGATATTTCGAATAATTATAACAATTTATCTTTGAAATGATTAATTTTATGGTGGGTATTAATACTGGCTGTCAGTTAGGGTGCATTTTCTGCCATCTCCATGTTGTAAACAACAACAAAATGTTTTAATTGAATGGAGTTCGCTTTGCGGCTCGTATCCAAAATTTGACAAAGGTGATTCGTAAATCAATATAAAGGATGTTTACTCGAAAGAAGTTTTCTATAAAATCTATTTCAGATGCCAGTTACGAGACTGTACTAATATATCAAAATAAACATTTGAAAATGTTTAAAATGTTGTCGATTCAACGCCACGGCTAATTCCGAGATTATTTCATTGCCACATATTTTCGTATAATTTTATATTTAGGTTAAATAAATCATTATCTCATTACCTTTCTTTTGATATCTGTGTGTTATATTAACAGGTTTTTTACGTTAACTATGGATAGGTATTTGTAATTACTATGAAATATCCATTTTCAGTATGAGTAAAATCAAAGCTTTGCTCAAATAAGAAAACGGATTGCATGGAAGCTTTTTGTCGCAATAAATATTTTAATTAATTCAGCGCAAATAATACGGCATTGTTCATTGGCATTAGTATGAAAAGGTCAGAAATTAGTTTATGAAGTATGATAGTCAATATAACATCAGGAGACCTTATAACTGATCCAGTTATAATTATAAGCAGTAAAACCTTCCTAGTTTCAATTACTACTTATACGATCGGTTTAGAATTTATAGATGAAATTCAAATTTAAAATTTGTATGCATCGATCAACTTTTCCAGAGGGAACAATAACATACAATTTAACCTTTACATTAATCTAGAAGTGCGGAAAAAGATGCTTTCTGAATTGGCAACAGATCAGCCCTTCAACGATTAGGCGCCGTAAAAGGTTTAATTTTTGTCCATCCTTCCATTCCAGGCCGCTAAGATGCACGTGGACACGATGTCCCGCTCTCCCATAGGGATGTGCTTGCCCCTCGACCAGCCTCCAGCCACCTCCCCCACCTCCTCCTCCTCCCACGCCTTCCCACCATTCCCCTCTCCCGAATCCGAATGCATCCCTAACTGGCTGCAGTTCGATTCTTTGACCACGCCGACGCATTATCCGAATCCCTACGCAACCCCTGTCGCCATTCCCTTCGAAAATTCACGCACCTCGCCCTCCTGCGCGCTGCCGTGTGCGGAAACTCTGCTGGAGTTGGACAGGAACCCTTGCGTTGACCCTTGGGAGGACCAAATGAGGCCTCTGCCTTCTTTTCCACAATCGCTCGGAAGGGCGAAGAGGAGGGCGTTGGATTTGGCGTGCATCACGAGGGCCTCCGCGACGGGACTGCACCGCCCTTATAGTCCCACCAGCACCACCACGCTGCACAGCTTCTCACCACCACCCCCTTCCGGTTGCTATGGACATCTGTCCGCCCATAACATCTCTTGGGCTGAACAGGTGTCGGACAACCAGGTCAGTGACAGTTTAGGCTTAGTGTTGACTACTCGAGAAAATCTCGAAATGCGTGCTTGTAATGCGTGCGCAATTATTAAATATCAATAAAATAAGTACAATAATAAAACGCCATTATCTGGTGTGCCTATGTGTAATTTTCTCTAACGGTGTCTTCCGAAACACAAAAACAGATTATTAAAATTTAGCATAGGGTTTCTTCACTGGATTTGTCATGTTCCATTTAATGGAAATCTTAAAATTATGTAATAGTTAGGGAAACTTTCTATTCTAACAAGAAATTTCATTCAATGACTCTTTATTACCGCACACCAGTTCCGAAGATTGCGATCTTATTATTTCTTCTACGTGTCATCAAACATATCAACTATCTCCTTCGCCAACGGCCAACGAAATATGTCTCCTTTTAAACTGAATCTTCGAAATCAAGTCTTTTGTGGCTTTCAAAATCCTTTTGCCGCAATCTATTAGTATACTTCAACGACACGAAACATTCTACCTTTCACGATCCTAATGCAAAATCCATCTGATTATCTCTTAATTCCTTTAGGATTTTTTTCCTTTCGAGAAGTATGATTAAACAGATGCTAATTGCTTTAGCGTCACCGCACCTTTAAACGCCACACCACGAGGAACTGCTTTCCTTCCATCTAATAAGGAACTCTTTCGCGACAAATGACATATTTATGTGCAAGTGTCGTCCTCCAACGCGATGTAACGTTTCTGCACGTCTTCTCATCCTTTTTGAAACCAGATAAATAGCTATTTTCCCACTTTTCCGTATCGCCATATGGCATACCTAAAAATCATTGAAATTTTTTAGCTGCGTTTTACCGATAATGCATTTTGGGAAATGTCAAAAATAGGATTGAACTTAAAACCAACAAACAGTTACAATTGCCCTATTTACTACCGTAAAATTCCTCTCAGAGCATTTTTCTTTTTCCCAAACTTGAGGAAACAAACTGTTTTTTGTCCAATGTAATTTTATCATATTTATTTCTTATTCTTTAAGCAAAAAAAATAAATATTTTTATCCGACTTGTCAATCAATGAAATTAATGCTTTCTTTTTATTCGAAAATCTATTCCAGTCTTAGCAATGACACAACCAGTGTAAAATATTATTAGTATATCTCTGTTCTAGTGTTGATGAGTCTACAACGAAGGGTATGAATCGTGAGGTCAAATAAGTTACTAAAACATTACATTATGTATTTTTAACAAATCTCTATGTCATCACTATTGCTTTCTCGCCCAACTAGCCTTTGGGTCGTTGTGAACCCCTACACTCTTCCAATCTGGTCCCCATGAAGCACCCGGAGATAAATGTCGGACATTAATCAACGTATCTGTCTACGCGAAATCATGGAAAGGGGAAAATTATAGATTTCTTCAATCTTATCTCGATTATTCAATCGTCCCATTTTTTCCCTCATTAAATTATGCTCCCTTACACCAACGTTGTTCTCAATTTAAATTTAAAAGCGAGACATCAAAAAATCAAATACGCTCTTTGTTTTCATTACGAATGCAATGATTCATAAAAGTATCCTAAATCTTCCTCCAGGTGGTCATGTCGCAGAACGAAGGACTTTGCATGCTGGTGGAATCGCAAGAGACTTACTCGAGGAACGAAGAGGATTACGGCAACAGTAACGTCGTCTTAGACATTCTGACGGAAAACAACCAACAACAGTCGTACGTGGGAAATTACCTTTGCCAAGAGAACGGACTCGAAGGTGTCCATCTTGAGGAGGAAGGAGAAAGAGGAAACGGAGGAGAGGAGGAGTTGGGGGGAAGGTTGGAGCAATGGGAGGAGACGGAGGAGGAGGAGGAAGAGGGAGAGGAAGAGAAAGCGGTGGAGGAGGAGGAGGCATTGGAGTGTGGGAGGAGAAAGAAAGGGAAGAGGAGGAGGCGAAGGAGGAGGAGGAGAAAACAGTCGAATGACAGCGGTGAGCAGCACAAATTCTCGCTCTTATTTAAGGGATTTCGTTTCTATGATTCGCGATATAATCCTTCCGACCGAGAGATTTATTAAAATGTCAAACGTTTAGATTTATTTTAAGTAAATTTATTTCCGTGCGTTTCAATTGGATTATGTGTCCTTTCGTAATATAAGCGCCTAACGGTACAAAGCTTTTATTTGCATCCTCTGTTCATTATTACTTCATATAATATGATGTGGGTTTTCCCTTTGTGTAATCAATTTTATAAATGTTGCTGAAATCTCTTCCTAAATTGCATTTCTAATTTATTAGAACATCTGATATTAACCTCTCCTCTAGTTGCTCTCCACGAGACGTTTTTTATCCATAAAATATTTATGCATAATTTACGTTATTATATCAAATCCTGTATTTTAGTTTAACGACGATCTAAATGTATTCATTTAAATTCGTAACTATTCTTGAGACTTTTTTATGCACGCGGGAATTAATTTTAAGCTCGAAGAGTATTTTTGCCAGTGATCAAAGGGTTTAGCTTGTTCTAATAGAAGATTTCGAAATGTTTGCTTTTTTCGATTTTTCAGATTTAGAAACGGCGACAGACGACACTGCCTTCCTAATCGGAGAAGATGATGGCCAGTGTTCCCTTCCCTCAACTCCCACCACTTTGATATGCCGCTGGTCAGAATGCAACGCCATCTTCGGAGACCAAAGTGCACTCGTGAGGCACATAGAGAAGACGCACGTGGACGCTAGGAGCAGAGGAGGAGGAGGTTCAGGTGAGAGCATCAGCAATATGAGATTAATGAACCATTATCTCCATTGCTATCCTCCTTTGTGCATAGGAACGTATGTCAGATACGAATTCTTCTCTTATTTATTCTTAACGTTTCGTGTTCCTACGGTCGCTTCTTACAATTAGATGTACGCCTCTTTGATTCTAACCTAATTCCGTACATTTGCCGTAATTACTTCCGAAGTCCGTATTTTACAAGAAGTGACTCGATCTCATTCGTTCGTTTGGAAATTACTTGTATAATTTATATGCTAGAAATTGTGCTATATTTTGCACCAAATGTGACAAGATATATAACCTGAAACTAGTCGAGCTGATTTTGTTGAGTTTATTCGTTGGGGCGAGACTGATTCTATGTAGAAAACTCTCTGCAAAAACGCCAACTGAATAATTTTAACGATATATTTATCGTATATATTCATATTTAAATTACTATGCACAAACTAGACCTTAAGCCTGATTACGATCATGATAAACGAATAAATAATTAAGTTCACCTTACCTTAATGAGATAGCGTACGAATGCACTGTTATTCACTTAGAAAGGATTTTTAAATGAGGATATGTTAATTTTTGTGGGTAATATATCACCAACATCACAAATTAAACAAACATTTCAGGGTGAAAACAATTCTTTAGGATTTATTGCATACAAAAAAATCCATGTCTCTTTTACTCCTTTATTAAGTACTAGCAGAATTTCCCGTTGAATTTCAACGAATTTATTGAAGCTACTACAGCACAACATACAAACTCTTTAAAATATATAGTAGATACTTTTTAACTTACAATTAGCTTTTCTTAACAATTAATCATATTTGCTTGTAACAATCCGTTTCCGAGCCTATTGCATTCAAATATAACGATAATTTTATTTCCTATCATATTACTTTCGCCAAATCCAGCTTCATTTCTTGTGTAATTATACCTCGCTGAAATATTTACTTTTATGTCTTGTAAGCAAGAAACCCATGAAAAAGCAACGTACAGTTGTCCATGATTGAAAACTGACTCGTAAATGTACACTAGATACGTGAGCTTATTTACGTTAATAAACATTATAATGTAGAATACAGTGATTTTACTTATAAAAAATGTAAGATTCCAGTATTCAATAGACGAAAGAAGGTTCAATTACTTTCATCAATAAACGCTTCCTGAATAATAATCAGTATCTATTTACGTTGCTATCCATAAACATCGATCGTTTCGTTGCTTAAACAAAGGTGCGAATCGAATAACGCTAAACTTTCGTCTATTTATAAGCTTCATTGAAGCTAATTGAATCGGAGGTAACAATGACGGCCGCCTTGACAACGCCCGGGAGAGGTACGAAAAATCCACAAAATTTCGAAACAAATAACGTATTTCTGAAAACTTCGACCGTGTAACATTTAAACTTCGGAGTAATAAGATAGTATAGAGTTTTATTCGTCGAATAAAGCAAAAACGAAAAAAATCGGTCCATATTTACGTATTTTAATTCTTGAAGGAAGAATACCTTGCAAGTCAAGAAATGGATTCATACGTGTTATCTTATGGAAAACTGTTAATCCCATATATTTGAAGCGCTGATTAATCCCGGTTGACCAAACCTTGACCATTAACTAGGTTAGGATGTAAGGAAGAATCGTACCAAATTTAGTTATTCTAGCTTTTATCGTTTAGGAGGAGTTCCATGAACAAACCAACAAACACACACTTCAAAATATATTATAGTAGACAAGATGAATTAATTTCCACTTTCGGAATTATGAAGTTTTTTCGTATAAGCCGGTTTTTACAAAATCCATTTTTTGTTAAAATTGCCCAAGAATAAACTAGCCTTATATTCATTCATTGAGAAAATTAAATATGCGGTATTATTGAAGACGTAAACTCAAGTAATTGTACGAAATTTTATCAATATCGCCCTAGCGAGGTGAGCAACCAATGCTAATGGATAGGCGGAAAAAATGTCTGCGGGCGCACATGGTTCTTCTAGCATTATCCAACGCGGAATTCATCTCACGGCCGCTCACAACCACGCACACGCCTTCATCCGGGAGTTTACGGGGGCAAACAGGTTTCACCACGTGCGAGAACCTCGCTTCGCAGATATGGCGCGTTTCATATTTATAGCAATACAATCGTACGTTTGCATTCTTTATGATACTACTTCGCCTTTTCCAAAACTTAAACCTTTATTTTCGAATGTTTTTATTTCTTCCTTCTAAAAACTATTTTTTTATTACTGCTACTCTCATTTCCGTAATTTTCCCCTAATTATGCGCGTATTCGCGTTCACATTTTATGTGGCATAATATTGCAAATACTCGTTTCATAAATATTCAGTCTATATCATCATTATTACTTTCGGTACTTACGTATTATCTCCAGGACCCTTCGCAGGACCTGGTACTTACGTATTATCCCCATGCCATACTTACGTACAACATTAACAGAAACTGATTGGCCTGTCTCGACATTTACAAACCCAATCTGTCTGTCTGTTACTGGCTCTGGAGCCTAGACGGTAGAGCGAAAATGAATGAAATCTCGTACTTAGGCATTTCATCATACTGAGCAGGGTATACATAGAAATGGTTGACATTGCTCAATAATTAAGAGTAGTTTATTCTACGCATTTTTAACTACAATCCGATTTTCTCAAAAACGGCTACAACAATCTTGATCAAATTTCGTATAGTTACTTCAGTTTACGTCTTCAATAATACTGTGTAGTTCATATTTCTCAAAAAATGAATATAAGGCCAGTTTATTCTAGGCAACTTTATCAATAATTCGATTTTCTCAAAAACGGCTACAACAATCTTGATCAAATTTCGTATAGTTACTTCAGTTTACGTCTTCAATAATACTCTGTAGTTCATATTTCTCAAAAAATGAATATAAGGCTAGTTTATTCTAGGCAACTTTAACAATAATTCGATTTTCTAAAAAACTGCTATAACAATTTTGATCAAATTTCGTATAGTTACTTGAGTCCAATAATACTGTGTAGTTCATATTTCTCAAAAAATGAATATAAGGCTAGTTTATTCTAGGCAACTTTAACAATAATTCGATTTTCTCAAAAACGGCTACAACAATCTTGATCAAATTTCGTATAGTTACTTCAGTTTACGTCTTCAATAATACTGTGTAGTTCATATTTCTCAAAAAATGAATATAAGGCTAGTTTATTCTAGGCAACTTTAACAACGCTCTAGGTTAAAACTTCTCGAAAGATTTAGAACGCATATATTCTCCAGCGATGTCGAAGAAATAATAAGAGCGCCAACTTATATTGGTAGAACGGACCATCCTCGTAAAATAAGAGAGATAGCCTGTAGGACTGAGAGGTATAAAGGTTCGTTTTTCCCTAGAACGATAGCTGAGCAGAACAGAAGTTACGAAAGGAAATCAGCCGACGTAGAATGATACTATACATTATTATGCGCTTTACCTTGGTGCTATTGCACCCCCTGCCACACACCATTGCGGTGGCTTGCAGGGTGAACTATAGATATAGATATAGATAGATATAGATAACAATAATTCGATTTTCTAAAAAACTGCTATAACAATTTTGATCAAATTTCGTATAGTTACTCGAGTTTACGTCTTCAATAATACTGTGTAGTACATATTTCTCAAAAAATGAATATAAGGCCAGTTTATTCTAGGCAACTTTAACAACAATTCGATTTTCTCAAAACGGCTCTAACAATTTTAATCAAATTTCGTAGTTACTTGAGTATACATCTACAATAATACTACGTATTTCATTTTTCTCAATGAATGAATATAAGACTAGTTTATTCTTGGGCAATTTTAACAAAAATTGGATTTTCTAAAAACAGGCTCATACGATATTCATTTTCTAAAGATAACTAAACGACGCATTAGTACCCATATATGAGAAAGTTTGTACAATGTATGTTGTACCGATTTTTACTTTCTCATACGAAGTATCGAGAAAGTATTGTTTTCGCGAAAAAATTCGACCTCGAGATTTTTACGGAAATTTACGTTTTAGGTGTTCCTGAATCCGAAAAAGTGGTTTTCGCAATGCCTTCTGTCTGTTACTGTCTCTGGAGCCTAGACGGTAGAGCGAAAATGAATGAAATCTCGTACTTAGGCATTTTATCATACTGATCAGAGTGTACATAGAAATGGTTGACATTGCTCAATAAGTAACAGTAGTTTATTCTACGCATTTTTAACAACAATCCGATTTTCTCAAAAACGGCTCTAACGATTTTGATCAAATTTCGTACAGTTACTTGAGTATACATCTACAATAATACTACTTATTTCATCTTTCTCAATGAATGAATATAAAGCTGGTTTATTCTTGGGCAATTTTATCAAAAATTGAATTTTGTAAAAACAGGCTGATACGATTTTCATTTTCTGAAGATAATTAAACGACGCATTAGTATATGAGAAAGTTTGTACAATGTATGTTGTTCCGATTTTTTTTCCGAAGGATTAATCTATTTCTGCTCGAATTTTCCCGATCCCTGCCGTATTTTGATCCTAATGAAATTACGTCGGCAATTATTTGCATGAACAAAGCATCGTAACATATTTGGTTGTTCTCGAGTGTGTCGCGCGACATTTATTACAAAAAGCGTATTCATAATTCCAGGTGGATCCTCAGGCAGAGGGTGCAGCGGCAGTCAAGGGAGTGGGGGTTCATTTGGAGAAGAGTTCGCCTGCCACTGGCACCTCTGCCCGAGGCGGACGAGACCCTTCAACGCCCGCTACAAGCTCCTTATCCACATGAGAGTGCATTCTGGGGACAAACCGAACAAATGCCCGGTAAGCTACATTCGTGAACCCATTTCTAACCGCTCGTCTGCGCTTGGTTTGATATGAACGCGATCTTAAACGGGAGACAAAATTAACCCTTTGTTCTAAAGAGTCGAGTTGACATTTTTAGCCTGACGTTTTTAACGACGTTCGTCCTATTTCTCCGTTTATAAAAATAAAAATATCTGCTTGAGATCCAAACAACTTTTTATGCTATAGCCCACTATAAACAGAATATATTCGCCCGTGCAGCAATGAAAAAGAAAATGGTTTTAAGTTGAAAAGGCGGACATTAGAATACCACGTTGGGATGATATTATGGTATTCCGAATGAAAGTGTCCTTTGTTGATCTGAGCTCGTTTATTACAGCATTAACTCTTAGATCGTGTAACAAGCACTTCTTTTGTAAACCTTCCTCGTTTTAGTCCCCTTCGATAGGTCGAGCAGTAATGTGTGCCCTCTATTAAGCGATAATTTTTCAAATAATGATGCATTTACTATTTTTTTATTTATAACCAAATTTCTGAAAAAGTTGTCCCATGTAAAATGATAAAAGTTCGAACACGAGTTTGGTGTCGGCGAAAATAGCATATACGCAAATATTTCTCATAGAAACGATAAAAAAAAGTGCGGATTTCTTTCGAGATTTCAACGACCGGAAATCTCAAAGTAGTTCGCTTCCTTTCCCCTCCCCTTCGCATCCCTCTTCGAGCGAAATCCCAGCCGGAAAAAGTAGCAGTAAAAACCAAAACTTCTTTTCGAGTGTCCATTAGATAATTTCCTTCCCTCTTGAGACGCGAAGTGACAGGTGGCCCTTAGTAGAACCAGCACACCCAGCATTTATGGAGTAAAAAAAACGCACTCAGATCGCGGAGAGCGACGCCAGAAGCGGGCGACCAGAAGGGCAGCGTTTATATTTTCTCTCTCTCTCGTCCGCGTTCGAAAGGGGCAGCGTGTGCCATCCGAGCGCAGACCAAGACGTAAGTCTTTCATTGATAAATATCCTCCGACGGACCTTCGAGATTGACTTCCGCCGACTTAAGAACGCGTCGAAAAACCATCTTTAACACGCTCCGGCCATGCGACCGTAATGCACCCTGGACCCATCTCTACAACGAGTGGACCCCTTATACCCCCCCCCCCACACACACACTCCGCCTTCCTGACGTCACGGCTCCGTCTGCCGGTCCATTGAATAGGATGTCACGGACGTAGGAGTTCGCTCTGTTTCTTACGGCTAAAGAGGAAAAAATGTTTGCAGGGATGACCGTCGAGGGCAGACAGTAAGCCCTTTGACGCCGCCTCTCTTTCGAGATGAAGAAAGCTAAGATGGAAACATATTTCGCGTTGCGTAATGAACCGTTAATATGCCCTTTCTCTCAGAGAACGGCCTTCAAAAAAAAAACCTTCGTATAAGTTCGTTAGTGGGTTAAATCCACTTTCGGAAGGCGTGGACGTCGTGGGTCGATCCGTGACGTCACAAATCCCACGATCTTCCCACCTTGCGATAGGAATCCCGAACGAACCGGTTGCTGGGATAAAAAGGTAAGCCGTCCCGGGATGCCTGTGTCGCGAAAGGGAGCGAAAGGGACGCGTGGGATTGTTTAGGAATCCAAAAATGGGTGTTAAAGCTGGCGAAGCGACGTTTAGCGTCAAAAAGTTTTTTTTTTCAACTCTTGTGTTCGCTTAGGTGGGTGTCCTCCGGATGAATCGGAACGAGCTGTTTTCTATCGGATCCGACCGTGTATGGCTGTTTAATGGCGAAAGTGTTCAATCGAGGTCATGTCGTGATTTTGAATTCGTTAAGTAATAAAATCTTCGTTTAAAATCGTTGTTTAGACAGGCATTCAAAATGAAGATATTGTAGCGCTGCTGAAAGAGAGCTATTTAAAATAATGTGTTGCTATTTACGTTGAATTTACTTAAATGACCTCCAATTAATTTAAGAATAGAAATAAATAAATGTTGCTGGACTGAGCATTAATTAACAAAGCAAATGTTTTTATACCTTTTCCTATTGAGATTTTCAGTTAGTTTGTTATTTCTTTCGTTTAAAGAGTATTTTTAAAAGGTGCAGTATATTTTAGTGATTTTCTTAATGAAAAAATTTGTATTAATTTCTCAATTTTACTAATTCATTTTGATACCTTAGTTTAGCATATTTGAAGAATAAATGTTCACCTAGATAATTTTGAAGTGCTGCAATACTGTATTTATATTTAAGTCGATATATTTTCCTGCGTGGATAAACAATAATCAACATCAGTGGATAATGCAAGATTTACCGCCAAATGACTAAATGCCTCATTAGTTTTAACAAATTCCTATGATCATAGCTTTGATAAAAAGGAACAGATTGATGGAGGATTTAATCCCGAAATTATTTTCAGTTAAAATTCCTTGTCAATGTTCTTAAATCAGCTAAAATTACGTTTAAAAAAACATTTTTTTATAGATTCACGTCCGATTTTACACAAATTCAGCCTCCGCATCTCCTTCCTAGAACGTCTCCTCGAGACCATACATTTAGGCATTCCTAAATATTCTGGCGGTCGTTAACTCGAGCGCATACCCTCAAGGGCGGATGTTTCATTCAGTCGCTCTCTTTTCTCCTCGCGCAAAGCGAAGACAAGCGAGCATCGCGAAAACGTTTTTCCGCCACTCTCGCTCGCTGCACGATATTTTCAATGTCACGGCTGACAAAAGGACGTTGAACTTGACATGTTGCTTTTATGAAAAGCTCGATTTCTGCACCCAAGGGACGTAGAACCCGCGCCGAGGGTGTAAGGGAGGATAGCAAAACACTAGCTGATGTGCAAAAAAAAGGTGTATTTCGCGAAGGAGAGGGCGAAAAAAGGATGGGTGAGATATTCGCGAAAAAACAAACATGGCGGCTGCATGAAAACTCGAGGAAAGAGACGATGGGATACACCATGTGTCGGTGGGTGCGTATCGATGACGTCAGGCATGAACTGGAGCTAATGTGCCCGCTCGGCTGGCAATTTTCGGTATTTCTCGGGTTATTCGCGTATCTCGCATGGAAACTCGGAACATTTACGTGATCTCCGTTACCAATTACGATCAAGGATCGATAAATTATTCGAAAAGAGTCGAAGGTGAAAATCCTGCATTTTTTGCCATCGTATCTGAATCACTGATAGGTAAAGAATTTTCCTTAGTTAGTGGCTGAAGGGAAGATTAAAACCACTGGAAAGGGTATATACATGTGCATGAATCAATTTAGATTGTTTTCATTCATAATTTCTTATGAATGCAAGAATAAAAGAGGAAGAAATTTTTTTGGGAACAGGGAAACAGGACTGCAACGTTGGGCGAAACCGTAGACGTTGCAAAATCTTAGGAAACGTTTTAGATATGTTGAATTTTATTTTTCTTACGTTATCATAAATAATTACAGTATTTTTTTATTTCAAAAAACTTTAAGGTTTGAGTATTAATTTAATACTTATTTATGGGAAAATAAGCTTTTGGCATTTTTTGTGGGAACGTTTAGCCCCTTTCTCAAGCGGAGCCAATGGCAAATGCCACCTTCTCCGTAGCCAGGCTACGGCACTGGATGAAACGCTCATTTGATAATCTAATATTTTAGCAAGACACGATTATGTTTCCACTTACAACCCAAACTTTTCATAAAATTTTATCCTATCTAAAAACTGGATAGAAATCTTATGTGAGAAATAACAAGAACGATTTAATGGATTTCCCTTTAATGATGTTCAATTATTATAATTTATTTAGGAATAACCGTGGCGTGATTCTCGAAATTTTTGTTTTATGTGGCTCCCAAGTCGTCCATTATATCCTTATACTTTTTAAGAGAAAAACGGAGGAGTAAGTGAATGTGGAGTTTCACGTTCGCAGAGAATTTTGTCCACAAATTTGTACAAGCTGCAAGTTCGGTATTGCAAATATTAGTAAAGACCATAAATAAAGGGAAGAGAAATAGCGACTTAGAGGAGACTTCGTGAATTTCGGAATCCCGCAGTTTTTTTACTTTAAACATTACCTTTTACTCTAATTAAAATCACATTCTCTCTCCTTTATTTTGAGACTAGCCATCCGAATAAAACAGTTCGTCCGTCAATCTCCTCTCATCTATAAAAAACTTGTTTTTCTATCATTTCCAGTACGAAGGCTGCCCGAAGGCGTTTTCCCGACTGGAAAACTTGAAGATACACCAAAGATCTCACACTGGGGAGCGGCCTTATTCGTGTCAATTCCCACTTTGTCCCAAAGCATTCAGCAACAGCTCTGACAGAGCCAAACATCAACGGACCCATTTTGACACGGTAATTTCAATTTTACGTTTTTCAATGTGTTATTTTGTCCCACCGAATCTTTCATACGCAATTGCTGTGGAGTTGTGCGTATTCACATGTAAAATCTTAAATCGTTAACTGATCCAGCATCTTAAATTTCAAAATAAAATTCTGAACTTGATCGGGAATCGAACTTGGGTATTTTATTCGCCGCCAGGATGTGTTAACTAGCCATAGAGCCATTTTGCTGGCTAAAACATCCGCCTCACAAATGTAAGACACCGTTCGTTTCTCGTTAAGTTCAGAATTTTCCTCTCTGAAATTTCGGGCATATGGAACCTTGCATGTAAAACTTCACTCTCAACATTAAAACTTAAAAGATATTTCATTTGAAACATTTGCATCCCACAAATAAAACGCTTCTATTGTTTATATATTTTTTCTGGCCAATCAGCCTCTTAGACTACTAAAGCCTTAACTCCTTCCACAATTGAAGGGCAAACCTGGTGCCCACAAATAAAACTATTTCTCTAATGTAACGTGTTTTGTCTCAATTAGAAGCCGTACGCCTGCCAAGTGGCTGGTTGCAGTAAGAGATACACCGATCCTAGCTCTCTTCGTAAGCACGTGAAGAACCATTCTCCGAAAGATCAGAGCCAAGCAAGACGGAAAGTAAGTCTATTGGTTTTATTGCCTGTAAGACTTTAAGACATGACAATTATTCAGTTTAGTCATTCCTCTCGAATTTTTAAACTCATGGTCCGTTTAAAGGCAAAGATAATAAGGTTTTTGTCGAACTTTTTCTGCACCGTAATACAATAAAGGGAATAAGGTAGAACAAAAAAAAATTCATCTATTATTCTTCGTAAGACTTTCGTTTTAATAGTCACGTTGAACTTTGTTTGAAATGTTTTCATTTTAAATTATACGAAAATCGTTTAAAGCATTCAGTCTCTTGCCGTAGCTGGTGTTTTCGTAAAATAACTTTATGGAGTCCGGAATGACACACGATTACCAAACATATTTTATGATTAATAATTTCAGATGAAAAGCGCCGAGGCAAATAGTTCTTCGCCGTCACAAAGCATGGAACCAAAATGCATTCCGCCCGCTCCTCAAGAGTTGTCCTACCTGCCAAGTCACATATATCAAGATTACAATTCTGAGATGTCTTCATCATCTGCATCGATCAAAGGGAACAACGTGGACCAAGAGGAAAGCTTGAATGGAGTGAAAATGGAGGGAATGTCTGTCCACAGCCACGACACTGCGGATGGAGACTACGGAAGGACAAATAATATCATTGAGTTCTCAAATCAAGAAACGGAAGACGACTTGTTCTTCGACTGTTTTCAGTCATTAGAATCGGTTCGACCAATGCTGAACGGTGATAAAGGTAGGTTTTATTCATGATTACGGTAAATCGTAGTTTCCAATAGCATCCCTTCCATAGATAGTTTCTGATATTTCCGGCATTATTCCTATGCATAATTGGAAATTATCTATAGAAATCGAATATAGCACGGTAGCATAATCACTCCTTCACGCAGTGGCGAATTTAAGGGGAGTCGCAGTTGACGCGCGCCAGGGGCCTATTGAAATAAGGGGCCCCGAAAAAATGTTTTTCTATGTAATCTCAGAAATATTACAGTAAAACCTGGTTAATTCGAAATTCACGGGACCAAAGAAAAAGCATTTCGAATTACGAAGAACCTCTATAACTCGAAATTTACAAAAAAGCGTGATTTACCAAATTTAAAAAATGCAAATATAAATTACAGAAAAACAAAAGAATATGAGACCATATTAAAATACAGAAGAAAAGGATGTACTACACATGCATACCTCAAAATATGATGTCCATGAATAAAAGTCAAATTTAGGATTACTCATTTAAACATTGAAACATATATGAACATATAATTAAACCATTAAAATGTTAATAATGTCTTTCGGTTATTTCAACTTAAAGGTAAACAAACAAAAGTGTGTAATAAAATATTAATTTAAATTTATTTTAAAAAGTTGGTTATTTTCCCGTTTCAATTTCAAGGCACTCCCTAGCGCAATGTGTTGCATAATGGCATCAACTTTTTCACAGATATTCATCGGCATGTCTGGCATCCCGGACACGTACCTTTCAAGGGTATCTTAAGCTTTTAAAACATCCTCCTTAGATGGCAATGGCACATCCAACCTAGCATCGACGTTATCCACATCGTCTTCTTCGTCGCTATCACTCGCACCGGTTTTCGATTCGTCGATCGTGGGGTCATACACAACCGACGTAGCCAAGTCATTATCAAAAGAAACAAAGTCTTCAAAACTGACAGGCCCCAATACATTACTGTCGATTACTTCCTCCACTTCTCTACCTTGGAATATTTCTGCCGGCTGCGAAGATAGCCCGCTTTTCTTAAAACAATTGGCGATGGTTTGAGGAGTCACCAATTGCCACGCCGATGACAAGGCCCGGCACTCGTCTAAAATCGTCCATTTTCGTAAATCATCCTGCGAACATCCATTTGTAATTTGCACCAAGTATGACAACAATAGTTTTTTTTCTGTAATGGCTCTTTAAATTTTGAATGATGCCCTGGTCGAGTGGCCGCAGAACACTGGTTGTGTTCGGCGGAAAATACAGCAACTCAACATTGGGCGTATTTATCTTAGCCACATGGTGAGCAGAACAGTTGTCTAGTGTCAACAAAATTTTACGATTTTGCACCGCCACACGTCTTTGCATTCTTATTAAAAAAACTTTTGAATATGTCTGTTGTCATCCACACCTTTTTGTTATGCTCGTAAATTATCGGCAAATAATCACCATTAATACCTTTGAAACAGCGTGGGTTGCCATATTTTCCGATGATTACAAGTTTTTCTTTATTCGACCCATCCATATTTGTGCAGAGCACGGCGCGGCGGTGAGACGCTCCTTACTACGTTTGCCGCCGTGACATTTTTCGCCTCGGAGAGCCAAAGTACGATCGAGCAACATGTTGAAAAAAAATGCGTTTCATCCATATTAAAAATGTCCTTGAGCGCGTACTTCTCCAAAACATGTTTATTACTTTGCAGTCAGGTCGTCACTTCCTCTTCGTTAATTTTTTGGGCATCACCACATACTGCGAGACAAACAATATTGTGGCGTCTTTAAAACCATCCAACCACCCATTGGACGCTTTAAAATCTTCTTCAATGTTCAAAGCGCTCGCAAGACTTCTTGATTTTTCAATGAGCTTCGGGCTTGTCACAGGTAAATTCGCCGCTCTTACTTGTGAAAAAAAAATCGGACAGTTCTTCTTCGAGGTGTTCGTTTTTCGCAGGCCATGAACGCTGACGTGTAGCGCTCCCTTTAAATTTATAAAAACTTTCTTCAATCTTCGCCCGATTCTTTAAAATTGTAGATAAAGACGAGTTCGGAATCTCATACTTTGAGGCCAGCTTTCCTTTCGATTCTAACTTCTTGTCAATGTCTTGCAGCAAAGACATTTTTTCAGCAAGAGTAAGAGTCTTATATGCACAACGAACCGGAGCCATTGGAGGATATATTTAAAAAAATATTTTATAGCAATAAATTTAAATATAGTCTCTCTTGCAGTTATTAAACTAAGAATATTATTTAAACTAGTAACTAACAATGATGAAAAATACAATCTAATACGAAACAAACAACGAACCAAAGGAATATTGGAACGCGTTTTCCACACGAAACTCGCAAAACAGTAGATAAATTGAGGGGATGGACCGAATCTTGTAACAATACCCAACGCCCAGTCGGTATGATCACGATCGCACAATGTTTGTAAACCAGCCGACATAGTGCCAGAAATATTTTAGTAAATTTCATTTAAGTTTTATTTCGAATTATTTCGACAAAAATGCGTTGATATTCCGAGAATCGGACAAAAATTTTTTTCGAATTACGAATTATAGAGATTTTCGAATTATTGAAACACGTTTGTATGAAATTGGCTTTTTCGGTCTTTCAAGTGTTAAAAAATTTCGAATTACGTCGAATTTCGAAATATAGAGGTTCGAATTAACCAGGTTTTACTGTAAATGTCATTTTAAAAATGACGTAGAAAAATTAGTTCGTATATTTAGATTGCAGGGCTCCCATTTATTGTTCAGCACCAGGTGTCCCAATAGTTTGCGCCAGGGGCTCCTGAATGCCTAAATCCCCCACTGCCTTCACGACTGATTATTTTATGATGTTGCATGGAATTCCTATGAAATTAAGACTAAACGTGTACGCTTAAGTTAGAAAATGTGTGCAAATTCATGTATAAAAATTAACTTGCCCGCGAGATTTCGTAAATTTAAGAAGTGCGGTGAACGATTTCGGTTATCGCTTTACTTAAAATTTAGCAGTGGTTATATTGTTCGCAAGTTGGCAAAAAAATACCCTTGGCAATCGTGAATTTCGTGGTAAAAGTGCCATCTTTTCGTCACATTCGTGTCAGTGACATAAACTTGAAACGACATTGTAATTTTTAGAATATGTGCCTGTGTCAAATATTTTAGATACGGGATTAAACATTTAAAATTTTCAGCTTGTTTCATATTTAATAATAATCATCGTTATTTTAAATTCGTTATCGCTAAGAGGTTATTCATTTTCACAAGATTCGTTTATTTTTAAATACCTGCGTGCGCAGTATGTTACTACTCCAGCCACAAATCGGTTGAATAAATCACATTTATATTCCGATAAGAACACAGTGCAGTGGTCGGCAACGTTTTTCTTTTGGGTGCCACTCTATCAATATTCAAAATCCTTGACCCTCTACGCGTGACATCCTTAAATTCGTTTTGCCCGTAACGCTTGCAAAAAGCGGTTCTTATATTATAAGGAATCCTAAATATATAATGCGGTATCATTAAAATACAAAATAAAATAGAATTAAAAGTGAAATTCTTTTAAAAATACATACTTTTCGTAAATATTCTCTGAAATTTCGTGCAACTTAAAATCTCTTCGCGTGCCACCTTTTGGCACGCGTGCCATAGTTTGCCCATCCCTGAGTCATAGTGTATACTTACAATTGATATTAAGTCGCTAGTTGATTATAATAATAGTCTATCTTTTATTTCGATGGACTCTCTCATTCGACTTGGAATAGATACTCGCGTGTTTTACAAGCCTATTTTATAAAATTCCACCAGTGATTCTATTCTTATGAACGTCTTTAAACTTGTTTGAGAAAAATGATACTATTATCCTACATTCCTCGTAATTACAATTTCCAAAGCTTATGCCATATTCTGTTAAAACAGGCCCTTCAAACTGACGGTTTGTCTTTCCGTGGCTCACATGAAACCACAGAAAACGCTTAAGATTTGACGAGTAAATTATTTTATTAAAATTAAGCCGGGTAGCATACTATTAATTAAGCATGAATGCAACAGGCATTCTTAAGCATTGTAATGATAAGCAAATATTTGCTCGTGATGACGAATATAACTCCGAAAGTCACAGAACTGAATTTCGGCTGCGAAACAGCCCTCCTCGGTGACTTTCCACCTATCGCTTTTAGAATTAGATCTTTTGCAACAGTTTTGTAACTACCGGAGTTATCTCGGCAATTAATTTGTTTCCAGCCCCCATTTGAGTTCGATATTTCTTTTTCGAAACTTGTGACTCGTTCATTAATAGGTAATTAAGTACTTTCTCTTCGTGGTCATCTTTAAATACTCAATCGCTAAAAAAAAAACCCTGGAAAAATCATTGCACACAATCGGCCCTGATATATCATCGAGCTTGACGAGCTTACGATAGAGTGTAATTCACTGTGTTAACAGGTTAGGAGTAAATATATCATGCGAAAGAGTTTGATGTAAATGTCACAAAGAATTCATATTTATTTATTAAAAAATTATTTTTTCTGATAATTAAAAATTTTTAATCCTCTTGAGGATATTGAGGTGAAGGAATTGCACTTCCAAATGATGTTTTCGTGTTTATTGCTGGAAATAATAATTTAATTGCATGAAAGTTTTCCAGTTTACGAAAATTATTTTTTCTGATAATTAAAAATGTTTAATCCTCTCGAGGATATTGAGGTGAAGGAATTGCACTTCCAAATGATGTCTTTGTGTTTATTGCTGGAAATAATAATTTAATTGCATGAAAGTTTTCCAGTTTACGAAAATTATTTTTTCTGTTAATTAAAAATGTTTAATCCTCTCGAGGATATTGAGGTGAAGGAATTGCACTTCCAAATGATGTTTTTGTGTTTATTGCTGGAAATAATAATTTAATTGCATGAAAGTTTTCCAGTATACGAAAATTATTTTTTCTGATAATTAAAAATGTTTAATCCTCTTGAGGATATTAAGGTGAAGGAATTGCACTTCCAAATGATGTTTTCGTGTTTATTGCTGGAAATAATAATTTAATTGCATGAAAGTTTTCCAGTTTACGAAAATTATTTTTTCTGATAATTAAAAATGTTTAATCCTCTCGAGGATATTGAGGTGAAGGAATTGCACTTCCAAATGATGTCTTTGTGTTTATTGCTGGAAATAATAATTTAATTGCATGAAAGTTTTCCAGTTTACGAAAATTATTTTTTCTGTTAATTAAAAATGTTTAATCCTCTCGAGGATATTGAGGTGAAGGAATTGCACTTCCAAATGATGTTTTTGTGTTTATTGCTGGAAATAATAATTTAGTTGCATGAAAGTTTTCCAGTATACGAAAATTATTTTTTCTGATAATTAAAAATGTTTAATCCTCTTGAGGATATTGAGGTGAAGGAATTGCACTTCCAAATGATGTTTTCGTGTTTATTGCTGGAAATAATAATTTAATTGCATGAAAGTTTTCCAGTTTACGAAAATTATTTTTTCTGATAATTAAAAATGTTTAATCCTCTTGAGGATATTAAGGTGAAGGAATTGCACTTCCAAATGATGTTTTTGTGTTTATTGCTGGAAATAATAATTTAGTTGCATGAAAGTTTTCCAGTTTACGAAATATTATGCTCACGAACGTACGTATTCATTTTAAACAGAAAGTGCTCTTACAACGGACCTTCAAAATGCAGCTCAGTTTGAGTTGTCCTTGGACTTGGACTGTGGTGATGTACAACAGGATTTCTTAGAAATTGGAGTGTTGGAAAAGTGGGGTGTCACCGGTGCAAATATTGTCGGGTGTAATGTTGTTGATGATTCATTAGATGGCGAATTCATTACTATTTCATGAAAGTCAAAATTCGCTTTGTAAGTGATAACGTTTACAACCTTACAAATATGCTGTCTTCGTGTGAATGTAGGAAATTCTACAGGTTTACTTGTTTTGTATGCAAGCTTTTTTACATCACGCGTTGTATCTTTATTTTTATATCTATTGAGAACAGTGGCGTATCCAGAAATTTGTCGGGGGTGGTTTAAACCCGAACTCGAGAGGGGGGTGGGGGTGGGGGTTGAAGCTAAACCCCATGATACTTTTTTTTAGTGATTCGCGAACGTGAAGGAAATTTTTTAATCGAGAGGGAGGGGGGGTTATGACCCCCAAAATCCCCTCCTGGATACGCCACTGATTGAGAAGATGTGGATCTAACATGATTATCATAAATGTTGTAATAAAAATTCATAATGCATAAATTATTTTTAAAATTCAGATTTCATAAATCATAAGCTATCCATAAAAATTCAGCATATAAATTGTTTTCATGGGTTATAAGAAATGTCTTATTGTCTGATGGATTTAATTTTCCTGGTAACTTAAATATCTGAAAAAACAGCTATCACGCCACCTTTCTATAGCACGGTACTTGATTGATTTGTATGAAAAATATTGACATTGCAATGTAAATTAATGTTATTGTTCTGAAAAATTGTCATTATCGATTCATCGATAAAACGTGAAATATTCTAGCTAGTAATTTATAGAGTACTTAAAAAGGTAACTAATGCCAAAGGATAACGCCTGAAATTTCTTTGGCATGTAAATTAAGTCTTTCTACGACCTACATATGTAGTAAACATGGCTAATAACTTTATTTTGCATTCCATGTTATAGTAACTGAATTGATCTTCCTCCTTAAAGGGACCAAATAATTCGCCTTTTATAATGAGATAATATTGTATATAATGTAAATATATTTTTATAGAAAATAATGTAATTTTTATATATTGATTATCTTGTCGAACCTTGTAAATTAACTGATCAAATTATTTGCTTGTATGCTAAATACCTATATATTTTTATTATTTTCAAGAAATAAAGTACATGATAATAAGAAGCTTTGGTATTTTTATTAAATTCGCCCTTGGTTTCTAAACCCTGTAGAAGGAATCTTATTTTGGAATAATGTTAACCCTAACCTAAGGTTTATATTGATTCCAATTCGGATACTTATGAGAAAGATGGGATAGTGAAAAGAAGACGGGGAGCAAGTAAGACTCAACAAACATGTACTTTCATTTTTCGTAGTGAGTACAAACTGTGCCGCCAAAAATGACTAAAAATTGTTGTATTTACATTTTTATTGTGTCAGTTAAAGTTCGTCTGCCAATACGTTTTTTTCGATGTGTTTATTATCCTTAGAATACAAAATCATGCAATATTCATACTAATAATGCTTTTTATTTGAACATTTTATGACAAATAGTTCACAGGATAAGCGATTTTTCCATAATTAATATCAAAATTATTTAAATACCCCAAATTAAATCTGGAACCTGCAGGCATTATAATGCGACATTTAAAGATTAATTACTTCAAAATCGTTTTTCCCTCTTAGGAGGAATTTCGCATCTCGTTTTTGAATTTATTCGACGGCCTGGTAGATGGCAGCACTGCTTGCAAAGCTATTTCCGTCCAAGTTATGTCCTCCAGCTTACAGTACGAGGTTGTCTGAGGTGAACAGAGGTGAACGTCTCAAGCCTCAAATGATAACTTCATAAGTCTTGAGGCAGTGATTATAACTTTTTTGGTTTTCTGAGCTAGTTACATAAGTGTTAATTTTAGTTGCAATCTACCGTTGTTCTTAAAGTGACAATGCCGGTGTTTCATACCAAGACCATCGAGAGTATTTTGGAGCCTGTAGCTCAGCAGGTCAGTGATATACAAGTGTTGTAACATATGCCGAAGAAATTGTCGATAGTTGTACGTAATATTATCTACACTACTTAAGTGAACATTCTGGCATGTGGTTAATGTTTATTAAATTCGTGAGGAAAAAATTGTATACGAATTCGTGCAAAAATACTTGTAATCAGTTCCTGTTTAACTATTGTTGTCCGTAACATTTAATTAAAACATGTTTATGAATTCATTTCTAGCCTAAATTCAGATATTTCGAGGGATATTGGTACTTGTTGCTACCACATCTTTTAGACATTTCCTTCCAGCATATATTCTTCGTCGTACAGTTGAATTATATTTCGGACGGCCTTTATCCAAACAATAAAATTCAATATGTAGTGATTTAACTTATGACGATATTTGCGTCATTATGCCATGTGTTTTCAACGTACGAGTAAGGCATGCCGAAGCTTGGTTATCATCGATAATAGAATACGTCATTCATCTCTTTGGAAATGGTAGAAAACACTACGCTCATAAACAGGTTACCTGTTTTCAGAGACTGCCTTCGGTGTATTTTATGTCCATTATCAAATTAGTGGAAGAATAGCCAACTTAGAACATTTGTGTAGACAGGGGCACGCCCCTTTTCATTAGCGAAGCAGCCAGTACGTGAATGCTGCCTCCCTTAATTGAAAAAATGTTCCGTTCTTTTTATAGGCATCTTCTCGGTAACATGTTGTCAAACGTTATTTCAAGATCACTACGATTTCAATGATACGTTTGTTGCATTTTAGGGTCTCTTTCAGATTCACAAAGCGGTGATGTTGGCTGCATCCCTAAGCTTTGCGAGAGTAGTCTGTAGTGTCAGAAATAGCTTAGGGAAGTGAGTCATAGACAAAAAGAAAGGTGCGGGAGGACAACAAAAAAGATACTGGAACTGAATGAGGTAACCTTATATTCTGAGAAGCACTTCGCTATCTGGAAATAAGCAACCTTTTCGGGTACTTGTTTCGTAATAACTATTATGAATATTGCTTTGCATTAAGTTAATGATGTTCACTTAAATTTTTATTTAAAATTACTGGGGTTAATATACCCGCGATCTCAATATACGGGGCGCACTGGTCGCTTGCTTATGCATTGTTCAAGGACAAGAATAACTTTGATCTCATCCTTAAATGGCAATTAACTCGGTTATGACCTCATATGAGTTCTTCATCGCTGCGTTGACCGAGGATGTTTACGTCACTCCTTCTATTGATGACGTTTCGTATATGATGCCCAAATATGGACAATAGAAAGTGAGGAGCGATTTCGAGCGCGCGATATTTGAGTGACCTACTAATTGGTGCTTATCTAGCCGCCCATATGAATTCATAAACTCAACAGACTGCAATAGAAGCGCATTTTCTGACTCTTCCCCGCCTGAACACATCAATATTTTTGAAAAATAATGTTTACACTAGTAAAAAAACTTGAAGTTGTTAAACAAAAATGAGTTGCCGAATAACCATAAAAAATAGGAATTCAGTTACACAATCGGATTACGTTAGAGCCTCTTGTTTACGTTGGCTAACGCCCACAGGATGTCAATGGAGTCGATGTCACGAATAGGCCGAGAGTGTAAGTGGGCTCAAAAACGTTTATTATTCCACGAGTTATCAGCAAATTCCAAAATTTACTTAATTACATATCGCGTCAAGGACCGATTTTGTTGGAATAACTGTTTAAATGCGAGTTTGGCACTTATGCAATTTATACCCCGCACTAGGGTTTACTAAATTTAGTGGAGTTGGTTGGAAGAAGGGTTTTAAAAACAGGGTTGGGTTGATTGGAAGGTTTTTAGAAAGTCATTTTACGTGCGGTGGGTAAACTGCATAAGTGCCGCGTGTTTTTAAACCCATAATAAAATATTTTTTTAATGAAATTCTCTCAATTTTATAATTCAATATTTAATTTTATTCGTAAGTATTTACTCCAAAACGAGTGCTGTCTGGTTCATTTTTGTCGTTTCATAGTGAAAAGCCGTAAGTTTAACGTACTGCACCTTTTTAGAAAGTTTGGATGATACCAAGTTATTTAATACAATTAATATTAAATGCACAAATAATCCACCAAATCTCCAGCTTTCAACCGAAATAAAATTATATATAAATAATTTCAGCGATGATAAGTGGAATTTATTTAAACAAATTCTTGCATAAGCTGATTATATTTGTATTGTTTCTTTTATTTGAAAAATTCCCCTTTAGCAAAAGTATTTCTATAGCAGCTTTATTATTTCCCCTAAGCACGAGTACATAGTCCATTAACATTGTAATTTGGAGGCATATTAATTAAAATCATTCCATTTATCATTCAGATTTCCTTGTATTATCCTCGATTTTTTAAAACCCTTTTTTCTTTTATCTATTTTTAACTGAAATAATATTCAATAGAGAGACTATAAAAATATATTCTCCAAAAAACTTAATAAGGTCGTTAAAAAACCAACTTCAGTGAAACGTAGTAAATAAAAATAACCTCATATTCAGTAAGACTATCATGTGTATTTTCTATCATTCAAATAAGCTGTTTTACTTGAAAACTCATTTATCCTGGATGCTTACTTTTTAATTTTAAAATTTGTCACAAAATTAATTCAAATTTTGACAACCCATTCAGCAGCATCATCCGTCATAATATTTTAAGTTTTAGGCCCTTCTTTTAACAATAAATAATATGCTCCAATTTTTTGCATGTCAGCCCACAAAAGAACATGCCTTCCTTGTTTCACAGTGTATGGTTGTCCAAATTAACCTCCCTTTGCAGTCTTTGGTTTGTGCAGTTATAAATTTACTTTTTCCTGATTAAACAAAATATTTCTTCAGGAAGCTTGTATTTTCTTATGAATGTGTCTTTTATGTTTCCTGTAGAAGTATTCCCCAATTTTATAGATTGATATTAATATTTCTAAAGTAAAGTTGATATAAAATAATTTTGAACTATACCCAGAATACATTAAAAAATTTTCTTTGTCGTTCTTACCGATGCATCTTAAAACCTTTGCTTAAAACTCAATTACATACATACATAAACTCATTCAGATTTCTTGCTTGATTGGGCTACGCTCCCATAACAGGTGAGTTTCAGAAGATAAGCATAAACTTTTGTTTGGTAGTTACCCTGCACTTGATCTATTCCGTGCTTTATGTACTATTCTAGTAATTGGATGAATTCCTTACTAGTTTTTAATAAATTGATCTTAAATGAAAATGTAAAAACAGCTCATAAGAAATAAAATGAAATATTACACCTGAACCCTATAAAACAAAGTTCTCTATGAAAATTATAGATTAATTTTTGGAGAACTTCTTACTTAGAATTTAACATCAAATTGTTACCATTCATAAACAGTGTGTCTAATGTGTGTGTGTTGTAAGTTAGTAATAGAAACTTAACAAGGTTATATTATGCCTATTGCGTATTAACATTTATCATACAGCGTTTAAATCTGCTGGCATCCCATGGTGGGCTGAGCAAAAGCCCTCAATTACTGTAAATTGCTCACTTCTATTACTGAGATACTGCTAATTATTTTAGTGTTTAATTAACAAATGCAGACAATAATGCACATATTTCCCTGCCCATAAGACTCAGTGGCCAAAATAACACACCCTATTTTTAATGTAGTTTTCAGAGAAATAAATGCTTGTGTTTATCCTTAATGTACAAAAACCATTCAGTAGAGCACAAAAATAACGAAATAAAACAAATTTTTACTTTCTTAGAACCAGATTAGTTCGTAAACTCACATTAAACTAAAGTATTTTATTTATTACGACTCTTGCATCAACAAGGGATCCATTAATGTGATATTGCATTGCCAGTATGAGGATTCACTGTGAGGACAGCACACGACAAACAAGTGCAGCAAAATGTTTGTTTGAGATTAAAATCTGAAATATTTCTGTTGCAGATGTAACTCTAGAACCAATGCCAAAATCACTTCAGAGAACTACCACATAGCTACCTTTGTTTAGAAAAAATCTCATTTTCCAGAAAATGCAGTAACCATATTTCTCGAATGTTATGTCATTGCAAGAGGCAGTCATATTGATTGAATTTATAAAGACCTAAAACATGTATTGGTTTTTGAATGACATCCTAATGTTTTGAGATTGACTTATTGATATATAAATGCTTAAGGAAACGGAAAGGTAATAATAAAGGTAGCAACAAGGTGTTGATATATATATATATATATGAGATTGCAACTAGTAGTTGAGAGGGATAGGAGGGAGCCAGTGGACACTTACTTGGTGTTGTGGACGTCCATGGCGATAGATAAAGGCTTTTTCTTGGAGCTTTCGGGCATCTGCCCTTCTTCAGTCCAAGAGTATTACTAAAACTAAAACTAAGTGTCGCACTGGGGGTAGAGGGGATGGGAAGAGGATGGGGTTCGTGGAAAGGAGGCTAGGTGGGGATGTCAGCAAAGGTTTTATATATATATATATTTAAGGTTTCCCTGCAATAAAATTTCTATCTATTTACTTTGACTTGCTTCAAGTCGTGAGTTTTTAACTATGTTCATATTAAATCACATCAATGAACTTTGACTTCACTTTGTGAAAATTGCTAATCATAATCACAGAAAAAATAACTCTTTAACTGCCATTAAAGGCTTTATTAAAAATCTGGTAGTGTTTGTTAATAAAACCTTTTCATGGAAGTTACCGAGTTAATATGTTTCGTGATTATGATTATGTTCAATTTAATTTTCAAGTACAAATAAATATTTCCTGCATTTATTCTCATACTAATTAAATGAGTGAAAGAATTGCTCCTGGAATGAAGCCCATGTTGTTGTTATAGATTATTGTTAGTCAGAAATTTAACAGGGACAGAACAGGAAATTAAAGTGAAAGATTAAAATATGAAATATTGTTCTTGGCTTATTAATGTTTACATATAAAGTATAAACTCAACAGTGAAATGTAAGAGGGATTAATTTCTACTTTTTAATGACAAAGATTTCAATCATGTGGTCTTGTTAAATAATCAAACTACAAATAAAATTGAATTTACTGGTCAAGCATTGATGAGATATTACTGTACTCTAATTCAAGTTATTGCAGTGTTCCAAACAGACACACTAGGTTTTTAAATTCAGTGCTCCTAACATATCTGATATTAATTTTTTAAAAAGCATTTTTGTATACTTTGTATTTGTAGGTCTCCCGTCTAGTGATTCTTCATGAAGAGGCTGAAGATGGAAACGCTATGCCTGACCTGGAAAGGCCAGTCTTTGCTGTCAGCCGAGCTGTGGCCAACCTAGTTAAGGTGGGATTCATCTTCTTAAATGAATGATTAATCTACTTGCAAAAGAAGGCTATCATTTTAGTTTAAATTTCATTGCTACTATGTTCCTTAAATTATGCAAGCATGTTTTAGATTTTATTGATCACCATGGGTTTGCTGCTAATCTATTGTTTTGGATCAATTTATCCTGAGAAATAATTTAGCACAATTCAAATAAATAGTTATAAAACATATTTTAGAGTTGGCACAGAAAATGACCGATTACTTTTTCTTACTTCTGATTTTGGGTAACTTGCCCACTGAACTACTATCGGTTCCAAAAGTATGTATACCCGAGTTTGAGGCAAAGTAGATTGATAACGGCTCGCCCGATTACAATGTATTTTACACCAAAATTTAGCTTGTTTCAATCTGCGTTGAACGACCATAAAGATTTTTTTATAATTGTGATTTTGAGGTGAGAACAAAAAAAACTCCCTTTTTTCGGCCCTCAAGACCTGATACCTAATTTTAGTGCCTTCTAAAACCAAAACGAATGGTCCGATTCTTAGCAAATGTTAAATAAATATAGAACACACATATCTAAATGAACATTTAAAATTTCAAATCCGTATCTTTGTTTTATGAAGAGCTGTTATTAATTTTGTAAAGTAACTATTTCTCCGCAACCAGAGGTCCGAGAAAGACGCGCGTCATGCCATCGTCTTTGTCTCAGCGCTGTTATATAGTGTGATCGCCGTATTGTCTTTAACTGTAAGTAGCGTTATTTATTTTATGTCGATTTTTATTTGAGTTTCATTTTAAGAAGCAGTTAACGCTGCGGTGGGCGGGTGCGAACGCCTTCCTGGTGTCACTTTCACCGTGGTCGCAGCGTGCGTTGTTGCCATCCTAACAATATGATGTAACGAACAAAAACAATATTATTTTAATGTATTATCCAGATTGCTACTATCGTGCTTTTCTTATGAGGGCTTTGGATATCCATTGGCAGCTTTAAAAATGGGTTTCTGTATTTCTGTGTTTTTTATATTTTAATTTATGATTTTTCATGATTTTTAAAAATTTTTATAATTTTTCCCCACACCGAAAGAGGACTGAATGAATTTTAGTAAAGGTGTTAACTCCCCGCATTGCAATCCGGCCCACGGACGAGTCCTTCCCATTCGCGAAGTAATGCTGCCAGTTCCCAGTACGGCCAGATCTTGACATGACAATAAATATAACACGAGGGGAAAATATAAAAAGATTTCTAATGTATGTACCTTCGCTTTCAAACATGGCCACCTATAAGTTGCTGCAACTCACCGCATAATATTTGGTTTGAAGTAGTGGAAGATTCAGTTCATAAAAAGAAAAAAAATCTGATGTGGCCAACTCATGACTTTCTCCATATTCGGGGTACAGATATTTAAATTATTATGAATAGCATTATAAAGCAAAAGTATTATTTCGTATTGTAAAAGAATACAGTCGTCCTTATTGCCGTAAATTAGGCATATTTTGAATATGTTTACAGAATTAACCGCTACATGGTGGTGGCGCTGTATTCATACCGGAAATTTACGAATAAGCAAAATATCTCCGAAATGGATGGTTCTACGAAAATTTGTTTCAAACAAAACTTGGAAGAAATATTATTCTCTACAACGAAGATTACCAATTACGACGTTTTTAAGGAGATATTTGACGGAAACCAAAAAAACCGATTACCGTATATACTCGTGTATAGTACAAGTTTTTACGACCAAATTTTTATTGCAAAAATTGGGGATCGTACTATACACGAGTAATGCATTTGAGGATCTAAAATTCATGTATCTTCACTGGCATTTTCGGTGAAGTTATGCCACCCGCACGCATTCTAATGCTAGGCTAACCTTAACAGTGAGGTCCTTTATCGTTGTTATGTTGCTTCGTGAAGAGTAGAATCTTTTTCATATATACACCTTCAAATTCACAAATACTTGATATAAGTGAAGATTTACGGGCACTTCTTTTCTTGAATTTTATGTATGTACATCTTTCTTTGCGTCTTTTTACAAGGGATGGATTGGAACGAGTTGGATTAAAAGTATCGTAGATGGCGTAACTTTATGGAATTTCGACATCTCGGAAAAAAGAAATTACTTTGTAATATTCAACAGTCTTTATTGTTTCTTCAATCACACACCGTTCGGTTTCCACTACAAAGTCATTCTAAAGGGTTACGTCGGTTAGTAACACCATTAGAATGATTTTGTAGTGGAAATCGGTCGGTGTGTGATTGAAGAAACAATAAAGACTTGAATATTACAAAGTAATTTCTTTTTATCCGTTATCCCTACCTATAAAATAGATGAGCAAGTGGAACCATTACGTACGTGGAACGTAATCCAGACGTACTAGAATTGAAACGATTTTATTTCATCTTGTGCAGTCATGATTCATATCACTTTTTATTAAATGTTTTAGGAGTAAGATACTTAACCTATCCTAATTTTAGTGTACTTGCAAGAAATACTATTTACGACATTTACGGCCTATTCTATGGTGGTGTGGAAAATCAAGGTTGTTCGACATATCTCACTCGTAACCATCGAGCTATCGAAACGAAATATATCGACCATGGTGAAAAGCTCGGGTCATACTATAAACGAGATATATGAAAAAATCAGGTTTGTTCACCAAAAAACCAGGGGTCGTCCAATACATGGAGTCGGCATATACACGAGTGTATACGGTAATTATAAATAATTCTTAAACAATAACTGCTATTGAAATTTGTTTCAAATGTAAGTTGTAGGAAATTACATTCTCTATAAACGTTGTATAGAATTGTATATACGATAATGATGTTTTAACGGAGAAATATCGCAAAAACCGAATCTGGTTCCGAATAAACCTCGACTTCCGTTTAACCGATATTGTCCAAAAACTAATCCGTTCTTTGTGCTCATGCTAACGTGTTGTATATGAAATTTGGTATTAATATGACAAGTACTTTTTGAGTTAGAGCGCCCAAAATCACATCCATCCATCCACACACACACAGACATCATTCCGAAAATAGTATAAACGTGTTCTAGGGGTCTCAAAACGTTTATTTCCGCTGAAATCTCGAAGTCGATTATTTTCGTGATCACAGTACTTTTCCCATACTACGTATGGAGAAAGTAAAAACCATTTTTTATTAAACATAAAAATTACAAAGTATCGAGATTATACGCGCTGACTTTTTTATTCGAGGACCCTGAAAAAAATCGCTATATCTTAGAATACAAAACTGAGAGAATTGCTAAAATTTCTATGAATATTGTTTGATGTTATTTAAAAACGTTTCCTAGCAAATGTCGAAAATGAGCACCACATTGTTGATTGCATATACGTGCTCTCATCAACATATTGTCTGACGCGATTTTTTAACGTTCTCCAATAAAAAAATCGCCCTGTATAATACGAACATATAGCCTTTCGAATATTATCTGTAATAAAAACATTCTGTAAGGAACGCAAGATGGCCGACAGCGAAATTTAATTAGACCACTTGAAAATATGTTTTCTCAGTTAGCTAATACTGAACGTATTCTATCACAATATAATTTTGGTAGTTGTTAATATTCGAGAGGCACATTTATTTGTTAATATAAATATCATACCTACCTATTATTTTCCCTACGTTGTATATGTATACATATAATTATTTCCCTGTCTTTGCACACCGACAATTATATGTAGCATTGACGAGAACAAGGTGGGAGAAGAATATCAGAATTTTATAGCCAAAAATAAAAACCAAAGGCATTTACTAAACGAATACAGAATCTTCGCTAGAAATGTTGTATATGACGAAATATTTCATATGTAATAGTGTGCTATTAATTATTATAAATGCAAATATTAATAATCAATCTATCTATAATTCTTCCGTTGATATTTCGACGGGAATTACACTAGTTTTATAAGAAAAGTACTAACCTGTGTTTTTAATAAATCCATGAACAGAGAAATGTGACTAGAGTGCAAACATGAAGTGACATTCCTTAATCAACAAGGAAGAAAAGAATGATGACTGTTCACAAAAGGGGTGAGATAGATTACAATAAAGATTAAAGGTAAATGATACAATGAGCCACTTCCGAGAGGTTGGTGAATTGATGAAAAAAATCGGTACAACATACATTGTACAGACTTTCTCATATACTAATGCGTCGTTTAGTAATCTTTAGAAGATGAAAATCGTATGAGCCTGTTTTTAGATAATCCAATTTTTGTTAAAGTTGCCCAAGAATAAACTAGCCTTATATTCATTCATTTAGAAAAATAAAATACGTAGTATTATTGTAGATGTATACTCAAGGAACTACGAAATTTGATCAAAATCGTTAGAGCCGTTATTGAGAAAATCGAATTACTGTTAAGGTTGCCTAGAATAAACTAGCCTTATATTCATGCCAAAGTACGAGATTTCATTCATTTTCGTCCTACCGTCTAGGCTCCAGAGTCAGTAACAGACAGACAGACGGCATTGCGAAAACCACTTTTTCGGATTCAGCGACACCTAAAATGTGCATTTCCGTAAAAATCTCGAGGTCGAATTTTTTCGCGAAACAATACTTTCTCGATACTTCGTATGAGAGAGTAAAAAACTGCGAGAAAAATCATAAAATACATTATATGACATAGTATGTAAATTCTTTTTAGTCTTTTTATATTGGTACTTTCCAGTATTCTGTGACCGCTAAACACTATCATTTGCAAGAGCTGCAATTTTTAAGGACACCTGGACAATTGTGGTCGGTGAATTTTTCGTAAGCCTCGGCGGGCGTCACAGCGAAACTTGGCGGGCGACATGGCGCTCGCGGGCACCTCGTTGGGAAGTCCTTGTTTAAGGCCTGGTAGGAGGCATTCTACTCATCCTGATTTTATCACACTTTTGTAAAACTAAGTACTCAAAACGACGCCTGTTTAATAGCGTAAGCGAACATATTTTTAGGATGATCGAATATACGTTTAGGTCCATTAAATACGATTGATAGGTACCTCGAAGAAGCTTAAACCGGAACTGGTATTTGTGGGCAATAACCTCAGCTAATGAATGCTCGGGATAAAAGCTATCAGTAGCTTTTAATGCGCGTATCTTTTTGATCAGAATATTTGCATGAATGGGATTGCGAAGATGACAAACAGATCGCTTAATGGCTTCCAATTTCCCATTGAAATGTGACACATCTAACTTCGACGAAAGTACAAATTTCTACACTACATTATAATTCCCATCCATTGAATAAAGGGATCTAATCCACAGCACCATGATAACGTTTACCAATTAAATGAAGTCACGCAACTACATAATTACACTTTAGGAGAATTTAGATGAAATGACCTCTTACCTTTGATGATTCCAACGGCGTACGAATCTGGCAACTTCTGCTCACAAACACTTTTCCAGTAGGCACTAAGGTCCGCTGATGAGGTCCTAGATTATGAATTTATCCTCAGGAATACAAAAATCTTTCACTTCCGAAAAAGGTGTACTTTATTGGCACTATAGAGAAAGAACACAGCCGTCCGTCAAGGAAGGCAAAGTTTGACTGACGGGCTAAGATGGAGGCAAAAAAAAAACGCTCGCGGCGCATGTGCGAATGTTGATTCTCAGTTCGCTTGCTTGAAACAGAACCAACCCAGATAATCGGGCCCCAGCCATGGTGACGTACCCGATAAAATGTTCCTATATCTATTCCATTTCATGAACGCAACGAGAGGCTCATAGGAACTGTTCCAGTTCCAAAAAGGGTCGGGAAATCGAGGCTTCTGGAGAAAGGCAGGTTCAACCTTTACGTATACCAGGAGACCACCTATCGCGGCAGAATTAAGAGGGCGGAGACAATAATGTGAATTAATTTCTCGCACATAAGTAAGCGACCTGGCTTCTACAGTGAGAAATGAAAGGTCTAGAGAAGGGGTTGTACAAATGGCGTTCCAAATTCACTTCAATATATGGCCCCGCGTTCTATACAACGTTTATAGAGAATGTAATTTCCTACAACTTACATTTGAAACAAATTTCAATAGCAGTTATTGTTTAAGTATTATTTATAAGTAATCGGTTTTTTCGGTTTCCGTCAAATATCTCCTTAAAAACGTCGTAATTGGTAATCTTCGTTGTAGAGAATAATATTTCTTCCAAGTTTTGTTTGAAACAAATTTTCGTAGAACCATCCATTTCGAAGATATTTTGCTTATTCGTAAATTTCCAGTATACAGCGCCACCACCATGTAGCGGTTAATTATGTAAACATTTTCAAAATATAATTTACGGCAATAAGAATGACTGTATTATTTTACGATACGAAATAATAATTTTGCCTTATAATGCTATTCATAATAATTTAAATAACTATACACCAAATATGGAGAAAGTCATGTGTTGGCCACATCAGATTTTTATTGTTGTGTTATCCTGCCATTGCCTTGCAATATATGAAATTCAGACAGTTACGAAGTTCTTGACCTTGCTATTTAGGAAGCGAATACTTGAATGTTAATTGTTAAACCTTTCTTATGTAGAAATTATTTTGTTTTTTTAAATATTTATTTCCAAAAAGAATTTTCATTTCTCAAAAAAAACTCATAAAGCAAATATCTTGTTTCTATTGACTAGAATGGTATTTTTACAGGTAAATTTGATTCCTAGATACAAGATTAATAGAGTTATTAAGAAAGAAATATCTTTTTGTTTGGGTCATCTAATGATTGGGATAAAGTTGCTGTCTCAATCTATGTGATGAAAAATATATTTCCTATTCAATGCATAATTCTTGAAGGGAGATTATATTAAATATCATTTGAGATTTATGTAACTGGGGAGTATGGAATGTTCCAATTAGTTCGTATCTGATGACTTTCACTAAGAGTCGTCATAAGCGAAAGAGATTGTCTTGCCTGAAATTTCAGTGTGATTCTTACAATTTTTATTCATCTCTGTTATGTGTAGCTAAAAACTCATAAATGTTACTCTTTCAAATTTAAAAATCCTTACATATACTTCTCGCTCCATCGATTGCTTTCTGCGCGTGCCACAGCCACTTTATACTCCGATTCCGTTTTCATATAAGCGATCATAAATTCACTCACGCATTCCTCTCGAGTTTCTTACCGTGCCTCTTTATTTGTTTACACTCCCTCTATATATGTCGTTCAGACAAAATAGAGAGGCCGTTTACTGTAGAAACCTTGCTTTGGAAATGGGTTCATACAATTTTTACGTCAAACGTAACTGATTTTGATAAAAAAATACCGACGTACCTACATATAGACATAGACAATATTCTTATTACTTTCTCCATACGTAGTAATGGGAAAGTATTGTGATCACGAAAAAAGTCGACTTCGAGATTTCAACGGAAATAGACGTTTTGAGGTCCCTAGAACACGTTTATACTATTTTCGGAATGGGTCTGTGAGTGTATGTTATTGTGGGCGCTCTAACTCAAAAAGTACTAGCCATATCGTTACCAAACTTCATATATAACACTTTGGCATGAGCAAAAAGAACTGATTAGTTTTTGGACAATATCGGTTAACCGAAAGTCGAGGTTTATTCGAAACCCGATTCGGTTTTTGCATTATTTCTTCGTTAAAACATCATTATTTTATATACAACTCTATAAAAACGTTATAGAGAAATAATTTCCTACAACTTTTATTTGAAACAATTTTCCATATCAGTTATTGTTTACGAATTATTTATAAATAATCGTTTTCGGTTTCCGTCCAATATCTCTTTACAAACATCGTTATTGGTAATCTTCGTAAGGACCAAAGTTGTAGAGAATAATATTTATTCCAAGTTTTGTTTGAAACAATATTTCGTAGAACCATCCATTTCGGATATATTTCGCTTTATCTTAATACCAGTATACAGCGCCAACACCATGTAGCGGTGAATTCTGTAAACATTCAAAACATACGTAATTTACGGCAATAAGGACGTGTCTTCTTTTATGATACGAAATAATAATTTTGCCTAGTAATATTATTCATAATAATTTAAATATCTATACCCCAAATATGGAGAACGTCGTGTGTTGGCCACATCAGATTTTTTTGTTCTCACCTCAAAATCACTATTATAAAAAAATCTTTAAAATATCACTTTATGGCCGTTCAACGCAGATTGAAACAAGCTAAATTTTGGTGTAAAATACATTGTAATCAGGCGAGCCGTTATCAATCTACTTTGCCTCAAACTTTGGTATACATACTTTTTGAACCGATAGTAGTCAAAATTTAACAGTTGTTTTACAAAAACCTAACCAGTACAGCTGTAATGCACTCCTTTAACTCATTTAGTCATCAAATGGTTTACTTAACCATTTCCTCAACTGTTTTGTGGCTGCAGGAGTTTAATTAAATAACTTATTTCTGAATTCAAGTATGTATATATTTTATGCCTAATGTTAGTCAAAAATCAATTTTTATTGACATTTCTTTTGGACAATAGGTTGGAAGAGAAACAATTAACAGCTCAGATGATCCAATCTTGAAGCAAGACATGCCCTCTGCCCTTGTTAGAGTTGAGGGAGCTTCCAAGTTTTTAGAAGAAGCTTCTTCAATGCTTAAAGCTGATCCATTCTCTGGTCCTGCTAGGTAAGGTTTAAAAGTGTAAAATATCAGTAGCAACTTTACCATGTCAAAATAAAATTTCTGGCATGATTTACTTGTAGCTGTAAGTAAAAGTGCATATTGTTATATTTTAAAATTATAAAAATACATTAAAACATTTTTAAGGATGTTATTTTACTAAAAAATCTTTGGTTTTTTCTGCTATGGTGAAGTTCATTTTTATCCCACAAGTGTGAAAAACTCACAATTTAACAAATTATTTTTTGTTTTATGTGGATTGTTTGAAATTATTGTTGACCATTTGAAGAATTAATGAATGTTCCATACCTACCCTAAATAAATTAATTAAATACATTATAAAATTTGTTAAGGTTAATTACTTGGTATTTTAAAAAATATTTTATAATTATATTTTCCTATAAAATTATTCATGGTTTAACAGGAAGAAGCTTATTGAAGGATCACGTGGAATACTTCAAGGAACATCAGCTCTTCTGTTGTGTTTTGATGAGTCCGAGGTCCGTAAGATTATCAGGGAATGCAAAAGAGTGTTGGATTACCTTGCAGTGGCAGAAGTTATTGAAACAATGGAAGATCTCGTGCAATTCTTGAAAGATCTGAGCCCTTGCCTTAGTAAGGTATGTGAAATGAAACATCCCATAGATTTTATTCACTTTTTCTTTTAATGGTTGTTTTAAAATTTTTGTTATTAAGGAAAGCCTATGGTTTTGGTTGTATTAATTTTAACTACATTTAGAAAATAGTTACTTCCTTTTATTTGCAGAATCTTAAAATTTAATAATTTTATGCATTGGAAATATGATAGTTCTTAATTTTCTAATTATAATTTGTATTCACTTCATCTATTTCTTTTTTTACCTTTATTTTATATTTGTCAGATAGTATACTTGGAAGTCATGATTCAATTAAAAATTATCTCAGAAAATCTAAGTTTATTAATAATTCCTGAAAAAGCTCTGCATTAAAAAACTACTGCATCCTGAATGCTGTTTATATGCTAGAAATGTTGCTAATCATTTCAACTTTTTAATTACCAGGTTTCCAGGGAGGTTGGGGCCCGTGAGAAGGAACTTACCCACCAAGTGCATCGAGAAATTCTTACTAGGTGCCTTGAACAAGTGAAAACTCTTGCACCCATTCTAATATGCAGCATGAAGATATTCATTCATATTATTTCTCAGGGTAAGATTACACTGTATCACCTTTAATTATATTTTGTAACTTGATGAGTAGTTCCTTTTATATCCATAATTATACTTGTAATTGTTCCATTTTAATATAAGCTTAATTTTTTGTTGCAAAATGTATCCTCCTTAAAGTGTTAAAATGAATCTTTAATCTTTGATGTTTAAAATTAGATAGCCTTAGATGAATTCATTGTTTCATTTGGTGAATTTGATTTCTGTGGTACTCTATGCCAATAAGTTATTTCAATGGTTTCCAAACTGTGGAGCATAAATTCTTAATTAATGACTTAAATTCTTAATTAATATTTATCTACAGATTTATATTAATTTATTTCTTTACAGATTTATGCAAATATTTTACCTAAAATATAATATTTTGATTTTAGGAGGCAAAGGTGCAGAGGAAGCAGCAGAGAATCGTAATTATCTTTCACAGCGAATGACAGATGAAATCAATGAAATCATAAGAGTGCTTCAGTTGACTACCTATGACGAAGATGAATGGGAAGCTGATGATCTTACAGTCATGAAGAGATCCCTCAATGCTATCCAAGGCAAGATGCAAGCAGCTCACGACTGGTTGGAGGTATTTCTTATTGTCTTTTTTTATTATGTTAAAAAAATTTTTTTTTATCCAGTTTCTTCTACCTCAACAGTGGAAGCCACTACAATTTCCAGCCATTCTAGAAAAATTAGTACATGTTGTGATGATTTCCAAAAACAACTATAATTATTTTGATAGTCATTTCAATTTATTAACATTAATGATGACAGTATTTCACTGCAATTATTGAATGGTTTACAGTAAAATTCCTTAAAGCATTGCTCCATTATAGCAGAAAACTGCGTGAAGTAGAAAAATACCTCATTCTCCTGAACCAGTTTTTCGAATATTTTGAACTTATTACGGTAGAAACTTGGGAGATGGTTGGAAAATCGGTTTTATAAATGTTTCACTATATTTGAAACTCGCAAAAGGCAGAAACGAGCAGTTAACAATTCAAATTTTGTTTTCATTTTCTTTTAGAAATTTGATGATGTAACATTTCTTTCTCATTTACTTTTATAAGTCATAAGATTAGTGATATATGTCCAAATTTTGAATAAATTCTGAGACCTTACAATTATCATTTCCTCAGCTCATTGGTTGCCAATGTATTTACAGTAAACTCCCCGTTATCCAGCAGTCATGCAACCAGAATTCTCAAGCAACCGGCATCTCCTGCCTCTTGATTTTTTATTACATCTAGTTCAAAATGTTACCGATAAAATTGGCGTTTTCAGCAATTTTGGTTTATATCTAATTTGGTATGTTACTGCTAAAATTGACACTTTCAACAATTTTTTGTTTAAATCTAATTCAGAATGTTACCACTAAAATTTGCATTTTCAGCAGTCACAATACACAGTTGTGGATGTTTCTTGAACTCAGTGTTTGTGTTAAATAAAATATTTCACACACCCTTTTTAAATGCCTCCTAAAACTCCAATATGTACTAAAGGTAATAAAAGGAAACGGGTTGTACTAACCTTAACCCAGAAACTTGATATAATAAAACGTTTAGAGAAAAGTGAGAACTGCAATGTTTTAATGAAAGAGTTCAATGTCGGTTCTTCCACTACTTATGACATTAAGGCACAGAAATCACAGTTAATGAAATTCATTACGTCTTCTGAGACACCTAGAAGAGTTGAATATAAGCACACTCTTCATAAGTCAAAACTTGAGCAATTGGATATTGGTATTTATGAATGGTTTTCTATAAAGCGTTCCGAGGGAGCCCCTATTTTTGGACCAATGTTGATTGAAAAGGCCAAAGATTTTTATGAACAAGTGGAGATTAGTGAACCGTGTGCATTTTCAGATGGATAGCCAACACTTTTTAAGATCAGATGTCTAGATGTTTCGGGTGATAAAAAATCGGCTGACCAAGAAGCTGCTGATAAATTTTGTGAATTTTTTGAAACATTAGTTAAGGAATATATGTATAACTATCCAACATGTTTAATTGCATTATTTTAATATTTACTAACTGCACTGTATGTAACGGTGCCATGATTGCGTGTCACTATTCACTTCTCTTTTGTTTAATATCAATTTGCCTCAAGAATTTCTGCTAATACATTGTGTTGGGTTTGGATATTTCTCTCCTTTTCTTGGACAAGGAAACAATTTTTTTGTTGGAAAATTCTAAAGGTTGGACAAAGTTAACCCTTACCTCGTGTTGTTATTAGAACAAAAGAGAAGTTAATAGCGATAGTCATACGAGAAATTTCATAGGATGTAATGCAGTTATTAAATATTAAAATATTGCAATTAAACATGTTGAATACTTGTATATTTGAGTTTCATTACTTCCGTGAATGTCAAGGAATTATTTAAGGACAGTTGAGTAGAGTACCTAGGCTGAAGTTTAGCAATTCCAAGGTGAATGTATAATTCGGCATCTGTTTCTTATTTTGGTATCCAAATCCTTTATTGAAGCCTATCCAATAAAACTCTCAAGCAACCGGAATATTCACTTAATTGGAAAATCCAATTCCCCAGGCATTCTGGATAACTGGGAGTTTACCGTACATTGAATGGGTAAAATTAATGTGGAGGTAAAGGAATATGTGTACTTGGAGTTAGAACAATTGGCTAAAAACTTCAAGGATGAGACAGGATGATGATTTGATACAGTATATTGCTGTTATTGATGTATTTTAATTTAAGGGTATACCAAAAATGCCTTTCAGACGGCTTTAATTTTCATCATGTTGTTAACTATCTGCCTGTTGTTGAAGTTAACATAAATTTAATTCTGTAAGAAAGGCATAACTCTACTTTTCATATATCTAAATGATTACTATTATTATTAATCTTTTGCTTTACTCTAAACTAATTTTAAAAAAGCAACGGAAAAGTGGAAAATTTGTGTAAAGTGGAAAAAATAATTGGTCTATTGGGTTTTACTGTACATATACAGACCTCAGCTTCAAACACAGTGTTTATCCATATAAAGGATATTTTTGATTTTTATAACTGCCCTAAAAGTTTTTAATATGGTTGCAGTGACATATAATTTCAAATATTTTAGCATAATTACTTCAAAAGTGTATTTATAGTTTAATCTTTAATTGTTGACTATTTTTAACTTACAGGATCCTTTGGCGTTGAGAGGAGGTGTAGGGGAGAAGAGTGTTCGTCAGATCCTTGAGCAAGCTATGCGGGTGTGTGAAAGGAGTGGGGGTTCATCTGAGGGCGAGGCCGTCGGGAAACTTGTTGGAGATATTTCGTCTATGACAGATGCCTTGTGCCAGCTTCGTCAAGAAGGGAAGGGCACATCTCCACAGGTTTGTATCATTTTTCTGTGTCTTGTGGTAACAGATTAATTACTTTGTAATTATTTTCATCTTTCGAATCTCATAGAATTTCACATAATAATGTAATCCATGTCTGGCACATTATTTTTGTTTTTAATTAGCTCTTATATGGTATTTCCTCAACCTTTTACAAAGAGCTTTTAAATATTTACAAAGATAAGCACTGATATACATGCTCACAGTGGAATTTGAAACCTACAATCTTTGTATTGGGAAGTAGATATGCTAGATACCCATTTACCATGGTCTCATTGCCCTAGAACTGCATAAATAATTTCTTGGAAGTGGATATTGCAGTGGTTCCTAAACTGTGTGCCACAGTACACTGGGATGCCACATCTGATTTTTAGGGGTGGCACAAAAAAATTTGTTTTTGTAAATAAATCAATGATTTAGATGTGTTAATATGTAATTATGGTAACTATATTTTTATAATAAATAGATTGTGGTATAGTGTCAACAAAGAGATGCATTCAAATATTGTAATAATCATATGTAAAAATATAAGAACGTTGTTTCAAGGCTGGGGTGCCGCGAAATTGTGTTTATCATAGAAAGTGTGCTGCACCTACAAAAAGTTGGAAACCACTGGGATATTGAATAAATTTTAGGGGAATTAAATGAAAATATTTCTTATAAAGTTCCAAAAATTTACTTTTATGTTTCAGGCTCATAGCCTCTCAAGAGCCATACAGGGAAAACTGGCAGATTTGCAACGATTGGTTAGCACTACTGTTTCAAGCACTGAACGTGGGCCTGGAGGTTGGGGTGGTGGTGGAAGGCAGCAGCCAGCGCATACTGTCTGGGGTAGACTAGAGCAGGCTCGGCGGTGGCTTGAGAACCCAGCTGTGGATGACAGGGGTCTTGGACGGCGTGCTATTGCGCTTATTGTCGAGGAAGGAAAGAAAGTAAGTATTGTGAAGTTATTTCATTTACGGAAATTGCTTACCATTTTTTAAAGTTCATATTCAGTATGGTTTAGCAGATAAAAATCATAGGTTTTTATTTTCATAACAATAATATCGTCTAATTATTTACTTAGTTTTTCTGTTGTATTAATATAAATTTAAAATGTTTTAAAATTTTCTGAAATTATTTAAAATTTTGTTTTATTTTGCCTTATTTTTCCCAGAGTGCTTATATTTGAAAATATAAACTTGTTCATTATATTAATTTTGACAAAATATGACAAGACTTTTATCCATGTATGTCTATATTCTTTAAAATCGAGCTTTAAGATGTATTTTATAAACTTTTTTGTGACGTAACTTTAAAAAAATAATAATATCTGTGGAAGATATTCAAATAAATTTCCTTGCTCATGCATTCACTTAAAGATATACCTGTTGTAACAAAGAAAGATCTCTTTCACAAGGGTTTATTTTTAAATTTTTAACAGTTGTCCAGTGACCTTTTCTAATAAAGTTTTTGCATGGGATTGAGAAATGGACATTGGTTCATTTACACTATTTATTACCTTTTATATTTCTCCATGTTCTTATTTCCTGTCTCTTAACTCATTGTTTATATAGCATGTTACTTAAATGAACTTCATGACATCAAACGTATTTTGCATATTTTATTTCATGAGTGACTAAGATTTCCATGTCCTCTGGTTTGGAGGAAATAAAATGTGGAATAGAACTAACATACTGACATTGAAAGTAATTACTTAATACTGTATTTGCTCATATAATTGCTGCATATATACAATGCTCCTAAGAGGAGATTTTTTTAGTCAACTTCGCTAAGATTTTTCCCTGGTAAATTTTTTGTACTATACAAGTCTTTTTCTTATACACTTATTGTACATTTACAAATGATTATTAAATATTTCTTGAAATTTTAAATTTCTCTCAGCTACATCTAGATTAAGATTGAAATTGTTATGAAGATATTGTAATTGTATGAGTAAATACTTTTTAAAAGGTATAACTGAATGGACATTACATTCTTTTTAACATGGTTTCATTTTTGTTTGCAAAAAACTAATGGGGCTTTATCAGTATTGAAGCTTTTATTTGTATAACCCAATTTTTCTATGATTTAACAGTATCCTTTTAACTTAAGTGTTTGTGGATGCTAAGATGTGATTCACTGGAAATTTGACAGCATGTTTGTTTGAAGATATGTTTAAATTGTCAAATGAATTGTTTCTGAGGGAAGCGGTGTGCTCAAAGACCAAGTGAAGCACTTCCCAAACAGTGAACATGAGGTTACCACATGCCCTAATATCTTGTTCTCATGTGTGGTCACTGATTGGTGGATTTCTGATCCCTGCTCTCAATATCTGGAGGATAACAAGAAGGTCAGTCTGGAGCAATTACCAGATGTTATATATGACCCATAGAGGAGCTAGTGTCTGGACCCTGCACAATAGAGTCGTGTAGATGGCACTGCTAGCGATACTTTCTCTCTTTTCTTTTCCTTACTTTATAGGGTATGTTACTAAATGTATCTTTTTATCTTTCAAAGGAACTTGAGGACCAAATTTTAGGCTTCACTATTATCTATAATTCTACTTAGAATAATGTAAATAAATTTTGACCATAATTTATAAAATGCACATAGTAGCTACTCTATGAAGTACTCCTTAGATGACATGGAGTTGGACTAGGTTTAACTTCTCTTTTCATAAAATTGATCTTACTCTTTGCTGTGATCCTCATCTTTATTCGGTAAGCCAGAAATATCTGAAAGAATGATGCATGCTTTAAGATGGCTAGTTGAGATTAAAACAAAAAAGTAGTTTCTTGTTCTGATGTAATGTAAATATTTGTGTTTATATATTTAAGCAACTTGTTTTCTTATTTTCAATATCAAATGTATGGTAAATATCAAATTAGCTTTTATTGAACTTTTTTAACTTAAAACAATGTATCATTCATTCGATAATTTTCTCATTTATGTTTTAGTATTTTTTCTTATACATACTTTCAGAATTGTTTATTTTGTTTCAACAGAGGGCAGATTTATTTATCAAAGTCAAATTGCTGGATAGTAATGGATTTGCTCACTAGCAGCGTATAAAATTTATGCTCGATCTTGATGACATTTTCTTTTGACTCATTTAATATTTTCTAGCCTTCTATGTGCTTCACTGCTAACAAATTAGCTAATTAGTTATCAATGGAATGTTTGTTTTGTGATGATGAAGTATAACTCTGCTTATTGTTTTGTCCAAGTTAACTTTTAATGTTCTTTGTTTAAGAATATTTAGACTTAAAGCCAAAACTCTTTTAAAGTGTACTTATCAGGTGTCTATTAAATCCAAATAATTAATTATATTATGGAGTATTTTCCAGAACAAATCTTCAAAGTTTCTAAATCATGACTACCCTTTTTCATTAGACATAGTCTTGCAGACCATCTCCATGAGAGTCACACTAAAGAGATATTTTCAAGTTTAAAAGCTTTTTTGTTGCTGTAAGAATTTAAAAATTAAAATTATCATGTTTTAAGATCAGCACATGCTTAAAAGCTGGTTATGCTATGTTTTCACACTTTCACTTTTGAAATTATTTGACAATTCTTTTGGATAAGCTATTGTTATCATACAATATATATTTTTTCTTTTGTCAGTTTTTTTAAGGTTAAGGTTAGAGACACGCCACAAAGCTCAGTACCATATTTACCTGAATATAAGATGCCCCCACTTTTTTAAACTCAGTATTTAAGAAAAATGTTTAAACCAGTAATTATAATTTTTGCATTCAAGTAATAATTACAATTATTAAAATTGCCAGCATGACGAGATTGTTTCTCAGTGCATACCTTGGCCGTATGTTCCATTATTACAATTTTTGCATTCAAGCTGTAATTACAATTATTAAAATTGCTGGTGTGATGAGATTGTTTCCTGGTGCACCCCTTGTCTGTTGAGTGACCACATGTGGATATCGTTTTTTCTTGCTGTGAGACCTGGCTCCCAGTAGCGCGGAAGGGATCCAGTGACACCGAGTCATCTACGGGCGAGCACGAGATTTAAAGTGTACTCTGCATTTCCCTCTCCTGTTTCTGTTGTCATGGTTATTGTTATTTGTTGTTAAATAAGCTGTTATAGAAACCTAGCATCATTATTTATGTATCCACAGTAGTATAGAAAGACATTTGCTGGTGCTGAAATGAATGTTTTTGCTTTCGACAAGGACTGTTCTAATTAGCTTTTGCTACACTATCCTACAATTGTAGTGCATGAAGTATTTGGTTTCTAAAAACCCCAGCTTTCCATTATGATAGGATAGAATTACATCCCAGGCATCAAAACGACTGTCATCCACTTTTATGACATACGATTGTTTTATGCGAAGTTATTCCATTTTATTCAAGTGTAAGATGACTCGAGATTTTTCAGGCAGTAAAATTGGAAAAAACTTGTCTTATATTCAGGCAAATATGGTATTGATGATCTGGCCATTTTTCTTTGTGTGACAATGGTCAGAAGAAAAAAAGTTATGATGATGGATTGCATGCATGGAATTTTTGTATTTCCTGAGAGAGCTATTATGTTCATGCAACCATGGTGAAATAAGTACCATGTAAAAATATGAGTAAAATCTCATAAACAGAATTTCCATCACACAAACTGACCATCTTGATTGATGAAAATGGATATTTTCCTCTGAGAGTGAAAGAATGGAAACATCATGACCACCTTACCTCTGTTATGTGCTGGCCTACATTAGGTACATAACAGATATTTTTCCATTATAATAACTGCCAAAGTTCATATATACATCCTAGAAAGAAAGAGATTTAAAGAAATGACTTCAACATTATTTGATGAATTTTAATATGAATGGTAATGCCTGAAGTTAATGGGATCTTTAGGAAAATATTAGATATCACTACATTAATCTACTTTATAAGACATCAGCAGTAATGCATAACATTTTAGGCAAAAATCAATTGATAAACAAATAATATATTATGTAATATCAGTCAAGGTATGCTATAAGTGATTATAATTACATAATGATATAAATTAATTGGATTATAAGGATAAAAACACCTGCAACCTAAAATTCGTGGCTAGTGAAATTGCAATTTCCGATATCTGTCATTAAGCAAATATTTGTATATAAATCTGCCTTCTGGCATTCATATCTCTAAAGAGGCATTTTCTATGTAAGAAGATTTTTTGTTTTTTTTTCTACAGCTTGTTGAGTTTGATGTGTACAAAAAAATGATAATTGTCATAATAGGTACACCATGTATACTATGGGAAATGTAAATTTTAGCGCATGTTGTTAAACCAGTTAGTGTATACATTGGTGATTTTAAGAAGGAAACTGACAGAGAATGTTGCTTGCTCATCCTTGAATGCATAAACTTAGGTTGCAGATGGACTACCTGGAACAGAGAGAGCTGGCATCCTGGCATTGTGTGATGAAGTGGATTCTCTATCACGTCAATTAGCAGACTACTGTCGACATGGGCAAGCATCTTCTCCGCAAGCTCAAGCAATTGGAAGGTATGTTAATAGGAGACATTTTTATCTCTCTGCTGCATTAATGAGATTTTTCGTTCTTAGATATTTTAATTTGCATCTATTTCTTGCAAGAAATCATGTATTTCAGCAAAACACAGTTTAAGAGTAAGTTTTTGCATTGAAAAGATAATTAATTTCTATTTATTCTGCTTCTTGTGCTAAGTTGATATCTCAATTTAAAATAATTCTCAATGAAATGTCATGATGTAATGCTCTGTAACTCATTTGGCACGCACTCCATACTGTGATTTATCTTTTTACCATAAATATGTTATGAAAGCAGGTTTGTTTTTCTCCTTATATTTTAGAGCTTTATCACAGAAGTTGCATGATCTTAAGAGTCGCATACAAAGTGCTGTGGTTAGCCGAGTTGTCGAGGATTTTGTTGACGTTGGCACCCCCTTGAAACAGTTTACAGATGCAGTTCTGGCTCCAGAAGGTAAGCACTGGCTTATTCATTTTCATACTGTATAGAGCTGACAGATTTATTTAATATTAAATGTAAGCAAATGAAACCTATTTACAATCAAGAATAAAAAAAGCACACTGAAACCCTGACAAGAAATTTCCTATGGCATTTGATGTTAAAAACTTATTAAAATGGAAGAACTCAGTACGGGAAAAATTTCTTTGAGGAATTAGTTGCAAAGTTTTTTACCAAATATTTATAACTTAAGAAACAAGCATTTTGATTTAAAGTAGCAAGTAGAGGTATGTTATTGCGCATTTCCAATAAAGTTGACTTTTTTTACAAATAAGTATCCAGGGTTGATGGCTTATTATATTTTGGTGAGATAGCAAATTAATTTATTCCACAACTCTTGTTGTTTATTTTTTTCTTGAAAATAGAAATTTAATTTGTTCAACAAGCTTGTAATGCCATTTACAAAGGCCAAGTATATAAGTCAAGTAACACCACTTATAATTGTACACATCTTCTCTTTTTCTGTTTCTATAAACTGCACTCATTTCAGGAACCCCTGGAAGAGAGCAGAATTTTGCTGACAAGGCTTCGGCTCTTAAGCAATTCTCTGGCAGAGCTGCTAGAACAGCAAGAATGGTGGCAGCTGGTGGAAGCGGAGGTAACAAGAAACTCGCTGAAGCCCTCTTGGCCTCTGCCAATCAGGTACAATTTTGCTATAAAAACTAGCATTGATGTTTAATGTTCTGTTCTTCTTCCACGTCGAAGATATTTTATTTTAAATTGATGGGAAAATAATTCATTTTTTGTAAATACAATTTTGAAATGTAATTGGTATTTTGAATGCATAGAATAAATTTAATATTTAAGCAATTTCTGGGTACAGTATTTAATTTTGAGTTAAGTGGTTGTATTATCAATTTTTGTCCTAAATTTTATATTTCTGTATATTTTTAGTTGGAAAGCCTGACCCCTCAATTGGTTAGTGCAGGTCGTATACGCATGGCATATCCCTCGAGCAAAGCTGCCGATGAACACTTTGGTAACTTGCGCACACAGTATGCAGACTGTGTCCACCATGCAAGAACGCTTTGTGATGAGGCAACTGACTCGGCTGAATTCATTAAGATATCTGGTGAGGCAAAAAAAAAATAATCTAGTGGTTTCACTTCATGGGTGTCGATTAGGTGGCATTTATCAAAGAGACTTTAAGTAGAAAGGGGTTATAATGATCCTTATTTTCCTTTAATTCAGAGGAGCAGATGAGGCGTCAAACTAAAGTATGTGAAGATGCTTTGAATCATGGACAGGCTGGTGCTGGTCAGCTGGTAGAAGGTGCTTCTGGTATAGCACGCCTTGCCAATCGGGTCCTTATGCTTGCAAAGCAGGAAGCTGATAACTCAGAAGATCCGGAATTTATTGCTGGAGTAAATGCCGCTTCAGATTCTCTTCAGTCAAGTATGTAAAAGTTTAGTTTTTTAATGTCATGGTAAAAGTTTATAGTCATTGAAAGGACCTGTTCTTTTTAAAAATTAATACTGTATATGAAAGAAAATTTGAGGCAAAATAAAATTAGAAAAGTTAAATAACCAATGCTTGTTATATATTTTACATTAAACACTATAGTTTGATTTTTGCAAGTTTTCATTTCAAGTTTAATAGTAATGAATTTTCCTATCAAAATCCAACTTATTCTTTTGTACTCTTAAAGTAATTCCTGAATTTAATTTTTCATAACATAACTTCTGTATGTATGTTTATAGTGAATTGACTATTTTTTCAGATGTCACCCCTATGGTGCAAGATGCTAAAGCAGTTGCCATTAACATGAATGACCATAATGCAATATCAAGATGGAGGGATTCAAATAGAGCTGTAAGTTTATTTATAATGTTGAAATAATATGGTACTAATCAAAGAGATATTTTTGTGTGAGCATCAAATTACATTAATTTTCTTTCAAACTAAGATATTATAGGTAGAGACTGTTGCGACAATTTCTATACATCATTTACCAACAGTGAGAGAAACTTAGGAATTCATACTAAAAATTTTCTTATACATTTGAAAATTACTAAAAACATTTAAACCCTCTCGAAAGTGTCGACATAACCCTGAATGGGATATGAGAATGGAAATGGTTAATGAGGGAATATTGTGCATAACCTATTTGGAAGGGTGTTGGAGAAGGGGTTGAGGGGTGAGCCTTTTATATTAGGGTGACTAACCGCCCCAAATTTAGAGAGACAGTCCCTTCTTTGCATCACTCATTCCACTTGGTAGAATGACATATTTGCCCAGCTTTTTGAAAAATCATGATTTATGTTTCAAATTGTCATTTAAACTGGCCTGGTCATACCAAGCTGTCTGATATCTATTGCATCTATCTATCTTATGCTGATCCATCAATAAATGCACCATAAACATGCCTCTGTTATATGTCCCTCTTTAAAGCTGGTAAATATTTGAAATTCCACCTTAGCATCCCGAAAAGTTGGTCACCTTATTTTATGCTAAACATTCTTTGTCCATGTGCTGTTTATTGTAGAGTATACACCTATCTAAAACAGGGATAACCATTCAAATGGAAAAGAGGCTAATAATTTACATTGCCCTTCAAGAGACTAAAGAGAGCGAGCCATGCAAAATTATTAGTAAATGTAAAAGGGAGTGAACAAGTGATCTTTGAGGCACTAAAGACCCAGGTTCTGTAGTGAGTAATAAATATATATGCTGAAATTAAGATGCATAGACATATTTAAACTAATTTTACACTATGATATATTTTAACAATAACACATGCTGTGAATGAAATCATTATGCAGAAGAATCTATCTATGGACTAATTAGAATGGTCTTTAAAATTAGAAGCCATTTCTCCCTCAGGAACACCAAACCTGCTGTCTATTCATCTGGTAAAAAATTTTATTGCAACCAACTGTTTGGGAATGTTTGCCTATTTCGTATTAAAAGTCTCAGAAGCAAATCCTTAATTGGCAGACAAATGAATGTGATATGAAACGTTGTTAGCTAAGGGAAAATGAGAAATATATGCCATAAAGAGTGGATTCAGGGGGTGATCACGGTCAGTAGGCAAATTTGTATGTGGGTGGAGCCCCTAGATCAGAGATGCACAAACTTTTCACACCTGCATGCCACATTTGATGGTTTATACTTATCTGAGGGCCACACTTAATTGAAAGTTGAATAATGTAAATTAAACGAATAAAATTTTAGATAACAAGTTAAAGCAATTTTACTTATCAATAATCAAACGCAAAATTATCACAAATATACACAGTGGAGTGCGAGTTTGAAAAGGTGTACAACTCTTATGAAAGAAGCAGTAAAGGAGTGCAAATTTTCAGGAGAACAAATTTGCTAAATAAATGTGTAATTTTCACTTTATGATTTACCAAATTAATCTAACCTAAATGTTTTTTAATGTTAACCTTATGATGCAAAATCTTCCGCAGGCCGCACAAACATCAAGGGAGGGCCACATGTGGCCTGCAGGCTGCACTTTGTTCATCCTTGCCATAGGATATTTGAAAATAATATTTATCAGAATTTCTTATTGGGAATATTTTTCGTGCATTTTATTTTATAAACTTATTTTTTCTCTCTGTCCATCTGTGTAATCAATCAAAATAGCAATTAAATGGTAAGAGATAGAAGGCTGAAGTTTGCAGGATGCATGTGTTCTATGATATTATTTATTATGCTGCCAAACAATGTTTTTTAGAAGTTGGTGGTTGGCATGGAGTCTTCAAAAATTTCAAATTAAGATTCTGACCAAATGGTTGTTGTTAGAAAATTAAAAATTTCACTGTTTATATGACCTTTAATGCCATCAATAACATTGCAGAAGAAATGTTTTTGAAAAATCAGGGAGTGGCAGGGGGTGCTTTCTAAATTTTCAAATTAAGATTCTGAACAAATGGCTTTAGATTTTAAATTAATTGTTGAATAAATTAGTTTGTCACATATTTACATTACTAAGTTTATAAAGAAATTTAAGCTTACAATTCTAAATAAATCTCAATAAATAAAATGTGCTTTTTCGTAATGAGTCAGCAGTGAAGCACTCATTTTTATATATAATATATATTTTTTGGACAAACTTATGGCTCTTATCTTAGATATGGATATTTTTTGTCTTGATGTACAGCTCCTATCATCTGTGGGACTTGTCAGGCAGGCTGTCACTGTAACTCCTGATCTTCCACCTCCACCTGACATGAGCGCTTTGCACATAAATGGTAAGTGTTCCTTTCCATCTTTAATTTTTATTTTTGCTTGCATACTAATCTTATTTTACAGGAATAACTTAGTTTAACTGGCAGATCAGGATTCCGGTTCATTATTTTTCTTGTAGAAATTTTTGTTACTTTTATAAAATGATATAATTTATTTACTTGTGTTAATGAATCTCTCATGAATTGAACTTGTTTTCATCAACAGGAATTATTTTTGAAAAAATTATTTTAGCTGAATTTATTTTGCTCATAATTTAAAAGCCTCATATTTAAAATATTTTTGCTGGTTTAATCTACATTATCCATGTATTTTTGCATCATAATGTTTTATTGTAAATACACGGCTTATATAAGTTGATAAGAATCTTAGTTTTATGTACACCTTTCATCTTGTATTAGTATTTTTCTGTATTTTGTTTTCTTTATATTCATTCCTCTATCATTTAAATTCTATTAATATTAGAAACTGTGTTGCTGTAGTACATTTGCTTGTAACATTTTAACTGAATAAACCATACTTTATTTTCAATTCAATTAAATTTTAACCAAAATATTTCATAATTAGTTTATGGCATATTGTTTTTCTTTTAAAAAGAATATGTCTTGTAATTATTTTCCTTTTATACTAAATCATTGCTTTGTTATCATTTCATTTTTAATACTCTTTATATTCTAAGTAGTATATTGAAGCAACCTCTTTAATATAATTTTCCTAGTATTGGCAGTACAGGCGACACCCGAGATTCGACAGGGGTGCGTTCCTGAAAACGCAGTCAGATCTTGAACAGTCGAATGCTGAGTGCTGTTTTCCCATAAAAGTACATGTTATTATTGGGGGATGCGTTCCAGCATCTCGGAAGAAAATTATTAAGTTCCATCTCATGTAACATAAAGTTAAAATAACATTACTAAAGTGCTAATGAAACAATATAAAATCATTAATAAGCATAAAATAACTTAAGACTAAAGAAAAACGACTTATAGAAAAATATTTTTACACCTGAAATCTTTTTCAACTGTGCTTACGGGACTTAGTTTATTAATTGAGAAGTTGTAAAATTTTTGTTGGAAGAAGAGGAGCTGTTGGCTAGGGGAATTGATAAAATAGTTTCAACCCTTCAGATCCAATAATATATTTTTTTTAGAAAAAGTAATAAGAGAAAACCAGACATCCTGAACTGCAGTGAAGCCTGCTGTACTGGTTGACACGATCACAAACGATAGTTACGTCTTCACTGTCACTGAATTCATGAACTTTCATTAATTTCTATTTTGCTCAAAATAACTTTTTGGAACATGACTTTCTTTCCGTAAATTTTCTTTCAATTTCTTTTAAACAAATTTGAAAGCAGAAAACTCAAAACTTCTTTGAAAAAATGGGCTTAGAGAGTATTCGACTCTAAACCCAACTGAATGCAAAGGGTACTCCCCAAAGATTTCATTCGTCCTTCTGTTTGTAAACAAGAAAGATGCTCTGACAGCAAAATAAATCTAATATGCAGAGACTCTAGAGATAAATTATTGGTCTGCTATTAGGGAAAGATGTGGGAGTTAGCTGATGGACATAACCCAAACATTAAAAGTGGCCTCATTGAAAATTCATTGGTAGATGTCTTTATAAGTACATCCTAAAAATATTTCTTTTTGTTTCATGGAAAATTAGATTGATTCTTCAAATGAAATCACAGGAACTTACGTAATTATATGTAGTTCCAAATTCAAACGATCGGCTCAGTCGAATAGGCAAGCTTCGAGCGGTCGAAAGTTGAGTTGGGGCTATAATGTATAACGGTCAAATTCTCGAGTTAGTCAAATGTCAAACAGTCGAATTTCAGGCATCACCTGTACTTGATTAAAACATAAGCCCATGTAATAATTAATTTAACAGACAGTAGAAAAAATTCTTTTGGAAAAGGGTTGTGGGATAGTTGGAAAACTTGTTAAGTTATAAGCAATACAAGTGTTATATTTTTAAGGAATGTGTAAAACATCAATAACTCAAATATGTAGCATTATAAAACTTTTAAATTCCAATTACCATATATACTTGTGTGTAACACACAGTTTGAAGACCAAATTTCAGGTCATAATGTAGGGGTGCACGTTATACACTGATAACACTTTTGAGCATTTAAAATCGGAAATTAAAGTGAACCTACCTTGCACCAGATTCTCGCTTTTTGGGTGAATTGAGGGGAAAACCACAATAATTACTGATAATCCAGGTTATACATATATTAATTATATGCATGGAAGACCTAATTACTTCTATACAGTTATAATTCCACCCTCCAAATATTCCTCGTTTCACTAGCTCATCTGCTGATTGCTGTAATTTTTGCAAACTTGCCAGATAAACTTCCCACAAAACATGCATCGAAAACAACATAGAATAAGTAAATTGAAATAATTGTATTTAGTTAATTTTTTATATCATGCAAGTAACAAATTTTGCAGATTAGAGGGAAATATGCTAAGAAAAATATATTAATGAGGTTTTGGTAAACTATTTTCATTGAAACAACTAGAATAAATTTCTTTGAATCTCTTGCTTTTTAATATGCAGTTACTCATTTCTGTAAATGTTTTGCCATATGACTGCTTAATATCTTGCCATCATCTCAGTTAACCTTCATCTAACCTGTATTTCCCACCAAAACTTTCCTCTCTCTCTTTCTCCCCCCTTCTCCATCTTATTATTCAACAGCTGGACTACAAGAAAGCCCTGCTGGCATGGGGGTCAACTTTGGTGATATCTTTAACGTCGATTTCAATGAAATATTTGCGCAACCTCAAAGAGGTATAGTGAAGCATTAACCTGTGAGATTATGTGTTTTCACTCATTTGAGTTGCTTCTGTATGTTTAATTGGCTTTGTTTTCCTGCCTTTTATTCCAATCCCTCTAGAGCAACAATCTTACACCATAGTCTAAAGGAAAAATTTGACTTGAATGTTGCTTTTTGTGATCATATCATATCTTTGTCCTTGAATATTAAAAGCTTGATTGTTCCATTTACTTTGAAGGCGATCTAGGTAGTTAGGAATTGATATTTTTCTGAATTTTATTATGGCCTTTTCTACATTTTATCTAAGACTGATTTCTTCCAAAAAAATTTTGTGCTTTTATTAAATAGGTGCATGATCACAGTGAGATATTTTTAAAATTGATGACTTGAGCTTTTACTTATAGCTTGAACCAAAGCTATTGAAAATTAACCCTCTGTACTGAAAAACTTTCTCCTTTCTGCAGTAACTCAACCAAGATTTAATTTTTTTATTACCCAGATATAGTGCTAACATACATAATTTTCCTGGACACGTGCTCATTTTTGTCAATCAAAACAATGCCTGGAAGAAATTCTTATAAACTTAAATTATTCAGGGTATTTGAATCATTGTCTTATATCAGGGTTGCCGTTTTCACGGATATCTTTTAACGAAAAACAGACATTTCCGTGATTCATGAATATTTATAAGGAAAAATTCGGAAGTTATCTGAGATGTTCACATAAAAATACATAGAATACTAAGAAATTCAGATATTATTATTTCTATACGAATACGGTAAAAAATATACATTCGATGAAATTGTTCCGTAGGTATGTAGGTATCTTAATATACTTATTGTGAGACTGAACACAAAAACTAGCTGTTGAACTGGATTGGCAACCTACGGCATATTTATATTTTTACTTTCTGCATAAGAGAGAGTATTGTATTCGTGAAAAAAATTGAATTCGAGATTTCAACGGAAATACGAGGCACGTCCAGAAAGTAAGTTCCGATTGGCTGTAAATGAATAAAAAGACAATATTTTAAATATTTCTTTATTGTCACAAGTTTACACATGCTTTTAGCTACTTCTCGACATAATCGCCCCCGAATTGAGACATTTGTCATATTGGGGCACAAGTTTTTTTATCCCCTCGTCGAAGAGGTCTGCCTCCAATGTTTTGACCCAATCCTGCACAGCTATCGTTACCTCATCATCACTGTTTCAATGCTATTCATGGCCAGTATAAAAACAATTTAATAAATCTCTGAAAAACAGGTTGTCATATTTACCTTATGAGCTGTACTAAATGAATTTCAAATCAGACTTGGCACAAAGTGAAAAGTGTAATATGATCTATTAACTTTTCACTCTAGGCAATTTTTGTGTCTTTGTCACTGCATTATCATTCTAGTTTTAACTTATTCAAACCTTAAGAAACTGAAATATATATTTATATATATGAGAATACATCATCCGCTGTTGAAAAATTGAACCAGGCTAATTTTCTTCAGCTCAGTCCATCTCAGATAGACAACTATCTTCGCTTGTTCTTTCATGTTAACATTATTGTACATATATTCAAACCTATTCCTTTATTGGCTGTATCTGGAGATCACTTCCACCTTTATTACATAATTTGTCATTTTCATGTTTTCTGTTTTTCCCTGAGTTTTTCTCTTTCACTTCCCAGTTATCCTTTCCATGCTTACTGACTGTATCATAGTTTTCTCCATGTCATACAAATTTTTTTTCATATTAGGTCCTACTTCCTCACATTCTTCATTATCTGCTCTTTAAATAAAGAAAATGTTATGCTTTGTATGATATCTGGGCTCAAAAAAGGTTAATTTGACATTTTTCAGATGGTGTTTTACAATGGTTCAGTTCATCAATTTTAATATCTTTTCTGCTTATTTTTATTTTGTTTACATATTTATGGAATTATACTCCTTTCCACATTTAAATTTTTATGCACCTGAGCAATTGTCTGCATGCTTTTTCACATTGCACATATACTGTCAATTTTTATGATTCCCATTTCCTTTGAGTGCTGTTGAAATAGCTCGTTTATAGCCTGTTGAATGATTGATCCAGTATTTAAAACTTCCTTTTCCAGTTGTGTACTTTTTTGCTGATGATATCCCAATGTACATAAAAACTTCTTTAGCCATGAATTTGTAACTAATATCTTTTCCAGGTTTTGCAGTGACAGCAGATTACAAGTTTATCGCCTGAAATTTTGTCAGTACTTTAATTAATTAGACCTATTTTCAGGAAGTTTGGGTGCTAATTTTTTGTTTTACAGATGATCATAAAGCTAATGGATGGCAGAAATCTGCATCGTGGCAGCATAAAGAAGGTCAGCCCGAGTCTCAAGAACCAATACATTTCTTCTCCCAGAAAGGTATTATCTTAAGTGTGTTTAATTATCTTACTTATCTTGGCATATAATGCATCAACCGCGTATTTAGGGATCTATTTCATAATGAATTATAATTTATAGTCAGTATAAGCATCAGAAACTGAATAAATAAAAGGGTTTGTCAATGTATATTTTATATCAGATGTAAGCTTTTTAAGCTTATTAAGTAAAAAATAAATAGAGATGTCATGATATAATGAAAGCCAGAAGGCATCATAAAACTTGAAATAGCTGCCAACGCAAAGGTTCTTTCTTATTTATAATAAACTCATCAAACCTCTCACTCCCATAGATTTTTTAGAATATTAACAATTCAGTCATTTTTGTGTTTGATCAAGTAAAATTCCTTAGAACCAGTGGAGATTACATTTTCATTTGTTTTAGCTAGAACGAGCATAAAAATGCATGGCTATAATTCAGATTTGTGTGTGGTTTTCAGTTGCTCCCATCAGTTAAGTTGATAGATCTCTCTGCTTAGGTATTGGATAATTAAGAGGGCCATCCTGAATAGATTGGTGATTTATTTTTTATGTAATTATGGTTGGATTGATTTTAAGTTTATTTGGTAGAAGAATGTGGTCTTTCTACTACAGTTTTTTAAAATTTCAATACTAGACTTTGTAATGACCTCATTGAATGAATAGGTTATTCGCATATTTTCATTATTTTTTAATATTAATAACTTTTTATATATTATCTGAGTAAAATATAGAATAAAATATTTATAAAGTTTGAAAAGCAGTGGATTGTAAATTAAATTCAACAATAGCAAATTTTACAGCTAATAATCATTTATTTTCTATAATTTTTATTTTTATTTATTGAGGAACTGAGCAGTCATTGACATTGGAATTATAACAGTTATGTACAGTTTTTATGTTGGTGTTGGTTATTAAAGTGGCTTTATATATAACTGCTGTAAAGAAATAGGTAATCATTCTTAGCACTTGATATTTAAAATCGAATATAATTTAATTACTCCTGTTATTATACAATATCATTTTACATTGCTTGGTATGCTGTTATTTTTATGATATAATTTGTTAAGTTGTTTTACTAATTTCTTTTTGTTTTAATAACATGGAAATTTATACTCATTGTAAAAATTACCTTATAAACTAACATGTAGCTTGTCACACAAACATTACACATAAAATTCAGATTAATGTTAAGATTACTTGAAAGGATGACGATAATTTGCTATTGCAATGTTGGTATAAGTTATTTTCTTACCCAAAATATATTATGTTGACATTTCTAAAGCAGGTGATATTGTTTAGCCCACTGCCTTTTTACTTAATGGCACACTTGAAATAATACAGAATTCGTAGCCCTCAAAACCAAATTTCATAAGAAGTTTTTTTTATACCAGGCAATGTGTTATGATATGATGTAAACATTCATGATTTGGAAAAAACAATTTTTTAAATATCATATTTACTTGCACATAAGCCACATCTTCATATTTCAAGGCAAGGTTGCATTATGGCTTATATTCTATAATAATCTTTATTGATCGGTTTGGAGTATATCATTCTTCACCCATGAGAAATGGAATACGTTGCTATCACATATAAACAGGGATATGCTGCAGCTGGCTCCGTCCAGTTTGTGCAAGCCATTAGTTAAAATGTTGGATGCTCGGCAAGTCGGTTGTTGAGCTAAGCATTCCACATTATCCTGAGGTTAGCAACGCATCACGTTCTGATAATAATGCAGTGCCAAAAGTTTAAGGGTGCTGTGTAGATCATGTTATGCAGCAATTTATTATCTGAAAGGCACCAAACAATTGTACAGGGATTGTGATTATTCGAAGCCACCATCCTCGATATATTAGCCATTAATGATATTTAAACATTTAAAATGAAAATGATGTAATTTTTATTTAAGATAGCATATTGGTTTTTTATTGAAATCCCTTCTAATTACCGCAAAGATTAGATAATGCGATCTCAGGACCGCAAAAGCAAGTAATGACTTCAATGCTGGTTGAAATGCCTAGCTGCCAGGGGCAGCAATAATAGCAAACCTGCTGGTATATATTTGGTAGCCAGGGCCATCCCTAGGGTTGTTGGCACCCCTCCCCCGCCTCCCTCCACCAAAGAAAATATATTTTTATTTTCAACGTAAACACATTTACCTAATGTTGTATAATCAAACTATTGTATACTTTTCATTTTTATTTTGATGTAATTTTCATTTTTACATATATTTGAGGCCACAATATTTTGTCTAAAACAATTGACTTTATTACATATATATTAAACAAAACAAAAATATCAACATAAAATATAAATAGGTACATTCGTAAACAAATTTGTCAAGTTAAAGTTTAATTTTTTGTGCTTTCGTATTAGAAAATTCATCGATAAGTTTATCAACATTTAACTTATCGCAAATGTCATTTTCTATTGCAATCATAGAAAGCCCTACCAGTCATTCTTGTGACATTCTTGATTGTAAGTAATTTTTAATGATCTTCAGTCTAGAAAAAGACCTTTCCTTTGCTTGCCACCTTTTGGGACTCCAGATGTCACATTAATGAGTTCAGAATGAAAATTTTTAATTTTTACAATTTGCATTCTTCCTGTTATATAGGTAGTTGGTCATATTATCAGGGATTACCTATTGCATTGACTTTTAGTTAATTTCTTAGAATACTATGATTAACCAAATCAAATGCCATACTAAAATCTGTGTAAAAGGAATCTACTTGTGTTCTTTGTGCAAGTGCTTCCAGTAAATACTGCTCATATCACACCAGATTGGTTCATGTAGGTCTTCCTGCTATGAAGCCATGCCGCTCTTCATTTAAAACTAATTTAAAATATGGGGTTAAATATTAACTATTGATTCAAATATTTTAGCGATATGGGATAATTTAGAAACTGGTCTGTAATTTTGTATATTTTATTTGTCTCCATTTTTACGGAAAGGATCCAAATCAGTGATGGCAAACAAAAAAAAGTTTCGTTACGGTCACAAAAAAGGTATCGTTTTTCTTTACACTCGAATTTAAATTTCATTTTTCATTATGTTTAATGTTATAACAAAAAATTTTAGTACACATTAATAAAATCAAGCTAATTACTCTTTTTTAATTAATAATATAAACTTTTTTTATATTCTGTATGTTTGCAAACTACATAAGTATTTATACAAATAGTAATTGAATTGAACTGTGCATCAGTAGTTTAAAAAATATATTTCTGATTGGAGAAACTTATATCCTCTGCAATATTAATGGCAACAGAAAACAGTCCTTAGGAAGTGATATTTGACAGAAACTGAGAAATGACATGAGTAAACCCCTCACGTCTGGTTTGCCGTATGACCGGCCTAGTTTAAGCATCAGGCGTCAAAATAAATAAAAAATTTATAATTTTAGGGTTGCATTATTGATTGCACACATTGAACAACCTGCATTCCAAATTTCAGCCTCTCATCCCATCTGCATCAGCACTAGTTTTTGAGGCGGAGTGACGTCGCTGTTTACATAATTCATCGTATCTTGAATAATGCGTTTCACAAAAAAGAAATGTACACAAAACTTGTAGAACATACAGTTTTTAATGATTTTACAATGATAGACATTTAAGTTATTTCAACCTAATTACCTCGCAACTAATAAGGATTGGAGAAACCTCTTACTTTTTCATTGAATTATCTCACATTTTCATTTTTCCAATTTTTTTCTTCACATATAACTCACATCGACATTTTGTAAATGTAAAATTTGGAAAAAAGATGTGTGGTTTATGTGCAAGTAAATGTGACATATAATTCACTTTTAAATAGAGGATATAGTATTTCCTTAAAGGGGAAAATAAAAAATATGTCAAGATATACCGTATCTGCCCGAATAGAACCGACCCAGGATTTAAGCCGACCCCCCAAAAATTTCCACAGTTTTTTGCAAAAACGTAAATTTCGTAGATTTTATGCTGATGTGTGCCAGACATTCATGCACATCTTAGAATACATTATTCGAGATCGAAGAAATATGGGGGAAATGGTTTAGTTGTTGACATTTTGAAATATTACTGCAATTAATTTTGCGTTGTTGAATAATATTCCACATTCAGTGACAATAATTTCATTCATCTTCATTTTCACAAAAGGTCGAATATAGTAATAACTATCTCGCCAAGATATTTTTTCATCCATGTCTATTTCCAATGAAATTAGCATTTACATTGCCTTAAGAAATTGCATTTTTATAATGTACACGTTCCATGTAAAGTTTTACCGAAATTCAAACAGTTGAGCATTCAAAGCCGTCAATGCATTTTGCGTAATCATCAATTTACGCAAGCGATCTCGCCAAGATATTTTTTCATCCAAGTCTATTTCCAATGAAATTAGCATATATATTGCCTTAAGAAACTGCATTTTTATAATTATACATGTTCCATGTAAAGTTTTACCGAAATTCAAACAGTTGAGCGTTCAAAGCCGTCAACGCATTTTGCATAATCATCAATTTACGCAAGCGATCTCGCCAAGATATTTTTTCATCCATGTCTATTTCCAACGAAATTATCATATACATTGCCTTGAGAAACTGCATTTTTATAATTATACACGTTCCATGTAAAGTTTTACCGAAATTCAAACAGTTGAGCATTCAAAGCCAACTCATTTTGCGTAATCGTTAATTTAGGCAAGCGATCTCGCCAAGACATTTATATATATATTCATCGTAGATCAAATATTTACTTTACGAAAAATATAGTACTATCATTTGAATGCAAAGGCAATGAGAGACTTCGAGATTTAACCATAACCCAAATTTTCCTCGGACTCGCATTTAAGCCGAGGGGTGATTTTTTCATCATAGATTTTGACAAAAAACATCGGCTTATATTCGGGCATATACTGTATGTGGGAGAAAGCTTAACATTTACTAAAATTTTAATAAATTAAGTCCTATTTTATAGATATTTGCTATTTATAAGGTCTTCCTTCAAATACCTATAATTTTCTATCTGCTTGTGGGTTTGGTGGCTGGTCATTATGAAGTTGGTCAAAGTCTGAGGGAGCAGCCTTCTCCATCGAGTCCTCGACCTCTTTCTCCTGGAATGGCAGCAATGAAAGGAACCTCTCCCCGACCCATCAGTCCCTTGCCAAAATGGGCCCGAGGTACTCCCAGTCATGACCCAGGAGATGCTTATGATCCTAAAAAAAGAAGACTGGTCCTTGAACCCATCCACCTCCCCATGCTTAAGATCTAATTCTCATTTATGTCAAATAGATTTAATTGTGCGTTACCAGCGGACCCCTTATTACCTTGCATTACGCTAAACCTTGGGTAACAGGCACACAGTAATACACCTTAATCTGTGGTAATGCTCTAATTGAACTAACTTTTTTTATTTGAGAGATTTTATGAGCTAAACAACTGAGTACAGGCAGTATCCATGTAATGTACAGGTTACATTCTTGAAAACATACCAAGCAGACAGTGATTACCATTTAAATACAGGCGACTCCCGAGATTCGACCGTTCGAGATTCGACCAACTCGAGAATTCGACCGGTCGAATCAACCCAGCCGATCGATCGGTGGAATTAGAAACTAGTTTAGGCAAAGTAATTTTCGGCCCGCCCGACTATGAGAGGTTTAGTTTCAGTCTAGACATTGTTATTTCTGGCCTAATTGTTTGAATTTCTCCTGATTCGACATTCGACAGTTCAAGATTCGACCACGTTTTCAGGAATGCATCCCCGTCAAATCTCGGGAGTCGCCTGTACATGTAATAATTGTATATGTTTTCATGCAAGCATAGAAACATCATAAATATGAATAAATAATTTCTCATATGAAATCACATTTTCCACTTGCTGATGAAATGTAAGAGTAGATAAGAAAAAATAATGGCAGGAGGAAAGAAGCTAAGGTATTGCAAAGGATTTAGCTTGAGATTCAGAGGGGAGACTTTGAAGACGAGTTTGGTGGTGATTTGGGAGTTGTTTCCGGAGTTGCCATTTTTGTATGTTTTAACTCGCATTATGATTTAAAATTTTATTCATATTGTTTAAGTATAAGAGCATAAGCAAAATCCAAGCAGTCAAGATATTGCACAGCAATATCTTGACTGTCTGTTGTCATGTACATGGGTTGATGCAACAGACAATATATTCTGTCTGAGTAAGATGTTTCAGTGGACAATATATATGTATGTATGTACAGATATATGGTATTATACGTATGTATCAGGAGATGTACGTTAAGCAGATGCTGCCTGTATTCCTTCATGAAGGATTTTCTTGAACTAAACTAATCGAGGTTATTCACATTTTACTTCTTACTCTTTTAATCTTTTGTTTTGTTTTACATAAATCAATAATTTTGACCCTTTTAACAATGCATGGTAATTTTCACTATAAAATTTCAATTATATTACTTTGTGACATTTTTTATTTACAAAAAACTTTATAACTTGGCTTTAAAAATTTATTCTATTAAGTTTCAACATCTAATAAAAGTTATATGAGAGAAGTTTTTGCAAACTTTAAAGTGTGGCTTGGGGAAGTTTTCCATTAACCTGACAAAATTATGATTTTATGCTAGCAGGCAGAATTCATCATTAATCAGCCAAAGAAATGGGAGCCTACCTTCTTGGAATTATAATTCATTTTCCCCAAGCAAGGAAAAGTAAATTTTTCAACATTCCTCACCTTTTTTGTCAATATGCCATAATGTTATGTATGGCTTATTTTCCGCACGTATTAGGCTTAATGAGTATTTATTGCACAGGAGGGACCACAGACCTGTTGTATCAAGAATTAGCATCTGAAGAAGAGCAGAAGCAGGGTAGTGCCTCTAAGAATTATAACCAGACTGATAGAGGTAAAAATGAAAAGTTGTGTTTTTGGTTTGTTACTTGAGACTGTTTCATAATATGTACTTGCTTATCAGAAATAACTTGTTCCAGTTTTGCAATCTCTCCCCTGAATCAGGAGTGCTACCAAACCTATTTTAAATGAGTGAAGCTGAACAGCTCCCAGCAAATCTGTTTTTTATAATAAGTATGCAATTATAAGATATGCAAAGAAAAATATAAATCGGCAGGACTTTTCATTTAGAATAGATATTAGAAATGGTCAGCTCCATTTTTTAAAGACTATGAGAGAACCACATGTTTCTTGATGTGATCACTAAAGTAAATTGCCAATTTTCTTACAACTGAACTTATGTCAGCCTCATGCTGTTATTTTATATTTTTTGCGATTATAAATTGATAATTTAAATAGAATTAAAATCAGTTCCACTTTTATAGTTATTTAAGGACCTCAATCTCAAAATTAAGATTCACAAGTAAATGGAAATGCAATTCAGTTAGATAAATAATATATCAATAATGTTTTGCCCATTACTAATTATTAATGTGCAAAATGTTTGTTTATTTGTATTATTATTGGGTAGTTTGGTTTATTTACTGTTAATTAATTAAATCGCCATTGACCCCCTTAAACCGCTTCATCATTGTGAAATTTTTTCCCATTTACATTGATGGAAAGTAATTTGTTTAATATATTCTTGTTTTGATAATTTATCTGAATTAAATTATTATTCTTTAGTTATTCAATAAGGTTGTATTGCTTGGAACATGTGTTCAATAGATATTAGCGAATTTTTGCTTTGTGGAATGTTTAACAGAATGCAGTGTGGGTTTAAAATGGCTAATTTGTAGATTATTCTTTATCCTTAAGGTTTAGAATATTCTACAATATCATTTGTATTTGTTTAGTTACATAATGAAATGACATGTTGATTAAGGATGCATCTCTCAGTATTATGCCTTATAACCCTACCTAATAAGCTTCTTTTGTAGCAAAAATTCGAACAACATTCTCTTCAGCATCTTCTTTTACAGACTGTTTTATAAGCATGTGAAAATGTTATACCAAAGTTGTGGAACCATTTTATTTCCCAATTTTTTCTTGTACTTTCTGTGATTAATGACAAAAACTTGCTTTCTAAAATAGTTTTTGGATGTTATCGTATTATTATTTGAGTATGAATCATTGGTATGTAGCATGAAATGGAATGCCATGCATTATGTACACAGTATCCTTGCTGACCCTTGATAAAACATTTTAGTGGTGAGATAAGAATACATACTTGTCATTATTGTAGGAGTTTTGCTTAGTATTTTAAATTATATAATCTTTTGCATTGTCATTTGGGGTCTGTCGAGATTCATTTTTTCAGGTCTGGCTCGTCCAATTTATTCTTTTTTTTCTCTTTCTCTTTCTCTCTTTCTAACAGCCCATGTTCTCCTAATTCATGGCATTATGATTACAATACTTGATCACTTCTCAGTAATTAAATTTGCTATTTCAGGATTCTACATTGCATCACATCATACCCATTGTTATTAGAAAATTCCATTGTGTAACAGTAGATCATAGAATGTGTGATACATAATGATTTCTCTCATTAAATTTGCTCTGTTGCAGTTTCCAATGCTGCTAGCTACAAATATATACAGCAGAATGTTTTATGTAAAGATATGTAGATTTAAATGTTTTTGGTCAAGTTTATTATTACAACTGTGGATTCATTAACTTTAATGACATTATCATGAATATCTGTTTTGTTGAAGATATGCTCTTGAAAAATTGAATTCATTCAAGTTCCTAAAATGGTGTTTTTTCTTGCCTTCTTGGATTAACTAACAAGATTATTTAAATTATTTTGATCAAGGTAAGTAAATGACCAATTGTTATCCTAACTCTATCATCATCATAAAATAGTTCTCTGAAGAAAGGAGTCTTATGTGCCTGTGATAACATAAAATTGATGTTTTTAAGATGTTTAAGAATCACTTATTTTGAGTATTGATAAAATGAAAGAAATCAATTTTTCTGTTCGTTGAATCATGTTTGCTTTTATGTATTTCATTTAAACGAAGTAAATATCTCTGTTAACTAGATCATCAAAATATTGCTCGGTTAAAAGTAGATTATCGAAATATTGCTCAATTAAAAATAACTACTAAAATGCTTGTTTTGATTTGAATTTCAATTCTTCCTTTGTATCTCGTTGTAGATCAGGGGTGCCCAAATTACAGCCTTCAGGCCACATCCCATCAATTTCTATAAGTTTTGTGTATTTACCTTGAGAAGTTTTCATAGACATAATTTTTTATATCTAAACGATATTTTCCGAGTGCCTAGTTGCAAAATACTTTTAATATAGGCATATGACATATTACAGAATTTAAAAAAATTAATAATCATGCTCCTATAAATTTTAACACAACCCATTCAGTCATTTGAAAGGTGGTATGTGGCCCGCAGAGTTGTACATGAAGCTTCACGTTGGCCCTTTAAGTAAAAAGTTTGGTGAGCCCTGTTGTACATGATAAATTTGTTTTCACTTACATATAAACTCTTATCTATCAGAGCCCTCATTACTTCTGATGTAGCTTTTGTATCCCTGTTACCTTATTCTCATGCACTTGTCATTGCATGGTTATATTTCTGAGATAGTTCCTTAAAATGAGTTTGCATGCTATTCCAATGCCTGTCAGAAATATATGTATGTGCTTGTGTATGTTTATTGTGAAGCATCATTAGCATTAAGCATGTAAGAATGGCAACTTTATTGTGCAATCATCATCAAATATTAACTTATACAACATGCAGTTATTTGAATTTCATGTTGAAAAATTTTACATGGCTTGTAGTTTCTTTTAAGAATTTTTTATTCTGGCTATTATGGTTTGTATTCAAAATCTCTTTAAAAGTTTAACCTGATAGGTTCTTGCTTATCAGCATATCAGACCATTGGAAACAAATTCACATTTCACATTATGATTTCTCATGATTGTCATATCTTTGCTGTAGTTGATTTACAGGTACAGTTTTGCTCTATTACATTGTGTTCATTAACATAAAGCATGATATAGCCAGATCACCGCTTTAACTATTTTCTTTGCATGTAATTATGGAAATCCAGTAATTACTTTTCCAAATTATACTTCTTTAGTGTTATTTCCAGCTAAATTATGAGTTAATAAGGTTGTGCAGGCATGCTCTGTCCTAATGAAATCTTTATTAGGTAAGAAATGGGACTTTATATAAAGATATTTTTCACATTTATATGTATTTATAGACAAAAATAATATTTCACTGAAGTTTTTTCATGCAAATCAATTCTGAAAATATTTTCATTGACATGCATATATAGTTCATAACAATATATAAATTTTAAAAAAATTGTAAAAATCTTAGGGGGAGAAGAAAAAATTAACCAAGTTTTCCACTAGTTGGGAGGTCATTTCCAAAATTCTTTTACTTCTTGCCATAGAACTTGGTGAATACTCTCATGCAGATAAACTTAAATATGCACTTTTAAAAATTGTCTACTCTTGTCTTAAATATTTTTTGCTGACATTCTCCTTCAGGCATTTCTCAAACAATAGTGTACATTTAAAAGTGATGATTGGAAATAAACAATACTTATTTTAAAACACCTAACTCATGTTTATAAAACTAATTAATAAAATTATATTATAATGCATTCTCATTTTAAACCACCATCTTTGTATGAAAAACAACTTCATAATGTATGAAGGGTAAAATTTGCAAACTGTTGATCATAATTCCTGCAAGGTGTAAACAAATGTATTGAAGTAATTTTTCAAGTCCAATGCCCCTTTGTGGGTATAAACATGCTTTCACTGTTTTATAGTGTTAGCCATTGTTGTAACTTTTGTTACTAAAGAAATGCATGAAAGTTGAAGCGAGGAGAAAAATTATCTTTAATATTTTTGAAAACATTTTAAAGGCTTCACATATCTCTGGTTGGATGCCTCTGTCCTTATATATGCATTTTACACATCACCATCATTTGTCATAATAGTGTTGATGTTTATGAAATGCTCATACAGAACTAGATACGAGCTTAAATTAGTTAAGCTTACAATTAGTTGCATCAGCACAAAAAATTTTAAATTTTGGATTCGCATCCTGCACAACTTAGTTATTAATAATATTTTATATAATTGTTCCCTGATTATATCTAAGTCACATGAACCTGTCATATATACATATATAACTGAGGGAATTAGTTTGTTAGGTTGAAGAATAAAAGCCCAGTGGTATACTTGCACTGTTTTGATCTGTTTCTTACGCTGTTGTGACAGATTATGCTCCTCCAAGGCCTCCTCTCCCTGGTGGAGAATTCCCTCCTCCAAGACCACCACCACCTGCAGAAACTGATGACGAAGATGATATGTTTATGCATGCACCGCAACCAAACCAACCAATCATGGTATGTTGTACTTACATAATCTTTAGTTTTATTTATTATGAATTTCCATACTTTTTAATTATTTACCCTTTACCTACTCGACAGAGTTATTTCTTAATTTATCATCTTTGCCCTGTATTTTGTCATCCTTTTCAGTAGTTTCATTCATTCCCATAAAATTTTGTTTTTGAAAGTTGTTTTGAAATAACACTTGAAAATTGGAGACTTTTTAAATTGGCAAACTGTTATTAAGCTAGTTAAACATTAGAAAATTGAAGAATAACCAGTAAAATAGATAATAAATATAGTTTGAGATAATTTAATCTATCATATATACAGGTCCGGCACGTGCTTATCAGCCGCCCATGTGCAGAACAAGTCGGCCGCACACAAAGTTTCTATTACCCTTCACACGTTTATATTTCATGTATCGACCTAACTGTGGGGATTTCTCCTACTGTTGTTTTGATGTTGATTACGTATTCCATATTCGTTTCTGTTTCCTGTATCCATCGGTTCTCGCGGCCACACAGCTCAGTTATAACGTGATCTTTCATTAATTTTTGGGCAAAGTTGCACCTGCACCATGAAACACCCTTAATGATAGGTTAGCTGCAAGTACCTTTATATTTAACAATTACGGGTATTAAAATTATACAACTGTGTTAGCAGCATATTTTTTGAATTATTGCACTTCATTATTTCCAAAAATTTATTTTAATGATTGCATCAAAAAGTAACAATACCTGATTGTAAACTAATAGAACCAAAATACCTTTTGTTGCTTAAAAGGTCTAAATTGCGATATCCACGACTACAGGAGGAAGTGCTTTTCAAATTCCAACAAGTATATACAACTACCGAAATATCAAACAATACAGAAATTTAGCTTTCTCTCATTAAATGATAGGAACAGATCAAAAAAATGTATATAGAATATATGACTTTGGAAGTACATCGGATCAAATTATTCAATAGGTTCTACCCAATGGTACAAACACCTTTCTCCTGGCGTTGAGGTAGGAAATCTAGATGAAATAACACCATATTTTATCATATCTTCATCAGAAAATAGCATAATATTTTACCGCATATTTCAAATACAATTTTCATTATATGCTACTCGTATTTTGGCGATAAGAAAACAATCACCTCAACTGTAATAATTACTACACCAAAGTCTCCTGGTTGGACTTTTAATATTTATATTGCAGTTAAAACACTCGCCCATACATGACCGCCCGACGAGTTTTTTCTGGACGAAGCGATATCTCTTCCGCTGATTTGTTGAAAATTTACGATTAAGGAAAAGGTAGCATAATGGAAACATTAAGATCACTCATCAGACTGTGAGTCGGTCGTAAAAAATCTGCGAATATATGGAAGAACTAAATCACTTTCCACTATTTCCTAGAACACTTTACATCAGATAAAGATACACAAGAATGGAGTAGACAATCACTTGAACCAAGTTCTTGAGGCTTACTGCGAGCAGAGGTCAAGAAGATTTAGTCGTGAGACACTAGACAGCCAGTTGGTGTGGAATGGACATACATTTTTGGGTAAAAATGAGACACTTCTCCCAGAAGGGTTGTAAATAAATAGAGACACAATAGAGATCAATAATCATCGTTTTGCTCAACCGGCGTTGATGCCCCGGAGTTGCAGACATTCTGTCGCCTCTAATGCAACATAGTAGTATGTAACGCGCCTTTTAATTTTCTAACTTACCTCGCCACCTCACTGATCGAGAGGATGACCAGAAACATTTTGGGTCAAAAGCAATTTGTCTTTGGACCCTTAAACACCCATTGCACAGAATGAGGTGATGCCTGAACTTAGTGGAAACGTAAAAATGAAATTTGACTGAATGGCGGAAAAAGTCTCTGCTTTCACTTTTGCTGAATTTCTCGACGGCTTTATATATATCACAGACAGTTTTTGACTCAAGAAGGAACTCTTTTGTGGCTGCCCCCAAATTTTGGCCTCCCGTGTGCGCGCTGGGCCTGCATATATACCTATGCAAATAAATTCAAAGATGTGTTCATAGCAACCAAAATGAATTTTTAAATTATAAATTCCTAATATTATTTTTTGACGGTGAGCTTTTTCTTGAGTAAATTAAGAACTCTTTCATTTAAATTTTAACAGATGGCAGCTCATGGTCTTCATCAAGAGGTTCGTCAGTGGTCTAGTAAGGACAATGATATCATTGTAGCAGCAAAAAAGATGGCACTGTTAATGGGTCGCCTGTCACAACTTGTACGGGGTGAAGGGGGTCGTGGTGGTGGAATGGGAACTAAGAGAGACCTCATAGCTTGTGCTAAAGAAATCGCTGAAGCTTCTGAGGAAGTGACGAGGCTTGCAAAGGAACTTGCTAGAGAGTGTACGGATAAAAGAATGCGAACGGTGAGTAGTTGGAAATATTTCTTTTCATCCCTTTGATGTTGGAAAAGGTATTTCAAGATTTATTTTATCTTGCTCATTAATGATAAGATATGCCAGAAGGATTTTACAGGTCAAGCATCTCAAATTCAGCTGTTCAAAATCCAGAATAGTCCAACGCTGAACCTCAGTTCAATTTTAATATCTAAGATCCCAAATTTTATACATCTTAATTAGTTATCTCAATTTTCCCTTTATATGAATTTAATTTTCCATTTTTTCCTTGTTTGAAAAATTTCTTATTGCTTAATATAAAAATTTAAAGCAGGAAATTTTACATATTTGATCTTGTTAAATTGCGAATAGTACAAAAATGAAACAAATTTTTCAATATTTAAGTGTAAATTATAATTCATTTTTTTGATTATCTCTTATACATTAATAAAGGCCTTGAAGAGGATGTCATTTTTTTGTCCAAAATCTAGGAAATTCCAAAACCTCATCTGGTTTTGATCCCTAAGTTGCTAGAATTGAGATATTCACCTGTAATGGTACTAGTCTAAGTGCATATCAACATCTTGTTATATAGCTTATACAGGTAGACCTTGTCTTTTGCGGGGTTACATTCCTGAAAACACTGCAAAAGCCGAAATTGCAAAAGAGAAGTAATTAAAGCAATGGGAAATACAGGGTTTGGTTCTCATCCCAGCAAGAATGGATCATTTGTCCTCTGTATTGGTGACTGCATGAAAATAAAGAGGTGGAAAAATGAACGTCAGTGAAACAGAGAATTAAACAAGATGAAAGAACACGAAAAAAGTATCAGAAAATAAAATCTTATTGAAGTTCCATAGTAGAATAGAGAAAAATGAACGCCGGTTGCCTAACTTGCAAGAGCTATTTTCCCAAATATGGCGGAGCTCGTCTTTCTTGGGGGTTACATTCCTGAAAAACTCCACCAATAATAAATGATGTATAAAATGCAAAGATTAAGTGTTTGAACTCCGTCAAACCTGAGCAAATACCCCAATGTTCCTAAAAAGGAAAGGCAGAGGTTGAGTCTTTTTCCTCAGGGCTTCCCTGTCATCAAAAAGAAAGAAAGCTCCTGAGCGATGATACCAACTTATATTTTGCAATTTTTCACATGTGAAGGGGCACAAAAGTGTGGGAGGATTGCATCCTAAAAATATGTAAAAGTATATATAAAGATAATTGCATCTAATTTTTAAATTATGTATATAAATTACATTAATGCACTTAAATATTTTTTTATATTAGAATAACACAACAATATTTTTCAGCCTATGAGAGAAAATGTGAGGAAAATGCGATTCATTCCATATGTAGAAAATTTCATGTAGCCATTTCCGTGATTTTTCTGCAAAAGAGCAAAACATAAGACCACAAAAGACAAAACTGGTCGCTAATGCGGAACCGCAAAAGATAAAGCTGTGAAAGATGAGGTCTGCCTGTGTTACTTTTTAATTCATTAAGAATAAAAACTATTACTTGTTTAAATAATTTTCTAGTAACTTTATTAGCTATTTTTTAAATACCAAAGGTCTTAAAATAAGACTGCTTGCTATTTTTTGTACTGCTTCATTTATAAAGCTAGTTACATTAAATTTAGCAGCTGAGAAAAGTAATTTATTAATGCATATTAGAAGCATACAGAAATATGTTATAATCATCAGTAGAGGATGTATATCTTAGACATTCCTGAGGAAATACAGAAAGAATTATGGAAGTTAATGAGTGTATTATAATTGTTATCTTTTAAAAATCTTATTTTTATGCAAACCGTGAGAGCAAGCAAGTATATTCCTGCACAAGAAACATAATTGTAAGTTTATATGGTGTGTATGTGTGTTGTTAACGTTGTGAAGGTGGAAAGTTGTATGTGAAAGTATTTTTGTTTGCACTTAAAGTCTAATAAGAAAGTTTTGGAAAGTAGAAATATGCATTTTTATTATGTAGTCTTGTTTAAGCTTAGTATGTCGGAATATGGTTATTGCATTACTTTTATTCTATCAGAGTACCATACCTACAAAATATATATGCAGTACAGAACCCCTTATCATCCAAAATCTGGCTATACTTGGAATTCATGCCCTGGATACCAATTTGAAATTAGCATTCTTCAGACTTGCAGTTATTTTCATAGTGTTACTGCTTCTTTGTTGTTTTAACAAGTAGCATTTTCCGTGCACACACGTCCACTGTATTTTGAGATATATCTAATGTTTTCTTACAAGGGAAAACATACAGGTGTCCATTCCAAATTTTTAAAAAATTTTTGTGGAGTAATGAACCAAGACCCAAAAAATTTCTGTGGAAATGCATAATCATGGTGAAAAATGATCATAAAATTTCCAGTAACTGCTATTTATTTAGATAAGCCAAATAACAAAATGCCAATTCTTCATTTCCATCTACTCTCATGGTGACAAATGGCAGAAAAACTCTGTTGATAATTTTTTGCTTCTTTTTCTCAAATCAGGCTAATTTTCTACATAGATCTTGAGATTTTCATTGGAATTCATGAAATTTTGTTATTTAGCCTAGCGAAATACTTAGCAATAATCAGAATTCGATATAAGATGAACTTATATGTAGTATTTCTTGTGAGAAAAGGATAAAGATGCAATTTTGATGTTAATCTTATGAAAATAAGTATACATAATAGGCCTTCATTTGGAACTAGAAAAGTGTACAGTGATTTGGGAGACAAATAAAGCCCTTTTATTCTTTACTATTAATGCTTCTTTTATATATGGTTATTAAGCTAAGGGTCTACATTCTTGAAATTCCACAAATCATATGAATGTCCAGTCCCGAACCATATAAAGGATTCTGTACTGTATAATGATATTTTGAGTTATTTTTATACTTTTTGTAAAAGGAAATGTATTTGCCAATGGTGAAATAAATTATATTATTATTATACATTTATATACAGTATAGAGCCTTTTATCTGGCAAGTTTGGGATATGGGGATAGCTGGTTATCTGGAATTTCCTGTTATCTGTAATATACTCATAAACAATGCTCGGAAAGAGCTAGAACTCACCGGAATGGTGTTCTGGTCTGTCTTGTGTTGATAATATCATTCTGTCTCATCAAACATTTAGTAATACCGTTTTGTTAACTTCATTTAATAAAAATAATATAAAATAATTTTCTTTACTTTTCTTCATCGTAGTACATAAGGAATAAATCAAAATTTAACTTGATTGTAAATGTTCTATCAGTTATTTCACGTTCACTGCTTTCAGCTCCAATACCAGAACATGCATTCCAATTCGAGCACTGTTATAATACATACCTGTACTCAGTGATGAGTTGAAGCCGGCTCGCGCGATCCTCTTTTTAATTTTTCTCTGAATTTGCATTGTTAAATTTTTAGAATATATGAAAATTTATTGATTTTGTCCTTACAAGTACATTTTGCCCTATCTACATTCAATTACTGACAGTGTATGAAATGGATTATATTACAAACAGGACACTTGTTAAGCTAGTGGAATGGTGTTGCTAACCTAGAGCAATCTGGTGCCCCTGGCATGTAGGCCTCCCTTGCCATCCTTATCCAAATTTCCTTACAACTTTTTTAGAGCCAGTTATTAATTTTATTCCAGCTCATCATTGCCTGTAATACTACAGTAATCGGCAGGGTAGGCTTGATGGCAGTGCGAATGGTGCAACTGCACCGGCCCCCGCACTTAAAGAGCCCCTGCACTCTCTAACAAATATTTGTCGTACTTATAAAGTACACGCATTTTTAAAGAAAATCTGAAAAAATATCGAAGTATCATAGCAAGAGAGACCTCTTTATTTATTTAAATTTACTATTAAAAATGTTTGACACGATTTTCCTAGCCGACTCATGTAATTGGGTAATTTCCAATATAAATTCCTTGTTCTCTTCCAAGTTAATTATTCACTTGTTCACCGGAGCGCACCCAAATTACTAGCAAAGCTGTAAATTTAAATTTCTTTCACCTAGCAAATTTTGGAAAAATCCATTATTTTCTAAAAATAGCCGGTTAACTGGATTTCCAGATAACTGGAATCTGGATAAAAGGTAATATACTGTATATAATTACTTGAATCAAATTATTCGGATACATTAAAAAAATATTAACGAAATTTTAAAATACTAAATATATGGTTTTATTCTGACCAAAAGTTTTGTTAACAATAACAAAGTTTTTCACAGCATCCCCTAAAAATACGCTGTGGCACCCAGTTTGGGTACCACTGCTCTATAGTTAGTTGATCCAAGAAACTCACAAATTTTGATGGACTCTAGAAATTTTAGTGTGAAAGCTGCTCATTCCAAAATTTTTATTTCTATGTAAGATAGGTCCCTGGGCTAAATTTTTTCTAGGCCCCACTATAAGTGAACATATTCCGTTGTTTCAGGAGAGAAATTCGCCCAAATTTAAAATGCGTTCTTCGGTTTTTGGGCTCGCTCACATGTCTGTAAGTCGACCTGTTTGACCCTCAGAATACAGGCAACTCCCGAGTTTCGACAGGGATGCATTCCTGAAAACGTGGTCAAATCTCAAATTGTCGAATGCCGTTTTTCCATATACTTGCATGTTATAATCGGGGGATATATTCCAGCATTTCGGGAAAAAGTCTCCCTTCACATTCTATAAAGATAAAATAACATTACTAATAGGTTAATACAACAATATTAAATTATGAGTAAATTATATAATAAATATTTTATATGTAGAACATTTTTTGCACTAAAAAAGAAAAAATAAATTTTTGTTTTGAACTTCAAAGATAGATGTATGCAATATGTTTTGCAGACAGCCCAGTCCGGATCGCACTAGTCGTTTTTTATAAAGCCTCACGTGAGCTGGATAACATACCTGCATACATCTATCTATACATACAACTATTTATCGTGGCGAAATTAATATAAAAGTTATTAAAAAAGCACAAAATAACTTAAGAATAAAGAAACAAAATTAATATTTTCATACCTTAAATCTTTTTCAACTGCGCTTACTGGACTTGGTTTATTAATTGAGGAGTTGGAAGATTTTAGTTGGAAGATTTTAGTTGGAAGAAGAGGAGCTATTGGGTGGGGAACTGGATGGGCTATTGACTGGGGAATTCATCAGTATTGGCACTTGCAGCCTCGCCAGTTAATTTAAGGTTATGCAAACCTGCCCTTCTTTTAAATCTGTCAAACCAGCCATGACTTGCACTAAATGGAGGCACATCAACAGAAATTTCATCCCTTTCCTTCAAATCATCATACAGAACCTTAGCCTTTGCTTTAATCATGGTCTCACTAATAAGAATGTGTTTCTGTCACTGATCATCTACCCAAAGTTTTAAAAGTTTTTCCATTTTAGGAATCACAACACTGCTCCTATGACTGTTTATTGTCGTTATCAAATTACGTGAATTTATCACATCTTCTAGAATTTTCTCCTTCTGTTTCACATAAGTGCTAATAGTTGAACGACACATTCCCAACGATCATGCGATTTCAGTATGGCTTTCAACTTTCTCAACACGCTTTAAAATTTCTAATTTCAATTCATAACTATTGAGTCTTATGCACTCTTTTATTTGATTCACTTACATTATGACTATTACATTTCCTTTTAGATGCCATGTCAAGTGATAAATTTATAAATTAATCTATAAAATAAATAAATTTAAATAAAAGATTAAAAGAAAAAAGGGTGAAATCAGCACAAATTCAAACAATTAGAGCAGATATAACTACGTCTACACCAAAACTAAACCTCACGTGGTTGGTCAGAACCAATTACTTCGTGAAAATTATTCCGCTTAAAGTAGTTCCCAATTCGATCAGCTGGGTCGTAATCTCTAATTTGTCGAATCTCGAATGGTCGAAACTCAGGAGTCGCCTGTAATGAAAATATTATGTAGATGAAATAATTATTATCATTGATTGCTAACGTGAGAACCGACTTCTATCACCATGAAGACAAAATCTTAAACTGAGTTAGCTATGGCAAAGCAATATCGTGCTATGGGAAGTAGACCAATCACCAGATACAAATCCAGTGTTCAGAGCAGGCTAGGAAAATCGCGGGGCCTGGTGCAAAGTGTGCGTGTGAGACCTCGTACGCGTCAAAAATTTTAAACAGTAAATTTCAATAACTAATGCAATGTCTCTCACTATTACACCGATATTTTTCAGATTTTATTTAGATGCATGCACTTTTATAAATACGACAAATGTTTGTTATAGGAAGCGTGGGGCCCGGTGCAGTCGCACCCTTCGCACCGCCATCAAGCCGGCTCTGCAAGTATTATTTTCCTTTGGTCCTAAGCGCCCGAAACCGTCCGTTATGTCATAACCGAAACAGCATTATCTGCAAGAGTTATGAGATGCTTATTTGTAAGGAATCTGTTTATACTATTTGTAAACAGTCTATTCATCCTAACCATATGGCCCTATGCTGCTTAATTAAGGTTGCACAGAGAGGGTGCCTCTTATCTTGGTCTATACCTCTTGTATTTCTTCATCGTTTTTTATTTATCCCGTGAGGATTATGCCGTAGACTTCTTATGCCTATTCTGCTTCCTTTGGGTCTACGGAATGTTTCTTCTTTTTCATAAGAAAGATGGTTGAAAATTGTCCCAGAAAAGTTAAAGAAATTCTTAACATTTTGTCTCAACATTCAATCTCTTGCTGGCTCCCCTTAAGCACGGGCCCCTGGGCTTCGCCCGGTCTGCTCGGGCAGTATCTACGCCACTGCTTTTACGTATTCTTTAAAATTTGTTAAAATAATAAATTTCTAGTCCTAGAGTTAGTAGGAGGTGCAGAGATTTAGCTATCTTTGGCCATAAACTGTTTCTCATGTGAGTGGAAATAATTTCTGAATGGCAGTCCACTGGTTGGTCACTCCACCTAGCACAGACACTTGGAGTTAACAATAAGATATATATAATTAAAACTCAATGTCTGTTAAAATAACATTATGTTCTTGTAAATGTGCTGTAACAGCATTTTAGAGTATTCTTTTATTTTGCATGAACAGTAGAGATCTCTTGATATGATCTTGTAGAATTTTGTATTGTCTATAGATGTTTTTTTTTTCATAAAATGAAAAGTGATGGGAATAAGAGCTTTTTCAAGAATAATGAAAAACCCAGTGCTGTTAAATGTGTAAGTTAGTATTATACTGTCTGCATTAAGTGGTTAGTTGTGTAATTTGTTCATACAGCATAAGTGCCATTTTCTGTGAATTGGATTTCTGCTATCAATTTATAAGCTTACTAATATCATTTTTATCCCTGTTACATTTCTCTTTCAATAGAACCTTCTTCAAGTCTGTGAGAGAATACCAACCATTGGAACACAACTGAAAATATTATCCACTGTTAAAGCTACAATGTTGGGAGCTCAGGGTGAGATTTTTTATATATTTTTATTAAGTTATTACCATAACATTGTGCTACCAGAACTTTAAAAAGATTTTTTCAATTGTTGTGTGTTTCACCTAATTCTGTAAAATTCCAAAATTTTGATTGTGGTCCATTATTTACACCTTTTATTTTTGCTCAATTTAAATCCTGTGAGAGATCCATTTAAAATAATATGGCTAGAATGACAATATTCATTTAAAAATTCACTACCTATATCAAATGCAAACTCTAAATTTCTTAAACTTTTGAATAAATTCAAAGTTGCATGAATTTTCTTATTATTATAATTTCATTGAAATACAGTAGTCCCTTGATTTTCGCGGGTTTCATGCTCCTGGTTTCGTGCATAAAATCATTGTAGCTATTTTCAATGTTTAAAGAAAGTAAATATTACACTGCTCATTTGCAGAATACTTGGTCTCAGTCAATTTGGACAAGAGAGAGCTAAATGAAATAGGATGATGGGATTTTTCTGTATATGTACCATAATTATCTATTATATGTATATAAAAACTCATTTTTTACAGAAATTTTACCTATAATTTAGGGTACATATTATAGATAGCAACATCCAAATGTTTATCTTTTCAAACTGATTTGTCTGCTTTTACACTTGAGGTTGTTTTGAGTTCATATGACCTTAACTTGTAGCTTCTTACACATTTGGCCCAATCCTTGGACAGTCTCTTCATCTCCACCATCATATTTCCTCTCTGGCATCCAATCTGCTCTATACAGTCGTGCAACTTAATTAATTTCAATTTCTTTGTCAGTCATCTGTGTTCTAAATAGAATATTCTGTCTGTGGTCTTACTTTCGTATTTGTAGATTCAGTCTGATCTCGAGGCTAGTTATGTTGCTCTGAATGTTTAGTGTTTATTCCAACTCCAAAGGTGCCATATCATGGGATAATGGGGATACTGAAGGATATCAGTGGGTGCTGAAGCGATGGGGTCAAAGGAAGCAATTGGGTTGTAAAAATGAGATTAAAGCAGGGGTGCACAAACTTTTCACACCTGTAGGCCACATTTGATGCTTTATACTTATCCAAGGGCCGCACTTAATTAAAAGCTGTAAATTAATTTATTATTATTATTATAATGTATTATATTATTATTTTTATTTATCAGTAATAAAATGCAAAATTATCACAAATATACTATGCAGTGCGAGTTTGAAAAGGTGTAAAACTCTTTTGAAAGAAGCAGTAAAGGAGTAAAATTTTTCATGAATACAAATTTGGTTAACCTTCACATTTGCATTCTCTTATAATTTTCATTTTATGATTTACCAAATTAACCTAAACTAAACATTGCTCAATATTAACCTTATGATGCAAAATCTTCCACGGGCCACAGAAGCATCAATGGAGGGCCACACTTTGTGCACCCCTAGATTAAAGCAATCTGATATCAGCTTATGAATGATAAGAAGAGGAATAAAACAAGGTTGATGCTTGTCATCATTCCAATTCAACGCATATGGAAGAAGACTAATCCAAGAAGCATTCATTTATACAAAATAAATGAAGTCCTAAGGAAGAAGTTATTTAAGTGATATCTGTATCATCATGTATGGAGGGGTAACATGGACACTTAGGAAAAACAATACAAAATAAAAAGAAATCTTCAACATTTGGAAATAGAGAATAATGCTGAAGAATAAAATGGACTGAATGGGTAAAAAACAAGGAAGCATGAAGAAGAATCAAAGAAAAAGGTCAAAGATATAATAGAAATGATTATAAAGAAGAAGGCAAACTGAATTGGGCATTTTCTTAGGAGAGAGACTATGAATAGAGGTCAGAGAGAGAGAGAGGGAGAACAACTGGTGACAAGCAAGTAAAAAGTTATTCTGGATCTTCCCTTTTTACTCAGGAGATGGTTGCACATGGTAACCAAGAAATTTATTGGTATATTTAAAATCATTATGTTGGATTGAGAGTTCTCTTTATCACACTTCCAACTGCTTATAATTTCTTTTCTCCCTCATCCCATTTTACAGTAAAATATTTCAATGATCTTACAATTAGTGCTACAAAATTCTAGGTATATGCTATGTGTGGTGATGTAAAAAATTTGAATTTTTTCTCATAAAAATTGTAATGCATATTACATTGAGAAAGTTATTGTTAAAGTGCATTTCTTTTATAAAATCTTTTCGTTTCATATTTTACACAAGTTTCATATTAGAAGAGTGATATTAAATTGCAAACTTTAACAATAGGAAAGTAATTTCTGTGGATTTTATGGTCATAATACGATCCTTGATGTCTTGTATAAATTTTAAAGTTAGAGAGTTTTAGTTAATGATGTATTGCCAAAATTTTAATGAAATGGAAATGTATTATGTTGGTAAGTTGTTAATTACATACTTTCAAAGGCTTTTGTTTTGTTTTAACCAAAATGCTCGTACTTTCTAGAATTAACAATATAAAGTTTGGAATAGATTTAGTTCATTATTTTTATCCAGTTCTCATGCACCTTTATAATGATAATTTGTTCCAGCTTAATTTCTATAGTTCTATTAATCTGATTTATTCAACATTAGCTTAATACTTCATGTGCCTGAGCTATTGTTTATGTTTATCTATGTATCTTACTAAAAGTTTAAGACATTATTTAAGAAATATGAGTGTTTAATTCTCAAATGATTTGGAGCATTAATTTCTTTTACTTAACAAAATGCTTTATAGCTAAATGAGTGATTTGCTTATCTTAAATTTGATTACACTTGAAAGATTTCTGATGACCTTTGCAAACAAAATTATTTCTTAGTCATTTTTATGTGGCATATTAATTGAAAAAGTAAACTGCATTCTCATCAAATCTTGATAAGTCTAGAATAAAATTGCAATGTACTTAATTAAATTTTCATATATGGTATTATTTCTTGAAAATTGGTTTTTTATAGTGGCTCAGCAAAAAATTAATACTATGGCATTTGTTTCTTATTCCATTTCTTATAGTGTTATAACTATCTAGTCTTTAACTTGTGTTGAGAAACAAATTAAAATGAATATTTGAGAAAAGGCTTTTGCATTGAAATTTTATCATTACATTTAGATCTTTCAGAGATATTAGCTTCATTAAAAAATGTTAAAATTTTGTTACTTGCTACATGATACAAAACATTTTTACCAATTTTCTCTCATTTTACCTCTATATAACAAAATTCTGACTTAGATATCTTTATGTTTCTTAGCAAAAAAAGAAAAATAAAATGCATTGAATTTCTTGGATCTGCAACAAAAGCCCCACACGACAAAAGCCCCACCCCTAAACATCATAATGCGACAAAAGCCCCACCTGGCATTTTTTCACCGATGTTTACCGTCATCAATTTAGTTAAACAATTAAATGGGTTACATTTTTAACTAACTTACATTGTATATTAACTATTGAACAAAAAATATTAACACCAGAAGTAAAAACAATTGAACGGGTAATGTTAAAAACAGATGTATAAGAATTTGAACGTGTTGCATTCTGACTAAAGATAGTGTAAATAGTCATTCCATATGCCTATTCTCTATAATAAAAACATTGTTCTGTAAGGTACGCAAGATGGGTGACAGCAAAATGTAGTTCTCATTCTGCCCGATAGGTCGGCGCCACATGTACGTTAACAACTCACCTTTCTTTTGGCGAAAACGACGGGAATACATAATCAACACTTATGTTTGCTTATGTAACGGTTTCCATGATAAACAATTACTTTATTTTTTTGTCAATAAGGATCTCCAATACAATGATCCATTCAATCGTCAAGAGAACAGTTTACAATGTTTAAATAAATTGGTGATTTGTTTTTGTTCAGATAGTATTCAAAGAAATTATTCCGCTGATTGATTAGTTAGTTAGTTTTTAATTTAAATATTTTAAAGAGTTTTATTTACATAACGACAGAGAACATTATTGAGGATTCCAGTAAGCTTTCTTTCTTCGTAATTACAGAGTACAATTTTAAAACAGTCATAACGTTAAGTGCACGAAATTTAATTATTTTCCCTACATTATATATGTATACATATAATTATTTCTCTGTCTTTGCACATTGACAATTATATGTAGCATTGACGAGAACAAGGTGGGAGAAGAATATCAGAATTTTATAGCCGAAAATAAAAACCAAAAGCATTTACTAAACGACAACAGAATATTCACTAGAAATGTAATATATGACGAAATATTTCATATGTAATAGAGTGCTATTATTTTAAATACAAATATTAATAATCAATCTATCTAAAATTCTTCCGTTGATGTTTCAATGGGAATTACGCTAGTTATAGTATAGTGAAATGCAATCACCAGTTTAATTATTTAACTAAATTGATAGCGGTAAAGATCGGCAAAAAAATGTCAGGTGGGGCTTTGGTCACTTGGTCACTTTTTGATGTTTAGGGGGAGGGAGTTTATGTCGTTGGGGGCTTTTGTCGGTGGGGCTTTTGTTGGTATGCCGAATTTCTCAGATCTTAACAGTTTATTGACGAAGTTGTCACTGATAAAAGATTTTTAAGAACCGTGAACCTACCTATGTGACCATCTTGAATTCTCTTTTGATGTTACTCCCACTGTTGATGTCATACTATTCATTCCAACTTTATATTAGTATCTATTGGATTCTTGGATGAGTGCTATGCATCTAATTTTAATAAATGAAAATTTTATATTAAAATATTTGTGGACCATTAATTGTATAGCGCCATGAAGAAACAGCCTTTGAATGGTCAAGAACAAGCACTTAAAAATCAAAAGATTAAAAAAATTACTAATACAGTTGAACCTCCCTAATCCGGCAACGTTGGGACCTGACTGAAGCCAGATTAGGGAATTTGCTGGATTACGGCAGGTATCTAATTGTAAAGTTGTCTTAGCCCACCTCTTCATGATATTACACGTTGTAATATAGTAAATATTAAATTAAATGCACAGAATGATATTTAAACATAAGCTACAATAATGTGATAAACAAAATTTTGGAAGCTCGCATAAAATGGATATTGTCAAAGATAACAGAAAATCACCATTTGGCGAGTATGTTGTCCATATTATGATTTTGACAGTTTCAGCATAATCTCAGTTTCTTCAATTTATTTATGCACTGCTACCATAAACAATTGAAAAACACCACTGTTAAAGCTGCTTATCAAAATAAAGGTAGCGAAAAATAAGTGCGAATTGTACAAGACATTTTTAAGTATGGCGATTACGCAGATCTGCGCTTTCCACTGTAAAAGGTGGTTGCACGGTAGGCAACCACTCATGGGAGGTGAAATGTTATGCCACCTGATTGAGGAAGATTCTTTTCTGCATATCTGAGGGGTTGAAGATGTATAAAGTGTATAAGATGTATATATATAACTAGCGAAGTTAATATAAAAGTTGGTAATAAAGGAAATCACAGTCAAATCCTTTAATCCATTGAGGCGTTATTAAATAATGCATTGAACTTGGCGATCGACTGTTCTAAGCATTGCGGTTCGTGAGAAACAAGGCGAACTTGGAGACTATGCAAGATTAGGGGAGTTTCCAGATTACGGAATGCTGGATTATGGAGGTTCGACTATCAGGTATCTCCAACAGCTACAACATGGTTACAAAAAAATGTGCATTTCAACTACAATTCAGCCATTTCAGTGGCAATTCACTGAAAGTAGGTTCTTTTAGAATTTTGTGAATCACCACTGAAGATGGCTACATTGTAGCCAAAATGTGCGTCTGATTTTTCTTAACCTTGTTGTGGCTATTAGAGATACCTGATATAAGTGCTTTTTTCAATATTTTGATTTTCGAATGCTTATTCTTGAATTTTTTTCAGCCATACACGATAATTATCTGGAGAAACCTTTGAATGGTTGAATAGTGGTATTTTTTTTTACATTTCTTGGAAATATTTTTAAGTTTGTCATTGTTTTAATGTTGCAGTAGAAAGTGTACTATAAGATAATAATAATAAAGAGCAGTCAGTTCTGAAGATGAACCAGATGAAAAATTATGCCATTTAAAAATTATTTCTCTATTCATGTAAGTGAGAGTATTTCATTTATTACAGCATATCTTCCTTTTGATGAGTCATGCTTTATTCAGTTTTCATCCCAGTTTTGTCTATCAATTAGCTCTTAATTTTAGTTTTTGCAAAATACGAAATTATTACTAATTTTCTGAAAGAAAGCTGATCAGTGTTTACTGGTAGACTTTGCAGAAATGTAGCTAGTTTTGTCACAGCAACTTATTAAATAATTAGTTTATTTATAAATAAATTGCAGGTTTATAAAATTGTGGGCCTAATAATGTTTTCACCAGTGATGGAAAACGTTACGCGTAACATAACTAAATAAAATTATTTTTGATTAATTTTACAAAAAACGTTAACGAGTTGTCCAGAATTACTTAATGAAAATCAAAACGAAAAACTGAAAAACAAAAAACATTATTTCGATATTTTCATCGAGTGTCACATAATAACGATCCTACTTAGGCATGGGTGGTGACTAAGACTAAATCAGTTCACTAAATAGTAAATTATTCATTGCTACTATTTTTTTTAATTAAAACCTTATTTCATAATGTCAGTTCTTAAAATGAGATTGTAAATGACATAAACAATTTTCATTAAAATTTATACCATAAATTAATGTTTTCTATGTTTGTGCAGCAAAAGGTTTGCCACAATAATTTGAGATTTTAATATATGAATATGGAGAAATATCTTACCATATATGCGCATATTATAAAAGTGGCATTTTACAAAAAGTTTTTGTCTTAAAGATTGAGTGCTGCTCATTGCTTCTGAAAATTCCATAATTAAAATTATCTAAACAAACCATATGAACTGCTACCAAGTTTACTTTGATTCTTTCATTTAATTTTTGGCAAGCATCTACTGCAACTTTAAAATTGTGTATAATACTGTGCTATTATCATGTGCCACGTGCAAGTGCTCGTGGAGGCGCTTTCTTCACAAGTGCTGCTTTTGCTGCTTAGTGCTTGTACATAAGGATCGCTTTCCTCTCTTTCCCTTGCTTCTCCTATTACCGGGCAGAGACCATTCCGAGGAACGAAGAGGGAGAGATACGAGGGGGTAATGATGGAATTTATCACTCTGCTATAATTTGGTTATTCTCTCAAAGGATAATCTTTGCGTGAATTGCACACTGGATGTCTCCTAAAAATATAATTGAGGGAAATTTAAGTTATTCTTTGAAATCTGTTTTCTCTATTATGTGAAGCCGTATTTAAACTTTAAATCAGACAAATGGTCACCTTCAAATTATAACAGTTTATTATGATAATTGTTATTAATAATTGATGAATTCTCCTTGACATGTTTTAGTCTTTCATTCATATTCAGAGATTTTTATTTATTGATTTGCTCCTTATTATGGAGTATGTCTGCAATAGGCAAGGTCTCAAAAGTAACATTATATGAAGGAGAACATTTGTGACAAATAAAAAAAAATTAGAATGCATAAATTTCCATATTATTTTGGGTATTAAACAAAAGATCTATGTGCAATTTTCGCATATTTGTGCTTATATAGTAGACTTTGGAAAATGCCTGCATTTGAATTCATTTTGTGCATTGTGCTTGTTTCTGGGCACCATATGAGTAGTTTTAGTTTGGAATGCAAAATTATTTATATGTTAGGAATCAATCATTAAAATGTTATGCCAAGTCACTACTATTTGTCAGGGGCATGTTGCATACTTTTAACATAATAAATCATGACAAAAAGTGATTACCATAATCAATGTTGTGTTCTTTCTTGTTTAGCCACATTATTATCAGATACAAGATTTTAAGAAAGTCCTTGGAAACTTTTAAATGTTTGCAAAATTTAAACCATGTATGGTAGAGCAACAGTAAACAAATTAGTAAAGCTCTATTCTTAAATTTTTGTTTTTTTGTGATTATTACAATGTTGTTGTTTAGCCGTTATTTTAGCAGTTTTACTTATTGACATTAACAATATGATTATTATCCTTGACAACTTTTAAATGTTGATAAAATTTAAGCCTGACATTATTTTACAGAAAAAATTATGTGGCCCAATTTAATACACGTAGTTTTTAAATGATTGTTATGATTTCTACATATCTGCTATCCTTAACAATACAGCATTCAATACTTAACTGTAGCATTTCAAACATTCTCAAAATGCTCCTAAGTGATCAATGGCAAAACTTCAATCTGCCACCATAATCCTAACATATACTTCTTCATTCCACTATATTAAATGTTTCATGTTTTAATAATAGCATTGACAATATTTACTCAAAACATTGAAACTGTGTTACAATAATGAAATTAATGAACAATGGACAATATTCACAATATACGAGGTGCTGTCAAAAAGTTCCCGGATTGACCTCAAAAAAATTGTCTAGTCGGTGTTATCTCCTTCGAAGTACTCTCCCTGAGCAATAATACAGCGATTTCAGTGACGCAGTTCTGGAACTCCTTTTTGGTGATGTTGTTAAGTACCTCCTGCGATTCTGCTAGAATCTCCTCCACGGTGTTAAAACACCACCCCTTGAGTACCATTTTCATCGTCGGGAAGAGGAAAAAGTCACAGGGGGTGAGGTTGGGGGAGTAGGGGGATTGAGGGACCACTGCCATGTTGTTGTCAGCCAAAAACCGTTGGACAGACAGTGCAGTGTGAGCAGGTGTGTTGTCATGGTGGAGGAACTAGTCTTTGGACGCCCACAGGGCCGGACGTTTCCTCCTCACATCCTCTCTCAAACGTCTCAGGACTTCAATGTAAAAATTTTGATTCACTGTCTGCCCTTGAGGAACAAATTCTTTATGCACAATTCCCTCCTTGTCAAAAAAACGATCAGCATGCTCTTCACATTGCTCTTGACTTGCCTGGCTTTCTTCAGTCTCGGTGATCTCGGACTTTTCCACTGGGATGATTGTTGTTTTGTTTCCAGGTCGTATCCATAAACCCAACTTTCATCGCCAGTGATGACCTTAGAAAGAAAGTCTGGATCTTTTCTGAGCTGTTGTTTGAGGTCCTGGCAAACGTTCAAACGCTGCTCCTTCTAGTCTAGCGTCAGCAGGCGAGGCACAAATTTTGCAGCAACTCGCCTCATGTTCAATTTTTCTGTCAGAATGCTTTGACATGACCCATACGATATCCCAACAATGTTTTCAACATCCTGGATACTCTGACAATGGTCTTCATGAATGGCCTCCTGCACTTTTTCGATGTTCTCATCAGTTTTGCTGGTTGATGGATGGCCAGAACGTTCATTGTCCTCAACCAACGTTTGTCCTTCCTTAAACTGGGAAAACCAATCGAAGCATTGGGTCCTACCCATGGCTTCCTCACCAAAAGCTTGCTGAAGCATCTTGTGGGTTTCTGAAGCCATTTTACCGAGCTTAAAACAAAATTTCACGCACACTCGTTGTTCTTTCAAATATGTCATTTTTTATTTAAATATGATCGCAGACACACACTGACACAACATGAAACAAAGAGCTGCCAAAACAATACGCCACATGCTATCGCACTGTTACTTGGCAGACAACTGCGTAATAAAGTATAATGCGCATCCCCGCTTGCGCAGGTGCAGGGTTCATACGAGAAGCGCTCCACGCAGCCAGTCCAGAAACTTTTTGACAGCACCTTGTAAATATAACCTGTCAAAAATGACGGGAGTAAAGATTCAGTCGTTCAAGCTATTTAAGGAGATCAAATTGACATAAGGAATATCAATTGTCTTGAAAATCATTTTCCTCTCCTTCATTCCCCCTCTCACTCCCCCCTCACTCTCCCTCTCTCCTCTCCCTCCTTTACTTTCTCCCTCCCTCTCCTTCCCCCTTCCTCCCTCCCTCTCTCTACCCTCCCTCCCCCTCTCACCTTCCCCTTCCCTCTCTCTCTCGTATCATAAGCATTCAAAGCACACACTCATAAGGATTGAAATAACAATAGGATTTCAAGGTCTAACTGGTAGGCAAGGTAACATCCCGTTAAAATGGCAAGATTTCCCCAAATCACGTGAATTAAACATTGAACATGAGCAATTGAACGTCATAAGTTCATGTGCTAAAGTATTCTGTCTTACGTGGTTTAAATTTGATTAACATTTAAGGAATTTATAAACATGCTGTTAGTTGAAGTTGTTTCCAAAGAGTTTCCGTATCCTGTATTTAAACAATAGCCACATGTTATAAATTCAAAAGTGCCATACTATAAATTAAATACTTATAACATTTCAGAAAATCTTTCCTATATATTTGCGATACTAGTTTCTGCTAAATAATACTAGCAATTAGTTGTTTTTTGTTGTTCTGCTGTTGTGTTAAATAATTTTTCAGCGTAATTTATTTTGATATGTTGCATGGCAAAACTAGCACAAATGGTGCTGTGAAACGTAAAAATGTTTGTGTAATAACTGCTTTCAATCATTTATAAATATTGCTCTGATATTAATGTGGTCAAATAGTAAATCAGCAACTCAAACACTCATCCTGTTACAACACCAGTAACAGGAAGCTGCTGCATGTTTCTGCAGAGTATGCTTGTTGCACAAACCCTATATTACAGCTTAGAAAACGCGATGTAGTAATGTCTCATTGTCACAAGAAATTTTGTAAAAAGATTGAATAATGTTTATGTTGGTTTTGATAAATTGTTATGCAAGAACAGAACAGGTGACAGGTTGCATGGGTTAATTTTAAAAAAATTGTTTTTAATATATCATATTTCATAAATTAATTATATTAAACTTTCTTATCCTTCATTTTGACTTTCACTATGCCTTTACTTTCACCAACTGCTGACAGGATGCATGATAGGGACCAGTAAGTAATATGCATGCCTCATTTTTGTTGTTACATGTGCTAAGTTATATATTGAGAAAACTGCTTTTCATGTTTGCTCGATGTAGATATTAGAAAGTATTTGCATTTTGAACTCTGCCATGAGCTTTACATGTAGTAGTGGTGCATAAAATTAAAGTTGCATTTTACATATGTCTGACGAAATTATTGTTCCATAACCAACAGGTACAGAAGAAGATAAGGAAGCCACAGAAATGTTAGTTGGTAATGCACAAAACCTCATGCAGTCTGTGAAGGAGACTGTGCGTGCAGCCGAATCTGCATCGATCAAGATCCGAACTGATGCAGGAATTCGCCTTCGCTGGGTCCGCAAACAGCCGTGGTATCAATACTGAGGAGTTTATTGCATTTCTTGACTTTTTTCCCGCAATAGACTTCAATCAGTTGACTTTCACTTTGTGTCTTTCCAAGGCAATTTTAAAGTGTTCTTACTAAGTTATAAGAATTGAAAAACTTGATTTTGTGTAGTGGAAAAATGTTGCAATACTGCATAATCGTTGAACAAATATAAATTTTAACTATGGTAAACAACTGGTGGTTGAGCAAAATCATGTCAAATGAAAGACCCAAGGTATTGTAAAATGCTTCTTTCAATTTTGGTCTTTGGCATCCTGTAATATTTCTGGCAGTGCTTTCGTCTCTTGTATTGTATTAGAGAAGAAGCTTAGTTTGAGAAAAGGTACTTGTTAAAGTGTGGTAACAAAATTACTTTTAATTTTCATCTTTCAAAAGTACCATCCAAAGAGTACTGCTGCTAAAACATACAGCAAAAATACCACAATAAGATGCTAAATTTAAGGTATCAAGGAGTCTTTCATTTGCTAAGAATTAAATTATAAAAAATCATATTTAACAATCAGTATATAATTTACAATATTTACTTGGAGTAGTAGTTAATTTTTTGTTGTCGTGTTTGAAGCTTTAACTTGTAATTTTCTTTGTATCACTTGTTTTTTATCACATGTGTATGATTGTTTTATGACTTGTTAGTATATATTTTTTGTCAATCATGTGCCATCAATGTGCAGTAGTAAGATTCCTTGCATAGAGTAAACTAATTGAAGTGTTCTAATACTAAATATGAATCACTTATAGACTGTTGCATCATGATTTTTATGATGCCCTGTAGAAATGAAATCCAGTGCCAATTGTTATGGGTATTTGCTTGTTGTTAATTAACTATCATGTTAGGCCTATTAAATTCTGAAGTCCTACAAGCATCTCTTTGGAGTAATTACAGACACTACTCTCCAAAAAGTAGTTCTGCTCCTTTGAGCTATTAAAATGTCTATTTTTATATTTATGTATATTTCATAATGCTTGAAGCATGATCTAGCCACGTAGATCTATGTTAAGATGCACAAATTATCTTAAGATAAATATATACTCTATTTTACTGGTGAGGAAATATTTTAAGCTTTTTATGCTTCAATTTTGTGAAGTAGAGTGTCAGTCATTACAAATTGATCATCATCATGATCAAGTGCAATACTTGTTATATTTACTTTAAATGAATTGATATATGAATAGATTCATAGTTTTGTAGTCATGCTTACACTGAACAATTTGTCATCAGCTAAAACCTATCACAGTTGAAATTGTATGGGCTTAACTATATAATGTCATTTAAAGGGGCTGTCCTGTAAGAAAGAAAGATGTATCAAAATTCATGAATGAATGGTTTGCCAAGAAAATTTTCCGTGATATTACATGCGTAACCAGTTAAAAGTAAGATACATGTGGTATGTACAAAATATTTGTTCCCTAAACTGCTTCAAAACAAAAAAAACAAAACAGAGTGTATGATGACTTGACTTGTAAGTGATGAATCTCACGAAAGTTGGAAATCTATAGGTATTTGCAAAAGATTTTTTATTAAACTTATTCTATTTTTCCTTTTGCTGGTACTTTAGGGGTGCTTAATTCTAATGGTATCCTAGCTGACGGGTTTAAGGATGTTCTCCTCTGTCATTTGGTGATATTTCTTGCAAGTTCTAGCGCATTTGTTCCATTAATCCATTTAGTTATGTTTAGTAGGTCGCAATAATCTTTCTTTCTGAGTTGAAGCTGTGCCGAGGTTCATCATTGATAATATGATTATGTTACTGAAGAATTTCAATGTGAATTTTATCATATGAGATAATCAAAAGCAATGTAAGTGTTCTATCACTGCTCTTGAAATCCTTTGCACAGGTTAACATGATCCTGTTATTTTTCATAATAGTGTTCATTTTGTTATTCCCTTCAAACTCCCTGTGATCTGTTACTTTGGAAAATGTAATCATAAGCTCAAGCTCTCTTCGTTTTGCCGGTATTGTAAATTTAACTCTTGGATTGTTCTCAGGCAGATTTTGATAAGGGATATTTTAGAGTGGAACATTAACTTTTGTATTGTATTTTGGCAGCTGGTATATGTTATTACTGGCTGGATGTAAGTTTAGTGGTTTTTTAGCATTTTAGTTGGTTGCGCCTCCACGAAAAAGTGTATGTTAGGTATAATAATAGTGATTGATATCATTTTTCTCATTCTTGTCAATGTTAATGCCTATATGTGTACAATAATTTTTCATGAGGAAAATCTACAATTTTAGTGCCACCATAACAAAATTTTATGATTTTTATACTTCCTTTTATAACGAGATTTTATTATTTGTAGAACATCTATTAACACATCAAGTGAAATATATTATTTAAACACAATACAAAAAATATTTAATTTATGTTCTATGTTTGAAAACCATACATTTAATGATTATGTATTGGGTGGTTATTTAGAATTGTAATTTTAAATAAAGTTGTCTCTCCATTATCATTCAAAATATTGTAACTCCCATTACACACACATTGGTTTCTCTTTGTTTTTGGCACAGTTAATTTTATTCCAGGAAATGCATGAATTTGATAATAAACTACACATTTATGTTTCATTAACACATTTTAAAAATATAGTTCATGCATTGTTTTTATTCAGAGTAATGAAATTTATCACTAGTTTTGCAATTTATAAAATTTAAAAAAAATTTAATACTTAAAAAAAACCTAGTAATAAATAGCTTCTAAATATTAGAAGTGTTGGGTGAAATACATTTCTAACAATGCAGGAAGCTCAGACATTACTATATAACAATCTAATTAACATTTGACATGCTGATGGGAAAATTGCCTCCTGGTTTGTGTGTTATTCATGGTTTTGTTTTACATGATATACTGTGCAAGTGATTAATAAAAGAATTTGTTTTATTAAATTGTAAATACTTTATGCAAGAGAAAAAATCAAAATCATTAATTTTCTGTAAGGTGCAAATTGTCAATTATTTTCAATAGTAGATTTGATACAAAACCTTTAATTTTTTTAATCTTTTGCAAATATTCTGCAATATTGCGGTATTGAAAAGGTTGGTCAGTGGTATCAATGGTAGCTCTATGGCTTTTTGGTTAGTTAGTGGGGTTCTCAACAAAATTTTATAGTAGATTTGTGTGTGTTTGTGTGCGTGCATGCACACCCATGTATAACACAACAGAGTTTAATAGAAGTCTCATAAAAAATTAAGAACAGTATAGTTTATTCAGTATCAAGATAATACTAACATGATGAAAATATTTATTTGTTTGAAAACAGAAAAAGGCCATGAATTTAAGTACATAATTACCTTTTACAGAGATGCATTTTTCTTTCCAGCATCTTTTAAAAATATGTGCCTGTCTGTTTTCCAGCCTTGAAAAATAATCCATGTTTAAGTTGGATGGATTTCACTAGTTTGCGTTCTCTATCGAAAGCATTGAGTCATTCTACTCTTATCTTGTTCCTCAAATACAGATTTGCATGTTTCAATGCATACGTGATTCATTTTTGCGATTTTCTTATTATATTTGATTGGAAGTCCTTAATATCAAATTTCATGAAAATCCGTTCGGTAGAAGCAGAGAACAAACATGTGGACAGACAGACGGATGGACCGACTGACCGACGATAATAGGTGCTCACGCTGTAAGCAAAACGTGCCTAAAAATGAACGTATTTTTATGATTGTTTGAGAGGATATAACATTGAAAGGATATAGTGATGTATTGTTGGATTTACGATATTTTATTTAAAAACAACATTAACAGAAACTGATTGGCCGGTTTCGACATTTACAAACCCAATCTCCGGACAACGTGGAGGGTTTCTTTGGTTTCGGGCGAGGCGAAGGGCGTGGCAGCGCCCGGAGACGACTACTCATTACAACAAAGCGAGTCGAAGGCTCGTCAACATATCCTCTCAATTTGCGGCTCAACAGTCAAGAGAATATAACATTGAAAAGATATATTGATGAGCCTTCGGCTCGCTTTTTGTAATGGGTAGTCGTCTCCAGGCGCTATCTCGCCTGGAACCAAAGAAACCCTCCACGTTGTCCGGAGATTGGGTTTGTAAATGTCGAGACAGGCCAACCAGTTTCTGCTAATGTTGTACGTAAGTATGGCATGGGGATAATACATAAGTACCAGGTCCTGGAGGTATTCCCGTTAACAGGAAAGTGGTATTCCCATTAACACGGAAGTACCAATGTCTGCACTGTCAAAATCGTTTTTCACGTGCTTTTAAATGGCAATACGAAAGGATATCTGGAGTCGAACCAAGGACACTTTATGTAAAAGTAATAACATTTTCTAGTAGATAATTTGATCATCTAAGATCACACCAAATTTCATATCTCTAGCTGCTTCCAGACAGATTGGAAAACTATATGAGGCATTGGAAGAGATCAGCAGGGCGGTACATGGCCCCCATTAAAATACTTCTCACCTACTCAGCCTAGTGACATCACCGACGCACTTTGGGCTGCCGCCCTCTTACGTGCATAGCTGAAATAGCTTTAGAATACGGAAAAGCAACTGCTCCTGGCCGAGGCAGCAACCACTCTGGCAACCCACGCCCATGGACGTATCGCCTCACCAGGACTTTTCCCGATGCCCTGGCTGCCCAATCCGCCCCTGTTGGGTCCCTTTGTCATCTGGGCCCTACGCACTTGCGTGTTTTGCGTACCGCTTAATCAGGCCCTGTGTAGAGGTGTTTATATTTGCTTTTTAAATTTATTTTCCATCAAGATCCGAACTCTGGACAAACTATCGGATAGCATGGAAATTGTACTTTCTTATTTTTGATGACAGAATTCAAATACCTGTTGATTTAGTGTAAATTTAGAGTTTTTATCGGAAAAAAGTAATTTTTCTAGGTCCCAATAATCCACTCAATGTCAATGAGCTCAATGCTTTTATATGGGTAACCTTTTAAAGAGAATCAGCTGGCTATCTTATAATATATAATAAAATTGAATGTCTGTCCGTGTGTTCCTTATACATTCCCACGCCCTTTGAGCTATCGGGAACAAACTTTGCAAATTGACTTAATATGACTCTACGAGTAACATAGGGTACCTGGGATTTCCAAAATCGACCCGGGTTCGATTCCAGGAGACAATTTTATTTTCCCATAAGTTTACACGGGATTTTCGATTTTTCAAAGTGTAAGGTTTTTTTCCTTCATTCGTTAAAATACGTAAATATGGACCGATTTTCTTCGTTTTTGCTTTATTCGACGGTTAAAACTCTATACTATCTTATTCTTGCGATGTTTACATGTTACACGGTCGAATCATTCAGAAATACGCAATTGTTTTCGAAATTTTACGGATATTTCGTACTCTTTCCGACGTCAAGGCGACCGTAATTGTTGCCTCCGATTCAATTAATGCCAATTAAACCTTTAAATAGGTGAAAGAATAGCGTTTTCGCTTCGAACTGTTGTTTAAGCTTCGAAATTAATGATGTATAGCAACGTACATAGTTAAGGATAATTATTCTGTTGACTGCGTATGGGAAGCGTTTATAACAACAATTCATCGTGTGTATGCTGCAATCCTACCATTTAGTAAGTAAAACCTTTATATTATACATCTGTAATGCTTACTAACGCACATTTATAATACTTTCCATAGAAGTCACTCGACATCAGTTTGTGGTTGTGAATAAAACGTCTAATCTATACAAGTTTTTCTAGGACGCCAACATTTTCCCAGAAAGTGACAAATGCTTCTTTGGTTCGTAAATGACACACATACCGCACAGAAATATATGGGGCATTTGCTGTAATTAGAAGTATGCTTTATTAAAGATTCGATCCCATTTTGAATATTCTTACAAGTTAAAATTCTTTAGATTTATGGATTACTGTGTAAAGGCGACTTTCTCTTGGTCACTTAGTTACGTGTTTGGCATAACCCGGGCATCGCCGGGTACTTTCAGCTAGTATTACTATAATGCCATTAATGTTAAACTATGATCAATTGAAGAAATCTGATGTTGTAATAATCCCATTTTTGGAGTCTTTTGCCTCATTGACCCATACGAGGACAAAAATTATGAGACCCAGATGATCTAGAGACTTGAAATTTGGCTAAACTGTAGATTTTTTGTGATAACTGATGGAAAAAATCTGATATTATAAATCATTATTTGGAATTCTCTCAGCAAAATTTTGGACTTCCTCAGCTTGTTAGATCTTCAATTTGAAAATCCAGGAATGTTTTTCTCTTGCCTCACCCTGTGCCGCCATGCAGGTCTGTCAGCCCAGTCACACCTGAAAGTGGAACATTTTGCTTCTTACAAGATAAATTCTGCAGTCCAACCCAAAGGTCTAAAGAAGGTCCCACTGCAGGTTATTAGTCTCTCTGCTAGTCCAGTATATAGCAAAATAAATATTCTTTGTAATTTATTACGAAGTATTAATATAGAACACTAGTGGAAGGTTCTTGAATTCTGTAAGCATTTCAGCATATTCTGAAAAATGGGGTAAAAACAACCACAAAATTTAGAACTGTAACAATTTTGGATTTTTCTATTGGTCACAGTTTAATAGTAATGGCATTATAATATTATCAAAAGTATACATCAACTTGCAAATACTTATTTATTATTATAACTTGGCATTATATTTCTAGTGAAAATGTTAAAATTAATAAGGTTAAGCATTTGTTAGTTGAATTATAAAGCGGCTACCACAAAATATGTTTAATGTTTTTAGGCAGTCTTCATTTAAAAAAAAGTTATGGAGGCTTTATCTATTTAGTTAGTTCTGCTTCATCTATCATCGAGGAAAGATTGGTCATGTTCAGTGAAGTGAGTCTGCATCACATTTTAGTTCTGTTATATATATATTAAGCTCAACAAGTTATATTGACATTATTGCCCCATGAGAAAATGACGTAAATTGTTGGATAGGTGTTTATATTTGCTTTTTAAATTTATTTTTCATCAAGATTCGAACTTGGGACAAACTATTGGATAATATGGAAATTGTTCTTTCTTATTTTTGAAGACAGAATTCAAATCCGAGTAGAATTAGCATAAATTTATAGTTTAAAATAATATCTAATATAATATTTACTTTTTTACACATTTCCAGGGAGGGCAGTTGCCCCCCCCCCCCCCCCCCCCCTGCCAACGCCCATGAATGTTGTCTTGTTGCTGCATATGGATTAATTGGATTGGAGGCAAAAAAATGTCCAAAAATCAGTGTTACAGCCAGTGCTGTAATCGTAAAAAAATCGGAGGGTGTACTGTGTACTAAAGTAAAACTTTAAGGAAGGGTTCTTACTCAGTTTTTTTAGAGCAAATTACAGGACTGTAACTTTACGATGCCAGGAGAAAATGTTTGAGCTGTTTTTTTTAATTGACCTGTATAGCACATTTAAAAAAACAGTGGGAATACGGCATATAACACTGTTTACCTTCCACTACAGCACTGGTAATGCTCTGTATTTATTGATACAATTGTACAATTGCTCTTGGTTATTTCTTAATAGAAATACAAATTTCAGAATTACATCTTTAGATGTTTTTTTATAGTGTCCAGGAGTTGAGTACTTTAACACTGCTAGCATATTATTTCTCTTCCATTCATGGGAATACATTGCTCCTTTATTTAGAATCAAGTGCCTTAAATGGTTTCTTTACCAACAGGAGGCATTATCAGGAGAGGACCAGTGTTAATGTGAAGTGTTTATTTTTACTCTTAGAGCAAAATAAATATGCAGCAGACAGGAAATTAAGTGTGGCTGATGGATGGCAAACAGTATGAATGATACAGATGAGCTAATGAAGCACCTACCCAGAGGACCAGGACATATTCCGAATCAGCATATAATTAAAAAAATCCTAAGTGCTATAATTTCTAAATTATTGACTGTGTTCAAGGGTCTGGAGAGGAAAGTGAAAAACAGGTTCTTTGTAATATCTTTTTATTGATTGTTATGACCCTTGATTGGTCCCATCATGTCAATTCCTTATGTTAAAAATAAAAGAGGCATAGATGTCTTGCCTCAGGAATAGGGTCTCTCTAAGCATCCTAGGAATAGTATATTTTGCCCATATTATTTCTCACTTAAAGAATAATGCGATTTTTGGGATAATTCATTTCAAGCAACCCAAGCCTTTATATTACAAAAGTAGGCTTTACACACCATATTAAAGCTAATAAGCAGGGACAGCTGCAAATATCACTTTCCCAATCTTTGTCTCTTAACACTTCCTTCAATTTATATTCTGTGGTGTGCCATTTTTGTAAAAAAAATATCCAGACCTATTTGTGAAAAACACAAATCTTTACAACCACAATACAAGAACAAAAGCCAATTTTCATTATGTAGAACACAACATTTCTTTTTATAAAAGGGTCCTAGGTGTAGAATGCCCAAGATTTATGATCATCTGTCAAGTGCTAAAAAAATATTGAAAATATTATCCTTTACAAATGTATTATGTAATTATATACTGAAAAATAATTTATATTTAACACAAAAATATTTTGTGTTGATTTCAGGATATATATGCTGTAATATCTATTTAGATTTACTTAATTTGTTCATTTCCCTTCATGTTTTTGCCCTATTTTAATTTCATGCATTTTATATTGACATATTCCATGTTTAGTTGTACTAAACCTACCGAATCAGTAAATTTCTATATCTACATTATGATGTAGATATGTACATAGAAAACAATAGATTATACTTGAATAGGGTTCCTCATCAACAAATGTCTAAAATGGGACTGATTATGGTTATTGCACTTATGATATCCATAGACAAATCCATCAAGTATGTCACTACGTTCTATTGTACATATAAGAGCGAGGTATCGATTAGAAAATAAAATAAAATGCGATTATTCGGAAACATTGAATTGTGCTCGAAGACTGCCTATACATGAAAGCAGCTATCATGAATATGAATTCGATCATAAAACTAGCTTAATTTGCTCATTTACTAATTGTAAATAATTCACCTGTTAAACTTCTTTTTAAAACTTACTTTGGAGGTATTTTTAAATGCAATCGCGCTACATTTTAAAATCTATTTGATAGTTTATTAAATAAAGCATGCATCCTAATTTATTCTACCAGCATATTTAAAACATCACTAATTCTCGCTATTGCACTCAACTGGTACTTAATATGAAATAGAAGAAGTTAATATTAGTAACTTTGTCATATCAAATACATATTCTCCGTTGCATAAGAAAGTCCCGCTCAAAAGTGTTACCAAAAAGCGCGCTTCTTAGTATGAAAAATTATCGTAGGTGATAGGTTTTTCTGAAATTACGTTTATTTGTAGATGTAAAATTACATTCCGATAAATGTTTATATAATTAAAGCGAGAAGATTATACTCACAGTTCTGTTAAGAAATAAACCTATATCCTGATGTTAGTGCCACAAAAAATCACATTAATGACAGCGTTGCAGTGCGACTTGCAGCCTGTTGCAGCGGGAGCGGATGTCGGTGATGAACGCAATCAGATTTTCAAGTTTTTTTAAAGGAAATCTCAAATGTTGGTTAGTTCAGCGGTGCAAAGTATATAATTGCCTAAATATTTCAAAAGGTTGTAGTACATGAGTTTTATGGGAATTATGGTTGGCTTCTTCCGTGAACTATTACATAAGTTGTTCACTTTATTTTTATGTTTGTTCCTAAATAACCGTTTAGCCATGGCTACCGGCACGACGAATCGCAAATTTCCACACAATCTGAAAGGATTTGGCTATGGATTTGATAAGGGTAAGATATTGTTTTCTCTCTGTTATCAAGTTATATATAGTGAAAACACGTTTGTTTGAAGTTTTCCGGTGTATTACAATATTCCGTAGTCTTATAGTGTTTGTTTACTGTGGTACAGTATTATCGCTGTAACATGTATTAAATGATACATTTATTCCCTCAGAATACTTGACCAATTTTGTTATAACACTTTTAATTCTTAAAATTATTTAGTACCCTTCGAGTAGTTTACACCAGCCTACGCAAACTGTTTATATGGCATATAAACGAGAGAAATACTAAACCACATAGTGTCCCGGGTATATGCTGTATTCAGTTTTATCAAACTTTTTAGAACTAGAGAATTTAGTGGACTTTATTAGTATCTCTTGGGTTATAAATTGCAGGTAGTTATCCTGCGTATGGACAAAATAATTTTAATTTGAAGAGATTCAGCTAAAAACAGTTTATGGAAGTTTTCCTTACCCGAATTGTAATTTTTCAGCGTTAGTAATGTTTTACTGCTGAGCAATCGACACAACGGCCAGGAAAGTAATAAAAGTTAAGAAGAACTGAAATTACTCTTAAATTATCGCGGACAAAATAACAGGTATGCATTAGATGTCACCTTTAATCACTTTTCCATTTATTTAAAAAGAAAGCTCTTTTATAACACCGCATTATAAGCCTTTACAATCAATGGTATATTACTGTAGGTTTGCGTTCCTGAAATTTTTCTTGTAGGTTGGTGTAGCATTTTTGGAAGTGTATAACTCGGCCGGTTTTTGGACTATTTTTGTCATTTATACATTGTCAAAAAGCTGAAAGCCTATTCCTCGATTTGAACCGCTAGATAGACGAAAGAAGTTCATTTACCGTGAAAATTCAATTACATTCCGAATTTGCCAGAAAATACGTTATTAATACGAAAAAACGCAACTTTTCAACGAGAAATTTTATTTGCCACCTTATTTAAGCTTCTGGTAGTATTACTTGAGAATTGAGCCCGTTGATGTCATTACGTTATTTTAGTCTGTTTACATTTAGATTTCGAACATCGTTGAATAAGTTATATTTGAATAAAACAAGTTTTCTGTTGGAATTCTACTGTGAATGCTTACTATAGTCTGTTCACTATCTAAAGTCTCTTGGCCTTGGCGTACACCACTTAGCAGCAGCCAATAGGAGACGGTTCGTTTGGGAAGGTAGTGGGGGGAACTCAGTGTTACTCTTGATTTCGAAGCGTTCACATCGGTCTGCGTTGCCATTTCTACCGCCGTTTCCGTGCTGTTGCTGTTTGTGATTGGGTATCCGTTCTCCCACGCGAAAGTTGTGAGGGCCGATGGAAGGGGAAACGTTGGTGATAGGCTACTTGATCTATGAAGGCCAAGAGACTTTAGATAGTGAACAGACTATAGAAATAAATAAAAACAAAGTGAGATGTATATTATATTACCGTAGTGTATCTTTCCAGAACTTTTATTGTAGCAAGAACTATAAACACTTTTACTGCTGTTTGTAGGAACGAGTGTAACCCAGTGTAAACAAAGCACTTTTATTTAGCTTGGATACCTAAAGGCTCGTTTCCACATGATAGTTCACTGGCGACAGTGGACTGGCATCATTAACGCGCCAGTACTTTTGGTGTCAGCAGGGTGTTTCCACACTTCAGACTGGCGAGCTGATTTTTTAGTTTTAAAATGGCTTCATCCGAGTTATTTCATGTCCTGTGTTTCTCTTATTTCCACCGCAGATCTAAGGAATTTGTTTACTGTTGGAAACCAGGGAACTGTTGACTTGTACACATCATTGGCCGATGTACCACTCTTAGTTGACTTATTAATTTTATGTATTTCCAAGGTATAAGCATTCCGAAGGCTTCTAATTTTTTATTTTGCCTGTGAAATATCAAAATCTGGCATTGTAACTTGCATTACTTCTACGAGTTGTCTCAATGCATCATGTACAGAGAGCTGCTAGAATTCCAAAGACATTCATGTTGTTCATAGCATTACAAGGAACTTGGTAGTTTTGTCCGGAGACCACTTTTTACTAGTTTTGCCTTTTACTTTGGGCATTTCATAGACCGAAACAACATACAACAGATAGTACAAAAAACAAATGACGATGCTATTACAATTTCGTTAATTAGCGATATTTAAAAAATAAACGATTTTTAATTATATGACCTAAAATCATGAATGTCTTTATTTATCATTACATTTAATTCCTCTTGGGTTTCTTCTAAAGTATCCAGGTTTCAATCAAACTCCGGTTAATGAATATCTTAAAGTAGGCAACCCGTAACAACTCTTCAGTTCATGAAGATCTGCAACCCTAAACTATGACTGGCACGCCAGCGCCGCTGAAAAGTTGACCCTTGATCAACTTTACTGGCACATTGATTTCTGGCACCACATCGCTGGCGCCAATTCAAATTGGTTGTTTCCACTGGTGCCAGTGATCTATGCATGTGGAAACGGGGCTTAAGTACCGGAAGCATCTGCATTAATACATAGGTCAAATCGACAAATGATAGTATCCGTTAGAATAAATGCCAAACAATGTGGATAGGTAAAATACTTTTTATATTTGCATTTTAATATTTATTAGAAGAGTCGGTTCGAATTTATTAGTACAAAATCGGAATTTACAACATTCCAAAGCACCTTCATTTGTTACAAAGATCTGTTTTAAATTCAAATCTTACGTTTGCTGAAGAGAAATTATGACCTAAGTTAAGATGAGTTCCTTTTGAATCCATTAAAAGGTAAGTAGTTATTATTTTTCATAAAACCTTTATATATTTATTCCTTTGAGATTCATTTAAAAAGATTTTTATTTAAAAAATGCAATTTAAAGCATTATGAATTTGTTTTCTTATTTTTAATAATAATTTCAGTTAGTGGGTAAAATGAAATTAATGTTTTTTTAAAAACTCATTGAAAATACTTAAAGACTAGGTAATACAGCTAATGAAAAGATAGTTACATAATGTATTTTAGCAGGAAATTTTTTCCTAATTTGCGATTTCGTTGGTTGTAAAATGTATTATATTTTATTTCAGTAACTCTATCATTAAGTTTTTTTTGATAAATCATATGTTTACTTTTGTATCATTAAATAATGTGTGCTTATATTCGTTATTTGTGAATTAGTTGTAACATCAGCTTTAATTTCATTTTGAAGTATACGAAACGGTACTGTCCTGTTATACCCCACAAATAAACTGTCCCATAAAAACATTATCACGTCGCTAGGCTCACGATTAACAATTGAGGGAACTACGTTTTATTTGTAGGTCGAGTTGAGATTGATACTTAAATATCAGACCTGATTGGCCGGTCTCGACATTTACAAACCCAATCACGGAACAACGGGGAGGGATACTTTGGTTCTGGGCAAGGCGAGGTGTGGTAGCTCCCGGAGACGACTACCCATTAAAAGAAAAGCGAGCCTAAGGCTCGTCAATATATCCTTTAAAAGTTATATCCTCTTGACTGTTGCGCCGCAAATGGAAGGATATATTGATGAGCCTTTGGCTCGCTTTCTTTTAATCGGTAGTCATCTCTGGGCACTACTGTGCCCTTCGCCTCGGCTGGAACCAGTCTATCCCTCCCCGTTGTCCGGTGATTGGGTTTGTAAATGTCGAGACTGGCCAATCAGGTCTGATATTTAAGCATCAATGCTTGGAAGTTCATCTCTACGTTACTATGTTTCTTATTTATTTAAGCCCTAGCGCTGTGATAATGTTTTTATGGGACAGTTTATTTGTGGGGGTATAACAGGACAGTACCAGCAAACGACAATGTTTTTATTATAATTGACCAAATGGAAACTTATACATGCCAAGAATCTATTAGGCTGTCTAGTAATATGTATATTATCACAAACAATATCCTGTTTAATACACCAAAATTTCGCTTTTCAGAAGGAAAATTACGCAAGTTAGATAAAATCACAGGTGAACCTGGAGAAGAAGGATTTGAATTTCGTGTTTCAGAAGATAATGATTACAACCAAAAGCATTATGAGGCCTTGGGAGATGTAGGTTATTAATGTGATCTTTTTGGGTTTAAATGTATCATATTTAGAGAACTTCAGTAAAATAATGTGTGGATAGGCCACATCTGTACTCCTATCTTTGCTAATTGTCATGTTTGTTATGCCGATTATAATTTTTGATTCATTATTAATGTGCATAAATTGCATTTAGAGTTTTGTAGCCTATTATTTAGTTAGAAAAGGCATTTTTGTGTGGTTTAAACATGTTCAATTCTTGTAATTTTTAAAATCTGTATGAAATTCCTTTCTCTTTGATTGAGTTGGTTACTTCTTACAATCCCACTGTGTGTGTGTGTGTGTATACACACACTAATAGATTGTGCTTGCATTCTGCAAGCATTTTTAAATTTCAGCATTTTTACAATTTCTAATTTCTCCCAATTGAATATGTCCAAAATCATGTAACCATGCCAGATTTCAAGTCTATAGCTCATTTAGAAGTGCCTTATAATTTTAATCATCATATGGGGCAAAATAACCCCTAAGATTTTGAATTTTTACAATATCAGATTTCTTCCTTCTATTGTAACTAAAAGTCATAGTTCTGCCAATTTTCATGTTTGTATCTTATTAAGAAGTGCCTTATAATTTTCACACTCCTATGGTGCAGAAATGGGGAAAAACCACCCCTAAATTTGGAATTTTTGTAATATTTTATTTTATCTTCAGTTGAAACGGAACTTCTATAATCGTGCAAAAGTTCAAGTCTCTTAAGTCATATGGACCTGCCTCATCCTTTCTGTTCTCATTTGGAGCAATACTGGGGCAGAACAGCCCCTAAAATGGGGATCATATGAATATCGGATTGCTTCATTAGGCATAGTTTAACATTAATGGCATTAAAATATAAGCCTCTGATTCCCATTAAAAGGTTACTCATATGAAACCATTAATCCCGTTGCCTAGGATGCTGATTGTTGCCACCCGGAAAATTACCACTTTTTTCTGATAAAAAGTATAAATTTACGTTAATTCCACTTGGATTTGAATTCTGTTTTCAAAAATAAGAAACAACAATTTATATCCCAAGCATGCAGATCCTTTCAGTTTTTTAAGTTTGAATGTTTTCGGGTTAACAAGGTAAATATGGCTGTGGTAAACGCGGGTGGCCCATCTAGCTAACGCATCACGTTAGTGAGCGAGCGCCTGCGAACTGAAACGTAAAAAAATCCGTGTTCACGTGATGACGTCATCGCAGCTTTTGTGAAGTACGTAACAGATTAGGACATTTAAGGTGGATTGACAAAACAGCACGACTAAATATTAATTCTTTTGAGTTTATTTAATGTAGTAACAACGCCAGTATGTGTTGTGCCATTGATGGTTAGATTGAACTAATATTACATCTCCAACAAATGAAATATTCTTGAGTGACAGTGTAAACATACCTGAAATCGAGGCGATGCCCCACAAGGGACCAGAATTTTGTCCCTTAATTGCAGGCAATTCACTAAATCGAGGAACACTAAATCAGGTGATACAATACATTATTTATATGGAGCTTTGGTCGGGGCTGCAAAAAAACCGCCTTAAATGCGGATAAACCTTAAATGGGAGAACCTTAAATTGGAATTCCACTGTGTGTGTGAGTGTGAGTGAGTGTGAGTGTGTGTGTGTGTGTGTTAGTGTGTGTGCGAGTGCGTGCGTGCATGCGTGTATATATATATATAAATACTAGTTGAAACGTCCGACTTCGCTCGGGAAAGAGTTTTCTTTTAAGCAGCAAACGATTTTTATTGCTTAATTACGCAAGCAATGCTTACATTAACATTTACTATTATATGTATTGTATTGTATGCATTAACATCTTACTTAATATTCACATGGATAGATGCACCGAAGCCTTTAAAGCGGCAATAAAATTATGTGGATTATGTCAATACTATTAGCCAAAACGTAAACAATAAACAACATCTTGGTTACCGAACAAATGTAAGTAGATGTATCGATTTATGTTGAGATAAATCTTTCAATGTTAATGGTAAAAGATAACAATGTTCTAATCATTTGACTCACTTTAAAAGTATTCATAGACTATATTTAGGCATATCTTGGCATTAGCTATTCTTCCTCTACGGCATGCCACGGTGTGGATTTTCCTTGCATTAATCTTTACGTGTATATCTCCCTTTGAAGAGGACAACAATTAAAAAATTTAGCTTTGTTGCCACCTGGAAAATGGACATCCAAACCGATAAATTTTGCTCTTATAGGAAAATTTCGAGCGATTTAGCATGTAATACTACAAAACATGAACAGAATTAAAATATTCAGTCTTTCGTGCATAAAATAAGCCATTTCCCGTGATCGTAAGTTAATATTTAGGTATACTTATATCCACATCAGTGAAGGGCTGCATGGCATTTTGGGGTTTCTCCACACCATTTCCCATGAATTCTTAAGGAAATAGTATTTTGTTGACCCCATGGGGTATAAAAGACCCCACGGTCTGCAATCCTAGACCAAGTTCTTCCTTTGGTCCATAGGATGGCCCATGAAACTTTTGAATTCGATAGCTTCAACGGTGTAAAAATATATAAAGAACATACATACACACTAAAATATTTGTAAGAGATATATATATATATATATATATATGAAACTTGAAACTTACAGTATATTCATCTGATAATTACGTAGCTACCTTGAAACCTGGTCAAGCGCGTTAATGAATAATGTAGTGGAATTATTACATGGGTTGTTGTATTATTTTCCTAATTATGAAATTCCACAAAGTTAAGGTGCCTCTAATGGATCATATTATAATTAAGTTTTAATTGTATAAATTTTCCCACTACATACTTTTTCAAGTATGAATAAAAGCAAAGTTTTGTACTAAATAATACTATAATATGGTGAAGGGTGCATTTTTATATTTTCAATCAAATTGGATGCGTAATAATGAGTTTCTGACATTTTATGTATTTAAGCATATAAATCCTTGGATTTACTAAGTAATTATTTTGTTACTTTTGAGCTAGTGTAAGCATTAGAGCATTGTGATGTGGGGTTTTTATTATCAATTCATATTCTGGTTTAAAGAAATATTATTGATTTTAAATTTTCATTGAATCTGCTCTCCTGCAATTCTCTGGAAGGTGCTCATTTGTTTTCCTTTTTACCTATTTTTTTATTATTTATTTTGAATATTAATTGGTTTTCTTAGTTCTTGCTTCAGGCATAATAGTTACCTTTATGAGGTGATGTATTAGCATTCTTATTTGTGTGCAGTACATTATTAACATTTTTCAAATGGTGAATTTTGTTGTGGTAAAATGATGAGCTTACTAAATTCATGATTGATGTCCCTTTTATGAGGGATTTGATGAAGTCAGTGTCAGAATTCCATGCTATAAACATTTTTTTCAAATGTTATAGTGAGAATTTTTTCTTTTGGGTTATGCCTCAACTACTATTTGTTAAGATTTTGATGCTTATATTAATTGGCATTGGAGGGAAAAACTGGTAATCTTTGTCCTTGTAAGGAATGTTTAATGCAAAAATTTGCTTCTTCATCGTCACTGTGACTTGATGGAACTAAACCTTTCTTCAGTTAGAACTGCTTTATATTCTGCTTGAATGGAAAATGAGTGTTAACAGTTTTTTTAATTTTAGTTGTGGAAGAATTTTTAAGCATGTTACAATTGCAGCTACTCACACTTTTTCTTTGTAAAATGAATTTGATTATTTAAAATTCTGTTTGATCTTTGCAGGTAATCACAGGGTATGTGTATGACCTTCTAGAAACTGAAACTGGTTTGGTTAGACTTCCAGTTCCTGTTAATCCGGAACATCCGTCAACTTTCATTTTTGCTTCCGCTGATGCTCTGACTACCCAGTCTCCCCTATTGGTGCTTGTTCATGGTAGTGGAGTCGTCCGAGCTGGGCAATGGGCACGCAGGTCAGTTTGAAATTAATATTTTATTTATAATTACCTTCATAATTTTCTTGTGGCTTGTATTAATTTTATTATGCATCATTTTAAGAATCTTCATATAAGGAATGAAATGTGAAGTTGTTGCAAGGTACACAGGGTGTTTTTAACATCAGTAACTTTTTATTTATTTAAAATACTAGCAGAAGTGCCTATTGAATTTCAACGGATTTAGTGATTCTAAAACTTCGACCCTGTAACACATAAACATTGCAAGAATAAGATAGTACACAGTTTTAACCATCTAAATAGCAAAAACGAAGAAAACTTGCCCATTTTTAGGTATATTGATGAATGAAGGAAAAAACCTTACATTGAAAAATCTAAAATTATGCTTAAACTTATGGGAAAATAATTATTGAATTAACCACCCCCCCCCCAAAATTTTTTATCGCCTTTTAGCCTATGTTACCTACAGGATAAAATTATATAGCTATGTGAAGTTTCATGGCGATATCTTCAAAGGTGTGGAAATCACAATTTGTGGAACCTTCGTCTAATTATTTAAGTTACTTATGTAGTTTTAAAAACATCTTGCTTTGGAGAACTCTATGCCACACAAAAACATCATTAAAAACAGTTTATTAGTAATATTTCAATTAAAATCAACAAATGTTTGGTTGCCATGTAAACAGATCAAAATTGCACACAGAAATTGAAAAACAATTTTACGCTAAAATTTTTCCCATATAAATGCATAGGACTCTCAACTTTGGCTACAATAGAGTTGTCATTTAGCTTATAATTGGTATTGTTATAAAACTGATAGTCACATATTTTTATTATTCTAAATGCATTTTTACGCTAATGCGATCAAGATTTGGATTCTGTCTTCAATAAAAATATACTTCGTTCTTTCCTCCATAGAACCATTCAAGTCTCAAGTTTGTACCTTTTTTGTAAGTACAGTGTTCCCCTGAATATACGTTTTCCCGCGATTTACACTTTTTTTAAAGGTCCCGTTTTCGTCCCATTCATTTTAGTACTACAGTTTCCTGCAATACACTCATCGTAAAAATAACCGTTCCCGCATTTTACGCACATTTCACTCAACCTTATTTTTGTTTTATTGGCATTTCACTGCAAACAACCTAAAGTTTATGTTAACTGCATTGAAAAGACACGTTGGTCGAAAGTGTCAATGTGATAAAATAACGCTATTTACGTTTTGCCTTGATTTAATGCCTGGATGTCCTGATATTTTCCAACTTCTTGATGAAACTACGTGACAGTCGCTGTCACATTGTTTACATGATGACAGTTTACTGATAGTAGCTACTGCGATAATTGCTGTCGTGTTTTACAGTCACCGTGTAAACAAGACAAATGCATTAAAATTTTTTATTATTTATTATTCTGTTCAATAAATTACCATGTCAACTCTTAAAACTTATTTTCTTCCTGATTTCGGAGAAACAATCGTAACTCAATGCTGCCAATATTCAACTGTTATGAGAAAAATAGAATTTTGCAGACTGGAATTTTTTGGAATGATAACTCGTGGACCGGCAGCATTCAGTGGACCATTGATTTAGAAGTGCTGTTTTGTTCATTTTCCTTAATAATTATTGTTGAAGGTACCCTTACTTCTTGTAGGATGTCGCAGAGGAACAGGATAAAGTTTCAATTTTGAAAAAATTTGACAACCACGTTGGTACATGGATATCACTGTCCAAACAACTCGGATTGCTGATTTCGACACTTAACACGATTGTTAAAACCCGAAAAATTGTCGAAGTTGACGCCATTCAATGCGTGTCACACACCAAAAAATGAAAATACATGACGGCCTCTAAATACGACAAGTTAGAAGAAATCCTTAAGGAATGGTTTCCTTTTAATTCCCTTTTTAGAAGACATTCCTATTTTAAAATAATATACTAGGGGGTATAAATTGAATTTGAAAAAGGAAATCGGCAACACAACCACGAACAATCAGCAGCTCAGGAGTTTTTTATACAAACATTTTGTTTAAATGAAATGCGTGCTTGAATACGCAAATCGCATTCATTTGTTATACTAGTAATCAATGCTTGCATTCTGCAAGCATAAAAATAATGGTTGATATTTTTTTTGCATTGAATTAAAAAATGCAAACTGGTAAAAAAGGCGTATCAGAAAACAGAATCGATGCTAAAAAATAATGGTTGATATTCTTTTTTACATTAAAAAAAACATGATGATGTAAAAGAAGCATTTTAGAAAACAGAATCGACGATAAAAATAATGTTTGATATTCTTTTTTGCATTGAATAAAAAACAAACAGTTAAAAAAGCATATTAGAAAGCAGAATCGACGATAAAAATAATGGTTGATAAAAATGATTGATATTCTTTTTAGCATGTAAGTCAGTGATGGGCAAACGACTGGTTGCGCTCCCAGAGCGTCTTTGCTCTGACCTTGAGAGCGAAGAGCAGCGGAGGGGGAAACTTAGACAATGGTGACGTAAGAATTCTAGGTAGTTCATACGTGGAAAAGGCTGTGCATTTGACAGGTAGTTGTAAGGTGCGTTATCAGTCGCTAGCGGTTCCCTTGCATTCGTGCAGTAGTCGTCAGCCTGCTTCAAGAGGAAATAGTATTGTGTTTTGTGTGCTTCGGAAGCAGGAACTTTCCAAAGGTGACCTCTCGTGTACGCTTGCTGCAGCAGCATGAACTTGAGAAGTATGCTGCAATACTCAGCACACTTCGTAATGAATTTAACAAACGATTCGACGACTGGAATGCATTAGAAACAGAAATGAAAATCTTCGCGACACCATTTTCAAATTCCCTCGATGCAAGTGATGTCCCAATCTCACTGCAGTGCGAGTTTCTTGATCTTCATTGTGATCGTGAAATGGAGGACAAATATGAGAGAAGAACGAGTTTAGTGCAGTTCTACGAGAACTTTCCAAGGACACGTTTCCCGAACTGCACACGTTAGCGAGCAAAATAATATCTATATTTGGCACAACTTACATTTGCGAACAGCTTTTTTCTCTCATGAAACTAACGAAGTCCAATGTCAGGAAACGAGTCTCAGATGGAAATCTCACAGCCATGCTATGCATCAAAAGTGCGCGATCTATAGTCCCGCGAATAAATGATTTGGTGTTACGTAGACTTAATCAAAGTAATGCGAGCACAATGTAATTTTCATCAAAATAAAATTCCATTGTAAAATTTACTTAAGGACTACATGTAAGTTTCTTTCCACTCTCATGCAATTTAAACACCCGCCAACCTTAAGCCTGCCTTCTGCGTCACGTCCTCGCCCCTCTCCATATCCTCCCTCTTGTTCTCCCTCCATTAGCTCCCCCTCTCGCTCAACGTTGCTCCCCCTTACGGCCGTGCTCTGAGCGTGCTCTTAGAGCGCTCTCTTGCCCATCACTGATGTAAGTAGTAGTGGAAAACATAAATGGGTAAATTTTCGTAATGACCATCTTATGCAGGAAAACATTTAAAGCAGGAACATATTAAACGGGAAAAATTACATTATTCTTATGAGAAAAATTTTGGGACCGAAAGATTTGAACGTCTTAGATGGGAAAACATCTTAAACGGGTTCCACTGTAATTAATCAACATCTAGTGGAAAGCAAAAGTAATACATCAGATGATGATGAAAAGGTTTCTTTTCCATCCTACGCAGATGTGATGGCATCAATCAAAAATTTTAAACGTTTTATTTCAGGAAGTTTTGTAGGTGAACATTTATTAAAAAATCTTTACAAAATAGAAAATGAGATACAAAAATGTTGAATAAAAAACACTAAACAAACTCAGGTGTCAGACTTTAGAAAAAAATTAAATTGTTCTGGTATTTTTAAATAAATTTGTTTTTCCTTATTCGTCTTCTTTTAATCTCATTATTTTCTTGCATGAAAATATGTATGCATTCTATATAACATGAGTATTGTTCTACAAATTTCATTTCCCCCAATTTACATTTTCCTCCATTTACAACATTTTTGTCCAATCCCCAGAAAAGTGTATATTAGGGTTTTCACTGTAATTTTAAAATTCAAATGAAAAATAAACCACTCATCCCTAAGTTATTCAATTTGAGTAAATGAAAAAAGAAAATATTTAAAAAAATTAGAAATGTCAAACAAATCGGTATAAGAACCTGACTACAATACTTAACTCTTTATTCTGACTAAAATGACACATTCCTCATTTCTACATGCTGTAGTTGCTGAGTTATAAAAAAAGATGCTATATTTGCACTTAAGAATACAGCAAAATCAGATGTAATTGATACTGAAATGCCTAGAATAATATCTAACACAAGTATAATTATCAACTTTAAAAAACAAAATCTCACCAGCTGTGAATCTGAACCAAATTCTAAAATACCGTCTTTACACTTTCTTTTCTAATTTGAGTATATATAATTGTTTTTTGCCTTAATACTTTAAAAATTTATATTAATTAAGTATTTAATTCATTAAAAGGTTCAAGGAGTTGGAAACAGAAAAATCTGAAGATTTTCTGACTTTTTCCTATTTTCTAAAAAATCGGAGACAACAATGTAACTTTGAAGCAAACCAACATAAATAAGTACACAGGTACTAAATGATCGATGATATAACTTCAAATCAATGTAAATAGGGGCAATGTAAATTGGGGTATTACTGTACATCCATTGAAATCTCTAATTCTATTTTTTTCACGAATACAATACATACTTTCTCCTATACAACATATGGAGAAACTAAAAGGCCCTGAAAAGTGAATTTCTCTCATAATTACCGGGGTCTTTGTCAAAAATAAATTTATCAAGTCAACATTAAATGAGACATTGCCAATATAAATGAAAGCATCAAATAAGATGAAACATTTTTCAAAAAACTCAGGAAACAGTGTAAAGTGTAAAGCAGTGATCCCCAACCTTTTTTTTAGCCCAATGCCCCCTTTTTGCAGAAAAATATTTGCCACTGTCCCTTAATGAATACCACCCTACACAGCAAAAAAACTACAGTCAGCCTCCAGTTTTCCAAGAGGTTAGGTTCCAGGTCACCCTCATAAAGTGGAATATGACTTAAAGCAGAACCGATTATTTTTGGGACATCATAGAAATAATACAATTATGTATAAACCTATCTTAACATTAATAAAAAAATTTGTAAACATTTTCAATATATAAAAATATAAAAGCTATTACAAAATGTACATAATATTTCATAATTGCGTAAAACTAGATTCAATGACATAAAGCAGGATTATTGGGTTGGTGGGGAAATCGACGTAAAATCAGATTGTCGTAAAGCGGACCATCGTAAAGCAGGGACTGAATGTATTTGTAAACCATATCTCATGCTAAAATAACACCCGAGTATGGCTTGTTCGACACATGCGGCGACTGGGGATGTGTTAGATGCCGTTTACTCAGTAGACGCCTCTTAATGTCGAGCCATCCTTACAGTTCGCCCACGTCTAAAACTGGCTCCAACTAATACCATAAGCTGCACTTCTATATATTTGTATTAGTACAACCAGTTTAGACTGCAGCCATTGGGACATAGGCTATGCCATACTATGGAATTTTTCAGACCATGAGAATTAGCCATAATGAAGGATAAACAAAATCAATGCAATCATTTTTGGTTTTAGGCATTGAGCGATTCGGCGTCCAACTGCATGCATTGCATGCAAACACAGTTCTGTACTTTCTTATCTGAAATAACCATTTCACTACAGGCAGACCTCAACTTACGAACATTCAAGTTACGAACAATTCGTACTTAAGAACATTCCACATACTAATGAATTGTGATGCCCTATTCAGTTAACGAACACAACTCTGGACCTGTAGGAATCCTTTTTTTAATCTTCAGGTGGAGACAAACAACCCTCGTATATGAGAATCCTTACCTCTGCTCTGCGTCTTGATTCTGTCACTCATGGCATAAACATAAACAGATCCTTTTAATTAAGTTTATGACTCTTGGGCATCTGCGTTTAAGCTTAAAGCTTCATTTGGTCCGTCGTAGGCAGTTGTTGGCAAAATATTCACTTGTACAGCAGCAGACAGTAGTAAGTTCTTCTTCTTTAGTGAAATAATTTTTACAGTTAAACCTGGCTGTATCCAGGGCTGTTTTATCCATTAGGCACAATAGGCACAGTGCCTAGGACCTACGAGCCTTTCAAGGGCCTACAAAAATGTTTGATGCTTGAATAAGTGTTGAAGTATTGTTGAAATAATTTCAAAAGCAAAATTATAAAAATGCTTTCGAATATCTGTAATAGCAAAAAATTAGATTTAACATGGGTGCATTTTAATATATTTGATATGATGTGGAGTTGAGCCTTCGAATGCAAGAGTGCCTAGGGCCTATGAAGGTCTTAAAATGGCCCTGGCTGTATCGTATCATCAAGCAAATATCACATACCCAGTCAAGCAGCTACGAAAAGGGATTGGAAGAACCTCTCGACATCATTAAGTACAGTTTCCAGAATTTGAATAATCACAATTCTCCCCTAAGAACATTTTCTCGACAACAGGAGGAAACCATGGAGCTATGGAGCTCTATTGTTTATCAAAAAAGACGTTGCATGTGATTGACAGTATTTTCATTATGAAAAACTCACTTAAATACCTTGAAAAATTAAGATAAGACCATGCAATAATGCTTCTACATTTAAATAATACCTTAACTAACCTAAACTGTACTTGCAATGCATAATTCTGCTCCCTTTCACCTTTGAACTTAAAAAGTGAGGGTACGTGACAACAGAAGAGAAAATATATTTTCTGACAACCATACTTGGTTGAATATTTTGTAGTTTCTCCTATTTACATGAAAAAGTATGGGAAATACTAATATATGTGTAATCTGTGAATACCTGTTTTAGCACTGTTGATGAGTTCCTGAAAATTACCTCATTACTCAAAAGTGAATGAAAACATTACGTTTTAAAAACGGTGATAAACATACTGTGCTATTCAAAATTTTCTTCATTGTTAAGCTCTAAATATTCAAATTAAAACTAAGAAAGGTTTTATATAGGAAAATTAACACAACCATACCCATTTTCTACGCTTATGAAGCTTGACCTTGGCGCAGCGAATAGCCAATCAGAGCATTTTCTCCTTCCACCACCATTTGAAGTTTTCGAGAGGCGCAGGAAAGTAGTACACTCTTGCCATATATCCACTCTTGAAGAAAGTTGCATGCGAACGCTAAGGCATAAATGTGGTAGATTTGACAACACAGTTGAGCTTGGAGCGATGTGAACAGCACGATGGCGAGAGACAGACTTTCTCCCCTCTCCATCGACAGTCTCGCGAGCTTTCATTGGCTGCAGCAATAAGCATACAACTAGGATTTTTGAGGTCAAGCTTCATAAGAGTAGAAAACGAGTATTACCAGATGGAAAGTCTTATTCTGATATGTATAAGATATTGATGCAAGGGGAAACTATTTCAAAGGGGTCAAATTGCAATAGAGTTAAAATATCTTGTATTCATATTTATACAGCCACTCATGGAGCTTTACTGGGTTTGTTATACTGTTGATTTCAACCTATGACTTAAACGTATGTTGATGTCATAATCTCAACACACAAAATATCCTTTTTATTTCAAGAATACATTTACAGTAAGTCCCTGCTATATGTCAAAGATGCATTCTTGATAACTGTGACTTAATAATGAAACAGTGTATATCGAAGCCTATTTTCCCATAAGAACAATGTTCCTGGTGGATATTTTCTCACATTCGTAACCCAATGCAGTACATTAGGTGGTTATTCCTCTGAAATTCTTCCTTCCTAGTTCCCAACATGCCATTCATAAATCACCCTTAGGCTTATACATTTTTTCTACTCCAAAACCACCATGTCGAAGATTCAACTGCTTGTAAACAGTCACAAAAATCATTCAAGGTTATGAAATTATATTATATATGCCTCCCTTATGTTTTCTTCGTCATAAATATTAAACAATGTTAGTGATACTGTGCAACCCTGTTTCACACCTCTTCCTAGAATTGCCCAGTCTGATTCTCTAGCCTCTATTCTCACCAGTGCAGTCTGGTTCATATACAGATTTCTGATTAAACTTCTGTCTATCCAATATACCCCTATTTACTTCAACAATTCAATTCCTTAGGCGATAAACTGTGTCAAAGGTCTTGTCGAATTCTTCAATGCAAATAAATGCATCCTGATGTATTCAATGTTTCTACCAATGTCTTCATTGCCCCTCAATCCTCATCCCTAGTGCCACAACCTCCAGATTTTTTAGTGTTGCCGGTAGTTAAATTACTGTTTGCATTCTGTGTGTGCTAATAGGCGGCAGGATATAAAATGTTCCCATTTTGAGGAAGTAATAATGTTACTATATTAAAGCAATTTTAGGGTAGAATGAAAAATTATACTTAATAATACAAAGAAAGGACTTTTCCTTCTCTAAAAGATGCATAATACAATGAAAAACAGTTTAGTTTGACTTATATGTTTTGTCTTCTTATTATTGCTCTCAGTATTGAATGATGATATGCAAACCAAAGTAGATAAAATTAGAAGAAGTTATATTTTGATAATAAAAACAAGGTAGGAGCAATCAATCACAGAAATGGTAAATTATTAATGAATTCACATGTTTTGCTTTTGTCTCCATTCAAGCATATACTTTGATCTACTATGTTTTAATCTTTTCAGTTTAATAATCAACCACAACTTGATGTCAGGCACGCAGATTCCTTATATAAAAAAGGCCAAGGCTAAAGGATATGGAGTCCTTGTGTTGAATTCCAATGAAAACATTAAGTACATAAAAGGAAAGAGTGTTCCCATTAAAGTAAGGCTGTGAATGTACATATTTGCATTCAAATTTGGCTGTAAAGCAGAGGCATATTTTTAAAAGAAAATAAAATGTACTTCAGGGTAGTGGCTCTGCAGTCGAGCATCTGAAGTATATTTGGAAGAATTACATCCAAGGGGCCAAGTCCAATCAAGTGCTGATGGTGGTGCACAGTTATGGAGGTTACTGCACTGTTGAACTGGTAAGCAAATAAAGATTCTACCATCTAACTTTATTTGTAGTAAAAATAATGTAGAAACGGTGTAGGAGTACTATACTTTCAATTTTATAAACTTGAGTTGAATCATCCATTTAAGTTTTTTCAGCTTCAATTTGCTTTAGCTATCCTTTGTAGAGTAAAATTCTCAAAGCACCAAAAATAAATTAGGCTTTATTTAATATGTTGGTTTTGTACATTAATTCACATTTTGGATCACAAGTTCAGATGAAGCCCATAAATGTAAACAATAATGTAGTAACTTAATTTGTGGGCACAAGTTTGGCAATGGCAGTAGTAGTAGACCAGGTGTTTTTAGAGTTTTTATATTTGTTAAAAGAATTTTTTTATGCTCTTGCAAGTGTTATGTTCTTATTTAGTGCAGCTCTGAATCATTGTAATTAACTCTTGAAGTACTCATTCAGGAAAATAATTTCTTTTTAAAAGTGGTGTTGCAGAACAGATAAATGTATCCCATAATATGCATTTTTTATGAAAAAATTGTCATGAAAATTTGCTGTTGCATATATGCATCATGTGGTTGCATCATTCTTAGCATTGTTTATTAGAGGCTAATGTTGAAAAACGATACAAAAATGGCATACTCATCAGATCACTGAAACTGGGCTGGCATATCAATTTCAACTCCCTCAGTCCTATGTCTGAACTTGTTAAATATGATGTCAAAATTTGTAAAAATACATTAAGATAATATTGAATTTAAAGCAAGCTGCTTTATCAGGGCTGCTACCTTATTGGAAACAAAAGTCAGAATTTTGATTCCAGTATCTTACAAGAAGAACACCCAATTAATGCTTTTTGTGCCACTTAGTCTTTATTATCTCACTTGAGCTGTTGTAGTATCTGCTCTGTTATCAACATGGGTGATTGAAGCAAGCCTTAAGCATGGATAGGCCATGAACAGCTCACTGCAGAGGACAGTTTGTTGCAAGACTGCAGTTGCACTTCTTAATACTAGAGATAAGAGTTTGAGACTTAAATAGCTAAATCGTAAACATTGAAACTGTAATTTGATTTAATGATGCGGGTTACCATGCATGAAAAATGTTATTAGCAAATACCGTATATACCCAAATATAAGACGACTCTGATTATAAGACAACCCCCCATTTTGAACTCCTAATAAAAGGAAAAAATTTATTATGCACATAATGACAGAGGTTTATTATACCATTGACTAATGAACATTAAACTAATTGAAATAAGCAACTTTGATTAGAATTTTCAATTGAATATTTTGGAACATTAGAATCTCTCATGCAAATTATTTCTCATTAGCACATTTTAATTGTTATTTTCACTTTCACTTTGTTGTCAACTCTAGTGTTAGTTGGCATATACAGTTGCTTTCCTTTTAACTTCTTACAGGACCTACTATAAAGGCGACGTCAATGCAAGCGTTTATTTAGATTATCAATGAAGAGAAGATAACAGTAACACTTTTCTTTCAACTATTTGAAGGTTTAATTGGCCTTTATTGAATCGGAGGCAACAATGAGAGTCTCCTTGGCAACGCCCGGAATGAGTACAAAAAATCCGCAAAATTAAAAAAAAATGCATATTTCTGAAAAATTCGACCGTGTAACAGGTAAACATAAAGAATAAGATGGTATAGAGCTTTAGCCGTCAAATAAAGCAAAAAAGAAGAAAATCGGTCCATATTTACGTATTTTATTAATGAAGGAAAAAACCTTAGAAACAAAACGCCGTTTACCGCATATCTTTACGACGAACGGTTCTCGAGAAATACGCCGATATAATTACGCGAGGCTTCATATGCACGGAGGCACGCAGCTTCACTACGTGCATAATATATAGGATAAAACTCAAAGAATATTTGTATTCGAATACATTTGAATAGAATATTTTGATTATAGCTATTTGATTCTTCCCATCTCCAGCTATCTCTGGCTTCGGTTCCTCTATCAGTCAAACTATTATGCGCTGCGCGATTATAAGACGACTAGCGATTTTTTGGTCATAAAAATTGGAACAAAACCTCGTCTTATATTAAGGTATATATGGTATTTTTAAAAGACATTACCTTTATTTGCAGCATATCCTTTTAAATATGGCTTTAAAAATATGGAGTCATGGTATAATATCTACAACAGTTGTGTCCAACCTTTTTAAGCTCAGAGGCTACTTACCTTGCCCAAAACTCACGACGGGCCCCTCCCTCATATAACTCGGTGAAACTCATGGATCATATCTGACAAAAAACTTAATAGACAAAAAATGTATCTAAATATAGTTCATTTTTATTAATAAAGTTTTAAAAAAGTGGTTTGTATCAAAATACAGAGTGACTGAAATTTATAGTTGTTCATTTGGATACCATTACAAGTAAATTTTCAATACTAGTGTGACACTTGTGGTTGAACATTTTCTGACACTTTTTAAAAATCTGGTATGTATGGTGACATAGCGAGTGTCATACAATCCTTCAAATGCTTCTCGGAAAGACGATTCCTGTTTGGTTTTTGTCATACTCATCTGTGAAAATTCCATCTCGCAAAGGTGTGAGGATCCAAAAAACTATTTTACTTTATATGTACATTTCTTAATGTTTGGATACATCAAGGGGTGAACTACTTTCCACGAGCTACTATAAACATTTTCAATATATTTCAATCGAATATCACTTTGGATAGTAATTATTTCAATTTCTACATCACTTTTATTCACAAACATAAATTGTTCAATCAGATAAGATAAATTTCTTACAACGAATGTCAAAAATGGATTTGCCAGAAATAATAAAACCTGCTCAATTCCCTTCAGATCTTGAAAGCGTCTATTAAATTCATCTTTAAGCAAAGAAAGGTCATTTATGTGTCATTCTTCAGGTTGTTGCCTGCTATTTTCATTAGTGATGGAAAGTGCTGGAAATTGTAGGATCTTAAATGAGATATCCATAGGTCCAACTTATTTTTAAAAGCATTGATGACACTCAGGCGACTCCCGAAATTCGACCGTTCGAGATTCGACCGTTCGAGATTCAACCAATTTGAGAATTCGACCAGTCGAAGCCTGCTTATTCGACCAGTCGAAGCCTGCTTATTCGACCCAGTCGATCGGTCGGTTGAATTAAGAACTAGTTTACGCGAAGTACTTTTCAGCCCGCCTAACCACGCGAGGTTTAGTTTCAGTCTAGACATCATTATTTCTGCTCTAATTGTTTGAATTTGTGCTGATTTCACTCATTTTTAGGTGCGTTCAACATTCGACTGTTCAAGATTCGACATAATGTTAAGTTTGAAAGCAAGGACTCTTTTGTAGAAAAATCGTCAAAAATCGTGAAAAATAACTACATTTTTTATATCGTGTTTTAAATGAGAAACAATATCTTCTGACAAATCCTCAATATGCCTTGCTATGGTATTTCTTACCGGTGGTATTTCCTTGATTGTAGAAACAATATAATTTTTTTTAAGTTTTCAAATAAAGATTCTGCAGCGGCAAGCATAGCTTCCATGAAAATAGCACTATCTGAAAAAGATTTTTTTATGACGTGCTAAAATATAATTTACTTTGATTGATGCCTCTGTATGTCTTTGCGCTGTTTTTGTTTGTTTAAAAAAGATGTTTTGTTGCGATTTCAATGAAGACATAAAATTGGAAAGTTTTCTTGCTCGTAGTGTTTTGGGTAGATATATAAAAGTTGTTTTAGTCACTTGTTTTTGTTTGATAATTTCTTAAATAAAGTACACAAAATACGATATAAAATTCAAAGATCACCTATCTTACTCTATAAGGTGAGATTGAGAGTGAATAACTTGATTCTAAAAATAACAAATGGTATGCATTTTTCCTTCCTGGATCAAGCACGCGCTTCAGGAAAATCCCATTTCATTAGTGAGAGAAAGACGAATATATTTTTAGAAGAGAAAGATAAACCTTCTGCAGTAATCACCATAGACGTTAATATGACCCCATATGGGAAAATATTCCTACAGACACTTGTTTAAGAATCAACAGCTCTCCACATTTATACAGCAGGAGTACCGAAAACATTATGTGGGTGGGAACTACTCATCTACTTCCACTTACGGGCAGATCGACCGTTAATTTAAAAGGTAAAATAATCTTTAGAATGCATGGAAGCAGTGGCGTTGTGAGGGGAGAGTAGAGAGGAACAGTTGACCTGGGCACAGGGCTGAGGGGGCGCAAACCCATGGACCGAAGATTACATTTTTGGTTTTATATTAAGATGTACAGTAGATCATCGATTATTCGGTGATCGATTATCCGGCTTCCAACATTATCCGGCGATCCTGGCCGGTCCGGAGAAAGTTGTGAGTAATTTGGCATTCGCCAGAGAAACGCATCAAAGGCATTAACGGTCCGGCAATAGCGCACTGCGTGGTGCCAAAGCATTTCGGAACAAACGCGAGTAGTGCAGTAGGATCTTGGTTATACGTAACTCAGTTATACATACGTAGTACTTGTTTATCCGTATTTTTTATAATACAGGGTGAAACACTATGCAAAATCAGACCTACACATACCTACTTATACATAATTGTATTTAATTTTCGTTTATACACAGGGATTCTTATGTCCCATGGGAGTTTTTCTCTCACTTTTATGTATATAATTAATGAATGATTTTAATGGCCTTTTTATTTCGCATTTCTTCAGACAAATTCATTTGCTATAGTCTTTATGCATTTTCTTTCTTCGAAATATTTTTGTACCCATTATTATTGAGGGTTCCTCATCGATCGGTGTTATTCGTGAAGTTCACTTTTTTGTAACCTTTATATCAGGCATGGGCAACCTGTGGCCCGCTTGCTATTTTCAAGTGGCTCGCAGGCTATTTCCAAGTTGTCTGAGAATTTCCTCTCGCAAATAATACTTTTTTACAGTTTGTCCTTGAACCATTTCTTGGAATAAGGATACCTTTTTAGAAATGTAAAAGATATACAAAGTAAAGTTTACCGTGAAATACTCGCATTACCCTTAATAACAATTAGCAACATTGTTTCTAAATATGAGCGCGCTCTGAGCTGAGACGGAACTGCGTGAACGGCAGTTCTTATACGCTTCCCTCGGAATTCACGTATGCCACTTCGGATACTAACAGTGTAAGGAAGGAGTAGCAAGGATATCTTTGGCTCCAAAGGCGGCGCCGGCACTGTCAGACCAGCAGTGCCATTGTATTTGAAGTTTGAATTTCGCACCGAGAACTCCTGTGGTTTTCAAGCTTTCTACTTCTGTGGTTTTCAAGCTTTCTACTTCTGTGGTTTTCAAGCTTTCTATTTCAGAAGAGGTGTTGTGTTTTACTTTTCTCAAGTTTGGTAAGCAAAATTGAACAATATTCATTTTTATATCGCAAGGAATAAAGAATAATAATTGAATTTTAGGAGTGAAAATTTAAAGGAAATTTAAGGTCAATAACTTATTGGATCTTTATAATAAGAATGTCATCTTAAAGCTGGCTTCTTTTTGCATTATATGATGGTGATGTCAATAATTTTTTAACAGTTTCAAGTTTTTTTTTCCGGTGAGAACGATAAAAGACTTTTTTTTTGGGCTCCACGACGAAATGAGTGACTTTGCCTGCTTATGTTATAAAAATGGCGCGAAAATGCCTGATCCAGTCTAATAAAATTGTTATCGTTAATAAATCGTCCTTTAACTTGACAGCACCCCCAAAATTTTGGACTGCGAGCCGCCACTGCTACCTACCGTCCCGGAGTCTTGATTGTTTTGGAGAGGTGCAACGTGCACGCGGCATACGGTTGCCATGAACGAACTTTCTGTACCAGTCTGTCCTAGTCTCCTTCAATTGTTCATGAATACAAGACGTGCTCTTTGCGTAGGCGTGTCAGTCTCTTTCAAACGTTCGTGAGTGCAAATTGTGTTTGTTGTGTTTACTTGTCATTCTCGTTCAAATGTTTGTGAAAGCAAAGAAGTGTTTTATTTTAAAAACATTTATACCCCAAAAATGACGTCAATGAAAATAAAAGTAGACGATAATCATTGAGTTTTTCAAGAAAGATGGAGCACTGAATATTTTTTTATATTTGTGAAGGATAAACCTATATGTTTGATTTGTTCGCAGTCAGTTGCTGTTGTTAAAGAATATAATCTTAAAAGACATTACATTAGTATGCATTCTAATTATGAAAATTATCATGGACTACAAAGAAAGGAAAAATTTGAGAAAGTTAAGGCTGCATTAAATATGCAGCAAAATGTCTTTACGAAGACATCTCAATACGCCGATATAGCGGTGTGAGCAAGTTTTATTGTAAGTGAAAAAATTGCAAAAAAATCAAAAAATTACTCAGATGGTGAATTTGTAAAAGAGTGTTTGCAAGAAGTTATTGGTATGTTATGTCCAGAAAAAAAAATGATGTTGATAACATAAGTTTATCTTGTGGAACCGTAACCAGGAGGATTGATGAGCTTGCTACTGACATAGAAAATACTTTGACAGAACTCGTATCAAGATTTGAGTATTTTTCTATCGCTCTTGACGAAAGTACTGATGATTCAGACACAGCTCAGTTAGCGATATTTGTACGTGAAGTGGATGTTTATTTTCATATAACAGAGGAATTTCTTGAACTTACCGCAATTAAAGGTACTACTACAGGAGATGATATTTTCAATGAATTGAAAAAAATAATGTTGAAATATAAACTTAATTTTGAAAAATTACAAGGGATAGCTACAGATGGTGCACCAGCAATGGTCGGAAAAAATGTAGGATTAATTCCTAAAATAAAATCTGAATTAATGTCACTAAACTTAGAAGCCAAAGAATTAACTGTTTTTCATTGTATAATACACCAGCAAAACCTGTGTGCTAAGTCTGTAAAATGTCCGCATGTTATGAAAATAGTCAATTTCATAAAGTCACGGGCTTTGAATCACCGACAATTCAAACACTTTATCGATGATTTGGAAGCTGAATACGGAGATATAATTTACTACTGTGAAGTACATTGGCTAAGTAAAGGTAGTATGTTAAAAAGATTTTATAATCTGAGGAGTGAAATTCTCACGTTTATGGAAATGAAAGGAAGGCCTATTTCAGAGCTTAGCAATGATGGATGGATACGTGATCTTGCTTTTCTTGTTGATATAACCTCTCATCTTAATGATTTAAACTTGAAATTGCAAGGGGAAGGTCAGTTCATTCATAATTTGTACTCGCATATGATTACAGTTACAGTTATGGGAAACGCAGCTAAAAAATGAAAATTCATTTCATTTTCCTTCATTAGCTAATCATAGTGGACTTTATTTGGCTTACGTTGAAGAAATTAAATTGATCAGCATGGAGTTCAATGAAAGATTTGCAGATTTCAGTTCACATGAACATATTTTAAGCATCTTTGCTTCTCCATTTGATGTTAGCGTGGAAAATGTTCCTGAAGAATTACAGATGGAATTAATTGATCTTCAAAGTAATGATGAGCTAAAATCCAAGGTGACAGATTTTTTGTTATTTGACTTTTATAAAAAATTGCCTAGAGAAGCTTTTCCTCGTTTATTGAATTTTGCGAGGAAAAAAATGTCTCTAATTGGAAGTACGTACAAGTGTGAGCAATGGTTCTCAAAATGAAGTTTATTAAATCAAAGACAAAATTGAGGTTGACTGATAGTCATCTGCAAAATAATTTAAGAATTGCGACCAAAATATTACCTAATAAATACTGAAAATGCCATTGCTTGGTTACGAGTGCGAGTAACCGTCACTGCTTACCATATCGTCGGCGGTCCAGCAGAAGTGTTTCCCATATTGCCACTATATTGTGTATGTTATATCATCCGATAATTTTTATTATCCAATAATTGTCTTCTCCACTTACCAAATTTTGGCAATCCAGTGCAGTTAACACCACTACATTGCGTAATTAATATCATCCGATACATTACATTGTATCAACCAATACCCACGCGATTGTTCTGAAGCGGTGAATGTGCCAGTCTTTATTCAGACATTTGTGGCTTTACACTAGTAGTGCAGTGTTTTTGTGTGTCCCTAAGTGTTAAAATGGCATCAAAGAAAGATATAGGTGGTATAAAGAGAAAGCATGTTACGTTTCATATAAGTGATAAGATTACAATTCTTCCGACCGCCAACAAATGTCTTTGACATCTTTGAATTTCACCTACCTCATATAATGCCATTTTCCAAATACCCCGATATCATTGCTTTCGGAGTTTATGATGGCCCTAAATCATATTTCCTCACGTTATCAAACTTCCGACACCATTTTACATTGCTTCCTCCAATCATATGCCCGTTACCACCATTAGTTTAAATCTTAAGTCTAGCAAGGTCAATGGAGGGCGTGTTTCAGCTTCGAGGATGCTTGGTTGGGTTTGAAAACGAAGAAAAAACATTTCTATCATCCGTTTGCATTTCCCCGCACGTGACGGTTAGAAGCATTGTAACCATCAATGGCACCAAAGCTCTACGCCAGCTTAAATCATTATCCAACCGATTTCCTGCGCAGACTCCCACCTATCACACCACCCAGAAACTATCATTTTGGGTAATGATTGTTACTTTTTCCTCGAAGTGACGAATCTCCAAACTGATACTTCGAAATGCCATAAAATGTGCTTTCCCACACATAATGCTTAAAAACTAAGAAAATAGAGAAAAAATGAGGGAAATGGGAGCATTATGAACGGAGATAACATGAAAAAGAATTTTGGCAGAATTGCCATATTTTCTATTACAGTACCATACTTATGTTTTTAAATATTCATTACTTCATTTATAACATCTTTGTACAGTAAACAAATTAAAAACACTAGTCAACATATAGGCAACACACAAAAACACAGTACTAAAAAATAAGCTGTATAAAAACTTTGATGTGATTATCTGGCATTTTTGAGAATCTGGCGACCCCCTCCCCACGAGGGCGCCGGATAATCGATGGTCTACTGTATACCAAATTAAACTATCAGTATAATATCATTGGGTTTCCATTTTATGACCTACATTACATTTTACTGGTAAATTGTTCGGAGACCAGGAAGGGGAGGGGTTATGGGGCGAATATCTGTGATGCCACCGTGTGCAGGAGATCTTAGCCACGCCACTGCATGGAAGAGAGGAATTTTAATATGATGAAATCATCATGATAACCTTGTAGCCAGTGCAATGTCTTAATGAAAATGATAATAATAATTTATTTAGATTAAATAAATGGGAACATCGAACTAACATAGGTTATAATAAATGAAAGCCTCGAATTAAATTCTAGAAAAAGTACACCTTATGCTAATTACTCTGCACTTTTTCATCGCTTGTTTCCAGTATTGAGTGGGTAGTTTTTTAAAAATTGGTTTGTTTCACATTAGGTTGTGGCGCCCTAGGTATGTGCCTAATCCGCCCCTGTATACAAACTCAGTTGTCTTACTCTCTGTTTCGCTCGCAGTGGCTGCCCTCACTGAAAGTTATATCGGCACAGTGGTATTCAACCTTTTTTGTGGGCATATTCCTTGAAATATTTTAAAATAAATCTGTACTCTTTGGCGCACATAAAAGTTACCAAACTCAATTTATATTGTGGTGAGTGCAAACACTTGTAGCTCATAATTTGATGGAAATAAATTGCACAAAGCAAATTACAAATCTCAGACAATCAGAATGGGATGATGCTCTTAAGCTGCTTCTTTCACAAAGACGGAAGAAGATAGAAATTGAAACTTACCTTTAGAAATCTCCTTTGTGTGATGAAGACAAAGCAGTGATAAAACGACTGGTCATTAGGGTCGAAATCCACAATTAATCAGCGAAGAAATTCCATTAGTGTAATTTCGTTTCTTTAACTTCTAAAAATAAGATGTCAAAATAAGCAAAGAAAGATATAGAATGGAATAAATAAGATAAAGAAATAAATAATATTATATGGATAATAAATGAAAACAAATACTAACCTATTCCGGAACGATAAATCACTCTAGAAAACGCTGAACTGTTTTGAATAGACGACTCACTGAAAGATGTTAGCACTTGGACAGAGCAAAAGAAACTGATGAATAGGAGGACCATTCGGAAGCAATGCAAAGTAGCAGAGAAATGGATGTGCTGGTGAGACATTGAGAAAGAAATGCAAAATGTATTGGAGAAAGTGAAACAAACCCCACTACAGCGGCCTTTATGGCAGCATAAGAGCGGAAGTGCATACGAGCGGATGGCCCTCTAATTTTGCAGACCTTACAGAAGAATTTATGGAAGGTGGGCAGATGGTATTTAAAACACAAAACAGCTTCTTTGGATAAAAATACTTGGTCTGGAATGACGACATTAACCAAAGCAGGGGTGGCAAGAGTTACTCTTTAGAGGGAGTGAAACATTCGGCTCATTGGGATATCCTTGTGACTGCTCCTTGTCCCGAACACCAAGGGTCTGGGCACAAGGGCCGGAATACCCACCTTCTCAATCGCTCTGTCCTTTGGGGACAAATGCCTGGTTGCCACACCCCTGGGTGCAGCATTGTTTGCTACCTTTGTCATTTTTCTCATATAACAGCATCGGAGACTTTGTACACATTCGTACGTACAACATGAGTAAATAATACTTTGTATTGACCAACATTGCTCTGCTGACGCCTGAAAAAAGCTTCGTGGGCTACCAGGCGCCTACGAGCTACCGGTTGGACATAATTGATCTACAATATCAGAATATTAAAATTTGAAGACAGAAATAAAACCTTAATTTTGGACCTCAGGAATTCCTAAGCATGTTTACATATTGATAAGCATGAACAAAAAGATAAGAGAGAATACCACAGGTCCAAAACATACTTGGTTTACCATTTATGTACATACATTACCCACATTTTGCTCGTACGGTTGCTATGGGCTATTAAATAAAGGAAATCATTAGGAAATAATTGATTCGTAAATGATTTAACACTATTCCTTAAAAACATACCTAAAATAGTTCTGAATATAAGTCATAACATAAACACAGGATTTTTGCTAAATAATTCTGTGTACGTCATGAATCGTAATAAAGCCTCATTAAACAATAATTAAAAAGAATACTTTAATTTTTCTATACCATTATGCTACAGACAACATGGCAAAAATCTCCTTTTGGGACACAGGGACACCCTCAACGTGTATTTCTTTCAAAATCTCAAACAAATTTTTTTGCAATTACAATAGTTTCACTATATGCTTGTTTATTAGAACGAAAAAGAGTAATCTCATTTAGTCAATTTAAAGTTTCAATCTTTAGGATTTAGTTTTCTAGTCCCAAATCCTATCTCTTTACATTAAGAAAAATTATTTCAGTCTCGCAGCAAACTGCCCCTTCTGTGGCAAATTGTCCTCTGCAGTGGACTGTCCCATTCCATCTGAAAGGTGCCAATGGAAGATGGACAAGGAAGTGCAAAAGAATGAATTTTGGTTATATCTCAGAGAATAATTTTTTTATGATTCTAGTGGCATTTTATTTTCAAATACTTATGATTCAATGTAAACTTCAATTTTATTTATGGTGTTGACTCCTTTTGTTATTCTCCTCTTGTGTTTATTAAGTCAGTTTTTTTTCTCCTTAGGCTAAAGAACACTTTTCCAGCTTCAAGAGCAAAGTTGTTGCAGTTGCTATGACAGATTCTGTGCATAGAATCGCAGGACAACAAGTTCCAGCAAAAGTTGCTCGATATCTTTCCCAGGTACGTAATATAATAGCAACAGCTCTTCTGGGAGGTTGTTTCTTTTATTTTTTTGGAAGTTTACCTCATTAGTTGAAGGGTAAAATTTCTTCATTGATGAAAAGTCCTTAAAATTTTTTCTTTCCGTATGTCTGAATTGGCTTAAAAAGATTGGATTTTGGGGAAATTACTTTTAAATGATTATGACTCCATGTTGGCAATTGTTTAGTCCTTAAAAAGAATAGCTAGAGGCACTGAGTGCCACGTTAGTGCTGCTTTTTTTATCATTTTTTTGTATTAATGAAATGTTGCCTTTTCTCTTGGCGTGTCACAGCATGTAAGAATGTTTTTCAAAGATTACATTTTTTACTTTTCAAAACTTAACACATTGAGGACTAAAGATATTTTGACTTCAAAGAGAGATTTGTTTTTAATTTCTTGCATTAAGTTTAGCTAAAGCTTTTATAATATTACGATTCTTTTATTTTAGCCTCATGGTTCTAACTTAAGAAAAATTAGTGCCATAAATTAAATTAGGTGAAGGCTGCATTCACCGTAGCCGCTTCACGTAAAAGAAAAAATAGCAACTTTAACATTTCTCAGATGAATTGTGCCCCTTATTGAGTGGCACATTGATCCAGTGGCATATCTATGGAGGGTTATTGGAGTTAAGTCCTATTAGACACAGTTTTTTTACTCTGTGTAAATTTCTGTTCCCTGATTAGATTTCTTTATTTACTTAAAATGGCAATCAAGAATAAATTATTTTAAATGTACAATTACAGTAATACCCCACTTTACGTTGAGGATGCATTCCTGAAAATCACGACATAAATGAGTTCAATGTAAATCGAAACCGTTTTTCCCATAAGAATGAATGTTATAAGGGGGTGATGCATGCCAGATGTCAGAATTTTTACCTTGAATATTACTTACCATATTTACTCGTACCCAGCAAAAAAAGGGGATGCGCGTCTTACAAGAGGATTTCTGAAAAGGTTATATAAATTGTGACGTAGTACAGTAGGACCTCCAGATTCGCGGGGGTTATGTTCCTGACAACACCGCGAATTTGGTATCCGTGAAAATAGAAGCAAAGGCCTTATGAAAAAATGGGGGTTAGGTTCGTGGCTGCTGCGTGCGTATGAAGCCTCGCGTAATTTTGTCGTCGTATTTCTCGAGAACCGTTTGTCGTAAAAATATGCGGTAAACGGCGTTTTGTTTCTACTGGCTATGAGGTCCCTGGAAAAATATTTTCGTTTCCTAAAGTGTCCCGGGTTCGAATCCAGGAGACAATTGTATTTTCCCATAAGTTTACACGGGATTTTTGTTTTTTCAGATTGCAAGGTTTTTTCCCTTCATTCATTAAAGACGTAAATATGGACCGATTTTCTTCTTTTTTGCTTTTTCGATGGCTAAAGCTCTATCATAGCTTATTCGTGCGATGTTTCCACGTTTTACGGTCGAATTTTTCAGAAATACGCATTCTTTTTTGAAATTCTGCAGATTTGTCGTACTCATTCAGGGCGTTGCCAAGGAGACTCTCATTGTTGCTTCCGATTCATTTAAGCCTTAAATTTTAAGGCCAATTAAACCTTCAAATAGACAAAAGAAAAGCGTTATTGTTATCTTCTCTTCATTGATAATCTAAATAAACGCTTGCATTGACGTCGCCTTTATAGTAGGTCCTGTAAGAAGTTAAAAGCAATAGCTGATAGCCACTTGAAGGAAAGTAACTGTTTGTGAGTTCGTCTATAAGGGTGCAATGATTATCATTGGAACTAAGGTAAGGTAGAATTAAAAATTTTTCCCCTTTGAATATACCGCGATATGATCTAACGTAGGGCCGAACTATTTAGATTATTTGCAAGCGTAGCTGCAGCGGGCTGCTAGTGTGGCATTTAAATCTGCCGTAGCCGTGCAGTAGGTTTAAAGAGATAATTTTGCATAAACCATGATTAGCAAAGAATATTGAATCACGTAAACGGCAAATAAATACTTGCATTAAATTTGGTGAGAGGTAGAAAACGAACCCCTCGCCGAGTATACCATTACGCAGGGCCGCCGCAACCCATATGGCCGCCGGTGTGCAAAACAATTTTCCCCCCCTCTCCCACTCAACATGGTAGTATATACTGCAGGATACTTTTTTAAATAAAAAAAAAAACTGTATAAGACATAGCAAAAATTATTTATTACAGCTCTGCAAAGGTGAATTTTCCTATTATTAGTCTTTCTAAACATGAGAAAGAGAAAGATCAATATAGTTTATCACCAAAAATTGCATTTACATAGTTTAAACAGTTCACAAGGATGAAAAACTTTTTATTGTTAGAAGAAATTAAAAATAATCTACACTAATATTCTTTATACTAAAATTGTCTAGGCTCTACTGTATAGAGAAAGTATTGTTTTCATGAAAAAATCGACTTCGAGTTTTCAACGGAAATACATGTATTGAGGGCCCTAGAACACGTTTAGACTATTTTCGGAATGATGTCTGTGTGTGTGTGCGCGTGTATGTGATTGTGGGCGCTCTGACTTGAAAAGTACTTGCCATATCGTTACCGAATTTCATATATAACACTTTGGTATGAGCACAAAGAACTGATTAGTTTTTGGACAATAACGGTTAACCGGAAGTCGAGGTTTATTCAGAACCCGATTCGGTTTTTGCGATATTTCTTCTTTAAAACATCATTATTGTATACACAATTCTATACAAAGGTTATAGAAAATGTAATTTCCTACAACTTTCATTTGAAACAATTTTCCATAGCAGTTATTGATTAGGAATTATTTATAAATACTCGGTTTTTTCGGTTTCCGTCAAATATCTCCTTAAAAACGATGTTATTGGTAATCTTCGTGAGGACCAAAGTTGTAGAGAATAATATTTCTTCCAGGTTTCGTTTGAAACAAATTTTCGTAGGACCATCCGTTTCGGAGATATTTTGCTTTTTCTAGTATACAGGGCCACCACCATGTAGCGGTGAATTCTGTAAACGTATTCAAAATATAATTTATGGCAATAAGGACGACTGTATTCTTTTACGATACGAAATAATAATTTTGTCTTATAATTCTATTCATAATAATTTAAATATCTATACCCAAAATATGGAGAAAGTCATGTGTTGGCCACATTAGATTTTTTTAACATAAATTTATTAATAATGCAAATCGCTACATTGATGTAAGTTGCATACAACTTTTGTGCTTGTTTAATATTTCGGACCCCCTCCCCTCCCCCCTTGAGAGAATCCTGTGTGCGCTGCTGGATGAGATAATGATTAAGAACCACTGGTATAAGACAATATCTCGGCATATGAATAGACGTTTTGCATTACGCGAGGAGAGTCCGCCAGAAAATAAAAGAATATCAGCGTCAAAGACTCGTAAAAATGCATTACTGCACGAAATATTTTTAGTGTAAAATGTTGGTTGCTAAAAATTACATAGCTAAAAGGGATTTGATGAATACTGCTGATGATTTTTGAATAAATCCCTGGGTATATAATTCATTTTTGTACCGCCTTTTAATTAGCCAAAATTTAAGGATAGGTCAACGTATGAAAATTCTTTGGCACTTTCCAACATGACATTTTCGTTTTTTCAAATTGTCTGATCTTTCGCTAATTGTTTATATTAGTGGTGATACGCAAGGCAAATTAAGGAAATTAAAATCGTTTTATATTATGGTATTTTAAACTTTAGATTTAAAATGCAATTAGCGATGTTTTACACATAATTTCTCCGTTTTATACAAACGACCCGTTAAAATACCGGAAAAAGTATTGGTGCGCACACAACCTCAAATATGTATTTCCTTTCCTTACCCAACTCCAATATTTTTATAATAGTATTTACGTCTTTTTTTTCTAATGTCCGCCTCCACTTCTCTCAAACGTGCCTCCTCTTTGAAACTCTTCCCCTTCTTGCTCTCCTCACCACATGCATCCTCTTCTCCCACTCCCCTTTTCCCATCTTCTCTCCCCTCCGTGCCTCCCTCACCTTTCCACTCCACCGGACCAAGTTCCACGTTGCTTGCAAGTGCCTCCGCTGTGTCCTCCCGCGTGAAGAGGGCGATAGAGATAGAGTGAGAGGGGGGAGGGAGGGGGGGGAGAGGAGAGAGGAAGAACAGCTCGAGATGTTCTGGAGTGGGGCTGCTAGCTGGCTAATCATCGGCGGGCGGGAGGGGGGCGTGGTCGCGGTGGGACAGGGTTCGTGCGTGTGTGCGTAGAGGGAACGGTCTCTTTGTCTAGAGGCGACATCTGTCGGACAGTTGCGCCCTCCCCCTCATTGACTCCTGCATTCGGCCGACCCATCTGTGTGTGGCGAGGCGGGGATTTTTAAGGTCGCGGGGAGTGGAGGGGGGAGAATGGGAGGGGGGAAGGGGGTGAGAGGTTCGTATGGGATGGGGAGAGGTTTTGATTTCTCCCCCTCCCCAATGTCATCCTACCCTGTTTCTCTTAGATTGACGCTGCTCTGAGTGAGAATGGCCATCCCTCGTGGCTTTTATTCCTGCGACATTTTATTATCTGGTCCCATTTTTTGACGGCGATTTTACGCTTGAATCCTACCGTCTTATCCTAGTTTTCTGCTTTCTCATATTTAAATTATCTGTAGTATGCATTGTGATAGTGAAAAATTCGATTTGATTTCGATGGATGTGTCCTTCAGTTCGAAAGGGTGTTTTTGAGATTCAGTCTGTCGTCTGTGCGCTTTCACTAATGACTAAACCGTTTTGCAGAATCTGATTAAATCTACTATTTATCTAGGGTAGGGGTGGGCAAACATTTGACGAGGTGGGTAGCATCAGCAGTTGTGGGTGCATGAGCGACCGCATTATATCGGAAATTAATAGTGAGGAGGATATTATCGGTGAAAATCAATAATTAATAATACAGGCGACTCCCGAGATTCGACGGAGATGCGTTCCTGAAAACGTGGTCGAATCTCGAATTGTCGAATGCCGTTTTTCCATATACTTGCATGCTATAATCGGGGGATACGTTCCCGCATCTCGGGAAAAAGTCTCCACTCGCGTTCTGTAAAGATAAAATAACATTACTATTATGTTAATACAACAATATTAAATTATGAATAAATTAAATAATAAATATTTTAAATGTGTAACTTATTTTTTGCACTAAAAAGGAAAAAATAAATTTTTGTTTCGAACTTCAAAGATAGATGTATGCAATACGTTTGTTACGAACGACTCGCGCGAACCCGACAACATACCTGCATACATCTATCTATACATACAACTATTTATCGAAGCGAAATTAATATAAACGTTATTAAAAGAGCACAAAATAACTTAAGAATAAAGAAGCTATAAAATTAAAAATATTTTCATACCTTAAATCTTTTTCAACTGCGCTTATTGGACTTGGTTTATTAATTGAGAAGTTGGAAGATTTTAGTTGGAAGAAGAGGAGCTATTGGGTGGGGAACTGTTTATTGTTGTTATCAAATTACCTGAATTTATCACGTTCTAGAATTTTCTCCTTCTGTTTCACATAAGTGCTAACATGTAGTTGAAAGACACATTTCCAACGATCGTGCGATTTCAGTATGGCTTTTAACTTTCTCAACACGCTTTAAAATTTCTAATTTCAATTCATAACTATGAGTCTTATGCACTCTTTTATTTGATTCACTTACATTATCACTCTTACATTTCCTTTTAGATGCCATGTCAAGTGATAAACTTATGAATAAATCAATAAAATAAATAAATTTAAATAGAAGATTAACAGAAAAAGTGAAATCAGCACAAATTCAAACAATTAGAGCAGATATAACTATGTCTACACTAAAATTAAACTTCGCGTGGTTGGTCAGGACCAATTACTCCGCGAAAATTATACTGCGTAAAGTAGTTCCCAATTCGATCGGCTGTGCCGAAATCTCGAACTGTCGAATCTCGGGAGTCGCCTGTATTTCAGCGTTATAACTTCGCTAGGAAAGGTTTTCCGGACATTATATTTAAGCCCATTTAAACTTTTAAATATAAAATATGTAGTAGCAACGTTTGACGGTTAGCTGTCATTATGGCATCGCGGGTCGCATGGAAACGTTCCCGCAGAGCGTAGTTTGCCTATCCCGTTCTAGGATACCACTCTTGAATAGAGGGCTTGTTGAAATTAACCACATCGCGGAGCACTAGAGGATTGCTTATCCTATTTTCGCCAAATGTGTATTTGACCAGAAATTGATGCATGAATTTTGGTTAAAATACAAACAGTTATAGAGCTGGATGTAACAAACAATTATACGTAAGCCATATGCCTCAAAAGGGTCGATTGAAGTTATAACTAGTCGGAGTTTTACGTCTAGCTATACCGGTGTCTAGAACAGCTCGGCGCATGATAACAACTCAACCCAAAACAGCTGCCAAAACACTTTTCATTTTTTATTTGTTTATTTTCTCGAAGTTTAAAATAATCCTCTGGATTTTCCATTTTAAAAATAGGAATAATTATTTTTAGTTTTGTTTTTCTCGCGGAAAACATTGCAAAACTCGGGCAGATTTTGTCGCTTGGGACACATATGAACGAACTCGATTTGTAATTGAAATTTTAGGTACTTTCCTGTTAACGGGAATATCTCCAGGATCCTTCGCAGGACCTGGTACTTACTTATTATCCCCATGCCATACTTACGTACAACATTAACAGAAACTGATTGGCCTGTCTCGACATTTACAAACCCAATCTCCGGACAACGTGGAGGGTTTCTTTGGTTCCGGGCGAGGCGAAGGGCGCGGTAGCGCCCGGAGACGACTACTCATTACAACAAAGCGAGCCGAAGGCTCGTCAATATATCCTTTCAATGTTATATCTTCTTGACTGTTGTGCCGCAAATTGAGAGGATATATCGACGAGCCTTCGGCTGACTTTGTTGTAATGGGTAGTCGTCTCCGGGCGCTAACGCGCCCTTCGACTCGCCCGGAACCAAAGAAACCCTCCACGTTGTCCGGAGATTGGGTTTGTAAATGTCGAGACTGGCCAATCAGTTTCTGTTAATGTTGTTTTAAAATAAAATATCGTAAATCCAACATTACGTCAAAATATCCTTTCAGTGTTATATCCTCTCAAACAATCATAACAATACATATTCATTTTTTAAGATATTCCCGTTAACAGGAAAGTACCAAATTTTATTCTTCTATACGATGTATTATACTAGCCTGTGCGACGAACTGGACTTGTGCAGAGTTGTTCTGCGCCGAACTATCATGGCGGAATTGCTGCTACGGGTCAAACTGCAAAATAATATTTTCTCCTGCGTAAATACATATTAATGTAAGAAGTGGCACTATTGTATGGACTATAAGAGTACTGATATAAGAAAGTTTGTGCAATTTATGTTGCATCGTTTTTTAACGGCGATGGATAAATTCCGTATTTAGATTTTTCAATTCCTGGGATCATGGTCAACTTCTTTATGCCAGTGAAATAAAAGTTTAATGCACTGCACGTGGTTGAAAAAAAAACCTAACTGAAGTGGGATCCTAGTTTCTGATTGCGTTTATCAGTATCACCCGTGTTGTGCTGGACGTAAATGATGACAATGAAGCAGGGGAAAGGCGCAGTAACACTCGCTCTTACAATTAGTTGTGAACACATGAGAAGCGGAGCTCACGAGGAATGAAATAAATAACGCAAATCTCAATTCCTTTCTTAGAATCCATTGCAAAAGTTCGAAAGTTAGAAAATCGTTATTAAATATTTTTATATTGCGAAAAAATCCACTTTCGTCTCGTTTTTAAATGTCTAAATATCGCTTAATTGTAAAAAATCATAAATACGTTACACATTAAATATGATTACACATCAGAAAAATCTGATGTGGCCAACACAAGACTTTCTCCATGTTTGGGGTATAGATATTTAAATTATTATGAATAGCATTAGAAGGCAAAATTATTATTTCGTATCGTAAAAGAATACAGTCTTCCTTATTTCCGTAAATTATATTTTGAATACGTTTACAGAATTCACCGCAATATGGTTGTGGCGCTGTATACTAGAAAAAGCAAAATATCTCCGAAATGGATGGTTCTACGAAAATTTGTTTCAAACGAAACCTGGAAGAAATATTATTCTCTACAACATTGGTCCTCACGAAGATTACCAATAACGATGTTTTTAAGGAGATATTTGGCGGAAACCGAAAAATCGATTATTTATAAATAATTCCTAAACAATAACTGCTATGGAAAATTGTTTCAAATGAAAGTTGTAGGAAATTACATTCTCTATAACCTTTGTATAGAATTGTATATACAATAATGATGTTTTAACGGAGAAATATCGCAAAAACCGAATCGGGTTCTGAATAAACCTCGACTTCCGGTTAACCGTTATAGTCAAAAAACTAATCAGTTCTTTGTGCTCATACCAAAGTGTTATATATGAAATTCGGTAACGATATGGCAAGTAATTTTTGAGTTAGAGCGCCCACAATCACATACACGCGCACAGACACACACACAGACATCATTCCGAAAATAGTCTGAACGTGTTCTAGGGACCTCAAAACGTGTATTTCCGTTGAAATCTCGAATTCGATTTTTTTGTGAACACAATACTTTCCCATTACTACGTATGGAGAAAGTAAAAAGGAGTAAATAGGGAAGAAATTAACAAAATCATTGTGATTCAGAACCCTATGTTACTGAAAAAGAGAACCTACAACTTAAACCGCTCAGATATAATGTGTTTTTATTTTATTAAATTTTATTTTATTCTATTAATTAATATTTTAGAATACTTTCGCCGGACATTCCAAGCACCATGAGACTTCCTTTGCCCCCTTTTCTCCATTTGTAAGAGTCCATAGGCAAGAGATCGAATTTCAACCAATGCAAAGGGTGGATATTCGATCTAGTTCGGCTCTAAATAATTGTATCGGTGTTGAGGTTGGTTGGTGTCCATTGCTTTCCCTCCTACCAACCCTTCCACCATCCCTTCACGCACCTCCTCCATCTCATTCATCCTTTCCTCTCACTTCTCTCCAGTCTTTTTCCCTTCTCACCCTCTCCTACCCCTACTCTCTTCCGCCTCCCCACCTATTCTTTCCCTTCTCTCTCTCATCCTCCCACCTCCCCATCTTTCCTCTATCCCATCCCCTCTCCATATTCGCCGCGTATAAATTTCTTCGTAATCCTTTCTCAATCTCTGTCCTTTCCTCGTCCTTCCCGCTCCCCTCCACTCCGTGCACCCAACCCAACCGCTCTTCCCATGATTCCTTCATTTCTCCTTCCGTCTCACTTTTCCCCGCCTCCCTATAACCCACCTCCGTTTCCCAAGTGTAAGCCACCCTCGTTAATGGAACACTTCAATGGCACTCCCTAGCCGCCCCTCCCCTTTTCCCCCCTCCCTCTCCAATCTCCTCTCTTCTCCGCCTCACTTGCACCTCTCCACTCCTTTCTCTTCTTCATCTCCACCTCCTCCTCCTCCTCCCTAGTCGTTTATGACCCGAGTACCTTGCTGCGCAGTCAATCTGTCACTTCGTTTGCCATACGACGACGTCGACGAAAGTCAAAATAATCGTGTTCCCTTTTCCTCGTAAAATGTCTTTTCGTCCGTAGTATTTTGGCTTCGGTGCGAAGATGAAAGGTTGTATTCCGATCTCGCACTCTCTTTCATTCCCCATACATCTTAAATGTTTTTTAAATCCTATTCTTCAATCCCCTATTCTTCAATTCCTTATTCAATTTCTTATTTCCTCCTCTGATGTTGCTCCTTGATTTTTCGTTTCAGTGCTCGATTATAGTAGAAAAGAGAATTTCGTACATTTATCTATAAATACTTTTGATCTTTAATTTTTGGTTTATCCCAGTTTATAAATGGAGTGTATTAAAGAGACGCTCTTCGCAGTTTCTCTGACGCTCGTTTTTCTGCCCCTTTGATAACTTTCCAAAGTTTGTGTATCGCGACTCGGGTTCAGTCGCCAATCAGCACAGTTTCGCCTTAGGAGAAAATTTAGAGCTTACTACGATAAGTTCATGCATATTAGGTGAGAGTATTACAGGTATTCCTCGTTATATGCGAGTTCGAAAAGTGCGATTCTTAATTTTAAGGCGCTCAACTAATTTAGACGGATTTCAGTTAATAGCGCTCGCTGTAATGTGAATTTTCTGTTTACTCTCCCGGTGTGAGGTCTCCCCACCTTCCCCAGCAGTCGTCGGAATCCATCGTTTTCTTTCTTTCCTTCCTTCCGAGTGAGAGAGAACGTATTCTCCGTCACCTTCAAGCCCAGACTTCGCTGGCGGTTAACACCATCTTTTACTCAACATTTCTTAGCAGTGTCTAGCGTTCCTTTTCAAACTAAATAATTATAAAAACAATTTATTCATACTAAAATGACAAATATTATTAAAACTAGCAGAATTTCCCGTTCAATTTCAACGGATTTAGTGAAGCTACTACAGCACAACATACAAACTCTTTAAAATATATAGTAGATACTTTTTAAATTACAATTAGCTTTTCTTAACAGTTAATCATATTTGCTTGTAACAATCCGTTTCCGAGCCTATTGCATTCAGATATAACGATAATTTTATTTCCTATCATATTACTTTCGCCAAATCCAGCTTCATTTCTTGTGTAATTATGCCTCGCTGAAATATTTACTATTATGGCTTGAAAAAGCAACGTACAGTTGTTCATGATTGAACACACCAGATACGTGAGCTTATTTACGTTAATAAACATTATAATGTAGAATATAATGATTTTACTTACAAAAAATGTAAGATTCCAGTATTCAATAGACGAAATAAGATTCAATTACTTTCATCAATAAACGCTTCCTGAATAATAATCAGTATCTATGTACGTTGCTATCCATAAACATAAATCGTTTCATTGCTTAAACAAAAGGGCGAAGCGAATAACGCTAAACTTTCGTCTATTTGTAAGCTTAATTGAAGCTCATTTAATCGGAGGTAACAATGACGGTCGCCTTGGCAACACGCGGGAGGGGTACGAAAAAACCACAAAATTTCGAATCAAATAGCGTATTTCTGAAAACTTCAACCGTGTAACATGTAAACTTTGCAGGAATAAGATAGTATAGAGTTTTATTCGTCGAATAAAGCAAAAACGAAGGAAATCGCTCCATATTTACGTATCTTAATGCTCGAAGGAAGAATACCTTGCAAGTCAAGAAATGGATTCATGTGTTATCTTGTGGAAAAATGTTTATCCCATTATATTGGCAGCACTGATTAATCCTGGTTGACCAAACCTTGACCATTCACTAAGTTAGGATGTAAGGAAGAATCGTACCAAATTTGGTTATTCTAGCTTTTATCGTTCAGGAGGAGTTCCATGAACAAACACACGCTTCAAAATATATTATAGATAAGAAAAAGGATGTACTGAATTGGACAATCAGTTTAAGTAACAACGAGCTTTTTGTAGCAGATCTCGAACATTTTCATTGATTCTTATAGGGAAATTGTTCTATTTATACGATGCCACCCTATGCGACTTTTTTTTGGAACACAACTGTCGCACAAATCGAGGACTTGCAACACTTCTTCGGATTTTCTGAACTTTGGGTCGGGCATACGGGGCTTAATTTTGCGTTGTGATTTCCATTTTTGCGGAAAAAAGTTTCGCCAATACAGAGATTTATTTATTATCTTGGCATTTTGCAGATTTAACGCCTTTTTTTAAACTCACGTAATATATGAATTAGTTTAAACTTTCATACGAGTGAACATTAATGGAACTTCATCACTATTATTTTGATATATTTATTTGCCTAATTAAATTTGCTTTTTACCGTTTAAATGGCACTTTCCCTTATTTATCGCATGTTTTTTAGTCCGGAATACCGGCTAAAGTTTTTTTAATGGATGTGTAATTTAGGAATTTTTGGGACATCTAAAATGTGCATATTCATAAAAATGTCTAAGTAGAATTTTTTCAGGGTCACAGAAGTTTCTCTATAGTTTTCGTATCGGATGCAGTAAATATTTATTCCATGATTTTTTAAAAGAAATTTGAACTTTTTAAGAATTTGACAGATACACATCTCTTATCATAAGTTAGCATTCCTTGACCAATTCAACGTGAATAATGTTCGTGTTAAAAAGGGAACAATCCAAAATCGTGGAGGTAACGATGTAATTTCTAATCTCCGATTGCTTTTCAGGTGTGCCGGAATTGGGTTTCTTCTGATGCTGAACTCGACACCGAGGAGTACTCTCCAGAAGGAGAGATTCCTAGGGTCTCTGCTGGTGAGTTTCCATGTCAATTATCACTTGTATCGCTGTACCGTGATTGTTTCGCAAATAATTGGCTTGTTAATGTCGATTTTCTGTTAATTTTATCCGAGAATGGATCAAATTTTAGATCCAAATTATCTCTTGTGCAAATTTATATAATTTCTTCAAATATCACTTAATTTTCGCGCACATTGGATAATTAATTTTTTTAGTATTTTGTGAATCATTTTATTACACACGAAAAATTGGTAAACCTATCAGGTAGAGTTATTTATAGAAGTCGTTCACTTTATTTTTATACTATTAGAATTGCCCATTAAATTTTAACGGGAGAATTACGATCATTGGAATCATTCAGAAAGCGAAACGCTTCAAATATAATAAATCAGAATACTTTAAATAAGTATTTTATAAGGTCATTGTAATTTTCTGTGATGATAAATTATGGCATCTATATACATGTACCTTGTTCTTTTTCTTACGGTGTGATTTTCCAGTCTCTTTCTCAGTTGTTCTTTTCCTTCGTTTACCCGATTACGTACTTACGTATTAACGGGGAACCCAACTTAATAATATAAATACGGAACAAATACCATTTAAATTGTTTTCATTTTTAAGAACAACATTAAAAGAAACAAATTCACATTTAAATGATTTGTTATAGATGAAAATTGAGAAAAACAATCACATTTTAATCTCTGCTGGCCATTATTTATAAATTTCTTCTAAAATGGTATCAAAATCGTCTCGACTGATCGGCCTGTCGCGACATTTACAAACCCGATCACCGGACATCGGGGAGGGATAGTTTGGTTCCAGCGAGGCGAAGGGCGCAGTAGCGCCCGGAGACGACAAAATAAAAACAAAGCGAGCCAAAGGCTCGCCAATATCCTCTCCATATGCGGCGCAACAGTCAAGCGAAATATTAACATTTAATTGATTTGTTATAGATAACAATTGAAAAAAACACACATCATGAAAATAGTCAAAACGTGTTCTAGGGACCTCTAAACGTGTATTTCCGTTGAAATCTCTAATTCGATTTTTTTATGAAAACATTACTCCCCCTGTACTACGTATGGAGAAAGTAAAAATGAGTATCTTATCATTGTGTTGTATGACTACACAAAAGACGTCACTCCTCGATACTTCTACTTTAGTTGACAAATCAGTATGTAGAAAAAGATAAATATTGAGAATATTATTGGCAAAAATGAAACAAAAAAATAATTTCATACCATCGTGTAAACCCGTATTCAAAGATAGATCAATTAATGGTCATTTTAAGACGCAAATGCAGCTGTCGTTTCTTAGCAGTTAATATGCCAATCAGGGCCGGATTTAAAGGTATTAGCGGCTTAGGCAATCATGCTAAAATGTGCCTTTATTGCTTGCAAATGGTTAGGTTAAGATTGTTTAAATGCGCTTTTGCAGATTTCGCGCCTTAGGCAATTGGCCCAATTGCCTTAAGGTAAATGCGGAAATGGTGCCAATGCAAAGTTGTTGGCGAGACTGTTGTGGGAAGAAATTTAAATATATTTTGAAATTTATGTTCATACGCAGACACCTGTAAAACTTCAATACTAATATGGCTGACAACTATTCCAGTGACTTGAGATTTAATAAGGTAATTATCCTCTGTGCCTCAATGGTTTATTGCTTTGTTGGCACTTCCTCACCGGAATTTCCCTTATTTGAGAATACAGAATCATACTGGATTAATAGATAAGCTAGGTCAGACATCCATCCGGCGAGTGGAAGTCCCGAGTTTGATTCCCGTTCAAGTTCAGAATTTTTTTCCTTCTTTATCTTTAAATTTAAAGTATTTTAAATGGTTCTATTAGGTGAGGAAATAGTTAATCAATTCAGGTACGTCTTATCTTTGCATAAGATTTTTCTCTGTTAAGCGAGGTTGTTAAGTTATGTAAATTTTTTGTCCCGAATTAGAAATAAGAATGTCGTAGCAATGAAAAAAGTTATCAGTGCGGAGGCGATTCGGAGACATTAATGCGCCTTCTTTAATGGCGACCTCAGATTTTAAGTACGTCTACCACCGGGAAGAAATCTGAGGAAACGCGAAATTTTCTGTTTCAAAACGATGCATCGCGCGGTGGCGGTACTCGAAGCGATTACACGGCCGTTTAGAGCGTGCTCTCGAATCGAAAGAGAAGCTCGCATTTTCCCCGCTTTCTCTCATTCCTAGCATCGCTCGTTCGCGTACACGTCCGCTACTTTTTGATTGCGCGGTGCACGAGAGGAGGGGGGGGGCAGGGAGGCCCCCGGGTCTTCTAGGGCGCCCCCCTCTGCCCCATCCATCCTCTCGACGAGGGGAAGCTCTAACCTGCGATCTCCATTCGCACCCTCGCGGAACGATCAAATCCCAATTTAGAACGCCTTAGAGGACGAATTTGTAATGGTGCGGGCGGCGTGCGGTGGTGTGCATTTGTATGTGCTGGGAGGAGGAGGAGGAGGGGGCGGCGGAGGGGAGATCCACTCTCGTCGCTCGCCTCTTCCGCTGGGTCGCTATTGTTCATTGCCATTAGGGATCGGCCAGAGAAGTCAAGAGGGCGATGTGCTGCTCCTCTTCGATTGTGCCCACCTCTCCTTATCTCTCTCTCCCTCCATTCCCTCGCGAGTGTGCGAGTACAATGGCCGGCTGCCCTCTCAAAACGCCACTCGAAAAGAAGAGGAGAAAAGGATAATGGGGAGGGCGACCTCCCTCTCCCTCTCTCTCTCTATCCCTCTGCGTCATTATTCCTCCCGCCACCCACTCAGCGACCGTCTTTTAACCATCTCTCCCATTTCCATCATCTGTACCACTTCTCTCCTCCTCCCCCTTCCCTCCATTTCCATCTTAATATCTCCTATCCTCGTCCAATATACACCCCGTTGCTTCTCTTTCTTTTCTCTCTGCCCCCACCCACCCCGCCTTGTGATCAAATGACGATAATAATCTAAATAAATATCCCCTGCCCCGATTGCCCTTTCCCGTCTCTTTCTCACCCGGTCCAGCGTCACCGCCTCGAAAAGGTTTCTCCCCCGCATGGCTACCTTTTCCACGTTATGGAACCTCTTTCGTTTGTACGTTTTCCCCGGCGCGAACCGGTCTCTTCCTCCGTGTGCTCTTTTGCATTTTTACGAGGCGGTGTGATAAGCCAGCCCCTCGCCTCGGTAAGCATTGTAACGGGGAATAAATTATATCCGCGCGTTCGCGTTAGAGGACAAATCCTGAGACCGTTGCGAAATGTTCGGTAGGGAAACGCAGCTTCGCTTCCAGTGGTTGCTTGCTCGAAAGTAGAGGGACGCGAGTGCTCGCTGCTCTTGGAAATCGAATCCACCTTCCATTTAAGCCCGAAATCTGTGCGTTTTTGCTCTTAAAATTTTGGATGAGACATTTCCAGCGCTTTTGTGGTGTAAGGTATCTGACTGTTTGACGAGTGACAGGTGGAGTCGTCGTGCCAAGTGCCAATCAACATTTGATGGTGACCTCTCCCAGTCGGGCTTTCTGTGTATAAAATATTTTAAAAGATAGGTGGATATTGTTCATTGTGCTAACAGATAATAATAAAGTTAGGTTATGAATTAATCTTTGCTTGGGCATTTCATAGATCTCTCTTTTCTTCACTTTTTGGATTTTAGCGAAAAATTACAGTTTTTATTACTGTTTCGCTATAGTTTCTTTCATAGTTTCGTACGTCGCTTATCTTTTTCACGTCTTTTTCGGAACATCCATTAGGCGCCCTATACTTAGGTATCCAAAAGAACGGCCGTTAATGTTTAGTGAAATCGTAGTAAAGGAAGGTTCAGAGCCACCGTTGAAAGAATGTTGCGTCGGGTTTTCTTGCTAAGAACATCTTCCCTGGGCGCAACTAAACAAGGGGCGCAAAAAATCCAAATATTAACTAAATAAACTAGGTAAAGTAATTTCTTGAAGGGGAGAGGACGCATATTTAGTAGTTTGCCCCGGGCGCTAAAATATCTAGTTACGGCGGTGCTCCCATCAAAAGATTATTTATTTGTATGCAGAATTTGGTGAAGCTCTTGAAAAAATCAATTTCTTTTAACGTTCTCTTTATCTTATTTAAATGGAATTAATCCGTCTTGAAGCTCTTTTTGGTGAATTTCACTTTTGCTCTATGCGCTGTGTGTTACTTGTTTTTGTTCGTATTATTCGTTTTTAAGATCGTTCATTGTCCGGCATCAATTCTTAAAAGTTCTAATTTTCTTTTACGTACATTGAAAAGTTAACAGTCATTATTGAGTCAAATCTTATAAATTTTAGAGTGTATGTGTGTGTGTATGTATGTTCTTTAGACGTTTTTACACCGTTGAAGCTATCGAATTCAAAATTTTCATGGGCCATCCTATGGACCAAAGAAAGAACTTGGTCTAGGTTTGCAGACCGTGGGGTCTCTTATACCCCATAGAGTCAACAAAATACTATTTTCATAAGAATTCATGGGAAATGGTGTGGAGAAACCCCAAAATGCCATGCAGCCCTTCACTGGTGTGGATATAAATATACCTAAATATTAAATTACGATCACGGGAAATGGATTATTTTACGCATGAAAGACTGAATATTTTAATTCTGTTCGTGTTTTGTAGTATTAAATGCTAAATCGCTCGAAATTTTCCTTTAAGCGCAAAATTTATCGGTTTAGATGTCCATCTTCCAGGTGGCAACAAAGCTAAATTTCTTAATTGTTGTCCTCTTCAAAGGAAGATATACACGTAAAGATTAATGTAAGGAAAATCCACGCCGTGGCACGCCGTAGAGGAAGAATAGCTAACGCTAAGATATGCCGAAATATAGTCTATGAATACTTTTAAAGTGAGTCAAATGATTTTTAAGGAATATTAGAACGTTGTTATCTTTTACCATTAACATTGAAAGATTTATCGCAACATAAATCGATACATCTACTTACACTTGTTCGGTAACCAAGATGTTGTTTATTGTTTACTTTTTGGCTAATAGTATTGACATAATCCACATCATTTTATTGCCGCTTTAAAGGCTTCGGTGCATCTATCCATGTGAATATTAAGTAAGACGTTAATGCGTACAATACAATACATAAAATAGTAAATGTTAATGTAAGCATCGTTTGCTACTCTTTCCCGAGCGAAGCCGGGCGTTTCAGCTAGTAATACATAGATGGTGGGTTAGATGAGAGAAACAGAACGCCATCATTGGTATGCGCAGCGAAACTATTAGCAGCATGTTTAGTAAAAAATAGTCTTTTATAGTTAGGGCTACCATATGTTCAAGGATCAAAACCTGGACAAAACGATTTCTGAAGAAGAAAAACCGGAACATATCCGGGACATAATCTAACATGACCGGGACAAAATTTGGGACGGCTAGTTTTTAATTTTAATTTTTTAAATATACATTATTTCTATTCTTTTCCATTTTGTACATTTTCAAAAACCAAAAAAGAATATTATAGGGATGTGGAGACGGAAAGACAGTTGTCAATAAATATTAAAAAGAAAGAAACACGAAATACATCTAACATTTGAATATTAAATATTATGTCAATACAATATACAAAAATCTTACTGTTTATTAAACCAGTTATATCTGTCGCAAGACATAACTTTATCCGAAAACATTTTATCATTTTTGATTTAGCATAAAATTCTTCACAATTCAAATCAATGTTGATTTTACACTAATATCGCTCGTACTTTCATCCATACAACTTCGGTCTAGGGACCATACGCTATTCATAATAGAGAAAAGTCGCTCTACTATAGCTGATATTCTGGATAAACAGAATACTTATTCAATAACTTTCGTTAGATTGACAATTGAAATATTCTGTTCGAGAAAATGTCTAAAAAGTTCAATCCATCTATCTTCGAATTTCGTCTCTTCCTCATCCCAACGTTTCTTCCTGTCATTATGAAACTTACTTCAGCGATCGATATCAATTAAAAGCTTTCCATATCTTTGATTGATGGTTTGCACTGTTTTTTCAACCTCGTGCCAATTAAATGTACTATTTACCCAATTAAATGCTTCTGCTTCTTCAAAACTTTTCCCAATACGATATGTATGATAAGCATATAACGTAAAAAGCGTCAAATTCTTTGATTAACGTTTTAGAAATAGCATTCCCAGATTCGTCGAATTTTGTTAGCAAAATTTTAGCCCCTTGCTGGATGAAACAGTTATCCTTGCGTTTTTGCGAATTAATTTTTAAATTTCGTAGTTCACAAGCTACGTTTGTTGCACTGGCGTTAGTTTTTTCTTTGTTCGGTAGTACTTTATTAAATAAACTTAGTTGTCCGAGAACCAATCGAAAACACACTTCTCCACATTTATCTTCAATTTTTTAAATTTTTTGTGGGCACTGTTCTTGTGAATCGAAATAGTTTTTTAAGACCATATACAGGGTGTCCCAAAAGTTCGAGTACATAGGCCATCTTTGTTATTTTGGTGAAAAACGAAAGTGTAAGAGACCAAAGTTGTTTGCAATAGGCTACTTTTCGGCTGAAATGTTGAAATTTTTCGTCTAGGACCTTCCTTTCGGCCGCTACACTCTTAGCTCATCAGTGGTCTCCTTGCTCCGTTATGTTCCACACCCACTGGTGATTGAGGTGGCCAAGCCTCCACCTCTGCCGATCCACTTTTCTGGAAAAGTGCCATTCAGGAATTGTCAAAGATATTCAATTGGCGCAGTTCATGGATGAAATAATTCTTCGGCATTGTAAGATAACGTTCACTGTTTACTGTTTTGTCTTCAAAAAAGTAAGGACCAATTATCCTCAAAGCGCACCAGACGTTGATTTTTGGAGAATCTCTTTCATGTTGCCAGATTTTCTGAGGTTTCTTTGTTCCCCAAATGCGGCAGTTGTGGAGGTTAACTTTGCCACTAGCGTGGAATGTCGCATCATCGGAAAATCTCAACTCCTCTAGGAACTCGGGGAAATTTTGAATTTTTGATTTCAACTGTTGACAGAAATCTAACCTCGCATTGAAGTCCTCTTCATGTAACATCCGAACCACTTGAATCTTAAAAGGATATTATTCATGCAATTTTTCTATGAGGATTTTGTGCACTGTCGATTTTGGGATGTTTAATTCAAGAGATGCACGCTTCAGGGACTTTCGTGGACTGCTTTCAAAGGCTTTTTTCACAACTTCCACAGTCTCCTTGCTGATTTGAGGTCTCCCGGATCGTTGCTGGTCATTCACAGACCCGATTTCTTTAAACTTTGTAATCCATTTGGAGCTTGAATTCCTATGAGATGCATCTTTCTCGTAATGAGCAGTGAAGTGTCTTCTAACAGGTGTTACGCTCTTGAATTCTGCTAGCCATAGCACACAATTAACCTTCTCCTCTAATGTTGCCATTTCAATCAGTAAGGGGTCTGAATTAAACATTATGTTATTGTTACGATAACTGTAATGCAACAATCTGTTATTGTCATAAAACAATACAATCTGCTTTATTATTACGTTTACAGATCGTTTCTATCATATATACATGAAAAGTTATTATTTAAAGTTATAAAGTGCACACGGACTTGATAAACACCCTGTATATTAATTTTACCTTGACTTCTGTCAGCATTTGTGTACAATTTATTGTTAACACTTCCAGATGTTCTAGGAACTTGAAATTTGGTAGGATTATAGGCTTTCGTCACAACCGAAGGATAAAATTCAATTACTATCGAAATTCCAATTTTGAGGGGCTATTTTGGCCCCTTTTTGCCCCATTTTTGGTCCATAAGAAAACACGTAAATCGGTGGAGGTTTTTATATTTGCATTTTAAAATTATTTCCCGCCAAGATTCGAACTCTGGACTTTAACTATCGGTTAGGATAGAAATTGTAGTTTCTTATTTTTGAAGACAGAATTCAAATCCGAGTAGAATTTGCGTAAATTTATAGTATTTATCGGAAAAAAGTAGTAATTTTTCTGAGTCGCAACAATCGGCTGCCTTGGCAGCGAGCTTAATGCTTTCATATGGGTAAGCTTTTAATGGGAATCAATTAAACTACGACTAATGAATGAAATCCAATCTATATCTATAATAGCCGACCGTCCGTCCCACCCTGTACCTCAAAAGCCGTTCGTCGTAGAGATATGCGGTAAACTGCGTTTTGTTTCTACAAGTTAGGAAGGCCCCTAGAAACTATTCTAATTTTGATAAAGTCTCGGGTTCGAATCCAGGAGACAGTTATATTTTCCCATAAGTTTACACAGGATTTTCGATTTTTCAGAGTGCAAGGTGTTTTCCTTCATTCATTAAAACACGTAAATATGGACCGATTTTCTTTGTTTTTGCTTTATTCGACGGCTAAAACTCTATACTATCTTATTCTTGCGATTTTTACGTTACACGGTCGAATCATTCAGAAATACGCAATTGTTTTCGAAATTTTACGGATATTTCGTACTCTTTCCGGACGTTGTCAAGGCGACCGTCATTGTTGACTCCGATTCAGTTAATGCCAATTAAACTTCAAATAGGTGAAACAATAGCGTTATTCGCTTCGCACTTTGTTTAAGCATCGAAATTATTGCTGTAGCAATGTCAACATTTATACATAGAAACATAAATATTTACGGATAATTATTCAGTTAACTGCGTATCAAAGCAGTTGAATCTTCCTATCATCGTTTTAATGCTGGAATCTTATCTCTTTGTAAGTAGAACCATTATATTATACATCCATAATGTTTATTAACGCAAATAGGCTCACGCATAAATTTTAAATTAAATGAGAATAGGGACACGTTATTTTTTTAAACACATTATGTAGAATATCAATGAAGAGAAGAAAACCATGTAATGTGTTTAAAAAAATAACGTGTGACCCTGTTCTCATTTAATTTAAAATTTATGCGTGAGAAAGGACATATATTTGAATAAAAAGAAAAACATAAAAGTTCGCGATCAATTATCGTGTAAGGAAATGCATTTGTAGAGTTAAATGTTAATTATTGAGATCAACTTATTTTAGATACTTCATCATTTTTTTATAAATAAATTGAAAATTCACCGCGCAAAGGTTGCGCGGGATCAGCTAGTATTCATATAATCACCATTTTCGAGGCTGTTTTACCCCATTATTGCCCCATACGAGAATAAAAATGATGAGGCATATCCATATGAGTTAGAGACTTGAAATTTGGCACGATTATAGGAATTTCGTCACAACCGAAGGAAAAATCAGACACTAAAAATTCCAATTTTTCGGGGCGGTTTTGCCTCATTTCTGCCCCATACGAGTGTGAAAATTATAATGCACTTCTTAATGAGATACAAACTTGAAATTTGGCAGAATTGTGGGTTTTTAGTTATAACAGAAGTAAGAAATCCGATACAGTAAAATTTTGAAATCTTAGGCGCTGTTTTGCGACTGTACCTATTCAGGAAACTTCTAAGGGAAGTAGAGGGGGAGAGAGGGAGATAAGGTGTGAGAGGGGGGAGGGAGAGAAAGAGAAGCGACTATTTTAAGTTTAACTAAAGATAGTCCGTCAACAACAGTATTCACTAGAAATGTTGTATATGGCAAAATATTTCATATGTAAAAGTGTGAATTAATTATTTTAAATGAAAATAATAATAATAATCTATCTATAATTCTTACGTTGATATTTCAACTCGTCATAAATAAAAGCCTTAGTCTTTAGCAAACGTTGTGTGTAATGCTTTTTGAAGCTTAATATCTCGCAAACGACAGAACCGAATGTGATGAAATTTTCAGGATAGCATTATGATGTAATAGCAAAACGTTTTCATGTATCGAACTCGAGATCAAAGACCCGGATTGGACTCCAGGGGATAATTTCCATTTCCCATAAGGTAACACGTAAGAATTGACATTTTGACGTGCAGGCTTTCATTCTTTTTTAGATTAAAATTAGAAACAATTGACCTACAATCTTCGGATATAAACCATTTTGAAGAAACATTATAAAGAAACATTATAAAGTTTCTTATTCTTTTCATCTTTTTTCCGCCTACAGTTCGAAATCGCTCAATTTAAACGTTTTATTCACACAGTTTGAGGAAATCTTGCCATTTTTAATGGGATGTTTGTTACCTTGCCTACCTATTCCATTGCTAGACCTCGATATCATATTGTTATTTCAATCCTTATGGGTATAAACGTTCTTCGAATGCTTTTAATACGAGATAGAGGGGGAGAGAGTGGGGGAGAGGGAGGGGGGAGAGAGAGGAGGGGGAAACGATTTTCAAGACAGTTGAAGTTTCTGATGTTAATATGATCTCCCTAAATTGTTTGAACGATCGTAACTTTCCTCCCATCATTTTTGACCGTCTATAGTACAGTGTTTCCCAACCTGGGTGCCGCGGAACCCTGGGGTGCCGTGATGTGTGTGAAGGGTGCCGCAAAAAATATTCTGTTTTCCCATTTTTAGCCTCATTTTGCATCGTCGGCTTTGAAAATGCAAACCAGAGTTAAGACGACCTTCATTTCGTCGCAAAGGCACTTCGAAATGAATGGAGATTGGAGTTAGGGGTTCAATTTCACCACGATTATTACTGATGGCGGATAGGGAGGGGTGCAGTCATATTCTGAAAAGTCACTTAAGGGTGCCGCGACTCTGAAAAGGTTGGGAAACACTGGTCTATACACTAGTATAAATTATAAGGGATTTTTAGTTTAGCGTTATTTAAGGTTATTGAAATCTGTTTGTTGAGAAATTTATTGGCTTGTCATCAATTAATTTGATCGAGGTAACTCTTGCAAAGCGAAGTTAATTTAAATAATTATTATTTTTTATCGTGGGAAAGTAAATAACAGAAATTGCTCCACAACTTCTATATTTTGAACTAAATGGTTTAAAATAAATTTTAATGGAAAATTGTTGCTTGCGTTCTTTTAAAAAGTTCATGGAATATTTTTGAATAGTTTGTAATAATGAAAATATCTTATGAAATAAAAGAATCCATAAATTCTTTTATCTAGTGCAAATTTAATGCAAACAAAATATTTACGATTCAAATTTCGTGCTGTTTAGTGACAATTCTGGTGACCTTTTTAGTATGTCTTTACTCATTACTTTTGTCCTTGAAAGGTCACATGCTCGTAACAATTTCCTTTTATTTCTTGTCAGGCACAGGGAGGCACGAGATGACTTCTTGGTCTAGCATAGAGTCCGTGTTCTCCTTCCTGGAGCAGTCCCTGAACAAGAGAAGATCGACCGGCGAACTCTGACCTCGCACGCCCGTTTGTTGCTAAGGGACGCGAGGACGCTGTCCAGACGAGAGAACGAGACATATCTCAAGTGTGATACTCGTGTACTCGAGTGCGCCATCGGCTATAAATTTCATAGTATGAGTTTTCTCGTGGAAATATTTTTCTCTAGTTATTAATTCAGTTCGTTCGTCAGTTGGAACAGACGTAATATTTCGCGTCTTTTCTGAGAAGCTTTTCTATGATTTTCTGATTTAAAATTTTCGAATTTGACTCTTAGTTGTTGTTATTGAAAAAAGTGAGGTTGAATAAAAATTAAATACTTCTTAAAAGTCCAATTAATACGATTTTTTTATGCCTCCGCAATTTGTTCGGAATCCATCTTATTTCGAATTAGGTCATTATTTTGGAAATTAAAATCTCTTCTTTCTCTTATATTTTCGGAGTTTTAAAAGATATCTTTGTTTATCATTTTTTGCTGTATATGTCTCATAGATGTTATCTAAAATAATTTAAACGATGCCGCGTATTATGTTATGCAAGAGCACAATTTCTCAAGAATCTGACTGATTTTTACTGTTTCGCATAGCATTAAATTTAGACGAAGCAACCGTTTGCTCGTTTGAACTAAGTTCCTTAAACTAAACAGCGATTGTTGTCCACGAGCTCGTGAATGCTGGATTTTTTATAATTAAAGGTGTCTTAATTATTTTTAAAAAGTTTCAAATGTTAATAAACTATTTTCTTGTCAGTAATTAAATAAAATATTTGAAATTTTATACCCCTTGAAATGATTGTTCTATTCCAGCAGTATGTTGGAGATGAAGTGAAGTCAGTGGTGACGCCGGCCAGGACATTATTGGTATGAAACGAATTTGAGCTCTTTTTGACATGTCTGCTGCTTGGCTCGCCTTTCGATTTCGTCGGGATTTGGATTTCCATCTGATATTAAGGTTTCACTTTTTTATCCTTCATTATAGTAAAGTAGCAGTGGCGGATTAAGACCCTCCGGGGCCCATAGGCACAGGCAATTTGTGAGCCGCCCTTGTAGTTTGTGATGGTATAAAGAAAAGTAGGATAGACTATAAAACGTTTTATTGACAAAATAATGCTCTCATTTTTTCTTTTTCAAAGAACACAAATATAAGCCTCACAAATCCACCTTCCGAACTTTTGAGGCAGAAAATTTCTGTATCAATACAGAAAAATCTTTTTTTTTTAACAAAAAACGTCACACAAGGTAGTGCACAGATCAAATGAACTTCACCGGTTAGATTCATTGGCATAGGGTTTTCTCAAGGGGGGGTTCTGAAATATTTGGCAAGCACAAAAGCTGTATGCAACATATCAATGTTTCATATTTCATTATTAATTATATTTATGTTATAAACAAAGGGGAAACCGTCTCCTATTACTCTGACGGCCCCCATGAACGCAAATTTAAAAGTAACTGTGAACCTCCCTCCACCTCCCTTCTCCGTGTGTGCGCCACTACCATGGAGATTCGCGCTTCTTTACTTGGTCGTTATTTTCTCAGAGGTCATGTGAAGATCGGTCTTCGGAGAATGGCGGAATTCGTTTCTCAGGGTCCAAATTCTACCTGGTGTCCAATTGACATTTTATGATCCATTCATATCGTATTTTCCTCAGCTGCTTTGATGATTTCGATTGAGCACTCAATATGTTACAGAACATCGCTTCCCAGTTAGCCTTCCAACTCAGAGAGTGGGAAGAGCAACAGCGATGCCCAGTATCCTCTGATGTGCATGTAGAAGAATCTTCACTATTCTCTCGAAACTCTAAGGATGAAAATATTGGGCAGTGCTCATTTTTATGTTGTGGAATTATTTGGTATGATCCAGCTTATTAGATATTAAACTGCATCTTTACTCAGTATTTTATAACCTTATAATTTATTAATCACAAAGCTTTATATTAAGATTACTTCGTCTATCTATGAGGGATATCTGTCCGACACATATGTATGTATTGCTTTCTATCAGAGGCACCTTTTAAATTCCTCCTTGACTATGTTGTGTGATTATGGGATACACTTAGTCCAGTCTGTCACATATCCAAAAGCTGAAGGAACTCATCACAAGCAGGGTAGCAAGTTTAAAATTTCAGGAGCCTTACTACGTTGTTTTAGGATGTTTGAATGTCTGATATTATAAAAAAAAGTTAATGTCTCATTGGAATGGGGATTTTTTTCATTATTTTAAAATTGCTCTAAAAGATTATTAGTAGTGATTTGTTGGATAAGATTTGAAAATGAAGTACATGCTCGTATATGAGGAATTTCGAAAACAATTCTTCATTGTGTGTAAATTAAAGCGTTAGCTAATAAGAAGTCGTAGACGCTAGCATTCATTTTACTTTTGAAATGAAATGGGATCAGCTATGATCGAGAACACTAAAATGGCGTGTCAATATTTCAAACATGTTCGGATGCCACTTTTATTAACTGGTTCATAAGAATTGTTTAACACTCGATTTTTAAAACTTATATAAACAGAAGACAAATTTGCAGGTTGTATGTGATTCGTTATGCCGTCTATTATGCTGCCAAAGAATTTTTGGGAGGAATCGGTCGGCAGCAGGGGATGCCTTCAAAATTTTCTGAGCAATTAATTATAGATAGAAAGTTTTAAAAATTCTCTATTTGTGTAACCTTTAATGCAACCTATAAAGCTGCAGAAGAAAGATTTTTGAAATTAGTTATGAATTGAATAGTTATGAATTGAAATTAGAAATTTTAAAGCGTGTTGAGAAAGTTGAAAGCCATACTGAAATCGCACGATCGTTGGAAATGTGTCTTTCAACTACATGTTAGCACTTATGTGAAACAGAAGGAGAAAATTCTGGAACGTGATAAATTCAGGTAATTTGATAACAACAATAAACAGTTCCCCACCCAATAGCTCCACTTCTTCCAACTAAAATCTTCCAACTTCTCAATTAATAAACCAAGTCCAATAAGCGCAGTTGAAAAAGATTTAAGGTATGAAAATATTTTTAATTTTATAGCTTCTTTATTCTTAAGTTATTTTGTGCTCTTTTAATAACGTTTATTTTAATTTCGCTGCGATAAATAGTTGTATGTATATATAGATGTATGCAGGTATGCTATCCAGCACGTGCGAGTCGTTTGTTACTAATATCTATTTGAAAACGATTAAAATGCTTCGGTTATGTCCTTTTACAATTCGAAAAAATAATATGTTATGGTATTTTACTTACGAAATAGTTAAGGTTACAGTATTCAGATGATGAAAGAAGATTCAAATCGTTATGTAATAACTACTTACGTCTCTGTGTGTAAAGATTGACGTTGCCACAACAATATTTTCGAAGTTTAAACAAAAGCGCGAAGCGAATAACGCTATTCTTACGTCTATTTGAAGGCTTAATCGACGCTAGTTGAATCGGAGGCAACAATGAGAGTTTGGAAAGAGTGCAAAAAATCCACAAAATTTCGAAAAAGAATGCGTATTCCTGAAAACTTCGACCGTGTAGCATCTAAACATAGCAAGAATAAGATAGTACTATGGTGCTCCGCCCCCTGTTCGCTACGCTAACCATATCCCGCTTAGCTCGATATAGTTATACTAGCATAATAGCCTGTCAATATGACGGGATATCTTTAGTTAACCTTAAAATAGTTGCCTCCCTTCCCCCTCTCTCTCTCCTCCTCCCTTCCATTCCACCCTGTCCTCCCTCTCCCTCACTCCCTCTCTCTCCCTCCCTCTCTCTCTCTTTTAAATGTAAGAAGAGACTATTAGTCTCAATTTCGCCCTCAGTAAAGTCGTTTGTCTCCCTCCCTCCATCTCTCCCTCCATCTCTCTCTCCATCTCTCTATCCATCTCTCCCTCTCTTTCCCTCCCTTTCACTCCCTCCCCTCCTCCCTCCCTCTCCCTACCTCTCCCTCCCCCTCCCTCCCCCCTCCCCCTCCCTCCCTCCCCCTCACTCCCTCCCCCTCACTCCCTCCCCCTCACTCCCTCCCCCTCACTCCCTCCCCCTCACTCCCTCCCCCTCATTCTCTCCACCTCCTCCCCCATCCTCTCCACCTCCTCCCTCATCCATTCTCTCTCTACCTCCCTCCCTCTCTACCCCTCCGTTACCATCCCTCTCTCTCTCCCTCCCTATCTCTTATTAAAAGCATTCAAAGTCGCTTACACCCATAAGGATTGATATAAAATAGGATTTTGAGGTCTAACAATATAATTGGTATATTAATAACTACCAAAAATATATTTTGATTGAATGCGTTCAGTATTAGCTAACTGACAAAACATTTTCAAGTGGTCTAATTAAATTTCGCTGTCGGTCATCTTGCGTTTCTCACAGATCAGTGTTTTTATATGTATAATGCGTGGGCCTATTGGCGTTAATAAACTTAAAAAATGTAGAATATAATCATTTTACTTATAAAAAGGGTAAGATTCCACCATGTACACTATCAAAGAATATTCAGTTGTTTTGATCAATCGTTTAAAATGCTTCCTACATGCAGTTTCCTAAATAATTATCAGTTACAACGATAATTTCGATGCTTAAACAAAAGTTCGATGCGAATAACGCTTTTTTTCGTCTATTTGAAGGCTTAATCGACGATAATTAAATCGGAGGTAACAATGAGAGTCGCCTTTGCAACGTCCGGAAAGAGTGCGAAAATCCACAAATTTCAAAAAAGAATGCGTATTTGTGAAGATTTCGACCTTGTAACGTGTAAACATTGCAAGAATAACATAGAATAGAGTTTTAGCCGTCGAAAAAAGCGAAAACGAAGAAAATCGGTTCATATTTAGGTATAGTGTCCTGGGTTGCCACCTCTCCGGGTTTTGGGACTAGTCTCCGGGTTAAGGCCCACAAATTTTGTTTTCGTATGTATCTCTGTTAAAAATAAAGATGTCTTGATATTTAATTACACTATGCCGAGACTTGTAGATAACAATTACTTGAAGTTTTCTGTCAGTGTATGCATATTTCAATTTTCTGCAAATTATTTCGTCATTGGCTGCATGCATTGACAAGCGGGTGGCCTAAATTATAGAGTGCCTTCTGATTGATCAGTTTTATTCTTGCAACTCCCGCCTCCCAGTATTGCTATTTATATTCATATTGTTTTGCATTTCATTCATTTCCACACCCTCCTTATTAGTAGTTTATTTGTCTTCTCATAGAGCAATGTATCGGTGTGAAAAACCTTACATGCAAGCGAGGATGTGGGAGGATTTTTGTTTTGTTTCTTCAATATGAATGCGATATTAGTTTGGTCCATACCAATAAGCAATATGGCATCGTGGTCGTTTTATGACAGTATGACAGCAGAAAGAAGTGGCAGTCAAACCCGCGGTCTCGTAAAACCTCGGGTTCAGGGAGCCAGGAAAAGAATGACCCCAAACGAATAGTGGCCCAAGCCAGGGCACAGACCTTGAGGGTGAAAATAGTGAATTTTACGACATGATAACATACTGCATTGTAATTTTTCCTTTTCAAAAGGATTCGTCGCGAACCAGAAGATGCCATATGATACCGAAAAATCCTAGATAAATATTTATTATAATTCCATTAAAGGAGGGGTCGATACTATAGATCAGATGACAAGGAAGTACATATACTACAAAGAGATGCACGAGGAGATGGCCGCTTTCGATGTTCCATACTTTTACTGGAAAATCCACCATGACATGCTCACAGTGTGTGCTCACATGTGTGTGGAAAGCACAGTATGAAGCGTGTTGTTTAAATTGTTGTGTCAGATGTAGCAGATTAAATTGTTTTTCTAATAAATTTGTTATTATTTCTGTAAATACAGTCTTACTGCGAAATTAATGTGATCTTATTGTCGGAAAAAGTCACGAATTTTCTATCACTCCGCACGAAATATATTTTTCCACGTAATTCACCTATGTAAATGGCTGTCTAACAAAAAACGAATATGGCGGCTCGAACGTCGGATTAATGAACGTCCGATTTTCACTGCAAGTACGAATTTCCGCGTGTTTCATGCCTTAACTTATGCATCAAAACGTAAAAAAAACGCTATTCCGTTGACTCGTTCTTGTAGGAGCGGAAAGGTCGCTTGTCTCGGCACCTGTGAGCTTGTCGGCCGGCGTCTTCTTCCCGACCTGACTCGAACTCAGCTGTAGGCATAACCGCGCTCTGTGTATCACTCCCTCCTTAATTTTAAGCTTAACACACGAATAAACATTGACGTAAACGAGTCAATAATTAACTTGGAAGCGAAGAAAAAATATAATTACACAGTGAATCGCATATTCTTCCGATTAATAACGGCGGATGCAACCATCCAAACCGAATCGTGGCTGAACAGCCACTAACCCTCTAGATCACTTGTTTTCGACCGATCACGTCGCGACGTGTCCTTAGAGTTAGCAATACCCAGAGCGCTTATCTCGACAAATCAGACACCCTCAAAAAGATACTCTCCACAGCGAACAGTGAAAAGCAGAAGCTAATATTACGGAAGATATCAATTTCTTGAAGCGACTTGTGCATTGTGTCCAACAATAAATAAAATATCTTAAAAGTACTTCTTTCTTCGTTTACTTTTGGCAAATTGGTTGATAATTTCTGCACAATCAATATTTTTAAATAATTCTGATTCAGTTGATAATATGCTTAAATTATTAATTTGGCATTCTCCTAAAGATGAAAGCAGATAGTTTTTTAGTCTTCTTAGCGTCGAAAAAGATCTTTCACCATTACAATTTGTAGCAGCAATACTTAAAAAATGCGCAAAGCAGTAGCAACATTAGGAAATGTAGATTCAATACTTGAATCTATTATTGTCCTCAAACTAAGTTCTGCTTTAGATGTAATTTCATCGTCATCGTTAGGCGGCGCTGCAATAGCGCCGTCGCCGAATGACACGGATGTTTATGTCTGTACTATTGTTCGTACGAATATCTAATCTAACACAGTCAATGAAAAAATGTGACGAAGCAGAGGTTATATGTAAGGAAGTTAGTGTCTCATAGCCCATTTAGCCCAATGGTTAAGGCAGCACTGCTTAAGCCTAACGAAGGTAAACCGCAAAACTAGATATTTCTGTACAAAAGGACAGGTTACCACGACTGTCGGGTTGAGTAATTAATTGATTTTGATAAAAAAAATTTAAGACTCACTTATGTGGTTCTTAATCCATCTTCTCCAATTCGCCTATTCTTTTTCTTTCGATTCACTGGAATGGAACTTTCTTTCTACTTTACGATCCATTCTAAAGAAGGACAAAACTCCTAATGTGTGGATTGCGGAGAATGTTGAAAATAACAACACGATTCAATCTGTGTAAGTACATGTACATCGCAATTGCATTCACGTAAATTTAATACGTATTTAATACAGTAATACTGCAGACTACCTTTCGTTGTAAAGACTTACATCGGACTATAGTCGCTCCACCATCTAAAGTCTCTTGGCCTTGAAAACGCCAGTTAGCAGCAGCCAATAGGAGACGGTTTGTTTGGGAAGGTAGTGGGGGGGAAACCAGTCTCACTCCTGCTCTCGAAGAGATCACATCGGGATGCGTTGCCATTAGAAATTGCGTAGTATATCAGCTGAAGGCGAAAATCCGCAAGAGCTGGCAACGCGCACCTATATCTGCTCTCCCGCACGAAAGTTGAGAGGGGTGATGGAAGGGGAAACGTTCGTGATTGGCTACTTGCTCTAAGTAGGCCAAGAGCCTTCAGATGGTGAAACGACTATAGCCACAGGGCACGAGAAAGATTCCTGGGAACAGAGAAACAATTATCACACGGTATGTAGGTCCAGATTGCCATCTCAAGTGGTATGGATATTTGTACAAACAGACGTAGCTTATACTCGTTTCGTCTCGTGGATATGTGCATTCTATATGAGTGAACCTTTATATCATCATGTTTTGGCATCGAGAAATGCTTATGGAAAGAAATCACATGGCCCGAGAATTTTCCAATGTAAACCTGAACCTTCGTTAAGCCCTCGTAAATTCGCCAGACCTTCACTTCTCCTCGGAGTCTCTGAAGTATAGCTATTATGATTCTGTCCAGTATACAGTGTGCGACGAGTGAAATTTTTGAATGCTGCCGTCCTACAGAGTACGTACTTTCAGAAAACCCCTAACATTTCCGATTGCCCAAAATATTTATGAATTACAGGGAAGTAGCCACATATTCACTACCTGAAGCATGTAATAGATGGTGAGCCTCTTGAGAAATAAAAGGTTATGACAATATATACTTTTTGAGCTTAAATTACAAAGATGCGAAGTTTAAAAATATATATATTTTATTTGTGGAGAGGCGGCGCCGGGCGCCCTAGGGCTGCAGCCCATTTAGCCCATGTAGTTAAGGTGCCCCTGGCAACAGTGAAGAAGTAACCATGCAAGAAAGTTCAACTGGAATTAAGACATTCTTGTTTGATTTTCTCGATAACGGCTACTCCTACGATAAAAATATATAGGAAAGGAAATACTCTCCTTTACCAGTTCTACAACTATTATTTGAAAAATATTTTGATATGAGCAATATTTTACGAGATATGACGAAAATTTCATTTTTTGTCACCAGTAAAGTGGTACCTCTGATTGTCGTACGTGATTCATTTTTGCGATTTTCTCATTATCTTCGATTGTAAGTCCTTAATATCAAATTTCATGACAATCCGTTCCGTAGAAGCCGAGAACGAACATGCGGACGAACGGACAGACCGACGATGATAGGCGCTCACGCTGGAAGCGAAACGCGCCTAAAAATCCTTGCATTCTGAAAAACTCCACGTGTTTGAATCTTACACATGAGAACAGCGAAATTATGGTGTAGATCAGGGGTGGGCAAACTTTTCTGCATGGCGGGCCGCATCGGTGTTTACGAATTCTTCAGCGAGTCATATTGAAAGATGCTAATGCTTAGGCGGGCCAGATTAGAGTTTAAATCTGAATTTGCTTAGATACTTAGGCATCATACGTAAGTGAAAAACAAGCTCAAACAAGGATTGTAGGGCTAATTTTTAAAACTAAAGGTTTTATTTTCATAATTTTAGTAAAAGTAATATAAAATTGTTAAATTTTACAGATTGCTTTTTCACCAAAGCTTTGCGGGGCACGTTAAATGCTCTCGAGGGCCACATATGGCCCGCGGGCCACGGTTTGCCCACCCCTGGTATAGATCATAGGTGTTCAAACTGCGTTCCGCGGAACCCAAGGGTTGTTCCGCAGAAGCTAATCCCGACTCGTTCTTCCTTATCTTATTTACAGCAGGAAACTTGTAAACTGTATAATGTAGGATACATAAATTATGTAAATAACAGTTACAGTGATAAGTAAATAAATTCTATTGCGATTTGGTTTACCACCTCTTAGTTACGGTTCCGCGAGAAAAAATATTTGAATAAAAGGGTTCTGGTGCTTCAAAACGTTGGAGAACCCCTGGTATACAGTACAGAGAGATATGTTTTGACGTCGAATAAAGCGAAAATGAAGAAAATCAGTCCATATTTACGCATTTTGATGAATGAAGGAAAAAAACCTTGCACAAGTCGATAGGGAGAGGGTTGTGAACGGAAGGACTGGAGAATTACTATATGACTAGGGTAATTGCCCGTCAAATATGACGGGTATGCCTGAATTAAGTATCGCGTTAAAATAAAATAAAAATTAAAAGCAAACTTTTATGTGCACTAAAGCGTAAAAAATTAATGCATATAAAATCCACACAACCGAATGTTCCAGAAGGTAATATTAGTCATGGGCATCTAAAAGTTCTTTGCTAATATAGAGTATATGTTAATGTAGATTTATTCTTTAAACATTCTAAATCTATAAGAATTTGTTATATAAATATAAATAACCTAATCTACAATAATAGCTATTCAGATTGTAGTGAACTTCCATATATTCGTTTTCTTGAATCTGTTGCTTGTCAATCGATTTACTGTCGCATCTGGTGACTCATTAGCTCTATGCCCTGCTTTTCGTTTGTTCTGATCTTTCAAATTTTTACTTTCTCCATACGTAGTAATGGGAAAGTATTGTGTTCACGAAAAAAATCGACTTCGAGATTTCAACGGAAATACACGTTTTGAAGTCCCTAGAACACGTTTAGACTATTTTCGGAATGATGTCTGTGTGTATGTGATTGCGGGCGCTCTAACTTGAAAAGTACTTGCCATATCGTTACCGAATTTCATATATAACACTTTGGTATGAGCACAAAGAACTGATTAGTTTTTGGACAATAACGGTTAACCGGTAGTCGAGGTTTATTCGGAACCCGATTCGGTTTTTGAGATATTTCTCCGTTAAAAAACATCATTATTGTATATACAATTCTATACAAAGTTTATAGAGAATGTAATTTCCTACAACTTTCATTTGAAACAATTTTCCATAGCAGTTATTGTTTAGGAATTATTTATAAATAATCGGTTTTTTTCGTTTTCCGTCAAATATCTCCTTAAAAACGTCGTTATTGGTAATCTTCGTGAGGACCAAAGTTGTAGAGAATAATATTTCTTCCAAGTTTTGTTTGAAACAAATTTTCGTAGAACCGTCCATTTCGGAGATATTTTGCTTTTTCTAGTATACAGCACCACCACCATGTAGCGGTGAATTCTTTAAACATATTCAAAATATACGTAATTTACGGCAATAAGGACGACTGTATTCTTTTACGATAGGAAATAATAATTTTGCCTTATAATGCTATTCATAATAATTTAAATAACTCTGCCCCAAATATGGAGAAAGTCATGTGTTGGCCACATCTGATTTTTTTCTATCCGGTTCCGTTTCTCTTCTTATAGCTTCAGCAGTATTTTTCAGTTGGCGAGATCTCCAATGAGTTTGTGCCCTCTGTCAAGTCTTCTTTCCCTTGAGTTTCATTAATTTTCATGATTATGAACTCTATTAATTATAGGATAACGGTAAATAATACGTTACTTGTGGCTATTGTTGTTCATAATTGGTTTTATATATGGGATTATTCATGCTTAGCGTTTAAAATTGTTAATCCCATATATTAGCAGCACTGATGGAAGTATTCTTTGTATTGCATTGTAGATTTCTCGAGATATTATTAATTTCGATAGGTATTTCCTTTCGACTCCAGGAGATAGTTTCTTTTTCTCATAAGATAATACGTATAAATCGACTTTTTTTATTGCAAAAATTATTTCGATAACATTAAAAAATTTCTCAAAAATACGATTTTGTTACGAAACTTATACGGAGAAAATTATAAAGATTAATTTCCATATCGTAGAAATTCAAATATCTTCCGAAAATCTCAAAAGATTGAATACGATTTTTTCGCATTTTTTATAAATTTCTTAAGCATTAGAATCGCGCCAACAATAGGCTTTAACAATTGCAGTTGCTATAGCGTTGAATTGAATAAATGCGTAAAAATCACGAAAAGATAGTTAAGAAACTTAATTTTCGGCCTTTTTCGAATGAAATTTTAATTTCTGCGATATGGAAATTAATTTCCATAGTTTTCTCGGCATAACTGTGAAAATCCTGCGTCTATATCTCATTTTTAAGATATTTTAAAATGCCAAAGAAAAAAAGGCTTGCTCGCTTCGTTTCAGCTCTACCCATGTTATTCAAATGGAGGAAAGATATGCTCTTGGAGTCAAACCCAGGACTACTATGTACACGTTTAGTAGTTTCAAATTGAAAAGTTGAAAAGTCAAGTGATTCCTGAAAGTTTGATCGTAAAATATTGAAAATCTTTTTAGTTATGGACGGTTTTCCATATAACGTGAACGGATTTTTTAGCTCATTATATGTAAGTATAAAGAGATGTTTACACGTAATTTTCCATTTTTCAGAAAGCTACTTTTTTTTCTTCGTTCATCTAAATACCTAAACATGAGCTGATTTTCTTCATTTTTGCTTTATGCGACCGTTAAAACTGTGTACTCTCTTATTTTTGCGATGTTTGCATGTTACACTGTCGAAGTTTACGTAAATACGCAATTTGTTTCGAAATTTTTTGGATTTTTAGTACTCTTTCCGGGCATTGCTAAGGCGACCATCAGTGTTACCTTCGATTCAATTAGCGTCAATGAAGCCCTCAAATAGACGAAAGAATTGCGTTATTCGCTTCGAACTTTTGGTTAATCAACGAAATTATCGTTGTAGCAAAGCCAGTGTTCAATATTAACAACTATACATTGCCTTTCCACGGGTTTCTTGCTTACAACACATAAAAGTAAACATTTCAGAAAGGCATAATTACGCAAGAAATGAAGCTGGATTTGGCGAAAGAGTTAAGAAATGAAATTATCGTTATATTTAACTGCAATACGCTTGGAAACATTGTTTACAAACAAATTTGGTTAAGTGCTAACAAAAGTTAAGTGAAAAAGTATTCTTTATAAGTGATTTTCAGTTTTTTGTAGATTAAAACGTTTTTGTTTATCTCGCATAGGATTTAGAATCGGCAGCGAAAGTAGATTCACTGAATCGTTGAAAATCAACGGACACTTACGTTAGTTATAAATAAACCGCAGTCATTAAAACGAGCTTCTTCATATTGCTCCAGCAAATGAAGCTCCCATTTTTTACTTATCGTAACGTTCTTTTATACAGACGGTGTCTTGTATGCGCATAAACGCGGCATATCAGAAATTAAAAGTTCTCGCTGCAAATTTAAACAAAACTGGTACTCTTTGTATATTCCATATTCTCAAAAATACTTTTTGGTCATTAACTTTCTCACAGCACAGGAAGTGATTCTTTCTAGAGCTGGCAATTTAGGCGAACTATCCAGATTCCGAAGAGCCGTTGTTTTTTTTTTGCCCACTCTTCGGAATGGGCGAAGTACTTGAATCGTGGGAAGTTCCGTAAATCGTAGTCCGTCGGAGGACGTTTTATGTGTTCCGGAGTCTCCCGGTTCCTCCATCCCCTCCTCCTCCTCCCTTTCACACGCCGCGAGGTGCGAATAAACTCGTAAATCAGGTCACGTTCGAGTGTGTTTGGATGCCGGGCCTCACGCCACTCTGTATCGTGAGCGATGACCACACTCGTGTAACTCAAACACGTGGTATCGTTGAGCCTCACACGCGTGGCGTGAAGAAAAAGTCGAAGACGCATGATCTGATGTTGTCCTGAACTCCCCTTAAGAGCGCGAGATTATGAAATTGCTTTAAATACCGCGAAACTTCCATTGTGCGACCATCGACGGTCCCCGAAGAAAATGGTCGTTGATAGAGGTAGTCGATGGGAAGTGTTTCACTGTACTTTCCTTCGATATATTCTCTGTTATATCATTTTTAATATACCTAAATAAATCCACAGTTTAGATTTGATTCTAACTTGGTTAATATTACTTTCTCCATATGCAGTATAGAATTATGGAATATTTATTTATAATCCAGTAAAATCATATGCAATTACACGAGATCGGAAACAATGCAAAACATTTAGACGACGAAAGACTTTCTCGTAAAAATACGTCAAATGTTCGCGTTAAAAACTAATTTGTGGATCGATTTGACGCGTATCCGAAAATCGAGAGTAGGAAAACGAATTTTCCTTCTTTTAGCCGTACTTTGGTTTCAAGTCCCGCATTCCTTAGATTCTAAGTAATTTTAAAATGGAAGTGGTTATTAATACGGTATGCTCGTACCCGTGTTAATAACATGGGGGAAAATGAAGTCTCTTGGAATCGAACCCATGACCTTATGATAGACGATAGTATGGTTAAAATGTGCGAGAGGTATATTCCAGTTTAGTGCGAAAAAGTCGTCGACATCATGTTTTCCGTTTTGGAGTTATTTGCGTTAAACTATTATTCACCATCAGAGGCACCAAACTTACCAATAAGAGAACCACTGGAGCGTCGAAGAAACACATTTACTAAACTATAAGTCGTAATTATATGCTCTCGCTGGCTTTTTGTTGCAAATGATGTCCTCTAACATGATCGCAGTGAAATTTTAGAACAAAGACGTCAACGAGCTTCAGATAGGTATTTCAAATCAGGTATTCTCAATGCCCCAAATTTTATAAATCCAACTGAATATTCACTTGGATCTTTAAATATCCAGTGTTCATATTGTAAAGCAGTTCGTTTCAAAAGTGAATAAAAACAATGTGTTGTCATAATGGAAAACTTTCTCCCGTTTCAAACTGTTCAGATATTGCTGATAATTTTCCAAGTGCATTTAAAAATCTTTTTATTGGAACTGATTTAAAATCTACAAATTTCAGGGAATTTATTCGCCGGTATAATAATGCAAACGCTTTTGCATCGATGGGCGCTAAAATTGAAGACATTCCCTGAAATGGGCCATTTTGCTTTAAAATGCATCACTGTTAGAATGAAATTGCAATGTGGCAAATGTCACTCCATCGTTTTCGTAAAAGAGTGGGCAGTGAAATAAAACTCTTTCGTTTACAAAACATGTATATATATATTTATATATCACTATTGTTTATTATTATCTTTATACACGTCAGTCGCCTCCTTTCGCTCCTTACCTCCCCGCTCCTCCCTCCCTCCCCCTCTCGCATACGTGAACAATTTATTTTTTTGTGGAGGTTGAGAGGTTTGAACAGAGAGGTGAAGACGGGAGTCTTCGCGCGGAGAGAAAGAGAAGAGGAAGACGCAGAAATGATCCATGAAGAGTACGCGTTCGTTTATTTTTTATTTACAAGAAAAAAAAAGAAACGGCGAAGATTCCGCTCTGTCGCCTTCATTTGTTTGACGAGGATGTTCCGATCCTCCGAAATAGATGGGCACGCATTCTCGTCCGCCGTCGCCTCTCCGTGGCGAAAGCTTCCAGGTCCACTCACACGCACGCACTCTACGAGGAACACAAGACACACACACACGCACTCAAAAGATGGCCTCCCCGTCAGCCACGAGAAGTCGTCTCCTTCTGCCGCGTACCTTCTCATTCCGCGACCGCCTTCCACGAGGGCCCGGGAGGGGCGGGCGGGGGCTAGCTGCCGTGGTCGAAGGGTCCGACCCCCGGGGCGGTGCACCGCCTCCACGGGGAAGTAGATGGCGGCGAGGAAGAGGATGCCGGGTGGTGGAATAGCGAAGGTCCGCCACCCACGCCCCCCGCCCCTCCCTCCATGCCGCAAACGCCGCCCGCCGCGGCCACTGGCCCCGCCTCAACCGGAGTGGCGCCGACCGGAGGGGGCAGGATCGCCGGGTGCGGTCTCCGGAGGTGCAGGAAGGGTGCAGCGGCGGCGGGGGCCGTATCTCAGGCGGAGGCCAGCTGCCGCCACACCGAGTGTCACATGGATGACATGTACGGCCAGCTGAAGCTGCTCCCGCTGAGGAGCATGTCTCGTATCAGAGTCTCTATCGGTGTCTTGCCCACCAATCTCACGAAGAAGAGCTGCTCGATGACCTGCGATGACACGGTGCGAAGGGATGGCAGGCGCAAAAGCAACTTGCCGAAGCGGGTGGGCTGGTTAGGGTACTGGGTTCGGCAGTACTCTTCCAAGGCGCACTGGGACTTCTCCTGGAGGCTCTCGATGTGCGCCACGTCGGATAAACCGCAAGCGTCTGCAAAAATGGGAAGATTAGGAAGATGAGTATTGAGAAGAAGGAGTCTGCCGTGCACGAAAATACGGAGGAAATGAAATGCCCTTTGACAATTTAAAGAATCGACGTCTCCGATTAGCAAAAAAATATTGCTGGATTTGGAAAACAAAATTTTTTAATTGTAAACATTTAGAACTATGGGAGTTTCACTGTCGAAGCAAAGCTATTGTTTAGAAACTTGATTTTAAAATTTTGCGGAAAGTTGGGTGGGTTACATATTTGATTTCTGTCCACGGGACGAGAAACCTCTGCATTCTCCAGAAACGAAACAAATAAGATGAAATAATTAACGCATCGTAATTTATCGTTACGGTTCAAATAACATAAGTCGCCGAAAGACTATAGTCTCCTCCCAGAGGTCACTCAATTCTTACAAAAGCTCCTTTCTCATCCTAAGGTAAGCATTTTTAATGCACAAAGCTATTGAATTTTGATCTTGGAATCAGCTGAAAGCTTTAATCAATATTAAATAGAAAGGATTCAGACGCATTCCTTATCGTTCATAATGAATCGTTTTAAAAGAGTAAGAATCGAGAATGAATTGTCACCTTGAAGATACGTCCTGCAAGTGCAGAGTAATTGCCATTGGAATGGATATCATTGCGAATATATACGCCCGCGTACGAATATAGATTTTCACTTTCCCGGAAAGCAGGACGCAAATAAGACCTTTCACCGCTCGCATCCCACACAAGGCCTGGATTCGGCCACAATTCGCACTCATCAACACGCCTTTCCATTCTCACAACCCTCTCTCTCTCCACTTTTCTCCCTCCGACCCTCTTCCCCTTCCTTCCTCCAATCTCTCTGGCTACTCTACTTTCCTCGCAATCACGGGGGCCAAAATTTTGCGCTCAGGAGCTGTAAGCCGGGGTCGGAGGGGGGGAGATAGGGTGGGGGGGTCATCCCCTCAGTCATGCATATTCAATTGACCGTGGCGGCGGTGGTGGTCCAGGAGGAGAGAGAAAGGGGGAGGGAAGGAGGGGAGGGGGCGGCGGGGTAGATAGCCAAAGGGGAGGTAAAGTTCTTTTCAGGCGTCGCCATGGTGACAGCCCCTGTCATCATCATCCGCTTAATCAATCACTCAGGGGCAGACTTGAATCAAGCGGCGAGAGAGAAGGGGGGGGGGAGGGGAGGCGGGAGGGGCAGAAGAGAAGATACAAGTCGTCCCCGGGTAAGGGGGCGGAGTTAAAAGGGGGAGGTTATACGGTTTACGTCCCCAGACCGAGAGAGAGAGAGAAATTTTGGATTCGCTACTCTCGCTAGATGGATGGATGAGTTTTAGAGGTGTAGTTGCTCAAATATTTCAGAGCGACGCAAGGATTTCGACTTTCTTCGACGGTGCGTACGTGATTCCGTAATGGGCGCTATTCGCGAGATCACCTTAGAGATATATCGTTCTTCCCGCGAGAATTAAATGCGTTCAATATAGTAACACACCAAAATCCCGTTTTTACGGTGTGGGTTCGAACTGAGTTCAGGCCGTATAAAAGGCTTTTCTGTAAAACCGGTATTGGATTATATAACCATAGAATTATTGTGAAATACGCAGAAATGTGAATAACCTTGGATGGTAACGAATGTTCGATTGCTATGATAGATTTTAACAATCAATTAAGAATTTTAAAAAAATTGAAAAATAAAAAAAAATTTGCAAAAATAACTTACTTTAATCGCTGTCTTAAAGCGATTCAGTTATTTGATGTCAAAGTTGTTCTTTGTCGTCAGACATACTCTCAGGAAATACAATTTTCGTATAAAATTTTAAATTCGCAGATGCTTTTATACCTAGAAGTCATCCACCCCAGCGCGAGAAATGAAAATACTTTCCCAAAGGAACCATTACTCTAAATTCTACTGGTTACGAGTTATCAATTATTTTACGAAAAACTTCCAAATTTTAACTAATACAAGTGAACATTGTAAAGGTATAATATGACATAAGTTCAATTTCTTGCTACTAAAGGCAGGACCCTCGATTCAGGGCAACCAATCAAAACGCTCCGAGGCCCACCGGCAGAGACCCGACACCAAATAAATTTTTGGAAAATTTGAACTTTCACGGTTTAATTTCCAGGTGAGATACGAAATTTATTATGGTCTAAGAACCATTTTCGAGCCGTAAGCAATCAATGCAACATTCACTTCGATTCGTTAAAGAGATCTGAGGGAACAAAAAAATGGTACCCCAAAATATATAAATATATTTATATTGGATGAACGCATATAAAAGATTTTATAAAAACCACAGCACATAAAATAATACTACATTATTGCACGAGTATTTTATGTTTAAATGCCAATTTTGAATAGGGAGCTAAATTATAGTTACACCATCTAGTTTATTTTTCATTCCATAAAATCGGCATTTCCGGGAAAACGGTATGACGTAAAAATTGGATTTTGGTATAATATACCACCGCCTGACGTGGAAATGGATCGCGGGAGAAATAAAACGCATTTCGTCTTTTCCGCAATTAAATTCTGTTTTTAGAAATCTTTTTTTTATGGACTAGACGGGGTGAAAAGGCTCGCTGGGATACATTGCGGAAGGGAATTGAACCCTTGGCCTTGACATGGAGGGCAGCCATTCAGTCGCACCATTGCTGGCTATCGAATTGACGCGGGAGGTGGGTGGGGTGGGGGAGAGGAGGAGGAGAGGGGGAGGGAGAGAGAGAGGATACACAATGGGCGATCGTGGTGTGTACATATTTCTAGAGGGCAGCATGCGCGTGCGCCTGCAGGAGAGGCAGATAAGGGGTTACGTGCGAAAAGCGTGTGTGAGAGGAGGGAGAGGCTGGTGGGAGAGGGAGAATATAGAGGGAGATGGGAATGGGGGGGAGAGAATGTGGGGATGGAGGAAAGGAACTCCCGGAGCGGTTTAATTAGCGGCATGGCATTACCATATCGCATCTCATCCAGCGAGAGATGCTCTCTCCCTCCTCCCCCTTCCACTTCTTCCGCCCTTTACTCCTCGACCCCTCAAACACTCGGCAGACTCCCTTTACCTCGCTCTCTCTTCCTCCAAACCCTGTATCCTTCGCTGCTGTGACCTCCCACCTCTTAAACTCTAACCGAGCAATCCCTCTCTCCGTTTGACCCCTCCGCTCTCATTTCCTCTCTCCTCTCCTCCCTCCTTTTTTTCTTGCGATTTCTTGCTCATCCCTTCAAAATGCGCAGCTTCTTTTCAGGTTGCCCTTTTTAGAAAACCCTTACATTTCGATGTTTTCATAATGCGCCGCTATCACCTCGAGAACATACGCGGTGAGAACGTTTCGCTCACGTGTTCAAACTCTCTGAGGAAAGCTGTTTTTCTCTCTGTTTCTATGTAAGAATTTCCAAGAATTGCATCGTCATTGCAGGAATTATCTATATTCTTCGGATACCTCGAAAGGTGGAAACATATCGACAAGTCGAATTAATTTTACTTATTGAATTTGACCAATATTCATCACAATATTCACACTCCAATTTATTAAAATGTATACGTAAAATGACAAATTCTTTCATGGACGTGCATGAATTCAGTCGTGTGTCGAACGACTTTCCTGTGTTAATGCGAAATGTACAATATTCTATTGCCTTTTAGTTGATAATATCAGTTTCTTTCATAAAAAATCGAAATATATTCGCCGGAATGTAGCAAAATTGGTTAAGTGAAGTATACTAAATCTTGGCTGGGATGTCCAACTTGTTTCAAAGACGCATCGAAATGTTGTTTAGCGAAATTAATATTTCGCTTGGTCCAGAATGTATTCCGCCGCTTTGTAACATCGACTTCTTAATGTAAGATGCGAACACATCCCCAGTATAAATAATTTATCCGGTACTTTCTCAAAGTCCTGGCGATGCCGAAATCGCGCCCTGTCAGGACCAATCTTTATCGCGCCCCATCCCTCCGCCACCACGGAGGAATAAACTGCGGGGGAGGGGGGGAGGGGGAGGGGGGAGGCGAGAGAAGGGAAGGGAGAGAAAGTGATTGATTCGTTTTTTTCTGTTACGGCCATCGTGGAGTGAGTGGGGGATTGTCGTGTAAGGGAAAGGATTGAGCGGGAGTGTGGGGGGAGCGGAAGTGGCGGAGAAGAAGGAGGGGAGCTCGTCTTAGAAGTCAGGGAGAGCACTTGTTGATTCGTTTTTTAATTTTTTTTCGGGAACGAAAGAAAGGGGCCCCAACGAAAAGCGGGCAGCTCTTTGAAAACGTTAAGGGACTCCTCTCCTCCGAGACTCCAGGAGCCTTGTAGAGCGTAGCGAAGCGAGTTGTCACGCACGGCCGTGCAAGTGATCGAGAGGGAATGCCTCCGAAATGGGTTTCCAGGGTACGGTAGTCCCGATCCTGCCGGATCGAGGGCGCGTGCATCGGCCGCGTTGAGAAGCGGAGTGTGACCGCTCACCGATTGAGGTCCACCGCTCCTCGAACCTTCGAAAGGAGACCGATTGACCGACTACATGCCCACTAAAGACGACGATGCATCGTAGCCATTGTTGCTTTTTCTACTTTTCGGTTTCCCCAATCCAAGGCCTATCGATTCATCTTCTTATAACCATCTCCTTCTTTGAAGACATTCTCTTCCTACCTCTTTGTCTCTGTCCTAGCATCCTTCCTACCAAGACTTCTTTCATCAGGTGGTCGCCTCTTAAAATTTAACCTAACCACTTCTTCTCTTTCCCTGATTACTCTATCTTAAACTTCTTCTTTTGTTTTTATATAATTCCGACAATTTTTCTTTAATCTACGCCACACCAATCCCTAAAAGGCCTTAACCTTCTCACATCTTCTTTTCTCATAGTCCAACACAAGTAGCGGGGCAGCGAAACCCTGCTGCATTGCTTCTTTAGATGCCGTATCGAGTTTAAAACATCAGTCACGAGTATAATGTAAAAATTAATGTGCATTTCGGCGTTGAGGTAAAAATGTTTCTTGTTTCGTTCTGTATCTGGTCATCGGATGAAGGGGAGATTTACTTAACGAAGACAGCGGTGACACATACCTAAATATGATCCTGACACTAGCTGTAAGAGAAACAAGGAAATAAATCTGTATGGAAGATGGAATGATAAGAGACGTGGTGTATTGGAGAGTAGGGAAGGTGTGTGGGAGGGCGGATCGAGAAGAGAACGGAGTGTTATTCCGCAGGTGCTTTGAATGGGCACATCCTCGCGTCAGAAGCAGGTGCGTTACTCCGAGGAATTTAGAGCGCGTGCTACATTGCACGTGGTTTTTTATACGCTTACGTTTGAGATGATGCATGGACTCGAAACAGAATCCAGCTATTAAGGGAGTTTTACTATATATCGGATATCGAATATAGGTATACGTCGAGAGTTTGTGTTATCATTGGCGGTCATAGAGATAGGCAAAGGGGGCGACCGCCCGAGACCCCACGCGTTAGGGGCCAAAAAATATGAACAAAGTTTTAGCGAGGAAGTGTCTCAAATTCCACGTAATTTTTAAAGTAAGCGAAGGTAATGGTTCATTGCATCTTCATCGGAGGAGCAACTTGCTTTTAGTCTAATTGTAAGAGGTCCCAAATGATATTGCGGCCATCGCTGGTCTTATTTTCCCTTTTGGTTAGAAAAATAAACTGTACCCATGTACCCTAATCAGAATGAATGTACTGGCAGGTGCCTATAAATGGCGGCAGTATACAATTGCAGGCGGATTTAGTGGTTGGTATAGTGCCTTTCAAAACAGAAATTAAATTTGTACAATTTTCCATAATAGTCCTATTCCATCAACCATGTCCGCTTTACCTAGCGATTACGTTACTTTGGTGATTCCTCCCCCATAATTGGCGCCACTGAAATCGTCTTTGACGAGTATGAAGGTCGCGCGGCGTGATTTCTGTTCGAGCACGGGAGTTCTTCGTGTCCGCGAGTTCGGCTCTGGCGCTCGGTTCCCATCTTTACCGAGTACCGTTTCGTGCTCGCCGGCGCATGGAGTCGGACGGTGTTGAGGTCGGCGACGATCCTGCTCTCTGGCGAGCAGGGCGCGCACTTTGGTGAGGCTACTGACCCTTAATGCACTCCTCCCACTCCCTCCCTCTCTCACCTCGTCCTCCCACCTCCGGCTGTTCCGCTCCGGGGCCCACTCCAGTCCGACCCAACCGGTTCCCCTCCCTCTCTCTTTCCTCCCTTCCTCTTTATCATTCCGGGGCCGCTGTCCCTTAGCCGTGGGGCGCTGCAGAGGTCGACACTGTGACCTGCTGTGGCCCTAGATCGCCAAGATGCTCGAGGGAGCGAGGGCTTGCTCGCAAGGATCTCTCTCGTGTAAAGGACGATATGGGAGACGAGAGAAAGCGATGTTCCGATGGTGCAGGCGTATCAAAATCGGTTCCCGAGTCGTGCGGAGCTGTTGAAAATGGTACCGAGATCATTTCAAAGACGTTCTTTGGGAGATATCATCGTACGCTGCGCATTCCGCGGCGCACCTGTTGTCATAACGCATGGGAACTTGACGAACTGCGCGACCGCGTGGTGACGTATTCCAGAGTTTTTATGCGGATGGGTCTCGATTATCCGTGTATAAAAGTTAATTTAGGCGTTTTTCTTAATGTGCTATGGGCTCTTCTTTCGCATATTTTCTAGGAATCTCTCTATTTCTTCCGGCATTAAAAAAAACTAAAATGTATTTCGATAGTGAATAGTGCGCTAAATTTGCCTAGAAACACTGTAGTCTGTATCAGAGGTCCATTTAATATGGCCAATAGATTGCATACGGCTAGTGCAGGCCCGAGGTACGGGCGAGCAGGGCGGTTGCCCGGGGCGCCCGAGCCTTGGGGGCGCTATACCGATCATATATATGTATTACTTGCAAGTGAATAAATATTGGATAACAATTTATACTACGGAACAGGCCATAATCTTCATTTTATCGATTTATTTATTTTTTCATTATCAATAATTTTTACATACCGATGAATAAATTAATATTTATTTCGAAAATATCTCAATAAGCATATAGGGAGAGGGGTCTGGAGTGCTATCTCGCCCGGGAGCCACAATTCCTCGAGCCGCCCCTGCATACGGCCAAGACGCACGCACTACTACAGATTCCTACCTAATGTTCAAAAATTAAAATTAGGATTTCTAACAAAAGTTGGATCAAAATTCTGTTTATATATAGGTAGTCTTTGGAGAAAGCTATTACGTATTACACGAACTTATTAAAGTAGACATTTAATTGAATCGAATTTTATATATTTAATTCTAAAATTCAAGAAACTATTAAATTATCATTATTAAATTGAATTTATAAAATGTTTCCCCTGCTGCCTCTTACTGTAAAGTTGGATAAAAGCATTATTTTTTAGATTTAGAGTATTCTATTCCTAAATACTCCATTATCCCTTTAATCCGTATTATGGAATTCAGATTTATTTAAATAAAGCGATAGTCTTAAATTTATTGTGAAAAATGACTGATAAAAACTGCCAAAATAATTATATTTATTGTTCGGAAAATACTCATCGTAATTACATTCTTCATTTTTTCAGGAGATTGCAAAAAAGAATTAAATTTTAAACAACAATTTCCCGGGAAAGACTAGTACCATATATCTGAGTTTTTAAAAAAGGTATTAACATAACGCTAACAACAAAAACCAATTCTTTACATATGTCAGTCCTCTCCCGCACCACCTCAAACTCGCGCGTCGCATTATGGTATTCGTCTCGTGATCTGCTCCGAATGGTTTTAAACCTCCGATGACGTCTGCGAGAGAAAATTCAGAACGCCGAAAAAACGAGCGTCGCATTCGCGGCTTAGTCGTCAGAATATTATTCCCAAGCGAGAGTCAGAAAATACTACCAATCGCCATAATTACCGCAACACAAAGCTATATCGTCGGCTTGTTTTAAGAGAAAACCACTGAAAGGATCGTCTTTTCTTCGTTTTTTTTGCTCCCACCCTCATATTATATCTCGAGAGGCTTACAATACGAGTTTACCGGGCATATACCGGGCTATTGCACCCGCGATGGCAGATGCGAATCGCATGCTTTTCGAGCGATGCATAAATACTCCTTGCTCCCAAAGGTACACTAGCGTAACCCTAGAAAAATAATCTTTTTATAAAATTGCACTAAGCGTATTCTGGGGTATAGAGAACCCCACCGCGGAAAATAGAAATTACATAGATTTTCTGAACGTTTTTACTTTATTATGCCTGTTTACCTTTATAAAGCATATTTGTGACTTGTAACATTGAAACGGTATAAAATAATAGCAAAAAGGACTAAAATAAAAAATATTTCCGAAAGGGTTTATATAACTCTGAAATTAATAAATATAGAAAAGAAAAACATAAGAAGTTACATAGCCCAACGTAAGGTATGAATAAATACCAATCGTATAAACGTACCAAAGTTATTTGCAATTATTTGTAATCTTTGCGAGGACTCTGTTCAGTAATAACCAACCTCGCCAGGTAATCTGTGATGGAGTCGAATCTTATCGTAGAAAAACAAGTTAGGAAAGTGTACAACGTATCACAAATTAGAAAGAAATTATATACCTGTACATAAGGAAAATAGCGTTTTAAATTTCTTTTCTTCATCATAAACAATCCATTTTCTTCCTATTTAAAAATAGTGCATGCACACGTAAGTAAATTAAACGTTTGTTTGTGAGATTGTTTATGTTAGCAACAATGAAGAAGTAACCATGCAAGAAAGTTCAACTCGATTTAAGATATTCTTGTTCGATTTTATGGATAACGGCTACTCCTACGATAAAAATGTATAGGAAAAGAAATACTCTAATTTATTAGTTCTACAAGTTTTATTTGAAAAATATTTTGATATGAGCTATACCTTACGAGATATGACGGAAAGTTGATTTTTTATCACCAGTAAAGTGATACCCCTGATTGGCTTACGTGATTCATTTTTGCGATTTTCTTATTGTATTTGATTTTAAGTCCTTAATATCAAATTTCATGAAAATTCGTTCGGTAGAAGCCGAGAACGAACATGCGGACGGACGGACGGACAGACAGATGGACGGACCGACCGACCGACAGACGATAATAGGCGCTCACGCTGGAAGCGAAACGCGCCTAAAAACTCGAGTAAATTGCAAACGCATCTGCCATCGAATCCTCTCTTTGACCACTGAGACTACGCACGGCCACGGCGTGACCTTCGCCGTAGTTATTAGAATACAAAGAAAACATTTTGCGTGGAGTAGTTTAAACCCCAGTTTACCTATCTAAAGTTAAATGGTGCATCCGGAATTCTGGAGCGGTTAAAACGTTTAAATATCGGCAAGGGAATGCGTAATGACGTCCTCGGTACGTAGCCTCTTTGAGGCGCAACGGTTTCTCATTCAGACAATGCATTGTTTCGGGTTAAGCCGGGCGGAAGAGAGGGAAGTTCCCGCCAGTTGGAGAGAGAGAGAGAGAGGGAAGGCAGAAATGGAGAGAGGGAGATAGTACATAGGAGGAGGAGGGAGATGTTAGGAGGAGGGTGCATTGCCTACGTTTCGTGTGATTTACGCGAGGGAGAAGGGAAAGGTGAGAGAGAGAGAGGATAAGAAAAGGAGGACAGAGATAGGGAGGGAAAGGAGGGAGGGAGGGAGGGGGGAAGGTGTTAGGAATCCCGCTAACGCAAGGAAAAGGACAGACAAGAATGAAACTCGCATTTATAATCATTATTCGCGCATCGCGTCCGCTGGGCCTGGCTTCTCCTTCATCCTACCCGGTGTGCGTGTATGGGCGTGGGAGGAGGGGGTGGGAGTGTGTTTGTGTGTGTGTGAGAGAGAGGGTGGGAGGGGGAAGAAACACGTTTTGAATAAGGAAACGAGGGAGCCACGCGTCCTCGGAGGTCGAGGCAGGGAGGAGACCTCCCTCTTGCCCTCTCCTTTGCTCAAACTTTTCGGCGATTCCTAACTCTCCACACACTTTATCAACGAGCTTTAACCACCGAATCAATGCTAATAGATGGCGATCGTCAGAAGAGAGATATCGCCTCCAAAAAGAGAAAAACTCAGGCGTCTGTTGTATCTTTATAATAACGTACTCTTCATTACGGATGCGTTTGAAGAATAAGCGATTCCCGTTCCGGGAGAAGTATAGAGTTGCAAATAAACTTTATCGAGTGGTGATTCTTCATTATGTTAAAAAAATCCGCTTTTTTAATTTCACGAGTCAAAATTTCATGAAACTGAAAGAGCAGAGGCGTTATTTATATATATATATATATATATATATATATATATATATCGCTATAACCGTCCTTCCCCGATGCGATAATGGAATGGAAATTCCCTGCAGAATCAGCGGTAACAATAAAACAGAAAATTTTCATTTTAAGACGCACTTTTCGATAAGTAACGATTTTGATGTTTCGAACTTCCATTGTTTATTTTGGCATCTCTGCCCGCTGTGTGATGCAACACGATAATTGCCTTCGCGGACTAAGGTAGCCCTAGGTCAGTTTTTATTGCTTTAGACGTGATAACCATGACTAATCTGGCGGATATCCGATATCAAGCGTTAAAATTTATAGGCAACAACTGAAATTCTCATTTCTTTTCTTCCAAGAATCTCCATTGCTTTGAAATTATTTCTTCGGTGAAAGCGAATCTCCGATGATTACTATAAAGATGAATCGATTTATTAGTCGAAAATGAATAAATCGTGGAATTTAAATACGATGATAAATATTCACCTGTACATTTGACATGAAAGTATATTATTGTGGTGACCGTAAATTAAGCGTTTTACAAACATTTAATCGCAGATAACTTCATTTTTTTCTTTTGAAATTTTCAAGCGTATAAAAAAGGTACGTAACTCAAACTTATCGGGTTTAGCTTTTGAAAGCACTTCCGTTCTTTAAATTTATGATGCGTAGCGGTATTTTACTTGAATGAAAGTAACTTGAGAATAGAAAGAGATTTTCGACGTGACTATGAAAGATCGCCGTGTAAAAAGACAAAAGAAGTTCGCCTATAGTCGAGATAAGATAAAGAGATAAGATGGATTTTTTCGGAGCGAGTTCTTTAAAGGGAAATGGATTGCGTTTTGAGGAAAGCGAGGAATGGCGGCGATTGAAAGACATGAAAACGAAAGGATGTGAAGGGTCGACGAAGGAATTGAAAACCAAAGCGAGTAGTTTGGTACCTGCGGTAGACGGAGCAAGTGATCGTAACTGCACTAATTGACAAATTCGCCCACTCTCATGTTTTAACTCCAGAATCCGAAAAAAACTAACTCTCAAACTTTGGATGATAGACTGTCTACGAACTTCTCCTCTTTCATGAATTTACACTGTTTCATTGTGTCAATATAACTTATGAAAACTTTAAAGTAGCGATGACAATATTTTGACTATACTTAAGGAAACTGATTTATATACCTATCCGATTGTTTACTATCCAATTGAGATATTAATTTTCATTGATTTTTGTACAGAAGCGAGTATAAATTAAATTAACATTCCATAAAGTATTTTGAATTGTTACGAATTAAGCGAATGGTAAAAATGGTGGGATACAGTAAATAATTAGGAGCCGTACATGCTGCCCACCCCACAACCAAGGTCTGATTTGGATTTCATTCGGTCAAAGGGGCGCGATTTCATATCGGGGAGGAGTTAAAGATTTCTATGCCTCACAGACTGCAACAAACCGAACATTTACAGTTATAACGTTGGCGGACGAATTTTTTGGCTTAATAAATGTGAGGAGTTGAATCGCAAGTGGGTCGCTTACATTATGGGTGCAGGTTTGGGGTAAATTTTTGAGGTCATACATAAACATTTCGACATTTTGCGAGAGTTGCAAATGCTGACGAAGTAGTCTCCTACATTTTTTTATTCCCCTCCATTTCTCCACCCTCCCCTCCACACCCTCCCCCTATCTCTCTATGCCTCTCCTCCACACCGTCTCCTCCCCACCCTCTTCCTCCATTCCCTCCGCACCCTTTCCCTCCACTTTCTCTCTCTCCTTCCAATCCCTCTTCTTCCTCCTTCGTTAATCCCTCCTCTTTCTACCTCTTACACCTCCTCGACCTCCCTCAGCACTTGAGCAAAAACTCTCTCGACACAGGCTCTGTTCTCCATCCACTTCCTTCTCTCCCTCCTCCCGCAAACCCTCCCAAACCTCTCCTCCTCGCTCCCTCCCTTTTTGCACGTCCTCTTCCATTAAATTCGGTAAAACGTTTCATTGATTGATTTCGCGTATAAAATGTGAGAATCGCCTTTTCCATTACATTCTTCGACTGTCTCCCAGAAATATTCCGAACGAGAAAAGCGCGTTTCACCGCGAATATGACATTCTTTACTGTCTGTTGTTGCTCTAAACCTGGAGTTTTCAAAGTATGGGCCACAGCTCAACGGTGGGCCGCAAAACGTACAATGAGGTGCTCTATGAAGGATTATTCAAAATATTTTGTCTTTAAATTTAGTCTAAATTGGTGCCAATTTAATCGAAATCGACTAATGGGATTTAAAGGCTGTTAAATTGTACCAATTTGATTTTAAAGGTTTCATTAGAATTTCCCACTTAAAATATTTTATAATGTAGAATTTTGGTGGGCCGAATAACATATCTTTTATTACTACTGGGCCGCGGAGAAAAGAAGTTTGAAAAATCCTGCCCTAAACAACACTTTTATTGCGTAATTATCTTATAATTTAGCACATCAGAAGTCTTTCTTTGACCTCTCCAAAAAATGGGCTTTTTATGTCAGCTTCTTATACGTATGGAAGAAGTACTGGTAATTGATAAAGACCAGTTGATGCTAATAGTTGCCTGAAGAAACACAACTACTGAATAATTTTATTTAACGGAGAAATCGCGGCGAAATGACTTCTGAAGCTTTGAAGTCTTTTTAAAAGATTTAAAATTATCAGCATGAGATATGGAGTGAAATCAAAAGTTGCAAATGCAATAAAAACCGACCACGCAGGTTACTACTGACCCGAAATTCAGAAGATGTACCGCCTTGCCCGTCATATATATTTCCCGTCTACTTAATATTTCATGCAACAAAACAACCCGTAAGGAGTCCAGAGTTCGGTTAATTTGCATAATATATTTTTCATGAATGGAACATGTTCTTTCTCGCTGAAGAGAGTCCGAGCCAAAGCACTGTTGCCGTTAATGCCCATTGCGTCACCCGCGATACGCTTTTGAAGAAATTCAAGCGTAAAAACGTTACGCAGAGAAACGCTCGCTTCTTTGGCAAATGGAAGGAGAAAATAAATGGAGTTTTAAGTTGAGCGATGTATTCTTAATGTTGGAAAGTGGAAATTTATCACTTTATGAATCCGCGGGGGATTATAGGGGCGCAAACGCCGTTTGTTAAACATCAGCCACCTTGGCGGCGAGGAGGAATGTCGAGCTCCCACACGCCAGTTAAAGGTGGAAAGCACTTTTCTCCAGTTGCCTCAGAATTTACAAGCGAAAGGTGAAAAGAAAAAGAAAACAACAGATACCGGTTTTAGGGATTTACTCCTTAATTTTCCGTCTTGAACTTTCGTGCCATCGCATAAGATATTCTCCGTATGTCCGAAAATTCACGTTTATTGTTTTCAATGGACGAAGAATGATCCATGCGTAATGTTTCTGAGCTTGTTCGACAGCGTTCTCTAGCTCGAAACCGAAAGTTTGGAATGAATCCTTTGTTCATTGACGTAAAACATCGGGCCAACCGATTCACTCTCGGAGATTTTTCGAAATATCCAAAAAGCAGAAGTGCATCAATTCGGAAAATGCGCCGTCGTAAATTTGGTACAAGCATGGTTATTGTCACGTTTCAACTTCGCATAAGAAACGTAAGAGTCAAAGAAATTGGCGTTTGATGTACATACACTTTCGCTTTTATACCCGCGTGAATACCTCTCTGTATGTATGTGTGCAGGTGGATGTTCATTTATACTTTCCTGCGTTCGCATGCGCTCTTGACCAATCAACTTTCGCTTATACACCAAGGGTGACAATACGGTCGCCAATCAAAAGTCAGTAACGACAGGTGATCGTAGGAGAAGACAGGGACTGCGGTTGAGCATTATGTGGCAACGTTACTGTTCAACGATTGTCTGAAGTCCTTTTTAGAAACCTTAATTTTTTGTTGTCGTTAGAGCTCAAGTTAGACTTTGTCGACTATAGTATGAACACTTGAGAAAATTCGATAAAAGCTGTGGTACCGGTGCCACACTTTGAATGACCAGTGGTATAGCGTGACGAAAGAAACATATATCGCATTCAGATAAGGATTGCTAGCGCAATAGAATATCCGTCTGAACGTTTTTCAAAGTACCGTCCATATAAGTTGGTTTTTAAAGAGTCATTGAGGGAGATGGTCTCTAATATAGAACCCAACGAGAACAGACCGCACCTTCCGCTGGACACGGGGAAGCAAACGCACAGGGCATTAAATGCGTTCTTATTACGGCCCTCCGAGTTCACGATCCCGCAACTGGGCATGAAGCCGAGCTTTTAATTAGAATAAAACGAGCGGTAAATAAAGTTTTTTTTCTCCCCGGAGTGAAAGGAAATGTAGCGAGAAAAATAAAACAGATTAGAATGAAAACCTCATTGAGGTCTGAACGCCATATTCGCTGAACGTAAGAAAATAACATACGCTCTCTTCCTCTCTCCCTTCCTCTTTTCCCTCTCTCTCTATTTCTCTCTCTTTTTTCCGTAATTCATTCATGCGATAGAAGTTTCTGTTGAAAATCAGTGTAGCAGGAAAGAATTTTGGCTTGAACAGTATTCGATTAGACTTCTCATTTTCCTGACAGTTACATTATCTCTTACCTTTAAAAATAAATAGTCAGTCGGGAGATCTAAGTTCAATTCCCAAGCGATTAAGAATTATCGTCCGTTATTTACGACAATAAAACATTGCGTAAATACTTTAAAGATGCGCTTGTGTTTGAAGTCATGATAATTCTCTCCTCACCAGTTTCAACGCCTCAAGCCCTTTTCATCATGTCCCTTTACTGACGTGAGTGCGCGACATTTCTTACAGATTCTGAAAATGCTGGTCCATAGAGAAATAATACCTAGAAGTGGAGGCGGGGAAAAGGATGTGATTGATGTCATTTTCAAAAGAAGGATAATAAGTCACAGAATCAAATGTCCTGGCGATATGAACCGTCCGACGCCTAAATTGTACAACTAACACAGGTATGTAGCCTGAACTTATGCCACAAAATTTCAAGTCGCTCTTTATTTCTAAGGATGAATTTTCGTTTTATTGTTGCCGAAATAACAGGGATATTTGAGGCATGGCCGTCAAACGGGTGACAAAGCCTCTTACACCTTCAGCTATAAACTAGCCATCTTCGGTGGCATTGAATCAACTTTTTGTTCTAAAACCGATCTTTTTAACGGTCTTTGAAGTTAATTTCTTTATTCTGAAGACATAAAATTTACGGTCTGTATTCTTTCAAGGTCAGGATTGTCGAAACTGGAACATTTGTCCAAGCAATGCGAGGGACGAATTCGCCTGGAATTTATGACATCCTGTCGCATTATGTCATTCTATTCGATCCATACCCGTTAAAGGTGTAGTTAAAGTTCGCGAAGGTAATTAAACCGTATTTAACTCGCATCACTTATACGGCGAAATTTATCGGGTTTTATCTGTATCTATAAGGCGCCAAATCTGCAAAATTACGAATCATACTATCGCGGGGAGTGTTTAAACAAAAGTTCTATATTAAAAACTCTTCGTGTCGCCTCGTTCAAAAAGATTCGTAATTTATAATTTTAGTTTTCCGCGATTGGAGCATGGCAGAGGTTCGATCGTTTCTATCTTCGAAAACAATTTTTCCCTTCCGCCTACTATTAACAGAAACCCCTTTTCAACGCCCCGTTATCAATTCCGCACGTGTAGGTTAATCTCGCAGTCGAGTCATTCCCGTCTGTGTAATGCGTCCAAAGCGGAGAGGAGCGAAGCGCAGGAGACCGCATCAAGGAACTGAAAACTGCGAATAATTCTTGGAATCGCGGCCGAGTTTGTCCAAATCGATTCGCAAAGACATTTTCCATCGGCGGATGGTAAGCGAGAAAATCTCCGGTTCGGAATAATACCCCTTTTTTTGCGTGCCTTCCTCTTGCAATTGCTAGTGCTCTCTCCCCCTTTGTTTCTCCTCCCTCTCTCCCACTCCCCTCCCCCCCTCTCTCTCTCCTCCTCTGTCCTCTCTAAGCACACTCGCCAAAGGGATTGGAGGAGGGCAAGGATCGATGCATCTCTCCACGCGAGGTCAATGGAGAGAAGAAGCGCTTATGGCGGTTGGAAGAGAGAGATTGGGAGAGAGAGATAGAGAGATTGGGAGAGAGAGAGAGAGGGATGGCGAAGGCAGCAAGAGAGGTGGGAGAAGAAGGGCGAAGAAGGCTTTAGGAAGAGGAGGGGAGAGAAGAACTATAAATCGTTTAGCGGAGGATTTTTCTTTGGCGTTTGAATGGTTAGAAGACGCGATAAAATTATGCTAGAGCGAATCTTGCAGAGAATATAAATATAAATTACTCCGTTAAAGGGCACGTCCTCGCAGGCTATTGATTTAAATTTGATACCGAATATATTTATATTTTCTTTTATAAACTTTTGAATTTTTACTCGGTTTCCGATATTTTATCGCGTGCGAAAATGGGATGGCGTCGTATGAATTTAATTTGTTCACAAAGTTAAAATAAAGTCTTCTTTTCGTCAGCCTATGTATTTAAATTGCTTTGTGGATGAAAAACATTTAAATAAATTACGCGGGTATCACCTTGATTGTCTACAATTCAATAACGCCCCTTGCTGGTACGTTGAAGATTTCTTCTGAAGCGCCATCTGCTTAACGCACTTTGTCATCATATTTTTGTACACTTTGTCCTACTAACTATGTATGTTTAATCGATAAAAAATATTCTAAAATCGTATGAGATATTTAAAACCACATATCGAATTTCTAAGTGCAGTAATGGCGACGCTCGCTACAAATTATATACTTATAATTTGAAACTGGCGATCAGAATATAGTAGAGGAATTTCGTATTACTATTTTCATTTCATAATAAGTTATATAATGTAAGTTTAAAATGGTTGCGATTAATTTTGTGTTGTTCAATATGTAACATCTCGTTTTTAAACTCTCCCATGGCACATTGGTTCGTATCCTTAAAATTAGGCACCGCGCGATACATTCCATTAACCGGATTAGGATCGGATATCCCACTATTTATTTATATTTATTTATTTTGCTTATGTCGCGAAGAAAATCGCGATCTTCCACGATGCGCATACAAACAATAGAAACCATGCTTGCGTCATTATACTCCGCGACCCTAACGTTGGAAGGGAGACATAGAACCCACTCCTTCTCGAAGTCCTATAGACTAATTTCTCGCAAAATTTTCGTATCGTTTGCGCGAAATATTCGTAATCGTAATTATCACGTGAAAATATTCCATAAAAACTTTAAAGCGAAACGGGTCTCGCATAAGCACCGCCATCTTTGCCGTGGGGGACTCAATCTGGTCTAGCCTCCGGTATCTCCTAGACCAGGGGTCGGCAACATTTTTTTCCAAAAAAAAGCCAAATTTTCAAATTATGTATAAAACGCGACATAAGAAGAGCCGCAGTCATTGACGGGGGGCGATTCTCACCTCCTTAACCTTGCTGTTGTTTTACTTTTCGGAATTATCTCTGTAAACCAAACGTTTATTCTACGGATTGCGTCCATACGTTTTTAGTTTTCTGCAATTTCTATTAAAATAATTTACGAAGCCAATTTCTTTTTTGGGGGTTTTATCAGGGAGAGTTGCTATCGGGAGTCGCACGCAAATCCTTAAAGAGCCACTTGCGGCTTAGGAGCCGCAGGTTGCCGACTCCTGTCCTAGACAGATTCAAGGGATATTCCGAACGTTTTATGGGGTATCATAGAGGCGAAAATTAACAAAACGCTTCTTCCCACGACCGACCGATCCCCGATGAACGAGTCGCATGGCCCGCCATTCTTCATGACGCGTAGCAGCGGCCGGTCCCCCTCTCGGTGCCCTCGCACCTTCACCCCTAAAGAGGAAACGGGAGAGAGAGAGAGTGATGGTCGATGGGAAGAGAGGGAATCGGATGGAAGGGTGAGAGACGGAGGAGAGAAGAGGGGGGCGCCCATTACCGCCGAGTGTCGTCCCCCATAAAACACACACTCGGCCACTCGATGCGGCTGCAAAAAGGCTGCCGCGAGGCGGTCCGGCACGTCATGGCGGTCAGGGCACGGGTCTCTCCGATGATTCCTACCGCCTCCCGCCCCTCCGGCGTCTCGAGGGGGAAGTGGGGGAGGGTGCTCGAGGAAGGGGGGGGAGTCTGAATGGGAAAAGAGAGGTAACGGGTGGGGAAGGGGGGGGAGGGAATGGGAAGAGGGGAGGGGGGAAGGAAGAGAGTAGTAAAAAGCCCTTTAACGGGAGTGAAATAGCGCGGAGTCGGGATTACTAGGCAAAAAAACGATGCAGCGGCTGTGTTCATCCTCTCATTAGTGTCAGGTCGAGCAGATAAGGGCAGGAGACTTATTTGCTGAAGAGAAGCATGCGCACTTGTTTATTTGAAGAAATTCGATTAGTTACTCCAAAAAAAACTGTTAATTACATCTTTCGTGTTCACAGTTTTCATCTGATTAATTGCAATTGCATCCAGATCAAGAAATAAGGAAAATTTTACATCTAATTCTATAGTTCTACTCATAAGCCTGGAATTCAACATTATGATTCGGTGCAAAACATTATCACAAAATCGGATCTTCCACTGCGCTCTCTACGTGTCCTAAAGAAAATGAAACCTCATAACGTTTTTCTAAAATCGATCGGTCTCCCGTATTTTAGTTTCGTGGCCATGACTTTTTTTGATGAAGACGCAAAATTTTAATTCAAGTCTACCGAACTCTTCGTCTTTAGAGGATTTAATCTACGGAATAGTCATGTTTAATTAGGTCAGTTTATACTTCGAATCTGTTCTGGGTGCAACGTGACTGAAGCGTGGTTGCTGGTTTATTATTTTTGTGATATTATTTTGTCACTGTGTGTGTTTTAAAACATCCATGTCAGCGCGTGAAATTTAAATGTTGCGAAGTTTTAGGATTTTTTCTCGACCGCCTTGCAAGACAATTAGTGTACAAATAAATTCCCCGCAATACTGAAAACGAGTTGCTGAATGCCTCTTGCGTGCGCCTTTACTGCGCGTACTGTAAACTAGGGTGATAAACCGTTAGAGATTTGGAGGGACAGTCCCTCGTTTTCATCACTCGTTCCGCTTTCTTAAATGTTCCAACTTTTATCTCGCTTTTTGAGAAATAATGTTTTATATCCCAAATTATCGTTTAAATCGCCCCGGAACACTCCCTACGACCACGCCAAGCTATCTGATATCTTTTACATTTTTTTGTATCTATCGTATCTGTCAATAAACACACCATAAACACTATACTGTAATATGGCCCTCCTTATATTCGGCAAATATGTGAAAATATCCCTCCTTTGCTTCCTGAAAAGTTGGTCATATTATCTTAATGCCCATTAGTCTTCTGTACCCCAACTGTGCAGTGTGCTATAAATGGGTATGAGCAATAAAATGCAGATATTTTTAAAGTTCTGGTTAATGTACTTACAATTAGTGAATTTCTTAGATTATTTGCAAAGAGTTATTCGAAAATTTTTATAAGAAATATATTTGAGTTTGAGCCATTAAGTAAATTAACGCGCGGGCCGCATAAATACCATCCGTGGGCCTTATTAGGACCACAGTTCGCGTGTGCAAGACCTCTGCAATAGATAAGAGGGCGGGGGACGAGACGGTAAGCGACGACACCCGCGGTTGCCCTGGCAACCTCCCCAATGCTTTCCCGCGGCCTCCTATAGCCCGCCTCCTCTGCGTTCAAACCATTCTCCTCTCATCCACCCTCATCCTCAGGCGACGGGGACAGAGGGGGATGGCATCGCCCCCTCATCCCCCGCCCCTCTCCCCATGCCCCTCGGGATGGCATCGAAAGGGGCAGGGCGGAGATTGGGTCTCGGAAACAAAGAGCCTCGCGAGGAATTCGGGCCGAGTGTGGACTGCGGAGGATGATAGGAATTTGTCTTATTTTACGTGACGCGGCGAAGTTTTAGGCACGCTAACATCCATCCCTCCCTCCTCTCTTCCCCTCTTATCTCCGTCTCTACCTCTCCTACCTCCCTCTCTCTCGCCTCTCAAAGGGTGAGAAAAGGGAGGGAGGATGCCTGAGGGAGAGGCGGTGCTGAGGTTTGAAAGCCCCGCGGAGGAAGGACCTCGCAGAAGAGGGGAGGGAGGCAGGGAACCTCATCCCATGCTGATTGGGGAACACGGGCTTATTTAGCAAATTAACAACTTTGATCTTGTGTTGTTGTTGGCCTGGAGGAATTGCCTGCTCCTGTCCTGTTAGTAGGAGTCGCGTTCTTCGACAACAAAGGCTGCTTTTAAAAGTGAGCCGTTATGAAGTAAAACAAGTTCGAATCGTCGAAGTTTTTTAGGCAAACGTTAATGTATTATCCAATTGGATAGACCCCCGACAAATGGACTTAGGAATGTTTCGCAGCAATATCTGCATTCGTTTTAGCTTCGTAATTTTTATATAGGTTTATATTTAAGTGAGCGTGTGAACATGTTTTATAGTACAATAGGAGGTGTATATTTAAGCATTTTCTAAACTTTTTATTCAGTTTGTTGCTTCATTATTGTTTATTAATGCTGCTTGTCTTTTTATCATATGGCTAAAGGACTATTTATTTTGAGTCCAATTCGCAGTTGTTGACCATAAAAAGCACCAAATTCGGAATTTTTAGGTACATGAGGCAAATTATTACAAAATTATTTTGATAACGCTTCGAGTGCTAAATTTTCAATATATAGAAATATTAATATTATTTTTTTACGAATACTCGACGATAAACGTTAATCCTATAACAGAGTATGATATTAAGCTACTTATATACGTGCGAATACAGCATTTCAAATGAGAGAGACAGAAATCGAGGATATCAAAATACCGATAAATGAGCCGAGTTACCTTATTATAACACCATCAAATAAGGAATAAAGTTGATCAGTATCAATATCATCAGAATAAATTACTTTATAGGTATGCCTATCGTATGTATTTTGCGAGCATCGAGGCATTAGCGAATTGTATATAAAATTGTCGAAATGGAGCAAATGTAAAAGTTATGTATCTTATTAACCATTCTTCGCCGCAGGGTCAAGCACATTGTTCCTCTTTCCTTAGTTATTATTGATTATAAAAAGTGGCGCGCATCCCATAATGTCGGAATAAAAGGAATAGTCACCGATGATTCATAAAATAAAGCACTCGATGTGGAAATTAACAGCGATCTACATCTTCAATTAAAATGAATATTATTTATCTAGTCAAGAATCAAGATTCATCTTGGGAATCGCCGTGATATCTACCACTTAAAATGGTCACGATGCGTCTTTTAAAACACTGAAATTGAGGCGATGAAATCAATTTTTACTCCAAATCCGGAGCACACAGAGATGCCTCTTATGGATTTAGTTTTATATTGTACTTTCTATCTTAGGCGAGGTGAAATTTGAAGAAGTCCTGCTATCGAATACTTTTCATAACGTTATGGTTATCTAGCTCTCATATTCGCGTCCGGCCTTAATCGCCCGTTACATTGTGTTATATTTCTTTCGGTTTAGCGCGGAACGAGTATACATCTCGTGGCCGGAGATTCCCTTCGCCGCCGCCGCTGCTGCCCACATACCTCTGTCTCAGCCACAACGAGACCACATATCAGATTCTCATCCCTCCTCCTCCCCTCTCCTTCTCACCTCTTCCACGCCTAAAAGGACGACCAAGATCCGTCCTCGCTGGTGATATACTGCCCGCCTTAGGGTACCCCTTTTTCGTCCTCCTCCCCTCGAATGCCAACCGATCCTCGCCAACTTGTGTATCCCAACTCCTTTCCCCTTCCCCCTCGTACCCTCTCCTCCTCCCTCTCGACCACTCACCCTCCTCTCCTCTCCTATCTCTTGCTCTGGTCCTCGCTGCATTCCCCTACACCCAAAGGGACTTTATGGGGACGCTAACTTGAAGACAAAGGCACTCTCTGAGGTCTTAGGGGGTAATTCTCTCTCTCTCTCTCTCTCTCCCCCCCACACACACGCACACATACAAACATACACATAGCAGATATACATATGTATATGTACACCTGCATCTCCTGTCGCCTTCGGTGCGAGTAAGACGTAGGAGAGAATCGGAGCGGGGAATGGGGAGTCGGAGGGTGTTTGGAAGCGGTGGCGGTGAGATGGTTGACCCGCAAAGAGTTGGTGTTGGGAGTAAAGGTGGTGGAGAGGGGGAGAGGGGGAGGGAGACCTTCCCTTCCTCGGAGGAATCCCGATGCACTGCCCCGTAAAAGATATTCGGCTTGTGATTTATGGCGGTGAGATTCTCTTCCCTTAGGGAAGAGAAGCTGTGGATGGAGTTTCTAGTGAAAGGAGGAGAGAGAGAGAGAAAGGATGGAAGGGAAGAGGAAAGATTGGAAGGAAGGAATGAGACAGCGCACGTAGATGGGAGAGAGAAATAGAAAGTGAGAGGAAGGACGAGAAGAAAGTGGAAGAAGCGAAGGCAGTGATTTGGGAATAGGATGAGGAGGAATGAGAGAAGAGGAAGGTAGGAATAACTTGTTTTCCACGGAAGTTAGGAGTTAAAGAGAATGGAGATGATAACAAATATATAGAATAAAACAGAGATAGCCGTAAATTAGGGAGCTCTTTTTCTAACCAATTTCATCCATTATAATCGCCTGTCTATAATATATTTTGAAGCGTGTGTTTGTGTTTTTGTTCATGGAACTCCTCCTAAACGATAAAAGCTAGAATAACCAAATTTGGTACGATTCTTCCTTACATCCTAACTTAGTGAATGGTCAAGGTTTGCTCAACCAGGATTAGTCAGTGCTGCCAATATAATAGGATTAACATTTTTCCACAAGATAACACTTATGAATTCATTTCTTGACTTGGAAGGTATTCTTCCTTCATGCATCAAAATACGTAAATATGGACCTATTGTTTTCGTTTTTGCTTTATTCGACGAATAAAACTCAATACTATCTTATTCCTGCAAAGTTTACATGTTACACGGTCGAAGTTTTCACAGATACGTCATTGTTACCTCCGATTCAGTTAGCTTCAATGAGGCTTACAAATATACGAAAGTTTAGAGTTATTCGCTTCGCACTTTTGTTTAAGCAACGAAACGATCGATGTTTGTGGATAGCAACGTAAATAGATACTGATTATTATTCAGGAAGCGTTTATTGATGAAAGTAATTGAACCTTCTTTCGTCTATTGAATACTGGAATCTTACATTTTTTGTAAGTGAAATCATTGTATTCTACATTATAATGTTATTCACGTAAATATGCTCACGTATCTGGTGTACATTTACCGGAGTCAGTGTTCAATCATGGACAACTGCTTTTTCACGGGTTTCTTGCTTACAAGACATAAATGTAAATATTTCAGCGAGGCATAATTACACAAGAAATGAAGCTGGGTTTGGCGAAGGTCATATGATAGGAAATAAAATTATCGTTATATTTGAGTGCAATACGTTCGGAAACGGATTGTTACAAGCGAATATGATTAATTGTTAAGAAAAGAAAATTGTAAGTTAAAAAGAATCTACTATATGTTTAAAGAGTTTGTATGTTGTGCTGTAGTAGCTTCACTAAATCCGTTGAAATTCAACGGGAAATTCTGCTAGTTATAAATAAACAAATAGTTATAAATACAGCAGAATGTTTTATCAGTTAATAACTTCTAATAACAACAATCAATTAATTTTGCCTCATCATGTCTTTTTGAAATAGTAACTTTCTTTTTAGTACCGTATATCCTTTTATAAATTTTCAAGCATAAACTTTATTGTATGCGATGAATGATATAAATTGTACGAAATGAAATTCTACATATACGGAGTTATGATTCTTTTTAGAACATTTACGAATATGTCATTTTGAGTATGACGAGATTTTTGCTGAAATTGATTAATAATGAATCTTCGCCTAGGTATCATAAAAGTAACTAAAAGTCACTTAATTGCTTTATAGATTTACCAATCGCGTTCTACATCTCACGAAGGATCCTATAAAATTCTGTATATCTTGGGCGCTTTGTTTATTCCTCAGTAATATGGCGGGTAGCTTGTCTGCTTCCCCTCAAATCCTGCACTAAGAATCGATTTTTGCGTGCGTATTTGCCAATGCCCACAACGTCTTTGTAAGAGGCCTAGGTGGCTCTGTCGAAGAGCTAACGAACATAAATAAAAGCAGAAAGAATAAATTCCGAAAATGCATAATGATGCTGTCATTGTAATCGGAATATTTTCTGTTACAGTAGTTCTTCGATGGCCTACATAAGCTACTTTCCCCTCTCCGCCTCCGAGGGCTTTCGGATCCGACCATCTCGTATCTTCACCTCGTGGTGACTTGACAGCCTGTTCTATCCGGCCAACACGCGCAGATCAGACCCTATTCCTATCAGGGTACGCAGGGGACTGGAGATTCGCCCTTCGACCTCATTGACCCGATAATGAGTGTCCCTCGATCGAACGGGTCTCTTTCCCCTTTGGCGGGGAAGAGTTGGAGGGGTAGTCAGGAAGGAGGCGGGGGAAGAGCCGTGGAGGGGTGGGAGTGTGGAGGTGGGGGATGGGGTGACAAGGTTGTTAGAATGGGAAGAAGAGGGGGAAAGTGATAGTGATTGTGGAGTGGGAATGGGTTTAACAGTGGAGGAGTTCGAAATGTGGAGGAAATTGGAGATGTGCGCAGGAGATTCCGAAAGTTGTGCCCAAAACATCTCGTAAGCAATCGATGGATCGTCATACCATCTCCTTTTAAAATTGGGATGTCCATATTTCGTTATATTCAAATAATTATTTCTAGCTTTCCGCATATTCTTCCTAGATTAGGGTGCGATTTTCTGCTTTTGTCTTTGTAGTTTCATATTGAAGTAATGTGCACTCTTATCAAACGAGATATCTACCAACCTAGATTTTACGTGATTAAGATCTTCAGCAGCCCTCTGCTAGAACAAATATCCTGTATTAAAATTTGCCTCTTTGCTCCTAATTTGAACTATTCTCTACATTTTAAAAACGTTTGCTGTGATTGGTTTTAAACTCCGCTCACGTTCTCGTAATTCATTCTAAATGAAATTTTCTGTATAATTTTTGGGAGTAGTTGTAAAGTTTTCTGCCGCTTTTAGCCTACTGAATAGCCTATGCCGCTCACTTTTCTACCTTAACTTTAACCGCGTCCTCCTGCGTATCATATTCATAACCCGGTGACTACCTTCAACGAGTCCTGCATATGGGAGGAGAAAATTGATTCGATTTCTTTCGCAGCGATAAGAAATGTTCATCGAAATTATAAGTCAACGCCCTCTAAGGAATGACGGGGAACCCACATCGAACACGTCCCTCCAAAATCTCCCCTCCTTTGTTTTTGGTCCTTAAGCTTAAAAAATACAAAAGAATTAAGAGATCTGCTCCCTGGCACACCGGATAGTTAGTAACCTTGCCAGTGAATAACCCGGGAAACTCGGAAAGAGTATATACCGTCACCTGAGAGAGAGAGAGAGGCAGGTCCAAATCTGCAACGAAAGCCTATGCGCCGTAGGGAAAAACCCTCCCTACCTCTCTTTCCCTCCTCCGCCTCCTCCTCCCACGGGACCCCGCTCCAATTTGCATCCCTCCACCCCACGGATCCCCAAGCGACGCGCCCTATCTCCATATCACAAATCCTGTGTGGACCCAACACCTCCCAACCCTTCCTCCAAACCAACTCGCCCAGTGACCCCTCTCCCTCCCTCTCTACACGCTCTTCACTCCTTGGCTAATCCAAATTGTGCCGAGGGTGAGGGAGAGGATAAGGGAGAGGGAGTGAAAGGGAGGGTGAAAGGGGGGGCGGGGGGGACACGGCTGATGAGTCTCAACCTTTCGGCACCCGCTCTCCGATCCGTTCGCAGAGAGAGATTAAGCGCAGAGAGTAACACACCAGCGTCGGTGGAAAGCGGTCGCAAATGTTTAGGGTGGAGAGGGAGATAGAGAAAGGGAGATAGGGCTTAACAACACGCCCCCGCAACACCCGACCTCTCCTCCCAAGCAACTCCGATAAATTAGGAACGATGGAATCGATAAAAGTTGGCCGCGGATAAAGCCGCACGTGGTTTTTCAATGCGGATAACGAATAAAACGAGTGTTAATATAAGCGCGAGGATGAATGAAATAACGGATACGTTGTTTTACTTTTTTTTAATTTTCTTCACTCACAACCGAAACAGTTTTACATTTTTTTAACAGCGTCGCCCTGACCATAAGTCGGTTCGGTTTATGAATACGAGATTAACCTCCCTCTTACTTCTCATTCGAAAACGAGCGCAAAGAAAATCTCTCGTTCGCAATTAGCTTCATGTTGGGTCTTTATTTAACAAAATTGATGTGTCCAGCACATGTCATTGTCCATACAGAGTGGTTAATATGATTGCAACAGTGCAAAAGCATCCTCAATAATAACTTTCGGCAATTACACTCGTGAATAATTTTTAAACACTTTGAATTATTTTTACGACGAAAAATAACTTTGAATCACTTTTCATATCGAAAAAATTAAAAGTAAAAATCGAAATCAGTTGCTATGGATAACAAAATACTGATTACAATTCGCAGCGTTGGCATTGCTATCAACTATTCCAAAATATTATCATAGAAATGGAAACAAATTAAGAGAGATGATCCACATATCTCTGAAGCAATTCGTTTTATGAAAAAAATGTTTCAAACAAAACTTATAGAAAATTACATTGTCTGTCTTTGACGAAGCTCTAGATGAGGTATTTGGCAAAAACGAAAAATTGAAACCTCCACTTCCGGTTGACTTTTCGACCAAAAGTTTATCAGACCCTGAATTTTCAATAAAATCTTAAATACGTACAAAGTTAATAATAATGTTTTTCAGTTAAAGCACCCGTAAAAATTCCGATCACTCACAGATTCGAGAAAAATGTATTCAGAGGATCTTAAATCATTAATTTTCCTTTAAATCTCTAATTCGATTTCTTTTCGCGAAACGGCGTAAAGTAATAATATCAAATGAAAAGGGGCCAAATGTTCTTGTTTTTTTTATTCAAATAAATGATACATTCTGAACAAGGATGCCGTGTGCATTTGATTAATTCTAATAACATTAGCGACCGAACTTAATGTAATGAATAATTATTAATTGTGAGGTTTAAGCATATCATTCAGTGGAAAGGATCCGTGCCTGCTGATCAACTTCGATATTAATTCTATTTTCGAGATTGATGTATTCTGATGGTATAAGGATGGCGCTAATATTCCGTTTTATTTCTCGTTGTATTGTAGGCTTTACTACAAAGTAAGATAGTGCAATGGATAATTTCATGAAGTGCAGTGACGTAACTATGACTGCTCGGGCCCCTGATTTATATTTTTTCAAGGCCTTTACATTTAGTCTTTTGCGGGAGCCCCTGAAGCACTGCTGCCCGAGAGAGATAGCTACGGAATGAAAATTCCCCCGAATGATTTGTGAAATAACCTTAAACAAATTTCAAGTTTAAGAATGAATTGAAATGCAGCCTGTTATGTTTTTCAATCTTCAATTTCGTGGTATATGAGCTTTTCCGGTAGGCTTGAGAGAGTGACGCAGGTTTTGAAAGAAGATGAGTAAGGTGGGGATGGGGAGAGAAGTCGATGGGGCGAGGGAAATGCAGGTGAAAGGCCGGTCGGTCACTAGCGGAACGACAGAGTGATGGTAATGAAGGGAGTATTAACCGTTTCACCGGTGAGCAATTAATGCTTCCGCTATTAATTCGGTTATAAATGCATTTTCTGTTCACTGACGAGTCCCTTGTGCGTCAGAAGACTCGATGCATCGATTACATCGGAGGAAAGGCGGCGTAATTTAGCCTCTTTTCTCGTCTGACTACGATTCTATTTATTCGGCACTTTATCCCAGGTACAAAAAATCGGTGCAATATACATTGTACAAGCTTTCTCATATACTAATGCGTCGTTTAGTTATCTTTTAAAAAAATATGAACTATGTAGAATCATTGTAAACATCAACTTAAATAACTATACGAAATTTGATGAAAATCGTATCGGCCGTTTTTTAGAAAATCCAATTGTTATTAAAGTTGCCCAAGAATAAACTAGCCTTATATTAATATATTGGGAAATACGAACTATGTAATGTTATTGCAGACGTAAACTCAATTAACTGTAAGAAACTTGATCAAAATCGTCGGAGCCGTTTTTGAGAAAATCAAATTGTTGCTAAAATTTCCCAGAATAAACTGCCCTTAATTATTGTGAAATGCCAACCATTTCTTCATAGTTTATATCCTGTATGATAAAATGTCTAAGTACGAAATTTCATTCAATTTTACTCTACCATTTAGGCTCTAGAGCAAGGGTGGGCAAACTTTTCTGCATGGCGGGCCTCATCAGTGTTTGCGAATTCTTCAGCGGACTACATTGAATGGTGCCAATGCTTAGGCGGGCCAGATTAGAGTTTAAATCGGAAATTGCTTAGATTCTTAGGCATCATACATAAGTGAAAAACAAGCTCAAACAAGGATTTTAGGGCTGAACTTTCAAAACTCAAGGTTTTATTGTCATAATTTTACCAAAAGTAATATGAAATTGTGTTAAATTTTACAGATCGCTTTTTCAACAAAGCTTCGCGGGCCGCATTCCTCTCGAGGGCCGCATATTGCCCGCGGGCCACGGTTTGCCCACCCCTGCACTAGAGCCAGTAACAGACAGAGAAGGCATGGCGAAAACCACTTTTTCGGACTCGGTTACACTTAAAACGTATATTTCTATGAAAATCTTGAGATCGAATTTTTTCGCGATTACAATACTTTCTCAGGAGGTATACTTCGTATGTGAGAAAGTAAAAATACTACATACTGGAGATAAATCAATTCCTTTCTAATATTACGATGAAGTATAAGAAACAATACGTTTTGAATGAAAAATCAGGTTTTTAGTTGGGTAGAGGCAAAAAAAGAAATAATAAATTAAAATGTGTTTACTTTTGTTTATAAACATTAGAAGAGTAAACGCTTTTGCCTATGGCATCAAAACAATACTTGATAATACTCCTTTTTCATGTTAATGAAATACCACATAAATATAAAATTTCATTCATTGTTCAAAGGAAGGGAGCCGATTAATTCTTGCACCTCGGCCTGCTCAGCTGTAGCTACACCGCTGCAATCGCTGATAGATTTTAAAGGTAAATTTTTGATAACTTGTCGGGAGAAATTAGCACGTATACAATTTTTTGTAAGCCCGTCCTCTAGCGGTAGCATTTTTGGAGCAGCCTAGCCACATTAGAGACAGAACTCATTCAAAAACGTGCGAGAATAATTAAAGAGGCGTAACAAATTTAAAAAAAAAACATGCTATCTAAAATCAAGGAAGTCCGGAGATTACAAAAGATTAGGAAAACGACCGGAAGCCGTTTTCCAGACTATTTCCTGAAATTCCGGCCCAGATCCGTGGAAGAGGAAAAAAACACAAGGACGTCACGTGGTCAAATACGAAGCGGGTCTATATAGAATCAGGACGATCTCGCAATGAAAAAAAAATAATCTTGTCCGTGCCGTCATTAAAATTTTCTGAATGGGAACCAACTGGAAAGAGTGAGAACTAATGAGCGTATTGGTGTCTTCAGTTTAGTTCGCAGAATACGCGTTTCCAACGTTAATAACCTTCGGAATGAAAACACGGGCGCATAGAACTCGGTACGATATGCCCGAGAAGCGAAGTTTCACGTTAATAACTGTCAAAAAGACATTTTTTGTAAATTAATCGACTAAAAGACCCGTTCTGGGTAATTATGTGCAATCCATCATAGACTCACATTCTATAAACATCGTTTTCCGTAATTATTCCGTTAATATATAAATTTAATCGCTTTAGATGCCGTAAATTCTTTTCACAAAGAAATTATTGCTCAAAAAATCAAAGACTCGACCCTGGCCTAAATAATAATAGAATCTGTCATTTAAGAACGAAATTAATGCCATTCGAGCCTCTGTAATTTCATGTGACAACAGCTCGAATTTTTATAATGATATTTCGTAATTCATGTAATTTTGAGGGCAGTAATGTTATTCTATTGTTACATGTTGAAGTTGTGATACATGACTCCTATTATTATCTTTTTACTTTGTGATCGAATCTAATAATTATCAACATCCGTTAATGTTTGCTACGATGACGACTCTGTAGAAATTAAAATAGAATGCTCGGGAATTTGGAGGAATTACATAATTTCTTTGTTTACAAATCAATACCAATTTGGCTATTTGTATTTCGGTGTATGTGAAATTCCTTAATTACTGACTATTATCCCGAATGCCTATGCTCTTGCATCTCTCATGAACGCTTAAAATGTCGAGAAGGCAAAGAATCTCCTCGGTTACATCATCTCTTTGCGTCTATAGCAGTACACGTTTCTCTTTTCATACAAAATATTTGCATTCTTGAAAAGTCCAATACATATAGGTACGTGTAACGAATGCTATTTTTCTTAATGCAAAGATTATATAATAGGAGATGCTTTCCCACGGGAAATTTTCTGGCCCATAATAAGATAAAAATCCTTTCAGAAATGCTCCAATCGTATCCATCAAATGTTTTTTTTTATATATGCCACTTTCACACTTGTTCGGCGTAACTACTACGTGGAAATCAGGACGGTATGATACATGCCGGTTCCGTAAGCTCCAACATGTGCTTTAAATGATCGAGAAAAATAGCTTTTCAACCAAATTTTAAAATAAGTAACGGAAAGATTTGCATTACCTTCGATACTACAATATATCACCGATGCATCACGTTGTTAATCTGCGGTGCTCGATGTGAAATGCGCGCGAAGGAAAAATTCATAAATCGAACATTTTGTTTCCTATTTATGTGGTACGCAGTAGCGAACTATCGTGCGATGATATTTAGTGACAAACACGGATAACTTTTATACTGATTACGTATTGGCGGGAAGTATGCTTTGGGAGCATTTGAAAGACAACCAGGACTCTTAACACGCGTTCCTTGCTTACAACTCGCATGTGTTGCGCACGCGCACATCGGCGTCTCTCGTTTTTCGCGAGCGGAATAATGAAGGACGGCATACTCTGCGGCGGCAATTCGCGTTCTTGCGACGGTGGCGCCTCTGCCGGCGGTTCCCGATTGATTGCTCGGCGAATGGGAGGATGGACGCGAATCAAATGGAGGTGACGAAAGGGAAGGGGACGGAGAAAATGGAGGAAAGGGAGTCTCGAAAAGGAGAGAGAGAGAGAGACGGAGGTGCAGGGAGAAATAACGGCGGAGAGCATTCGATAAACAAGTGCGAATGCGTGTTGGAATAGGAACGCGGAGCGCGTCGTCATCGCGTAGGGTCGAATCGCGCGTCTTTAATTGGAGACAAAAGGTTATGTTGTGCATGCACGATACCGAGCGTTTGAAACTCACTAGCGTTTGTTCGAAGGGCCTTCCGAGATATTAGATTTTTAACCAATTGCAGTAAAAACCTGTTAATAGCGTTGCTCCTAATGGGATCCACGTCCTCCGAAATACATACGAAAATTTCTAGAAAATATTATGACCGATTAATATATGTAGAAACTTATGTACGGGAAGGAGTAAATGTGTTGTTACATAATTATTTATAATGTTAATAAAATATATGTACGCATTCTTTTGTTGGTTTACCAATTATCCATCTTTATAATAGGTGGCTTTCATTGTTCAGCAGCCTGGAAATGTAATTTTTCTCTATACCGCGGATAAGCCTAAAACGCGAGTGTGAGCATAGGTATTCTCCGAAACTCGCGTTACAACGGGATTTTACTGTACGTTATCCATTTTTAAGTGTAATAGGGAAATGGAAGAGGAAACACGCAGAAAGAGAAGACATAAAAGGTGGATTAAAAAACAATGGAATGAATGAAAACGTGGAACAGAAAAAGAAGAAAACGAAGAAAGAGAGGAAAGATTTCTATGCGATGGGTTAGAAGAGGAGGAAAAATGAAGTGCATGAGATAAAGAGAAAGGAAAAAAATGATAAAAAACGTTGAAAAGAAGGAAAGGGGAGGGTTAAGAGATGGGCTATAATTCGAGAGGAGGGTAAATGCCATCGGGGACCGTTAGTCAGGTAAGCTGTACATCTCCTGTTTAAGGAGGCGATGGGGGAGGGTGAGAGGTAATGGAGTAGAGGAGGGGGAGGATGGAGAAGGGGAGGGGGATTAGAGAAAGACGGAATGAGGAGAGAGAGACCTTGGAGGGAGACTTCCGCCTTTCACTGAGCATCCACCCCTCTCCTCCACATTCACCGTCTCACTCTTTATTTCTCCCACCTCCCTTTACCTCTTCCTTGCCGACGGAGTGACGTGCACACGCTTACACACACACACACATCGGTGCACGCCACTCATTTTCCCTCTTTCAAAGTGTTTCGACACGTTACGGAACGATCTCGACTCGTGTCTGCGGAGGATGTCTGCGAGAAGCGTTTCTTTTCGCTAACAACTCGAATTCAATATGACCCGGTTTTGTTTTCGCCCGAGTGGTTGGAGAATTATCGGTCGTAAAACGAAATATCCATAGCTTCGCGTTATGTCCTGACAAAATAATAGCGGTATAAGAATACCTAAAAGTATCCGTGGAATGGCGGGTTTGGTACGTTGGAAAACTTTTTACTTTAAGGTTCGATGAAAACTTACCTAAAAAAATTTGCAGTTTTTGGCAGGAGTAGAATGTGATCCGCTATTGTTAGGTGCAGCCCCGTAACTAGATATTTTACAGCCCAGGGCTAACCACTAAATATGCGCCCTCTCACCCTTCAAGAAATTATTTTCTCTAGTTTATTTAGTTATTATTTGGATTTTTTGCTCCTCTTGCTTAGTTTCGCCGCGTGGCAGATGCCCCGATCTAGTTAAGGCACTGGTTATGTGTAATATTTCCCCCATTAGAAAGCAGTCAGAAATATCTTTATCATTTTATCGCAAGTGTCCTTCTAGAACTCCAACAGTAGTTTGAATAACAACTATCAGCAACTCCTAATGTAAGGAATTATTTATTTTTATATTGTGCGCCATAGAAATACTTTTCCTACTTCTGAGCTTCGCCGAGAAACTCCAAAGAGTTTCAACTCCGATTCTCATTCGTTTGAGTAGGTGGAGAGGGAAATAATTGTTAAATTCTTTTGCATGTAACTTAAACCTCTGAAAATTGCGTATTTCAATGATGGACTAGTGAACCTTCTTAAGCCTCGTGGCCAAATTTTGCTAATAAATTAACCATCGTGTTCGGCTTATAGGTTTTAAAAGTGAATTCCATAATTATTTCTTTTTTATTTTAATTTTTAAAACGTATAGTTCTCAGTAACCCAATTTATAAAATTGTTCCCGTTTTTCAATAATTTATCGCCTACTCGCCAAACATTGATTCTAGTAATGATCAATAAGTCATTTTATATATACAAAGTAAAAACGACATTTACAACGATTTACTACTTCACGAGGGTTTTTATCCACGACTACCACGTTATTGTTAGGCACGTATTTAGGAAATGAATCATCGGACAAAACAGATGAAAAAAGAAACTAGTAACGCTCGCTATGTAGTCCGAACTTCAAACAAATACGAGTCGCAACCTCGAACGTTTCGTAGCTCGATTACAATTCAGGCGCTCAAAACATCTTCTCTTCGAATTACGCCGGTCAACTTATACCGCGCTTTACACATCGCCCTCGCAGTTTCCGTCGCCGTACAGAAGAGACATAAATTGATAAAATTTTCAGCCGCGAGGGTGTGCGAGGAGGGAGCGGTCTAGAGAAGCGTCTAGTCTCCCCCGGAGAGCGCTTTAATGAACAACAGTGGAAGGAACACGGTCGGAGAGATAACGAGGAGGAGGGCGAGGGAGGAGGATTCGGCGGCGGAGCGATCATCCTCACGAGGACGCACACGGGGTCCTCGGAGAGAGAGTGAGAGAGAGAAAAGCGGAGCGAGAGAGAGAGAGCGGAGGGAGAGAGAGAGAGACCACAAGTCAAGCTTTCTCCCTCTCGTGAAATACAGCGCCCGGGCCAAGCGGCTGTTTGCACTTCGCAAATTGCGCTCCCCTTTCCCAGCCATGATTCCCCAGAGCGGCGGAGAGAGGAAGAAAGAGCATCTCTCACCCTTCCTCCCTCCTATCTCCCCTCCGCTCTCCCCTCCCCCTCCCCTACCGGCTTTCCTTATCCCCCTCTTTCCCTCTTCTTCTATTCTCCTCCCACCTCTTCCTCTCTCCTTCTATCCTCTTCTTTCCCACACCCTCTTCCCTCCCATCTCCCTATACCTCCTCCCCTTCTCTTTCCCCTTCCACCTCCTCTCCCCCTCCTATCCTCCTCTTCCCTTCTCTCCCATCTCCCTATACCCTCTCCCCCCTCCCCATATTTTCCCATCCACCTCTCCCTCTCCTCTCCTCTCCTTTTCCACCCCTCCTCTCCAAACCTCCCCCGCCGTCACCTCGGAATATGCATGGCCGATGATTAGCAAACAAATAGGCGGCTCGAACAAAACCCTTTCCTCCTCCTGCGTCGCTATCTCTGCGGCCACCCTCACATTGGGGAGCGAGGAAAGAGGGGTGAAAGGAGGGCCTTTTCCTCCTCCCTTATCTCCTTCGCCCCTTTTCTGCCTTTCCCTCCTCCCTTTGAATCTCCCTCCCCCACCCCTCTCCCCTCTTATGCCGTCTCTTCCTCCCCCCCCCTCCCCCCCTACCAGACCGCCTTCCAAGGGACTCCAAACGCGCTCACGAATAATAGCCCAGTTAACATTTATGCCTTTGTACTTCATTTAGATGCTGCGGGGCGATAGGTCTTGGATGGCGACGGGAGGGGCGAGGTGGGGCGAGGTTAATCTCTCGCCCGGAACAACACAAACTTTCGTCGTAAAACCTATTGCGGGGCCGCGAGTGGTGTCCTCTGGCGTCGAGGGCAGGAAGGTGGGGGAGAGGTCGGGAAGGGGGCGGCGGGGTTAAATTGAAACCTTATCTGCGACGCCCGCGACGAATCCAGAGCGTCGTCGGCGTCGCAGTAGCAGTAGTCCGGCGCCGTAATAATATTATTTTTTTCTCTCTCTCTCTCTCTTCTCGCTTCGCGTGAAAACACACGCCGCCCCCACCACCTCCGGGAGCGCAGTCCTTTATCCGTAAAGGGGGGAGAGGGCGGGTAAGGTGGAGTGGGGGGAGGGGGAGGGTGAGAGAGACAGAGGAAGGAAGAGAGGGAAGGGATGCATGTTTCATATTAGTGGGCTCCCTTATCTCTTTGACACGGAGGGCTCCCAAGCCATCCCTGGGCGGCACCCACACCGGACCCCACAAGCGTCCTATCTCCCATCTCGAACATAGAGGGACCCCAGAGAGGCGTCTAAGGGAGGGGCGGAAGCGGGGGGAGGCGGAATTGTGTGCCCTCGCTGCCCATACCATTGCTAATACCCTTCCATTGTTCCGGTGTATCTCGACCGCATGCCAGGGTTACGTGGGCGGGGAGGTGAGTGGGTGTAGAGGGTGATGTGGGGGGTGGGATGGATTACACTTTTTCTCCCCTCGCTTTGTTTCCGTGATCTCAGGTGACGATGGGACGAGAGCCAGGGGGCCTAATCTAGCACCACACCCCCATCTCTACAACCACGAACAAGGAATGCTGTTCGGAAATTCCACAGTATCCTCTCGCCGAAAGTTAAATAATTATGTACCGGCTGAGATTATAATAATGCAACGTGGTTATATCGAGCCGCTGCTCGTATTTGCTAAAGGGACTTCAAGCAACACATATTGATTCGGCAATCGCTTTGTGGATCTGATCCAGTTGAAGTAATATATCGCCCCAAAGTGATCCCACGTGTGAAAGAATTACGGAAAATTATTGAATTTAATTATAGCGTATTTTGCTTTTACATTATTGGCTCGATTTAACTAAACTTTTTTCTCGTTTTAATTTTTTTATTAAACGGAACGATTTTTTAATGAAAAATACGTTAAAATTTTTAAAAATATTTCGGGGGAAATTGCAAAATTTCTCTGATATTATTTAATACAACTCAAACTTTCTCTGCTTGTGTGTCTATCCTCATCTCATTTGAAAGAATGTTATCGGCGTTTTATAAAAGGAAGATTCAAGCTCCCAATCAATGTGGTTGGATCACTTTAAAACGGTAACGATTAAATAATTTAGGGTCATCTAATACATACACAGGTTGTAATCCAGTAAAAGTTATCCCGTCCAAATAAAGAAATATTTTACGTATGTGCGATTTATCATCAAATTCGTGTGGCACGACCTATTTGATACTCTTCCATGAGATTAAATTCCCTTCGTTGTATTAATTTATAGTTTATTTTAAATAGAAATAATTTTACTGGAAAACATTAATTGTTCATTATCACAACTATAGCAAACACCCTCGTCATTTTTCTAAGACCTATCTTGATGTTTATAAACATACTAATACTCCACTGTGCTGTGCATCATATTTCTGGCTTAGCTCCTGTCCTGTTTCAACACAATATTAATAAATACGAAATATTTAATTATTCGGCCAATAAAAATAAAAGTCCATTCAATTCATAACCGATACGTCCGACTTCCGATACACGGTTTCTTCATCTTGAAATTTATTCTTAAATGCGTCCCATCCATTTTCCCCTTTAACCTTTTGCGACCTCCTTACTTGTTTAACTGTTACCTGTTAGCTCGTCAGGGAATAAAATATAAAACAAACTACCAAATCCGATTAATATAGACTTTTACGAATCGACTTCGGAAAAAGGTGGATTTAATTCTTAGGGGAGAGTGGATCACCTCCTTTCTTCTGCGATTCCTTTCTGGGGGCGGGGAGAGGGTGCGGGGAGAGGGGGCGGGGAGAGGGGGCGGGGAGAGGGTGCGGAGGGTGGGAGGAAAGGGTGCGAAGGTGTCCGGTGCGGTATCCACTCCTTGGCAACCGAAAGAGGGATGGCCGCCCGATTTGGCCGGGTGCCGCTTCCGCGCCTCCCCCACCCATCCCTATGTGCGGGGGAAGCGGGGGCGGAGGCCCCACGAAAGGGTCAGGGGTCGAGAGGCGGTTCGGAGGGCAAGGTGTCAAGGAGAGCGGAGGACACCACCGCCGGTGACACGCCCGCGCCACTTTCCGACACCACCTCCTCCATCCCTCCTCCCTCCCCCTCCTCTCCCCCCTCTCTCTCTCTCTCTACCTCCCACCCCCCTCTCCATTCACCATCACACGGGCAATCCCTAAAATCACGCCTCCTGCGCGCGCAAACGTGGTTACATTAAAACATGTATTATTGATCTGTTGGGCGGTCGAGGGGAGGGAGGGAAGAGGGAGGGAGAGGGGAAGGGGAGAAAGGAGGAGGAGGAGGAGGAATCGGTAGGCGGAAGGAAAAGGGGGGAGAGGAAGAGCGTGGTTGCTCTGCGGTTGACCATGATGGAAGGGAGTGCCAAGGGGAGGTCGGGGGTGGGTGGGGGAATCCTCTCCTGGGGTGGACCACGGCGGCGGATGCCTCTTTTGTGGGCCGTGTCAGCTATTCACGCGCGCAATATCAACCTCCCCCACACCGCCGCTTCCCGTCCCACCCTTTTCACGGCCCCATATCGCTCGCCCCTCATACACTCTCTCACCCTCCCCTTCCTCGTGGCGGCGTAAACAAATGCCCGCTACGAGGATGCCACCCTAACCACCCACTCCATCCACTCGCCCTCCTCCCCCGTCCTGCACAAATGTCACACGCTTCTGTAGACCTATCTCTCCGCTCTCCCTCTTTCCTGCTCTTCCCCAACCGCTCCCTCCTCGCCCTTTCTGACTCCTCTTCCCCTTCCTTATCTCTCTCTTTCTACCCGCCACTTCGTAATCGTTTTCCCCCAGGAACATCTTTTCGTGTTAAAAATCTCTCCGAAAAATCCGACATTTAATCCGGGGTCGCGGTCCACAGATGCACATGTCGCTAAGCCTCTGGGGTCGGTTGAATTATATATGTAGGTGTTTGTGTATTTACGTATATATGTGCGTATATATATCTTATATAATATGTATGTTATATTTGTCATTCGAGTTGAATGACAGTTCCTTGTCGGCAACCGCTGCTGCGCTCTATCAAAAACAATAAGTTGAAGAAGATATTAGTCTAATTTCGGAATATCTTCCCGCTCGATAATTGAGTCATTGTTTATTCAAATTATTTATCAGACGATGACGAAACGGTCGAAATGATTCTGAATATGATAAAGGCTGTCGTAAATGTTTAGAGTATTTGTAGGAATTTTTTTTAGAATATTACTCTCGTCATTTATTTATGCCATTTGTAATATTTGTACTCGTTTTTTTAGCAAACATTTGCTGGAATTTTATTTCATACGCGACGCGCATGCTTGAACATCATCTACGCGTTCGTTAGACATTTTTGATATCTTCTGAAAAATGTGAAAAACGCGGAAATTTCACAGAAAATCATTTTCGTCGATCTTCTATAACTTTCTCGGTTGTTAAAAGGTTTTACGTAAGAGTTTTACTTAAGAGAAATTTAAAAAAATATGAAATGACGAAATAGGGAGCGCTCTAGCACAATGATAGATGCGTAGTTCTGGAAGACATTTGGTGAGGAACTAACCTTTCTTAACTCAAATCATTTGATTTAGACGTCGAAGACTATTCTGTCGCGGAAATTACATTCAAATTATCAACTTCTGCAAGTATTTTGCGAATACTTCACATTTTATGTTCTACTTGCAACTTGCTCCTTTCTTATTAATATCAGAATTTATGTAACTGCAGTTTACACTTTGGGTGAGTTTTGAGCACATTTTGTCACATTTTATTACTATTTCGTTAAGGAGAAATTTTTACGAGTCTCAAAGTCACGCATTAATGGCCAAATGAAAATCAATGATATTTTAGCAGTGTACAGTATATCCAGAAAACCGAAAAGGCGGTTTGTCTTGTCTGAAATAGAATATATTGGTGTGTATTTTGAATTAAAATGAGAGTTGAAAGCGTTAGTTGATTAGTATCGAATAGCAAAGTAATAATGGAAAAGGAGGTGAGATATAAGAGAAAAAGTGTGCTACGAATGAAACCGAATAACTTTGTCAGATGAGATTGAACTTTTAAAGTTAAAATGCCGTACCTATGTTGTTTGAAATATAGTAAAGTATAATGTATAGCTCAGAATAAGTATACTAATCAGTAAATTTGAGAACGATGGGAAAATATTTGTAACTGCAAAAGAAAGAAGTTTGGGAAAAAAAAATCTTGCACAGAAAACGGAAGCTTTGGGATACACCAAGGTATCATTTGATGAGATTTAATTCCGCAAATGTCAGCGGAAGGAAGATATTGATTTGATTAGCCAAAGGTGAAGACTAAAGAATACGGAAGACAAAATAGGTGGATATACATCATTTTTAAAAAATAAAACCGTACAAAATTGTAAAATGCCTGAAATGGCGGTTCCTGAGCTAATTATTATTTGCTGAGAGGATACATCCATTATGAGAAAATATTTATGTAATTTATCAGGAAAAATTACTAGCAAATAGGAAATTATCACCCTCGGAAAACGATACATTATGGAATTAAAGGGAACAATTTAGAGCTATTCTTACGGAATACCTACGTATAATATTTTTTACAAATGACGTTAAATAATAACGCTTTGTTACGTTATATTATAAATTTTCGTGATTCCATGCCATTTACTCGGTGAATTTATAATTAAAAATAAATTTCGAAAAAATATGAAGCTAATTTGGGATGAATTTCCGTGAAAAGTTAGTGGAATTGAATAAAATGTTATTTAATTTTTATGGCAATGTTGTCTCCCCGGTTAAAATATTCTCATGTCTGTATGGTGTACGCAGGACATAAATGTCAGAAAAAATAACCTCCGCAGTTTAAAATGTTAATTTAGTTCATACTTTTTGAGACTGGAGACGCTTAGGACAAGATTTTTCTTCTTGATACGGACGACCATTCCACCTCTTAGTTAGACAAGAGGAAAATTCTTTCTAGAAAAAAATAAAAAGATACACATCTGGGTTCTTCAGGTCACAGAAATTCTCGCTAAGGAAGGATATCTTTCGTACGAAGTACGTCTTTGTCAAACTTATATATATAGTGTGTATGATTCCATGGAATACAGATCGAGCAGAAGCTATTGATAATGCCACTTGATACGGAGACAGGGTCGGCCAAAGTGGGAATGCGGCGGATGCGAGTCATCCGGGCCCCCGAATAATAGGGGCCCCAGTATTTCTCAATTATTCAAGTATCGAGTGTAAATTTTGCAAAAACGTTTACTAAAAATCATTTGTAAACTCATTTCCAATAAAAACACTCCGTAAAAGTTGTAATATTAAACTGGGGCTCCACAAATTGCTCGTTATTACTATAAATATTAATATCGCGGGGCCCTTATTGATATTCGCATCCGGGCCCCATTCAGTGCTTGGCCGACTCTGTACAGAGAATACGTAAGCTGAGAGCGTAAGCGCGTAACTGCGCCATAAAAATGTAGGTGAATTTATATATTGTTTTGTACGCATGTACGCACTTTTATTTACGATTGTATCCTATTGTTTGTTTTAAAGTATGCAAAGAGAGGTGCGTAGTGAGTACATAAAGAAATATGTCTCAGTGATTCAAGAGCCTCTCTTCTAAATCAGTAGATCCACATCCTTTGCACCTCCCCTTTCAACGCGCTCCACATTCTACCTTACTTCCTCCTTTTCCCTACCTCCCTCTTACCTACTTCCCCCTTGTCTTGATACTGAGTTCTCTCTCTCCTCTCTCTCTCCCTCTTTCTCTCTCCCTAAACATATCTCACTGTCGCACAGTCCCTACGTGGGCAGCTCGCATTCCCTAGCCACTGTGGCGCCCAATCCTGTCCCCCGACGACTAACTTCTCCCTCCCCCACTCCCTCTCTCCCTCCCTACCCATCTCTCCAAATCCCTCTTTTTGCTTTGCATCTTCTCATTCCCTATCTCGAATAACCGAAGGGGCAAATGGTAAGCAAAACGTCTCATTCGACAAGGATTGCATGTTTCATTGGAAAATATCTTTTACTCCTTCCCGTCCACAAGAGGGAAGGCCAATATGCGGAAATACTTCTTCTTCCCACATTTACTCCTAACTTCTCCTTTTATTTCCTTCCCGTTCTTTATATGTATTAATATTCCCCGCTGTTTCCTTTCCTATTTCGCTCGCTTTTTCACGCAGCTTCCTCTTCCGTGCTTATCTTCCCGCCATTCTTCACCCCCTCGTGACGAACTCCTCAATTTGTATTCCCCGCTGAAGCGCCATATACGAAGGCTTATGGGGAATCAGGCAGGGGTTGGGTTGGTGTGTGTTTTGCAATGTCCGATGCACTTCGCGACGGGTGCAGGATGGAAGGGAGAGTGGAAGTCGAGAGGTGTGCGTAGGTCGGTCGCATGAGGTCAAAGGTCATTCCGGTGGTCTAAAACAATCCACAGTTCGCCTTCCTCCTATCGAATCGCGTGTCGGTTTCCGAAAGAAGACAACGCGGACTGATATGATTTATTTGCTACCGAACGGGAAACGATCGAGTTTGTTTTAGTAGTCTAGAATGTTGGCGAATTCTGAAATTTTTTCTTCTTTCGAGGGTTCCGAGATTTATATACGCGTATCCACTGTTAGAGAGACTTTATGCCGAAGTGTGGAGGCCCCCTCGAGGTGACACATCCTGGAGGAGTGGTCGCACATTCAGAGAGAGGGGTGAGGGGGGAGGGAGGGAAGCGTCGTCGGTAAAGATGGGAAAGGGGATAGGAGGGAGGAGTGGGGGCGCACTATTTCTGGTGCACAGACGCAGCGCAATGCGAGGACAAAAAACAAGTGAAGAGCAGAACGGGGGGAGGGAGATAGGGAAGGGGGTTGTGGGGGAGGAAGGAGTAGAAGGTTGTGCAGGAGTGGACCAAGGAATTGGAGCGTAGAGAAATAGAAAAAAACGGAGAGGCAACGGTTTCGTGCTCCTTTTATCTTCCTTCCATTGCGGCTGCGATTAAGGATTTGACACGCAAATCGTTCTTCTTTTCGTCACAGTTCGCGACCAAACTGGGAAATTTTTTCGGAAAAATTTCTGCGATTTTCCTATTGGGAAAAAAACTAGGCGAGCGAACATTTTTTTAAATTTTCCACTTATTGCGTTTTTTGTGGAACGTGTGTGAGGATGAAAGAAAACGGTTTTAATGTCGTCATCGGGATAAAACTACGATATTTTAAAATTCGAATGGATCAACAAATAATACAAGACAGAGTATGCTAAATGGAATCTCGCACTCACACTGTCGCATTCCTCCGATTAGACTTATAAATGCGATACGTAAACTATTAGAATGGCTTTGACAAGGGGCGGATATAGGACCAGGCGATCTAGGCGACCGTCTAGGAGAGGGATGGCAAATAGATGGCACGCGTGTCAAACTTGGCACGCCATGAGGCATTGTTGGCACGCTACAACTTTGCGATCATGAAGTTAATTTTTAAATAATGCATTATTTTTCGGATTAGTTGAATCTTAACATCTGAATACGTGCGCAGAATAAGACAGACCAAGTTTCAGCAGATTGTTTTGTTATTCAATCGGCAAATTGCATTTTAAACTTCAAATATTTTTTTCGAAAACGACCCAAAAAAGTTCAAACGGGTGAATACGATATTTTAATTTTCCAACTTTATATTTGCGCAATTATTTTCCTTTTTGGCCGTAGTTCAGGTCGAAAATGCAAACCTTTGGACATTTAAATTTATAAATAAATAAATACATGTCAATATTATTATAAATACATAGGTAAGTTTAGTAATTAACAAATGTGTGGCCTGAAACTTTTGTCGGGAAAATTTTACATTTTTGGCACGCTAATGAAAACCTATTTGCCATCCGTGGTCTAGGAGAAAAATTCCAGCACAAATAAGCGGACGTATATATCGTAAATGATGGTCGAAAACCAATCTCAGTTGACGGATATAATTGAAAAATAATTGTTTCACATTCTAATGATTTGAGTTGCGATTCACATCGACCTCAGAAGCCCGCCCACTATATTGCAATATATGTATATGCAAATAAATTATTTAGTACATATTTAATAGATTATTTTCCCCCATAAAATTAAACCACATATTTTCAGAAATCCGGAGTTGTTAGCCTCGTAAACTACCATCGCTTGGGGCCTCGCATCCCTATATCCGCTCCTGCCTTTGAGAAATCATCTTCGTCTTACTGTGCTTTGCATTTGGCAACCCATCGTAAGGACAAATTCCTCATATAGAAATCTAGGAAAGGGTGGGTATATATATTTTCTCCTCCATCCAAAGATGAACCCTTTTTTGGTCCAAACATTCGCAAAAATTCAGCACTTTTCCGTGCGGTGTAAAGTCTCAAAAGGCTCGCATCACGCCTTGAAACAGATTTTCGAGGGATTTTTAAACGACCAAGTCATTGGATCGAAATACTCTCGAGGCTAGCGTAAGGCTGTGCGAAACTCGAGTTGCTCTTGGAGCAAAAGGGTAGAAGGACTCCGAGGAAGAGGTGGTCCTCTCGTGAACGGCTATACGGCCATCGGATTCCTAACCACCGATTTAGTGCGAGGGAGAGAGAGAGAGAGGTATGAGGAGAAAGGGAAGGGAAAGGAGAGACGGGAGGGTGAGGTATCGCCACCCTTCCGATGAGCAAAAGAGTAATGGCTTTCGTGCTCACTCCTCCTCCGCCACTTGGTTTGGCGCGCCGGGTAACGCACTGCCTGCGTGTCTGAGGATAAATTTAGTTTCGCGAGAGAGTGAGAGAGAGGAAGACGACCATCCTCTCTCTCGAGTCCAGATTAACGGCCTGCAAAACAACAATGGGAGAGAGGGAGAGAAAGAGAGGTGGCGGGTAGGGAGGAGAGGTGAAGAGAGAGAGAGCGAGAGAGAGAGAGGAAAAACCCTTTGGAACCAAGGGAGCCGCCATCCACTCCGAGAGAACATCTCTCCTCCGGGACGTTCCAAGAACACTTTATAGAGGATGGGAGTGAAGGAGAAGAGGAGGGGGAGGGGGAAGGAGAGAGTAAAAGAAGATGTGGGAAGAATAGAGGGGGAGGGGATTGAAGGAGAGATCGAAAGGGATTGGGAGCAAATAGAGGAGAGAGAGAGAGAGAAAAGGGGGAGGAAGTTGTAGGTGGGAAAGAAAAATAGGAAGACGGAATCTGAGAAAGGCAAAAAAGGAAAGATAGATTAAGGGGTGGGTGAAGAGAGAAAGGAGAGAGGGTGGAAGAAGGCCGAGAGAAGGTAAAGTGAACAACCGATAGGAGAATGGCGAAAGTGTGGAAAGTTAGTGGAATGGGAGTCGTATCCTAGTTAGATGAGAAAATGCAGCGAATATGAAATTGCGAGAGATTGGGGAATTAAGAGGGGAAACGCGAAATTTACAGGAGGAATGACCGAGGGGAAAGCCTAGACAGAAATTAGGTATCGAAAATTTGAGAAAACAGTCATTTTTACAGTTAAATAAAAAGGTTCCTATGTCTTCATCGTTTATTTCTCGCTCCGGCCGTCTGCTATTTGATGGACGAGAATTATTACCGGAAGAGATTAGGAGCGGAATATTTGTGGACTAGAGGGGTTTCAAATAAACCGGACATCTCATAGGTGCAAGATAAAAGTTTGTCACCATAATGGTGTTCAGCTTATTTTTAATTTGAATTTTAAAATTATTTAGAAACATGATACGAACTTGAGACTTGGATGGTTCTATGCAGGAAAAAACAAAATTGATTTTTAGTGAAGACAGAATCCGAATCCTGGTCGAATTAGCGTAAAAATTCGTTTAGTATCAGAAAAATACGTGATTTTATCAATTTTATGACAATACCAATTATAAGCTACCATGTCAAATCCCATTGTCGCCGAAGTTGAGAGTCCAATATGGGAAAATTTTTAACGTAAAATCGTTTTTCAATTTCTATGCGCGATTTTGCTTTTCTTAAGTGGCAACCAAATATTTGTTGATTTTAATTGAAATATTACTAATAAATAGTTTTTAATGATATTTTCGTGTGTCGTAGTTCCCAAAAGCAAACTGTTTTTAAACTACGTAAGTAACTTAAATAATTAGACTTACATTTTCCACAAATTGTGATAGGGTAAATAGTTTCATTGTTTTCAAAGTGTTGTTGATATAAACAATTTTCTCATAACAGAACGAGAGAATCGAGCTAATGGTCGGAGGATAATATTAACTCTGTGATTCTAATCCAATTATTATGTTAAAATTTTCTTCTTCTTTACTTGATATTCGCATGACCTTGGATTTTTCTGTAATAATTTCCATACCGTATTTTCTACCTGTTATCACTAGTCTATTTATCATTTTATGGAGTTCCTTTTCCTTTCTTGCTAGAAGTACTTGATCATCCGCGTACTTCACTGTTCTTATAATCCTTCCTCCGATTTTGAAATCTCCCGTGCCTTCTAATGCTTCCTGCATTTGTCCCTCTCCATATATATTGAATAGAATCGGCGATAGACAGCAGCCCTGTCTTACTCCTCTACCGATATGTACTCCGCTGGTGTCCGTATTCTCCAACCTGACCTTTACAACTTGATTCACATATAGGTTCCTGATCGGTCTCCTGTCTTTCCAGTCTACACCTATATCCTTTAATATCCTCATCAGTAGTACCCAATTTACTCTATCAAAGGCCTTCTGCCAGTCGACGAAACATACGCAGCAATCTTGACTGTACTATATTGCTCTTTCTGATATGATTCTCACTACACCGATGGCATCTCTGGTTCCACGTCCTTTTCTGAAGCCGAATTGATCTTCCCCTAGCATTTCTTCGGCCTTTTTCTCTAGTCTTTTATTAAGAATCTTCGTGATGATCTTCGAAGTGTGTGACAGTAGGGATATCGTTCTGTAGTCTTTACACTGCATTTGGCTTCTTCTTTAGAGGGATCATTGTTATATCTAAGAAATCCTGAGGCCACTCTCCCGAGTCGTAAATCTTGTTAATTAGTTTCGTAATCACTTTTAGTCCTCCCGATCCCATAACTTTAAGTACCTCTGCCGGTATTCCATCGCTGCCTGTAGCTTTTCCTTTCTTTAGTTCCTGTATCGCCTTTTCTACTTTGCTTTTCATAATACTTGGTCCCAAGTTGTCTTTTTCAATGCAATTCTCTTCTTCCAGTTCCATTTGTACCGATCCTGCCTGCTTTTTGTATAGTTCCTTAATGTATTCTTCCCATACCTGTGCTACATCCTTTGGTTCTGCGACTATTTTCCCATCTGTATTAATAATTCCTTTACCACGAATCCCATTAGACTTCTTATCTCCTAACTCCAGTGCTAACTCTCCATGTGTTGCATTTCCTCACATTTTTCTTTTATCCAATTTTTCCTAGCCTTATCTGTTACCCTTCTCATCTCATTGTTTATGCGTCTATAGTTGGCTCTACCTTCTTCACTGTTAACGTTTTTCCATTTTCTTCTCTCATCCATTTTCTCCAGCATTTCCTTAGTGATCCATGGTTTTCTGATTTTCTTCTCGTTTCCCAATCTCTTTATTCAAGGTATCTTTGATACTGATTTTAATTTCCTATCATTCTGTATCCACGGTCTTCGGTTTGTTTTCCAAATTTCTAAGGCGATCTTCCAACTTCGTGCTGAAGGCACTTTCTTTCAGTTTTTCTAGGTCCCAAGTCTGTCTATCTCTTCTCGTTTTCCTTATTTGTTTAAGCTTTGTAGTTACATCGACTATTAGAAGGATGTGATCTGAATCAATGTCTCCTCCTAGTAATGTCTTAGCATTTTTTATGCTGTTCCTGAATCTTTGTTTTACTAGGATGTAATCTATTTGGCATCTCATTCTATATATACATATACACTATATGCATATGTACGCAAAATAATATACTCACATCTATACATTTAATCATTGAAGGTCATTGTACTTAATATACCTTTGCTGTACACTACACGGTTTAAGTCTCACTACATTTCTGCATGTTTTTTTCTTTGTGCATTACATAACCTCCTTGCTATTATATTATAATGAGGTACCTGTCTTCTATCAGACGAGAACATATTATTAGTCTTAGTCGAACACTAATCTCATCGCCATACGGAACAAAATACGAAAACGTAATATCCAAGGACGGGGCGAGGTGTGTGTGGAGGCTGGCTATGGCATCAGATATCACGAGTCAAACTCTCTTCCTGTGAACGGAACTCCGTTGCGTCGCTCTGTCGGTCCACTCCGAATCGAAAGCAATCTCCGAGATAAATCTCCGCCGCCGCTCCGCTATTACAGCGTGCTCTTTAGATGCGCGGACGGAGAAAAAGGCGAGCATCGCAGCGGGCGCAGCGCCCTCTTCCGCTGTTTTGACTTTGATGTCTGTCCTCGAGGGGGAGAATAAGAGGGTGAGATACGGAGGGAAATGGCGATGCGAGGGGAGGGAGGGAGAGAGAGAGAGCCGAGTTCGGTGGGGGGTGGGGGAGGGGAGGTTTAACCGAAGGGGAAGGGGGAGATCAGGGGTGGCAAAACGTGGAGCCACCCTTTTGTCAAAACTCTCGCGATGGCGCTCTCTTCTTTTGTTCTGTCACTCCCATCCTCTGCCTCACCTTCCCCTCCGCCCTCCCCCCTCTCCACCCCCTCCGCCTCCCCTCACTCCACCCCCTCGCCGCCTCTCTCTACACACACACACACAAACCCTTCGGAAAAATCCGACCGACGCGCAGGGTGACTCATCCCATAACGCCCCCACCCCTTTTATTCGCCCCCCCCCCCTCCTCCTCCTCTCGGCGGCCCCCTCGCCCCAACACCCTTTTGCCCTCCACCCCTCCGCATATTAATCCAAACCCTCCCCTTGGGGGTCAGCAGACCACAAACCACGTCGGGGTTGGCTGTGGATAGGGGGTTGGGGTATCGCGGGATGGGGATGAAAGGGTGCGCGGGGGAGGGGGAGGGGGGAGGTTCCGACTCTCTCTCTCATCCGCCACTTTCTCCATACCCCTCCCTATCTCTCTCTCTCTCTGACTCGCACCAACAAGGACGGCGTTTCAATCAATTCTACGGAAGAATTCCAGCACAGTGAGTTAGAGAATCCCTTTCGTTGGCTACGTTCGCGGCGAAAAGAATAAACAGAAGACCACGTGTGGCTGCCATTTTCATTTATGCCTCTTATGACTAAAACATGTTTACCCTTCAAAAGCCATAAAATTCAAGCGCGAAATTGTATCCACCCGTACATTACGTCCCGTGTCGGTTTAATACCCTTATATAAAGGATCCGCGTGTGGAATGCTATTGATTACAGACCCGCCTTGATAAATATGGAAAATAAGTACCGAGTTCATAATACTTTCTGCTAATTTTGTAAAAAATACGGTTATCCTGTTGCTTGTACGGGATAACTCTTTCCGAGGAACCGATTCATCACGGAAGACTTTTTCAAACGTGTATTAATCCCGAGATTCCGCCGAGGCTTGATTCATAAAAAAAATGTAAGTTTTCGGGTGGCTTTGGTGTAAAAATTGCTGCCGAAGTTAGGATTCGGAGTCGGAAGTTACTTTCTTCGCATAATTTTCGGTCAACTGCGTGTTTAGCCTGCGATCGAATTGACAACCCGCGGGGAGGGTGGTTGGGGAAAATCAATGAAGGGACGATAATCGTAGCGTTGTGGCGGGAAGAGAAGTAGGTAGGGTGGAAGAGGGAGAGGAGGGGGCAAGGAGGGAGTTAGAGGTAGGGGAGGGAGTTGGGAAGGAGGAGCGCCTAGCCGGCGTTATCACCATTCTGACGACTCTCTTGCCAGTACTATCTCTTTTCCGACCCCACACCTCGTCTCTCTCTCTCACTTTCCTCCTCTGCCTCCCGCTCTATCATCTTCCGCCCTTAATTTCCTACCTCTTTTGCTTATTCGATGCCATAGCTCGCCGACAACATCTCTCCTACCTCGTAGACAACAACTGCATCCTCGAACGCCGCGCTAAGCTCATCACTCCCTCACCGTCCTCGGCAGGAATGGATCGGAGGGTTGGGAAGGGAGGTCGGGAGGTGAGGTGAGTCGGAGAGGGAGTGGAAGGAGAGCGATGAAATTGGCGAGCGAAGCTCACGTGGAGTCCGCCGACTGCGCACTCGGTCGAGGTAACAACGCCTTCCTCTCCACCTGCAACACCCTGCTCTTCCTCCTCCACGCCCTCCCCCCTCTCACCCTCCCCCCTCTCACCCTCCGCCCACTCCAACTCACGATCCGTGCGACGGAGAGTAAATAATTGACGCCTGGCAATGGTCGCCCGGAACGAGGCGGCCAAAGGGGCGAGCGGGGCTATTTGCGATTGGGGGGGGGGGGGAGGTGGGAGGGGTGGATGAAGAGGGAGGTTGTTAAGGCGAGGGAAGAAAGGGAGAGAGAGAAAGGTGGGTGAAAAGAGGAGGAAGGAGATGGAGGGAGGGGAAGTACTATATGCGTTATAAAAGACAAGGAAGAGAAATATGTTGGTGCTATCGGGTTCTTTGGTCTACATTTGAAAAGAAAAAAGAGATAGCGTGATCTCGATTTTGGGTCGATTTAAATAGTTTTTTCCATTTCGCAGGAAGTCTTCGTAATTTGTTTTTTCTTACGAACAAAATTGTAAAAAATTGGCATTCGTAGAATCGAAGTGGAATTTTGAGGAATCTTGTGTCATTTGAGAATTGATCGTTCATAAAGTAAAATAGAGCTATGAATACCGTTATAGCAAGGCTATACTATGTTTTCCCTTTCTTGTGTTTTCCGGATGTTCAATATCCGCGAATGACTGCCATTTTAATCGATACTTTTGCTGGTAGAATACATTTGCAAGAAAAAAATGACGTTTCTAAATACACAACTATTTACTGATTGAATTTCATTTTGTTGCCAACTTGAAAATTAAGATAGCATCGTTTTTCTCTTTCATTTAAGAAGCACTATTTATCGGTGGCTTAATAAAATTAATTCATTATCAGAGCTCCGTAACGTCGAAATATTTATTTTTTAAAACAATTCTTAAAATTGTTCCCATAGCAATCGATGTAATCAACCAATCTATGCATCCTTTTTTATCAGTTGCCGTGATACAGTTGCAAAGATTACATTTGCAGTCTGGTAACATATGTTATCTAAATCAATGGAAATGATATTCCAGTTATAGTATTTTTCTTTAATAAAGATAGAGCAGTTTCCCATTCAAATTTATTTTTTAATTATGACAAAACATCTTTTTCGAAAAATCTGAAATTCACGAAAATTTCCGTGCTTTGTTATAGTGAGTTTTCATGAAATATTTTATTTAATATCCATTCCCTTATATGAGCAAAGGATAATGTTGAGGTTGCGGTATATTTAATGAAAAATATTCGGTTGTAAAATTCCTCAAGAATTCAAGATCTACGGATTGTTTGTGCCCAAAGAATTTTTGAGTTTCGGAAAAAAGTTAATTCCTTATCTTGCTACGGAGGGTTAACTCTCTTCCACAAACATTCTCCCCAGCATATGCGAGTCGAGTAGCGCATTTCATTTTTCAGTCCAAAGTGAGCGAGTTTCGGAAGGATATTTCCCTATGGGTAACTCCTCATCCGCTTCCATTAACACTTTCATCCAGAACTCTAACGAATCCATTCCCTCCCTCCGTACGAATCAACAAAACACACCTCTCTCCTCCTCCTCCTCATCCTATCTTCCTACCACGCCATATGCTTACTACACACTCACTCACTCCCTTTCTCTCTCTCTCTACGTACGCATGCAACTCTCGGTGCCTACCTCCCTACCTTTAACTGTCGCACTCTCTCCACTACCCTTTCCCCCTTTTCTGACGTTTTTCCTCGCCTTTCTGATGCCACCCTCCTTTCCTCTTTTCTCCTATTCTTTCCTCCTCCCTCTCTTCCCCTCCCTCCATCTCTCTTCCCCTCCCTCCATCTCTCTTCCCCTCCATCTCTCTTCCCCTCCATCTCTCTTCCCCTCCATCTCTCTTCTCCTCCCTCTCTCTCTCTTCCCCCTCTCTCTCTCATCCCCCTCTCTCTCTTCCCCTCTCTCTCCCTCCCTTACCCCTCTCTCCACGTCTCCCCCTCTCTCTCTCCTTTCCCTTTCACTTCCTCTCTCTCTATTCCTCTCGTTCAATCTCCCTCTATCTCCCCCTCTCTCTCTCTTCATCACCTTTTCTCCCTCTCCATCCCTGTCTCCGTCTCCTTCCCTCTCTCTCTCTCTATCCCATAATCCTCTCCCGGACATCTCACCTCCACTGTCTTTGACCGGCGACCTCACGTCCTCCTGACCGAAGGGTTTTAAGACCTCGGCCATATCCGAATCGTCTATCATAGACTCTGCGCGGTGATTTTTCGCATTTATACCTTCGCGGATTCTCCCGTCCCAGCCGAAAGGCTCCGCACAAGCTCTGAAACATATGGAATTGCCTTCATCAGAGAGTTGAATGCGACCCGTCTCAATGGAATCCGAGAATTAATATGAGAGTGAATTGGGATTAATGAATCCGGTGGTGTTCATACTATCTGTTTAAAAATCTAATCTTGTTAACCTTTGCTGAGCAAATATTAAATAGATAAACAGTGTCACTATTAAGCAATGGAATCTATTTGTATTCCACTGTAAAAAAATATTCCAGGTTACAGAGTAGCGACATTGAACTTTAATATGGAAATAATCACGTCACAGCCAATTTTTGCGAGCGCAAACCACGGGCTCGCAAAAGCCGTTACATTAACGCGAAACGATCACCTCGCTCGGGAAGGATATTTGATACCAATCGACCCGACGTCGCCGAATCGCAAAGCGATGGATATGAAATTCGACGGATGGCTTTTAAAAGTTCAGACTTTGGCCGCGGTGAGTCGTACCCGTCGCTCCCTTTCCATTTCGCGCGCTTTCAAAACCCGCCACGGAACGTTTACGTATGCACATTCGGATTGGTCTTTTGGGCGCGGGGGAGTTTATTTTTTCCCAAGCCCTTCGGCGGAGGAGTGGATAGCGAGAGTAAGAGAGGGGTGGGGTGGGAGAGAGGGTGGGCGCGGTTCGAAAGGTAAGGACTAAGGAGATCGTGACTCCACCTCATCCTCGTTCCCTCAACGAGTCACGAACTGACCCAAAATCCCTCACAACGCGTCCCTCCCTCCCTCCCTCTCTCTTCCTTCCTCCATTCTCCTATCTCCGCATAAGGTTCCGAGAGCGAGCAAGCCTTCCTACACCCACCCTCCTCCTCTCCGCTCCCTCAACACGCCTCTTGCGAATCGTTGCCTCCCTTCTTCTGCCTTTCCATTCTTCTCCGCGCGCGTGTGTGCGTACGCAGACAAAGGTTGCAATCGAGGCAAATTAGAAATATTCTTTTATAGTATGCGTCTTATACCTGTATTAAAAAGGTTTATTTCTACCATAGTGCAATTGGGAATTGATGATATTCGACCTATAATCGCTTCCGCTCTAAGCGATTGAGGCTAAATAAATGGTTGTTAACACAGTGGTTTCCAAAATGCGGATCGCGACCCCCTGGAGGGCCGCGGTGGTTATGTCGCGGGTTCTTAAAAGATTTTTCATATAGTTATTGTTTGTTTAACTGTTTTAACCGTGATGCCTGCAATTTCCAGCCGTCAAATTCTATCCTTCTAATGGTTAGTACCTATCGTTTGCGCCCATGTTTTTCTATTATTGGCAGTTGTAGATCCACTAGGTATAGTCTACGAATCTAGTTTGAAAATGAATACATTTTTTTAGGCGATGGAGGTGGTTTTATTTGGAAACCGCTAAGCTAACGGATAATGGCTAGATAACACTATAGGAAGGAAATGTTTATCATAAAATCTAAACAAGATATTAAAGCTGAAATTTATCGGCTTAATCAACCAACCAAGGAACTTTTATTTTAATCCATTTATTCTGTAAATAAAGTCTATTTATTTGGAAAAGAAATTCCCAACTAGATATATTAAGTAATATATTTTTAAGAGGACTGGACTTAAAGCGAATAGCGCACGCATTCTAATTTATTTGAATATAATATTGTAAAAATATCAATCTTTGTTCTTTGTCTTATCATGATCTATATCTTCCTCATGCTCTCCCAATTCGAAATCTTGTTGGAGTGAACTTTCTTCTACGATTCGCGTAGCCTCTCCGTCGATACTGTAGCCCACGAGTTTTGATTCGTTTGTACACTAGGCGAAATAAAAGGGAACGGAACCGCGGAGTTCCCCTCCTCATGAGAAAGGTGTTCGGATTCTGGTAGGCTCTTTCCCATGAGATGAGGGGAGATAGCGAGGCGTGCTCGGCCGCTCATTGCCGTCGTGACCCCATTCTTCCCACACGGCACCCGACGCCCAAAGAACTTACCCCAAAGGCAAAGAAATAAAAGGGTTGCTTACTGTACTGCAGCGAAGAGAACCCATTATACTTTGGTTGACAACTCGCCATGTGTTTATGATATCACCCTAAGCGTTTCCCTAGCTCAAAAAGCGTGGTTTGTTTGTTTAGACGTTTATGCATTTGTGTGTGTATAGATTATACATTTACGATCGGTACAAGCTAGCGATATGCGCGGGAGAGAATATTTGCATGAATTACATTAAGATTCGGCCTTTACTTAAAACCGTAAAAAAATACAGCGGATGCTTTTGACGCCTAACGAATTTCACTCAAATTACAAATCAAGAAATTATATCAGACTCCGCTAAATTAACTCACCGGACGAAACCTATAATTTTCCCGTCTACTGCAGACATTACTCTCCCTTAATAACTAGTTTCTTATGGAACATTTATCAGTTACGTAGGTACGTATTTTCAATGTAGACGGCGGCATGAAGCCGGAAATTTTACTAATTAAAATTCACTCGGGCATTGAAGTTCTGAATTTTTATCGCCCTCCTTTATCCACCAGAAAATGCATCTGCTTTTTAATTTGTACCAAAAAGTATATTAAATCTTAATATATTAAAAAGGTTATATTAACCCTTTCATTAGCAGCTTTTGATGTGTATACGACATGGTCAGTGCAGAATGGGAAAGGTTCACCAAGTTTTCTCAAAGTAAAAGAATTTAAAAAAATTTAATTAGTCTTATCCTAATAAATATCTGTGACGAGAAATTAAGTTTAATTTTTAGTATTACGAAAGCGTATATTTACGAGTTCGCTAGCGAAAGAATTTGCAAATCGTCGTATCTTTTAGATAGCTTTTAGCTGCATCAGAGGTGGAGTATACGCTTTATCAAAATCCCCCAACTCCGATATGACTCTAATAACTCGGTTGTCGAGAAAAGAGAAAAACGTTAGTTTTTTAAGATTTATTTTGGCTGTTTTAAAATGTAGCTGGGAAAGTGTCCTCTTCGAACTAACTTCTACGAGCTAGCTGTGATCTAATTGTCAAAGTTAGAAAATATAATATTTTGGAATATATTTATTTTTACACAGCGACAAATATCACAAACACCTTTATTTTACAAAAATATTCATGTTTCTGGGTATAAATATCTGGTGCATTACGATAAAGCGTTGTATACTGATTTCGCATAAAAACGCAGCGATTGAGTATTGAAAATCGTTCACCAGCAGCGAATAGGATGTGAAATGTTTATCGAATAATTTATGTAATTGGCCGATGAAGTGGCTGAATTATCGCGTAATTACTAGGAAGTTACTACTGAAGATTTTCATATTTTCACCGTCTTATATAAATCGCTAATTTCAGGAAGTATAAATGTTACCTCTAGGTTAGCTAGCAGAAGCTTTAAAAGCTCCTTTCTTGAAGTTTATAACCGTTGATTTATAAAGCAGGGGAAAATTAAACATCTGGTCAGTGCCGTAACTATGGCTGGGCAAGCGGGGCATCTGTCCCGGGTGCAACTAAGCAAAGGGCGCAAAAAATCCAAATAGTAACTAAGTAAACTACAGAAAATAATTTCATGTAGGGGAAGAGGGCCCATATTTAGTAGTTTTCCCCGGGCGCTAAAATATCTAGTTACGGGGCTGTATCTGGTTAAAGGGTAGTAATCAAGGAACCCTTAATTCTTGAAAACCAGATTGGATCTTTCAATTTTAAGGACCCTCTTTAACTAAAAGTGAGCTATCCAGGTCGTAAGTCGACACAACCTGCCATAAGACCGTAGTTTCAACTTGCATGTATATGTAAGACTATATATCGGGTTCAAAGGGGGAGATGCTCCTAGATCAAAGACTCACTCCCAAATATTGAGCTCTCTAAGATATCGCTTCCTCTGGAGGAGCGCTCACAGCATCGTGGCACCAACTCACCGGTGGTGAAGAGAACTATGGCCTTGAGACAGCTGTACTCAGCCGAGTCAACGTGCAGCGCTTTGAGCTTCTCCACTTGCTCCTGGAAAATTCGGATGTGGTCCATAAAGGCGACCACGCGGTCCGCGGCCATCGGGGACGCGTGGAGTCCAGCGGCCGCCAGTAGAGGTGCCACGTGCAGCGGCATGGAACATTGCGATGCGTTCAGAACGAATAACTCGGACCACACCAGGCGCAGGAGCGCTACCTGGTCCGTAACCTGAAATAGGGATCAACCGCCGTTAGTGGGCCGCCCTTGTGCATTTAAATCAACAGTTCAGCGGAGGGATGAATTTATTTTATCTTGCATTAATTATGTGATGGAAATGAGATAAAAATAGTTACAACCAGTGTTTTCTTATAAGCAAATAAGGTGACATTCTATTTTCCACTATTACAATTTAAACATATCAACATGCAAATTCTTCTGTAAATATTAAGGATTTTCTGAAATTAGCGGTTATATCCCCTGCAATATAGCGTTCTTCCTCGTTTCTTTTAATTAAATTAGATTGAGGATGAATTTATATTGAAAAGCAATTGCCTTTAGAGGAAATACTAGTCTAAACCTTGCTTTTACTATTATTTTATAATGAATTTATGGGCATACTCTCCGCCAGCCATTTTTACTTTCTCATACGAAGTATCGAGAAAGTATTGTTTTCGCGAAAAAATTCGACCTCGAGATTTTTACGGAAATACACGTTTTAGGTGTGGCTGAATCCGAAAAAGTGGTTTTTGCAATGCCGTCTGTCTGTCTGTCTGTTACTGGCGCTGGAGCCTAGACGGTCGAACGAAAATGAATAAATCTCGTACTTAGGCATTTTATCATACTGAGCACAGTATACATAGAAATGGTTGACATTGATCAGTAATTAAGAGTAGTTTATTCTACGCATTTTTAAAACAATCCGATTTTATCGAAAACGGCTCTAACGATTTTGATCAAATTTCGTACAGTTACTTGAGTTTACATCTTCAATAATACTTTATAGTCATATTTCTCAAAAAATGAATATAAGGCAACTTTAACAATAATTCGATTTTCTCAATAACGGCTCTAACGATTTTGATCAAATTTCGTACAATTACTTGAGTATACATCTACAATAATACTACGTATTTAATTTTTCTCAGTGAATGAATATAAGGCTAGTTTATTCTTGGGCAACTTTAACAAAAATTCGATTTTATAAAAACAGGCTCACAAGATTTTCATTTTCTAAAGATAACTAAACGACGCATTAGTACGCATATGAGAAAGTTTGTACAATGTATGTTGTACCGATTTTTATATTTGACGACAGTCAATTCTTAAAATGAAAACATGATTTATAGCTTCTTCAACTTGCGATTTTGAAGATACTCTTTGTCGAGACATTTTGTGCATCGGAATCATTTGCAGGCCATTAAATACATAAACAAATTTTCACCTAAATTTTTTGGTTAACTTAAAATTTTAGTATTATGTGGAATTGGCAAACTGAAGAATTTACGCAAAGCATTGGACTTGTACATTTTTGCCTGGAGTTTCCGAAAGTCTCTCTTTCTCTCCATTTATCTTAAAAGAAAGATCCGACTAATTCTGAAATTAGAAAATTTTTCCTAAGATGTTGCTGTAGCTCTGATAACTTATAAATCCAATAGTGAATTACAGTAGTGCTTTCATATTACGAAATCGAAGACTGCCTGGAATGGGGAAAGGCTTTAGAAAACTGCTTCCTGATCTTAGTGTTTGATTTTCACAACAATATGCAGCCGGCCCTTTTATAACACGAGAAAGTTTTCTGAAAAAGGGCCGTGTAATGTGAATCTGTTATGCGAATCTGACGTTAATAGGGAAAGTGGGCTGCGTTCCACACCCCTTCAAGAGCTCTCATCCAGTCTTAAAATTTCCAAACGTCTCAATGATGCTCATATCATACATATGTAAATATAGTGTTCTTACCAGTTATCCAATTTATAGAACAAGCGCTCGGGCCCTCCGAATCGTCCTCGCTCTGTAATCTGGAGCCCCGAATCTCAGTCCGACCAAGCCGCATTAATGCGAACCATTTTGGCATTAAAAACAAACAGTGTTGACGCGAATCCGTGTTATAAGAGCCGGCGTTACACGAGGCCAGGTGTAATGTTTTACATGCGATACAAAGAAACGAGGTCACTAGCCGAATGGCGCCGTTAAATCTCACGGTCACTCCGAATGTTTAAAACTTGCCATAATGAAGCAGAGAGGCGACTGGCGGCTCAACAATCGACGGTCATTCAGACGAAAAAGGTCCGTGTGGTACGAGCCGATTAATTAAACGATCGGAAGAAAGGGACACTGTGGCCCAGTCATGACCCACGGCCTGAACAAACGCGCCAGCATTGTGACTAAGAATTTACACGCGCAACACCACACGTGTACCGCATCGCCGAAATATCGCGTCGGAGACAACGTTCAGGGAATCAAAATGGAGTCGAGAGAAGGCGCGGGAAGCATGCAGATGGCGGAGTCGTGGAAGTGGACGAGTCCGTCAGAGGTCCCTGTTATTCCAACGCAACAGATTGGCTTTCTTACTTAAGTGCTGAAGAGCTTGGAATAATGCATCGTCATGGCGTTTCTCTCCTTTTCGGTGGGTCTTTGGTTCAACGTCACTCGCAGCTTCTATCCAAAGCAGTTCTCTTAGTCTTTTCCTGGTCATTCTTTTCTCTCATTTTATTCCCAACGCTCATTCACTCACTTTGCCTTTTCCTCACCATCATTCTGTTATCTTTTTCAAACCCTCTCCCCATTTCTCAAAGCCCAATACGTTTCTTCGCAAGTGCTGCTTATAAGGTCGATGGAATGTTTCCATTCTCTAGCCTTGTGCAACGATTTTAAATTTATATCTCTGCCAAGCTTTTTTTTCTATCCTTAGCCTAACACAGTTCTGAAAGTTAATCTATGGGATAGTTGGATAATTTTTAACCGTTATACCCCTTTCGATCTACATAGAAAACTTCAAAACAGCCATTTGATAGTAAAAATTGATATATAAATGATTTGAAGCCGCATAGAGACAAACCGACAGCCATATGAAATGATACAAAAATTATCTTAGTTTGAAATACGAATGCAGTTTTTTTGTGTTTGATTGCATCCTCACTTGTGATTCGTACTTTTTTATCGAGAGAAAGTCTTAATTTTCCACATATGCTTTCCTTACCTAGCAAGTAAGTTTATATTTTTTAAATCGATTAAAACAATCAATTGCTATTAAAATTTATCAAAAACTTTAGCCTTATAGGCTAAGCTACACCGCAAGCTTTACTTACAAGCGTTCGTTATTTATTATTTTTTCTTCCGACACAAAAAGTTACTTTTGAGGGAATATCCGAGGAGAGAATCGCTACAAAACAGATAAATAAAAACCGTTTACGCCACGTCCCGAGGTTAGAGGAAGAGTCGTCAGCTATGGCGATAAAAAGTTTAGTCTGAAAAGAGCAGAAGTGTGAAGTGTCAAGAGGCATAAAAGCGTGCCGTGGAGGATTTTTATCATGCTGAGTCGTCTTTCAGCATTCCTTGCCGAATCACTTTAATTACTTTTCTTTTACTGCTAGTTAGTTGTCGTTGTTAAAAAGTTATTCTTTTCCAAGGGCAAAAAAAACCGCTTAACAGCGGGGGACTTAAAACAAATGTGTCGGCGTTAAATGGAGAGAAAAATTTTCGATCCCGAAGGAAAAATTAATCGCGCCTTGTACGGAGGAGAGAATGGAAATGAAGGGAGAGGAAAGTTTTTATTTAATTTTAAGCGAGAGCGATGATGGAAAGGGTGAGGGGCGTGACGTCATCATTCTACGAAGATCACCCACCTGGAGGTCGGGGAAGAACGGTATGTTCCTGGCCCATTCGACGGCGCTAAAGAGGAGGCGGGCGGCCAATTCGCAAATGTTGTCGATGCCCATGATGTTGGAGGCGGCCGCCTGGTGGTGGTGCACGGCCCCCGCGCTGCACTGCCCGTAGCGCGAGGTGGGATAGGGTTCGGCACGCAGCAGGAGGGAGATGTACGAAGAGAGGTACGAGTGGTGGCCGTTGAGGGCGGTGCCGTCGGGCGCTGCTCCCGGGTGCACGACCCCGTTGGCACCGGCCAGTGCGAACTGCCCGGGGATGCCCATCGGTGGCTGGGAAGGCGGCACCCGCCCGCGCTGCACCGCTGCACCAATAGGGGGAGAGAGAAATGGAGTAGAAGGTCAGAGAGTAAGTGATGGTGGATGGAACAGGTGACGTATATGTGAACGCGCTCTTGTGCCAAAAGTAGTCGCATCGATCACTGTTTCCCTCGATCATTCGGTCGGAGGGAGTGATTATAACGCGGAGAATAAAAAAATACACGGATGAGATTATTAATTACCGGCCAAATTATAACGGCCAAAAGAGTTTCGGGTCAAAAATATTAAGTGAAGCGACAAAAGTGCTACGAGATGCGGTTGAGGAAAGCCTCGCTATGACCGATATGTCGATTTAGGTGATCTACCGCAACAAAGAATAGGAGAATTCAATTATAGCAATTATAGAATTGTCCCTTTGATAAATTTAACTTAAAGAGCATTTTCAAAAATGCACTGTTAAGTATGAAAATGCTTTCTGCGAGCAATAGTCAAAAATTAAGAATTGCACATAATTATGTCAAATTCTTACAAAAAGTGATTCCTATCTGACATTCGCTGAACGTAATTCATATTCGAAATGTTTGTTTATGCATCTTAAATAACAGAAGCTAATGAAACTTTTAAGAAATAGAATTAAATATACATTTGTAAACCTATAATTCGAACATTCATAACCAGAATTTTCCTTATCGCTAAGGGCATATTTTACCCGTCCTTATTATTTGCTTTGTTTATTTATTAGCAAGAATTCAGAAACAGCACAAAGGCCAATTACAATGAATATCATAAAATATAAAGTACAAAACAAACAAGTAAATATAAATAAGATAAATAATGTAAAACAAACAGATAAGATATAAATAAAATTAACAAAAATTAAAATAAGGAGGAAGAAAAAAAAGAAGAAGAAACAGTAAATATAATTCGAAGAAATGATTTCTCAAACTATTTATCCTTCCTTAAGCGTCGAGGTATTGCGGCTCAGCTGTGGAATTTACTTCGGGGGGCATTTTAAATAGGTTCATATAACTCATATAAATATATTTAATATGAGCTGCCTTTGGGGTGCATACAAGGAGGTATGAATAAACTACCTTATACACCAAAAAGTCAATTGACTGGACATAATAAATACGGGTAAAGAAGACAGTATTTATTATATTTTGTCATTTGCCTTTTTGGTGTACAAAGTGGTTTATTCATATTCATATTCCCCTCGTAAAACTCAATTGCAGCATTTATCGACTTAAAATTATTTAAAACGTCCATTTGTAAAAGGATGTGTTGTGTTGCGGGTGAGATGTCATGGTGGGTACAGATCATCCATATTTCCGGTGGAAGAATGGCAGCAAATTTTCAGAGACCATCGCTCGTCTAGTCTTTTCTGTTCGCTTCCAGCTATACACACGTGATGACTTTGTATTTTTTTCCCGAGGAAACACTTAGAAGGCGTTCCCGATGTGTTTCGTCCATTGTTGTCGAAGAATTTGAGAAGAGGGTTCGGCGGTCTTCACATAAAAAAGAGATTTTCATCCACTGTACTCTCAAACATTCCCACAATTCCCTTGGAGAGATGAATGACACGCGGACAATGCGATGCGCAAGGCCGTGTCTTCTCTCGTGCGAAGACATCGGGGTGTCGAAAGGATGAAACGCGTTACATAATAGTGCCTTATGGCGTGCCCTATCACGGACCCAAAACCGACTAAGTTAGCTGCAGCTTGAGAAATGATTGACTGCACTGAGGAATACAAATCGCCGCATAAGTGGTTACGAAGGAGCTTGAGAGATTGCTGAGAGTTTGAGGAAAGATGCGCGACGAAAGGAAATTGTTGTTTTATGCTGCATTGAGGGCTACCGTGAGAGATTCGCGAATCGCCTCGAGTGCTGTCTTTCATGTAATCCAACGAGAGTAAAGCATCTATTAACATTTTAATTTTTTTTAATGAGCAAAGCGATGAAAGGTGTTTAAGCCGTGCACGGGCCTTCTTCTGAAAAACGTGATTAAAAAAGGATGTCAGAGACTTTGTTCGTATCCTGAAAGTTAGGCAATCATTACTGCACTGGTTTTAAATGCGCAGGAAAATTTAATGATTTTGATAGGCCCGACAGCCATAAAACCAGATGCGCAATTCTGCTACGTCCTGGGCGGTGCTTTATTAAATACGTACAGATTCTCAAAATTTGGGTATTTTCCGTCGGTTAATATCCGTAGAGGACGGCTGTTTCGTAGCCAAAGTCCGCTCCTTATTTCTCCAAGTATTTTATGGAAATTGGAGCTACGTGAATTATCAATTGCATATCAGCAGCAATTCGGTCTCGATAATTCCTTTGTGGCAAAAAAGTTATTGAGTATTAAGTTCTGCAAAACCAATGAAAAATTTATGAAAGGAATGTTATAATTTAGTGCCAGTGATGGCGAACCTTCTATTGCCCGCGTGCCAATAATACTGAACTTGTCGAATCTTTTCTGCCTCGCGTGCCACAAAAAAATCCTTGGTTTTCTTTCCTTGCCAGCGAAATTAAATTCGTGATCAAGATATGAGAGATTGAAATTTGTAACTATAAAACCAATGTTTACAATAGTTAACTAAATAACACAAATGTTTTTTCGGCACTAAATCAGTACGATAAATTCTTTGATTGGTTTTCGCCTTTCGTTGGCGTGCCAACCAAAATCGTCTTGCGTGCCACTTATGGCACGCGTGCCATAGGTTCTCCATCACTGGTTTAGTCCAATCGTTTTTGGAGTGACGGAAAGTTTTGAATATTTGATGATTTTAGTTTGGAAATTCATTTTTTCTGAATAGACTGGTAGGCAGCGTGCCTGCCTTCTAACCCAAAGGTCGCGGGTTCGAATCTCGCTTCGGGCATGAATGTTGTGATTCGTCTTGGGGTTTTCCCCCTACCTGCAGACAAGCCTTTGGCTTGCGGGGAAGGCATCATTTAAAAAATGTGAACGAAATATAAGGTGGAGAGTATTAAAGGGGAGGGAGATACTGTAGCAACATTTTCTTCATACACTTTGTTTAACTTCGTTCTAGGAAGCTTAAGGGATGTGCTGAGTATAGCCAATAACTCATTTTCAAAGTCGTATTTCCAAAGACTAGGTTCAAAATCTTATTCTTCGACAATCATGGCAAGAGGTTTGGAATAATCTTGTTAATTGATAACGGCGAATGTGTGGTTTAATGTACGTCAAACGATGACCTGATATTGGTAACTCTTGTTTCAATGAAACGGTTTTAATAAGACAGGTACTTATTATGATCAAAATGAAGCAGATCTAACCCATCTTTAGTTTATATATGACCAATAAATAATCAGCGTCCGTTGAATTTCCACTTAGAACGGTTACTTTATAGTTGATTTACTCAACTCACGCTTGTAGGTGATCCCTAGAATTAACCAACTTCATATTTGAATAATCGAAAAAGTTAGCGTAGCGAGAATAACAATCCTCTCGTCTCAAGAAGACGATTTTTAGATTGAAAATGAGCGGTTAACGAGGAAAAAGTGATGCCATTCCGACCGCAGTCAGTTTTGGGAGTCGTTTCGGAGTAGAAGGGAAGAGGGGAGTGTTCAGAAGAGAGAAAGGAGGGGAGTGGGAGAGAGAGAGAGAGGAGAAGGTAGAGGGAGGGAGAGGAATGGGAGAGAGGGATTGAAGAAGAAACTGAGGAGGAGGGAGAACTTGCTCGCCCTACCTAACCGCCTCTGGCCTCACCCTGGGGCGGTCACGAGCGAGCAGGAGGATGGGGTGAGGAGAGAGAGAGAGAGAGAGAGAGAGAGAGAGAGAGAGAGAGAGAGAGAGAGAGAGAGAGAGAGAGAGAGAGAGAGAGAGAGAGAGAGAGGGAGGGGGGGATGGAGGGGGAGCATTTGATGGAAGGGCCACACGTCACGTAGTGCGAAAGGAGAAATAACTTTTGAGCCAGCCTCCCAGCCTCATGCTTAAATTTCTTTTTCTCTTCTCTCCTATCTTTTTATTTTTTCCCCCTTCGTTATACTTTCATCTTCCTTTCTAATTTTTTCGCATTCTCTTCTTTCTTATAGTCCTTCCACTTTTTTTCTCTCCTTTCTCTCATTTTGTCTATCTCTTGGAATTTTTATCATCTTTAATCGCCCTCATCTCCTACTTTGCCACACTCTCTCTCTCCCTCTTTCTCTCTCCTCTTCCGTCTCTTCTCTTTCTACCCTTTCTCTCTCTCCCTTCCTCTTTTTAGGCTTTCCGCAGTATATGTGCGTTTTGAAACATCGTCTCCTAGCTTGGTCTTTCAAAACTCGTCCGCATCAAGGCATAACCGAAACCCGGATGAGTTTTATAACTTCTTTCACAAGGCAAACGCTGGAAGGAAACTCCTTTGAGGAATTTGAAACTTGTTTGCAGTTTATAATACAATAAAAGTAAAAACACGTTCTGATGCGAACTCCGAAATTTTCAATTGAAGCAAGAGATTGAGACTTATTACCATCCTTATTCTGACGTCCGCTAAAGAACAAGCAGATATGGATTTAAGAGGTGAGATTAGCAAGTGTTTCGGTGTGTATGTTAATAAGAAATTCTGTTTTGATGCACACCGTTGTGGTAATTTTAAAGGAACGAAGCGGCTTTCATCTGACAAGGTGTAGAAATGAATTATTATCATTCGTCTGCTTGCATTCTCGCACTCGACCTTGAAGTTCTGTGACCCGAATATCCTTATCTCGATATTTTTATTTACGTTGGAATCAAGACTGCGTGCATTTACTACTAAACAAGGACAGTGTCCGAAACTTCTCCTCTCGCACAAACTGTTTTTCGCTAGCGTTTACCTTTAACCGTAAGACGGGTGGTCATCCTATGACACATTCACCACTTGTGGAGCAACGGCAAATTATAATTGACGCACTATGCATCACGCAATTTGTATAAACATTTCATTTTTCCACCGTTAAAACATCTCTGGGATTGAAAACGATGGCCATAACACTTAATTACGGTTCGCATCGCCATATCGGTTTTGTTTGTGATTAAAAGGTAGGATTTATTATTATTACATAAACGTTTATTGTATGCCAAAAATTAATGGCCCATCGACTCTCTGCCATAGGGAAAATGGCGCACGACAGTTGTAGGGTTGAGTTCCAATGCCATAAGATTAGTGTCAACTAAAACTTCATCCTTTCCGCATCAAGTTAATCTTTCTATCTCTTGATTGCATTTATCGGAGTTAAAATAAAACAACGGCAAGCCATCCACGATGGAAGTCAGGTGTTATAAGGTCTTGCGTGTAGGAGAGCTTCAAACGGGGGGGAGAGTTTGACCTCTCTCCCTCACAACCTCAACGACACATCTCCACCGCAATTCCGAAGGGCCGTCTGATGGCGCACCGCGGATCATAATTGAGTAAACGTCGTCACTTCCTCCGTAATGCTTTGCTGGTCGAAATGGGTGGCTGTGATATCCACTTGTTGCTCCCCGCGATCTCTCTCTCTCTCTTTCTCTCACTCTGTCTCGCACACACACCTGTCTTACCACCCCTCCATTTCCCCTTCCTCCATCCCATCTACCCCACAACGCCCGCCTCTGCACCACTCGTCACCACAGATGGCGGGCGGGGTCCGCTGATGCACGGCGACCGCTGACCAATTGTTTGTCCTCCGGAATTGCTTTTGTCCCGATTTCTTAGAGCGGTCGCGAAAGAACCAATCAAGCAGAGCGAGAAGTTTTCTTCGTTCGGGAGAACATTAATTTTTACGGTTATGTTGATTCTTCGGCGGGTTTAATCCTTTCGCGGGCTTTAATCGAAGAGTGTGTCCAGAAAAATCCTTCCGTCTTTTTTTGTTATTATACTACTTTTATACTCTTCGAGTTCATCTCTTGCTGCTGTAATTAGTTTAGGAGATTGCATCGTTTTGAGTGCCGTTTGGCAGATGCTGCCCGTCTGTCTCTATGCCGCGAAACTTATAAAAAGTTTTTTATATTATCTGAACTTAAAGCCGCTTAACAATTATATACATGCGGGAGAATGGGTCTATAGGAAGGAAAAGTAAAAATGTTTTGTTATCATAGCAGATATACCTATAGGCAGGACTTAATTTCATTTTTTCATTTAGGTATGCCGCTGCAATTCAAAGATTCACAAAAACGAGCTGCTTTTGATGTTAAAGAAAAGATTTTCATCTCTTGCTCCGAGAAAAATATCGGATTTTCCAAAGAAAAGTGATATTATATCGGATATTAGGCAGTATTTCCTCGGATAAAATAATCTTATTTTGCGTGAGTCATTTTCTTTGTATTTTACTTATAATAGGTACTCGGTTTTTTATATCGGAATGGAGTGAGAATATAACCAATCACCATTACTATTAAATCCGAAGTGCATTTATGATATAATTCAGGCAGAAAGCATATAATCATTTCTCTAAAACATCCACACTTAACAGTACTTTGCTGGATTTTTCCAAGCCGTATCTTAAACATGACGTCTAAAGACAAACGCAGTTCTATCGAGGCCGTAAACTCAGCGGAACCTAATTACAAGAAACATTACATATGCGTTAGGATATTATTAGAGATGTTTTAAAGTATTATTTCTATATAAATACAAGAGAGGGAGAACCGCACTGTTTTTACATTCATTGGATGTTATATTGAGAAAAATGCAGGATCGATAAAGATCGTCATTTGTTAGCGGAGTGAAACGGAAAAAGAGATGCTTATGGGCTATGGAACGTTTCATCGACTTTGGCCGAATTTATGGAGAGAAAGTTTAAAAATTGAAGACCAATTTTATTCGTCCTATAACCTAATTTATAAGATCGAGCACAATTGACTGTTACGGCTCCAAAAATATCCTATTTTGGCCAAAGAAGGACGAAGTAATTTTCTTCGAGAGAAGACGCAATAGTCGGGTAAAATGGACCATGGAGCGATATCCCAATGTTGGTTTGTCTCGCGATTTCGACGAAATGAAACATTAAAACTGATTTTTAAAATCTAGTCTTGGAGGTAAAGGTGAAGATGTAAAGATAACGCTATCCCCCCTCCCCACTCAATTTCTTCTTTCCTCTCCCTATAAAAGCTCTCCGTAGTGCATCTAATTCTCCTCCTCTTCTCTCTCTCTCCCTCCCTTTTCCTCCCGCGAGTGACGTCATCAGTGACATCATCCCCTCCAATCGGCCTCCACCGCCGGCTGTGATCAACGGCTCTCCACGACTCCCTCCTCCCCTTCTCTCTCTCTCTCTCTCTTTCTCCCTCCATCTCTTTCTCTCTTTTTCCTACGCCCTTCCCGGCATTCCTTGCGAGCGAAACATTCGAAAGACACGCGCCTCCCAGCTAACAACACTGGAGCGTGCACGTGAAAAAACTTCCGAGGACAGTAAAGCGAACGTCAAACTGAAACAAAAACTAAAGAAGAAACCATTCCGAAGCGATTCTCTTTTTATTCTCTCGTATGATTGGGGACAGCGACTAACGGCCGACCGATGTTCATTGTTTGACATTGTACGTTTCGGAGATGCTTTTCCCTCGTTTTTGTTCGCGTTTCACAGTCAACAAAGGGAGTTTTCCCGTTAAATCTCGGCGGAAGAGAGGATCCGGAGTGGTCGAATAAAGAATTGCGATCGGGAAAAAATATCGATTGTATTTCCAATAACCTCTCGATAAACTCGAATTCGCTTCCCCGATCAGCGCCAGTGAAGATTATATTATCGCTCGGAACGGAGAAATAAAACAAGGGACTCGTGATAAAGCGGAGAATGAATCGAAAATAAATTTATGCGCATCCCACCAATGCAGGAGATTTAGGTTTGACTAAATCGCTTGAATAGTTTTCCATTTTAGTCAGCAATTGAGAATGGGCTGTTGGCGAGTTTTAAGAAACTATTAAAAGGGATTTTGGAAAGAACTACTTTTACGGGAAAATCCGATAAAAATACCAACTTAAAATTAACACACTCTCGATAGAGAATTTAAAATAAAAATGACACATCAAGAAGACTATGAATGCCAATTCAAGGGACCTCAACCTTTTCAACGGGAAAGCACCAAATTACTTTTATAGAGCATCCAGCGAGCGCCACTATACTGTTTTAAACAGGAATAATCATATATATATATATATATATATATATATATAAAAGAAAAACAACATCATAGTTATTTAAAATATCCTTTCGTATATTTTTAAAGAAAACGAGCGAGCAAATTAAATTACTAGTGCTGAGAAAGACGATTTCAAACACGTTAAAAGTGTACGGTCAGACAGCCAAAGAGCATAGTGGTGCTCCAGAGAACCAAGTTATGGACCCCTGGTGTGTTTAATTCAAATTTTAGGTGTTGTGAGTGTGGTGCAACTTAAATTTAAAGGGAACAAAATTCAATTCCGAATATGAATTGAGTTGCAAAACTGCTCAGATGGTTATTGCTTTCGCACCTCGACAAGTGAAAGGTCGATTTACATATTTGGTAGAATTTTCGTAAATACTACGAATTTCATCATGGGCGTGCGTCAATGAACAAGAAATACACATATTGTAGGCGCCATTTCATTTCTTAGAGTTTTCTTTTTTATTCCCATAGAAATAGTTCAAAACCACAACAGTTACCACTTTGGACAACTTTTCATTTCATCGTTAGATTTCCCACCAATCGATATTAATAACAATTTTGTCCGCAGTCCAAATATTTGGTAATTAATTACGATTTTTATGGAATTAGTTATCGAACTAGTTTTATGACTTGAATCCGATAGGTGGCCAAGGTAATTCATGCAGCCATTAAACGATCGAGAAACGATTCTTGCCCTTCTGCAACAAAACAGCCGTTCGCAGTGTTAATCCGTAAATCATATATGTATTCTCGTAAAGAATTTTAAAATAAGGGACGGGAAATGACCACAGATGACAGTTGCTTCGTGGCTGAAATGCGCATCTGGTTTATTCAACCAATTTTGTCACACAGGAGTTACCTTGATCAGCGTTGCTAGAACGCTACGCCGATTTACTAACAACCTTGACCAAAGCTATGATTTCCCTCCGCACGACGTAATTTCTATGTTCATTAATATCACGTAGAACATTTTGAGATTTTAAAAGGCTGAATATTTTTAACTCGTTCGCAAAATCTATGCCTCGCTCACGAATGTCCCGCGGAGAAGAATCAAGTGGGCGGATTGATCTCTCGGCCCTTTGGTGCATGCTGCCTCTCGCGGCGGTGATCGGTACCAGGGAAGAAATTCGAGAGAGATAGGCGCGGGACCCGGAAGAAGAGGGAGCCGGAGGCGGGGGAGGTGGCACGGAGGGGCGGGATGCGAGTGGGTGGAGATGGAGAGGGGAGGGGAGGGAGAATGGCGGGCGGCACGGATGGGGAAGGGAACGGAGATGGCGTCGGTCACGATTCTTGAGGTGCACCACCAGCGCCACGGCGGCGATTGTTAGTGGGGAGGGAAAGGCGGTGGCCATCTTGGGGAGGAGATGAAAGGGGTGGAGGTAAGATAGGAGAGGGTAGAAATTCGGAAAAAGCGGTTGGCGTGAGGGGCAGCCGAGTTATTAGACGACCCTATTCTCCCTCTCTCCTCTTTTTTTACCTGGTCCATTGTTTGGGTCGATCGTCGGATTTTAATGTCCGAAGAGTTACGCACGTAGTTGACATATATTCCGAATCCGGTATTCGACTTCGTGACCGCTCGGGGGCAAGTAGAAACCGCTGGCCATATGTATGAACCCTGCCTATCAATTGAGCAAGGTTCCCGTATCGTGCGTCGAGACTTGAAAGTAACGCGGCGATATAATTTGCGTCTCAGAGAAAATCTGTTTCTCGCGTAGATTCCCGTCTTAAATTGAAAGGGAGTTAATATCGTCCCCTGTCCATGTAGCGGCTCATTATTAAAGCGTTTTCTTTTGAAACGATATGTACTTTTCACACTAAAAAATTACGAAACGTAAATGCGGGCGTGATTATTGTAGCCTATTAATCGTATAGGTATGAATGCAGATCACGGCATTCTATCCCTTTTAAGGATGTATCCTTTTGCAAATCTCTTCGGTGTAGCCGGGATGTGTTTAGGTGACTTCATCCCTCACGTCCGGGTAGAGAAATGGCACGTGATAGTATTTTTTTAGTTCGACTTAGGAGTGATGGTCGGCACGCATATCACTTCCCACAGTGCACCTCTCCCTGCGACCTATTATCCACAGCGATCTCGAGATAAAGCAGCCGGCGGCCATTAGAGAAGGGTGACCATTAAAGAGCCGCGTGACCTCCATCCCAGAGAGGGCGAGAGGTACGTTGAGAGAAAGGTAGGGGAAGGGACGGCGGCCCACTTGCCGAGGGCGCCGCGGGACTAAGGAAGATCCGCCTCGAGGCCGCTACCTCGCTCCTTTGCCGCACGCGTCGCTACGGTCGCGGCACGACTACTGCCACCACCGCCAGGGGGACGGTCACATGACACAGAGGAAAATACCCCCATAGGCGCGATTCGGAAGAGGATGAAAATTGCGAGCCCTTGGCATGTCGCTGTAATTAGGAGTTATGCTTAAAAATATACACAAACGGCGTATAAAACGACGCGAATCTCCGTCAGTTCTGGATAAATAATGACGTCAGAGACTAAAACGTTCGTGTAAAACCCTCGAGCGATCCTTTTCGAGTTGAATTGCTTATTACGAAAAGACGATTGCATTTGCAGCTTATTTCAGCCGTAATAGGAAGAAGGGAAATGGAAAATGAAAAGGGGTGGCCGAACTCTCCGATCACAATATGCAAGAAAGGAAAGTGAAAGTTTGGTAGTGTAAAGAGACCCTCCACACGTACAAAGTCGAAGATAGGCGTCTAAAAATCCTGGGCTTCTTTTGGTTTAAAATAGTTAGCTGGAAAAATGTAATATGATTACACAAGCCCTTGTGCCTCTAAAATAAATCTTAGGGGTGATTTCGTATTATTAAGAGGAAGAAATCGTTAAAGTTATGCATGCTGAATACATCAGATTCTGTACATAGTTTCCGCGATCTGTTTGGTTGGTTCGTCTGATGTAACGCTACACACCCTCGCTAGAAAGAAATGCCAATAATAATATTTATTTTTACATGCCCTCGGCAGTATTCGAACCCGCGATCCTAGCATTCGCAGCTAGACACGCTAACCACCCCTCTACCAAAAACTCCGGAGAGACTCGGGACAGAAACTAAATTTGACAGGAATGCTCGATTAATATATTTTAAGGTGATGACGAAAAAAAATCTCGAAAAAAGTCCTGGGTTCTACTCCAAGGAAGACATTTCAATTTCCCATAAAATAACACGTAAAAATCGACTTTTCGAGGTGCATGCTTTCATTCTTTTACTTTCTCATATGCATTTTAGATTAGAAATGATTAAGCTACGATCTTTGGATCTGAACCATTTTGAAGAAAAAATTATGAAGTTTTATTCTGATCATCTTTCTCCGCCTACAGTTCGAAATCGCTCATGTTAAACGTTTATTTCACAAATTTTGAGGAAATGTTGCCATTTTAATGGGATGTTGCCTTTCCTACCAACTATATTCTTAGGCCTCCTCGAAATCCTATTGTTATTTCAATCCTTAAGGGTGTAATCATGCTTTGAAGTCTTTTAATACGAGATAGGGAGAGAGTGAGTGAGAGAGAGGGAGAAAAAGAAAGAAAGAAGGAGAGGGAAATTATTTTCATAGCAACCAATGTAAACAACATTCGTAAATTATTATATTGAATATAAATTCATTCTCTTTCGTGGAAGAATACAAGCAACTATTTTAAGTTTAAGATATAATTGTTCTTACTTTGGAAATTTCGGTATGATAACATCATTTTGAATTTTGTTTACTCCCGTCATTTTTGACGGGCTCTACCCTAGTTCACTAGAGAATTGTCGAGCTTGTCATATGGCCGAAAACACGTTTCAGGTTCAAAGTATCAAAATTTGGAAATTTAAATGCTTGTGCTAATATCCAGTAGTGTAACCAATTTTCCGATATGTATACGTTCATGAAGATTTATTTACCAAGATATCGTGAAAGCGATCGCGTCCATTAGTATTCCCTTAGTTTAGCTGATCAGCATATGGCTGTGATTCATCGGCAACGCAGGCAACATCGCTTAGTGACATTCCAGGTGTGCGTGGGAAAACTACTGTGCGAATATAAACGAGTATGCAATACTGGTCGCAGAGCTTCCTTGAATGGTCCATTCAGATATCCGTTAAATGGTATTCGCGCTTGTGAGATTTTGCCTCAACGCTATGGAATGTGGCCAAAAATATTGTAATGTGGCATTTGGAAACGGGCAGCAGTTCGCGAGGTTTCTCAGATTTCAACGAATAAAAAATCGTACAAAAGACCCTTTAGGAGTTGAAGCGCTAATAAATAGTTGAAATATTAATTTGAATTGTTTAAACAAAGCTTTTAGGAAACGGTTAAGTCCAAGACATAAACACACTATTGTATGTGTGCGGTCGCATTTTGATTTACTTTTTATTTGTATCGAAAATCTACTCTCGTCTGTAAGTTTCTATGTGCAATTAAATGAAAAAATGTTCATATACAAACTCATAATTTCTTAAGTAGATGCGGATTTAAATGGTAATACAAAAAGTTTAATACTGGCGCAACATTTGCGAAGCAATTCCTTGTAAGTTATGTAATCTTGAAAGTATTCGCCGAAGGAATTTCTTAAAATTCTCGCGTGCGAAACGTAACAGGCAAACAAAAATAAACATATAGAGCTTATTGGAGATGCGGGGAAGATCCAACAAAATTATCACTAATAGCTCAGCAAGCACTACCGGATGTAAATGGAAAACTTAAAAATTAAGGCTTTGTAAACAAGTAAGGCAATTGGAATCTCCTAGATAAATAAAATTAAAGGGAAGCGCGTGCGAAAACGAAAACCAAAATAAGTATATTTAATGAATCCAAACGCTGCTATAATATTAATTTACGTTTTGACCGTTGACTCCGAGCTAGTTCGAATGTTTTTATCTATATATTTCAGGAAAAAGGCGAAAATGTGACGATGGAACGAAACAATCTATGTTCTCAAGAATCTTTTATGCTATAATCACTATCCGAGGCTTTTTAATTACGGTTGTTTGTTTTACTTTCACTAGATTCATTTGGCGTCTTCTGGAAAGGTTTTGACGAAAGCAGTCCAATTCTTACTGATTTCACTTTAATTTCAATTTTGATGGAATATGCTTGGAAACAATTAACTTGCTTTCTCAACGAAAGCGAAAGACTCGAAGAGAAACTGTTAACGTGGCAGCCAATGGATTTGAAGATACGCATTGATATCTCTCGATGCATAGGTGACTCAAAGGATAAGGGCGAGGAAAAGACAGGAAGAGAGATCGGAGAAGGCCGATGGGAAGGGAGAACAAGGGAGATTCACTATGAGCGCAAGTGTCCATATTGCAAGTTTGATGGAGTCTGGTGTAAAAAGGGGCGTAGTAATGCCGTGGTTGGGAACAGGTCGACGGGGGAGGTAGAGAAAGCAGGAGAGAGGTAGGTAGGGGTGAGGTGAAATCAGACAGGAGGGAGTGAGGGATTTGATTGATTGAAGTTTTCGGCTCAGCAGGGCGGGTGAGAGAATGACTTTGAAGGGAGGGAAAAAGAGAGGCAAGGATGGATGGACGGAGAGAGAAAGAGAGGGAGGGAGGTGTGGAGGGAGAAAGAACATCCTTGGTGGATGGGTGAAGGGGGCTGTGGCCCTGCGGGCGGTGGGGGCGGAGGGGAGGTAGAAATACCACTTTTCCGCCACCTCACCTCCCGTATCCTCCACCTTTCTCCCTTCCTCTCTCTCCCTCAACCTCCGAGTGTGCGGGTGGGGGTTGCAGAGGAATGCCTGTGGAGTGATGACTTTCCAAGCTGGACGTCCGAGTTGGATTCCAACATACGGATGCATTTTTTCCTCGGCGCTATAAAATGGTTCGCAGAACGATGCGTCTACGTCGTCGATGAGTCTTTTTGTCTCTAAGAGTACGGGATGACTCGTGCCTCCGGCGAAAGAGGGTGGGCCTTCTTCTGGCAAAGGCTCGTCCTCAAACTTGCCCTCCGAATCGTCCCCGAGTCGCAAGTCTCGAGTCGTTCGACGAAAAACATCAATTGCATCGCAGCTGCGCTTACAGTGAAATTTATTTAAGGAACTCTCCGCTGAGATAATAATCCGTGGGGAGCGGAAATCTCGGACATCAATGAGCGAAAGTTATGGGTGTGCGATGGATTTTTTGACGCGTTAATTACGCGGAATCACGCTTTCTCGGGGCATTACCAGCTCTTATTCTTCGACGCGTCACCGATGGTGAGAGACGGACCCGAAAGTTTCTTTTACTTCGACGTCAGATGCACATAACTATTTAGTATGAATAAACAAAAATAACAGAACAGGGATTTTTAAGATGTTTATTAAAGAGTTTTTTGTTTGCTTGGCTTTTCATGATTTTTTTTCCGTTTGACTGATTTACTATTATTGGAAACATTCTCGACTTGCACGGAAACTTATACAAGAAAAATTAGTTCGAGAATTAGGAAAATCTATGGACCGAAACAAACCACTGCTGAGATTTTCCAGCGTTAAATCTGGCTTTTAAACTCTTTACAACCACATCTGATAATAGAACCGGTTCATTTAAAATGGTTCCTTGTTAACTCTGGAATATAATCGGGATGTTCTCCAAGATGTGCTCATATTTTGAAATATTCTAAGAAGTGCTACAGCGTCTGAAGAATAATTCGGTTATTCATAGAACTCCAATGTTTTGGGAATGCGGAAAATAGGAAATATATTCTTTATATATGTCATATGGATTTCAAGGAATAATTTATAGCCTTATACGCAATGACGCGATCATTTGACCTTAAAAACGTTTGAGGATGTTATTTAATGATGTGGGAAGTAGCGGTATAAAATACACTAGTGCAAGTAGGGTAAGTGGCACATTTTATCCGATTTGCAAAAACGTGTATCTAATAAAATTTATCAGGAGAAGCGTGACATTTTTTGATTTTTCTGTGAATTTAAGCAAGAATTTGAGGCTGATATGTAATGAAGCAATGGAAAAGTTACAGATCCTCACTGAAGAAATATGAATGCTGGTACGAGACTAGGTTTACAGTGGTAGGCTATAGTTTAGAAGTTTTTGTTCAGTCATCAACTCTAGCAAAAAATACAAAAAATTATATATAGTAAAACCAGTAACTGCCGTCGTGGAATTTTTTAAACCGCTTTAATGGAGGAAAAGCGACTCATCCGTCAACTCCAAAACCAATTCGGGACGCGCAATGAAAGCAACGCGCAGATGTTCCCTCCGGAGGCAACACGATCCGAAATCGCGTCGTAAAAACTATTCCCCGGGAATAAATTTCAAGCTCAGATTTGAGAGGAGAGTGAGACAGAGGGAGAGACATGGGAAAGGAAGGAGAGAGGGAGAGAGAGAGAGAGAGAGAGAGACTGCTTTAGTTATTTCCTAGATGGTAAAACAGACAAAAAAGTAACAAATGACGAATACGTTTATTCGAAGTGAATAAAACACGTGTTATTTCAAGATCGGGAGTAGGTCTGCTCAAGGAGTCTCTCTACCTCCTTCCTCATCCTTCTCTTCCATTATCTCTCTTCCCTCTCTTCCTTCTTCACTCCCCTCCCTCTACCCTCTCTCTTCCCCTCATACTCTCGTAGTAAATATTATTCTGCCGATAAATACAGTAAATTTGAACATTTTTGGTAATAATTTCTCTATTGTTGTTTATTATTTCTGTTATCAATTTACACTGTGTGAATCAAATCCTGCAATCAATGACTCCAAATAACCTAAATGTAAACAAATTGTAGATGGTTCGGAAGAAGAGGCCTCAACCTCACCAAGAAAGACATTTGTCTTTCTCTCCCCCTCGCTCACTTTCCGCCCCCCCTCCCCCTCCCCTTCTCCCTCCTCTCTCTCTCTCCTTCTTTCTCTCCCTTACACTCCTCTCATCGACAGCATCATCTCGTTCTCTTCTTGGGTGACTGCGGCTTGGAAGTAGGTTATTAGGGCCAACGGAATGTGAGGTGATTTGCGGAAGTGCTTCTCAACATGGCAGCGATAAAATATTTTCGCTAATTATTTAAGGAAACAGTTAATGGCAATTAAAAAGCGGCATTTGCTTGTCCGTCGAATCGCGTAGATAGTACTCCGAAAACATAACGGATAAGATGGTGGAGGAAAAAACAGTAAATCTTGGTTTATTCGGCACTGTCTTGTTAAATTCATCATGTTTCAGAAGAATGCAATCTAGTGAAGGCATCAGAGTGGAAAATGCTTACTTTCATTTTAAGCAAATGTTTTTTAAAGAAAAAATATCACAGATTGGTTGAACCTTGTGTTCCCTCAAATGGTTCCGTTTTTGAAAACTAAAGCTTACGTTGTATTTTATAATGTCTTGGCAAAAGTCAATCGAATAAAATTCAAAGTCACATTTAGTTTTTAGTAATGTGCACACTTTTAAACATTTACGCAACGTTGGATTCAGATAAAATACCTGTTGCTGTCGTTTGAGGTTCCATCTTGCTGTTACCAGCTAAATTCGCAGGAACGGATGTAGAAACCAAAGTATAATTCAGTGATACGCAAATGCAGTCGGAGAAATGAATTTAAAGAATTTAGAAAAAACTTATCACTGTTCGTCAGGAGTAACTTTATTGCTGTTCATCACCCAAAAGGCTTTAACAGTTCATTGTTATAGTTGTAGTTGGAAAAAGAAATCATCAAATAGTAGTATTATATGTTGAGACAGTAGCTTTTGAAAAAGATCCGTGTAACTTAAGTTGAACAAACTTCCTCATTCCCGTTACATTAATAAGTATTTAAGCGTGAAAAGTATTTTCTCGCAGTTTGACTCGTAGCTGCTGTTAGAATGGAGAGATCCGTTGCAGGGCGTAAAACTCCGCATCTTATATTGCTACTAGACTCTCTATATAGTTATTTTTTAAATTTAGATTACGTAGCATTGTTTATGACATATAGCTCTGTAACTGGACGAATTTCAATCGAAACCATTTCAGTCATTTTTGAAAAATTCGGAATTTTATGAAAATCGACAGGAATCGTCGCCGATATGGAGAAAGTCTTCTTTGCGTCGCAGTCACGTAATTCTCTAACGAAGAATACGCGAATCCTTTGCGTGATTCGATTGTTCCTGAAGTAAAGGGAGGCTGAGTCTATGGCCTCGCATCAGGAATACGTGCGTGATAAGCTGCAATACTTAATGCACAAGGATTTTTAAAATATTGCGATGTCCCTGAGTTTTCATGAGCTTAGCGGAATCGAAGTTTAAATATGTCACTGAACACGTTCCGCCGTCAAGCAATTAAAACCTTTGTCAAAGGTAAATTACCTGTCAGCTATTAATAGATTGTTTTTATTTATTTATTTATTTTTCATCAGCTCATAAGCAGCACTTAACGGCCTTTTACAATGAGCGTAATAACAATAACAAGGACGAACATATACGATTATGCCCTAGGCAGGATTCGAACCCGCGACCAAAGTATTGGGAGTTAGACACACCATCCAAGGTCGTGTGTTTATTTCCAGAGTATCCCGACAATAGTTATGAACAAAAAAGTGCAACAACTTTTAACGATGTCGTGGAGCTCAAAGCCATGCATGCTCAACGATTGATGTTTTCGCCAACCTGTGTTAACATTTTAATTAAATGAACCAAAAAAGAAATATCCATCTTGGTTTTTCCCGTGTTATTTACCATGCACAATATAGTTTTGTCTTTCATTCATAGTGCGAAGCCTGGGTTATGCTTACATATATGTGCGGATTTAATTAAAAAATAAGACGATAATATAAACGAATAAAGACATGCATACATAAAATATATTGATGTAAATGCGTATAGCGATGAAATATTTAAGGATAATGGCCTAAAACAACGAGGTAATTTGCGTAATTACAGTCATATAAGACCCCGTTTGTTCGCGAAGACAACAAATATGATTTTCCGTCATTGCAACCATCTGTTACAGGTTACTAGGTGTCGCCTATAAGAAATCTGAGTAAAATAATCACTGTTAGGTTTCATAAAGGCAAACACATCTCCGTCGCCGTCCGACTTCCGACATGCTAAATAAAAACGCGCGTCCTCGGGCTATTTTCAAAGGTGCGATCGCTCGCCGCATTACGATTTTTTTTTCGGGAAGATGCGAGAGTGGCGCTGGAGGGGGGAGGGGAGGCAACGGCGTAGCTATCGACAGGGCAGCCGAGGCCAAAGGGGGCCGCTTTAGGCGGGCCCCAAAGAGATTGTACGCGAAAGCCTTGAAAAATATCTAGTCAGAGATCCCGCGCAATCCTAGCTACGCCATCGAGGGATAGGGTGCGTGCGTGTGTGAGGCGGGAGAGGAGGAAGGAGAGGGAAAGATATTAAAGAGAGAATAGGTGATATTTTTAATACGATACCAGCGCAATGTGTGGAGCCGGACAGGAGTTCCGCCACTCTCCCCGAGTAGGCGCCTCGCGTGTGGCACGATCCGCCTGACACGCAAAAGAAACAGGGACATATTTCATGAAATAGTTCCTTTTAATCATTTCTATCGCGCGCCAAGTGAGCGACGATATTTCGTCCCGACGACACTTGAATCACTTTTCAATACCCGAGGATATATTTATAACAAACATGCTACCAGGGCATATGTTCTCATGACATTGTGAGGCTAACACTTAAATTTATCACATTGAAATGTCTTGAATAATTGCGATAGTAATTACAGTTCTTAAAATACATTTCCTCTGGAATTAGGGCACTCATGGCCATGTTTTGTGAGAAAGATATAGCCTTTAAAGCACATATTTGTAAATATTAATTCATTGAAACGTATTTTTATCAAATTCGAGAAAATTGGATGATCTCAGATTCGGAAGGAAAAAGCTAAGATTTTCCCTGTCTTGATAACTTTGCCAAAATGTTTTTATCCTCTGCAGCTTCCATAGTGAGCGCCCCTCGTAAAAAGTAATTGAAGGTCTATATGAATTTGGTGCTCGTAAATCATAGAAATATGTCGGATGACAGCATGAAAGATAACATTGACTGATTTTTTGTTCGAAATTGCATAACTCTTCTGCTACTATGTGCACGTATTAGCTTTTAATGAATGTCAGTCGAGATGAATTCTTATGACCGTTACAGCGTGTATCATATAGTCATCGCTACATCGAATTTTCGCTCTCCGCTCCATTATCGTAGATTCAATAGAATTTACCTTTCGGCTAACCGCCAAATTCCAGGACGCGCGAATTTAAGCTATCGTATTTATTTTGGGGCTTGCGAATTTTCTCGGATGTAACTTTTTTGTATTCCATTCTTGCAACGAAATTTACGTCGTATAGGAGAAATATGTACCTTCCGTTTTTCTTTAAAGTATGACTGAAAAACAAATCGTAAGGAAACATATATTCCATTTTCAAAACCTTGCCATATTTCGCTGTCGGTCTTATATATTTTTCACGTTCTTTCAAAAATCCGCGGGTGGGAAAAAAAATCAAATTCCGTTCCATTCCAAACCACCCGTTCCGCGAATGTCTGATAGCACCTCCGAATATCTAGCCGGAAACCTCTCGCGAATCGAAACTCTTTGTATCGAATATATCGAATCGCTATCAGTCCCTAACTTGCAAGGTGACAGGACAAAGGAGGCTGAAGGAACAGGAGGGAGAGTGAGAAGGGCGAAAGAGGTCGAGGCGAGGGAGGTGGGCGGAGGAGGGAGGAACGGGGGCGTGGCTCCCGAGGGTGGAAAGTCGGCGGTTCCCACGGCAACCTCCCTCCACGTAATCTCCGCCTCCAGCCGATGGAAACGGGGAGAGCGGTCACTATCGAGGAGATACCCTTCGAGATGAACATCGTTTCCCTTTCCCACGGACGCTTCGGAAAGCCGGAAAAGATATTTTTTCCTATACATTCTTACGAAAGGCTTACCTTAATAATAGATGCGTATGATAGACTAGTATTTGATGGCTGTTCCGGCTTTGAGGTGTTAATGGTCGATAGGAATTAGTGGACAATGACTCTACGCTGGAATTATGAGAGACCGTAGAAAATCCGTAGCGCTTTCGTTGTAAAAATTCTTCACCAACTCCTTAGATGAAATAAACATGTACATTATTCGCAGGGCCATTGTAGGCACTAAATGCATGCAGTGGTTAATTTTCTTTAAACTTGTTTCTAATATTGGCCAAATGAAACGGTTTAACCTGAAGATTTCCTCATTATAAGATAATCGTGTACTCGTTTCCAAAGGGTATAACGTCTGCGAAGCAAACTATAAGTCTATCTATGCCCTGACCGATACACCTCAAACCGTAAAAAAAAGTCTACAGTTCCGAGCCCCTTAGGCGTTCCGTATATCGGGGGAAGGGGGGAAAGGGATATCGAAAGCGGTGAATGGAGTGAGGACGTTAAGAGGTGAGGCGGAATCGAGTGAAGGCCAGTTCTTAATGGAAGGGTGTGGGAGGAGAGAGGGAGGTCATTTGGAAGAGATAAGAGGTGGAGAAAGGAAGCGAGGAGAAAGGAGGTTGGAAAGAGAGGGACGAGGGGAAAATAGGAGGGAGAGAATAGAGGTAATAGCCGAGAGAGAGAGAATGAAAGGAAAAAAAACGAGTAAGAATGAGAGATGAAAAATAGAGGAAGAAAGTGGAGGGATAAGAAAGGCGATGGAATCTCAAAAGGGAGGAATAATGCGAAGGGAATGCAGGGAGAGTAAAACGGAAGAAAATATAAAAGAAATAATGGTTGAGATAATGATATAGAAATGGAGAAAGGTGTAAAAGTAAAGTACGAATGTGTGCAGGAAGAAAGATTTCTTGGAGAGCGTCGGTGTTGGTTTTTTGGAATAGAAGAATGAGATAGAAAGGAAAACAAAGAGAGAACATGGAGAGAGAGAGAGAGAGAGAGAGAACAGATGAGAAAGGGAAGGAAGATGAACCCGTCGACCCCCTCAGGGGTTCTAAGCCTCCGGCGAATGTTCTCGGTCCGTCCAACAGACCCTTCGATTCTTATGGAAATGCCTGCGGTCGTTCGGATCCCACGGGCTCCCCTCTTCATCCAACCTCCGCCTCCCTTTCCACCTCAGCCGCCTGAGGCTGTGGAAAAGAGGAGGCCTCCCGCGGGGAGGGGAATGGGGAGGCGGAGGAAACGAATGAAACTGGTTTGTCCCGCGCTCTCAGAGACCGAAGTCGCTTGACCGAGTGCGGTCGGTTGTGTTTCCCTATAAATATCGCTTATCCCCCCTCCCCACTCCACACACACACACATACGCGCGCGCACACACCCACCCACCGCCACGGCCACGGCACAGCCGCCGTAGCGCGGGGCAATTAGGTGTATCGCATCGCGACATGAACAAGGTCCCGCCGTCTCGGTTTGATTATCTGCCGCGGATCTGTGACTCGGGGGTTTTCTCTTTTTATATTCCCGGTGTATTTCTTTTTTATTTCATTAATGTCTTTTTAAATGGGCGATTGGCTGTTCGAACTGGAAGCGCTTTTTTTAAAAGTATCTTTTTGGGGAATTCGGTGCGTTTAACGCGCCGACGCCGAGGAATTTATATGGAGAGATAAAGCGAAAACGGTTGATTCGTTTCACACGCACACACGTTAAAAAAATCTTATAAAATAAAACTTTCGGTAGGATCATCGAGGCACATGTAGCGATGTTTTCATCAAATCTTCATAAATATGTTGTTAAAACAATGGAATAGCGAAGTATACCGACTGATAGTCTTAGGTTGTGTGCTCGAGAATGCATGTGCCATCGTCAGTAACATCAGCAACATTTCTACTCACAAGTACAGGATTATAGGTTAAAATGGTATCTCTACATCGCCCTATCTTCCGTAAACTTTTTCCTTTCTTGATAAATTTTTCTTCTCAAAATCATCTTACTGCTATATCTTTTGCGTTTACAATTTCCCACATATTCATGCATGCAATTTATTCTCGAGCAGTATTATTAGACTGAAAGTTGGTACAAAAATGACATTTTTCACTCGACCAACTAAATTTTATAGCCACCGAATGTTTTCTCAGTAACGATTCAGCACTAAAACAAACCGTACTCATTTCGTGAATTTTGGCATTGCGAAATTCACCTGCCTCTTTAAATAATGTTAATCGGTTTTGCAATGCCCTAAATGTATTTTTTTTATTTTCGAGACGGAGGCACCGTTATGCCCTGTGGCAGCGATGATCACTTTCCGAATCTCATAACTCACTCGATCCACATATCCGCCAATGAGATTCGCCCGTGGGATATAGAGAACAGGTGAAGACAACGACTTTCGATACCGTTGTAAACTTTCGAATGAGAGATTCGATGGCGATTCGACACGGAGCGTTGAAATCTCCGCGCCCTAGCGGTTCGAGTTTATCTCTATGGGCGTAGAGGGAATGGAAAGAACGCGGAGGAGGAAAAGGGAAGATGAGGAGGAGGGAAGGGGAGGAGAGAGGGGAAGAGGGGAAGAGCAAGGAAGTGGAGGGGGGAGGGAGAGATTCTCGAACCTCGACGAATAAAAATAAATCTATCACGCCGCCGAACGACAAATTGAGAGACACGGATTCATTAGAGCGTGACGTGAATTTCTTTCATTCTTTCTCGTAAAAGCGAGGCGGTCGATAAACCGAAGCAGGAATGTCGCTCTAACTAATGTGCTGACGAATTTAACCGTGAAAGATAATAAATGACAGAACACAAATACTCAATATACGCTAATTGATCCACGGGAAAATTTGCTCCACAATGCCATTTTTGTTATTTTTTCGATTGTTTGCAGATAGAATTTTATCGAACCACCGATAATAAAACATTCGATTATATGTAATTTTTATGTCACGGACATATATATATATGTGTGTGTGTGTGCGCGCGCGTGCTTGCATGTACACAAAAACACACTATATAAAAAGGAAAGGTTAAACAAGAGATGGGTGTTGGAGAAAGTCCAGTGGATACTTACCGTAAAGTTGGAAAGCAGCCGAGGGTGTCGAAGAGACACGTGCAGACACGGGAAGCTTTTTGGATGGAACCCTTCGTCAGCCACGGAGAGAGAACAATTAAAGCAGCTCTCTAACTTTACGGTGTGTCCACTGAGCTTTCTCCAACACGTTGTTACACACACACACGCATACACATCATACACACACACACACATCTCTCTATATTATAAAATCATAATGTTCATAATGATGCGTAACACTAATTTTGTGAATAACTCGATTAGAAATAAACTTAGAAGCCTGAAATTTCTCGGAATTTCAGTGTTGATGAATCTTTACGTTATGACTAAAAAGAATTTCGAAAAAGGTCACGGGTTCGACTCCAGAGGATGAATGTCGTTTCCCATAAGGTAACCCGTAAAAATCACCTTTTTGGTTTGAAGGCTTTCATTCTTTTACTCTTTAAAATATCTTAAAATTAAGTTATCGAGACGAAATTTGCGCTAAAACGCCAAAATGAATGAGGATTCTTATTATTACCGTCGAGTACTCCATCTCATTCTAATTCGATCATTATTTGAATTTATACTCGAGTTTTGGTAAATTAAAAAAAAATTTCAATAAAAAGATTCCATGGTTGCCGGGATTGTTGTCGTCCTCGGTAATTATCGTGCGTATGCACTTAAATAAAAGCTTAAAGATCGAAAATAAGATTAAAACTTGCTCAAAATGACCGAAGATATGAATTTAATGCAAATAAATCGAACGCAGTATTCGTATTATTTATATTTTTTTATCTTTATTACTAAAATCGTATTTCTGTACCTCAGCCATTTTTAATATCCGGGAATGTCAGCCCTCGTAAGTTTATTTTTTATGGAGTTATTCAACTAATTTTCTTAATGTGATATTAAAAACCAAACATACATCGCTTATAAAATATATTCATTAAACTCATATTCAAAACATATTCCGGTTAAACTAATCTAAATCCAATAGGTGCATGGTAGGAACGAGGAAACAGCGAGCAAAAGGGGGGGGGGGGGGGGGGGGGGTTGGCGAGCGTCAGCTTGTCCACTAGCAGAAACATAAAGTTGGGATAAACCAATTTATCTAATTTATCGAGAAATACAGAATTTAAATTAAAGTTTGACGTTTAAATAAATGAAATATTGAGCACGTAATTTAATTTTATTATTATTTATCACACGAGTTTTTGAAAAAGTATCAAATTATGTATTTAGGCGCCAGGCGCAAAGACGGAATGTCGTATATAAACCGAGCGAAATTAGAAAAACATGCTAAAATTCATGGGGATAGTTGATTCCGCAGATAGAAAAGTTCAGATACAATCGTCTGAGGGAGATATGTCGAAAAAAATCTCGTAAAAAGAGATTAATATAATTTTATTCCGATAAATGTTCCTCCGTGTCAGCACAGGGTCATTGTCTGCAGGCAGGGCGGGAGTGAGATTCGTTCGAAGGAGACACACGTGGTCGGCACATACGTGTAGAGTAGAAGGGAGAGGGAGAAAGAAAGAATGGGATTAGTGTGACAGGAAGTGAGTTTAGGACACATAATGTGACGGATTAATAGGAGACGGAGGAGAGGCAAGAGAAGGAGAGTGGGGTAAGTGATGAGAGGAGGAGAGGGAGGGGGAGGGAGAAGGATGATAAAAGGAGATTGTGCCGCGGCGGCGGATTATATGTTCACCTGTTGCTCCCCGTCCCGGATATCCCGGCGCGGGGATCAGGAAGGTGAGGGAGGAGGGAGACGGAAAGGAGAGGAGTAGTTAGGGGAAAGAGGAGGAGGAGGGGGAAAGTCTGACACTAAAAAAAAAATATATATATATGTATACGGGGGGTTCGGAAGAGGTGGAGATTTAGTGGTCTTGGTTCCATACGCGTAAAAGGCATATCCACTTACAAGAAAGATTTTATTCGCTTACAAAAAGGGATGGGCGAACTACGGCCCGCGGGTCGCATGAGGCCCCCGAGGACGTTTCATACGGCACGAGAAACCGTTACGAAAGCAAGCTTTAAAATTTTATACGAATAATTCCATTCTTGTTAATAATAATTAAGGCGCGAAATCATTTACAAGCGAAATTATTACTTTTTTGTTTATTATTGTTTTTAACTATATAATTTGATCCCTCACGGTCTCTCGAGTAACTTCCCATGCGCACTCTAATGCGGCCCGCCGAAGCCCTCGTAACTGGTTATGCGGCCCACCTGAGCGTTCGCTACACCTTGTGCTTTGTAAAATGTTTGTCCGTCCTTGGCTTAGGCAAATCATATTTAATCCTAAACATTTCCCCGTTGCAGATCCGCTCGCAAGAAAAGGCGAAAGAGGATAAAAAGAATGAAAGTTAGGAAAGGAAAGAATAACAAACGGCAGAGAAACTTTCTTAAGAAAAGGTTTCGAGAGTTTTTTTGTTTGAAGCGTTAGCGAAAACGATTGTTTTATTATGAGCTTTTTTTCTGGTTTGAGAATACAAAATATATTAATCGTTTACTATGAGGATTTATTTTAAAACCTATTTCCCTTATACGGAAAGGCCCGATTCTTCTAGCTCTTCCTTCTCTTGTTTTAACGGCTGGTAATCCTCTATAGCAGGGTTGGCCAAACCATAGCTCGCGGGCAGAGTCGCGTCAACGTTTTTCACTACAGAAGACAATGACGTAGCGTGTTGGGGATGCCTAAGAGGCGCGCGTTATATATAAATTACTTCGGATGCAGGTTATGTTTTACAGTTCGTAAATTTATGAGCACAGAATGTTTGTCATGCGACTTTAGAACTCCTGAAGATTATCGTTTGAGTCCTCGAGGTAAGTTTGGCCACCCATGATCTTTTTCGCGAAAAGTATCGAAACATTTTTTTTAGACAACATGGAGACGTTATATTGTTACCGCGATTGAGATTACAAAATGTATAGTTTTATTTTATTATTTATTGTTTCTTCGTTTGAGAATGCAAAATATATTTTTCGTTTATCGTGAGGATTTACTGTAAAATCTTTTGCTGCATTACGTTATACGTATATGTATATATATGATTAAAGAAAAGGAAAGGTATTAATTAAGGCGGCGACAAAGTGTTGCCTCTGTTTTGTTTTTATTTCGTTTTATTGATCTGTTTCCAATCTTTTAGTTAAATGGATGTTTGTTGACATTTCACTGAGCAACCGATTTGTTTTTTCTGAACGATGAACGTTTATTTTTGTTTGTTTTTGTTGGACTTTAAAATTCCATTTTCTTCAGTTTATGTTGCAGTTTGTTTTAATTTGCCCATATAAAAACACAAAATAGCAAAAAAGCAAATTAAAACAAACTGCAACATAAACTGAAGAAAAAGGAATTTTAAAGTCCAACAAAAACATTACAAAAATAAATGTTCATGCATTGAGAAAAAAACAAATCGGTTGCTCAGTGACATGTCAACAAACATCCATTTAACTAAAAGATTGGAAACAGATCAAGAAAACGAATTAAAAACAAAACAGAAATAAATAAAAGCAAGTTAAAGAATTTAAAGATTGCAAGCAAATAATGATAAACGTAGTATTGTCGTCATTTTAGGCTCTATATAGAGCAGTGTTTCCCAACCTTTTGAACTCCGCGGACCACTTCAGCAACCCTCCAGGCCCCGCGGACTACCTCATTACTTACACTAACGTACTTACTGTAACTACGTTTAAGAAAAGTGGTTAATTGGTTACGTAGAGAAATTTGTGAAATACTATAAAATAGTTTTACAAACAACATCATAATAAACATATTACAAAATGCCTTTTATTTCTAAACTATATACTTAATACAGAAGAATTGTAAAATACTAAAAAAAAACGTATTTGTATACGAACAAAAATTAGTGTATTAATGAGAACCTTGGTGTTGAATATCCTGCATAAGTTCATTAATATTTGGAGCTAAAGAAGTCAGAGATAACATTAACGTTGATTGCAGGTTTAATAAACGATCTCTTTTGTTTTTGTAGCGACCACAGCTGAAAATTCTGATTCACATAGGACAGGAAGGAGAATCTTCAGGGCCTTCTCATTCAGTACAGGGTATTCATTTATTATCTTTATCCAAAAAATTTCGAGTCGTATAGTGTTATTTTTTTAAATTCTGCATTGGGCATTTGATGCTATATCAATTAGTGACAACTAGTTATCATCATCATCAGAAAATGGATCTAAAAACCATAAGTAACCTTTGTGAGGTTCATATTCGTCAGGGAAATAGTTTTCAAATTTCTCTTGAAGGGTTAATATGTGAGGTGAAACGCAACCAAATAACTCTTCTGTTTTAACATAAATAGAATTCGCGCCAAGATCATTAAGTGTAAGTTATGGATGGCAGAGAGGTGGAATCGGGAAATATGAAAGAGAGGGAAAATCTTTAAGTTAACGACATTAGTAAAGTATTGACTACCTGTGATAGTGTAAAACTTGATTAACTTTTCCCAAAAAAATTTAACTAAATATGAGGTGCGATCTAAAAAAAACTACATTTTTAAAACCTCCGCGTACCACAAACAAAACCTTCGCGGGCCAAAAATGGTCCGTGGACCATAAGTTGGGAGAAACTGCTCTAGAGTCATTATCGTAACCGATCCTTTCTCAGTACAGTGTTGCCACATATTGCCAAATTTAAACTCGTTTTCTGAGGAAACTGCGTCTTCCGAAATTTTTACAAAGAACATTTTCGACTTAAAATTTCGCAATAATTCGTTGTCTCGCTCTTATGCTGACGAAAGGATCATCTCGAAAGCTACAACGTCTACAAATGTCTCTCTCCGACACCCCAGTGGCTCTCCTTCCGGTAAGTGCTCACTGGGTTTCCTGCAACACGTAGTTGCCCTAAATATCCTCATTTTATATATATATATAATATGCTAGGGGGCAAGCCCCCCCCCCCCCCCCCCCCCCCTTTGCTCGCTGTTTCTTCGTTTCTACCATGTACCTATTGGATTTAGATTAGTTTCACGGGAATATAAATGGCTGAGGTACAGAGCGTTAAAGAGAGAGAGAGACAACCAGAAATAGGATTTTGGTAATACCTATAGATAAAAAAACATAAATAACATGAATAACTGCGTTCGATTTATTTGCGTTAAATTCATGTCTTCGGTCATTTCGAAAAGTTTTAATCGTATTTTCGATCTTTAAGCCTTTATTTAAGTGCAAATGCACGGAAATTACCGAGGACAACAATACCGGTAACCATGGAATCTTATTATTGAAATTTTTAAAAATTTACCAAAACTCGAGTATCAGTTCAAATAACGATCGAATTAGAATGAGATGGAGTATTCAACGGTAAGAATAAGAAACCCCATTCATTTTGACGTGTTTTAGCGCAAACTTAATGCCCATAACTTAATTTTAAGATATTTTAAAGAGTGAATGAATGAAAGTCTTCAAACCAAAAAGGTGATTTTTACGTGTTATCTTATGGGAAACAACATTCATCCTCTTGAGTCGAACCCGTAAACTTTTTCGAAATTCTTTTTAGTTATAACGGAAAGATTCATCAACACTGAAATTCCGAGAAATTTCAGGCTTCTAAGTTTATTTGTAATCGAGTTATTCACAAAATTAGAGCATTACGCATGACTATGATGAGGATGACCATTACGATTTTATTTTACACACACACACATACACACACACGTACACTCATACATACATGTGTGTAAGGTTTGTCCTTTCTCGGTTTCTCTCTCTCCATCCTTCGCTTCGCCAGTCAGATAAATAATTAAATTCGAGATTCAGTCATCGCCTTTAACACATTCCTACTCCAGCCTCCGTGTATTCTGGGACATTCAGATGTTTCCACGAGTCAATATTCTCTTTCGAAACGCAGTGACAAAGCAAAGGTTCCTATGAGCAACAAAAAAGACGGCATCTTCAACAATGGGATGGCAAGACATTAGGAAATGTCTTAAAGCGTTCTGTTATAAATGCATCGTTGTCGCTTTAAAGCTTGATCTTTACCCTTATGTTTCACAAAAAACCAACTGCGCGTTGAAACCCGCGCACGCACGACAACACAATTATGCGTACCTACGTTAATACATGCGCGCATAATAAAAGAGATAAACGGGTTTCGGTATATCACGCTAAAACATATGAAATTTTAAGTAATTTTCTCTAGGTTATTAAAAAAATATTTAAAAAAAATTTTTATAAAGTACCTTGCGTGGCAGTATGTATTTTTAAAAACTATAGGTAATATACCAAGATATATATGGATGAACAAATCGTTATTCAATATTCTGCAACACTTCCATTAGCACAAAAATAGAATAATACAGTAGAAAAACTATTGAGGTTTTTTTCACCTTTGGAACTAACGTCACCTTTCAGTGACTCTAATAAGTAATCACAGAGCCATTTGACTGATAAATACATAGCCGATGACCAAGAAATTGGCATTAGGCGAATAGGTAGTTTTACCTTTAGCTCGGAGAAATAATCGGTCTGCAGTAAATTGTGCGGATATATTACTCGGTAAGCAATCGTATGCTGACTCGTACGGTGATTGAGCCAAGGGTTGGAGGGAGTGAAATGGGAGTGGGGAAGGAGTGAGGAGGAGAGGGTGTGGAGTGCCTCTCTCTCTCTCTTCTTCGCTGGCTCGCCTCAGCGAGAGAAAGGTGTGAAGTGGCGGCCATGGTGTCAACTGTTGTGCCCAACACCTTGGCTTCGATCGCCGCGAGGAAAAAATAAATGTTCATACAAAACGGCGGCAGATGTTCCGTTAGACGTTTTTCACATCTTCCATTCGTAACGCGCAATCACAAACGTTACGGAGTGGCATCATACTCGAGTAGCGACACTTCGCGCGAGTAACTCACTCCGTGTGCGCGCGGGAGCGTGAGTAAAAAGGCTTTGTCGAACGGCCGGAACCATAGACGTCACCAGCCTTCCAACTGTTTGGATGGATTGTCAAAATTATTTGGAGGGGAACACCTCTGTTTTTAAAAAAATCATTGGAAATGAAAATATAAAATCAATGTTTTAACTAATTTTTATTGCATTAGATATAAAAATTAAAGGTAATTTTGTGTCAAGAATAACAAGTTAAAAGGGAACAGGAACAACAGATTCCTAAAGCGCTTTTCTTAGAATATTCACGTAAATTTTCGGAATCTTCGACCTTCTCTTCCTCCGAAACGTAAAACAAAAAATCGACAAAAATTATTTAAAACGCGCCTCACCGTAGTTAAGCAGTTGTAATATGATATTTATCCTTTTTCGAAAGTAAAATGCTTCTATTTAATTTTTTGGCAGTGTCAACAACGTAACTCTACCATAGTAACGAACCCGTATTGATAGTTCATAAGGGTATTTCCAGTTATGCTAAAAGGCACACCGACAGCAATACGAGTCATGTCTGTCACCAGACGAAACTATCCTGAAAATCTTAGATTTCCAGATCTTTTCCTTGCCTCCAAAGTTTTCCCACGGACGGACAGACGGACAAAGCGAAAATGTAAGCGATTAAAAAATAAACAAAAGCGCTAAAAACATAAAATACTTTCTATTCTTATTTTAATAATAAATATTAAACATAACATTCACCATAAGGAGCAAGGGGGAGAGGGTCAGAGTCTCACTTGTTACGTCACTGGCCGAAACGCCGGTTAAAATTCCGCGCGGCGAAAAACACTCCCGCGGAATCGTTATCCGCGTCGTTTTCGCGGCGCAATTACGGTACGTTGGTGAGCGTCATTCCTTGTAGTTAAACGTTCCCCGGGGTAGATCACGGGAGGAAAAAAAGGGAACGAAAAGAATGTGCTTGTCACGATTTGGAGTAGGTGGAAAAAAACTCCGCAATAAAATTAATCGAGAAAAATTTAGAAAGTTAGATGAGAAAAATTAAGGAACGGAGTATATACTTGGGATGGGATGATAATTGACGAAATTATGTTACGTGAAGGGTCGTTTGTTGAGAATGATGAGTACCAAACACAGGACAGCGCTCCGCGGAAGAGGAAGAAAGAAATGGGCAAGGAGTGTGTAGAGAGGGGAGGAGAGAGAGGTCGTTGAATTTGGAAGAGGAGGAGAAAGTGGAGAGAAGAACCGTCTTTTAAAGCTTAAGGACGAAAGTGGATGAAAAGACGAATATGATTGGGAAACGTGAAATGGTTTTCCTTTTGAAAAAAAAACTTTCAAAAACTTTTTCCTAAACCGCGTCACGTTAATCATTCGCTAAAAACAACATCGATCGGTTTTATCGAAAGATTTCTTTTAAGAGAGCTGCGAACTAACCAGCCATCCGCCATTAAGGGAGGCTCCGAAACAATGGAACAACGAGCAAACGCCTTGGAAAAGGAAGTCGATTCGAAAGATGTATATAAAATACGAAGGTTGAGAAGGGTAAAGGATGGGAAAAAATAGTGAAGATGGGAGGGTGTCTCGGAATGGAAGAGATAAGGAGGAAGGAACGAAAGAGAGGGAGAGAGAGGTCCTTTTAGTGAGCGCGCGTGTGTGCGTGCGTGCTTGCGTCTGTGGCGATTATGAGGCCGGACTGCGTTTCATCAGTCCTCCCTCCAACGGCCACTCTCTCCCTCGGCTAGCGATAAATTTTCCACGCATGTAATAACAGTGTGTTTGAGGCGAAGTGAGGAGGTGGGGCGGGCGGCGTGGGAGGAGAGAGAGAGAGAGAGTGGGAGGGGGGAGGGAGAGGGTGGGTCGCCGGTGAGAAAACGTGTGAGAGAGAGAGAGAGAGGATCCAGTCCTCTTGCGTGGGCGAAGGCAGTCTGGGCGAGCAAGAGTGGATTGAGGGAGGCGGAGGGGAGGAGGAGGCGGAGGCGGATGGGAGGAGGAGGGGCTGGAGGATAGGCTCTCGGCGCGCTAGGAATGAATAATGGACTGGTAGGCCGAGAGGGAGGAGAGGAGGAGGTAAAAGAGGAGGAAAGGAAGGAGACTGTGGTTGCGAAGAGAGAGGAATGCAGAGAGAGAGAGGGATAGGGGGGAGGGAGGAGAGAGGGAGTAAAGTAGGGAGGAAGTTAGTATGTAGTATGTGGAGGAGCTGAGCGAGAAGGGAGAGTCGGAAGGAAGCGAGGAAGGAGTTGGTAGGAAGTAGAAAGAAAATGGAGAAGAGAGTAGTATACCTATAGTATCAGAGAGAGAGAGAGCGATAAGCGATGTGGGGAGGAAAAGAAGGTGAAGCGGGGGTGGAATCGTATGGGGAGGGAAAGGGGGGAGGGGGATAAAAGAGACGGGCGCCCAATTGTGGTTGACGAAGGGAGTTGAGTGAAACTTAAAATGCCTTCCCTCGCGTGGCGACACCACAGAGCGAGTAACGAACCTCTCCGCCCCGAGACGATCAAGTGAGCTTTAAATGGTGGCTCCAATAAAAAAATATATAATTCCGTTTTTATGCGTGAGGGAGTGGCTCCTGACGCCACGCTGGACTAGAATGTTTATACATATTTAACTGGTTTATTCGTGATGAAATCGATTTCTCATACGCACGTATGCATGAAAGTGTCTACACGTGTGTGTGTATATATATACTATATTGAAAATTTTAAGAAATCTACACAAAAATTGATGTGTTAAAATTCCTGCCGAATTTAATGTATAAATTAATGATCATTTATACATACGTACGTATATATATATATATATATATATATATATATATATATATATATATATATATATATATATATATATATATATAAATGATCAATTCAAAATATCTGTGCACTTGGCTCGCGCGTAATGCATCTAATTATTATGGATAATTTATTCATCTAGTGTAAAGTGAGTTTTTTAACACCCTGCATAAATTTTCTGCCGGTATGATTTTAAATTTAAATTTATTCGCGTATACTTTTTTTTAATTGCCTAGATATTAAACGAACTTTCAAATTATTCATTCGTTGCGTCGTTAACTCTACTTCGGCAGAGAAGATGGAGTATAACTGATTTTCCAATAGTACTGAAGATATTTTTTTGTGGTTAAACAACGATATGAACTGCGTATCAATTAATTCTCGACTTGTCAAAACCAGAGAACGAAAAAATAACATTCTGCCTCTAAAAGCGACAATCCCAACGCACATTTCCATTTGAATCGGCAGTTAAGGGGAAATTAATTGTGGCCCTATTTTTTTTAAATTCGCATCGCCCGCCCGCCATGTGGGTGTGCATCGAGTCTGGAATACGTGCTTCCGTTTGATTGGAGAAATTTGTATGACGTCCGTCGTAAGGGCAAAGGTCACCCGGCAACACATGCAGAGAGAGGGACATGCGCAGAGTGCCCCGTCAACCCCTCCCATTCTCCCCGTTGCATCACTCCCTCCCTCCAATCCTATTCCACCTCTCCTTTCCCTCTATTCCAACCTCCCTCTCCCTCTTTACTCTCCTACCTCCCTCCCCTCCGAGAGACAATAGGGTGAGGACAACTAGATGCTGCACATCCCACCTCTTTTCCTCCTATTTCCCCACACCGCTCTCCCTCTCTCCCTTCCACCCCTCCCTCCTCCTTCCACCCCTCCCTCCCCCTTCCACCCCCCCCTCCCCCTTCCATCCCCTCTCTCTCCTCGTCCAATCCACAATTACAGATTCCCGGCAGCCAGCTCTCTGCTCCGTGTTGTTAAGATGCTATGCAAGACTCGTTCTGATGGGCGAGGAACGATCGAGATTTTTTTAGTCTTTAGTGTAAGATCATCTGGACTTTGCGTGTACCATTTCTAATGTTTTAACTCTTTAAAAGTATATATTTATACTGATTTATATTACTTCTTGAAGCAATTGCTCAAAACGAAAATTCACTTTATATTTCCTTCAATTATAATATTCCATATCTGTTAACTACGCAAGATAAACGGATTGGAAAGTGCTTTGAAATAAAATCAGATGTTTAGGGAAAGTACGATGAAAGTCGTAAAATGTGTTCTCTTATAATGCGAGATCAACTACATGATAATTGAGATATATTCATAATGCATCTCCTGATAGCTTACACTTATTTGACGAGATTAAATCACACTTTAAAAGGAACATTAATAGAAATGAATTTAATTGCGATTTTTTAATGTACGTTCTGCATATTGCTGAAGTTTCGATTTTACAATTTGTCAGTAAAAGAGTTCTAAATGTGATTGTGGTTTGCTTTAGTTTTAATTTAATTTTGCTATTGTCTGCATGATAGAAATTTATACCACTGATGCGAGATTCAAATCGCCCTGAGCTTTAAATATTTCCCAATTGACTGTCATAGCATGTAATTCAAAACTTCGCATTGCTCTGCTATATAAGATGTCTCCACCGTTGAAATCTCCGGTGGCAGTATTGAATATTTCTGGGCTTGAACCATGTAATATTACAAAATGGCTAAATAACTAGGTGGGCAGTACTACCGTAAAAAGTTTCTTAGCCATGAAGAGTCATCATCATTAATTCAGCACAAATAACCTAAGAATAAGATTAAATTTATAGGTTTGTGCCAGTTTTCGCCGCCGATTAGTATTTCATAATGCATTTACTAAAGAATTGAGAAAACTTACGAATTGTATTAAGAAGTATTACATTATTATTATAGGGTATTATTTTACAGAAGCCGTATTAAGAGTGTAAACACAGTTTGTTATTCTGCAAGGAATTTCCAAATCAGTTTGCACGCACTCTTTCTTAGCCTCGGTGCACTAAAAAGACCTAATCATTCAAAGAATACCTTGGAATAGTTAGAATCCATTCTTAGAAATTCCTCGCAGACAAGCAAGACATATTAAGCCTACATAGATTTCTCGATACCAATAAGTTGTCAGGAAATTTACATAGGAGGATATGATTAAATCGATTCAGTCATCCATTTGGTTAATTTCTCTACATCGTTGAGCGAAATGATTCATTGAGTTTGCATGTTTTGAATTACGAAATGGAAATACATGAACAATTGGGGTTTGGAAATGGCATGCACGCTTAAATACCAAAATAGTTAAATCACGATTTTTTTTGCCAATTTTTCGCTGCTAACCAAATATAATTTTCTTACTGAAAGAATTTTTGAGTCCGTAGTGGATTACTTTGACCAAAATACGGCAAAATATTTTTTTAAAAAGAAAAAAAAGACAACAATGGCAGCCCAGGAATTAAAATATGGAATTTTATAGTGTTATGGTTATGCTCCAGCGCTTATTTTATGCACATAATAAATACAGAGATTCCCTTACGACCATTTGAGATTCTAAGGGAACGGTTTTGGGAGAGTGTCTTCCCATTTAGTCAAGACAGCAATGCGTCAATTATAGGGTTTATTTAAAAGGTTAGAGGTGGTTTTCGTTTTCCTTGGAGTAAAATCTTTAAAAGTCCAAATTTATTCGGAAATCACATTTAATTTTTACGTCTAGTTGCGTGAGGGTTTGATTAGTCGGACGTCTTACGCACGTCGGCGGAGTAAGTATCCGTCACACGTGACGCATGCGCGTCAGGCGGGAGAGGGTTTTCCTTCGGGAGGCGTCATCGGGGGAGGGGGTTTATGAAAGGAAGGGGACCGCCAAGAGTGGCGCCTCCAACGGAGGTGGAGGAGGCGGAGGCGGGGAAGAGAGTCACTCACCGTCTCTGCGCATGCCCATCTTGAGGCACTTCTTTAGTCGGCAGTATTGGCACTGATTTCGGTGGTGTTGGTCGATGGGACAGCTTCGGTTCCCGCGGCACGAATACGTTAGGTTACGTCTAACACTCCTCTTGAAGAAGCTCTTGCACCCTGCGGGTTGGAAAACAAAACGATAAAAGTGGAGACGTTGCATTGGAAGGGCGAAGGCGATCATGCCTCATGAATTATTCACGAAACAACATAATTATTTTGGGTTCTATGTAATCTCGCTCCCGGTAATTTCACTACGGTAATTCCGCTCCCAGTAATTTCACTCCCGGTCAATTTCACTCCCAGTAAATTCATTCCCACTGATTTAATTCTTTTTGTAAATATTTAAGAATAGTTTATTATAGACGTAAATACTAATCAGCGTCTTTAATCTGAATTTGTTGAAGGAAATTATTATTGATGCTTTTAACATTAAAAACCCTATTTTTCGCATAGAAATTTAGTTAATGTTGAGAACGCTTAACAACTCAAGAAATACGTTTCTTTAAGTATGTTGCAATCATTGAATAATAAATACACTAGTACAAAATTATTGTTGTTTTTGGATAAGTTTATAATTTTAAGAACCCAATTTTTCGCATGGAAATTTAGTAAAATGTTGAAAACACATGACAACTCAAAAAATAAACAACCTTTAATCAGAATATGCAGCGAAAAATTATAATGAGGTTTTAGAAGGAGGGGAGGGAAAACGGGGGAAGAGGGGGGGAGGGGGGGAAGAGGGGGGTAAGAAATCCTAAGGAAACACAGTCGACATTGGTATCGATCACCTAATAATTTTATAGCAATTACAGTAGAAGCTCAGTTATCTGGCATTTATCTATCAGCAAAGCTCATATAACCGGTACATTTGAAAAATGATTTATATAGTTACAAAAGTGACCACAAGATGCTCTAATCTCTGCTCTTCTTTGGAAGCCGCCGCAATTAAATTAGCAGTTATTTCTGCTGGTGTATTTATATCGTTATATTCAGTGATAAGCTGAAAAAATTAAGATCCGGCTCTTTAAAAAAATGAAAAAGTCGTAATTAAATTGAGACAATGCATGTGGCCTACATGCCAGGGGCACCAGAAGCCTCTAGTTTATTAATACTGTTCCGCTATCTTAGCATGTGTTCGGTTCGTAATATATTCCATTTCATACACTTTCGGTAATTGAATATCAGATAGGGCAAAATGTACTTGAAAGGAAAAAATCTATAAATTTCATATTTTATAATAATATAACAACCGGCTCGCAAATTCAGAGAAAAATTAAGAACCGGCTCGCGCGAGACGGCTTCAGCTCATCACTGGTTATAATGTTATGCCACCAAAGAACTATACGAAACTTGGTGGGGAACGTAAATATGTTTTGTTGACGTTAAAACAGACACGATATATGTAGAAGACTAGAAAAAGGTGAAAATCGTAGTGTACTTATGACAGTGTATAATATTGGCTCGTCAACGATTTATAAAAGCACAAACAGCAAAGTTGAGAAAATTTAGTGTGGAATCAGAAAATATGAACAACAACTGCACTGTACATGTTTAGTTTTAAGTGATGTGGATATAAGTAAATACTAGTAGACGGTTTGCAAGCATTTCTAAAATGTGGAATTTTTACAATTTCGTATTTCTCCCATCGGTTTTGTCCAAAAACATATAACTGTGCCAAATTTCAAGCTCATCTGAAAGTGCCTTATAATTTGTATCCTCGTTTGGGGTAATAATGGGACGAGACAGCCCCAAAAATTTGAAATTTTTAAAATTTCGGAGTTTTTCCTCGGGTGTGACAAAATACCTAAAATGGTGCCAAATTTCAAGACTAAGTCATCTGGAGCGGTATCATAATTATTATCCTCGTTTGGGGCAATAACGGGGCAAAATAACCCTTAAAATTAGGAATTTTTACGATTTCCGATTTTATTTATCGGTTGAAACAAAAAATCTATAGAGCTTCCAAATTTCAAGTCTCTAGCTCACTGATGGCGAACCTTCTAATGCCCGCGTGCCAATAATACTGAAATTATCGAATCTTTTCCGCCTCGCATGCCACAAAAAAGTCCTTGATTTTCTTTGCGTGCCAACTAAATTAAATTCGTGATCAAGATATAAGAGACTGATGTTTATAACCATAAAACTAATGTTTACAATACTTAACTACATAGCACAAATGTTTTTGCGGCACTAAATCAGCACGATATATACTTTGATTGGTTTTCGCCTTTCGTTGGCGTGCCAACCAAAATCGTCTTGCGTGCCACTTATGGCACGCGTGCCATAGGTTCACCATCACTGCTGTAGCTCATCTGGTAATGCCTTATAATTGTTAACCTAGTATGGGGTAAAATGGGGCAAAACAGCCTTTAAAAGTTGGAAGTTTTAAAATATCGTATTTTTTCCATCGGTTGTAACCAAACATATACAGTCTTGCTAAATTTCAAATCTCTAGTTCATCTATAATTTTAAACCTCGTAAGGAGCAATACTGGGGCAAAATAGCCCCTTAAAAATAGTTTTATATTATGAGATTTTCTTCATATATTGTAACAAAAAACCTATAGTCTTGCCAAATTTCAAGTCTCTAGCTCAGGTGTCTCAAACCCGCGGCCCGCGGGCCGCATGAGGCCCGCGCGATGCATTTGTGCGGCCCGCGAACCAATTTATTTTATACTACGCGACCCGAACTCAAATCTATTTCTTATAAAATATTTCACGCAAATATTTCTAAATAATCTAAGAAGTGTATTAAATCATTCCAATTTATATCAGCCTGCACAGTTGAGTTACTGAAGAATGTTTGTCCCACTGCCAGCGAGTTTCTTGCGTATCAGAAGAACTTAATCCTCGACGCCAAATCTAGCATTTTTGTAATGACTGCGTGTAAGACGCGTATTAGAGCGATTCCTCTCTTGTGGAAAGGGAGAGTGAATATAAAACAAAGAATAGGAAAAGGTGTGAAGACTGGGAAAGTAAGGAATGCGGCCCGCGAATCGTCGGAGAGCCATCATGCGGCCCGCACACTGATGTGAGTTTGAGACCCTTGCTCTAGCTCATCTAAAAGTGTGTCATAATTTTATCCTTGTACGGGGCAAAAATGGGACAAAATAACCCCGAAAAAGTGGAATTCATATAATATCAGATTTTATCGATCGGTTGTAACCGGAAACCTCTAACTGTGCCACATGTACCTATGTAGCTCATATGGAACTGCCTCATAATTTTTGTCCTCGTGTGTGGCAATAATGGGGCAAAACAGCCCCAAACATAGCGATAATATCAATGTTGGATTTCTTTCATTGGTCGTAGTTTAATATTAATGGCATTAAGATATAAGCCTCTGATTCCCATTAAAAGCTTATCCATATAAAAGGATTGAGCCCCTTGCCACGACAACCGATTATTGGGACCAAGAAAAATTACTACTTTTTTCGATAAAAACTATAAATTTACGCTAATTCTACTAGGATTTGAATTTTGTCTTCAAAAGTAAGAAACTAAAATTTATATCCTTTCCAATAGTTAAAGTCCAGAGTTCGAATCTTGAAGGGAAATAATTTTAAAAAGCCAATATAAAAACCTCTACACCGGTTTACGTGTTTTTCATATGGGGCAATAAAGGGGCCAAGATGGTCCTTCAGAATTGGAATTTCAACAATTTCGGATAAGCCTATCCAAAAACAATATAGTGTATTTATTATTCAATGATTGCAACATCCTTAAAGAAACGTATTTCTTGAGTTGTTATGCGTTCTCAATATTTAACTAAATTTCTATGCGAAAAATCGGTTTTTTAATGTTAAAAGCATCAATAATAATTACATCAAACAAATTCAGATTAAAGGCGTTGATTAGTATTTACGCCTATCATGAACTATTTTAAAATATTATTTACAAGAAGAATGAAGTCAGTGGGAGTGAATTTACTGGGAGTGAAATTGAGTGAAATTACTGGGAGCGAGATTACCGTAGTGAAATTACCGGGAGCGAGATTACCGGCCACATTTATTTTTATTTGCGTCCGTCTTAAGAGATGGTTGACCTTGGCGGAGTGTCTGTATGTTGATATGTAAGGTCGCGGTTTCGAAATTCAGATGTGGCGTTTGAGTTCATGACGGTTTTTTCTATATTTTGACCACGTCTACTTGCAATATTGTATTGTAAACAGAAAAAATTCAAAGTTTCTAAGGAAACAAATAAAATAATTATTATTCCACGTGAACGCTGAAGAGTAAAAAATCGAATTTCCCCTAATTGATGTGGTCATCCTTTGAAGGTTAATTCCATTCATATTTGGCAGGTTTCAGCCTCACGTAATATTTATAGCTATTCATAATTAACGACGAAGTGTGAGAAAATACCTCAGGTCGTTAGGCTTTTTTAAAGATAATCTTTCGATCTTTGATTTAGGTAAGAAAAATTATTTTTCATTCCTGTTGAATGTTGATTCCTTTTTTGTTTTACACTAGACGTTATAAATTAATTAAAATCTATTACTTGCTTAAGTTTAACGGAATATTTTATTTCAAATATTAGATAAGGTATCATTGAAAGTCATCTCGCGATCAGCTAAGTCGGTTTAGCCTAAATAATTTAATAAAAGCGATTCAGCGTGCGTGGAAACAACTTAGGAAGGAATTTCCATAAAACTGAATCATTACGCCTCTAGATTTACAGATACGAGTGAAATAATCTCATTAGCTATACGATGTCGAATTGTCTTCATTTCATCCGGAAAAACTGGTTAATTTGGGAAGTTTTTATTGAAAACGTGTTGTAATTCACAGGAACTTCAACCTCCTTTTCAAATTCATACAAAGCATCCACAAAACAACATTTATATTCAAATAGGAGTTTATTAGACAGCGTGTTTATTTCATATAACTTTTAATTTTTATAGGGCGAAAACGATAAATAATTTTAACTCGAGGACAGCGATTACGTACTCATCTATTCTGTTAAAAACAGTTAAGCTCTATGAGCTAAGCATACAAATGGCTGAACTGTAATACCACCTAGTAATTATCTCTATACATTGTCTTTGGCTATCTAGATAAAGGAGACGAATAAATCCATTTAGCTGCTAGGTTGTCGTCTGATTTGGGATTCCTGCGACGGATCTTCGCGAGGGCCATAGAAGGTTTGATTTGACCTTTTGGCCCACGGACTCCGACCGACGGCGATCTAGAATGATTAATGGCTGCGATATCTTATAAAATGGACGGCGGAAGAAGAGAAAGGGGCGAGGGAGAAAAAGAGAGATTAAAATTTCGCTTTTCTTGATGGCTATAACAAAGATGTAATTGTAACCTAGGAAATGTGTGGTGTAAATTTCTATGCCCTTCGTTCACTTCGCCTCTGCAAGTAGCATATTGTATCTCGAAACAGTAATGGATTTTTGGTATTGATATAAGGAAGTTCAAAGCGATGGATGAAAGGGAAGGGTTGGGAGTGATAAGAAGAGGAAAGGCGGAATTCTTGAAGGGGAGACGAAGGTGGATGTCGTGGTTGGGGGCGTGTCCCTACGAACCTTCGTCTTTTCTCCTTAATTGGTTTAGTCTAGAGAGCGGTCTTTCAGGGGGTCGACCTAGCTACGGCTTCATTCGCCGTGTAGGCGATAGAGGTCGAGTCGGTGGCCCATCCTTTGACCCTCTTCCCACCTGCTTCAAAAGCTTCACCCCTCCCCCCCCCCCCCCTTCTCCCTCCTCCACCTCCTCCTCCTGTCACTCTTCCCCGACCTCCCCCCATCGCCGTACATATTTAGACGTCACTCCACAATCTGACAGCGAGTCGAGAACGAAAACTGACGGAAGATGCCGGTCTGCTAACAATCCTCGAAACAAAAATTTCTTCGAGTCAGTTGTATTTTCGATTTTTGACTCGCATGCCTTTGTTTCTTAATTAACTTTATTAATCGGTTAGATTCTCGCGAGATTTAGAACGAACCCGTTTATAATGTATACATAATATGTGATATATTTAAAAGCACATTATAATTCGATTTTTTAATTCGCGCGAAGTCGCTCTCATTATAATGAGTAAATATTAGAGTAATGATGAGAAGACATGAATGAAATCTTGCGTCGGTACTTGGAAAGATACTGAGAATGCATTTTATTATACGCTCACTAATGTTTGTTTATATTCTAATTTACTTCTATTTTATGAACTTATAAATACTAATTACTGTTAATGTTTTATCATTTGTCGCTTAATTTCCAATAAGTGGCAATTTAGTATTCTCATGAACGTTGTTTTTCGAGGAAAGAATCTATAAGTACTGTAATTAAAGGCAATTAAAGAAAGACAATGTCGTACATCTTCAATTCTCGTCAGAATTTTTATGACAAAAAGTATCAGCTTGATTTTAATATCTTAGAGAATGAAGAAACTCTCCAGGAAATTAACCCGTGTTTTTAATGCAGGCATTTTCCTCTCCAGAGCACTGTATACGTTATTCCGAATAATCAAGCTCGAACTGACCATTGTTGACTTATACAAATATTCACATTCACAGTTGAGCAGATTTAATCTTCCGTTTCTTTAAATACGAAATTTCCGTTGCGATTAAACAAATATACGCTATCCATTAACAACTATGGGTGGTTCATTCGTTGGTCGATGGCAGAATTTAGACATAATTTGGCAAGCATAGATAACGTGTGGAGTAATGGTGGCAATCTTTCTCTTACAGCGAGAATGGCTTTCACGTGTTTTAGTTGCGTGGAATGTAAAAGATAATATTAAGTAATAAAAGAAATTTTACGGATTTATTTTCACCAGACCTTTGTGGGGGAAATAATTCGATATTTATGATTTTATCATTTTCATGCATTTTTCACTTATAATAAATAAAAACGCTATAGGATACTAGATGGAAATTAACGCTATATCTCCTATAACATATTTTGAAGGGTGTGTTTGTTGGTTTGTGAGTTTGTTCATGGAACTCCTCCTAAACGATAAAAGCTAGAATAACCAAATTTGGTACGATTCTTCCTTACATCCTAACTTAGTGAATGGTCAAGGATTGGTCAACCGGGATTAGTCAGTGCTGCCCATATAGAGGATTAACATTTTTCCATAAGACAACACGTATGAATCCATTTCTTGACTTGCAAGATATTCTTCCTTCAAGCATCAAAATACGTAAATATGGACTGATTTGTTTCGTTTTTGCTTTATTCGACAAATAAAATTCTATACTATCTTATTCCTCGGAAGTTTACATGTTACACGGTCGAAGTTTTCAGAAATACGCTATTTGTTTCAAAATTTTGTGGATTTTTCGTACTCTTTCCGGGCGTTGTCAAGGCGGCCGTCATTGTTACCTCCGATTCAATTAGCTTCAATGAAGCTTATAAATAGACGAAAGTTTAGCGTTATTCGATTCGCACTTTTGTTAAAGCAACGAAACGATCGATGTTTATGGATAGAAACGTAAATAGATACTGATTATTATTCAAGAAGCGTTTCGTCTATTGAATACTGGAATCTTATATTTTCTGTAAGTAAAATCATTATATTCTACATTATAATGTTTATTAACGTAAATAAGCTCACGTATCTGGTGTACATTTACCAGTCAGTGTTCAATCATGGACAAATGTACTTTTTCACGGGTTTCTTGCTTACAAGACATAAATGTAAACATTTCATAGGCATAATTACACAAAAAATGAAGCTGGATTTGGCGAAAGTGATATGATAGGAAATACAATTATCGTTATATTTGAATGCAATAGGCTCGGAATCGGATTGTTACAAGCAAATATGATTAATTGTTAAGAAAAGCTAATTGTAAGTTTAAAAGTATCTAATATATATTTTAAAGAGTTTGTATGTTGTGCTGTAGTAGCTTCACTAAATCCATTGAAATTCAACGGTAAATTCTGCTAGTAAATAATATTTCGTCGTAAAAAATGATTCAAGTGAATACAGAGGTGAAAGTCAATTACGAAATATTTAGCCTTTTTAGCGAAAAATCAGCCGTTCACAAACAAAAAAGTATTACATCTTCATGACTTCAACTGCAAACAAAAATGAATGAAAAAAATGAAATCGGTTACGAGAGAAATGCGTTATTTTTTTTGTTAAAAATCATCGATATCCGAAATTCAAATTAGTTTTTTCTTTTCGAGTTTAACGTAAAGAAATGAATGAGTTTTGATAATAAGATTAATCAAAAATGACGCATTAGCAAGCAGCCACATCTCAAAAGACGAGAGAGTTCAGGAACTCCGCCCTTAAAACACACACACCATCCACCCAATGCCGGTGTACTTCCTCCGGTACGCGTCGGAGCCGGGTTCGATCTCATCCCTCTTTACATAATATCTCCCCTCACATTTCGTCCTCTTACCCTAATCCTCTGCCTCCTCTTCTCCCCATTCTCTCAATTGATCTCACTTCCCTCTCCCATCTTCTCCCCCCCTCCCCTTTTTACCCTCCCCATTATTCCCACCCCACCTCCAAAACCACACATACGTCATTTGCATTCCAACCGCGTTCAACCTTTGAGGGGCTTCGGACATCGGGCTCGCTCTTGAGGTGTTCGCGTGTCAGACGCGCGGTTCTCGCACCCTCGAACACCCTCCTCCACCTCTTTCCTTCCCTTCCCTTCTTCCATCTCCCTTTTCCTACCTCTCTCACTCCCCTCTTCCGTCCTTCCACACGAATATTTGGGCGCGGCGCCATCCTTTTCTGTCCTCTACGAATCCCTTTTCCCGGTTTTATTTCGCCTCGGACAGCCTTTGAAATGGAAGACCCAACGTTTAATTATCATATCCTACATATTTTCAAGGGGAAATACGAACTTTTTTATTCAAACAAGCACTCGTATCCCTTGAATCGGCTCTTGTGATGTTTTGATTTATGATCCGAAGCTTTTAGCATCGCTCATACCCCTTTATTTTTTTATTGAAATGCTTTTTTTTTGGTAGTTTTACTATTAAAGTTTCTTATTCGCAAATTTATTCGCACCAATTCGACTTATTTTTGGCAGTAAAGGAGTTCATTATAATTTTAAAGAACAAATAACTATCGATACTTCGAAAGATATGCACTTACATTGCGGTGCTATTATATGCAAAGGCGTAAGAAAAGTACATCCGAGATGTTTCGATGTATTTTATTAAGGTAGATAGAACTTCATACAAGAAAATATTGTCTATCTCACTTAATGGCTGAGATATTTAAGAACTTTATTTCTTCAATAGCAATAAAATGGTTGGAAAAAATAGGTGAGCATATAAGCTACAAAGCCGTCTCCGTCACGGAGGGTTCATCGATGGTAGGTTTTCTGAATTACTGTCGATGAATCATCACTGATGACGCCTGCTTTGTAGCCGAAATGCGTTTCTGGTTTTCCCAACTATTTTTGTGGTTATTGGAGATACATAATTTGTCATATAAAATTATTCACTTTAAAATGAACTGCGACTTAGCCAACGGATACAGTTTTCTAAAAACTAAACATCCTCGAAGTTGTTTAAAACTCTGCAACTTTAGCGATGGATTCAACGCAAATACTCATCTAAATTACGTAAATGAAATGATACAAGGCACTATGTTTTTTCTGTTGTCCTGTTACCTGTTATCAGCTGTAGATGCATCTTAAGAAGTGATGTTGTGCTACGATAATAATTATTATACAATTTCATCGGTTTAATTGAATTATTATAATTATAATACCGAAATAGGTATTTGTGGAGAACTTTGAAATTTTATATAATTAATGAATCGCTGTTATTTTGTTTTTGTAATCTAAAATTCAATCGTTGGTTATTTATCCGGCAAGGCTACAAAACAGAGTGTATTAACGTGTGGTGTATGCATTAAAATTCATCAACTAATGCACCGCTGAAAATTTTCAAATTAGAAAAAAATGGTTAAGTACGATACGAGTAGTTTTATCGCGTGGACAAGTTATTTTTTTATTACTACATGGTTTTAATCCATTTGTTTAATGTCTCGACAGCTCCTATTTTCTTATCTAATATTTATAATGGTAACGATATATGGAGTTAAATAAGAATATATGTAAACGCTTATGAGTCGAGAATTTTAATTGCAATTTTTAAATTTTCTACAGTTCAAAATCTACACTAATGTCATGGGTTGGATTCTAGGAACGTTTCTTTTCTCTATTTCATCAACACAGAAACGGGAGTCGCATATTTTTTGTTTGGATATAATTTTTTTATTAATCGTGGTGGAAAATTTTAATTTGAACTAAAGAACTTCTAAAGGAAAGGAAATTCATTTGCTCGCCCTTTATCTTCAAATACATATCAAATTTAGATTTTGTTTTTTGAGGTGGAAGTCATTAATCATCAATGGCGACCGCATTCTTCGTAATTACGTGCATTAAATTACATTGACATATAAGATAAAAATTTTTATTTGTTTATCTATGAAACTGCTAGGTTAGGTCGAGTTGTAAAAATTACAATTGAATTGCAATGAAGGAAATCACTGATGTATTTGAATCGGAATTTTAAAACGGTATACGTAATTATATTCAATCTATAATATAATAATTTTTAAAAATTATTTCAGCATGCATTTAGTATTTGTTTATTTACTTAGCTATCTGGATTTGGCGCTTGGCTACAATACATTGGTTTCATGCATAATGAACACCAAAATGGATTGGCATATGGTAGAGTAATTTGCATTTATTTATCCTAACAACCATATAATCATTAAAAACCATGAGGAAGCCAGGAAAGCTAGAGAACCTGAAAGAATAAATGAGAATAAATAGGATTGATATCATAGGTCTGAGCGAAGGTAGATGAGAAGGAGAAGGACAGTTCGACTCGGAAGAATTCACGGTAGTTTACTCAGGAGGAAATAAAGGGGCAAGGGGAGTAGCTCTGGTACTTAGGAAAGATATGATGAAGAGCGTGACAAAAATAACAGCAACGAACGATAGGTTGATGGCAATAAAGCTAAAAGCAGTCCCAGTGGACATGTTGATAATCCAGGTATATATGTCAACGTCCACTCATGAAGAAGAAGAAATTGAGGAGATGTATGAACAAATTAACGAGATTTACGAAGAAGACGGCAGAGGAAAGGTAAACTGCATAATAATGGGAGATTGGAACAGCATAGTTGGTGAAGAAGAAAATGTTGCCGGTCAATACGGACTTGGGAAAAGAAACCGAAGAGGAGAAAAACTGGTAGAATTCTGTGTTAATAACGACCTAGTAGTGACTAATACATGGTTCAGAAACCATAAACGAAGGCTGTACACATTGAAAAGCCCAGGAGATAGAATGAGATGCCAAATAGATTACATCCTAGTAAAACAAAGATTCAGGAACAGCATAAAAATGCTAAGACATTACCAGGAGGAGACATTGATTCAGATCACATCCTTCTAATAGTCGATGTAACTACAAAGCTGAAACAAATAAGGAAAACGAGAAGAGATAGACAGACTTGGGACCTAGAAAAACTGAAAGAAAGGAAAGATGCCTTCAGCACGATGTTGGAAGATCGCCTTAGAAATTTGGAAAACAAACAGAAGACCGTGGATACAGAATGACAGAAAATTAAAAACAGTATCAAAGATACCTTGAATAAAGAGATTGGGAAACAAGAGAAGAAAAGCAGAAAACCATGGATCACTAAGGAAATTCTGGAGAAAATGGATGAGAGAAGAAAATGGAAAAACGTTAACAGTGAAGAAGTTAGAGCCAATTATAGACGCATAAACAATGAGTTGAGAAGGGTAACAGATAAAACTAGGGAAATTTGGATAAAAGAAAAATGTGAGGAAATACAAAAGATGGAGAAGTTAGGACGGTACGATATGATGTACGCTAGGGCACTGGAGTCAGAAGATAAGAAGCCTAATGGGATTTGTGGTAAAGGAATTATTAATACAGATGGAAAAATAGTCGCAGAACCAAAGGATGTAGCACAGGTATGGGAAGAATACATTAAGGAACTACATATACAAAAAGCAGGCAGGATCGGTACAAATGGAACTGGAAGAAGAGAATTGCATTGAAGAAGACAACATGGGACCAAGTATTATGAAAAGCGAAGTAGAAAAGGCGATACTGGAACTGAAGAAAAGAAAAGCTATAGGCAGCGTTGGAATACCGGCAGAGGTACTTAAAGTCATGGGATCGGGAGGACTAAAAGTGATTACGAAAGTAATTAACAAGATTTACGACTCGGGAGAGTGGCCTCAGAATTTCTTACAATTAGATGTAACAATGATCCCGCTAAAAAAGAAGCCAAAGGCAATGCAGTGTAAAGACTACAGAACGAAATCCCTACTGCACACACTTAAGACCATCACGAGGATCCTTAATAAAAGACTAGAGAAAAAGGTGAATCAAGTTCTAAAGGTCAGGTTGGAGAATGCGGACACCAGCGGAGTACATATCGGTAGAGGAGTAAGACAGGGCTGCTGTCTATTGCCGGTTCTATTCAATATATATGGAGAGAGGCTAATGCAGGAAGCGTTAGAAGGCACGGGAGATTTCAAAATCGGAGGAAGGATTATAAGATCAGTGAAGTACGCGGATGATCAAGTACTTCTAGCAAGAAAGGAAAAAGAACTCCAGAAAATGATAAATAGACTAGTGATAACAGGTAGAAAATACGGTATGGAAATTAATACAGAAAAATCCAAGGTTATGCGAATATCAAGTAAAGAAGAAGAAAATTTGAACATAAGTATTGGAGGAAAGCCATTAGAACAAGTTTCAGATTATAAATACTTTGGAAGCATCATAACGAGAGAAGCCAAATGTACCGATGAAATCAGGACTAGAATAACGAAAGCAAAATCCGCTTTCAGAGGAAAGAACCTCCTACTAACGGGGAATATAAAGGAGGATATCCGCGAGAAGTTGATAAAATTCTATGTATGGAGTATAGCTTTGTATGGGGCAGGAACATGGACGCTAAGGAAAAATGATATTAAATACTTGGAAAGCTTCGAAATATGGACATGGAGAAGAATGCTGAAGATAAAATGGACAGATAGGGTGAAAAAAGAGGAAGTACTACGAAGAATAAGAGAGAAGCGAACGATTATACAGACTATCCGAAAGAGGAAGGCGAACTGGATTGGGCAATACCTGAGTAGAGAGAGAGCATGATTAAAGAAGTGCTAGCAGGAAAACTGGATGGAAAAAGGGAAATAGGTAGGAAAAGGTTCCAGTTGATAGAGGAATTGAAAGGGAAAGAGAGCTATCAAGACATGAAGAAAACTGCGAAAAGTAGGAGTATATGGAGAACCTCGTTTAATCTAGAATAATCACGGACCTGTCAACGGACAGACTACCTATGATGATGATGATGATCCTAACAACCGTTATATAAGCGTGAGTTGTGAAAATTTGGACTTAAATTACCATTTTAAATGTTTTATCCAATCTTTAAAATTTGCGCAATATTCTGGGATCTACCTCTTACACCTTTATCGTCTATCGCCTGTCGTAGATTTATTCCAGGAGCGTTTATTTCTCAAGTTGATTAATACGGGGATTGATATTGTATATCAATCATTTGCATTTTATCGGAATTTGAACGGTTGTATGTTCGAATCACAGAACGACGCCTAACACCGTGAATTCGAGGGGACAAAGTATATTTTCTTTTTGAAGAAGGAATTCGGATCCGTGTTGAATTCGCATAAAATGTTCATAATCGCAAGAGAAAGCGTGATTTTTAAAAGATTTTTAACTACCAGATATTCAAAATTCCATGATAAATCCAATTGCCGCCGCATTTGAGAGTCCAATGCTTTTATATTAATAATAATTTAACGTTATATGTGCTTATTTTGTGCATGTGTTTTCCGTTCGTCGTTTTTAAACACATAACTACCATTAAATAGAAAGTTTCTTAGGGATCACATATTCCGTTCCCCGTTCTTATTAATATCATTCTGTAAGATTTTATATACCTATATCTCGCTGAAAAAGATAGCTACATTTTCGATGGATTGAGGAAGGAGAATGCGAAGTGTTTCAAGTAAAATATAATACTTTATTCGTCCATACCCATCATATTTATCATTATATTCTTACAATAACTTTTCCCAAACTAGATGCATATTAAACTCGCGAAAGGAAAAACCAATGGCTACGTGTTATGCCCTGTTTCAATTGCGGTCTCTTGATAACTTATTATTAGTTTTCTCTATTCACGATCATAACGGTAGCTTTCATGTGAAAAATGTAATTTTTGTGTCCAAATTTTCATGTATTTTTAAACACTATACAGACAGCTCAGGTTCAGTTACATCCATCCGCGGTGGAAATTATACATGAGGAAGAGAGAAACGAATTCCATTAAACTATCAAAAATAACGATCATGTTATAATCTAAGTGTCACAAAGATTATGAGCGGCAGTGCGTGATGATTATCTGGAGACTTCTTTATCGTATGCTACTCTCTAACGGGAAAAACTGCTTTCGTATCATGATGCTCAGCTCCGCCGCTGACTATTGTCTTAGATTAATCGCTTTAGTGGGATCTTATTGTTGTTGCGATTTAATGAAGGGTTCCATCAAATTAGCTAAGAAAAACCTCTCCTGCAATTTTATGGTGATTATCAAGGCATTCGAGTTATTTGCTCAGCATCTAAATTTACTATATGGCATCGTATTAAAATAGCTGCTCATGTTGTTATGTACCTAATACCAGTTAGTACAGTATAGCATTCTCAAAACCGCGTGTATATCCATTGGTAGATGAAGGCATCCTCTAAACTCCTCCAGTTTTTCCTATCGCCTGCCTCTCTACTACAAATTGCCTCTAAGAACTTTCTAAGAATTTCTCCTTCCTATTTTTATTTCCATCTCTTTATGTTTCTTAGGATCCATTCGATGATGCTATATGTTCAAAGCTGATAATTTCTTCTTGCAATATGACTCGCTCACTACGACCTTATATTGCCTTTACACTCCTTATCACGTCCTCACTCAGTCGTTTCTTTTGCGGTCACTTCCCTAGGATATATACCTCGATGCTCCTCCGCGTTAGTAGGTGCTGGAATATTCTGGCATTCACAGTGTATGTTTTACATCCGTATGTTTGAACTGGCAGATAATCCCTTCCTGAGGAAGACCAAGATATTTGATTGTAAGATATTTGCATCCCGTCCGAATGTATGTACTTCATACCATATTCAGTCTCCTGTTGATTTCTCCACAAAGTCCTACTGATGAAATGATCCAAATAAAGTCCTTCGAGTTCAGCTCTTTGTTATGTACCTTCTCGGGATTTGCGAAACAGTTTTACATGACTTTTATTTCATTGGATTAATTTTAAGTCCAGCTTTTCAGCTTGCCCGTTCCATTTTCTCATTTCATTTTTGAGCTCTTCTGGGGTTCCAGCAATGAGTGTGATGTCATCAGCAGACGGCAAATGTCTGTAATGTTCTCTATTTACCTTTACACATTTTTATTTTCAGTTTAACGTTTTGAAATCTTCCTCTGACGTTGCCGTGAATGATTTAGTAGACATTGTATATTCTTTTCTCTCCATTTTCAGTCATAAAGGCCCTTTTTTATTACATATTTATATATATATGGGCGAGGCAGAGGAGGGAGAAGGAAGAGTGAGGAGGAGGGGGATTAGTAGATGAGGAAGTGGATGAGAAATTTGTGGAAGGAAAGCCAGAGGAAGAATATAACGGAAGAGAGGGAAAGAAAGGGAAGAATTGTAAGGGTTAGGGCATTGGCAAAGGAGTGTGAAGGTTGTAACATTCGTCATGAAAGCGTAAAGAGGAAGGGATTGGAAAAGTGTATTTCGAAAGGGGATGGAATCGGAGGGAAGAGGGAAGAGGGAGTGAGATCTTCTAGAGGGAGGAAGGAAGCCTTTGGAGGGTGAGTCCTCTCCTAGGGGACATGTGAAGCCATGGAGAGACATTCCGGAAAAAGTAGATGGCACACGGATGAAGGTGATGAAGTGGGGGGGGCTTGGCGAGAGGCTAGGAGACAGATACATTGGGTTGACTACCTCCTTCTTACGAGCGTGGAAGCCGTCCAAGGGGCCCCGGGGGCCACCATCCCTTTGCTCTTGGCCCCGCCCTCACCCTCTCGCTCCGTTTAAGTCCGTTTGCTCCGGTAAATAGTGTCTCCTACGGGAGAATTCGCGAATGGGAGGAATCGGATCGTCTTTACGAGTCCTCGGGAGGAGGAACCTGGCCGCTCGATCACGCTCGCCCCTTTCTCTTTCGCTCATCTCTACCCCCCCGCCCCGTTCTCTCCCTCGCCTCCCTCTCCTATAACATATTTTGAAAGGTGTTTGTTGGTTTGTTCGTGGAACTCCTCCTAAACGATAAAAGCTAGAATAACCAAATTTGGTACGGTTCTTCCTTACATCCTCACTTAGTGAATGGTCAAGGTTTTGTTCCTGTCCGTCACTTTGATTCGAAATGGCGAACGATTTAATTATCGAAAGTCACGTATTATGCCGCGTCCTGCAACTGAAATACAGGGATGAGTGTAGACTACTTTGAATTTGCACTTTAAAGTTACTTAAAATCACTGTACGAACTTGGGACTTGGATACTTCTTTGCGGGAGAGAACAAAGTTTATTTTTATTGAAGACAGATTCCGAATTCTGGTCGAATTCGCGTAGAAATGCGTCTAGAATCAATAAAATACGTGATTTTATCAATTTTATTACAATACCAATTATAAGCTGCCATGACAACTCTCATTGTCGCCGAAATTGAGAGTTCAATGCATTTATATTGAGACTATATAGTCTCGTCTTACATTTGAGAGAGAGAGGGAGAGGAAGCGAGGGGGTGAGAGGGCGGGAGAGAGGGGAGGGAGGGGGAGAAGGGAAGGGAGGGGGAGGGAGTTTACACGTTATTTTCGATTTTTCACAGTGCAAGATTTTCTTCCATCATTCATCTACATAGGAAAATGCGGAGCGGTTTTCTTCGTTTTTGCTTTATTCGACTGTTAAAACTGTATGCTATGTTATTCTTGCGATGTTTACATGTTACACGGTCGAAGTTTTAGTTTCACTAAATCCGTTGAAATTCAACGGGCGCTCCAGCTAGTATTCTTTAAATCGCTTTCTCAGCCAATTCCCTCGTTAAGGAACGACATGAAAAATGTCGCTATTTGTTTCGTCTCCGAATAAAAAAAAACAGAATCTAGGAAAAATAAAAATATTATCAATGTTTTGTTTGTGTATCCCGTGTGTAACGATGGTGATTGGGTAGTGAAATTGAAAAATTTGAAAATCGTGTCTCAGAAAACTGCTTTATTCAGATTCAACTCCTTTTAATAAGTCAGTTGAAAATTAAAAAAATAATTTAAAATCGCTGCATTGAAATGAATCTTATTTTTTCGACTGGACAGATTTTACATTATTTATTTAGTCGAAGCCTAAACTTTTTATTGAAGGAACTGGACGATTAATAGTTTCATTTCCAATCATTAATATTTACCTTGATTTGTTTCAATATTTATCATATACGACTTTCATTTACTTTAGTATCTTTCATTTACATTTGGCTTTAAAACGAATCCCTGTAATGAAATATTTTTTCGAGTCTTGATTTTGAAAACATATTTCGTGACGGACTTTAACGAAACTAGGTGACTTATTTTGCCAGTTCAATATGTATAAACAAATCTGCTAAATATATTTAGTTAAGAGTGAAACAATAATCGTAATAGCAGTTATAAAGAAAATTTACGAGCATTGGTGAATTGTTTTTGCTTGCATTAGCAATCAAATTCTCGACACATTCTGGCACAAAATATTAGGGTGATTATTAGTAAATACTTTAACGGATTTTTAATGTCTGCCTTTAGTGATGTAATTCCTGGTAAAACGCTATATTTATTTTTTTGAATTATAACTTGCAGTGTCTCATAATGCGGATACATTCTCTTTGATTCTCTGTAATAACGTCCGCCATTAGATAAAACTTCGCTCTTTCGTATCTTCAATGCTGGGATTTAATATAAGTCATTAATGAGAACGCATTGCAGGGAATAGACTTTTAATGATCCGGATTGGCGTTTCATCGCGAGCTTATCTCAGCTCGGGGCCAGAGGTCAGTCAAGAGGCGCAGTGGTTGCCCTCCGCATCTCCGAAGTATACACACATGGATGGCACGTTCTCGAAGAACCTGGGTTGTGGGCCCCGCATCGAGCGTATCTGGGAGTTGTTGCACAAGATTGCCCGGAGGCGCTCTCTCGAAACAAAAAATTCATTCGACTATAAAGAAGACTTTCTTCGAAGGCCACGATTCCGACTGCTAGGTGTTGCAAATCGTGGGCTGCAGTATTTTTCTGCCGCTGAGAGCGAATGAATGTATATTTCTCAATAAATCGCCATTAAGCGTTTCTCGGTAATCGCAGCATTCAATAGAGAGGTATAATGTGCTTGTTATTTCCGTAATAAACACACGAGAGCAAACATAAACGTACATATGTGTGAAAGCACACAATACTCACGCACATATATAATATATATATGTTAAAATTTCATCATGCATAACATCGTTGAAATCCTCCGCAAATCAATTGATTTTAATTAATCTCGCGTCCACGCTGCAAGTGACGAATGCCATTCACTATCTATTTAGTCTTGCATAGCCGCATTTTTCGAATGGAGGAATACATGTCTCCAATTAGTGTCAATCAGTCAGTCGAGGAAATAAAAAACACTAGGGTCGTGATTTTTCAAATAAATGCAGCGTGTGGCAAAAAAGTTTTTGACCTGTACCGAATTGATTTAAATTTTTAGCAGGATATTATGCTTAACTGAAGCAGGCATGCGTCGGATTTAACATTATCATCGAAAGTGTTATAATTGATAGTCGTCATCATGAGTGCCAAATCTTCCATCATGGGGACATTTTAACCGCTAAGCAAATGAAAATTCCATCGATTTATTTTACGAGCGTGAAAGAACGACAACCTTCCAGGTGTTCACAGGTTATGACGACATACTAAACATACTAAAAGAAGTGCATCCATTAATTAATTATTGAAAAAAATGTCATATGAAAACCCGAAATTTACACGAGAATTCTTAAAAGCAACACCATCTGAAACGCGTGTTATACGCTCTACAATAACAGAACTATCAGTCTAAAGACGAAGGTTTGCTGGGAAAATGGACAAACAAGGCTCTTAATTATGTCATCGTTAATCAATGGGTTAAATTATTTTTAATTGTGCAGTTTCGACAGGTTTTTTTAACAGTGCTTAGGTGTAAGAGATTATTAGTTGGAATGCCCACACTATTAGTACAGCTACCGTTGAAAAAATAAATTCTTTTCTTTTTATACCTCTTATTATTAATCAGAATAGCTCAAAGTTTTTTAATTTTGTAAAGGCACTCCCACAGTATGCAGATATGACATATTTTCCGAGAAATCATCAGTTGGTACGATTTTTATACGAATTTATCTACTTCCACATTTTCAATATTTACCTAGCAATTTGCTCGACGTTGGGAAATAAAGACGTTTTCCCCATTCAACAAATTCCCCGAACCGGGAATGTTTGTTTCCGTTGATGCGTTTGCTTCTCTTGTCATTTACGCGGAAATGTTTCAATATACAGTGGTAAAACTTTTAAAATATGAGCGTAGCAAAAAACTGGCATCCTGTGCTGCACGTGCGAGTCAATTTATCGTAGCGTCCGCACTTGGCAATCAAATTATTAATTAATTTAAATTAATTGAATTGTTTTACGGCGATCGCCAGTCACCAGTGTTGCTCCATTGGCTCCCAACTTTTGTTTAAATACGCAGTATTTTACGTGCATTTTGTTTGCATTCTACGATTGAAATTTTTTCCAAAACTCAGTATATTACTTAAATATGCATAATGGAAGAGTATATGTATATAAAGCCCTGCAACCATGATTTTTTTGAATTGTGATTTAGATGGGATTTATTGAGCAAACAGCTGCATTTTTGATTGACTCTGAGTTTTTTTTTTTTTAGTAAATCTGAGATTTCTTTAAAATATTTTTTCATTTTAAAACACTTGCTTTCAACTTTCTAAGTACATTTCATTTTGTTTCCAAGAAAAAATATAAATTTAGTTGATGTCACATCTTATATACTATAGGATATTTTTCGTGTCTTTTAGTAAATAGTCTGGCTACTAAAATTTGAGGACTCTTGAGGCCCTTCAGTCTGATTCATTATTGACAGGAAATTTTGAAAATATCGTGATTGCATGTAAAATTGTTAACACAGGTTGATGTATGAGAAATTTAAATAGGTATTTCGGAATTTTCTAAAAAATTACCGTTATTTATTTTCCTTTTATTCAACCACTATTGTATTAAAGCGTATGTTGCAGTATCACCCGCTACAACACAGTATTGGCAGATTAGAGTTGCAATTCGATTTTCCGTGTTTTTTAACGCTGAAATTTATAACTCACGCGAGGAGCGTTTTTGCGTCAAAATAAATTTTGTTAATAAAAATAAAATTAATACTTTACTGCCGAAGCGGCTCCATTTAAATTTTACAATGGCAGTTATTTACTGACTTTTCGAAATGAAAACGAAGAACGCACAAAGATGGTTTGATTAACTACAAGTTTGTTGACGGGTCGGGGTTGGTAGTGGAGGAGAGGGGATGGAGAGAGAAAAAATTACTCCCATTAATGCGACTCAGTGACCAATGGCGTCACGCTCCCTTCGCGCAAACAAATCCCTTCCGGCGACGTCCCAGTCGAATGTTTCTTGTTTTTTTAATACCCAGTCTCCTCCGTCTTGCACGACGCATTGCGATACACACGGATTACAAAGTCCGAAGATAAACAAGAGCGCCAGGGCGCATGCGCGTCTCGCATTCACAAATGGCGACTGCAATCGGGCGGATCACGTGACCCCCCACCCCCTTTCTCCCATCCTCCTCCTCCCACTCTTCGCCGCGCCGCCCATTCCTCAAAAAGACTACTCGTCTCGACTTCTCCCTCCCCCCCATCCTCCCCCTTTTCTCTCTCCCTCTCGCGTGCTTCCTCTCTCTCAAAAGGGAGAGAACAATATTCCCGTCTCATCCCGCGCAAAAAAAGACGACTCTCCGATTGGCCCTCGGGAAACGAGATTGCTTATCGCGAAGGCGCAGAGATGCTCGTGCCGTCCAATCGTGTCGTACCACCCTGAGGAGCAAATCGGGAAGTTATGGTCGAGACTTTTTTTAGACCTCCGTACGATCGGGTACATAAGTCTCCAGATTCCTACGTTGGTCTCTCGAGCACCGTATTTTTTTCGTGCAGTGAGAGAAAAGGAGAATCCGCCTGGGCGGTCCGCGACGCGGAGATTACGACCCCGTTGATCCTCTCCCGCAGACCCATTCAACATTCATTCGGGGTATTAGGGGTTGGTGTAAGGGCAATGATTTCACCGGCGAAAATCCGCCCCGGTAGTAATAGAACAAATAAAACGACATCTTCTGCAAAATGACGCGCTTTAACTCGGAACTAGATTAAGGTCGTTAGATTTTCCTCGCTTGTATAATTTTCACAAGGTCCGGATTACATCCGATACAGATTAGGAAAACGAGTATAACTTGGGTAAACATTACAAGAAAATAAAACTTTGTTAAGTAGGCGGTAAGCTTAAAAGTTAGGGAAACATATTACATCATTTTATCAAGGTGACTCCTGCAACTCTAAACCGGTCAAGTGAATCTGATGAGTGTTTAATCTTAAATTACACGTCTATTCAGGCAATTAACCTACCGTACATGTAGAAATAACAGAAATCAACCATGGATGAATTACAATTCACGACGTCTGCTTTATAGTTAAAGCGCACATGTTTTACTTGAAAGTTTTAAGGCAACAGGAGTTAACCTATACCGTATATGTGGAAGCCATAAGGCGAGCGCGGTAATTCATTTTTGAATTTGTTAAATTTCGGAATTAACCTCATTACACGTGGTTAATTTCATTATGGCGAAGCAGAGTGAGGCGATGGGAAGAGCGAGAGGAATCGCAGTGGGACAGAGAAAGAGGTGAGGGCTCTAAGGGTCGGGAGGTCGCTCAGGTCCCTCCCCCACACTTGCAATACACTTTCCACTCAATATTCAGCACAGCGACTAAGTAGCCCTTCGCATATTAAGCCAAAGATTGTCCTCAACACGGCGCCGCTACCTCATTCGCCGCTCCGTGTCCTCCGACCCTCTAACCACCCACCCACCCACCCATACGACACCAATCCAACCTCCTCCCCCCAACCCTCACTCTCCACTAAAAACCCTAGGACGCTTATTAATTCGACGGCTTTTCCCTCGACACCGCGGTTGCCCTTTTGAGGGCTGTGGTAGGGGCGGGCTGTGACGTGGGTGGGATGAGCATGCGGGAGAGAGGGAAGGAGGAGGGTATGTATTAAGGGGACAGCGGAAGGAGAAGAGGACGACGGCGAGGTTTAAACAGGAGAAGACGATTAGCTGAGAATTATGCTCTATTTTTCCTAAGTTAGAGTACCGGATTAAAAAAAACTCCGTTTGACAGAAAATAGCGAAGAATTTAATTGGCGTTTTGTTTGGTTCTGTTTTTGAGGCATTGCCTCCCGCTTTTTTTTTAGCAGAGAGAACAACGCCAGTATGGGCAGACGTTCCAGAAGCTTAAGACAGCGAGATTCTTGTGAACGTCTTTGATGTATTCATAGTTAATTTAGATAATATCTGGGCGATAAGTAAAGTGAATTAGAAGATTTTAAGTGAATTAGTACCCACAATGGTCTTGTAACAGCAGTGAATAGTTTTATAATTAGATTATCTATCTATAACACTTGTTGGCAAATAATGTTAAAATGAAGTTGCTTTACGCGTTAGGACTATTTTCGTAAAACGGTAACGCCGATTACGAAAATTATTTTCTGAAAGCGCTGAAGAATATCAGCGGAAGTAAGACGCCCTATTCATTCTATTTATTCTGGGGTACCGGGAAGTCTTTCCATTCAAGATCCAACTACATATAAATATTTTTAAGAGAATTGCGTTCCGATGCTCCAAATGCGAAAGAAGTGAAAGGTAAATATTTTTAACGACATACATTTAGGCAAAAATACTACAAACATGAGTTATTTTATTTAAATATTTAAATCAACACCATTTACAAAAATTCTACAATATCTTTATAAACTTGTAGCAATCAAAACCTTAAAACGATTGGAGAAATAATCGCTAATCTCAATATTTTCACTAAATATTGTACCAATTAATGGAAACGTTCCTGACTTAGGATGTTTCGACTTACGATAAACCTGGACTTACGACATTAATATCGTATGTACATTGATACCTCGAAATCGACATTCGTACCCCGGACATGCGATGCGCTCCCAGTCTACTTTCTTGTGCGTATTTTTGGCCGATACTCAGTTGGACGATGCGACTCGTACGCATTGTAGGTATTAATTTATTGATTGTTTTAAGTCTTCAAAATGTTTATTATACAATAAATAACACTTATTAGTTCTTAAACAATTAATTTATACCCCAAATAAGTCTTAGTACATATTTTCCCAAGGTCCTGGAACGTCTCTTAATTTATAACATGTATGTCTATAGGAAATTGACGTTCGACTTATGATAACTCGGCATACGACGCGATTTTCAGGAACGCATTAGTGTCGTAAGTCGGGAACGACCTTTAATAAAAATATTTCGCTGTCATAATATCAGTTCGAATCAGACTTGAATCTTTATTAATTACTCTGCCTTTACGTTAATAGAAACGTGTAAGTACTCTCCTGTTGGGCATCGACTTAAACTAAAATGTACGTCGATAAAAGATTCTATTAGCTAGAAATATCGGTTGTACATATCCGTCTTGTGCGAAATAACGAGTGTCAAATTAAGATTATGGCGGAAGGTGAGGAGATGGAGGACGAAGAATGGCTGTATTTGATTAAAACTTCCCCTTCTCCTAATTGGTATGAAGCATGCCAAAGGAAATCCTTTATGGGGATCTTAGCTGCGAATCTCCGATCAGGGAAAGGGAGTAAGAGGATCGGCTATTTGGTGTATCACCCAAGTGCCCATCAGCCAAGTACAGTTGTTACCTAGCCTCAGCCTTCGACCCTCATCACTCTTCAAATCCTCATTTCACTGATTCCTTTTTTGAACTATGAATCTTTACACAAAGTCGATGCAAGGAAAACGTCAACTGGAAAAGGTGCACTTTTATTTTGTACACACAAATTATCTTTTCATGTGTAAATACGCGATCTTCGTGATTCATGAATAGAATTTTTAACGGAATTATTATACGTTTACTAATTAATATCGCTATGAAATCATGCCTTTTCCTTATCCCAATATTGAGATTGGCATAATTTCTACTGATGGCTACCAATTTATTTTTATATTTAAAAAGTTAATAATGAAGATATAGAAACTTTTCTTCTCAATATCTATCACATTCCATATTAACGATTCCCGTAGAAGGTGTGTATTAGCCTCTCAGGGAGAGATTTTCCGGCGTGCTCGACAAAACGAACTTACTTTTGAACGTTTATCAGACCATCTTCGAATGTCAATCATACGCAGTGTTTCTAAAACCTACTCCTATAAAATTATTTTGTCTTTTAATTAAGACGGTTAGCCACTTTCAGAAATTCCAAAACTGATTTATACTAGACAACAGCAAAACGCATGGTCTCTCTTGAAAGCGTATAGTTAGTTCACTTAGCTCCTGGATTTTGAGAGCTTGTTTAAACAAAGACCAGCCTTTTTAAGGACAGAATTTTACGCTCATTTTCTCATCGTGCCAGAATTTTAAAACTATCTAATATGAAATGTCAATAAAAGATGTGCGAAATATTATCCGTACCGCTTCTGTTAACAATCTGGCATAAATAGCATTCTTTTAAAAACGCATCCTCGCATCACTGGGACCGCGTAATTTAGGGGATGACCTAGGCGGCTCCTGTTGTCGCAAAACGGAAGTGTAGGCGAATATGAGCGTTTATGCGAAGAGATTAACCTTTCTTAGTTACAATTCATCTATTCTATCGGTGATTTACTTTTGAGGGTGGATAGTTGATAATTTAAGAGCTACAATTTTTTTATTCGTACAATTTATAGCAATAAATACCAAAAAATCATTTGTTTCGCACAATCTATAAGGATGTCTCGGTAATGCATCTTTGAATTTTTGAAAGAAACTATCTTATTTGTGAGTTTAGGTTTGGATGAGGAAATTTAAGGATAAGTTCTGTAGTTGAAAGGTAATAGACGAAGGAATGAGTGAGAAGTGAATGAAATGGAGAGTGCGAATGTGAGGGGAAATGAGGGAGGAGAGAGAGGATAGAGGTGTAGTCGAGGACGGAGAGAAAGGGGGGGAGAGAGAGAGAGGGATAGGGGGGAGTGCAAAATGGAGAGAGGGAAGAAGCGAATGGATTAGGATGAGGGTTAACGAGGAAGCTAAACTGTCGAGAGACACGGAATTTCAAGTGTCACAATAAGTGGCAAATATCCTCGAAGCCTCCTATTCTCCTTCCCCCCCCCCCCTTTCTCTCTCTCTCTATTTCCCTCCGAAATGAAGGGAGAGAGGAGGTGGAGGAAGGGAGAGCAGTGCTGTTAGGGAGAGAGAGAGAGAGAGTGAAGCCTCTTTCTGCGACCCTCTACATCTGTTTCCTGGAGAAACCCTTCAAAAGATAAGAATGAGCGGCCGAAGATTATCCTCCTTGTTAATCGGACCAATGAGGCGGCGGTCACGCCCTCTCCCCTTTCCTCCTGCCATATCCCTTCTCTCCGCCGAAAACGGAGCATCTCATTAGGCACGATTTCTCGCTTTCGAATCCAAAATGTAGTTAGAACAACACCGTTGTGTTTTCCTAATGTGTGGCATTTTACGGGCAAGTTACAACTAAAGTCCATCTAACACTTCTGGAAAAAGTAATGGACGAAGATGGTCTTACACGGTAACTAAATGATAAGAGTATATAGGCCTGTCTTAGCACGAAAACTGGTGCATCGCCGCGCTCATTTAGGTATTTACATATAATTATCCAATAAGCGACTCGAATTTTGGTGTGAAATTGTATAAATATAGGAACAAAAATGTTTTAAATAACATTATCAGCTATGCGCATTAAAACTCAGTTATTCTTCGCGTCATGTGCAGTTAAAATGTTTATTTGCTGGAGTTTTTAATAATAGAAAGATTTGTTGAGTTTAGGTATTATATATAGAATGACAAACAAATAGTAAGGTTCGAAAATGCTCTGTTCCTTTTTTGTAAACATTAAAATTTTTTATTTTAATCTATAGGTGAAAACTAAAAGTTTCTGGTCATAATTCCAAACAAAGTTATCCTATATATTTTATAAGCGAAATATTATAAGACCTGGCATTCGATAAAAGATTTTCAAATAATTATCCTTCTATTTGGCGATGTTATTCATAGCATCATTTTCCTTTTTCTCTAATGCGAAAAATAAGCTAGATGTGACATTATAGTGCAGTCACTTCTCTATTTATTAAATCAAAGCATACCTGAAATGTGTTATATATATATATATAAAGTTAAATACAACTATGAAAAAGTTAATAATAACTGAGGAAAACCACAAGGAAAATCCTTCTTCTTGAGAGTAACCCTTTTAAAATAAGAGTGATGTATAGTTGACAAAAGTTTGAAAATTAATATAGTTTTATTTAAAATGTTTCTTTATTATGTAGTAGCAATTAACATTTTTCTTTAAATATGGAGTATAACTTCGTGATGAAACATATCGAAACTTAAAAAGCATTTAATTAATTTACCTATGGCCACTAATCGTTAAAACTTCATTAATATTTATCAGCTTGTTTTTGTCAATCATTTATTCTTGTGTAGAGTATTTATCTGTTATTCTGGTAAGACGGCGATCAATATTCTGGCCCGTCGAGTTTATTTACTAGCCATTCTACTATACATGTCGGTTCTCTTCGGTTATCCCGGACCCCTTTTGAAAAATAATTTTTTGATATAACCCTTTCACGCCAAACGGAAGCTTGCAAACCCATGACTGATCTGCCTGTGGCGACATGTTCCCACCCGATCACCGGACAATGGGGAGGGATAGTTTCGTTCCAGAGAGGCGAAGGGCGCAATAGTGCCCGGAGACGGCTACACCCGATATAAAATTATAATCTAAAAGGAAAGGAGCCGAAGGCTCACCAATATCCTCGGTTACTTGTAAATAAATTTTTTTTACAAGTTCTCATTTTTTTAGTTTGTTTTAATGTTTTCCCCGGGTAAGCGTTATCGCAAAAAAATTATTTTTAAAAGGGGTTCAGGATAACCGAAGAGTACCTATATTTCCACATCTGTCTACAATAAAATATATCGGCATTGTCTACTATGAGCTATTTATCAAACACCAACGTATATTTCTGAAAACAAAGTTCATTGGAAAGTTCAAGGTGGTCTTCAAGAGAAAACGAACTTTCTACGCTTCAGCTCATGTCTGTTCTACACGCCTAAGGCATCGGCCCTTTTGTAAACCAAAAAGGGGCCCTCCCGTTTTATTTGCCCTAATGATTAGCACCAAGGGAAGAAATTCTGTGTCGAAGTGACTGTCTTAGATACTCTCTCTAATGAAGTCTAATGGAGGAGTTTGCCGCCAATTATTCTTAAAGTCAATCTCTTATGTAATGCCAACTCTCTGAGAATGGCGGCTTGAATAGTATTTTTTGTGATTAGAAGTAGACTTTATTCACAAATCGACGAATAATATCTTTTTGAATGAAACTTAAATTAGAAAATAATTTAGAAGTGCATAAAAAGGCTACAACTAGCTAATGCATCACTAAAAATTCGATTTCATCGATGAAGCTTAATCCATTAAACGGTTTAAATTTGCAGGTGACTATTACGAGATCGGAAGAGTTGTGCGACCTTTACTGAATGAAAGCTTTCTTCGTGAACGAACTAAGGAAACGCATGAAAAGGCGAATGCTGAGAGACAAGCTAATTACGAGGGACACAGAGACCTTGAGGTAAGAAAGACATTTTTCTGTAGTAGACTTTTATAGTAATTATTTGCAGAGGTGCACACAGGAGATACCGTCGAAGTCCATAACAGAGTTGAAAAAAGCACTAATCTCCCCAATACTGGGAAGATTAATTAACTTATACACGGTAGGGATTTGGTAATGCCGTTACGTTGCCCGATGTTTTCAACAGTATTATGTTTCGAATCCCGAGTGCATAAATGTGTCGGCGGTATCCAGTAAATGAAAAGAGCCGCAGTAATGTAGTTATACCGACGGTCGGTTTACAAGATTAAAAGGAAATGATGCTGATTGAAAGGGCAGTGGTGTTTGGTTTCTTCAAAATGGATATTTTCTTTGCCACACGCCTTTCTTTAACCGATTGATACTTTTGACCTTCTTGCACCGACAGAACACTTTTCCTCTTCTCCTATGAAAAAGGAATAGCAGTCCTTTGAAAAACATGCATTTCAGAGGAATATATATATTCTTACTTCGTGCTTGGCTCAAATTATTTATAAATCAGTAATTAACGTTAATATTTTTAATTCATTTAACGGCATAAGTTCTATTAATGATTCAAATTTTATTTATAACTTTTCAACTTATTGATATAGCCAAAATGAAATAAAATTTGATAAAATATATATATCAGGGATTCATCTTTTAATACCACGCTGGCTCATGGATACTTGAATGTTTAATTAAGTTAAACGGTAACTTTGAAATAATCAAAGCTATAACGTTATTTGTCCTTTGCCGAACTCTTTATCGAAGGATAAACTGATATATGTAATATAGATGTTCGTAAAATGCAGCCTTAATGATTATCGTTTTTCCTGGGATTAAAAAATGTGAAACAACAATATAAACTATCAAATGAAAGAAATAAATAGAAATTATCAACGTAGAAAAATATAGTACGTATGGCAATTGAGATCCCATTTTTCCAGAAGTAATATAGGAACATTTTGCTTTAATTCGAAATCATCAGCGAAACCAGAAATGAGATAGTTTGTGTCGACATTTTCTACTCCTACGCAAATTTACGAAAATATTGGCTAGCCATTTTATAAATTTTTAACCATAGATATCATTATTCAGGAGTAAGCAATTAACTATCAAAAATTGAAGCAGTGTTAATCTCAGGTATCTTCATAGCCACAGCAAATGAAAAACCAGATGTGCATTTCGGTTACAATTCCGCCGTCTTCATTGGAAATTCACCGAAAGTGCATCCTAAAATTCGGATCTAGTTTTTCATAAACTTGTTACGGATATTGGTGATACATGAGATAAGTACTTTCAAAATTCTAGCGCGTTTAAAAAATGCATTTATAGTTTCACTTTGGAGTCTGTGCACTTGCTTAAATTTAAGTTGTGAAACCGTAAACGATAGAGAGCTGAAACGTGGAATGTGAATTTATGTACTGCTACTATTTTATTTTCCGCTAACTTTTGATAAGTATACAGGGTTGGATAAGGACCAATTTAATTTTAAGTTGTAAAAGATGGAAAACTGAAATTTTCATATTGATGCCACTTACAAACGAGGCCCTGGTGAATATATGGCGATATAGCCACATAAAACAAAAGTTATAATAAGCTAAATTTAGGCATATAGCAGGAGATCAAATTCCAAATTCTTCTCAGTTCGTCAATTGGGTTAATGGGAGAAATATTCATAGTGAAATAAAACAAAATATTACCGAATTTAATAATGTAATATTTCAACAGTGTTCTTGGATAACACCCTCCTTGTTTATATATATGTATGCTAATTCTCGATGATTCTCTAGCGAACAGATATTATTGTCGCTAATCAAAGATAACTCACGCCTTCGCCAATACGCCACAAATCATGATCTCTAAAAACTAGCGCGCAGATGTAATGGTTTTCTTCGAAAGGAAAGTCAGTGCAAAAGGTCGAACAGCGCCGAAGCGAAGCACAGCGCCTCCCTAAGTGGATATAATACGTATGCCATCCCTTTTTCGCTCTTTGTAGCATCAACTCGGTGAATCCAAAGCCGGCGAAAATGTTCTTATGGGAACGCAGGAGCGTGTGAGACGGAAAAAAGATGCTTTATGGTGGACGGTCGCGTGTGTTTGTGTTGATGGTTTTAAGCGCCCTCGCTCCCCTCCCTCCCCCCCTGCTCCCCCCTGCTCCCCTCTGCTCACGCGCCCTCTTCCGCCCACTCGCCCTTAACACCGCACTCCATGTGGAACGCGATGAGAGAGAGAGAGAGGGCAAAACCTTCTCCCTCTGGGGATCTAAAAGGGCGGGCGACCTTTGACCCTGGTTGACTGCCTTCCTCACTGGCATTCACGGCAATGCGTGTGTCTTTCTTTGGAATTAAAAGAGGTGTGGGGAGTGGTGCAAGGAGGAGGAATTGAGGAGGATTGGATGGGAGGAGAAGGGTTAGGGGGTGGTTAGAGAAAGGGGAGGAAGAGAAGGGAGCGGGAGAAAGAAAAAAATCCCAATTCAAAAAGGGTATATGTACATATTTGAAGGAACGCAGTTGTATGTATCGCGTGAAACTAAAAGTAAAACCTTATGTTCGTTATATCGACTTTTAAAATATATGTCCGCCACCATTATTACGATTAATTTCGCGAATTGGAATGCTTTTCCACAAAAAGGGAAGATAAGAATCGGACGATTGAGCGTAAATAAAAGGAAAAATTAAAATGATATTGTGCCTTTTTATACTGAAATGAAAATGACACATTCTCAAATTCATAAGGTGCTAGTATAATAGTTCAGATTCGTCTTAAGACTTATTGAGCGTTATCATACTAAAATTAGTCATTTCATAGCAATCAGTGAAAAATATTTTCGGTTATGGATTACATAACCAATACAGGTTGGGATCAGTTAGACTAGATAGCAACCGCTCATGCCGTCAAACAAAATAAAGCGAACATTTAAGTATTTTGAATAATCATGAGTGGTTTATATATTATGATGGCTGCCGTCGGAAACACCACATTTTAAGTTGTCGAAATAATCGTGCAATGTTTCATTTAGTGAAAGTTAATGCAGTTTCGGTGAGACCTATTTTGTATGTTTCTATGCAGAAGGCGAGAGGTAACGCAAAAACTTTCGATATTGTTGAAAATAAAACAGTAACTTTTATTTGACAGTAACTCTGTCGTTCCTGATGATGACCTGCGTTTAAATGCGGTAGCGCTTCTCCCAAGCCAAGAAGTCGATCCTGTTAACTGAAAGTTACTGTTTTTTTATTTTCTACATTTTTCGCTTCGGATTTCCACAAATTTATGGCTCGATCGATAAACTCCAACGTTTTGGCACTTGGGCTCTCAAGTGAAATAGTTATAGCGTCTGCCTCCCAACAATATGCATCCGGGTTCGAATCCCATGGAATTTTTGTGCGTCGTTAAACTTTACAGTCATTGGTTTTTCATTTGAAGCCACTTAGATTTTGTTATCTTATTATAATTTTAGTCGAGGTAGTTTCAAATAAAACAATCTCTATATTCCTGAAGTTTACTGTAAAATTTTCCTTATAGGTAGGTAAACTATTTTGTTTTATTAATGCATTGATAAACGTATCCAAGTAAAATAAACCTATGCTTCGATGGGCTGATATTATTGAGTAAAAATACCAAAAGTGAACAGCCTGACAAAATGGCGAAATTTAAAGAAATAAGTTAACTATTTATAAAGCGATTTTTATTGTCTTCGAACCCGAGGCAAGTTTTTTTTAACCATAATAAAAACCATAGGGTTGCTATTTTGATAATCTCTTTACCGGGATGAATTAAAAAGTTACATTTTCGACTTTTCCAATCCTTACGTTTTTAGATTGGATTAGTATTCGTAAAAGCAATGACATTTTCTAGTAGTTAATGTGGTCATCTAAGAACACACCAAATTTCATATCTCTAGATGCTTCCAGTGCTGAGATATTGAAAGAGTCTAAGAGCGTTATACACAGAAAGAAGGAAAGACAGAAATGGAAAACTATATGAGATATATCTGAGTTTTTTTTACCGAAAATGTGTGCGTATTCCGAGGTAACGCTTTAGGGTGCACCTCGACGATGTGCTAGTATGCTAGGATGGAGTTACGAATAATTCACTCACTGTTTCAATTCCATCCGGTGGAGTCTAGTTTCGTGTCTATTTTGGGAACACGACCCGACCATTCAATCTCATGGTTTAACACTTGATTGGAAATTTATATGGATAAATGTGCGTCTCTCATATCTGTTACGCTTGGGATCGAGACCTTATCGAATTTCCTGATGTTCTTATATTTTGAACTAAACATTTTTCCTGAAAAATTGAGCTTAAATAATGTTATGGATTTCCCATTAGAGGCTGTTGGGTGGCGCCTAAGTCCTCCAGAGTTGTAGGGGAGAATTTATACAGGAGAAAACTAACTAGTCATTTGCGAAAATTCAACATTTTCACATAATTATTTACTTGTAATTTATTTTTAAATCGCTTAAAGGCACATCGCAAGGAGCATGTTAAGAATAACAGAGGCGAGAATTGGAGAATTCGAACCCGCGACCCTAAAATTGGGAAGCATACACTATCATTAACCCCTCTTCCAAGACCGGCTTATATTTAATTTTTTATTTAGAAAACAAGAAAGTTAGCAATAGGCATGGGTGCAATAAAGAATCAAAACTTTACGCTATTTTTATAATCTTACCGGAATATTAGCACAATAATTTCACATGTTAAAATATTCTGTTTTTGGTGAAGCCAGTTTTTTGAATCTCGGATTTGAGGGAGTGCCTTACATTTATCCAAAATTAATAAAAATGCAAGCGGGTTGTTGAGTCATATATGTAATGCACGTAGCACGACAGAATGTTTGATTGATTAACTTCCACACCTCCTCCAGCCAGTTTTCATAGATATTTGTGTTAATTTTATGATTTGTTTTCTTTTCAAATGTGGTACCACTTGTGAAATATTTTTAATATAATTAAATATTTCATGAAATATAGAGAACTGTATTATGAAAGAAATGAAGTAATCTTCATAAAAATGTATGCCCATTGCTTAATGTTAAACTGATATTTTAAATTTAAAATCCAAGGAATTTGGCTGAACTTTGTGGTAATTGATACTCATATTAACCAAGAAAAAAAACTTGGTTAAATTCCACATTTTTTTTTATTTCACGACCAGTTTCGCTAAATAATTAGCATCATAAGGTGAGAAAAGTGCTCAAAATATCCTTTATTTACTAGGTTGACGGAGGAGAGGAAAGCAAAGGAGGGGGAAGAAAAAAAACAAACATGGGGTAATTGATTAGATCAATTTCCTCCATAAATAAATCTTTTTCACAATAGAAATAGAAAACAATGGTTTCCTTAACTTTCTTGATTTAACTATATCCGTCAAAAATAACAATCCTGCTTTTTCAATACACCGGAAACCTTCCTACACAGACCAGGTTATCCCGAACCATTCCTCTCATCATCATTCTCACAAACACGCCTCCTTCCACTCCATGTTACACCGTCTAGTAAACATTCCATTCTCCCCTTCTGATTTCACAAAAGAACTAAACACCATCAAGAAAATATGGTCAACAATGGTTATAATACTAAAGTAATTGATCGCCTATTCTTCATTAAAATTAAACGAATTGCAGCTCAGAAAATTGTCAATCCCACGGAAATTAATAATAATGTATCACCTCGGCGAAAAATCCCGTTCCTTAGAAATTTGACATATAAACTGGCAAAATTGTTTCCTAAATACGATCCTAGACCCGCCTTCTACACCCCCATCAACTTAGCCAAAATATTTGTTAGGGTTAAAGATCCTATTGACAAACTCTCGAAGAGCGGGGTTTACGAACTGAAGTTAAGTGAGTGTGAGGCCCGCTAGTATATCGGCCAAACTGTGGGAGGAAGGTGCAACGAACAAAAACGGTGCTTTGCATTGAAAAATCCATCATCACGTTTTGCCAAGCATCTTATGGAGCACTGACACAACAGTGATTCCATCCTGAAAGTGCTCCATGTTTGTGGAAACGAAGGGGTTCTCACGTTGGACGCTCTGGAGCAATTGTAAATTGGAAATTTTGAGTCAAAAAGTTTACTTATTAATGAGTTACTTTTTCAGAATCCCCTCTCCCCCTTTTATTGTGTGTACCCAAATTGACTCACTTGTCTTCTTCCACTTATCACCCGCTTCCTTCGCCACCTTTGGTTGCTCTATTACATTGTCCGTAACGGTTACCACCCCCACCATCCACCAATTACCCCGTTTGTTTTTTTTTCTCCCCCTTCTTTGCTTTCCTCTCCTCCGTCAACCTAGAATATATTTTGAGAACTTTTCTCACCTGATGATGATAGTTATTTAGCGAAACCGGTCGTTATATTTTTTAAAAAATTGTGGAATTTAACCGTTTTTTTTCTTCGTTAATTTTAAATTTAGTTTTATTGATGCAATTAATCCAAATTAACCTCACATTTCAATTGTCATAGCGGATGAAAATTGCTCAGGAAAAGGAAGGAATCAATTATCTCGAGATTGCTCAATTTATTTAATTACCGGTGCGTAACACACACAAAGATTCTGTTAATTTAATTTTCTTTTTTCTTGCATAATCCTATAATAACTGTATTTCCTCCATTATGAAATAATAGATTTCTTTATTGCACTCTTGAGATTTTTGAGACAAAATTTGTTCGTTTTCATTCACTCCGGTTTTAAATTTAAACGATTTAAATAGTTTTAACCCCTAAAAGAAATTATTTATATGTTAGCGTAATATTTCTGATATCGTTACAAGATTTTATCACTTTGTCGAGCCTTCCGTAATTTAGTCGAATCTTATAAATAACAGACTTATATGAATGTAAACTTCAAAATTTTCGGCAGTCGAGTAAAAAGATATTTTAAGACGAATGTTAAAGAGTTAAAAATAAAATTATTATTATTATGGTAGGAAAAATAATAAAATGCATTTCCCTCCAGAATGTTGATCAAAAGATTTTATTGAAACGATAATGCCAGGGCAGTAAGTTTTAACAACTATTTAATAAATCGTTCTACTCATATTTTTCTGGAAATTGTCCACACCTTACATTAGTCTATTTAAAGACTAATAGAAGGCATATTCTTTCTTAAACCCAATGAGAAGATCTCTTAAATTATTTACTTTGAACTTAAAATCTAAGGGATTCTTGAAGACACCCAATGTTTGGATTAGATGGCGCATCGTGAAATTCTTTTTTTTTTAATTTGGAGATGATTTTTCTCTGAGTATTTTAAAAGTCCTTTACTAATGGCACGAACATAATTAATTGTTCTTGAGATGCCCATAGGTATTGGTAAGTCTAAAATGGTCACTACATAGCATATTAGACTGTAATTTGTACTTGTTGTTGGAGGTTTAATTTAAAAAATCTCAAATGGTAAGAATGCGTGTGATATAGCCGCAATGAAAGTTTATAATTCTCAAAAGTACAGCTAGTCATATTATTGGACGGCATTTCCAACTAAATGCATATTCATCTATGAAATCCTTGAGCAGGTTATTAACGTTCAAGATAATTTGGGAAGCTTTGAACTTTTATCACTTGTCCATGTTTAGTTTCCTGCCTGTTGTGATAGCAAACTAATAGATATCCTCTTTTAAATTAATAAAATATAGGTAAATTCATGATGCGCTGGTATGCAGAACTGAATCAAGGATCTGTCGTAGGGGCACCTTTTTTTTAAATAATCCATTATATGCAGCATCTCCAAGTGCTTTATTCCTCCCTGTTTAAAATTTCGCGTCCTTGTGATAATTTGCGGTTTAAGTACGTATCTAGGAACGTATTCAATTAGATGGCCTTTTCTGACTTTTTTTAACCCTAACATTAGCCCTATTAATTTTACATAAAGAAGGTCAAAGAATTGGATAAAAAAATGACATTGTGTGAACTCGAGACAAAATGTTAGGACGTTAGGCGTCGGATTCCTCCAAATTGTACGGTGTGCGTGATTGCGCTGGGGCGGATTTCGCGGTTCTCGCGTCATCGCTCTTGTATCGTATGGACCTTTACGTCGGTCGCAGATTCAGAAGAGGATAAAAAAAGAACTTCTTGAGGAAGCACAAAAACCGTAAGATGTGCCATGAAGGTGCGAAACTTTCCCAACTCTTTACGTCTTTTGAAAGCGGTTCTCTTTTCCTCGCGACTGGAACTGCAGACGAAATTTTTACCGTACCTGGATTAAAATTAGCACCTCATAAAATTGCTTAGCGTGCCCGCCAGTTGTCCATGCCTGAACCGAATCCCTTCACGCTCGCCTACCACCTAAAATAGGACAAACGTCTTGAGGAGAAATATTTTGGTGCGAAAAAGTACGTAAAATTAGTTGGAATTACAATTATACATAATATCCTTATTCTGTTGGTCCGTCCGTCCGTCGGAACGCTCTATGGGGTTAGATGGGAGAATAAGGAAACCGTCTGTAAATAAAAAGCTTTTCAATCTTTTTCGAACAAACTTTCAGGAATCCCTTGGCTTTTCAACTTCTCAATTTGAAACTGCTCGCAGTGTACATAGTAGTCCTGAGTTTGACTCCAAGAGCATAACTTTTTAAGAACCGTTATATTTATATAGTATATGTATATAGGTAAGTTTTAAGCTAGTACCATAAATAATGTCTAATAACTCGAGAACAGCTTCATGTATTTTAGCCATTCTTTCAATTTTAAAGAGTACTACACATAAAGATTCTTATATGTAATCACCGTGCAAAATAACGACCCGAGTTCGATTACAGGGACGTTTAACTCCCCCAATTGGATAACATGGACGGGGGACCTTCTCGAATTTTTATCTCATAAACTATAAGTCGTAATTTTATGCTCTCGCGGACTTTTTTCTTGCAAATGTAGTTCTCTATCCGAATAAATTTATTAATCGATATCTTACAGGCCATATAAAGGCAAGGGAGAGTAAAATATGTATTTCTTATTCTGGGATTGATGGAAATGGCGTCTCTTGACTGTGGTGCCGCAAATGGTACAGACCACATACCGAACTACGTCCTACTGTCAACCCTTATATCGACGCAGGATTTTCACACTTATGCCGAGAAAAATACGGAAATGAACTTCCATATCATAGAAAATCAAATCGAAAAAGGCCAAAAATTACCACTATTTTTTCGTGATTTTTACGCATTTATTCAATTTATCGCCATGGCTACTACAAGTGTTAAAGTCCATTGTTGGATCGATCCTGATAGTACGAAGTGAATAAAAATTGTGATAAAATCATATTGATTTTTGGAGCTTTTCAGTTGATATTTGAATTTCTACGATATGGAAATTAATCTTTATAAGTTTCTCCGCATTTATACAATTTATCTTATGGGAAAAAGAAGCTGGCCCCGAGAGTTGAAAGGGAACACCTATAAAAATTGACAAATTCTCGAGAAATCTACAATGCCTAATACATACTTCCATCTGTGTTGCCAGTATAAGGGATTGACAATTTTAAACGCTAGTCATGTATAATCACAGATATTCGATTATATAAAGCCAATTCTGGAAAACAATAGCTATAAATAACGTATTTTTAATAGAGTTCATAATCTTGGAAAGTAATGAAACTCGAGATGAAAGGAAAAGAAAACCTAATATAGGAGCACAAACTCAATGGAGATCTCATCAAATGGAAATATTGATGAAGCTAGGAGAAGAGAAACAGAACAGGATAGAAAAGATTGAACGATCAGGACAAAGGAAAAGCGAGTCATAAAGCTAATGAGTCACCTGATACAAGAGTAAATCGATTGTCAAGCAACAGATTTATAGATGCAAGAAAACGAGCACATAAAATTTCATTACAATCTGAATAGCGATTATTGTAGATTAAGTTTTTTACATTTATGTAACAAAATTCTTATAGAATTATATAGTATACTTAACGAATAAATCTTCATTACCATATAAGTATCTTTGCCAAACAACTTTTAAATGCCCATGACTATATTACTTTCTGGAACATTCGGCTATGTGGATTTTATATGTATTAATTTTTTAGGTTTTAGTGCACATAAAAGTTGGTGTCGCTAATTTTTATTTTATTTTAAAGCAATACTTAATTCACGCATACCTGTCAAATTCGACGGGAAATTACGCTAGTAAGAATTAGTCGCATTATGTCTCTTACCAGTATCAAACCAAGGCTACATTTTGGACACATTATTTACAAATGCTAAGATATCAATCCTCCAAGTTTCTCCGTTAGTGAAAGTACAATTTCGGTCAACTTTTCTTAGCGTTTTGCTCCTAGAGGTTTGAAAAATTTCTGCCGCCATCAATAGACGGCAAGGATACGTTTTCCTCTCGCCTCGCATAATTAAAAGCACACGATTATTAATTATTTACGACCTCTTTAAAAGGACGCTCGTATTCTGACGTCGGAGACTGATGAATGGTAATTAAAGTAAAATTTTCTCGGGTTGAGTCCCGCACTCAAGGGTTATGGCGCTACATTTGCGACTTGACACGAAAAAGTTTAACTCCAATAACATTTTGACCCGAACACTTTCAACACTTGCAGAGACCCTCAAGAAAAAGCAGCTTACAGAGAGACCCTTACAACGTAGTTAGCAGTGTATAACGAACCAAACTCTGACAGCTATCAAAAGAGGAAATGTATTTGTTAACATTTCTGATGGAGTAACCTTATTGATCCATTATAATATAACTACAATAGTTTCTATAAATTTACAATAAACACTATACTACTCTGAAATGCTTTCCACCAAAGTAGATATAGTTCAAACGCATTTGTAAATCTACTCCATTCGCTATAGATTAGGAGATTAGGTTAAAGAATGCCTTGTTACCTGTTGTTCAGATATAGCTTATAACAATCACTCTGACTCACAGCCTTGCTACTAAGCAAATGAATGAATGTACGATCATTTTTCTTCTTCGCCACCTCACAACTTGAAAATTGTTCACCATTCCGAAACTTATATTCCAAACCTCTGTAATCGAGTCACACATAATCGGAAATGTTGTACATCTTAAAAGGACCAACTCGGACGTTGAATTTGCCATCGTCTCCGGATGTCACGGTTCCTCTTGCATCGTAATGGGGATTGCTAGGAGTGAGGAGATCGCTGTTCCTTTCGGACCTCCGAATGAGAAAGAGGGAGGAGAGATGGAGGACAGGATCACGCTCTCGAACGCCCTTTGTACACCACCACCTTCCTCCTCCTCTCTTCCGCTCCATCACTGTCTGGATATTTGCACCGTTTGCTCTGTTTAGTGGTGTCCCCAAGCGGAGGGGACGGAACCACCGCATCCCCTCCCCTTAACCTCTTTCCCTCCCCTCCCCCCATTTCCCAACTAATTTCTCTCACCTCTCCCGCTCAGCATTCCGTTAAAACTGCAATCACGGGAAAGATTGTATTTTCGTGAAAAGATTCTTCGGCTTCGCAACACTTGGGTTGTTGTCCGACGACCGTCGTAACTATGCCTTAACCTTAGATTGTTACTGCAGAGGTCACTTCGGCGAACTGCTTATTTTTACCGGCCAAAAATTCTACGGTCAGAAGCCTCTCTCATATATGATTTTCGTAGTGAGATAAAAATGGCAATTGTTTAAGTACATTTCAATAGAAAGATGCGCATTACTACACTATAAATAAAATTTCACTTATAATCATTAATAAGGATAATGGATTTCGATAATATGATTTTTAGGGTTGGTACGCATGCTTCTTCGATGCGCGATTCACGAGAAGATTTCTTGGAATTAATTAAGATAAGATAATATCTGAGAGGAACACATTTCCGGTGATTCCAACTCGATCGCACATTGTGCAAGCGAAATACACGCAAAATGTGGCGTATCTCTACGACGAAGAACGATGCCTTGCTCGACTACTCTGGGTGGGCCCTTATAGCGCAGTAGTTCCTCAAACGAGGGGACTCGGAGTTACGTAAATGATTATTATAAAACATTTCTCTCGACAAATTTACTGCAATATTCAGTGCCCTTAAATTTCCTATTAATGTTTTAAATAATATCGAGTGTAACTAGGTCGAGTGAGGGAAACCCAGAGATTAATATAACATTAACACGTATTTAGCGTAAACATTCACTTCTAGAAAAATGTGGGTTTTTGTTTTAATCGTGGTGGGATCCGAATTTTTTTTACTTATATGGTTCGTGGGACGTAACGATGAAAAAGTTGAGAACCGCTGTTCTAACGCACCGTCCGAATGGCCGATGTAATTACCTCAAACGGATCGCCTTGGTTGGCGACCGTTTTCGACTCTTTTTACTTTCTCATATACGAAGTACGTATATTGAGAAAGTATTGTAATAGCGAAGAAATTAGACCTCGACATTTTGACGGAAATATACGTTTTAGGTGTCGCTGATTCCGAAAAAGTGGTTTTCGCAATGTCGTTTGTTTGTCTGTTATTGGCTGTAGTGCCTCAATGGTGGAGCGAAAATTAGTGAAATCTCGTACTTAAGCATTTTATCATACAGAGTAGAAGCTATGAAGAAATGGTTGACATATAAGGCTAGTTTATTCAAGGCAACTTTAACAATAATTCGATTTTCTCAAAAACGGCTCTAACGATTTTGATCAAATTTCGTACAGTTACTTGAGTTTACGTCTTCAATAATACTATATAGTTCATATTTCTCAAAAAATGAATATAAGGCTAATTTACTCCCGGCAACTTTAACAACAATTCGATTTTCTCAAAAACGGCTCTAACGATTTTGATAAAATTTCGTAGTTACTTGAGTATACATCTACAATAATACCTACTACGTATTTCATTTTTCTCAATGAATGAATATAAGCCTAGTTTATTCTTGGGTAACTTTAACAAAAATGGGATTTTCTAAAAACAGGCTCATACTATTTTCACTTTACTAAAAATAACTAAAAGACGCATTAGTACCCATATATGAGAAAGTTTGTACAATGTATGTTGTACCGATTTTTACTTTCCCATACGAAGTATCGAGAAAGTATTGTTATCGCGAAAAAATTCGACCTCGAGATTTTTACGGAAATACACGTTTTAGGTGTCGCTGAATCCGAAAAAGTGGTTTTCGCAATGCCGTCTGTCTGTCTGTTACTGGCTCTGGAGCCTAGACGGTAGAACGAAAATGAATGAAATCCGGTACTTAGGCATTTTATCATACTGAGCAGAGTATACATAGAAATGGTTGACATTGATCAATAATTAAGAGTAGTTTATTCTACGCATTTTTAACAACAATCCGATTTTCTCGAAAACGGCTCTAACGATTTTGATCAAATTTCGTACAGTTACTTGAGTTTACGTTTTCAATAATACTGTATAGTTCATATTTCTCAAAAATGAATATAAGGCTAGTTTATTCTAGGCAACTTTAACAATAATTCGATTTTCTCAATAACGGCTCTAACGATTTTGATCAAATTTCGTACAGTTACTTGAGTATATATCTACAATAATACTACGTATTTTATTTTTCTCAATGAATGAATATAAGGCTAGTTTATTTTTGGGCAACTTTAACAAAAATAGGATTTTCTAAAAACAGGCTCATACGATTGTCATTTTCTAAAGACAACTAAGCGACGCATTAGTATATGAGAAAGTTTGTACAATGTATGTTGTACCGATTTTTTTTAACGTGACACGATCGGACGCGCTCCGAAAGGGGTGTCGTTACAGCGTCGCGCGACGGTTAAAAAAACGTAAATGCAGGAAGTTTATTCGGAGAGCGAATCAAGGTGCCGGATGGATGAGAGCGAGAGAAGAGATGGTGAAGGGAAGATCTACGACGTACTTCGAAAAGAAAGCTCTCAGGAGTGGAATGGCTATCGTCGTCCTTGTCCTTGAGTAAGCTTGGCAAAGCGAATCGCCCGTCCGGGGACCCTCGGCCGGCGCAGCATCTGCGGCAGGACAATCGAAGGAGGAGGGGGCGGGGGTGGAGGGGAGGGCGGGGTGGAAGGAGAAGGATGAAGTACGTAAAGACGACGGTTGACCCAAATGATAGAAATTATCGAGGAAAAGAAACTGACTTTCTCGTGTTTTTTTTAAATTAATCAAACGGGGGATAAAATTTCAGCCTTTCAATTGTGAAGCAGTGCTTTTCTGGAAATGCTCGGTCGAAAAATGCTGGATTTGATCTACAGTATGTCGTTCCAGCCCTTATAGATTATTATTTTAGGCCATTACTTCTACAGTACGAGAAACATTCGTATTCACGGCACTTGGTAAATCTTTACGAGGACGCGAATCCATTTACGATGCTTCGCCGAAGTAGGCTGATGGCTAATTTCAATTTTCTCTTCTGCGCAAATTAAATTTCGCCTCCAGTCCAACTGTATACGTTTATTGGACAGATGTGTCTTGCAGCTCTAACATTTAAATATGGAAAGGGTGAACTAGTGTAATTTTAGTGCTTGTTGGACACTTGTATCCAAACCTCTTTGTGCAAGACGGTAATCAAATTGACGATAGACGAGGAATTGAGTGAAACGACGTTATATTAATGTATACTCGTAACTTGAGGAATAGCCTTGGGAAATATTTAGTTTTCTTTTTCAGTTTCCTTCGCTAAAATGACCGTATATTCGTTTATCTTATTAGCATCTCTCCGATTAAGGAGACATACGAGCGTCGCTTTTATGGATAAAAACTTCACGGCTCTCTCAGACGAAACAAAAATATTAATAAACTTTGGGAATTACAGAAAACATTTTGATTGCGTAGGTGAACACGTAATCCTTTTGCCCAAATTGGTTTAATTTAAGAACGCCGAACCTCCTCTTCAGTAGACTGCTCACTTGATGTAATTTTTGCAAGTTAAGGTGTGAATTTGAAGGTTCCTACCATTCTAACTGAAATTAAAATGAAGGTTTCGTGGTTGATTTGGTCGAATTGTTTTATAGGCGGTTAGCAGATCTGTGTCCTAGAATTAGAATTTCTTGTTCGTATTGGTCACCGTTGATATGCTCATTTTAAAATATCAACTTTTGTTAATGAGAAAGTTTAAGTAAATATATTGCCGCAGAATTTTCGATCACCTCACGAAGAGGCTTCTTTTAATTTCGAGTCGTTTATCTCTTGCGATGCCCGTCTCTTTCTCCCCTTCCCTACGAGATCCATTCCATTCCATCTCTCCCTTCCAAGTGGCAGCCTCCCTCATTTCCCTCCGCCACTCCTCCAAAATACACCTCCCCCGCCTTCTCCACGGAGAAATGTCGGCGGACCGCGGCGAATCGAAGTCCCTTTGAAAGAAATCACCGCCCCCGACAACGGACGCCCTCACCCAACCGATATTAGCGACCGCGTTGACTTTTTGGGAGGGAAGGGGAATAAGAGGAGAGGGGGAAGGGGGGTGGGGAGGGGGAGAAGGAGGGGGGAGAGATCGGGGATGCTCGCGGGAGCAGATGCGACGGCTATGACTCTGACAAAGGACGAGTGGTGCTAATGGATGCGCTGTTGTGTGTGTGTGTGCGTGCGTGTAGGGGCGGGGGAGGAGTAGATCGAGGGGGTGGGAGGGGAAAGATGGATGGGGGAGATGGCGAAAGGAGAGGGGAAATGGGGGGGGGAGGCAGAATGGCTTTGCTCGAGAGTCTTATGACGAGGATTCACTCTCACTGAGGGTAAAAGAGGTAGGGGGGGGGGAGAGATTGGGGGAGGAGGGAGAGAGGGGCAGAAAAGCGGGGGATTGAAAGCGATTGAGAGGAATGCTTTTTAGTAGAGGGGAGGGGAGTTTGGGGTTTTTGGCGGAAAGATGTGTAGCAGGTGCGTGTGTGTGTGTGTGTGAGAGAGAGAGAGAAAGGGCGCCGGGGCGCTCGCGTGTATGGCGTGGGGCTGAAAGTCCCTTCATCCTGAATAATCAATTTCGAAATTATCCGCTCCATCGTCTATGCCATTTAGTCGCAAAAAAGTGGCAAAAAGGGAATTTTGGTGGAACAACGAGTTTCATTGCTTTCCCTGTCCTACATGGATCGTAACTAGCAACACGTGCGGTTTCTGTTTTGTTCATCTGGCGTCCGGTTGCTTTAAAAAGTGACATAGAGAGCTTTGGGCTGAAAATATGTCCGTAGGCACGGTTTTAATTATTAAATTAAACTGTTGCATTATTATGAAAAGTTCAATATGCTATGACCGTAACCCATTTTTAATCGGTTCCAAAAACGTAGCTCGATTAAAGGGAGTGGAATAATTCTTCCTCGTTCTATATATCACCAGACGCTATCTTAAGAACGGATAAAATAAGAAAGACCCCTTCGTACCCTGAAATGTCGTATGTTCAGTACCTAGAAGAGCAAATTTGTGGAAATAGTAGTTAACTTCCTCGTCCAAAATTCCAATGAAGGCTCGAAGTGAAGTTTTCCTCGTATCCGACAACGTCGGAGTTTTCCAAATACGTGTGATCCGTTCTCTTTCATAAATCGTAATTATTAATAGAATCGAATCATCCGTTAATTCACCGGTGAACGAAAAGTGTGGACTCTACCAGTTAGAGAAACCGAAACTGACTCGTGCGATTTAATTAGACCGCATTGGGATAAGGAGAAGAAGATGCTATCGCTATACGGATTAGATTATTAGGCTCCTGAGAGAGCCTTCTATTTAGGTCGTACCGCCTTCCTTTGTGCAGACTCGGATGCTTCCATCGAGGGTGCCATTAACAGCTGCCACGAACGAGAATTTGCAAAGAGCTTCCTAGAAGCAATGGGGTTCGATACCCTTTTCAGAGAAATTAGACTTCGGTTCAGCCGAAGCCAGCACTAAACACGTGCAACGAGATTTATTTATTGCCGGGAACATAGTTTGAGCTATAAACGTTCCCGTTTCTCTGCATCAAAGAATCCTTTGTTTAAAAATCTTTCTATAACAGCTTGGCTCGACAAAAACACGACGTTCGCAGTCTCTTTTCAAGCAAGATGGACGGGATAGTCTTTAGAGGGTGTTTTGTTTACAATGGTCAGTTAATTTATCTTCCCTGTTTATCAATAAAGTATTTTAACAATTTTAATCTTTGTATATTTATGCTAGTTGCATCTGTGACTCGGAATAAATAAACAACCAAAATTGTGTGTTTTGAAAATAGAAAAGGTAGACAAATGCCGATTCGTCGGCTTAATTTTTTATCCTAAATCTCAAATGTACATAACTTGAGTTTCTGAAATTAATGATCGTGTGAAATATTCGAATTGCTAATTAGTATCTTTGAGGTAACGGGAATGAGGAATCGTAATAATCTTTGGATCGAAAATCATGCGAAACGGCTGTAAAACTGCAAACGAAACGAGTGATAAACGGGAAAAAAACATGCATCAACAACATTATATTTCATTTTATAACGGAGATGCAAATTTTCTATTACGGAAATAAAGATCCAGTCGATACAACGGCCTTGTAGCGCGGAGACTGAGCCAATGGGATCGCAATGTGAATGTCTAGATGCGGCTAACGTCTAAACTCTCGTCTAGAATGCCTTATTTTCCTTTGGTCGCGAAGCCCATTTGGTGATTCCTCTTATTATTGTTTTTATTACGTTATATTAAATAATAGACAAATCTCAACTAATAACCAAGGTAACTCTCCATCCGTTTTATGGTTAAAAGCTCTATCTTCGTCACTATTGTATTTAAATCTAGCCTGAGTTTGATATTTTATATTGGTTTATCCACTTTTGAACAATGACCAATATTTTACAATCCCTTACGATTTCAGTAGGGGAAGATTCGCGTATCAGCTCGTACTTTCATTTATATTATTTTGCGGGTGCTGAATACATTTGGAAAAGTTTACGTAAGTGTTCGCTTATTTCGACAGGCCCAGGTGGCTTATCAAATTAAAGCGCATCGCCTGACGAAAACTTAACGAAATGAAGAAGATGAATATGTGAAAATGTCTTATGTCATTATCTTCCGCATCTTGCACATTCAATTTTGTTATTATATCCCAAAAATTCCTCGTACGATTCTTGAGATTCGATGCCAACATATTTGAGTGGTAATTTTTTTTCAATAATAGCACGTTCAAAAGAATATTTCACACGTGCCACGACTACATTTTCCGCAATATCTGGTTAAAACGCAGCTAAATTAATTACCACGTTATAATTGCTCCAGCGTATTAGCGTGGGCCGGCGGCGGAAAAACTAGCTCCCAAGACGGGAGTAGGCGTTTACACTCTGAACTTGCCGAAGGACAATACTTATAACTGGGTTTATCAGAGTAGGAATGAATTATGGAATATTCACCCATTGTCGATATTTGAGTTTCTCAGTAAAGAGCTTAGAGCAGTTATGGCGAACCTATGGCACGCGTGCCATAAGTGGCACGCAAGACAATTTTGGTTGGCACGCCAACGAAAGGTGAAAACCAATCAAAGCATTTATCGTACTGATTTAGTGCCGAAGAAACATTTGTGTTACTTAGTTAACTATTGTAAACATTAGTTTTGCGGTTACAAATTTCGATCTCTTATATAGTGATCACGAATTTAATTTAGTTGGCACGCGAAAAAAATCTAGGACTTTTTCATGGCACGCGAGGCGGAAAAGATTGGACAATTTCAGTTATATTGGCACGCGGGCAATATAAGGTTTGCCATCACTGGCTTAGAGTTTAACGATATGCAGCTGCAGTCGTTATAAACTGCATTCTCGGCGCCGTGACTTCAGAGTGACGGAGGTTGTTTGTCATTTTCAATATGGATAAATATTGAGTGGAAAGTCCGTGCCATAGAAATGCGATGAAAATTGAGCGGACGTGAATAGAAGGATACTGGTATTTGTCCTGGAGTTAAGCGTAGAGTTCCAAGACTTCCATAATCGGGAATTTCTTCCAATCTCAAATATCTTTCGAAGTCGTTTGAAAAATATAAAAAAATTGCAACTTCTCATTAAAATGTATGTTGATATGTTAAGTAATTAAATGACTACTACTCGAGAAGATAAACCCTAATTTGAACAAAGTATTTCAATGGCTTTTTCGCTGATTTATTGTTACTGGGAAAACTAATAGAATCCCATGAAAGATTATTTTATGCATGACAGAATTTTAGGTCTCTCGCTATTAGCATGCATCGTGCACTAAATACAAAGGAACTAATAAACTATTAGAAACTTTGATTTCCATAACGAAGAAGGTAGTTGTTTTCCTTGAGGATGTAGCGTGCCATCCTTCGTTAAAGTAATTTTAGATACACAAAGATCTAAAGATTCTCTAGTCCTCTCACATAAATAAATAAGCACATGTTAACTAGGATTGAAACTCGTAGATGTGGGAAAATGCCGACATCGTTATCAAAATGCCTGCAAATTTTTAAAAATTTTAATTAATAAATAATACCGCATAATAAATTATTCTGCAACAGGAGTAATTACTTACGACTTAAACATATATGTGCGGCTCATTGCTTTGAATTTTAACTTCAAGTTGAGTATTTTATTTAAATTAAAAACGCGGTTCCTGTTTTTACATTTTACAATACTTCCGTGCTTAACATATTTCAATATTATTATTAAAAATTGATAAAACAATTAAAAGGTTTCTTAGGCGGCGGTGGAAGTCATTGCGCGTGTTTATGAATGTCAATGCACAAACACACGCACGCACTAAATACATTTCCTATAACTGAATGCATATTTATCACAAATATTTAAGTCTTCCTTTGAGTTCGATCGCATATGATATACGCACGCCTGTTTCACCTGCCGTTTGCGTACCACGCGTGCTTAGAGCGCTTATTTTCCTGGAATTCCGTCCGTCACAATCTTTGAGACGCGGGTAATTCGTTCGATATCTCGGTCAGGTGTCGCTCGCAAATTCTAACGCCTTCTCTTTTTCTCTCGCACGCACGATTGAAAGTTATCATTAATCGCTCATAATTTCGCCCGATCGCACGGCGTCGCAGGCATCCATGCGCCGATTTTAAGTCCGCCGAAAATAAAAACAAAAATACGCGCATATTCCATCGCGGAACGATCGCCGTAATTGCGATTCGTGACGCGGTTATAACAGTCGATTACGGCCACAAAATTGCTCCCGTCACGACAGGTCGAAGGTCGAGCACCGCCGTGGGAATCGACGTCCCCGGGGCGTGCACATGCGACTATTCATGTCGGGAATTTGGCGTGCGTGGGACGGCCGTGGACGACGACAATTCTCTAGTCCTCCGAACGTTTTTAGGTGGCTCCGAAAGCCACTCCGGGCGCTCCCGGAAGGCGTCGAAGGATTCGAATTGCTTCGAAAGGAAAAAGAGGCGGAAAAAGGAGCGAATTCCCACGATCTTCCCGAGGAGGGGAAAGAGACGAAGTGCACCTGCTGATGCAGTGCGGTCTGGGAAGGGCGAAGGAGGAGGGCCCTTTTAGCGGAGGACGGGAAAGATGATGCACGGAGCGAGGGCCATGCGTACGGACCTGCGGCGATCTCTCACCTCACGTTCCCCCGGAAACCACCGTTCACGCCTTCCGACGCGAAGAAGTGTTATTCGTGCGTTTGTGTCCCGCTTACGATAATGCGACCAACTTTTAAGGAATCTGATCGTGAATAGAGACGTTTTCAAATATTTGCCGAGTATAAGGAGGGACATATTACGGTGGCGTGTTTATGGTGAATTTATAACGGATGATGGAAAGATGTAATAGATATAAGATATATCGACGTGAATGGTGAGAGTTTGCGGTTTAAATAACACTTCTGGATATAAGTAATGTTTTTTTCCAAAAAGGAGGATAAAAGTTGTGACACTTAAAAAAGTGGGACGATTGATGAAGGACTGTCCCTCCAAGTTTGGGACGGTTAGTCACTCTAAGTTACGAGCGCGTTTTAGGGTGTTTGTCGGGGCGAAGGTTGTTCTGTTGGAGCGAACGATTAAATGCGAGCAATTATTAACAATTAACTTACTACCTACCTCGAAAATCACGCGTCAATTAAGGTCAAAAGTAACTTCGGTAATTCGTGCCAAGGTTGGTGTCGATTCTTATTCAAACGCGCAATGTAATTTATCGGAATAAATATCTATATCATTATCTTTATTATTTAAGCACATATGCGCGCGTTAATTGAGGGAAAACGAGGCTCGCGTGGTTTCTGGCGACGGCTCTCGGGTGCTTACATGCGCGCAAATTACTCGCGCGCAGATAGGAGGGCCGGAGAATGAAATTATTACATCCGGAATATTTATATATTGGCGCAGTAGACCGTACTAAAGGAACGTTGCCGGTTAAAGTAACTGATTTTGAGTCTTTATGGCAGATTTTAAGTTCCTTCGCTGCCCGTGGATTCGTGAGACATACGGCTAAGTTTTCTTGAACCGAAATATCATTTGAGTTATCGAACTCATACTTTTTCGAAAAATCGATTAAGATGATCATAATGAACTTACGTGATATGCAACACAATTTTCCCCCGCGTCTTCGATCGGATGGGAGCTTCCGAATATTTGGGAAAAAATCAAAATTAGCAACCCAGTTTCTGTGAATGAGTGCTCGTTATTAGGATGTGGCACAGAAGATTAAAATGTATTCCAATATAACTTCAAACAGATTTAAAATTACTGCTGACATGACTCACCCCGCTAATACTGTTGGTATTTATCGTATTAGGAGTGTAAGAATCCCGGTGCCTTCAGCACGGTAATTCACTTCCCGGTCCACTACGTGACTCGTGGGAATGATCATATTTAAACTTCGGTACTATTTCAATTTGAATATCTAATTTTTATCGGTTCCTTCGAACTGACGGAAAGTCTACAAAATCCATTCATATAGGCCTCGTTCCACGCCGTGTCGGACACATTTAAGCGACTTCAGGTAACATTCCGAAAAGAAACACGTGACATTCGTTTGCTACTTAACCTATTTGCATGTAATACGAAAGGGTAAGGAACGCATGCCCTTAAACGAGTTTTTTATTGGATCGTGACATCAGGTGCCACTTGTCCACGTTTGTTTTGGAGCACGCGCGTGATGCCGCGTTTTGATACGGGGCTTTTGGCGTTTACTTAAGTCTGTTGTCAATTATTTCACGGGAATTACTAATTATAGCTAAAGCATACCTATGTTATGAATCTCTCAAGAGGGTTACTTCAATAATCACGTGAAAAATACTACTAAGTTTTGGTTTGCAACAAATTGTCCTACACGACAAGACATATTTATTGTCGGACAACCGTTAGCAATAAATTCTAATGTTAATAACTAAACGTTGGTTTATTGCTACATTCTGAGAAGTACCTGACAATAAAAAACGTTTTATAGGCACGAGACGGACAGGATCGATAGGAATGAAATATAAATACAGCGACAGCTTTAAGCCAATGCATTCGTTATTGCCTCGAAGTTCGTGCGTAGCACTTCTAAACAGTGGAGTGTTTACAGCAGCCCAAACAGATCAACACCGTCGGGAGGTTGGACGCGCGGGTTATGCCGGACATTGCATGCGTTGTGTGGTGGAATAAGAAGTCCCAAGCGAACTACTCACCCTCACAGGTGAACTGTCCATAGTGTTTCCCGCTCGACTTGTCCCCGCAAACCACGCACTCTATATTCTGGTTCTTGTCGGCGGAAGATGCCCCGCCGGCGGCCGACGAGGCCACGCCGCCCGACCCGGCCGACGACGAGGACGAGGAGGAGGAGGAGTGGTGCGCGGTGCCGAGGGACACGGGCAGCCCCGATGAGGGCGGCCCCACCACGTGGCCCACGGGAGTGCCCCGCAATTCCCCCGAGATGTCCTCGGCCGTCGTCGGGGTGACGGGAGCGGCGACGCCCGCCGGATCCCGCCAGGAGGGCGGCGGGCCGACGAGCGCCATGCTTCGCGGGAACCCCAGCTCCAACGTGGTGACGGGTGCGGGGGGGCGAAGGGGGTGGTGATGTTGATGGTGGTGGTGGTGGTGGGGCGGTTGCCTCTCCGGGGCGGCGGGTGCGACGATGTCCTCCCGGGCGGCTGGAGGGCCGACCACCACGGGGGGGGGGAGGAACCCCCACGGGTGCACGCCGGTGTCGATGGTGCGATGGTGCGGGTAGGGGCCGGAGAAGGGAGGTCACCACAGCGGCCGGTGCCGGGGACGTGCGGGGGGAAAGAGCATCCGCGTGTGCACTCTTCACTCGTAGCACCCGATTCTTTAGGCAGTCACCAACGCACCGCTAGACACAACAAGCACCAACACTCGCGATTTGCGAGGAGTTCGGAGACGTCGTTCTATGTACGTATATATATCTCTCTCTCTTAAGACGGCATCTCAGTCCGGAGGTGCGATCCTCCGGTCACCCGAGGGCTCCTTCTCGTTGGCCTTTCCGCGAGGGCCTTCGCAGGTGGCCCCGGAATATCCCCCGGTGGCACTCTAGGTGTTCCCGAGTGGGCTGCTGCGATTGTGTAGCAGGAGGCGGCGGCAGGTGAAGGGTGAGGAGGCCTCCCTTGGAGGGGGCAGAGGCGGATGGAGAGAGAGAGAGAGAGAAAGAGAGAGAGAGCGATAAAGAGAGGGAGCGTGAACTCTGCTCCGTAGGAGTGATATAACGCGACTGAGTTCTCTGTCCACGGTTGCCGGCGCACCCGAACCTTTGACACCACCGACCGCCCCCTTCCGCCCCTCCGCTCACCCCTCCCCCTCTCTCCTTCCCCTCCGCGGCGAGAGGGGAAGGCCTCTCCGCCCCGCCGCGACCCCGTTGCCATGCCAACGGCCGCCATATACGGCAGAGGCCGCGGCCTGAGCCGAAGCGAGCCCCCGGGGCCCTTCGCCTCCCGAAGGGATCGCGTTCGGGTGCCCTCGCACTCGGGACCCGAGTCCACACGATCTCTCTCGGGGCGAGACCTCCCGCCCCTTCGCCCTCTTCCTCACTCCACTTCCACCCTCTTCCTCCCCCCACCACCACCTCACTCCTTCTTAAGCTCCTCGCCAATACTAGCATTGCTTCTCTCTCTCTCCTCTCCACCCTCTCCTCTCTCCTCCTATAACCCTAGGCATCCGTTACGTGGCGGCAACCTCTCCCACTCAACCACCTCTTTCTCTCTCTCTCTCTCCTTGGCGCCTCTCTCCCCTTTCTACCTCCCTCCCTCTCTCCCCTTTCTTCCACTCAACGGCACCTACTTGAGGATGGGAGCGAGATAAGGCCGCATAACAATTGAGCTCTTATGCTGTTATAGTTATGTCATCGGGCGCAGTTTGGGGCTCAAATATCTCGCCCGAGCCGCGAAAAATCGTTTGCATTCCGTTATTTTTTCTTTTTAACCATTATTAAATACGTAGTCATGGAAAAATATTTTTAATTCCGCCTTTCAAAAATCCTGGTATTTTGTTCGTTAATTAAAACGCAGCAGATATGGTTCATTCCAGTCAAATTAATGGCAATTAAAACTTTATGGAGAATCTCGTTTCTCCCAAAAGTTTAGTATCTTATGCCTGGAATTCGGTGGATGAGGAAGTAATACTGATTAGGAATAACTGATACGTCGGCTGCGAGACAGTAGCAATCGTTGGTAACAACCTGATAGCCAATACCTTAAATCACATACTAGCGTAACAGAAAATTTTCGTATTGAAAAGCATGGGCCTTTATAATATTATGATTAGGTCTCTCTAGTAAAAACTGCAGAGATTGATGCTAATCCCCATTACTCAAGTGTAATTGCTCGAGAAATAATTTTTGAAAACAGAACATCGTTCGAAACCTAATTATATTAATACTGGAATTCTAACTTGAATCACTTTATTTTTCTGTAGTGAAAACAAACGAAAAATAAAACCGCTGGAAGGAATTTAAATAATTTAGAGCATTTATATTCCTCGTAATTGTATTTTTCCTGTGCTAACCTATATTCATATCAAGGTGAATAAGCGAGGACTTTTTTTTTGCCAAAAGTGAAGGATAACTGTTTAAAAGAATTCATTTTTGCGTAGAAAAAAAAATAACTCGCACATTCTTACACTTCTTTTATTTATATCGGCTAATTTTTCGTACTTCAAAATAGGTGAGTGAATAAATATTATGCGCTTCGTATCGAATTAAATTATCATCTCCCAAAATATCATATCTGGACCAGTCGTCCATAGGTCGCGGGAAGAAGTGTATAAAGAAAAACTAATCGATTTTAATTTTTAATATAGCGTAGTATGATGATAAATGAAATTGTAACTCAACGAGGTCGGCCGACCAAAGAGTTCAGACCATATCGAACTAGATATGGATGAATGTAACCTATGATTAGTCAAAGTACCAGCATAATCGCATAGAAATTGATTTATGCTTCTGTAAAATAAACAATGAATGCGAATAAACCACAATTCCAATGTGATTATATGCTAAGGAAAAAAGCGAGGAAAAGATATGAGGAGTGATTCTTAAACGGAAAAATATATTCTCCTAATACATAGTATTTTTTCCAGAAAGATTGTGTAAAAACCTTCAAAAGGATTTTAAAAACATTGAACCTATGGACCGCAATAAATTTCCTGCATTGCATTTGTCAGCAAGACGAAATTTGGCAAGTGGAAATAATGTGATAACACACTGCAAAGATGTGGATAAACGGCTGCAACTATCATCGCCTCTGTGTTGGTCGTTATATTTACCGTGGAACACATGTACCAGCAAAAGGGCGTTGATTGTTAGCGAGGCAGAGACACGTGAAAGCGAGGGGGCGGGGGCGGCAGCGGGTGCCGGGAATCGGGAGTGGGGAGGGGAGGTGCTTTGCGGGGCGATCGCGAGAGGGCGTCAGAGGGTGGCGCAGGTATTAGTTCCGGTTGCCCCCGACAAGGGGCGCCGGGGTCGGCGTCCCTTTCACCTCCGCCCCCGCCACACGACGCCTCCCCACCCCTGACCGACACAGGCCAGCCAATAGGGAAAGAGGGTAGAAGGGGAAAATGGGCAGGACGACGGCGGGGGCGTCGGCCTGCGACCAGTGGCGTCGCGGCGCGTCTACGGCGCCAAGCGGTGATTTTGCAGGCGCCCACTGGGCGGCGCGAGTGTCAACGCTGGAAAGATAGAAAGGAGGGAGAGAGAGAGAGAGAGAGGGAGGGAGAGGGAGGGAGAGGGAGGGAGAGCAAGGATAGGAAGCCCCAGAATAGCAGCAGGGAAAGGAAGGGAAAAAGGAGAAAGGGTAGAGAGGGGGCGCCTTGCGTGCGAGGGAGATTAGATTGATAAATATGTACTTGTTTCGGTGAGTTAAAAGAGTAATTCTACCACGACCAATTATTTGCTAAAAGCAGTAGTTTGAATTTTTAAGGGAATGAAGCTTTATTGTTTTCACACCTATGAATAATGTACTTCTAGGTATTTGAAATGTTGCCATGCCAACGGGATTTAATCTCACTCATCACAATTATTATTTTGAAAACTGAAATAATGAATAGTAAAGCTTTAAAAAATGAATTTACGAGCGAGCGGTTAAGGGCGTATATGGAAAAATGCATACTTAAATTATTCGGCCAACTTTTCGGCATCCATGTGACCTAATTGTTTCGGTGTAATTTATGTATGTAATATGTTACTGATGAGTGACAAAATAACGATCTATTATGGAGGAAGATCAATATAAAATTTAAGGCAGAGCCTACTGTACTTGATAAAGCCTATTTTTCTTTATTATTATTTATAATAATAACACAGTAAACTCCCTATTATCCGGCAGTAATGCAACCGGAATTCTCAAGCAACCGGTATCTCTTGCATCATGATTTTTTTTATTACATCTAGTTCGGAATGTTCCCTCTAAAATTTGCGCTTTCGGCATTTTTTGTTTACATGTAATTCGGAATGTTACCGCTAAAACTGGCGTTTTCGGCAGTCGCAATATGCAATTGTGGATGTTTCTTGGACTTGGTGTTAATAACAAAATATTTCGCATACCCTTTTTAAATGCCTCCTAAAACTCCAATATGCACAAAAGGTAATAAAAGGAAACGGGTTGTGCTAACCTTCACCCAGAAATTTGATAAAATGTTTAGAGAAAGCTGAGAACTGCAATGTTTTAATGAAAGAGTTCAATGTCGATTCTTCCACTATTTATGACATTAAGACACAGAAATCACAGTTAATGAAATGCGTTACGTCTTCTGAGACAACCAGAGGAAATGAATATCGGCGCACTCTTCGTAAGCTGAAAATTGAACAATTGGATATTGCTATTTATGAATGGTTTTCTATAAAGCGTTCCGAGGAAGCACCTATTTCTGGATCAATGTTGATAGAAAATACCCAAGATTTTTATAAACAATTGGAGATTAGCGAACCGTGTGCATTTTCAGATGGATGGCTAACACGTTTTAAGATTAGGCATGGGATCAGACGCCTAGATGTTTCGGGTAATAAAAAATCGGCCGACCAAGGAGCTGCTGATAAATTTGGTGTCTATTTTGAAACATTAGTTAAGAAACATGGTCTAACCACTGATCAAATTTATAATGCCGATGAGACCGGTTTATTTTAGCGACGTTTTTCTCCTTTTCTCGGACAAGGAAACAACTTTTTTGTAGGAAAATTCTAAAGATTGGGCCAACAATAAGTTAACCCGTACCTCCAGTTGTTATTACATCAAAAGAGAAGCTAGTAGCGATGGTCACACGGGAAACTCCGTTGGATGTAATGTAGTTCGTAAATATTAAAATATTCCAATTAAACGTGTTGAATACTTGTAAGTATATACATATTTGAGTTTAATTACTTCCTTGAAGAACAATTGTGAGTAGAATACCTAGTCTACAAGTTAACAATTCCAAGGTGAATGTACATTTCTGTATCTGTTCCTTATTTTGGTATCTGAATGCTATCCAATTAAAATCTCAAGCAACCGGAACTTAACCGGTAAACCCAATTCCCCGAGCATTCCTGATAACTGGAAGTTTACTGTAATAAGTTTTTAATCGATACGTTCTTCATAGCAGATGAAAAATGCTGGCATATTTTTTATTTTGAACTTAATAAGTTGATATAATTCATGGCACGCATAGTAATATATTTAAATATATTGACTGACATTTTATAAAAATCAGAAAAAAGCACATTAATTGGTATTACAGTGTCTTGTTATTTTAACTATTGTACGTTGAACCTCTAAATTTTGTTATTTTCCCATTGAACGTTTCTAAATGAAGGCTCTTTTCTATATTGTAAATTATAATTTGATAATCTTTCTGCATATGCATTTGTTAATCCCATAATGATAAATATTGTTGTCCCTATCCAAATCCAGGAAAGAATTCTTATTATTTACATAGTTTACATCCAAATGATGGGGATATAATGCTTCGCGGAACTAGGTATTTTTCCTTGAACGAGAATGGAATCATTCTGACGGATTCGATTTCCGAAATCGAATGCGTTGTCAATCGGTCGTTAAACAATTGAATCCGGAGCGGCGAAGTCGGCGTTCCACCGCCCTGCTTCCCACGCGTGAATTCAAACACGTCCTTGCGCCTCGTGTTCCACATCAAGACTAATGACCACACCCTTTAAACGAACTCCTTCGCCAAATAACCTTTCTTCGGACATTCGACATTGATTGAGGTTTTGCGCGCATTTTTCGAACGGTTCCAAAGAACTGAACAACGGTTTATTATTATTTTCAATGAAGCGCAAGCCATGTATTTTTAATTTCCTCTCTGGATCCTGACAGTCTGAGTACTACAGGTAACAATGGATGACATGAAAAAATCTTCCGGGGAATAGGTCTTGGATGAAAATTACGGAAATATACGACTGGAGCTGCATGAATTTAAATAATCAACTACACATGGTATATATTTCAATGAAGTAGTACTTGAATTGTCGTACTGCATCTAATATTAAACGTTTTAATATCGCTTTCTATACAAATGAGAGTGTTGGTGCAAATTCTATGCAGATAGGCATATGCTGGACAAGAAGAGTTTTGAAAAAAACAGTGGAAGACCCAGGTTCGATTCCCGGTCAAGGCAGAAATTTTATTCTGCTTTTTCAGAATTATTCAACGCTTTCTATCACAAAAGAACTCCAATCTCATCCAGTCCCCTTCATTACGTACGGTGGAATCGACGTAGCGAGAGGGCCCCATTATGTTAAACGACGAGCCGCATGCAGCCTGTTGGCTGAGACTCCTGACCATGATTTTTTCATTTTTCTGACCTTTCTAATTGCAGAATGATGGGTGTCTTGTAAGGACACTGCGTGGGAATTTGACGTAATATTTTTTTTTGCTTTTAACACGCGTACACCCCCCTTTCTCTCACGCTTTCACTTTCTCTTCCTCACTATCTCATTCCTCAGCTGTGGCCTTGCCGTGGACGCGCGTACCTAATAAAACGTCAACTCTCGCAGCCATTACCGTGCGCGCGAGCCTTCGAAAAACTACCTCGTCGTTTGAATTTTCATTTTTTACCCTCGCCTCACCTGAGAGGTTTTGACGATTCGCATAAAGATGCTTTTAGCGTGAAAAATTTATTATTAATACTGGGGTTTGTTACGACGCTAATGAATAAAAGGAATTTCACGCGTTCTGAATTTTTCCAGTTCCAAGTGTTTGGCTTACACGTATTTTAATGGGGGGATTCGTATAAAGAAGTTAATATTTTGTGGTGCTGATCTACGAAAGTTTAATTTCTTTAATAATCTTTTGTTTCTTGCGTATGGTATTATTTTATTATGTAGAGAATTTAAAAACAAGTTAATATCAATATTACAAATCGATTTTCATTGTTTATTAGGTTGCGTACTTTTTCGTTAATAACTGATTTACATCAGGCTTGTTGACGATGATGTTTAAGACCATAAATGGCCGTGACCGAGTCAAAATTATCATTCAAGAAATTCGGCTGGCATGTATTTCACAAATTTTCCAATAAAATATTGCGAAAATTACGTTTATGACTTAACTTTTCTGAAGATTGAGACTGTTAAAAACTGAAATAAATTTATTTTGCGCTTTTTTACATTTTAAATACATGAGTAATTGTCCAAGGACGATCTAAAGTACAGCGGTTAGTTCGAATGGTTTAAACCAGTGGTGAGCAACCCGCGGGCCGCATGTGGCCCTCGAGAGCATTTTATGCGTCCCACGAATCTACGATTAAAGAGATTTAACACAAATTTATATAATATACATTCAAGTTACAACAAAATTCTTCATATTGAAGTGTTAGTCCTTGAAACCTAATTTAGACTTCATTTTCACCGTTATGGTACCTCAGACTCTCTATTTAACGTCCGATTTAAAGTCTAATCTGGACCGCTGAAGCATTGACAAATTGCATTGTGGTCCGCTGAGGAATTTCCAGCCACCAATGCGGCCTGCCACGTAGAAAAGGTTGCTCACCACTGGTTTGAACGGTTTGCGATAGTTTTGGCGAAATGATAGAAAAGTAGCCGCTTCTTCTTGCGTGAGAATCTGGTTAACTTAAAATAAATTTCTCATATAGTAGACTAATGGTTTTTGAGGGGACGTTGGAAGATCTGCCGGAAAAATCAACTCGGGAAAGGAAAAGCGCTAAGAGGATTCTGTTTATTCATTTTCACATTTGCCATAAGTCTAAAAGATTTTTGGCTCATGACGAATGATCAAAGTTATAATTAAGATTTCATCAACCAATTGATAAACAAATGTGAAAAATTACCTTCGTAAAAATGTATCACATAAGGCATAAAAAGTTCAAGGATAAGAACTTAAATTCTCAATGCTTTATCTGTAAACAGGTATTTTGCTTTGCAGTTGATCGGTTGGTAATTTATTTATTGCTTTTTCTTGTATTTATCATTTGAATTTGATCGTTTTAAAGCAGCGCTTCTCAACCTTCTTTGCTCCACGGCACACTTACATACTTGCTAATGTCTCGCGGCACACCAAACCTTATCCTAATTAATTTCACTGAATTAATTCATATTTTTAAAGAAGAAAACAACTAAAAGTAGGATAAATGTTTTATGTTGTCATTACTGCTAAAATAACATTTAACCTATTAAATACTTTTATAGCAAATGAAGTAGATACATAATGCAAAAACATAAACATTTTCACTCTTCAATGGGAAACTTGGGCTTGCGTTTTAGAACAAATACGCTTTATGTTTGGCTCAATAGAAGAAAGAGCTACACGAAGTTCATCTAAGGTCTTCAAACATGTCCTTTTATTATTCTTAATAAGTGCAATTGTTGAAAAGCTTAGCTCGCAACACATCGATCGCAAATTCAGCTATTGAAGGATATTCGCCCCTAGCTTTACCCCACAATTCATCCAAAGGTATCACACTATAATTTAAGTTCAACTGTGAGATCGCTTCTAAGTTCTGTTAATTCCTCTCGTAGTTTCAGAGTAAATTCCTCCTTCTGATGAAAAACTAAAAAGTATCTCGAATCCAGTCAATTTGTCCTGTACTTCTAAACATGAAATACTGATTGAACTTTTCATGACATAGATGTTGAGATACTACACTTAAGAAATTCTTGTCGAACTGCATCTCATTTATTCGTTCAAACATCTTCAATGATCCACGTCCGACTTCATCACGCTTGTACTTATTTTGTCCATACAAGTTAATATGTTTTGGTTACGTCCTTACAATTTTATGTTCAAATCATTGAGATGTTTAAAGATGTCGGCCATGTACGCCAACTTCGCTAACCAGTTTTTATCTGGAATAAAATCGGCAATATAAATCTAATATTGTGTTGTCAAGAACTGTTTTATCTCATCCTTTACTTAGAAAACTCTTGCTAATACTATACCTCGAGAAAGCCACTTGATTTCAGTATGAATAAGCAAGGAAAGGTAATCTGTTCCCATCTTATCGCAAAGAATGTAAAAAAGACTCGAGAGTTCTCGATTTAATAAAATTAACTATTTTTACCGCATTATCTAAAACTGATTTCAGTTTATCTGGAAAATTATTTGCCATAAGGGCCTCGCGATGCAGAAAACAATGGATGATTTTTACATTCGGGCTCTGCATTTTCAATTTCTTTACGAATCCTTTGATATTTCCTGTCATTTCTGCAGCACCATCAATACAGACGCGCATTTTTGCCACTGTATGCTGTTGCTACTCATGCACTCATCAGTGATACCTGTTGTTCGTCGAGGAAATGTTTTGCACAACATAAAGTGATCTTTTATATAATCCCCATCAGCAAAGCGCACAATGGCAATAAGTTACGCATGACCAATATTATTTGTAGATCAACCTGTAATGAAAAATATACTCTGCGCAACGTGAGAAAATAATACTTCATACGAAAAGGGAAGGTATAAGTTTTCTGATAGGAAAAACCAAGAGTATAGAGATTCTCGGCGAATATGATATAATATATTCGTATATAACTGGTTTCACTGTAGACGTCTTTGTAATGGTAATTACAATATCAGCATGATTGGCGAAATAAAATTTAAGTGAACTTTCTTTGTTTGGACACGCTTACAAACCGTCGGAATTTGCGGCACACCAAGGGCTTCCTCGCGGCACACCGGTTGAGAAGCTCTGTTTTAAAGTATCTGGAGCTACTGTTTCCTTCCTTTTCGAATATCTTCGCTCTTAAACCAATAACCATATTTCCCGGCCGAATGGCGCACCTAGGTTTTCAGACAATTTTTTATAAAAAACTTTAATGGGTGTTTTTAAATTTAGGTGCTTTTGGGGTACCAAAAAAAAAAATTGTGTATCACTGTAAAATATAGAATCATAACGGATTTTATCGTAGAACCTATCGTAGTTTTTATACACATGAAACAACAAAAATTACTGCATAAACTATGGTGCGCTCCAACCAGACATCCATTGATGTGCTATTGCAGCACCAGTTTGGCAAGCAGTGTGTGTCGTACACTCGTGGCGAAATGTTCACGGTTCTTGTATTCTTTCTTTTATTTTCTTCATGTTAATGGAATATTACCAAGTATCAGTTCCTTCGAAACATCCTATTATTTAAAGATACTCGTCACCAAATCCATTAAAATTATTTGCTTCAAGAAAGCAATTTTTACATTGCTCGACCTTCGCAGAACAAACGCTTTTCTCTACTACAGGTGACAATTTTTGGACTTCATCAATTCTTGCGCTTATTTTACGACCGGAATCACAGAATAACTTCAGCCTATAATTCACAGGACAGTTTTTGGGTACCTTTTTTTCGGAAAATGTGTGTTACCTCCAAGAAAATACGATAATTTATCCCCTACCTTTTAATCGCAGTGAGAAATCAATCCTTCTCTAACGACGTTAAGTTTCCTTGGTTTTCAACTTCAAATGATCGAGGTTAATTTTCTTTCAAGTCACGTGACCATATAATCCTCTCCTCCTAACTAACGGTGATTTTATTGTATTTCCACGCTCCCAATAAAACTTATTTGTTTTATGATCGCTATTTATTTTAGCCTTTACTATATGCATATGAAATCATCCCGCTTTGGGAAGCAGTAACGGATTTACGCCGTGAAAATTATCGAAACAATTGAAGGATTCATTTTTCCCAAGGACCATACGGGATCATAACAGGAGAGTGATTCCCACGAGAGAAGTTATTAGGTAGACTTGGTGCACTGCACCCCCTGCCACCAATCTGGTGATTTGCAGGGTATTACGTAGATGTAGGTAGATAGATGTAGAAGTTTACGGAGTGTATACATGTAACATTCGTGAATAGCTTGTCTGGGAATATGTGCGTCTGGGGTAGGAGTGTGAGCGCTCCGACGCCTGCTCAAAACTATTTTCTCCCTTCCGTTCCACCAATCACATCTTGGGAGCTGTCTATTCTCTTCCTGCCCCTAACCTGACCCTCGGATGACCTAACTAACAATAAGACCTCTTTCGAAAACCAATCTAGCCGCAGTGACATTTATGTTAGTAGCGTCCGAGGCCTACCGTGAGTCCACGGAGTTTGATTTGTGTCGCTGCGGGTCAAAACACACAGCAGGATTGCTCATACATTATAGGTTATCCACTAACGAGTTGACCGTTAAGTCCTAATTTGATCCAAAACATATAAAAATGTTGATGGTAATTACTCCTTTGCGAGTTACCCCTTCGTTTACATAGCTACACGTTGCGTGTATCGCTTCTCGGAATTTCTTCGTTAATTGTTTTCAATCGTTTTCTTTGTGAATTTTAAGAAAAATTTTTGGTTTATGTATCGGCTAAGATAAATATTATTTAAATTAAATAAACTTACTGGATCTACATTAAACGAGAAGAATTGTTCATTTTTTATATGAGCAAAAAGAAACCGAAATTAGTTCGGAATTGTCCATCAGCAACACCCTAAATGTATAATATAGCATCTTGAGAAGAAACACATTGTACTGTATTATCTTACGTATTTTTATTTTTACTTTTTACTATGTTATCCTCCCATTCGGTAAATTCCTTACATTTTTGACAATCTTTGAACAACTTTTTCCCATATTTACCGCAGTCAGACAGCCATTTCGTTATTCTCTAGAAAAAACTAACAATTTATTTTCTAATTTGCTTAAGTTAATGATCGAAGATATTGTTTTGCTCAACTAAAAATTCCACTGTAAGAGTTGGAATTCCCTTTATGTCATATACAATCACATTCTTACACGACTTAAAGAACTATAATGCGGGAAGTTAATTTTTCCTTGATACATTCATAAAAGGTTAGTGAAAGTAATAGCACTGTAAACAATCAGCAAATTTTTTATTCGGAGAATTTTTGAAGCTTTAACAAACTTTATACCTCCATAACGTCTTCTTACCACACTTCTAATTGCTAAGGCATACATCATTTATAATAAAATATCCCCTAATAATGTGTGTACTTTTTCGGATCGGTTTACTCGTTTTTTAAACGAAATTAACTTCTTTGCAATTAATCTCACTTTTTTTTGCCCTTTTGCATCGTTGTGCATCATCAAAATCGTATCTGCAAGGAAAAAACAACGACCGATTCTGGCACTCACATAATTTACAATCGCATTTCAGGTCTTATTTCGCATAATTCATTTTTATCGTCTCTAAAAAACTGATAAGGGCTAAAATGGCGTAATTCGAGCGTTGCAACTCGTAGCTGCTGCCCTATAAAACAAGGGATTTGTTTTCATTCCTCCGTTCGCTTCCCTCGTAAAAAAAAACTCACTCCCCTCCTCCTCTCCCTCTCTTCCCACACTCTCATTTGCCCCCTCCCTCTCGATATCCCCTCCCTCTACATCTCCTCTCCCTCGCTTCTCCATTCAGGATGAGACGGCCACAGCCATCAATGCTTCCGCTTTTCCCCTTGGCCACGCGCCTCCTGGCAACCTCCTCCTCCTCCACTACGCACCCCCTGCCACACGCCCTCCTCTCTCAACGCGCGTTCGATCGGAAAGCCCAACTGTTATTCAAATCAGGGCCTCAAGGTAGCAAGCAGATCCTCTCTTTAATCAGCCCCCATGCACAATGGTCGGATCTGTACGGAGGCGTCAGGGTGTAAGGAGGGTGGGTTGACGGGTAAAGAGGGGTAGGATGGAAAGGGGTTAGGGGGAGAGGGGTTTTGGGAGGGGGAGGGGTGAGAGAAAGGATAGAAAGGGAAAATGAAATGGTTCGAGGCCAGGGGTTCTTCAACTATTTACCCTTCATCTAACATTGTGGCCGACAAAATAACACACACGAAATGTCGGTTTACGTGTAAAAGAAATATTTTTATTAAATTAAAAGCGAAAGCAAAATTTATAGTGCGTAATAAACGTATCATAAACATTCATTAATAATTGACAGATTAATTAACAGTTAGTATCCTTAACTTTATGCAACCCGAACAACATTTTCGCTTTCTTTTAATTTATGTATGTAGTACATTCAAATCACTCCTATAATACATATGTATAAATCACTCCATAAGTATTTTTTTACGTGAAACATAATTTAAGAATTTTTCTCTTGTTACACGAGACGTAGCGACAGGACTGTCGGGAAAGGTGAACTACTATGCTATATACTTATTTAACACTTTTCACGTCGTCGTTGACTTTGTCTTCATTGATATACATTCCCACGAGGATCTAAAGGACCAAATTCACGTGTTGTTTGGAGCGTTTGGCTGGGAATCGTGAAAAAAAAGATGCGTGATTTATTGCCGGTGTGGTTTATGACGAGTGGCTCCCATTAATAAGGACAGTACGCGTGCGAAGAGAGTGACATCCTCATCCGCTGCCGTAGAAGTAATAAATAGAATTAATCAATTGTAAAGTTAAACATCAATTGTTTTTATGAAAGAAGTTCGTTTTTTACGCGTTTGAAACCTCGAAGATTTCAGCTAGAACTTGGAATTAGAATACTTCGTCTAGATGGGTGCTTAGCGTGTCTGACTTCGAATTCTGCCCAGAGCACGTTTATACTTTTTCGCCATTTTTATTACGCTCATCGTAACTGCTGTTCATGAGATAGTTAAATAATTAAATAAGAGATTTCCATCGATTTAGCTCAGTGCAATGATATGAATTGTATATAACGCTCTTTGCTATATCCGTATTCGATATGAGAAGCACGCTTTCTGTAATATCTGCAATATTTCAGGTGTCGTTATATGAGCTATATGAGGTAAACTTTGAAGTGCCCGGAACGATAGAAATTAGCCCATCCATAAAAGAAATTGTCAACAGAAACCGATGCGGCACAAATGACGGTAGTAACTCTTCGAGAGATATCAACTCTTAACTGGAGATCACTTAAACCGGAACTTAAATCCATTTTTCCTAATCCTTTACTGCCGTCGTCGAATAGAAGTTCAAGAGTGACGATGGTCGAGAGGGACCAAACGATAAAGACCGGGATAAAGTCCCATTCACCCATGTAAAAATAGTATTAACACAGTGTTACGCATTCTGAAATGCGGAACGCTAACATTTCAACAACGGAACACTTCCTCCCTTTGGTACGAACCGCCAGGATGTGTGTCAAGTGTGGTCAGGATTATGGGAAAAGGGTAGGAGAGTTATAGGAGAGAGGGATGCAGGGAGGGAGGTCGGATAGAAGGTGGGCGGGGGGGGAGTGGTGAGAGAGGAGAGGTGGAACCAAACCATTGTGCCTCTCTCCCATAGATCCCAAGAGACTGGGAGGAGTGATTTGATCTTTGCTGCCCGAGGCCTTACTTCCCCACACTCCTCCACTTCTCATCCAACCTCTCCTTGCCTCACTCCCCAACCTCTCCTCCTCCTCCTCCTCTCTCTATCTCTACCCCCTCTATCTCTCTTTCTCCACCCCATTCCTTTCCTTTGAAACTCCTTTTCGCCCCTCCCTCCGACTGTTAACCATCGCCTCGCCAACCCTTTTCCATCCATTCTCCCAACCTCATTTTCCTCTCCTATATGAACCTAATCCCTCGCAAACTTTTCGTAATAAATATCGCTAAAAGAATCTGTGCAAACATATCATATTTATTAGTTCCCCGGATGTTTAAGAATGACAATATATGACGAATTATTTTCGAGCTTTCTGTCAGCCGTTAGGGTACCTATTAGAATATGGCGGGTCCTACTTTTTTGTTTTTCTTTTCCTTGTTTTTGATCGGTCATTATTTCGTGGGGCGTCAGACGCTAAATTTTTATAAAACTACCAATTTTAACTAGCGATATTTTAATATCTTCGGCCAAAATTTGAGCTGATATCGGGATTTTATCTATTTTATCCAATTTATTATCTTCGAAGCCGTGAAAATTTTATAATCCAAGTACGACACTACCTATTCGTTATATGATGCACTATAAGCGCGGGTATTACAGTCCGAATTGATGACAAAAATGAAATAAATATGTCGATTAGTTTAACCAAAAAATAAATTAACTTCACAAGTTTTTATATATTGAAGCTGTTCGTTGCCATGCAATACTCTCACGAACCTATTTAAAAAAAGGTTTTCCTTAACAAAATACTCGCCTTGATCATTCCAAATATATCATTTAAAAACGTTGTGCGATGTCTTTCACATTGTAACCCTTTGTGTGCCCGTGTCCGACGACCATGGACAGATGCATAAAAAAACGCTCTTTGAAAGGAGTCGAGCAGACGAGAGACACTGACTCCATGTGATATCAATCCCAATATCAGTCCATTCAGAGAGAAGGAGAGGGCGTACCCTCCCCACCTCCTCACCCCACCTCCTCACCCCACCTCCTCATCCCACCTCTCCAAACCCATCCAATCCGCCCGCCGCATCCGCCACCTGAAATCAGATCTCTCGCCCCGTGGCCGCCCCGCCGTGGGGCCTGAATGGAGAACTGAAAGGAGGCTTCGCCCCATGCAGCTTTCCCTCCCCCTTCTCTCTCTCCCCTCCTCCCCTTCCGCTCTTTCTCCCTCACCAGGCGGCGTGCTATCCCTTCCTTCTCCTCCCCTAACCGTCTCTCCTATCCAACACTCTTTCTCTCTCATTCCTCTTCCTCCTTTTTTTGCTCTGTCCTTATCCACTTCCACCCTTCAACCTCCCTCCCCCAAATGTGGTGTCGTGTCCAAGGCGCGGCTGCCTCTAATGATGCTGCGGTGGAGGTGCGTTTGCGTGCACATGCGGTTGCGGAGTAGGGCTTCGAGGGAGATATGTCGCGTGGGCGGCCGGAGGGAGGGGGGTGGGAGGAGTGGGGGTGGAAGGAGCGCGTGGAGGCGGATTTCGAGATGTTTCGATATGATTCGAGGGTCGACGGCGTCTGTTTGTGACGAAAGGACCGCTCCGAGGTTAGTCTTTGGATTGGAGGGGAACAATCCTTACGCGGACTTGATTTGTGTTCTCGTTCGTCGAGGGTCGCGTACTTCTACGTCAGCAGAGACCCAATTATCGGATAATGACGTCACGTATCTTTACGTAACATAAAGGAATTGGAGTTACCTTACTTTCTTAAGAAACGTTATCTATTTCGCTCTGCTAAATCAAAGTGGTATGCTTTAACAATATTGATTAAATGAGCTAGCCAATCGTTTTAAGTGATATATTGGTTATAAATCTGGATTAAGTAATAATAGCGTATACGTCATTTGATTTGAAAATAGGATCTAAATACAGTTTCGTTTATCGTAAAATTTAAAAGGTTTTATGTGTCTTTCAATATCATAATAAAGCATTTTTTCAACGTTTCTACTAGATTTTTAACGGTTTGTTTCATTTTTATTGATTTTCGGCTTCAATGAATAACTTATAAAGCAACTTGGACGCTAAAGAATGAACTTGAAATTTTTCCGTTATACATTTCTAATCAGAAGGAGCTCCTCAAAAGTGAATGATTCCCAAAATGAATTTTCGAACCCACTTTATACTTTTAATCCGGCTGATGATCGAGATAACTGTCTTCCACTGTCCAGTTCCAATCGTTATATGGCTACAACAGGTATCGTGATCATTAATCAAAATGATATCTATCGCACGATATTTTCGTGTTTAATTATTACCACAAAACTAATTATCTCATATTTTAGACGCTTATTGAGATATTGCTTCGTAATAAAAATTCTGTAGCTTCGATGGGGTTCGTTTTAGTTTTTTGCTTTGACAATAAATACGAGCTTATTTGCCTCTTTATAGCATGGAAATTAAAGGAATTATTAGAAATATATTATTTTAATAATAATACTTTTTTGAAGTTTAAGGAACCTATAGAATTTCTACCTCTATATAAAACAATCCAAATGACACTCTCATATAAGACATTGCGTAATTTTTCCGTTTAAACACGCACAATTATTGTGACAATGCTGTTGAAAAGTGATTAAATTTGTCAAAGTTTTGGTATTTACATTATTTTACCGTTCTCGCCTATTTCTCTGACGAATCTTATTCCATTACCTATTTAAATAATTATTAAATGCCTACATTTTGTGTCAGTACCATTTGCATTGCCATCTATAGGAGAATTTTTAAAAGTGATGTCACAGTTGCTTCACAGTGTTTCACGGCGCGTTTAACGTAGAATAGGATTTATGTGAGAAAGCGATGGCTTTAGGTCGCGGGCAAAGCATTGCAAGAAAATAGAAGTTGAAAGCGAAAGAAGAGAATAGCAACGAAGTGGGAAAAAGAGAGATTTAAGTAAAAGCGGGATTGCGGGAAGAGAGTGGAGCGCGGAAGGAAAATAGGAGAGAAAGAGTTGGAGAAGGGGATGAAAACCCTTAATCAGTCTTAGGATTACGCATTGGGAAAAAGGGTAACGAAGTTGGCCCATCCTGTTCATTTAGTGGGGATGTAGTAGGAAGGGAGAGGAGATAAAAGGAGGGAGATATAAAGGGGAGGAAGAGCGTGGGAGGAGAGAGAGAAAGAGAGAGAGAGGGAGAGTTAGAAAATCAGGAAGTCTCATGCTTCTTCGTCTGAATGACTTTCCGGGGGCTTTTAGTGTCGCTTAATTTTCGGATTATAACTCCGAACCGACAAATCTTTTGCCATAAGAACGTAGAAACGAATTAATTAGCGGAAGGAACAAAAGCGAGGAGAGTCTGTTGTCTTAAGGGAGTCCCTCTTCGAAGCTCGAAGGAGAAGTAAGGGAGTGAAGGAGGAGGAGGGGGGAGGGGAGGGAGAGAAAAGGAGGGAGGGGGATTGGGATGAGTGAGGAACTAATTTCAGAGTATTAGCTGTGGACGGGATCTCTTCGGAAAGGGAACAAAGAAACGGTAGACGCAAGATAAGCCAAGAGACGTGCAGAACTTTTGAGTCCGCGGGGTTGGGGGAGGTGGAGGGAGGGGCGGGGAAGGAGAAGAGGGAGGGAGAGGGGAGGGGGGGGGAAGAAGTTTTTGTCATTAGTCGTCCTTTGAGAGAGACGTGAGAAGGGGAAGAGTGGAGTGGAGGAGGGATGGATGGATGGGGATGGTGAGGAATTGCAGGGAGGAAAAAGGGGGAGGTAAAAAGAAAGGAAGGAGAGAGGGGTGGGAGTGGGCTTATTAGGAGTGGGGGTGAGGGAGAGAAAGGAAAGAACGAACGAGGACGGGGTGGAGGGGGAGGTTGTGCGTGAAGAGGAGATATCGGGGCCGATGGTGGAGAGAAAGGAGGTAGGCGGTGAAGAGAGAGAGAGGGAGTGGGAGGGGATTTGATGGAGAGAGGGAGTGAAGGAGGAAAGAAGGTGGAAGGAAAGAGGTGGGAGAAGATGGAGCGTTGTGGTATTGTTGGGGGTGGGGTTAAGTGGGAGTTGGAGGGAGTGAGGAAAAAGAGGGCAGGAGAAGGGGTTGGGAGGTGAGACTGAGGGAGATTGTAAGGATTTGGAAAGAGAAGGGGCGCGCTTAAAATGGAATAATTATTGCTTTTTGGTCGCATGTAGCAGTAACGACAAAAAATATTTTCGTTCCTTCGCCGTAGGAAATACTCTATAAAGGTGTCGAAATTCTATAGAGAGTTCAGAAGGCAGAAGGAATTTCCATTTAAGTGGTAATGGCTAAGTGAAGCAAGATTGAAAGATAAAAAAATACATAAACTCATCTTTTGGCTTCGGTGTTTTGGGTCAGGAGTTTTCAACCTTTTAGCGTTCACGTGCCAAACTCCAGAATAGAATAGTAAAAATATTTCGTATTTCTCCAGTTGAATTTCGTTAAAGGGGAACGGCCTCATCTTCATTACAATCGCTTTCAGCTTTTAACATTGTTATCTGGGTATCATAGGTTGAGAACCCCTGCTGTAGATGCTTAGATAACTCTTGGACGCATAAAATATTCACTTGAACAAACAAATTTTCCCTGGTTATTCACCTATCGTTGGCCCATTTAGAGCATCTGTGCTAATATTGGCGAACAAATTAATTGCCGTTTCCAACATTTACGATCATGTTAGAAAAATACATTGTTTTTGCTTCACTTTACTCGAAATAGTTTAATTTTTATTATCCTTTTCGACTCGCTAGATATTTTCAGTATGGATAAACCAAAGTTAGTCAAATAAGTAATAATTTCAAACATTCTTGACTTTAAAAAGATGGAGCAAGGGAAAGTTTTTGAGGAGTAAGGAGCCATCTTTTATTCGGTTTAATTTGTTGCAAAGTAAGTCTGTATAATGAATCGTCAAATGCCATATTTTATCGATGGTTAGAAGGATGCAACAATTGTGTTCAGATTATAGAGTGGGTAAAGACATTTCCTAGTGAAATGGAATATCCGAGAAAGTAAAATATCGATTTATACTGGACACGAAATTTTCACAAAAATAAGCTATTTTTATAAAAAATCTCGAAAAAACTCAAAATAATGCAATGTAAAATCCTCCCCTTCATACATTGTTTATCGCATTGTTCAATATCATAACGCGTACAACTATCGATATCGTATAAAACCCTTTTTTGCACGTGCAACTGGGCACCTAATTGACCGCTAGTGATAGCGGAAAGAGGCGTGGAACCGCACAAAGCTTTCCGCCTCACAGAGGCTGAGGTGTGGTTTTACGGCGGACGGAGATAAATCACCTTTCCATGCGGATAATGGCGTCGCGGTTCTTTGTCTGCTAAAGGAGAGCAAGAGACGCCTTAGCGTCCTCCGGTTCGCACGCATCTCCCTCTTCCCCTCCCTCCCTCCTCAGCGCCCTCCGCCCACTCCCCCCTATTACCTAGCAGTCAGGCTACAACGGATGAATCTGAATCGGGCTCACATTTCCCATTAGAGGCCGCTAATTACCCGCGGTTAATTACGCGAGGAACAGCGGAGGGTGTCGAATTGCCCTCTCGGGTTCCAATTTAAGGTGGCGAAGGAGAATGGGTGGGGAGGGGGAAGTTGTTACACGAGGCTGTCACCTGAAGAAGGTGTGGGGAGGCGGAGGGGGGAGGCGGTGCGGAGGGATGAAAGAAGTGGGGCAAAGTGGGGAAGAGGTTATGGGGTGAAGGAGCAATGCGGTTGAGGGAGGGGGGAGGGCGATTGAGGTGAAATCGATAGAGGAAGGGAGTTGAAGGAATAAAGGTGTTGTTAGGGATGGGATGGAGAGGGATATTTGTGGGTGAAACAAATGAAGAAGAGGAGCGTTAGCAGCAGGGACGTAACTAGCCTCCCAACTGTGGAGGGTCAAAAATATTTGATGGAGCTCACCAAAATTAAAAAATATTAATATTAAAACACGTTTTAACTAATAATATTATTATTGTCATGAAAATGAAAGGTAGTTTTTTTATTAAGAACAAAAATATAAAATACTCGAGTACTGAATTTAAAATAATAATATTCGGCAGAGGAGCTGGGGGACGGGGGGTCAAGCCCACCCTTAGCCAGGTCCCTTGGTAGGAGGCGTAAAGTAGGCGAGTAAGAGAAGAGCGGGATAAGTAGAACAAACATAAATGGAGTGAGCACCAAGGGGTAGAAGGGAAAGAGCAAAAAAGGTGGTGAGTAGTGGGAGAGGCGTAGAAAACGAGTGAAGAAGCCGTGGGACGAGAATTCCTGATGTATGAAAGTAATTTGGATGCGTGTGAAATAGTTTTCTGGTGATTTGCTAGAGGATTTTACAAGAGATGATAAAGAGTAGATGGGCGGGGGGGTGGGGGGGGGAGGGTTGAAGTAAGGGAATGGGAGAAATGGAGAGGGTTCGTGTGTTGGCGCTTTATCCGACGCGTGTCGCGATTTCTTTCCCTCGCGCTAGTAATGGCGACAGTAAGAAATAAATTGATCCTTATTTCTCGTCCGGACGTCCTGTTTCCTCCTCCTCCCTCCCCTCTCTCCCTCCCCTCTCCTCCTCCCCTCTCCTCCTCCCCTCCCCTCCTCCCCTCTCCTCCTCCCCTCTCCTCCTCCCCTCTCCTCCTCCCCTCTCTTCCTCCCCTCCATTCCTCCCCTCTCTTCCTCCCCTCTCTCCCTCCCTCTCCTCCTCCCCTCTCTCCCTCCTCCCCCATCCTCTCCTTTTCCTCATTACCGGCCCCCGTGTCCCGTGCTGGCCCAGTGGAGGGGGTTTGTGGAGACCCAAAGAAGAGTGAGAGGGTAGAGAGGGTTTGGAGTGGGAGGAGGGGAGAGGGATCCCAAAAGTGGTGGGTCGCGTGGTGGTGAGAGGAGTGGGAGGGCCCCGTGGCCCGCTATGAACGCGTGCCTCCCGAAGGAGATTGCTTGGCTCGTGAAACACGGCGGATCAGAGCGGAGCAGAGCGGGCGTTTTTTTCCGATTCGGACCGAGAGATACTTTTGAAATTTCCTTTTCGGCTTATGTATGAGTTAATGATACGCTGGGGTGTATCATTGTGCGAAAGAAAAAAGCTTTTAACATTCGTCTCGTACCAATTCTCGCTGATTATCCACTGGGATTTTCAGTGTAATTTTTTTTAATCGTCGCTGTGGTTCACGAAACGTTTTGAGGATAAGAATGCAAATATTGGGTTGAATTTTCTTTTGCGTCTATAACTAATTCTTAAGAATGTCGTCGCTCTGTCAGTTTTTGGTTACCGACAATATTTTTTCTCGTTCATCTCAAGTTTATTTAACACGGCGCTAAAAGCATAATTTTCTTTCTGAAAAAAGTTTCTCAAAAATTTAATAGGTTCTTGCATTTCCTCATACAAGTATTATCAGTATTTTAGGAGTATTTCCGATAAGTTGTTTAAATCGACGCATAATATTATTATTATTATTTTTTTGTTTTCTTTATGATGATGCCTTCCCCGCAAAGCCAATTTTAGGCTTGTCTGCGGGTAGGGGAAAACCCCAAGACGGATCACAACATCCATGCCCGAAGCGGGATTCGAACCCGCGACCTTTGGATTAGAAGGCAGGCACACTATCTACCAGTCTAACATTGGTACTTGGAGAAAGTTGCTTCCCTGAAAACACTGGCATCTGAACAGCAATATAGCATTTTTACGCGATCATTTTCTGCTTATTTAATTGATGAGCATAATTGAATTGTCATTCCCGAAAATTCGTCCGTCTCACGTTTACCGACAACAAATACTATATTTTTGCCCACGCGTAGGTCATCGCAAATTTTGACATCGAAACATCAATGATAATGGTAAAGAGATCTTGGTTATTAATCAGGTATGTTTTTCTCTATTCGATGAATCCGGATATGAAAAAAACGGTATTTTGTATTTATATAAAAAAGTGGCAGTCGTAAATACGTCATGGGAAGGTTTTTCGAGAAAAATTCAATTTACTTTTACGGATAACAGGAATTTAATCCTTTCTGAATCGGCCAAAAATCCCGTTTGAATCCGAAGAATGCCGAATTTTCAATCCTTCAACATTGATGAATTTGATTATATCTCAGCGGATTTCTATGCTTCTGAATAAACTCTCAAAGGAAATTTATGTAACCAAAAACTTGCGGATTTCAAATATTCTAAATAAATAAAAATCTTTTATATAAGCATTGTATAATTACGTCGAGTAATTTTATTTGTCATTTGTTTATCGAAAACATTTATTGTTCAAATCATTACAGAAGCCTTAATTGTTTGGAATATTTTAAGGAAATCAAACAAATTACAATGAAAAATTCTACTGTATTTAAGAAAAGTTGTTACAACGTCATCGTCCGATGATGACGTTCCTTTGAAACCTAGGTCGTGTTTTTTTTCTTAAAATTTATTGATTTAAAGATACTTTTATCCATTCGCCATTACTTCCAATATTAAAGCTTTGGAATAACCGTTTTGGAGGGTGAATTAAACAGGTGAAAATATTAAAATTCACGAGATTAACCATTGCAGAGTAGCATACGTAATTTTTTGTTGCTATGGAGTTATCAAGAAAACATCAACCATTTTCAACGTATTTCGAAGTCACCCTCCTGAGATTGCGGGTGATTTTTATCAATTAGCGTTTCGTGAGCACTAATTTGTATCGTTGGCACGGTATTTATTTGCATGCAACCAAAGTATGAAATAGATAAGCCACTTATTAGGGACGCATTAATGCATCCCATCTCCTACCATTTACTAATCTGGCGATGTGTAGTATAATAATATGCACGTGCGCGAATAAAGATCTTCAATCTTTCTGAATTCAGCTCCATGCAACAGTGCCAGGAAACAACCTCCTCATCCGAAATCGATTTGCATATAAAGAGCTTCGTGGCAATCTCGTAGAACTGACGCTTTTTCTCTCTTCCTCTTTTTCTCTCTATCTCTGCCAGGTTATCTCCTTCCAAATCCTTTTTTATTATAATCCCACCGCCAGCTTTTTCCACCATAAGAATTATTGGAGCTCGTCTTATTATTATTTCTAAATTGCCGTGACGTTGCCAAGTGTGCTTCCTCTGCTCTTCGCCATTTTTCCCTCCACGTGACTCAGCTGTCCGTGAAATCGTGACGTCACTGGACACGAATGCGCGTGAGTTTAAAGGGGTAGGTGTGGGAGGATTGAGGGAAGAGATTAAAGGGAGTTGATAGAGGAATGGGGGCCGGGGGGTGAGGGGGTTTTTGAGGGTAGGATAGACGGAAAAGAGACATGCTAAGTTACACTTGAAACCTTTAAAGGAATTATGCTGGAATCGCAAATCAGACAATCCCCTTTATATTAAGGAGCGATGGTAACTAGGGATATATGTTGAGGCAATAAGAGAAGGCGTAAAAATCTACCAAGGAACAGTTCGTTTTAAGAAATAATTGATGCTCACTGCGCTGTTATAATTTTTCGATAGTCGAAGAACAGATTATTTTAGTTTTCAAAGGAGTTAAAGAAACATCCTCTGAAAATGTATGAACATTCGTGTTGATATTAACTAAATGTTGTGCTTATTTCTCGTATTCCCAAAAACGTAAGATTTATTTTCACTATTCTGGCAAAACTTAGAGTGATAATAGGAATGCTTGTTATATTGTTCAGTATACTCATATTTTGGAGATTCAGTATTACATACTGAAAATACAACATTCGCAAAATTAAACAGCGGCGAAATTTCTCCAATGCTACAAAAGTGGGAAATTCAACCATAATCCAAAATTACGTTCTTTTCGTTCATTCCACATGTTGAATGTCATTTTATCTTGTAGAATCCTTGAGTATACTAAGATATGTATTCGTATTTTCTCATGTTCGAAAAGTTAAGTCTATATAGTGTACAATGTTAAAAAATCTTCAAATTCCCACCGACCGTACCGAGTATGAGTAAAGAGTTCGACGGTTATAACATTATGCCACCTTGATGATACCTCCGACCTTTATTTATAATTAGCGCGTGTGATTAAAGGGTGGAAAGCGACAAAAACCATGTAGGATTAATGGTGCATTCCAGACCTCTGATGGGATTGCGCAACTTTCAGATTGCACTTCCCGCTCGGCTGTTTGAGAGTTAATTATAAACTAGATAAGGGCTTATCTCCTTGGTCGTGCATCACTCCTCCTCAATCGACTGCTTAAAGAACGCTCACTCCGTTATTGCGCATCTTCAATTTCTCGCTCGCCGTAGTAACTGGTCTCCAACCGGTTCTCCTCGCTGTTCCTGCCTCATTTCTCTTCTTCTCTTCCCATACCGCGCCTTCTTATCCCCCTTTTCGGCCTCCTCTTCTTCTTTTCCCCTTTCACCTTCTTAACTCGTGTCAATTCTCCCTTTCCTCTTTCCTCCCTCCTCCCCCACATCCTCTCCGAAAATCCAAAACCAAAACTTCTCCGTCAATTTCCTCGTTACTTACCCTCCCACTTCTGTTTAGTAAGTGCATTATAATATTTGGGGTCATATCCTCTGCGAACGCAATTGAGGACTTTCTCTTAAAATATAAGTAAATTTATGATAAAGTACTTCTTAAATAAACCTTAGCTATACGTTCACCTGGAAACAGCCATGCATGGCGAAAATTAATGTTCCCATATAATTACGACACAGCATTCCTACGCAAATAAACCATCATAATATACTAGAAAAACGGTTCAGGCCTAAAATTGTTTAGCAAAATTAAACGAATAAAACAAAAACATTAAAAAACAATCGTCTGAGGCGATTTTGTTTTCTGCTGTTTTTCAGAGGTTTGTATTGGTGGGGTGGTGAATTTTTTTTGAACTATTGAAAAGGACATGCTTATTCATGCTGTATTTTATAATTTACAGTATTATTGTATAAAAACATACTAAATTAATTTATTAGTCGTGAATTATTAATTGCATGAAGAATAACATTAATGAAAAGGTGATAAAATTTACACTTATTGTTAATTGGAACCCCCTAGTTGAACGCAAGTCTAGGCAAACTAAGTCGTTTTTACGTTGAAAATATGAAACATCTACTCATTTATACAAAATATAGAAATAATTAAAAATGTTATCCTTTGCTATAATTTAAATTTTGCCATCTGCTCTTCGCAAATTACCAACAAGTGAAACGATGCACAAACTAGCAAATTAACGCTAAAGACTTTATACTACCATACTTTCAAAATCACATTTAAGCATGATATAACGCGGTCACGAATAATTTGTCCGATCTCTGATCACCCTGCTCAGAATTTTGAGTACATTTGTTTCGGCACGAATTCATCGCTAGTTTCGCGATCTATCATAATCTCCTTACTTCCCATTTCATCGTTCCAAACGCATCACGCTTGCAATAAATGAGTTGTTCAATTCGCCACCTCTCCCTTATTCGTGATTTTTTGTTGAATTATTTAATATCAGAGATAAAAATGTGTTTAGTAGATATGCGATAGTTTTCTATGAGCGTACTTCCGTAATGATTTAACTTTATGAAAAAATCATCACTTTTACAAATAAGTGGATGTAAATAAATGTATGCAAGTATTTATTGGTAAATGAAGTTTTAATTTACCTTAAATATAGGTGATATGCTTTAAATATTATGCTAAGCAATTTTGCGTTTACTTTGATTTGTGTGTTAATTGGATTGTATATTAAAACCGTTCTACATTTAAACGAAAGTTTCTTTGTAATAGATTTCGCATTTTTTATTCTCTCACTTTGCCAAATTTGAAATTTATTTCAAATAAATATTATCATATGTTATACAAAATGTTAGTTTTTGTTCTGTTTTTAGAAAATTTACTAATATTTAAAAAATATGTTTGCGAGTTTTCATGTAAAGATTATGTATTTATGTTGATCAAATAATCGATCAAAACACATCACGAGTACAGAAATAAGTACAACAAAAGATTGAATCATCTTATTAGTTCTGCGGAGACAAATAAAATCTCCTATTAAAAAAATTAACTTGTACCAAGCAGCGCTTGAATAACTTAAGTAATCTCGTTTCCGTACAGGTAATTGGAAATATGAAATTTCACTTGTTTCGAGATACATATAGTGATTTTTGAAGAATCTTTATTACCGAAGAGCATCATCTCCCTTTGGCGTCAATGGCAGGACGCAGAAAACGCAAAAAAACTAAATACCGTGTTGACGACTTATCTTTCAAAAAACAGCCGAATAATAGGTCTAGCACGAGGCATTCTCTTCCAAAAGTAAAATGGGGCGTGGCCCTCGTCTCCTCCCACCTCCTATCCTCTTTTAAAATGCATCCTTACAATGGCTCTCTCACCAACGGCCGCTCTACTTTCCCCATCATCCCCTAATCCTACTCTTACCTCCTCTCTATTTCCTACCCCCCGCAGACCCCCTTCTTCCCCCATGTGTTCCATGGCCACAGATTACCTCGGCTGGATGGCGGGAGGCCTCTATCTCTCTCTCTCTCTCAACGAAAGTCATGGAGCAAACAGCGGTGCGAGGGTTAGACGTATAGAGATTAGAATGGAGCTGGAAGGGGAAAGATTCAGTGCGAAGGGTAGAGAATGGGGTTTGAAAGGGGAGGAATAGTTGAGGATGGGAGGGAGGTGTTACGGAGATGTTTGAGGAAATTGAAGAGAGGGAATGGGAGGGAAGAGATTGAGGGATGAAATAAGTATATGGAGATATACGTAGATATGGAGGAAATGAAAGGAAGAAGAGAAAAAGGAGAGATAGAGGAAGTATTGGATAGGAGTAGAGATCAGGGTAGAGCAGGGTTGGGCGAGATTTTTAACAGTTGTCATTGCTTCTGTGGTTCGCATTTGAGTTCACATAGGAAATTCCTTGAGATCGTGGGATCCCATAATTAATTTTTAAATGTTATGATTCCACTACAAAATATTTTAAAGTTTTTCTCGGGCATAATTTTTGTTTAAAAATATGAAATAATCCGTATTAAATTATCCATTCGCTTTCATGTGGCTTCGCAGACTTCATCTGTCCCGCGGGCCGTAGTTTGCTCACCCACGGGGTAGAGGAAGGTAAAGAAAGGATGTTGTAGAATGGATTGTCAGTGGTAGCGAGAGAAATGGAGAGGAAGGGAAGGTTGCATGTGGAATCGCACCTCAGAACGAAAATAATTTTAAGCGAGGAAAATTCGACCCATTCTCTTCAATCTATTGCAACTAATTCGAATAAAGACCTCCGAACAATCGTAACCTTGCGTTATGGTAGCTCTCATGCGAAAGAATAAAATTCCCTCGGAAACTCTTCTTTAACAAATGGCGTTTCATTGAAAAGACGTAAAATAGGAGTTTTAAAATACTCTCCACGACAAACGGAACATTGTAACATAACTCAATAATTCCACGAGGCATTTTTTACTAGTCAGCGATAAATTCGGATCATCCCGATTAGGAGGCGATAAGTGGAAATTGATCGCGAGTAAATTTATAATCCCCAAGAGCAGTCCTTTCCGCAGGACCTCTCCACCGCCCTCCCTCTGCCATCGACCACCGCCAAAGGGAGTCATGCGGCCACGCCGTACCGCCACCGCTCCACAATCCGATTACCCGTGCCCTGGAGTGAAAGTAAACGGCTTAACGGACTCAATGAAGTACGCTACGCTGCTTCTCTCTCTCTCTTTCCTCCCTCGCTACTATTCCCAACACCAACCCGACACCCCGAACGACGTCGCTGCCCTCCGGCCACCCCCTCCCCATCAACCCCTCCGCAAAACCACACCTCTGCTCCGATAGCCACAGAGTATCAATGGTACCCCCGACCAGGGTTTTACGCCTCCATTGTTAGGGAGTCTATTTATTTTTTCTTCTGGAGGCGATCATTCGTTTTTCATGACTGCGTGAAAGGGTTCTTGGGTAGCCGCGGGTGGAAGAGGGGGATAGTGCGAGCTGGGCGTATTCCGGACTGAGAGCGCACGATTGGGTCGTCATTTCGCTCGAACATTATAAGACGCTCCTTCCTTCCTTTCTACTCTCCCTTCCTCCGTTTCTCTCTCCATTTTTCATATCCTCTTTCCTTCCCCTTTCACTTTTTAAGCGAGTTTCATTTTCAAAAAGAAAAAAGCACATTTGATTTGTTCGTCTGTCTGCGCTCTGGACGGAATTTGATTTAATGTGCTATAGAGAAGTGAGACAGGGCTGTTGTCTATCGCCGAGCCTATTCACTATATATGCAAGAAGCGTTAGAAGGCACGGGAGATTTCAAAAACGGAGGAAGGATTATAAGAACAGTGAAGTACGCGGATGATCAAGTACTTCTAGCAAGAAAGGAAAAGGAACTCCACAAAATGATAAATAGACTAGTGATAACAGGTAGAAAATACGGTATGGAAATAAATACAGAAAAATCCAAGGTCATGCGAATATCAAGTGAAGAAGAAGAAAATTTGAAAATAATAATTGGAAGAAAGCCATTAGAACGACCTTCACACTATAAATATCTTGGAAGCATCATAATGACAGAAGCAAAATGTACCGATGAAATCAGGACTAGAATAACGAAAACAAAAGCTGCTTTCAGGAGAAACAAAATCCTGCTAACGGGGAATATAAAGGTGAATATCCGCAAGAAGTTGATAAAATTCTCTGTGTGGAGTATAGCTTTGTATGGGGCAAAAACATGGACTCTAAGGAAAAATTATATAAAATACTTGGAAATCTTCGAAATGTGGACATAGAGAAGAATACGTAAATCATATATATCATATATACGTAAAAATAAATAAAATACATAACATTAAAATCCAAAATTTACGCCAAAACTTATAAAAGAAAGAATCATTAACAAGTGACGAATTTGGAATAAGGTCATAGCAAATTTAATGCACACTTACCAATTTACACGTCTCGTTTCTACTCTCTATGGCTAGACGATAAGGTCGAGACAGCGTCTTTAGTTGCGGGAATGCGTTTCAAATATTTCCGTGTTGGAAGCTTTTCGAAGGTTTTTCTGCGAAATTCTCTTGAACATACCACACAGCTTGCTTCATACATTGTGATCTTTCCTTAATAAGTTTGTCTTTAATTAGGTACAAATTCATCATATGCTGTGATTCGATGCATGACCGCTGCTCTAAAGCCGATATTGTATCAGTGACTAATTCTATGCAACGGTCAATTGAAGGCTTGTTTGCAGCTGCATTGTCATCATCGTCACTTTCACTTTTTCATAATTCTCACGTTCGGGTTCCAAAACCATTTTAACTATATCTCCGTCAGTTAGCTGATTCACTACAGGCACTTTATTGTCGATTTCCATCCAGTTTTCAACGTCTTCTTCTTCCAGACCCTTCGCGAAAGCGTTATTCGTCGATCCCTTAGCAAATTCCATAATTTCACACCAGTCTCTTTTTGTCACTGACATTGAAACCTAGAAAATCTGGTGGTGATTCATCACATTCTTCAAACATGCTTGCTGGCCACAAATTATGCCAGGCATTTTTCAGTGTTGCGGCCGTTACACCAGTCCACGCTTTAACTAGTCCTAATCGCGTCCTTAATTTTAAATTCCTTTTCAAATTCGTCAACACCTTGGCCTCTATTGCAAGCAACAAGCAATTTCTGCATAAATTGCTGTCTGTAATAGCATTTTAGCGAGCGTAATATTCCCTGATCCATAGGTTGAATAATAGATGTACAATTTGGAGATAAATAAACCACACGCACGTTACCCAATACCAAAAGTTATGCATCAGGATGGGCAGGACACTTATCTAATGTCAGAATTATTTTACAATCATCACCTAGTCCCTTAGATTTACAATGAGCACCTGCCTCCGGTGGAAAATAATTCACAAACCAATCCAACATTAATGGAGAAGTTATCCATGCACGTTTATTAGCACGGTAGTTGACAGAAAAATTCTTTACACCCTTTAAAGCACGAGGGTGTGCACTTTTACCAATTACAGTTAGCTTTAGTTTGTGCGTACCTGCTGCATTTGCTCACGCAAGAAACGTCAGCCTCTCCTTTGACTACTTCACTCCAAATGCCATATCCTCATCGGCGGCTGCAAGTGTGCTCCGAGGAAGACATCGCCAAAATAATCCTGTCTCGTCCGCGTTATATATTTGCTCTGCAGTAAAATTTTCATCCGAAATTAACTTCCTAAACTCCTCTACAAATGTTTCGGCAGCATCCGAATCGGCACAAGTTTTTCGCCAGACACTGCTAATTTTCGTATTCCATGGCGAAGCTTGAAGCGATGAAGCCAACCTTGCGAATAATCGCAAGCTTTATTGATTTTCAAATCATCGTGGAATTTCTTTGCTTGCTGTATTATCAATAGGCCTGATACCGGTACATCTTCACTTCTTCTTTGTCGAAACCATTCAAACAATACTCTATCGACATCGTTGACCCTGGAAGTGTGTAGTGTTTTTCGGCTACTAATAGCCTTAGGAGTGTCACTGTCTGCATAAAATGTCAGTAATTCACTTTTTTGGTTCTTCAAGTCATACATAGTAGAACTGCCTACGCTATATTCTTCACAGAGCCTCTTAACTGAAGCACCTTTTTCAAGTTTTATTAATAAATCTACTTTTTGTTCAATAGAAAGAGATTTATGTTTACGCTTCATAATACTACTGGAGGGGTTTTCAGCTTTTTTTTGAAGACATTCCAATATGAACTTGAGCAATATCACACTAATGAAAAACACATGCGATTGCTACGAATCTGAACACGCGACTGTATACAAGTTATACAATGTGACTGTGGAAACTATTCCCTAACATGTACCAACATGTATTGGTCAGCTGACAATTGGACTCACTCACACATACAATGTAACTGCTGCCGACAAATTGGTTCTAGAATTCGCGAATTTTGATGCGAAGCGGTGCGTTTATCGTTTCATAGCGGATTAGGCTACCCGCGGCAAAAATTTTAAAAAGTGCACTTTTCAAAAAGTGCCGGAATTTTTATAATTCCGGATTTTTGAGTGCCGGATTTATGAGGTTCTACTGTATTGTTAAAGTTACCTAGAATAAACTAGCCTTATATTCATTTTTTGAGAAATATGAACTATACAGTATTATTGCAGACGTGTACTTAAGTAACTATACGAAATTTGATCAAAATAGTTACAGCCGTTTTTGATAAAATCAAATTGTTAAAAATGCGTAGAATAAACTTCCCTTAATTATTGAACAATGTCAACCATTTCTTCATAGCTTCTACTCTGTATGATAACATGCCTAAGTATGGGATTTAATTCATTTTCGCTCCACCGTTTAGGCTCTAGAGCCAATAACAGACAGACAGGATGACAGCCGGACAGACAGACGGCATTGCGAAAACCACTTTTCCGGACTCAGGTACACCTAAAACGTATATTTCCATCAAAATCTCGAGGTCGAATTTTTCGCGATAACAATACTTTCTCAATACATATATATGTACTTCGTATATGAGAAAGTAAAAAGAGAAAAAGGTACGAAAAGGTTTCAGCTGATTGATGACTTGAAAGGAAAAGAGCTTTCAAGACATGAAGAATACTGCGGAAAATAGGAGTATTTGGAGAACCTAGTTTTACCATGAATAACCACGGACCTGTCAACGGACGGACTACCTATTATGATGATGATGATGATAGGATGTATGTACATATATCGAATTAAATACGAGAATGATATTCCCTGGTCAAACCATCTTACCAGGCCTGCCAATTCACTGAGAAAAATAAATTGTTTGTTAAACTCGTGAATATTCAACCGCAGGAAAATACTTCTGAAGCTGAAGATCACAACGAAAGAAAAATTTCTTTTTGAGAGGCATTGCTTTTGATAAAATCGACATTAAAGTTTCTATCAGCAACGCACATTTTAACGTTACATTTCTCTCGCACTTTCTTCTTTCTCCCTTCCACTTCCTCCTTTTCTTTCTCTCTCTCTCTTCCCTTCCTCTTTCTCCCACCCTTTTACTTCCTAACACTTGTCCTATACTTTTTCTTTCTCTGTATCTTTATCGCTTCTTATCTTTTAATCTTTCTATATTATTATGCTTTACCCTTTTTCTCCATCTTTCTTCTCTTTTTGCTTCTTTTTATTTATCCTCATTTCTCTCTTGTTATCCTATTTTAGATTGCGATTTATCTTTTTATATGATTGTTTTGAGCGCCATTAGACAAGATTCATATTTAATAAACATATACTTATAATTTAATCTAATGACGTATTTTTTCTATCGCATTACCTTTATTTCTTATACATTTTATTTTCCCAGTCACCCTCCTTTGCTCCACTTTCAGACTTTCTCCCTGACAAGCGTGTATTTAAGTTTATCTGGCTGTCGATGGGAAAGACTCCATTGGGACTAACGCGAGAAGGGAACTTCAAAACGGCCAGTCATTCTTTGGATTCTGAGTGAAGTGGGCCGATCAATTAATAAATTAAATAGCCGACTTTTAAAACTGAGAAATGATAGGAAAGTGATGGCAGTGTTTTAAAAGGAAAGGGGATTAAATTTCCAGTCGCTAATTTCTTATAAAATTGTGGATGATTTAAAGTTTTATTGGAGAAGCATATTTCGTGGTATATCGCTGACGGCGAATATATTTTAGTCACATTCCTTCTGCAGTATACCAAATTGATTGATATCTACACTCTTCACATGCTTCATTTAGCTAATTGTTATGCATAGAAATCCAAAAAGAGAACAATTAACGAAACCGATCTTCTGTTAGGTGGGACTAACATTTAGGTAGCACTTTATAAAATTAAACTCTTTGACTTCGAACATAGAATCTAATGACAATAATGTATTTGTAATCACAGATATGTAAAAATGAACATTTTATTAATATGAAACTTTTGATTCGAGTTGTCTCAGTAGTGTAATTAAGGGTTAACCATGTACTGAGGTGTTCATTAAAATTTGAATTAGGTTATATTTCGATCATCGTTCAAACGAGATTGTAGTTGTTTGTATTCGAGGGCAAACGTAAATCAAAAGCCAGAGAAAGAGAGATTCTAGGAAATGAAAGGACATGGAAAGATGCAGTCAGCGGGAGAAGTGACAGGAAGAAGAAGGAGCGAGAGAATGGAGTTGTCAGAAAAAGGAAGAAAGCGGTGTATGACTCCGGGAGAGGAAGATGGCAGACATAAGGAAGACGGAGAGAGAGGGGGAGAGAGAGAGAGGAAGGAAGGAGGGAGAAGAAGATTGTGTAGGAGTAGTGAGAAGGAAAGGAGAACTGCTGGAGGAAAGGTCGAGAAAAGAAAGGTCGAGAATAATTATTAGTAGGGAAGAGAGAGAGAGAGAAAGGAGGAGGGATATGGGAGAATGGCAAACAAATAAGAAGAGGGAGAAGGTGAAGAGAGCAGAAGAGTAGGAAGGAAGAGAGAAAGGGATGCTGCTTGATACGTAAAGGGAGTTAGAAGAGAGAGAGAGAGAGAGAGAGAGAGAGAGAGAGAGAGAGAGAGAGAGAGAGAGAGAGAGAGAGAGAGAGAGAGAGAGAGAGAGAGAGAGAGAGAGAGAGAGAGATAGACTCCTTTCTCTCGGCGCCTCGCCTTCCTCAAGAGCATTCCACAATCTTCCCTCCCTTTCCGCTTTTTGCCATCTCCCCATTGTGATGCAAATTCTCGAATTAGGCGGAATTAAAGCGGAATTCCCGAAATCCCTTTCGTCCCCATCCTCCTCACCCTTCGAAGCATCCCTCTCAGAGAAACACCCTCTTAATCCCACCTCGTCTTCCTCCCTCTAACTCCTCCTCAAACTGCTCCTCTCTCTCTCTCATATTAAGACATCCATCCTCCTTCGTCGTGGTTTCTAATCCTTCTTTCTCTCACCCTCTCCTCTCATTCTCCCTCTCTACTCATCCACTTAACTCTGCTTGATACCTTTCAATCTCCCCCATTCCTTTCTCTTCTGTTCCCCTTGTGTTATATCCAGAGGAAGCGTTTAAGCCCTCGACGAATGTCTCGGAAAACTGAGTCGCTCGAATTTCTAGTCCAAGGTTTATTCTATACACCCTACCGCGTGTCTTTTCACGAAATTTATGTCCCGTAGATATGATATTTTTGCGTTAGCGAGTAAGAATATTCGTTAATAATTCGTTTTGAGACCGGATTGTAAAAGTTCGAGGTAACAGCAAAACAGCTTATCGTGGTCCCATCTTGTCTTAGCGTACACCTACGTCTAAATTCACCAAAGTGGTGTGTGACACCTGCAGTAAGTAGATTTCATTCGCAACATTTATTGGTGTGCCTTCTTTTTAGAACTTCATTTCGCTTCCTCTCAGTGATTTACGTTTTATGGTCGACTCACGCGGGAAAATAGAATCTTTTATATATTTCATTAAATTAGCTTTGCTATATTCATAGGTTTTCATACTCTATTGGAATTTGTTAATGTGTTTATGGATTCAAAAACTTGCGGTAAATTTAAAAAACGTTCTAATTAGAGTAAGAAAAATGGAATTCTGCTTCTATCAAAGCAACCACCAAAATGCTTGAGAGCGATATTCCTCAATCATTTAATGTTACATGAATTTCAGCGCTTTTAACTGTCAAAAAAATCAAGCGATAGTTCTTTGGTTTTTCTGGTTGGAAATATAACAGATTTGTTTGAATTTGAGTTTGGGATACATAAATAAATTTATAATAAATTGCGCCTAAATGTATTTCTTCAGTCAGGATAAACCTCAAGTATAAAAACGGACGATTTGATCATTGCAAAAGGTTATTCGAATATAATGAGGGAATTTAAGAGTGGAAACTGAGGATGTCTACCGAATAATTTATTACAACGTATGATTAACCTTTTAGAAAAATATCGTAGTGTTGGTAAAATTAGTTTTTACTGTAAAGTTCTATTACAAATACTAATAATATCATATTTATATATGCTGACTTATTCTCTTCTGGATTTACAGTGCTATTTAGGCACTTTGAAAAGACTACTGCAAATTATTTTTTTTGTAAAAGATTGTTTTACAAAACAATGAGTTTTATAAGAAAATAAAATCCGCATAAAGATTTATTAACACCATAAAGCTGGTCAAATTAATGAAGAATAATGAAATGGAAGTTTTCCTGCATCATCGTCGTATTATTCGCAATCACGACGCAGTGTGAGTCGCAATCCATCGCTTCATCTTCGCCATCCTCTTCCTCCCTCCCCTCCTATTCCCCTTCTCGACCGAAAATCACCTGCATCCCCCCCTCCCTCTCTCTCCTCCCTTCCTCTCCTCTCCTCCCACTCCAATCATCCCCTTCCACATTCCCTCCAACCGTCCCCCGGCGATGACTCCCTACAATTCAATCTCGCACTCCACTCTCCGTATCTGTCTCTCTCTCTCTCGCCCTCTTCAGCGGCCGAGATTAGCTGGTGGGGTCGCGTAAGGGTAGGGAGGAGGGGGGGAGGGAGGGTGGACGGTGATTGGCTGGGACCTACCATGATGCCCCTCAAGGGGTGAGTAGGGCCAGAGGGATGACCTCTGGGAGAGGTACGCGAGAATGGGAGGTTGGGAAGAGGGGTTTCCGGAGACGCCAGCCACTTTCGCGTCCTCTTTTCTTCCTTTTCTGCTCCTCGGGGGAAGGAGGAGGAATATCCGATATTCAAGGGAATAAGGCCTCTCTCATCCTACGGCGAAAATTTTGGGATTTTCCGTTTAATTCGGATGTTATCGGTGGTGTGCATACCGACACAAATCAATGAGCGTCCGTGTGGCGTTATAGCTCACCTTGAGCACTTCGTAACATAACCGCAAAGAAACCCCGTTAATACTCCCGGAAATACTCTCTCTGTAAGGGATAATCTTGATATACGAATGGAGAAAAGCGACTAGAAAATAAAGGCGCGATGAAATTATTCAAAATGATATCAAAGTATAATTTTTAATTTTACCGCCGAATGGGTAATCTGTCAGGAAATAATTTGAAAATTCGATTAAAAAAACCATTCATAAATTTAAGACTTTAGTAGTAGTCCTTTTCGCGGAATATATCCATTACGTCACAGCAGAAAAACATTCCTTTAAAGAATTTCTGAAACACTGCATGCAATCACCTCTTGCGTAACAATTACTTTTTATTGATTTTTCTTATAATAGCTTGTACAGTATTCTTTAAACCTTCTGCCGCATCTTCATAATCATCGTAATAACTACATGAATGTGGTAAATAAATCTCATTGTAGCTTATCAGTCATTCATGAAAAACATATAATAATTTATTTTTGATAAAAATATGCATTTATGAAATGATCCAAGTTTAGCTATGTGTATATCGCAAGACCTCATAAAATTTGTTTATATACCCCTTAGTTGATCAGGGCACTAGCAGCCAACCATTAATTAATGTCGAATTTTACTGTCTCTTCTCCCGATAAACATCCTCATCATTGTATCTCGCGGGAATGGAAGGATAGCTCGCCACTCCTACTCACCTCCAACGCGAACCAACCTAAGCCATCATTTTTCTGGTCTCGAGGAAAGATCGGGCACCGCCGCCAACTCAATCCAAATCTTATCTCCCTTGCTTTTGCACTTCCTAGTTTTCTCTTTTATGTCACACACACGACTTTGAAATAGAATTTTGGAATTAAAAATTGCATAGTTAATTTACTCTGCAAATAATAATCTGAATTATTTGCAAGAAATTTGACAATGTAAAATACGTATAAATTCTATAATTTTTACAACATTTCATGTGCAAGAGTATTTTTTCACAAAGGTTCCTGTTTTTTTCATTTTATGTTCATTTTTTCCCCTTTTCTTCACAAAATATGAACGTTTGATAGTATTTGTGCAGAGATTGATCGCGGAGTCTAAAATCAACACGCGCACAGCAAATTTCTTTATTTATTTTCCGTTTTCCAAGATATTTTATTTGTTCGGATTGATTTCTCAATGCTGTTTTATGACATTTGAAGAATATTAATTTTTAATTCTTAAAGGTTGTCAATGAAATCATCCTGCCTCATTAAACCTTAATGGAGGCAATTATTCTTCATGATTTATTTGTGCTCAGTTACCTTTACTTACCTGTCGTGTTTTCTTTCTTTTTCTACGGCGTTGATGAGGTTCTCTGTAACATATGAATAAATTTATCGCATTCCAATGTCATTAAGCCAATCATAAGAAATAACTGCCATGTTTTTTCTCGCTACATAAGAATCTGTATTAACAATAGATACAGTTTTAAACTCAGCGTTTTAGAATCATAGAATTGGGATGTCACCTAGCATCCCTTTCGTTCGGTATAATTCGAAATTTTTAATTCGAAATACCACATTTCGAATTACCCTTTTTCACGGATTTTTTTCGTGGGAGGTAGGCTAAATACATCGCTCTTTACTTTCTATTTATGAAGCTTGTATATCCTTAGGGCAAAAGCAATGCGTTACGTATAGCACTGTGTCCTTCGGAAGAGACGTCATACCTTTCGGAACTCTTTCTGAATGTCGAAAATGAGCGCTAATAAGTTGTTTACCTACGACAATCCGTGTTTATGTTTGCGTGTCTGCATTAGGGTGTTAGCGCCCTACTGGAGAATCACCCTCATAAAGAACAAACTCTAGTAATATTAACAAAAATGTTTTATCAATCTAGAATGACTTTTCAACACGCACTAAATCGACGATGAAGATAAATCCGACAGCCTCAAAACTGTCTGAAATTCAATTATAAGACGATTTCAGTATTTCATTTTAGAAATAAACTTATTAATAATCAGTTAAATAGCATTAATATCTCTGATTGAGGGCTTAATTTAGATTATATAATCTTTTTCGTCCATAAAATATCCTTAATTAAATAAAATCCCCACAAAATTATGATTTAGGTAATGATATTTTTTCAAGCGCTATGAAATCCATTGGACTCTCTCATTTAATTTACTTTGGAACTGAGGACCGTGAATTCGAATTTTCGGGTCGGAAATTTTAGGAAAAAAACTGTATCATTTGCGAGAATCCCCCGCTGGCTTTTACGGATCTCTAGGGTTCCGCGGTATCAATTTCGTGAGCCACTGGCCGTGGATAATGCGTAAAACTACCCTCCGAACTCCACAAAAAATCTCTATAACCATAATTTACCGTACGTTCACCTAACATTTCTTTCAGAAAAAACCTCTGACTTACTTTAATTACTACTGTGAAGAATACTTCACGATACGCGGAAGAAATTTGTCGTTTGAATTGAAAAATTGGATTGCTTAAAGCGCCGGACCCACAATTCGTGGAACTTCGTATCGAATACTTGATCCCCTTCAATGGCGTGGCCTTGAAACGTGTTGTCTTAATTAATGAGTAATTTTATGTTTGAATAGTTAATAGGAAGTAACTGTAAAATGTACGCTTTTACTGTAATTCGCGGGTTTAGACGGTGAAATAAGAGTTAAATGATAGATGAGGTATTCTGTGTCATTTTGGAGGTAAATAGAGAGGAGAGAGACATAATTAAAATGGCTTTAGTGAATAACATTAAGTGATTTAGTTTTGCAGTCGAGTAAGATTATATATTAGTCTGTTTGCGCAAGTTAATGGGTTGGAAGTTGATAAGCTAGAGATTATATTGGAACGACAAATGCTTGAAAAGTTATTTATTATAAACGAAGGAAATTTTTTATTGGAGAAGACGGATATAGAGGCTCCTAAGCAAGAGAAGACGATAAACATTCTTTCCGCTTCGCTGAGCCATTCAAACAAAAGAATCAGCTTCGGCGTGGTTGCGAAAGGGGAGGAAGAATGATAGCGCCGCAGGGAAATGGGAGGGAAGGGATGGTGTTGCCAACTACGAAATTGAAATCTTTACTAATGGCTCCCAAAATAGAAAGTATGTGTAAAAATTTGAGGTAGTGATTGTTTGTGTCAGTACTAAAATTTAAACCCGTAAATAATACGATTTTGCTGTTTTGCTTGGGAAACATGGACAGAAATTCTTCTTAGTCTTTATATTAGTGAACTGAAAAAAATTTTGACTGAGTCCTCTAGTAAAAGAAATTTATGAATAAGGAGAATTTCTTTCCGTATTTATAACTTAGCCCTATTTTACACTTTTAATTTAAAAAATGTATTGTTGTTAATTTTCCAATGGATAATTTCCTAAAGCGATTGAATTATGTGGTGCATCGACAAAGTTTTGAGTGCAAGAGATAGTTATGAATTTGAATGAGGTTTTGACGCCATTGAAAATTTTACTAAATTCAAACGTCATCGAACAATGCAAGGAAAAGGATGAACTTCTTGACGAATCGAATTAAATATAAGGTAAGAAACTATAATTTGATAGGGATATTCATAACTTCACAAAACCTCATTTTATTACATGCTGACTTTACTTTTATAACGGCTTTTAGATTTTTAAAAAAAGCAGCGTGAAAGAGTTTTGAATTGCGAAATGATATAGAAGATGAAAATAATCATAAAATAATTTTTAATGTCAGTAGGATAATAATGAAGGATAAATAAGCTCGTTTAAATAAGAAATGTTTACAGTATTAAAGAAATATATAACTCATTTAAATATATATTTTCCCAGGTCTGCTTACGTGTTTAAGTGTTTGTTGGCGTCAACGGCGGCATATGATCCAAGGGCATATTGGTAAGTCCCATTTTTCAGTCTTACTTTCATGACTTACGTCACTCACCCCTTTTGAATTTTAGGATGTTCAAGGTCTACAATAACGTCATGCGTTCGATTCCAAAAATATTTAATTTCACCATTTGAATGACAAAGGGATGGAAGTCATATTTTTTATTAGTATTTGGAAATTGTTGATGACCATTGTATAATACAGATTTCAGACTTGAACCAGATATCACCTAAAGAAATAAAAATTCGTTTTTTATTTCTCATATACGAAGTACTATGTTGAGAAAGTATTGTTATCGCGAAAAATTCGACCTCGAGATTTTGATGGAAATATATGTTTTAGGTGTACCTGAGTCCGAAAAAGTGGTTTTCGCAATGCCGTCTCTCTGTCCGTCTGTCATCCTGTCTCTCTGTTATTGGCTCTAAAAGCCTAAACGGTGGAGCGAAAATGAATTAAATCCCGTACTTGGGGATTTTATCATACAGAGTAGAAGCTATGAAGAAATGGTTGACATTGCTCAATAATTAAGGGAAGTTTATTCTACTAATTTTTAACAACAATTTGATTTTATCAAAAACGGCTATAACTGTTTTGATCAAATTCCGTATAGTTACTTAAGTACGCGTCTGCAATAATACTGTGTAGTTCATATTTCTCAAAAAATGAATATAAGGCTAGTTTATTCTAGGTAACTTTAACAATAATTTGATTTTCTCAAAAATGGCTCAAACGATTTTGATAAAATTTTGTACTGTTACTTGTGTATACGTCTGCAATAATACTACATACTTCATATTTCTAAGAAAATGAACATAAGGCTAGTTATTCTTGGGCAACTTTAACAAAAATTGGATTTCTAAAAAAAGGCTCATACGATTTTCATCAAATTTCTTATAGTCATTTAAGTTGAGGTTTAATAATAAATGTACTTAGTTCATATTTTTCTAAAGATAACTAAACGATGCATTAGTATATGAGAAGGTTTGTTGTACCGATTTTTTTACCGTCGATTTCCAAATACCTGTAGAATCGGCATAGAAATTTACTTTGGAGGTGGTAGTCGTTGATTTATTGGTTCTTTAAAATGTGTGTAATACGCCGAGATCTATCTCTTGCACCTTTTAGACATGCCTTCGTCTATTATAAGATCGTGAATTCGATTTATTTTCTTAATTTTATTAAAACTGGGATGGATATAATATATGAATTATCTACATTTTACAATTACGTAGAAGCAAAACACGAACGCGAGATTTAGGCGGTTTTTATTTTCCTCGTGTATTACCCATTCGTCCTTTGTTTTTCTAATATCATTGTGTATGTAGGAATTTGTATATACATATCATGCAGAGATAGGGTTACCAGACGTCCGGCAAAAGGAGGACATGTCCTCCATCCTGTCTCTCCATCCTCCGTCCTCCCGGCATTGTAAACTTTAGGATTTTGTCCGGCTTTTTTCTAGGAAATGTGAGTTTAAGGCTCCATTGACCTGTAGACCAATCAATTCCGATGTGTGGTAGAATCCTATCCAAACCCTTGCAAAGGCTGTGCTCATAAACCCTCCTGCATGTGTTGTCTAAAGAGACAAGGGTGAGAATGGCACTTTTATGACTCCCTTCCTTTCCCTCTTAAAATTTCTATGCAAGGGTCACCGCTCTGTGGGGGTCAAGCACTCAATAATTTGTCACTAATTTTCTTCAAACAACTCTTTTGCTGGTGGTCATGGTGTGCAGTGGCAAAGTGACATTGCGGAATGACCAGATGTACATGGTCAAATTCCAAGAAAAGAAACTGAAGACTTTCATGTGTTCATCTCAGTTCTAAGTTATCTGTTGCAGTGAATAGACCAGTTTCTTTTTCGCTCCGATTCTTAGTAGAAAAGAGTAAAGGCAGATCTTCAACCTTAATTATTTTGGTATGTACAATATGGTCTTATTATGCAGATAACCGAAACTTCGATTAGGTACTATATATATATATTTATTAAATTATAATTAATTAATAAAACTAATGATTTACTTTATTTGTGGCTAGTGGTTGCTATAGAATACTCAAGGAACTCCATCCCATTAAAATGGCATCACCTAAAAGGAAGTGCAAATTCTCCAGTAATCTGAAGGCGAAGTATCCTTGTTTCGACATCGGGAGGAATGAATATGAGACGTAATGTAAAATTTGTGATTGTTACATATCCGTTGCAAATAAGGGATCTTATGATTTAGAGCATCATATACAAAGTGAAAAACAGAATTTCGTCTTCATGCGAAGGAATTTCAGAATTTCGGAGGCATTAATAGAAATAAGGGTAATAATGTGCTCTTTCACTTAAGGGAGGCTCTAAATAGAGAAATTGTAGGTATTGGGTGTACAGCTCATATTCTCCACAACTGCATGCAGCATGGAGCAGACGTGTTAAGTGTTGATGTGGAGTCCCTTATTTTGAAGATCTTCAATTATTTTTCAATATATACTGTTCGAAGAGAGGCTCTGAAAGACATTTGCGAGTACATAGAAATTGAGTATCACAACTTGTTATCTTCAACTAAGACCAGATGGCTAAGTTTAGCACCAGCTGTAGAAAGACTTTTTAAGTTGTTCCCTGCTTTAAAGCAATATTTTCTTTCCCTCACTCATCAACACTGATCAAAATTTTTTTTGAAAGTGAAATGTCCGAATTATACCTGTGGTTCTTACTCTCGCTAATATCTATTTTCAAGAACAAAATTGAGGCAGTTGAAAGAGAAAAGAATTCTGTTTTAGAAATTGTGAACTTCCCTAAAACTGTGGTAAATTCATTGAAATTACGACTTAGGGAAAATATTATCTCATTATCAGTTAGACAGCTCATGGAAAAACTACAAGCAAAGGGGATGGGTAAAGAATGCCAGAGTTTTCTTGAGGAGACGCAGCTTGTGTATCAAGAATGCACTGATTATTTAGAGAAATGGATAAATTTTCTTTTAATAAATATATATGGAAACTATCTTAAGGAGCAAATAACCAAAATAATATCCAAAAATATATATAAATAATTATACACACTCATTCCAAAAAACCCCGTTAATTATTCCCTAATATTTTTTGTCCGGCTTTTTTCTTTTGTGTCCTCCTTTTTTGCCTTTATTGTCCTCCCTTCTACCCTTCAGTGTCTGGTAACCCTATGCAGAGAGAGTATCTAAATTTTGAGGTAGACAGTGAGATGGGAGGGGGGGGGGAGGGGGGAGAATGGGAGGAAAACAGGTAGGATGCGAGAGAGAGAGGGTGACGGAGAAGTATCTCAATTTTAATTTAATATTTCATTGATGTATATTCCCTATTTTTGAGTGAAAATTACACTTATTAGAAAATATCGTCCGTGCTTTTAGGTCCTGGCGCATATTTGTATTCCTTTGCTCTTATTTTTTACGGTTTCCATTTCACGAGTAATGGCAATCTTATTCCTGACCACCGTGTGTTTTTCCGTCATTACGCGTATCCTCTGATTTAATCTAGAGTTGTTCAACAACGTTACTCTCCCTTAAAGTTTCTTCCGGAAATCGTTTTCTTGTATTTTCGATGATTATTAACATCTACACGCCAGCAATCCCTCTTGAACGGATCCAAACGTCATTATGATTCCGGAAAGTTCATTATGGACGAAACAAGTGTTCCCCGGGTTGTCATTTTGAAAAGTCAGGTCTCATCCTGGAAGAATATCTTGTGATTATGCCTCGCCACGCCAATGGATTAGATTTGGAGAGGGAAGGAGGGCCGGGGGAAGAGGGAGGAAGAAAGGGGGGAAGGTGAAATTGTGAGGAGGGGGTGGATAGTGACGAAGTTTTGTTTCTTTCACTTAGAACTTCGAAAGAGAAATAAATGCATTCCCTCCCTCCCTCTCTCTGTTCCCGCCACATCTGTCTTCCGCGGATGCCTCTTTTATAATCCTTTCCCGGCATCTCCTCGCCTCCCTCTCTTACGCACTCTCCCCCTCCTCTCCTTTCTCCCTCTCACTCGTTCCCTCGAATTCCCTCCTCGCCCGCCTTCCCTCCTCTTACCTCCCCGCCCTCCATTCCTTTCATAGCCTTTGAAAAACTAGTGGTCATGAATTAAGACCATTAAGATTAACGTAGTATAGGGTGAAGGAAATTATACGGAAACTAACGGTTCAATCGCAGGAAATAGTCTTACTCTCGCATATAACTCGCATTGTATTGGCTATTAAACACAAGAGTCCACGGCTTCTTCTGTGTTTAGATCTGAACGGAATTTCGAATTCGCCGCGCAATACAACGCGCGTCCGAGTGGTCTTGGAAATAAATGTCACCTACTGTTACTCAGATTAGTCGACAACCTCAATGGAAATTATTGTGGAATATTTCTACGGGTTATGTATCGGTAATCGTCACTTGGTGGCGGTTTCTACAGTATGACCCGTTTAAAAGAGGTCTGCTGTGAAATTCAATAGAAAAGAAATCAAGTGAAGGGGGAATTACAGAGCAAATTACTTTTTTTAATCTACTGCTATCTTTCCAACGGAGTCGAGAATAACAGACGCAATGCAGTGTTGGTTGCCTATATTTGTAGAGGAATGTGCTTTTCAGAAAATTTTCCCGATATTTCTCCAGCAGCTGATTCTAGATTCGCCAAAGTTTTGCCATGCCTAACTCTCGTATATAGCAACCTATTCCGAATTAGGCTTTTCCATCTTGCATAAGCGATATTTTTTAGAAAAAAAGCGCAAAAACTGGGAAGGTTTTTAATATTTTTTTCCGTCAAGGCTACTTGAAAAAACTCCATTTACATTTCGATTATATTCACGTCTTTACGCCTTCGCGCTATTTGGATTTTTTATTGGCACCGCACAAAATTTTGTTATATCTCTACAGTAGCGTTTTTCAACCTTTTTTGAGTTGCGGGACACTTTGGAATGGGAAAAAATTGGCGAAACAACTTTATACATACGCAGTTATATATATTTACATATAAGCTTTATTTTATGCACTTAATAAAAGCACTTTTTGATTCTGCGATAGATGGAGTTATGATTTGAGAGCAAAATAGAAATACTTTTTATTTTTAAATTCATTAAAAAATGTAAATTTATAGAAAAATTATGTTCGGTGGAATATTTTGCAGAACTCTTAGGCAATGCTATCGGAACACCAGTGTTCCGCGGAACATCGGTTGAAAAACACTGCCCTACAGTATAGGAAAATATTATCGAATTGTTTTTTATCGCTTAGTAAAGAGTTTTTTTTTATCACTTTTGCTGAGCTCTATCATAAAGATGCATTTGCTCAGTGTACGTTTACAAAGAACAGAAGATTGGGAGTTGTAACAATAAAATAATTTAACTTTAAAATTGATGAAAGTAAAAAATGAAGAGAAAGATAATCGTAAGATCAAAAAAGGAAATCATATTTTAATTTTAATGATACGATTCTCGTTTAATACATAAAACCAATTGACACAAATGGTTTTTAAAGATATCATCACGTGTTGTTTTCACGTCTTAAATCAATACAAACTTTCGTGAAAATAAAATGTATTAAATGTACGCTTCATTCTTCATCATTAGCAGTGCGTACACAGGTAGGCCATTGATTAAACCTGATTCTGTACGTCATCCTCTCCTCCACAATATTGCTCTACGGTCGTCGGCATGCTATGCTCTTACCGGTCAACATCATTAATATTAAAAATTCTCCGCAGTAATTTATTTTTCCCTCGTCAAATCAAACGTAAGGTCAAACGATCGATAGATCGGTTATCGATTCGAGAGAATGGAAAAAATCTTAAATTTGTAATCTCCGACAATGTCCTTTTCCTTGAATCGATTGACCTCGGACGGAACCAAGAAATCGTCAATATAAACGGACAGTGCGTTGAAAGAGCTTTCTTTACCGTTTCCTTCTGCTTCCTCATCCCCCTTGCTCCCCATCACTCTGTCTCTTTCTCTCTTTCAATATCTCTCTCTCCCTCAACTCATTCGATTGGAGAAGAGGGTTAATTCTCCGTCTTCGCCGCTGGGAGAGCGCCTGTCGCCTGCTTCCATCGAGCATCGTCCCATTAAGTCAAGCGACTGCGGCGCCTTACCTCTCACACTCGTTAAGGGCACTTTGAATGCAGACGAGACAGCGCTCTACTCTCTCCCTCCCTCTCTCCCTCCCTCCCTCCCTCCCTCCCTCCCTTCCTCCTCACATTCCCACCACTGCCGTTCGTCCGATCCGTCGTTTGCCCGATTTTTATTTCGTCTCTAGATGCCATCGGTGCCTTAAGGAAATAAAAATTTTGGCGTTCGATATTAAATGAAGTATGTTCTATATAGTTTTGAGGATTTTGGTGATGTTATCCTGAGAATTTTCTTTAAAAATAAATTCCGCTGTATAATTGTCACATTTTTACACTCTCGTTTTGATTTTTTTGTGTGAACCTGATGTTTTGTAAATATTTAAAGAAGGGAATAATTTAATAATAAGAGCACCCACTTTGAGATTTGTTTGAAATATCAGGTAGTAGGGGATTTGAAATGGTGAGAATTATTCGAGATTTGGAAGCGAACAAAGTTGGCTAAGGTCGGTTTAGAGAAGGAGGGAAGGAAAGGTGAGTTGAACGAATGGAGGAAGCATTATAAATCGGAGAAAGGTAATGATTCAGGAATGATAAATAGCTATTAAAAGAGAGTCTGGGGTATATGAACCATTTGATGGGGTATTTGAGCAATTTTCAGCTGTAGGATGTAAGTGTCCATTTTGATTCTGTGGTACTGAAATCCGCTTGAAACAAGGAGGAAAATTTAAGGATGTTCGAATACTAAGCTATCGCGTAACTTGTCAGTCGGAATTTATAGCAGTTAGAGATGGGATTCAAATGCTTGTAGTTTAAGTCAGAGAGACGAAAAAAAACATATGAGAAATAAATTGTTAACTGCTCATAAAATAAGGCTTCAACAAATAAAAATGGAATTTTTTAGAGGAAAACTTTAAAATATACATTTAAACTAAGTGGAAGCCTTTTAAATCATATGTTCTCTGTCTGTTATTATCCAATGATATATATTCATTCTAAATCTCACGTTTTCTGTAGGATTTTATTCGGAAAAATCTGAAGAAAAAGTGAATGGTCTTCATGTCTTGATAACTCCCTTTCCCTTTCGTGTCGTCTATCAGCTGAAACCTTTTCCTACCTCTTTCTCTTTTTCCATCCAGTTTTCCTTCTAGCACTTTAATCATGCACTCTCTCCTCAGGTAATGTCCAATCCAGTTTCCATTCCTCTTTTTTACAGTCTGTATAATCGTTCGCTTCTCTCCTATTCTTCGTAGTACTTCCTCGTTTTTCACCCTATCTGCACATTTTATCTTCAGCATTCTTCTCCATGTCCACATTTCGAAGATTTCCAAGTATTTAATACCTATCATTTTTCCTTAGCGTTCATGTTTCTGCCCCATACAAAGCAGTACTCCATACATATATCTTGCGGATATCCTCCTTTATATTCCCCGTTAGCAGGAGTTTCTTTCTCCTGAAAGCAGCTTTTGTTTTCGTTATTCTAGTCCTGATTTCATCGGTACATTTTGCTTCTGTCATTATGATGCTTCCAAGATATTTATAGTGTGAAGGTCGTTCTAATGGCTTCTTCCAATTATTATTTTCAAATTTTCTTCTTCTTCACTTGATATTCGCATGACCTTGGATTTTTCTGTATTAATTTCCATACCGTATTTTCTACCTGTTATCACTAGTCTATTTATCATTTTCTGGAGTTCCTTTTCCTTTCTTGCTAGAAGTACTTGATCATCCGCGTACTTCACTGTTCTTATAATCCTTCCTCCGATTTTGAAATCTCCCGTGCCTTCTAACGCTTCTTGCATTAGCCTCTCTCCATATATATTGAATAGAATCGGCGATATACATCAGCCGTCTTACTCCTCTACCGATATGTACTCCGCTGGTGTCCGCATTCTCCAACCTGATATTTACAACTTGATTCACATATAGATTCCTGATCAGTCTCCTGTCTTTCCAGTCTACACCTATATCCTTTAATATCCTCATCAGCAGTACCCAATTTACTCTATCAAAGGCCTTCTGCCAGTCGACGAAACATACGCAGTAATCTTGGCTGTACTCTATTGCCCTTTCTGATATGATTCTCACTAAACCGATGGCCTCTCTTGTTCCTCGTCCTTTTTTGAAGCCGAATTGATCTTCCCCTAGCATTTCTTCGGACTTTTTCTCCAGCCTTTTTATTAAGAATCATCGTGATGATCTTCGAAGTGTGTGACAGTAACTGAATTCAAAGGCGATATTTTAGCGCTACAAATACCGATACTATCATTTCAATTGGCGTAGGCACGAAAGAACTTAAAAATTGGGGATCGCTTCTCGCCTTCTCTCATAGCCACCTCGAATTTGCAACTTATGCTTAAGGCAGAGATCGAAAGGTTAAAATTCTGTGCAACTTTTGAGACGAAAGCCAGAGACTGTCGAGGTTATTCCACGAGTAATTGCCGAACAGAGGCTACGCCGAAATAGCGAGGTCTTGGGGAGTGGTGCGCGCGTTTGTGGGTGGCCGAGTTAGGGATAGAGAAAGTGGTGGAGAAGAAAGGGCGAGGCAGGATGAGAATGAAAGGGATGCGCAGAGAGAAGGGGGAAAGAAGGAAGAAGGGATAAGGGAAAGGGGGAATGTGGCGCCCCCTTCATATATGTTTTAGCCTTGGTGACTGCCCCGTCCTGCACTCGCCCCTCCGACGCCCGCCTGATCAATCCCATGATTCCCTTATGGGAGATGACGTCACGAAGCGAGGCTAATCAAATCATGCGGGGGACACCCGTCTGCTCTCCTCCCCTCTCCTCCCCTCCCCTCCCCCTTCCCACTCTCCCCGCACTGAGGCTGGTGCTCGATTGGGAGGGTTTATATGTAGAGTGGGTGGCTGGGAGGAATGGCTTCCCTTCCTTTTCGCTGTCCCTCCTTCTTCCCCACTCCATCTGCATTCGTGGCCACCCAGAGAGAGAGAGAGAGAGAGGAGGAAGAGGGGTGTCTATGGACTATGTGGAACGCGAGGGGACCTCCCGCCGCGCCTCCTCCCTTCTCTCCCTCACCAAAAGCGGTCTCTCGGAGGATCCCGAAAGCAAACAAACATGGGGCACGTGGTGTATGCCTCTGCCCCACTGTGGACCTGTTTGCGTCGACCCCCAGTCACCTCTCTCTTTTTTGATAATGGTTGTGTACGTCAGAATATAAGTATATAAAAAACTCATCTTTTTGGATTCGAAAAATGCGGCGGCCATTTCGGGGTAAAAGATATGAAAGGAAAATTGAAATGATCCTCAAAGGTCCTTTCCCGAAATTTGCGAAATTAAGGTGACTCATCTCGTCGATTGAATGACTCTCCATGCTGCTGTTAAAGAATAAAAATAATTTAACTTGTATACTATAAGCATCGGATGTATCTCACCGATTAAATAATGTTGAAAAAGATATTATGTTTTACGTAAATTTGACCTTGTTAAAAAATATTTTTCGTTTGGGAAACTTGAACAAAACATTATGGTCTCTCCGGAAACTGGAATTTGACATTTATTATCAACAAAGGTATCTTCCCAGAACGCATTAATTCTTCGTTATTATTAAGGTTTCATTCACAATTTTCTATTGATAATACTCCTGAAACCATCGATTAATATAATGTGATGCGTTCTATTCGTTTTTAAAGATTTATCTTTCTTCGAAACATTTCATTTTCTTCGGATGATTGCGTTCAAGAAGATAATAACGACTGAGGAGAAGGAGAAGGTGTAAAAAGCCAACTTCAAGATAACGAATATAAAGTTTACGGAAGGCAATAATGAAAGTGAAATGTAAAAATGAGATTTATAATGGCGTTAATATAAGATGCGAAATTTCGTTCCAAGAAGGCGCAACCACTGTCATCTTCTAAGGAGGGAAATTCCAAAGGCTGAAATTAGCCAACCCCTTTCGGTACGTGCGCGGTGTTGTAATTCCCTGTGACAGCTTGAGGCAAAAACCTGCATAACGTGTCATAATTCGATAGTAATAAAGCGAGGCTCTGTTAATATCCTATATGCGTGGCAATGAGAATGTTAATGCGAGAGCGTGGAGCGAGCGGATTAGTCCCAGGAAAGAGCTTTCGAGCGGACGAGAGAGAAGCGAATTAGCCTTTAATCGTGCCAAAGATCCTTGAAAACGTTTAGATGCAGGGGTATATTTATATTCTAAAATCCACCGAAAACATTATTTAAAATTTCGCAAAATATATTCTACGTCATGCAGTAATCTTCGAATCAGATAAAGCAGCTGATGTTATAGAAAACGGTACACACATACTTACCAGGGGCCCAACCCCGTCTGACGAATCGCTTCGCTCGCCCATTATTTTAAAATTAATTTATAATGTATTACATGAATATCTGAAATAGTGTGTGCGTGTTTAAGGAAAGGGAGAGGCAGAGGTTATTTTATTGTGCAGCTCTGACTTGTTTGTGCAGCTCTAAAATCCAAATGTGCAGTTATAATATTAGTTTTGTGCAGTATAATTATATAAAAATTGCTTCAACTTATACGTGAAATTTTATAATATAAAAGAAATCCATTCCTTATTAGGCAAAGATATGGATGAGACTGCGTTATATTTACAATATAACGATATTTGTCACGAAAAACCCGATCTCAAAGAACTTGTAAAGAGCGAATCGGGGATCAAGGTTTTTAAAGAGGTGGAGAAGGGGTGCATAAGTGCCAATAATCTACTAAAGACGTCACTTCGTGGAGGGAATTTGTTGTTATCAACAGAAGAAAAATACTTATACGCCCATCACAATCTAGTCAATTGGAATCCCAGACCGGCAGTTCTTATGTGGTTGGTTGGTGTGAATTTAACCAGCGACAACGAATCCACTCGGAAACAGAGATGGTTTAAAGGAGTATTTCCAGAAGCAAAAAAGACAGTAATGATGAGGATAAAAGTGAACGCGAAAATAAAAAATTTTAACTTCAGGATATACACACATATATTTTGTTCTTTTATTATTTTTCTTTCTTTCTTTACTTAAATTATTGCAATGCATATGTGTAGATATATGTATAAATAATTTATATTTACAATAAATTAAACATAATATAATCATATGATTTTATTTTCGTTTTCGATTTTCCAACTTGTACTTGCTTGTGCAATTCTAAATTTTTCTTAAAATAACCCCTGAATGATGACTATGGCAATAAGGTGTTGAAGGAGAGACAATTGACACCGGAGTTTTGAGAACCACTGGAAGTGTTGAAGTAACTAATCTATATATCTATAATATATGGATTATGTTGGCCTAAGTGCACGAAGGCATTGGTGCATACTTGAATTCATTTTTTGCACCCATCCATCACATAATAAAGGTAGACCCCGATTTACGTCGATTCAAAGTTACGTCGCCGATCAATTGATACCTGTATTTGAATCGAAGTTAGGTCGTTAGGGGTTTAAGGTTCTTTAAAATTTTTGTTTCCACCTTGTTTATTAATTTTTAATATATGTATAAATAATTATAAAATACATAAAAATAATTTATTTATAATAAATATATATATAACTATAAAAAGTTCATTCAATTATAATAATAATTGTTATATATATATATATATATATATATATATATATATATATATATATATATATATTTAAGAGGGTATTTAATTAAATTCTGCAGCAAGAGGATGGCATTCAAAACCTTTTAATTTCTGGAAAAATTAGACATTTATTTTGAGTGCTGATTTTAAATGAGAATCTCAAAATTGATAACTCATTATTACTTTCTCCATATACGTAGTATAGAGAAAGAATTGTTTTCATGAAAAAATCGACTTCGAGATTTTAACGGAAATAGATGTTTTGAGGTACATGGAACACGTTTAGATTATTTTCGGAATGTGTGTATGTGATTGTGGGGGTTCTAACTCGAAAAGTATTTGCCATCTTGTTACCAGATTTCATATTTAACACTTTGGCATGAGCACAAAGAACTGATTAGTTTTTGGACAATAACGGTAAACCGGAAGTCGAGGTTTATTCGAAACCCGATTCGGTTTTTGCGATATTTCTCCGTTAAAACATCAATATTGTATACACAATTCTATACAAAGGTTATAGAGAATGTAATTTTCTACAACTTTCATTTGAAACAATTTTCCATAGCAGTTATTGTTTAGGAATTATTTATAAATAATCGGTTTTTCGGTTTCCGCCAAATATCTCCTTAGAAACATCGTTATTGGTAATCGTCGTGAGGACCAAAGTTGTAGAGAATAATATTTCTTCCAAGTTTTGTTTGAAACAAAATTTCGTAGAACCATCCATTTCGGAGATATTTTGCTTTTTCTAGTATACAGCGCCACCACCATGTAGCGGTGAATTCTGTAAACATATTCAAAATATAATTTACGGCAATAAGGACGACTGTATTCTTTTACGATACGGAATAATAATTTTTCCTTATAATTCTATTCATAATAATTTAAATATCTATACCCCAAATATGGAGAAAGTCATGTGTTGGCCACATCAGATTTTTTTTATTTAGAACTTTTCGCCTTTACGATTTACAGAACATATGATGAAAAATAGCAGTGACGATCAATCAACTCAAGAAATCTAGAGTCTGAATTTGCTCATTTTCATCATCATGGCTGTTCAGAGAATAGATTTTCAGAGAAGCAATCAGAATGCGAAATGCACTTGATGTAAAAAAGTGTTTAGCATCTGGCAGAGTTCGAGATGTTCGAAGCCACGCTAGAAGTGTTAAACATAAAGGAATACTGTCAGCGAGAAAATCTACATCTTCTATTATGAGTTTTGTTACAGAAGCACACTCGGTAGTAACTAATGACAGTAAGAAAGTTATAGAATGTGAGTTGAAAATAGAAAATTTTTTAGTAAGAAAAAATTTGCCTCTAAGAATGAAATCTCTGATAATGTTCCTGATTAGAAAATAGCAAGAGATTTCAATTGCAAGCGAACGAAAGGACCTGTGATTATTAAAAACGTCATAGAAGAAAAACACGAAAGGAAATTGTGCAGTAAGTTGAGATTCGGGCATTTTACACTACTGATTGACGAGTTGACAGATATGTCAGACACGCAAAAAATGGCCCTAGTTGTTATTTACTTTGACGGTGATGCTGGTAAAGTTGAATACAAATTCTATCGTTTAGTTGATGTAACTACCTTCTACACGAATGCAGTAGATGCAATGAAGAAGAGGATGCCCGTTCGTAACCGGACTTTGCAGCTTTTTGAAGCATTTATGTCTGCTAACAGAACATCAACAGAATTTTGGAATTGGCTAAGTGCTTTCCGCAAATTGTACCTCCAGTAGATTTTGGCCGCTTGGAGATTGAGTATATTATCAAGTTGCGGATTTGAGCTGAATTACTACTGTAATCGAAGAAGCCTATGACCTATATTGGCATCGGATTGAACATATTTTCCATTTTTTGCAATAGTGGCACATGTCAATATAAAAACCACAGACGTAAAAATTTGTCCGTAAAAAAATTGATTGTCCGTAATTTTTCCCATGCTGTCCGTAAAAATCATTGTCAGCGGTTGACAACGCTGCCGGGGAGTTACACGACATCCAACTACTAGCCTTCCTCTGTATAATTTGTCGTGATTATGGTGAATATGTCATTTAAATGAATTTATGGTCAATTGTAATAAATTTCACGCTGAGTCTGATTAGGTATATTATAACTTCCTAAAATTTCTATAAAATATTTCGTATTAAAGATACTAAAATATCGGCATGATAACAATATCAATACATTTAATTCACTTTATTAATCCTGCCTTTCTATTCTTAAACATTATTACGCTAAAGAATAGGCATTTTTCTACTTCATTAATTAATGTTTCTCTTCAAATAAGACTTAGGCAGCGGTGTTGCCATCCTATTATGGGTGACCCTAATACGTAGCATTTCTACTTATTTGGTCGAGAAATTTTCTTCCGCGTGATCATCTAATACTGTTTCCATCGGACATATTACCTGCTCTTTTCCCATCCGAACTCGGACTTAATTTGACGAGTAACTAGTTCCCGCCTTGATGGGTTACAGCACTGGGTTGTTCCGCACTATCCATCACTCCCGCACGCATTTTCCTAGTATAATTGATTCTTCTAAAAATAAGAAAAACTGCTTCGATTTCCGTCAGTTCGATTTACCTCGCACTTTTCAGGAACGCATCCCCGACGTAAATCGGGGAATAACTGTATTAAAAAATAATAATCCCCAAATGTCGAATCAGGCGACCGTTGACGAAACAACGAGCGAAATAAACTTCGCAAAAATAGATATATAAGATTTTTGTACTTAGTTTGACATTCTCAAACACCTAAAACTTAGAGAAAAAGATGCCTACTGCCAGGGTCGGGACGAGGGTGGGGCGAGCGGGGTCCTTGCCCCGGGCTCATCATTCTAGGGGGCGCCAAAATTGTGATTATGTGTCGTATATATATTTTATATATGCAAGGTGGTTTGTAAGAGTGCATGCCGTTTTGGTTTTGAAAGACGGTTACGATGAAATTAAGAATGGCCTCATTGATATCGTTGCCACAGAGAATAAGAAGCCTCTTGCAAAGATTGAAACAAAAGCGAGAAAGTTTGAGAAGTATGGAAATGCTGTCCTCACAGTTTTTTGAAATCGTTTGTCGAAAAGAATGAATTCTGTTAACATATCACTGCAGTCGAAAGATATCAACTTATTGATGAGTGTAGAATTGTTGACTTCTTTTAAGGCTTTCATCATTGAAGTAAGAAATGGTTATTCGTCTATTTAAAAGGAAGCATTTTCTTTAACGGAATGTATAGTCAATCTCAACGACGACTCAAATGAAAAACGTGTAAGGAAAATGAAAGTTTTTTTTTGTTGAAGCTGAAGACAACGAAACTGTTTTAAAATGGAAACAAAAATTGCAAAACAATGATTACAGGATAAGAGAATTATACAGTAATGGATATTCATATGGAAATTTTATCGTAACTCGGACTTTACCATTTCCAAGATAATTTCATTCATCTGTATTATTTAAATATATAATATTACGTTGAGTATACATATCAGGAAATATTTTGATTCGCAAATATAAAGTCAGTTTCCATGTTAATTCAAAGTTAATGTTTGGTTGAAATGCAAAACGCCACCTGTAATTAAAAAGTAAGCTTTATCATTTTCACTTTGTATGTATGTGTTACGGGAAGTATTCAATGAAACAATCTACAAGTACTTCATCTTATCGTAAAATCTTAATTGAAAGAAAAGAGTGATGTAAACATCACGAAAGGGATAAATAGAAGTTGTTTCTTTAAAAAATTATCACATAAATGAAAATTAATTATACGATTTCACGATTCAACCGCGTCATAAAACCTCGTAGAGATTGCCTAAAAAATAATAAGCGAGTGCGTAACAGACAGGCATGCTCGAAGTTTGTATTAATCAGATACTATGTAGGTACTAAGGAGGTTTGCTGTTTCGATTTCGTATTTCTCTCACCAAATACTTTATAATCATTATACAGATGTCTCTTAAATTACCCGCTGTTTACTTCATTTTTCGTCTTGAAATAGATGGATTCTCTAATATATCGTCGAAACGATCCACTGTTCCAAGTCTCTCATTTATTAGAACAGCCTCTGTTCCTGCCTCTAGTATAGGGCAGAGCTGGGGAAACTACGGCCCGCGGATCACATCAGGCCCGCGGGAGCACTTTATACGGCCCCTGATATCATTACGAAAACCAACCATGTAAAGTAACACAAATAATTTCGTATTTTTTGGTCAAAATTAGGGCCGGAAAACCTTTTCTTGTGAAGATTAGACGGATAAATAATATTAATTATCAATTTTCAGATATAGAAACCGCATTCTCTCAAAGAACTTCCGATGTGGACCCTAATGTGGCCCGCCGAAGCATTTTCATCTGTTAATGCGGCCCACCTAAGCAACCGCAATGCCTTATGTGGCCCGTCTCGTCCAAAGTTTCCCCACCCCTGGTATAGGGGACCCCAAATTGTCCAATAGTTTGGTGGAATATGTTTTGTTAGAATTAAGCCCCCCAAGAGAAAATCTCGGGTGCGCGCCTGGTATCAGGGAAGTGAATAAACAAGTTTCATTCTTTGAAACGAATTCGTTTAATTACGTCATATGTGAGGATTTTCTTATTCTGCTTATTATTTTTTACGCAGTCATTAGACCTTTCTTTCTGTCACACTTGACCGCAGACAGAGTTTTGTGAAGCGATTTTTGCAGATACCTTTCGTGCGTGGGTAGGAGGTTGAGATTGACACTTTGAAACAGACTAAAAGATGAAAAGTGGAAATTTTTTAAACATAATACGAACACGTGTTGTAAACTTCACGCACTCTTCGCTAATCAAACTCTGAGTTTCGGTTACTATCATTAATTTACCTACTCCATAATAATTTTATAGATAACACCGTTTCGTACGCACGTTAAAATGACTTAGCGCCGTCCCAGGAATTCAAACGCCCGAATTCGTATAGAAAAAAATATAGCAAAACTTTATAAATTATATTCTTTTTATGAAGCGCACTGAAAAATACAAAATAAATTTTGATTTCAAGAAAGTATCTGGATCTTAAGAAAAATTTTCATTCTACATATATGATCATGAGTCTCTTTAAAAAGAACGAGGAATTTATCGCGAAGAGGGTGATTTGATAGGAGGGAGAGGAACGGCGAATGGACGTGGAAGGGAAAGGGGTTGGTTTTAATTGTAGCGGGGAGGGCAGTGGCAGAGGGTGCCTGAGATGATGGGGTTTTGGAGCCTGGATGGCTATAAGTGACTTCTACCGAAAAGGGTTATCCATCGCTCGTCCCTGTGTCCGTCCTATCTTCCCTGGCTGCCTTTCTTCTTCCTCCACTTCATCTTTCTTGGTTGCCCATGTGAATTCATCTCTTAAATTAATGATTCTAGACACTAAATTGCGTAGAATTATCTACGGATATTTTAAAATCGAAATTCATCGGTTTGGTTAGCGGTGGAGAGTACAGTTCTCCATAGTGGCACAAACGACACCTATTTGCAGTCTAGCCTTTTTATTGTTGTTCGTGTCTGTCATAGGAAAATGTTGAAATATCTACTAGCATTTTATCACCTTGGTCGCTCCTTCTGGTTTGTCAGTTAAACTTCCCAATTGACGCTTCTCTGGAACCTCCCGTTCATCGTTAATACAGATTTCTTCTATCGATAATCTATTTGAAGTCAGTTTTTTAAATAACAAAATAAAATGGTAGTCTGTCTTTTAACGAGGTTTCCCTCCGTATTGGATGAAATATTTCGGAAGATCGTTTAATTCCAGCTCTTCCTTTTCGAACCAAAGTTATTTTTACGCGAGATTTTTCTACAAATTCTGCGCATTTCTTATAATTTTGTCGTATGCGCATTTCGTACTTTTTTGTTCATCGTGTTTTAATTCCATTTCCAGTTCTCTCTTTCTAGTCCTGCTCTCCGTTTCTCTCTTATCTATCCCGAACCATTTCTCCCTATTTCTTCTCCTTATTTGTTTCCATTTTCTTCTCCTATCCCCTCCTATCTTCTTTCTTTCTCTCTTTCATATCACTTATTATCTCTCCTATCCCCCTTTCTTTTCCGCCCCCGGGGGACGTGACAGTTGCTCCCTTGGCCCTCCTCGCCCGCATAAGTCGCGCGCTCGTTGGAATCATCATCGGCCAGATGTCGCCACCCGCACACCCTTCCGCGCTAACTCTCCGCTAACACCGACCGACACCACAATGGTGCTCCACCCCGTTCTCCTGATTTAATCCTACCTCCCCTCTAATCATTTCTCCCTTCCCGTGGAACATCCAAGTTCCTCCTCCTCAAACCCATCAATCTCCCTCCCTAACCCTACGGCTACGTTTAAAGACGTTCTGTCATGGCACCTGCTTGACGTTTGATCATTCGTGACAAGATTTTAACTTGGATGTGAGGCTCAGCCTTATAAAAACGGATTACATCCACCCCTCGTTGAAATAAACTACGTATTTTATTCTATGGATTGACAATGCATATTATATTTTTTAGGCATTTGTTGTTTTAATATTCAAATACCACAGTTCTGTTTTACTTTTAAAGTTATTTAATTTAACGGGAGTTATTGAAAAGTATTTGTATGGTCAAACTAAATATGCGTACATTCAATCTTGTTTTCTATTACTCTATACATAATTTCATTTCTGTCCTCGATTTTATTGGAGATGTATTCAAGGAATATCTCTATATAATGCATACATTTGTTTCTCCATTATATTTTTTTATAAATGGAGATTATTTAACGAAGAAAACTACAATGGATCTAGTCTTTCAAGTGAATGATAATAAATATGCTGTTTTAGGAACATTTAAACTATTGCATATCAGTTTTACTTTTAAAATAATACAAAAAAATACGTCATATTCGTCAACGCAGTAAAGGAAATTTTGATGTATAATTTTTTATGAGAAATAACTTTAATGTTTAATAGTAACGCCTGTTAGCACAAACATAAAAGGCACACTCCGAAAATTTCGTATTTATCGCATAAATATTACCGAATCTCGGTTCTATTTGCGATTCACGATTTATCTCACTCTTGTCTGCGAATCGCCACTTGGCTCCTCAATTATTCACACCCACTGTGTAACATTCCACGCACGATCACCCCATCTCTATCTCCCTTTCTTCTCTATCTCCCTTTCTTCTCTATCTCCCTTTCTTCTCTATCTCCCTTTCTTCTCTATCTCCCTTTCTTCTCTATCTCCCTTTTTTGTCTATCTCCCTTTCTTGTCTATCTCCCCTTCTTCTCTATCTCCCTTTCTTCTCCTCGACCGCTCTTATCCGAATCGCCGTTCTAACAGCAATCGAGGGATTTTTCCACGAAAAATTCCCATTTTTTCGGATTTCCGAGCATTTCGTCGGCAGATTTGGGGCAGCTGCATAAAAAGCGGGCGGAAAAAATATCGGGACGGATTTCTTTTTCTTTGCCATTCCGCATTCCCCAAAATTCCGATTTCGCGGCGAAAATCGCTCAATCACGGAGGTTTTTGCTAGGATCGGAAGAAAGGAGGCTCATTCTTTCGATTCGAAAGAGAGCACGCGCGTACTGAAGGGGGCGGGATGGGGGCGGGGGGCTAACTAGTCAGCGTCCAAGCACGGAAGGAAAGGGGGCGAGCGAACGAGAAGAGCGCCTTGGGGGCATGTCTCGCCCACTCCCTCTCTGCCCCCCTTGGGCCCAATCACCGTGACCTCCCTCTCCAAACCTCTCTCTCCTTCCACCTCCTCTCGCATCCTCCTCCCTTCGCTCCTCCCTTTCCAATCTTCCATCCACGACTACTTCACCTCCTCCCTCCCGCTGATTGTCGCATTGTCGCCAATCCAGCGCCATTCTTCGCCTCGGGCTGTTGGTGGGGAGGGGGGGGGGGCGGTGTAGTATCGAGGAGTGGATGAGAAGGGGTCGCCGAGGGTCGAAAGAGAGGGGTGGGGCCCTCTTTTGTGGGGCGGGAGAGAGACGGTGTCCGGGGATACCTGGGGTACGATCCAAGGTGATGAAGCAGCCACGCACCAGCTTCCGATCTGCGATAGAGCGCGTTATCTATCTATGATTCCCGCACCGTATCGCCGAACGTTTCGCGCGCCCGCATTTTTCGATGTATTAAAAATTTCCGTCTCATCTATTCCGGCGGACCGGCATAGGGAAGATTGCGCCTCGTGTTTCTTGTACACGGTGTTAAAAAATCACTGTGCACTAGATTATTAAGCTGTCCATAATAATTGCATTACGCGCGAGCCAAGTTTACATTGACTTTTTGAATACCTTGTATTACCGTCACAGTTTTGCCCTCACGATGGAAAGTTTTTTTCCTGTTCGAGTTTACTTTTTATCGTCCCATCCTTAGCTTCTGCATCATACTTCCTCTTGGTCTCCATCTTGAGGATTGAAGTAATTGCCGCCAACGCTATATTGAGTTCGGTAATCTTTCATATGAACAGATCATTATGTATACATCATATACCAGGAGAGGCGAGCTTTCCTAAATATATAATTAAATTGCATTCTTTCTTGGAAATTTCTTCACGTATGTAGTAGATTGGAACAAAGAACCTCACTTCACATCGGGAGTAAAATAATTATCTTATAATAATTATCATATGCTATAGGATGGATGGAAACTTATAGGTATTAAGGTTAATGATAAAGGCGACTTTTTAGCTAACAATGGAATTCATCTGGATATTTCATAGGGTGAATATAAATGTTATTAAAACAAATATAATTTGTTGTGCGAATTATTTCTCGGTGGAAAAATTATGAAGAATTATTTGGGTATGGCGTCACCTAATAGAAAATATGAGGGCTTTTTGCCCTCATCGTTTTATTGGATAATCTGTTTGGACCTGGAAAACTACAAGATCGATTTTTTAGTTGAAATCCTTGCATCTATTTCAAATGCATGATATCACTATTTGAACATATTTACGTCGTTTTATTCCACCTTGTGATATGTTACAGGTCTGACTGAGTGGTGAACGCTCTCCGCTCTATATCTTTCCCCGAGAAAGTCGGCCATCTCTCTTTGACCAGCGTTGCTGCTTTTGCTTTTAAACGAATTCCCTTCCCATTGAATTACTATTGTCCTATTTTACGCGTATCCAGGAATGCTTTTGATTTTTCTCTTGTTCCAGTGTTTTGGGGAGGGTTCATTATAATTTCATCGCTGATTGTAGATAAGGAATCATATTACAGTAATTTCTTTATTCTCTTTATTTACCCTGACAACATTCGATATCAGTAAAACAAACAAACACGGAGATTTTTGCGAATACACAAAATCCGAACAACATAGTATCTGGCACTGTTTCGTAGGATTTCAACCTTCCAGTATGTTTTTAAACAAGTTAATAACATTATAAACGGATCTATTTTAATATTTGTATGTTATTTTTACTGTTTTAAATGTATCGAAAAAATACGCCCGGTACATGCGCTGATGTGACTATAATTTCAGGGAAATTTGGAATTTTAAATGCACGGAAACAATAGTGACGTGAAATTAAAAATAACCGTCCACGTTACTGATTTGTCGGTATAACTCCACTTAGTCTAAGCAAAATTGTAGAGATTGCGATCGAATAAAAAATTGAGGGGAAATTATGGAATGCGGCCAAAGTTTTCGTCTCGGATGAAAGATGAAACAGGGGAATCCCCTTATCTCTCTCTTTTTCTTGTATCTCTCATTTTACCTCCATCCTTTCACTTTGTCTTGTTCTCCTTTCTCCCACACATTTCTCCCACCTTTTCCTCCCCTATTCTCTCGCCTCCCTCCTCATTCGATCCCTCTTTCCCTTCCTCCGACCCCTAAACCCTTCCCTCAGAACCAGGGAACACGAGGCACCAAGCAACAGCGCACCGCATACCCCAAATGGAACCTTAAACAGATTATCCTCGCAAAGGGGCAGGCCGAAAATCAGTTCCCGAATATTCATCGAATTAATGAATGTTTCTTTCGTCCGGATTGAAGGGGAAAGCGAATGGGGGAGGGGAGAGTTAGGGGGAGGAGGAGGGGAGAGGGGTTATGAAGTGATCAGAGAAAGGGCAGAGGAGTGTAGGGGTGAGGTGGAGCAGGAATCGAAGGAGAAAAGATTGTAGGTCTTCGCCCACGTCATCGGTCACGTTCTCGATAGGGAAAAGTGCATTCGGATCGTGGGACCGTGGCGTCATGATAAGGCTCCCACATTTCTTCTAATGTTAGACATGTCGTCTTGGCTTAACTGGTTTTTTATTTATAGAAAATAATTTAGGCTGAAATGAAGGGGTCGAAATATTAACTTTTCGTTTCTCCAGCAAATGCAACTGTTGAGTGAAAAATAAGCTTCATTTTGGCTTAATGCATATTTTGACTTAACTAGTTTTGAGCTCATTGATGCACCTAAAGAAATTCGATGGAGAATTATCGAGCTCATCTTATTGGTTAGAAACACATAAAACCAATTAAAAAATTGAGATAATAAGTCTTTATCTCAGGTAAATCCAATAGCCACAAAAAGGTTATCAAAAGCACATAACCTGTATATGGCCATTTACAATTTTTCACCTCTGTAGTAACGATGACGATATCTCTCATCCTCTATGATTTTTACTTTGATAAAATATCCCACCGTTTACGCGGTAACTACAAAAATACGTTAATTGTTATTTTCATTATAAAAGGTTAGTATATAAGAGGATAACATTTACAGTCATTGTATATGTTAAAGAGCAATTAAAAGTAAAGTTTACGTATCTGCAAATGCTCATTAACCTCACCTAGTAGCCTTTCAGAATAAGCTTAACAGCAGTAAAACAAAGGACCACATGGCCCCAGCAAGATTTGAACTATTGTCACAAATCCGGTTTGAAGGAGATGAACAGAGAGAAAAATTCGAGGCATATACCGTCTGTGCATTGCGGATTAGAAGTGTTCTGGGCGAGCGGAATATAGATAGAGAATAAGGGCGAGGAAGGAAGGGGAGGAGGAAGAAAGGGGAGGAAGAAGAGAGAAATTGGAGGGAGAGAGGTAAGAATGGGGGAGAGATAAAGCAGAGTCGAGGGATGGGGAGAATGGTATCTCCCTTTGGAGTGGCGAGGCGAGGCTGCTATTACCGCTGATGCACGCGCAGCCGGTCAATTACTCCCCAAATGACATCTCCGCCACTCCCGCCTCCACGACAGGCACGTCTGATGGGAAGGGGGCGGGGGAGGGGCGGCCTCCTCTTAGGGGCCCCGCGAGGGGGCGGGAGAGTTGGAGGGAGAGAGGCCAAAAGTGTTGACGAGGGAAACAATTGAGGCAGTTGGAGGTATTGTGAGAGGGGGGAGTGAAGGGGAGGGAGGGAGTGCGGTGGCGGTGGATGGAAGGGGAAGGGGTGATTGGAAGGTTTTGCTTCGGCCAGTAAGCCGCCGCCGCCGTTTTGAAAAAGGCGAAGGGGAAGAAAGGGAAATAGTAATGTCGTCGTCCTCTCGCCACGCTAACAATTTTCACCCCGTCCGATTCTTCGGCTCCGTGAATTGCGGTCGAATTGATGGAAGTTTTCGTGGTGCATAATCGATATAATATTCAAGGTTTCTACTTCTATTGTATTGCCCCTGAATATCCTACGTGTCTATGTTTATGACGATTCCCGTGAAATATTATCTATAAAATTTACCAAAAAATTCTCCATGACAAAGAATTTGGTACTCGTAAATTGAAATTACAGATTGGCTTCGAAGAAACAGGTCCCTACCTCAGGCATGTAAACTGGCGACTCTTTCTCTGACTGTGCCCCCGATGCTAATTTTTGTCATAACTGAATTGCAGGAGATTTTATGTAAATACTTTATTTATGTGAAAAGGATACACGCATTTTCCTTATCCATTGCAATACAGTAGAATGCGTTTTGTAAATTTTTGTTTTCAGTTGAAAGAAAGACGTCTTTTCTTCAGGAATCTAGATAGTCTACTTGTCCAATCCTGGCTCACATTAAACAACTGTAGTCCTAATGCGGCCCTTCAATAACATCCATTGCTTTAATGCGGCTCTGAAACCTGTTTTAGTCGAGGTGGAGTGATTGTTATAGGTAGTTAGATTGGGATCGCTATTGGTGGCGGAAAAGCTCGGATACTTGGCACGTTTACTCCTTAATCCACACAGCACCCCGTCCTCCTCCTCGTGTCTTCACCGACCCCTTCCTCTTCCTCGTATCCGGGCTCATCGCCCAAAGCTCTTTGTCGAAACCCTTGTCACACACGTTCTCAACACCATGAGGACTCGCAGCCGAAGATCTGGGAAGCATCAGATCCATTGCCGAGAACCACCTCAGTCACTGCGCTTCGAAATACTTGTTGGGTGAGAAGTGAGTGAGGGTGACAGTCAGTGGGAGAGAGTAGTGGGGAGGGGGGAAGGGAACGGGAGGAGAGAGAATTGGATGGGTTGTAAGTGGGGCGCGGAAGGATGGAGACCAGGAGAGTTTTGCGGATAATTTTTGAAAAAGTTCCTCAAAAATAATTCTTACAAAAACAGTTTTTGGAAACTTTTCGTCACGTCAGTCATTAATTGATTGGTTTTAATATAATTCATTAATGAAAGAATTGTTTATCGAAGTCAAGGCGTTGTTTCGAATAATTTTCCAAAGTCGTAGTATAAGTGGATGAAGCAGTAAGGTTGGAGAGTCAGATCAGAGTATAGTAGGAGAGAATGGATCTACATATGTAGTGGAGATGGGAAACCGAGGTACGCATGTGGAAATACATTGTGAGAGAGGAGGAGAGAGAGAGAAAGAACGAGAATGTGGGAATGAGAAATTGGAAGAGAAGAGGAAAATTGGAGTCAGAGGAACAAAGGAGGAAGGGAAAAACAAGAAGAATGGAAATATTGGAAGTTGGAATAAAGGATGCGGGAGGCGAGAAAGATAATTGGAGGTTTTACTGGATACAATGCGAAGGAGAGAGCTGAGGAAAATAGGAGAAAGGGAATAACGGAGAGAGAGAGAGAGAGGTATGGAGTGGGAGGCGGCGGAGGAGGGAGGCGGCGAAAGAGGTATAGAGATCCAGTTGGGTGAGGTTTGAGCCAAACACGCTCTTGTATCTTAACTCCGCTCTGCCGGAGGACTTGACACAAACACGTGGCGCTTCGACCCTCTTGTCTAGTTTGAGAGAAGTATCCGTTGAGAGCGCACGTAATCTCTCTCTCTCTCCCTCTCTCTCTCTCTCTCCCTCTCCTTTCAACCATTCACGATCCCATTGCCTTCATTAGCCTCCCCCCTTTTCCTCTCTCCATTTTCACCTCCCCCTCGTGAAACTCCCTCTTCATCTCCCATTTATACCATTCTCCTTTCACCGCCTCTTCCTCCTTCTCCCCTCCTTGTTTCTGTCTTTGTCTTCTTTACTGTTCTTCCGAATATATATCTCCCCTCATTCGCCACCAGTCTGGCTGCTAAGCGTCACCACAGTTCCTTCCTTCCCACTTTGCTGAATTTCCCGGAATCATGGAGATCTTAAAGTGGATGGATGGAGTGGAGTGAGAGAACGGAGGGTGAGGCAAACGGACGAGTGCGCGCGTGTGGGGGGGAGGGAGAGGGGGGAGGGGGGAGAGGAGGAGGGAGAGGTGGGAGAGGAGGGGATGGACGCGGAAAGGGAACTTGGTCGTTGCCTCCGCTGAGCAACCCTTTGTGCTAATAAATCCTAATTTTTAATAATAGAGACACTTTTAGTGAGTGACAGGACTCACAAATGTCCATTCCAAGGGGTGGTTTTGCTCAAGGACGCCGTTGAAATGCCCTTCGGAGGACATAAAACGGACCTCGTGTGTGTGTGTTTGTTCTATACCTTATATTCATAGGAGGATAAAAAAACCGTAAGTCGGAGTAATCAGAAAAGTTGGTTCTTGGGACACTAAGCTACTTGGAGATGGATCCATGAAGATTGTAGTTTGTAAAACCTCCAAACCAATGAGGAATGAAAATAGGAGTCTGATGTTTAAGATAGCGAATTGGCTTGGCTCGATTATTTGAATGCTCGATATTATTTTCAATTCGATCCCTGGTGTGAGCGTCAGCGGTTATGGTGGTCGTTGTTATAGCAAATGAGTTTATTAAAGCACGATTGAATGACAAATAAAACTCTTAATAAAAAACGAGTTGACGAGATTAATAGCAATGCCATTAGCAAACCCTTTATGGTTAATTATTAACCGAAACCGTAGCATTCAATTTCTCGACTTTTGCCTAAGTTGTTAAACGATTTGTTCAAGCTATCGAGCCAATCTAATTCTAATTATTCTCTCTAGTTAATTCTAATCACTTGGTTAAAGCACCTACCTGGCAAGTGGGAGACCCGAGTTCGATTCACGGTCATGTTAAGAATTTTCCTCCTTTTCTTTCTTCACAATTGGCACTTGAAGGTTATCGGATGGACTTTATGGAGTTCATTTATATGACCTTTAAGCTTCTGACCTCGTAAACTTACTTGTGATCATGCATAGTTATTAGACGAAAATTTTTCACATCATTGAACTCATTTTTTCCTTCTTAGGAACAGCTGCTGCCATTATTTCCGCCAAAATGCTCTTTTATATTATTTAGGTAATAAATTATTAAACTTTAAATTCCTTACATTTTTTAGGCAGGTCTATAGCTCTCTTCCAACACTTTTTGGAACGCACAACAGTTTTTAAAACTTCAGAATTTTTTAATTATATAACAAATGATCCCTTTATGTTTGTATAATGGCTTATTTTACAATATATTTAACTAGTTGTTCTTCGTTTTCTCTTTCACCAGCTGCGATCCACGAGTTTTCATTAATGATGTATTAGAGTAATTGTCTATTAAAGTGACTGATTGAGATGTATGAAGTCTGACGCTAATAATTAAAAGACGCTAAATCATCAGAGTAATATAAAATTTATTGTATCTTCAATAACTATTCTAATTAATGTATTTAATTGCATCGTGCTTTTATAAATTTCAAACATCATTCAAAATTTGTTATTTACGATATATCTTGCGAAAGATAAATAAATAGCAATATCAGGACTCAATAATTTTTTTGATGATCAATAAATACGTACATCAGTTAATGAAAAGGTTAAAAATTATGTCTTACTACCCTTCATTTTACGTATAGAATTTTCTTTAATGCACTTAAAACCGGCATATGGATTCGTTTTCGTTTGTTTCAAAGTGCGAATGACTCTTTTTTGAAGTCTAACCACCCGTAATTCGTGTAATCGAATCGCCTATCATGGCCTATTCTGTACAACTCGGAAATCCCTAGTTCGAATAGAATTAGGGGAGTCGTTTTGCAATTTCTTTTTAATTTTACACGTTTTCGTTCTTTTTAGTGATAGCAGAATTAATTTAACCACACTAGGCGCTTAAATAATAAATTTTAAAGCAAAAATTTTGTTCAAAATTATGTATATAAATAATTTGAGTCTCAAGTTCCTAACTTTATATTTTCATTAACTTAATATTTCAGAAAGGGTGATTTCATAAGACGTAGTCAAAGAAAACAGCTGTCGCTCTGTATGAGACTTACAATTTGATATATTAAGCGGAGCATCGTTCTTTATTTAGGATCCTCTTATCTATCTCAAGCGCACTTTAACGTGCGGTCGACTTATAGCGGGAAAAGTTTTTAAAACCGCGAGGAGTAAGGGTTTGTGCGCAATACACTACATTGTACTTGTTCCGGTCTAAATACGCGCGCGCCGCACGCGTGCCGTAAAACTCCTCGAGTTTTGAGAGCGTTCACGTGGCCCCTTCTTGACCGCACTTCAATTGTTTTCCTAATTTGGAGATTAAGAGTGTGAACACGTGTTCGGTGGAGACGGAGTTTCGAGTGAGGGGAATAGGAATTGGGAGTGAGGGAGGGGAGGGGTGTTAATAATGGATGGGGGCGAGAAAGGGAGGGGAGGGGGAGTGGGGGAAAGAGGCTTTCATTTCGCTGGTGTTATACAGAAAAGCGGAGATTAATTGACACGCGTTGTTGGATAATTATTTGAAAAATAAAACATAACTTAAAGTACTTTATTTATTCGAAACGTTAGTCATAACTTTTATAATTATGGTAAAGTCGACATTCTTTTATCTTTTTCTATATTTTAATGCAAATCTGATAAGGAATCATCTTGTTATATATTTATAAGAATAACCGCCAACCCTTTAAACGTGAGGGTGTGTTCGTTTCTCCTTTCAAAAAAATTTCATTGTATTGACATATTTTCAAAGAACTAACTGACAATTGTAATATATGTCAAACGAGTTTGGAAAAAATAATTTATAGAGGATTACATGTTAATTTATTGGTAAATAATGGCAATCCATATTTGTAGGAGTCTGTAAATTTGTTAAAAATTCACTTGATCAAATAAAATGTTGCAAAGAGAAATAAATTTAAATAATTATCGAGGTTTACGATCCATAATTAGATAGCTACAATAGGATATAATAAATTATGCAGTGTAATTTAGTAGTAACTACCTGTAACATCGCCATGCCAGCGCGGTTTTTAAAAAAATTAATTTATGAAAATTAAGAAGTGTGTGAAATAAGTTGATCTCAATAATTCACATTTAACTCTAATAGTGCATTTCCCCGGTATAGGATTTTAATTTGTTTGTCTCTCAATGTAAGGTTCGCGGGTTTGAATCTTGCTGAGGGCACGGCTGTGTACGTATTGACAATTTATTATTCGAAGTCAGTCATAAATCTGAATTTGAAAAGTCATGTTAGAGAGGAAATTAATGGGTTCTTTTCCTTTATATCCTCCCCTCTAATTGTTTACTGATTCTGTTTTTAATTTGCCTAGTAACCAAGGATATGGATAACGAGATTAGTAATAAACAATAAAATAATGATTATTACATTCTAAATTATAGTATTTATTTATTCATTTATACCATGTTTTGGTGGAGAGAACAAGGTTGGATTGATTTCTACCAAGATACCTGTAGTCTACAGAGGAATTATATCTCGCTCGCACTTGTAAAATTATATAAAGGATTAGTGATTGTTCAAGTATTCAAGCATGATAAGTGGCAATGGCTAATGTAACACCTGATCTAACATTATCTATAGATGTACATGTAAAGTTCAACAACATAAACGCATGACAAATTTCATCGATCGAAATAACGATATTCGGTAGAGTATTCCATGTATGGTTATCTTAAATTATCTTTCTATTTAACAGTTCAAAACAATGGAAGAAATTGTTGCACTTTCATGGATAAAAATTATTCTTCGCATAATGTCGTGGACGTGACGAGAATTTAGAGAAATATGATCTTAATAAGTACTCGTAATTTTCTTTTTTTATGTTTTAAAACTTCTTAATTTTAAGCGCGTATGAAATAAAAATTGCATATGTTTTATTTTTGCTCTTCTTTTCGTAACCCTACGTTTTTGTAAGAATAATGTTTGTTCTCTTACTATGTATGTACTTAAATACATTGGCGGACTGATAAATTGAAACGGCCTTGGAAATCGTTTGCGAAAGAATTATGTTTAGGAACTCAGATGGAAAGCGTTACTAAGAAACTAAAAGTCTCGCTGTAAACCGATAGGAGTGCATTTGAGTGGTGTTTATGAGTATAATGAAATATATTTCAAAAAGAAGATAGTGAGAGGGAATTAATTATACGAGCACGGAGACTTCAACGCACTACGTCTACCCGAATCCACTGGTTAATAACAATGTGCGTAGGGAATGGTTTTTTATTATAAAATATGATTTGATACGAATTGAGTTTAAATTAGACGATTGAAAAATCTAATGCAATTTAGAGATGGGAGAAAGAACCGAAAGAGTCTAAAACAGGAACAATTCTAGAAAATAGGCGAGAACGAAGCCAGAGAATTTAGTTCCTTGCTGTTTAATCTCATATAGATATTGTAGCAGGAATTCTAGTCGATCAAGAAAGTTTAATTCACGAACTGCGCTTTATAAGCTAACTAGCGGAAGTGTCCATTGAATTTCAACGGATTTAGTGAATCTAAAACTTCTAACGTGTAACATGTAAACATCGCAAGAATAAGATAATACACAGTTTTAACCGTAGAATAAAGCAAAAATGAAGAAAATCGCTTTCCATTTACCTCTTTAGATGAACGAAGGAATAAAATCTTGCACTGAGAAAAAATTGAAAATTACGTGTAAAATTATGGGAAAATAATTATTGAATTAAGAACCCCTTCCTCCCAAATCTTTTATCGCCATATAGCCTATGTTACCCGCAGGGTAAAATTATATACCTATCCGAAGTTTCATTACGATATCTTCAAAACGAGTAAACCAGCAATAACACAATAATCAACAGAAAATGGATGAACAGAGGAACGAACGAAATTAATTAATTTAACGAAATACGAAAAAGTAAATAGAGAAGTTTAAGAATCACAGAGTGAATATTATCCTCGGACTATTAACTCGATTCTCTCATCAATGAGTTCTGTTACGAGAAAATTGTTTATATCAACAATACTTTGGAAACAATTAAACGATTTATACAATCACAATTTGTGGAAAATGTTCGTCTAATTATTTAAGTTACTTACCTAGTTTTAAATACTCAAAGTTAAATAAATCGAAAGGCAGCGCTACACAAATCTACCCTCCAAGTTTCAACTCTATCTTTTACGGTTTCGACACAATTTTAACTTAAGCAAGTGCACATACAGTCAGACGCCAAAGTGTAACTAATAACACGTTTAAAAAAACTTCTAGGTATTAAAATTATCCCCGGCAAATAATTTATTTTAGGTTTTAGGTGTCTTTATAAGTTGATTTTATGACAAAAAGTTTTTTAATCATCGTCACTTATCAGCAAGTTTTCTCAGAAAAATTCAGAATTACGTAAGTGTTAAACATTGATCGATATACCAGATCAAGTCAGAACCTTTTTATTGTTTTCTTACGGATCTTATTATTAAAAGTCCCTCAGTGAGCAATTTGGTCTGAAAATCTCGTGCCGTCGCTTCGGAGGTCAGCCATAGTGAGGCACCATCGAGTTAACGATGGATCAGAACGGACGAGATAAAAAAGCTGTAAAAAAGCGATATTGGAAAACATGGTGAGAGTAGAAGGGAATTAGCGACGGGAGGGAGGGAATCTCAGCTCCTTGCGCTATCAAATAAACACTATAAAGGAACGCACGTCATCATAAGCATACTTCCGCAAAATACGATCCAAACACGCGAGAGAGTATTTTTACTGATGATTAAAATCGTCTCCTTTTGCTTTCGTCACATTGCACACACACTATATCCGCGTACACGCAGTGGTGGTAGAGCATACTTAAAGCGAAATGGCGCAATTAACCGTTGCTCCAACTCAAAGGGCACATACAGAAAGAAGCGTTTCATCAAAAATTCTTTGTGTTTTGTCACACTAATATTTCAAATCGCTATTTTCTTTAAATTAGTTTCAACCAACTCAACTCGTAGATTGGGGTCTCTCCGTCATTGTAATTTTCCGTTTGTCGGAATTACATCTTATATTTACTACCACCGTAACACATTGGAAACTGCATAGTCTTGATTTTATCGATGGATAGTCAATTGTTTTCTCGTTGAAAGGTTGATATTTTTATATAAAAATAATTATATGACACATCAAAAAGTATTTTGCTCAAAAAGTTCGCTACGTCACTGCCTACACGTACACACGATGATTGCCCATGATAGGCAATGAAAACGTAATTAAAATAAGACGGAATTTCTCTCTGAGTGCTTATGGTGCTGTTAGTTGACTGATGCAGTCAAGGTAAAACGACATTAATATGTCCACATCACCCTAATCTCGTTTTGCTCCGTATCGTTTAACATAGTATTCTGAAATGTATATCCGTTACAGACTACAAAATATAAGGAATATTTTAAGTTAATGCGATTATCGAGTGTTTTGGGAAGGCTGGGAAAAGAGAGAGAGAGAGAGAGGTGAAAGAGGAAGAGGAAGAAAGAGGGGGAGGATAAATATTGGGTTCACAAAATCAGGAAATGGAATTATCGTATGATTATGTAAAATGCAGCTCTGAATTTGTCTCAGAATGCGATTAAATTTTGTCGCAGAACTGCATTAATATCGTCTTAGAACCCACTTTGACTGCACGCCTTTACAACTTCAAATAAAAAGCCACTTTACATATATTTTCAACCTAAAATGAGAGTTGGCGATATAAAACCGGTCAGTACGCATTGTGCGAGATTTTTATTTGAAATTTTTATTATTTATTCGGTGTGTATGTTTTCCTGTGCATCAGTATAACCTGGCAATACCATTTGTTTTCAAGAATTACACTATCTTCAACAAAATACCGATAGCGAAGCATAGGATCGAGAGAGGGAAGGGTTGAGAGAGGATAAAGACAAGTGCCTAAGGAAAGGCATGTCGGAGAGTGGAACTTAACTCTGAAACGGATGGGATAATTGGGAGTGGGTAGCCGTTATGCTCGGAGGAAATTTTCCCTTTGATTTAGTGGCGCAAGCGTCTTCCGAGATAAGATTTGTGACGCGGGCGCCATTGGTATCGGGTGATGATGCGTGCCACCCTTTCCTCTCCCACAGCTTTCCCTCTCACCCACCCACCCACCCACCCTTCTCCAACCCCACCCAGTCATCCCAGTGAGAAGCGACCCGAGGGTCACCCTGGGAATGAAAACAGATTGTGCTGGGACGGAAAAAGAGAGAGATTAGCCGATTGCCGTGACATCTTTCGTGAGATTCACAACCTTTAAAGTGCTCCCCAGATCCCTCTGTTGTGATGAGTTATATTTACATTCGACTGATTTTGAGCGTAATTGCAGGTTTTAAACATGTCGACCACCGACGATAATGACTCAAAATTTCACGAAAAGTTTCGGAATATAGATTCAGTGCTATATTTCTGGGGAATTGTTACAAATTGGTATTGTTTTTTTCCACCTAGAATTTTGGGCTCTCATTACAATAATTGGCGGTTACGAATAAAATTTCATACCTCTTATACATTAAATATGGAAATGGGTTTTGAAATTGTTAAGCTGTTAAAATTGGCATAACATACGAACAACTTAACTAAGTATAATATCAGTCATAGCAAGTAAATTTTGTATTTAAAGCATTCATAAACTTAAATAATTAAATTTCCGTCAGTATGTTACATAAGAATTTAACACGTGGCAAATTGTTCCCATATGACCATCGAGTTTTGAGGTGATTAATGAGTTAGAAGGCTAATGTTTTAAATTAGTACGTAGTATTAGTACCATAGTATATATTTTCCTCCAAAACCTCGCGTTTGCATACTATCGTCGAATGAATTTAATCATTAACCAGAATGACCCATAATTTACACTTAAGTCAGAAATATGAACCTTGGTACTCATGGGAGATAGCGGTGGTGTAATTATTGGCGTAGCTACGAGTTTTTATAATAAATAAATCAATCTGTTAAACTTCATGTAGGTATGTTAATTGTCGCATGATTTGCATAAATGTGGTTTTTATTTCGTATTGCATTGCTCCTGTTAGCATTCCTATTGATATATGTGCCATATCTGCGTTACTGTGATTCCAAGGCTACAGTTTTTCATTAATCCTCGTCAACTTCCTTTTGGTCCCTTTCTCCCATCTTTCGCTTTAAATGGCTCCAATTCGTCTTTCTTGTTTTTATAATGAAACAAGGTTTCCGTCTCTAGGAAAATATCTCCGTAACCTTTAACAGAAATTGAATACATCCGGTATTTTAAAAATTTCAAAATAAAGTGATATTACATCATTTCAATCATCATCATTCTTCCAAGGCAGCCACTTTACTGGAAGCAAAGATATACATTTAAATTCCCGAATCTCCCGATAAAAACACGCCTAACTTATGCCACGCAGCTTGCGTGCGTTACTCCCACACGTGACTCGATTCTTCCAGTTCTTTCCAAAATATTTTTAGTATTGAATGCTTTTTTAATTAATATGTTTGTTTGAACTTTGTGTAACGCCAACTCGCTATCAAGGAAAGGGAGTGAAGGTCGATCCAAATTACTTAGCTCGATGAACTTTGCCAGATCTTCCATTTTTCCTACCATAAAAAACACTGATGAGTGTCCGACGCTAGGAAAAATAAAATCGAAGTGCGATGTGTCGATTTATTAGCTTTTGTTCACTCAGACGAAGGAAAAATAATATTTCAGCGGATATCGTTCAGAGTGACTCGTACATTTTCGGTAGAATTCCCCGCTTAAGAAAAATTTTTCTTTCTCCATAGTCTTAATCTTATCTCGGAATGCTTCTTTAATGGCGAATTGCTAAAGATACGGGAATCTCCGAGTGGCTTGTTTTTCTCCCTCCGTCGGACGCGTAAATAAATCGTTATGGAATAAATTTATGGCGTCTCAAGTCGCAGTCTCCTTCACTCCGTCTTCGTCTTAAAAGAAGTATACTTCCGATGGCCAGGGGGCTGGAGGGAGGAAAAGGGGGAGGGAAGAGGGGGGAGGAGGGAACGGTCGGCTTTCACGCTCGCTGTGAGCGCAAGGAACCAGGGGTCACTGTCGGTGCTGGCCTCCCTTATCAGTTGGAGCGACCCGAGGATGAGGTCACGGAGGATGCGAACTAACCTTCACTCTTCTCCCTCCTCTCAAACCCGCGTTCTCTCGCGTCTCCGACGAGTACTCTCCCCCCCTCCCCACACCAACGCCTCCTCCCGCCCTCCGACCCTCTCCTATCCTCTCAAAAGACTCTCGTCTATGAATCCATTCCCGGAATGGGATGAGGCCCCTATGGGTTGCTCCGTCAAAGAATACTCCAATTTCCATTCCGAGCAATTCAGTGGCGCGACGCACAGTTTCACTTTTTTGAACGTCTCCGACAGCATTCTTATGATAGCTCGATTCTTACGGGTGGAGGATAGCTATTTCAATTACGGTCGATGCTTTTATGAAATGCGTTTTTTTATATCATTAAAGGATGTTACATGTACTGAATTGTTAATGGAAATAGTTGTTGTATAATTTCTATCACACACATATACAAGCATTAACTACTGCGAGCTATTAGTCTCTCCAGACTAAGGAAAAGGCATGTCCGAAAGATTCAACTAAAAAATCCTTCCTATTAACGCTTTGGATGTCCACGCCATTAGATGTCAACTGTATCCTCCCTTTCCTTTCTAATCCTCGTTTTTCTTCAATAATACTCATCATTCCTTGATTATACAAACAGCATGTATGTCTGTATGTGTAAACGTGCATGATGAGGAAGAAGCATTATGTTATGGTAACTTTAATCTTGATATAATGATCAAGAATACAATGTTAAGAGTATTTAAAAAAAAGGTAGTGGCCGAGCTGCATCCTAAGAATATGGGAATTGATGGAACTTGATCATGGTTGGAAATGATTCGAGATTTTTTTCTCCTAAGTTATGTTCCTCAACTTTGACAACAAAATTTTCTCCAGTAACGCAATAAGCTGTCAAAAATGACGGGGAGTGGAAAGGTACAAATTAAATAAAAATGTATTGAGTGGGCATAAATTCGGGCAATGCACATACAGAGTTTTCTAGCTGCTTCCTTTTATAGTCTTCCGTACTATTAAAATCCTTCCTGAACTCTGAAATTGTTTTGATGCTCCTTTTCATTTGAATGACGCGCTATGCAAACGGCGGTTTTCACATTTCAAAAATCTTTTATCATTAATTGAACATTTCTTTGAAAACAAAGGTGCTGTGAAATCTCTCTTTGGTTAATTGTCTCTCTCTCTCTCCCTTCCTACCCTTCCCCGTCACTCCCTCCCCCTCTCGCCGCTACCCTACCTCCTTCCCTCCCCTTCTCACTGCCTTTCTCTTAAAATACCAATAATTTATTTTTAATAATTTTATTTAATCTTCGTAGTTCATCGGTTGCTTTGCTGACTTGCATTTGCACGGTTCAATGCATTCCGTGCAGCGTTCTCTTTTCTGATCCTTTTTAACGTCTCCTGACTTTGCCTTACAACCCAACGCTGTCTCCTTTCTCTAGTTAATCTACGTTTTCTATCTGCTTGTCTCTCATCATTTACATCCATTGCTATAAATGAATAAAGCTTAATTTTTGGAGACATTGATATAAAAATTGATCTTACTAATTAATCAATCAGCGGAATAATTTCTTTGAAAACTATCTGAACGAAAACAAATCAACAATTTATTTCAACATTTTCTGGTAACACACCAAACTTACCTAAATATTGTCTTTAAAATTCTTTAATTTGCTTAAAAATGTAATTTTCAGTGAAGAATTTATCGAAGAAAAATTGATTTGAAATCTATTCTGAATAAAGGTGGCTTTGCGTAATAATACAGACGATATATTAAAGTGAGAATTACAAAGCAATTATCACAAAATATTACTACTTTCAAAATTGTTAAATCAATCACAATGGAAATTAGTAGTACTAGATAATAATATAAACATTTAATGATCATTTCAGTACTATTTTTATCCTCGTGTATTTTGCAGGAATAATTATAATTATGATATTTTCATATCAATTTCAATGCATAGCTCTATGGCGTTGAAGAAGTGCGTGGATGCTTTCTATTGTGTCTATGATTGACCTTAAGAATTGAAATACTGGACACCAATCGCACGAAGCTCTAAGTTTATATATTTTTGCATTAATACTGTGACCTAAGATGATAGCCAGCTTTCACTTTATTACTAAATGATTCAACCTTATATTTCTGAATGATTTATTGTTGAACATAAATTTTAAGTGTCACCGATTAAATTGAGTACTCAAACGAGGCGATAATGAAGATGCGTAATAAATATGGTCGCATTTAGTCAAAAAGTTTTGCATCGACGTTCAGGATTTCTTGATTATGTAAGGCTTCAAAATACAAAAAATGAATCGATGTGCTCGGTAATTAATTACAGCCATCGACCTTAGGAAATTAAAAATTTTCGAAAACTTAATTTTGATTTAGCGTGATAGAGTAAGATTAAAACAAGATGAACGATTCTTTGGTTGGATAATTTCGATTGAGGTTATCTTTGAACGCAATCATACGATAGCGGAAGAACACACGAGTTTGCCGTTATAGTATATAGGACACTTAAGATTAATTTTAACCTAAGAAATTATTTACAGTTATAACAGCGACGGACTTAATTCAATGAATTCTCTCGAAAGACAGACTTTTTATCCGGCCCATCCCCTGACCGCCATTAGCTCTCATCACTTAGCATTAGGGAGTGCATCCATGAGACGTTCCTCTCTCTATCCACTCCAACCCGCATCATGAGTTGTACGCTCCATAGTTTCCTAAGGTTGAGGAGAGAGGGGACGTTTGAGTTTCGAATTACCAAATGGCTACTCGAGGAGAGAATTTTCAACTATGTATCTCGATATCCAACCTGGAGCCACTCTTCTTCTCCACACACACCAAACCAACATCTTTCCCTCCTCCTCTCGCCGTCAATTCCCTTCTCTTCCCCCAGGCCATCTGAGTGTGCGTCTATAAAGCGGCGTAACAACCCTTATCCTTCTGTCCTTCTCGACGCTTCCAAATCTCATGGACGCCCTCATCCGCTCTTTAAAAAAAATAGTTTCAAATGGACCGACGATAAAACGCTTATCTTCAATTTTACCGCCTGAGATACTTTGAATCCGTTCATTTTTTGAGAACTATAGCGTCCGTCAATCCAGTATTATACAGGTACTGTCTCGTATTTTGTGTGTTTTATTGGCGTGAGGAGCTACTTGTGCCGTTTAAATTTAATGAAGGGAATAAGCGTTCAAAAGAGAAGGCAGGGGTTATCACCCGGAGCAATGGAGGTAGTCAACAAAATGGAAATAAATTTAAAGATTGATGCATTTTCGATGAGGAAATAATAACTATGCAGCTGTTTTATTGGCTGTTAAATGCGCGAATTTTCCGATAAAATAATATCTATGTGCATGCTTCCATGCGCAAATGATTATTATATCGTGAAAACCTCGATTCCTTTAATTATCTTTTAAGTTTTATATGATTCATTATTCCCTCATTATAGCTCATTTTACAAATTTATTTTTTAAAAGTACGTTTGTTCCTACTCTTCGGTTCTTTCTGTGTTCCTTTAACTTGTTTTTTAAAGAAAATACTTTTTATCATAAATATGATATATGTTTTTCTGCTTTATTTATCGGTTAGTTCATAGTTTTAAAGCTGTGTTTTAATCAAAAGTTCAATTGTGGGGGAGTAAAATATTCTGCGATAGAAAAAAACAATGCCTATAAAGTCTTTATGTAAGTTTCACTTTCACAAAACGAAGGAAAAACAAAGATTTTTCTTAAAATTCTATACGTAATTCATGACACTGAAAATTATTAGGTGTTTTCTACTTAACAGAATTTACAATACCTATTGCTTCTTCGGGAATAACATTTATTTCCACCATTTTTCTGGAGACGGTAAATTTACAAATAATTATTTAAGAAAAATATTAATTAACGCATCGAAGGATTAAAAAACTGCCTATTTGAAATTTAGATTACCGTCAACTAACGTTCGGCATTATTATCAGTAGTTTTTTCCGTAATTGCAAACGCCATTTCCGGAAATCGTTATAAGGCCTTCCATAACTGCCGTCCAACTGTAAACTATTAGTTTTTGGTTTGAGCTCCGTCGATTCATAAACATGCGCATTTACGACTTCGGGAAAGGCATTAAAAAAACCTTAGTCGCCACATTTTTTTGCAGCAATCGGGTGGCTGGGGAGATATGAAGGGTCAAAAGGTCGGAGGTCATCTGCTTGTCCCCGCCATTCGTCATAATTATATTCTTGCTTATCGTCTTAGTTTGTGGAAAGATATCAACTGCTCCTTATTTATAGTTAAAGTATCCAAAGTTCTCAAACGATCGCTTTCGCAAATTATCGCAGACGCACAAGATATTACTTTGGACGTCGATGAAAGATGTCCCTATTGTCGGTGCAGTGTACAATGCACAGATTAGATGGCGAACTCACTTGAAAGCAACTGGAGAATGAGTGCTTTTGTGGACAACACGATACTCTTTCTTCGATAAAAACATTAATCGTATTTATGGATGGAAAGATGAGTTTACAGCATGTGTCAACCGCATTAATTACTGAAGCAGCTCATGAATAATAAGTTTTATCTTTGTTCTGGCGGATGGGGAATTTCCCGATAGTGGTCGCAAACAATCTGGCCAGCGATCCATGTCTAAATCGTCATATTAGCCTAATTTATTTTAAAATGAATTGGGAAATGTTTGAATTAGTTTAAACTGGAAATGCTTTGCGAATAATTGTCGTTACTTCGTTTATGGAATAAATGAGATCCTTCTACTTGATGTACTATATTGAGTGCCGTCTTTGCGAAATCACGTGATATTAAATTAGTGCATATATTTTCATATATCGTCTGAGACAGAAGAGTAGTCTTACATGATATGGAGGTGTTTATGTGGAGAAACACCGAGAGGAATTTCAGAAGTTCTGTATTTATACAGATATTTATTTGTTTAACTAATAAGATTTATTTCGCTGAAATAGTCTTCGAAATATATTACTGGATTAATACTAATCTAACTAACAAATTGAAGGGTCAAACCTACTGCGGAGAGTACTAAAAAACGCTAGTATGATGTTTTCATCAGGGCTCGTCAACGTTTTTTTTTATCACCGACGAGAGATAGAGGGTGAAAATGCGCTCCGGAGAAATATCAATATACTCGAGAAATTTAAATCTTCTTTTCGGCTCCGTATTTGAAAAAGCAGCCGGGATTACATTGGTTTTTTCGCCGAGGCAGATCGAACGTGAGCATTGTCGAGAGAAAATGTTTGATCCAGTGTGTATTTGCCCAGACGCCTCACAAAACGCCCCAATCTGCATGCGTATCGTCCTCTCGCATTGTGGCAATCTCCCTCTCTCCCTCCTCCACCCAAACGCCACTCCCTCTTAGCTAGACATCATGCGTCAAACCACCCCTATCTCTCCCTCCCTCCCCCTTGCCGTCCCTCTGCGCCATCTCCCTATTCACCCACTCCCCGTACTCACTCACTCCTTTTTTCCCTCCCTTGTGAATCCTTTCTCGTGACCCCCTCTCTCTCTCCTTTTTCCTCATCTCTCCCTTCATCCATTCCATTTTCTCTTTCTTTCTACGTAATCTTCTCACCATTTCTTCTTATATGTATTTTCCTCTATACTTTTAACTAAGCATCTATCCTTACACCTCTCCATCTTTTCCTACTCTCCTCCTTTTCTCTCTATGTGCACGGTGAGTCCTCACTATTCGCCATTGATGCGTTTATGAGGTTCACGACGAACAACGAAACGACTAATAACGGGGCTGACTAACCCATTGTCTTACATGTAATACACGGAAAATATGTTCCGACGACGAAAATGTTTCTAAAATTAACCATTTGGCATAGTTTTACTCATTTTTACAATAACAACTAACAAAATACGTTAATGTATTTTCAACGCAGCATCCGATATGGAAGAGCAAGAAACATGCATCGTATTTTCTTAGTTAAAAATACAAGTTGGATTGGGTGACCAGAAGGATTGTACAGCGGGTCCCTGTAGCACTCTGTCTTTATAAACCTCTTCTTTCTAAGTATTCCAATTGCTTTTGTCCTTTTCTCTCTTCTCTCCATTTTCTCCCTTGCATTTTAATCTTTCTCCATCTCCCTCTGCACACACGTCCTTATCTTCATCTTTATTTCAACGCATATTGGTCTCGTTCGTGCTGCCCGTATGCAGTCAATACTTTCATCTTACAAAATTAGCGAAAAGTGCGAAAGTAATCCCATGAGTTTAGTTAATATTAAATTTGACGAAGAAACTATGCCATGGCATCAGAAAGAATCGCCGTAATAACTACTAATTTGTGTAGCAAATTCATACGTTGCAATAAACCGATAGGATATCTTTCATAGCAATATTTACGGTAAAATTTACTACGCGATATCGCCGTCGAAACAGAATGCCTTAAAAATGGTGAAACAAGCATCAAAACATTCTTGGTTTCAGTCATAATATGTATATAATAAGAAATTGCGTAAAAATGAAAAATTTCCAGATTAATGCAGTACAGCAAAACTCGATTACTTTTTATTAGTAATAATAGGAAATTTGCTCAATAGTTTCTTTTGGAATAATTTATTTAAATATAGATACTCTTTCATGTGAAAAATGTGCCACAAAGTTGTTACAGATTTGATTTTTAGCCGTTATTCATTATTACAAATTATTTTTCTAAAACCGATCTATGTTTTATCCATGAAATTGTGTATTCTAAAATAATATATTCTATATTATGAGGATCCGAATTCATCAGCAGTATGTCATGATTCCTGCTTCTTTTACCATGGGCTAACAATAAGATGCAGACATCCATCGCTTCTCGAGATCAGTTTTCACTTCAGGAAGCTTACAAAGCTGTTAGAACATTCTAAACCTATTGTTAAGGAGTTAATCCGACGTATATTTTTTAATGGTGCAGATTCTTAATAAGTTTCGTTACATATAAAATTTTAGTCGATTATAAATTCAGAGTAAATTACGTAAATTGTAAATTTTCACTTTCTTCTGGTCGAAATGGTGACTTCCATTGATTTCCATTCTTCTTACACCGAACGTAGAAATTCTCCGAGGCTCACACCACACGCAGCGCATTGTTAGCGGAGGATCCATCTCAATAGCGTCTCTCGTTCTGCGACGGCAGCGCTGTCACGGACGAAGTTTCGAACCATTGAAGCCGAGTTCGCTTCGCATTCAAATAGCAATCTTCCATTCCCAACACGCGACTCATTCCATTTTCTTAAGAATGTAAGAAATGCGGAGATAGGCGAAGCAGACGGTTGGACATACTCAAGGAATCCTCACCGCAGACACTCCAACCGATTAGGGCTTAACAACTGACATGTTCATTGGCTCGTGAAAGTCACCACCGATTCAAAGAGTTATAAACGACCTTCTTCGTGCGGAAAATTTCTTTTTATTCCACGCCACGTCTCAAACAAAACCTTACGGTCGAGAGGAAAAAGAATAAGCGAGCGAACGTGGTCTGGGAAAACAATAAACGGAACACGATAAAAACACGTAACCCCCACGAGCTGTGATTCACTCTCTTTCAGACAATCCACCGTCATTATTATTGCGCCTGTTATAAAATTAGCCAGCTTAAAAATACGGGATGCATTTGCAGCGGAGTTAGGTGGCGTTGTATTTGTAGGAGGCAAGAGTGGAGGGTGGGGGAGGATGAGGGCGTCCGTTTGGGTGAAAGGATTGGCGGAGGGTGGTGGGAGAGGGGGCGGATGGAGAGAGGAGGGGAGGAGACGCAGTGGGGAGCAGCCCGGGATAGGACCTTTTGTGCCAGCCCGCAACAATGAGCAATGTGACACCTCGTGGTTTTCTCCCCCTTCCTATCCAACGCGCAGGACGAATGCAGTGTGCGGATCGAATATACATCTCGTGTGCATTATGGGGAATGGGGCGGGGGAAGTAAGGGGTACAAGGGGATGGAAGGAATGGGGAAATCCCCCTTCTCCTGTCGTTGGGGGGCCGTCCTATCCCTCTTATCTTCTTTTTTTACCCCAACATTAGCATGTCTTTGTTGGGGGCATGGGCAGGAGCTGTGGGGTACTCCTCCTCTCATCCCAAACTGAACTATTGGAAAGGCCACCACGCTCACCCTATATCTCCCTCCGCCACCCCCTTCTCTCCCTCACCCCTTTTCCTTTCATCTTTTTATTTTTCTCCCCTCCGTCCAGGAAGCATCCTTCTCTATGTCGTTTAATGGTTGCGGCGGATTTGCGGTAGGCAGCGCATTTATCGAAGGAGAATGTTCGCAAGGACGGGGTGGATTTTTTTCTATCGCCAATAATCAAGTCTTAGAATTGCTGTCAAGGAGACAGAATTTCTTGCTTGGAAGTAATTAAAAGGCTTCGAAATGTGTCCTGATTAGTTTATTAACTCCATTCCTATCTTCTTTGAGAGTTCCAATTGAGTTCCTTTACACAATTTCAAAGAAATTATAATCATTAGCTTTTTAAAAAACAATATAAATAAATAATTAACGTACAATTTACATTACATTTTAAAGGAACATAAAGAGAAAATATTTAATTTTAATGACAGGAAAAGCTTCTTCTCACGTTGGCGCGTGGAAGATTATAAATAGAGATCCATTAGTGCATAAAGGGCTGCTGGAATCGTCTTGAGCGATACAAAGCTATCGTTCATTATCCGCTGCAATGTCCGAGGACGTGGATTAGCGGCAGAAAAGAGAGAGGACGTACGAATTAACTAAGCTATCTTAAGATGGAAGGAAATTATAAAGGTTAAAATGGTACCGAGAGATAATTCCGCCGGTATAAAGTATCCGGTTCGCTTAGCGGCGGTCTTTGAAGCAGTCACACAAACAATAGGCTCTTGTACGCTCACAGACGCTCTATTTCCCCGCTGTTGGTCGATAAAATCCAGACCGTGAACTATTCTACGTGAAAATCGATCTACTCTGTATACAGCAATGGAACCATGATATGGGAGATGACTGATTTTCCGTTCAAATGATAGAAATCTTCGTTAGTAATGGGAGAGTGGAGCGAAGAAGTTCACTCATTTCGTCGGACAGTTGCATTCGAAGAAAATTTGTGACTCATCTAGTGGCGCAAGGGAGACATATGTGGCGATAGGAGTATCTACGTTTTTCGGTCAACCGTTCCAGTGAGAGAAAGATAGAAGATGGAGATGGGACGAACCAGATATGAGCGATTTTTTCGAGTTTTTGCGTTATAGGGTTCAATCGGAAGGCCACCGGACACCGTGGGAGCTTAGATTGCAGATGGAAGGGTCAACAATGGCAGACAATGGGTTGGCGGTTTCAGCACCTACAGCTCTCCCCGTATACACTTTTTTTGGAACTATTCCGTCCTTTGTTGTGCGTTACAGACCGCGTTACCACATTTGCAAAGGTATCGAAAGCGATCTCTACGAGGGTCGCGTGCCGAAGGGCTTCGTATTACGGCAGCCGTGGTCTGCTGGAGGGAGAAGGGAGATAAGAGTGGAGAGGAGAGATTAGAGGGGTGGGAGAGGGAAAAGAGAGAGAAAGGGGCCGGAGGTGTATTGTCCCTCGCTAGTTCTTCCTTCGAATTACGTGGAGAAAAATAACAGAGGGCAGGGTTTTGAATCCATTTAATTAAAGTGGCATTTGGCGGAGCTTGGAAAACAAGTCTTCTCCTCTCTCTCCTTTTACGGGAGTCGTTGGGACTTTCGTTTGATCGCGTTTCAGCTGCCTTCCCGAAGTCCTTTTTTTCTAATTCGCAATTTTGGTACTTTTTACTCTCTCATAGTATACGAAGTATAGCGATCAAGTATTGTACTCGCAAAAATATTCAGTCTCGAGATTTTGATGGAAATATACGTTTTAGGTGTAAGTACCTGAGTCTGAAAAAGTGGTTTTCGCAATGCCGTCTGTCTGTCTGTCTATGTTATTGGCTCGAGGGCCTAAACGGTAGAGCGAAAATGAATTAAATCTCCTACTTAGGTATTTTATCATACAGAATAGAAGCTTTGAAGAGATGGTTGGCATTGAACAATAATGAAGGGAAGTTTATTCTGGGCAATTTGAACAACATTGATTATCTCAAAAACGGCTCAAACGATTTTGATCAAATTTCGTACAGTTACTTGAGTTTACGTCTTCAGTTATACTTAATAGTTCATATTTCGCAAAAAATGAATATAAGGCTAGTTTATTCTAGGCATCTATAACAACAATTTGATTATCTCAAAAACGGCTACACCGATTTTGATCAAATTTCGTACAGTGACTTGTATTTACGTCTTCAGTTATATTTAATAGTTCATATTTCTCAAAAAATTAATATAATGGTAGTTTATTCTAGGCATCTATAGCAACAATTTAATTTTCTCAAAAACTACTGCAACGATTCTGATCAAATTTTGTGCAGTTACTTGAGTTTACGTCTTCAATTATACTATATAATTAATATTTCCCAAAAAATGAATATAAGGCTAGTTTATTCTTGGGAAACTTTAATAACAATTGGATTTTCTAAAAACTGCTCACACGATTTTCATCAAATTTCATATAGTTATTTAAGTTGATGTTATAATGATTGTACATAGTTCATATTATTCAAAAGATAAATAAACGACGCCTTAGTATATGAGAAAGTTTGTACAATGTATATTGATCCGGTTTTTTTCATTATGATCATGTATTAACAATTTTACTTTGGCAATATTTCGCTTAAGGTTATTCAATTATTTTAATTACTATATCATTTGATATATGATGTCTGGTGTAAGGTTTTTAGGCAGGAACCAACTTCAGCCACGAGAGAAAACTACCGAATTGCCATTTATATCTTATTTTGCCTTTCCTCTTCCTCAGAATGTTTGTGCGTGCGTATGTGGGTGTGTATCAGAAGGGCAATGGAGCAGTGCCATGATTGCCGAGTATGTTTGGTCAAACGACAGAAGTCCTTATATACTGTAAATTGGATACTGCTGATGTGGATGTTGAAGAATATACATAGGTGTAGGTTGGAAAGCCGGGAGATTTATCAAGAACCTTAACTTGAATGAAGTTGTGAAGGTCAGACAGAGAAAGCTGATACCAGAGGAGTAAATATCGGGAGAGAAGTAAGGCCTATCGCCGCTCCTATTCCGTAGTAGGTATATAGGGAGAAATGTTAATGCAAGAAGCGCTAGAAGGCATAGGAGATTTCAAGATTGGAGGAAGGATAAGAAGAACAATAAATTATACTGATGACCAAGTACTTCTATCAAGAAAAGGAATTCCAGCAAGCTATAAATAGACCGACAATAATAAGTAGAAAATATAGAACGGTAATAAATACTGAAAAGTCCAAGGTAATGTGGATACTGAGAAAAGAAGAAAACCTGAGCATAAATATTGGTGTAAAGAGATTAAAACAAGTGTCAGGCTATAAATACGTTGGAAGCAAAATATGCAAAATCCACCGATGAAATAAGGATTAGAATAGCGAAAGGGAAAATGGCTTTCAGAATAAAGAAACTTGTACTAACAGGAAATATAAATACGCAAGAAATTGAGAAAATACTATGTATATGATATCGCTTTGTACGAATCAGAAAAATGGATAATAAGAAATAAAAAAACCTTCCTCAAAACTTCCCGATAGAGATAATATATTTTAACGATAATTTTTATGATTTCTTTGGCTTCCATCATAGTTACAATGTATATTTTGTCTCTTTATTCCAGTACTGAGTTTAACAATACAGTATTTACACTACGTGAAATTTATTTCCATTTATTACTACATTAAACCAAGCTTTATTATATCATTTCATTTTTATTAAAGGAAATTTGCATAAATCCTATATTAACATGTCAATTTCTTATTATATTATGACGTGTTTTACTATATGAATTATTCCGATAAATCTGATATACTTAAAGAATTCTATAACACGATTACCTATTACACCGTATTTTCCAGGAAAATATGTAGGTATCCCTCGCGTTATGGGTTTAGGACTGTTCGGCACGACCGATTCGCCACGACCGGTTCGGCGACGGGACGTTTCGGCACCGGACAGTTCGGCGACAGCCGTGTTCGGCACGGCACAGTTCCAATATATTTAGGACGGAATGGCGTCATGACAATATTAATATTACAACAATTATCTTAACGTGGCTGACCTGAATTCACCGAATCTATACCTAACGTTTAAATAAAAATGACTATATTAAAAAATAGATTTAAATTAAACTTCGTGAGAAAAAGTACACGATAAAAATTATACGATGAAAAATCACTGGATGATATGCACAGTGATTGGCCCAATTTATTTTATTAATGTTAATTTAATAAAAATGTTACTGTTAGGTTAAATGAGCTGACTTGATTTCATGGAACCAATATATACTGCATAAATAAAAGCGATTATATTTTTAAAGAATCGCTTTCAAATTTACTCTCGCGAGAAAACGTTCACAATATACAACTACATATTAAGTTAACGGAGTGTAGAACAAATGTCCCTGCGAACCAGAGAACCAGTCGATTTCGTATAAGTGTGCCACAATTTTTCATCATGATCGAAACAAAAGTAAAACATAACAAACTGCTACTATAGCCTTTTCATTTGAAACAATATAAAATAACGAGAAAAAATAAGGAAATTATTAAATATGTTTCACGATGTTACGGCTTCACGAATTCAAAAGGAATCAGTTTTAAGAGGTTAAATGTATACAAATACGTATTATATTTTATTTTGAAGTGGATTCATGATTATATAATCTTGCGTGATAACTTACAAAGGAAATGTAATGGACGGGCATTTCCACTGCTATAATAGCTTTAAGAAGCTGTTACTAAATTTATTTTTAAAGTTTAAGTTCCTATTTTTTTATTGTTGATTTGGTAAATGGAATATCAAAATTATTAGGATCTAAATAAGATATCGAGCAAAATCGGAAAACTATTTACTAGGTATCAACTTCTAAAATATTGAGCAATTAAATTTGTTTTCATTGTTAAATTATTCGGCTATACTGGGAATTAGTTAAGTCAGTGTAAATATGTTTGAAAATCGTATCACTTGCAAAATGAAGTAATCTAACTTGTGAATTTGTGACTTCTGCTTTAACTTTAGTTCTGACATTCATGATGGAAGAAATCTTAAGATAAATTGCTGAAGTTGTAACTGGTAATTAAAGTTAAAGTTTATTGCTGGTATTTACATAATGCTCATCGTAATGGGATGCTTTTCTGCAAGAATGTCTGCACCTTGATTTACTGAAGAAGATTTACTTAAGAGGTATAAGTGAAATATATTATACTTCATGTGAAACAGCTGAAAAAAAAACTTTTGGAAATATATAGCTAGGGTATTGAGGGGGGAATAGAAGTCAGCTTACTTGTATTCCTTTGAGTTTTAATTGTTGTTTTACCTATTTTTTATTTGTATACTAATAGGATTTCAATAATACATGCCCAAAAGCTCATTTATTTTATGTAATTGCTTAAACTTTTTCACATGTAATATATAATAACTACTTTAATTTTATAGTATAAACATTTCATCAATGAATTCGTTGCTTTTGTGCTTGCTTGGAAGTCGTGTACTTTTTCTCACGAAAGTTAATTTAAATCTTTTTTTGTTTAAATATAGTCATTTTCATTTAAACGTTATAGATTCGGTAAATCCAGGTCAGCCACGTTACGATAATTGTTGTAATATTAATATTATCATGACGCCATTTCCTCCTAAATGTATTGGAACTGTGCCGTGCCGAACACGGCTGTCGCCGAACTGTCCGGTGCCGAAAAGTCCCATCGCCGAATGGTCCCGTCGCCGAACCGGTCGTGCCGAACTGTCCCATTCCGCTTTCTCTCTCCCTCTTATTTAGGTACATTCTTTTTTTCTCTCGTCGACTTAAAGTTATTGCTGTTTTGGAGACGGTAAAAACGTAAAATATTCTAGCTCTACCTTTCTGAAAAATCTTATCGAATTCACTTAACGCATTTTAAAAAATATATCGGACAATAGTATTAATATATATTGATACGCATCAATGCAGAGGGTGATGCCATAACGTTTTACTAAAACTCCTGTGCTTACGTATGTAGCATGAGATTCAATCGCATTATTTCTATAATTAATTTCGGAAATGATTTTTTCAATTGTCCTTATATAACGTATCCCCTCAAACAACTTTTGGGCTAACTTTTTGCATCGAAAATTCTTATCTAAAGATTTTTATTTTAGATTAACTTCATCGTGTCATTTAGGACGCGGATATTTTCTTTGATTATTTTTTCTACGCCGTAATCTTTAACAGTTTCTTTGTTAGTAATTCCTCACTTCTAACAGAAGCGTTTGCCGATTCCAAAGTCTTAATCAACCCTTTTAAAATTGAATAAAGATATTTCCAAATGAAGGGAAATGCCTAGATACGGAATTCCGCATGATGATAATATCGTTTGCGAAAACATTGTTAATCACCCTGTGTGAAAATCAACCACCGAATCATTTATGGCTGCCAAGCATTATTCAGTAAACTTGAGGTCGTGACTTTTCCGTCATGAATATGTACGATGGAGTCACGGTGATAATAAACTCGCTTTGAACACTAGGAGTAAAGAATCTTGTTTAAAGATAGATACAGAATGAAGAAGCGGCGAAATGATTTTAATGTTGACGACTCGTAAGTAACATGTGTGCATGATCGTAATTTTGGCGACGGAGACATTAGATCGAAATAATTTATGTCATTTTTACCTCATTAAATTTAATCACGGTGACCTTGCTAATTTCCCTCTTATGGCGGAAATTTACAGCGATTTCCAACCAGCAGTAACTAGCGTGTGCATTATGCGAAAATTTTAATACAAACTTTTATTTATCGAAAAAATTTGGATATTCATTAAAATTAATTTTTATTTTTTTAAATCTTTAATTCAATTCAACAAGACGCTATAACTTAATGTTAAAAGGTTTATTTATTGTGAATTTTTTAACGAGGGCTAAATGCTAATCCAGAAAACCTTGACAAAGGCAATACAATAATGCTGTTAATTTTTTGTAACTTTTAGAGTATTTAGCTAGATTTTGTGGAAGGACTATAAATAAACGGTTACTTGAATTTAATTAAGATTAATTTTGCCTTTTCATTTTCATTCGTAATCAGTGATATACAACACAGGCTTTCTCATTTTTACTTTCTCCATACGTAGTAATGGGAAAGGATTGTGATCACGAAAAAATCGACTTCTAGATTTCAACGGAAATACACGTCTTGAGGTCCCTAAAACACGTTTAGACAATTTTCGGAATGATGTCTGTGTGTGTGTAAGCGTATGTGTGTGTGTGTATGTGATTGTGGGCGCTCTAACTCAAAAAGTACGTGCCATATCGTTACCAAACTTCATATATAACACTTTAGCATGAGTACAAAGTACTGATTAGTTTTGGACAATAACGGTTAACCGGAAGTCGAGGTTTATTCGAAACCCGATTCGGTTTTTTCGATATTTCTCCGTTAAAACATCATTATTGTATATACAGTTCCATACAAAGGTTATAGAGAATGTAATTTCCTACAACTTTCATTTGAAAGAATTTTCCATAGCAGTATTTTTTAGGAATTATTTATAAATAATCGGTTTTTTCGGTTTCCGTCAAATATCTCCTTAAAAACGTCGTTATTGGTAATCTTCGTGAGGACCAAAGTTGTAGAGAATAATATTTCTTCCAGGTTTTGTTTGAAACAAATTTTCGTAGAACCTTCCATTTCGGAGATATTCAACTTTTTTCGTAATTTCCAGTATACAGCACCACCACCATGTAGCGGTGAATTCTGTAAACATATTCAAAATATAATTTACGGCAATAAGGACGACTGTATTCTTTTACGATAGGAAATAATAATGTAGCCTTATAATGCTATTCATACTAATTTAAATATCTATACCCCAAATATAGAGAAAGTCATGTGTTGGCCACTTCAGATTTTTTGCGTTAGTAATAACCTCACAGCTTTGCTGAAATAATCTAGTTTTCTAAATACTTTTCGCATAAATCCCACAAACAATCGCCTGTCATGACAGGTTATCCCACGTCGTTGTGTGGGTAGAATGTCGGTAATTTGCGTTACGAATGCGTGCGGAGACATGCGAACTTGTGAGAGGAATATACATACATTATATATATATATATATCCATATATCCCTTAATTAGTTCAAATCGTATCTGTCGGTGGAATTTATGAGACGTGTCCAAAATTGTTTCGAGGAACGCTCTCGTCATTAGTCGCCGTCGGAACACAATTGGGCCGCGACACACAGACCGTTAAAAAATGTTTCAGTCAGTCCTCGTCGCCGGGAGGAGACCGTCCCCTCCCTCTCCCCCTCCCCGCCCCCCTTTCTACCCTAACCCCTGCCCTCGCCCCTTTCCCTCCCTTCGTCCCCCTGTCTCCCACGCCTTCTCCCTTACATTGCCAACCACTATCCCGTTGATGAGTCGATAGTGAATGAGATTCGTTTCTGCTTCCGCGGATAGCGGCTTCCAGCGCATGTGTGTTTGTACTCCCGTCTGTGTTTGGCGACTCCATTGTTCCGAGGTAGAATCCGAGGGATGTGGATTCACGGGGATGAGGACGGGAGGAGAGAGGAAGGGTTTAATGGCAGGGTTTGCAAAGGAGGAGAGGGTAGGAGATGTGGGTTATGCTGTGTGCGGAGATGACGAACCTTTTTTTAAGAGCTCGTGTGGCATAAAATTTTTTTATAAACTGTGGGGTATTTTCTTCTGCTGAGTTTATTTTTATTCTGTACGTATAATAACTTCAGATTTTCGTATTTTTAGCTCTTAAAAGCAAGGTGAAATACAGCAATGACCATAGCTAGTTTAAATTGACGGTATTTTTATGAGTTTTTGCCATGCCTCGTCTACTGGTTTCGCTAAGACAGCATAACCAATTCAGAGATTTGTTCGCTTAGTACACTAAAAGCAGGGGATATTAATTATTTTCAACGAAATTGTTATAAATTCGGTATCCTAAGAAGATTTGTCTCATCTGATGTTTTTCGCACGCATACTACATGTACCCCATCCACGCAGCAGTTAACGTAGGATTAAGACAAAATCTGATCGTGACGTACGATAATCGTTTCATTTTACTTATTTTATTTTGTCATTCTCATCCTTCTGACGCCAAAATCTTTAACAGATTTTTTGTAAATGAAATAATTTTTATTTGAGTGAAAGAAATCATCGCTATAATCCGTAAAACTAATCAAATGTTCGTTAAATCGAGTTTCTCAATTTGTAAAATCATTGCTGAAACCATGGTGTAATTCCTTAGTAATTCTCTAAATATTCAATTATCGATAAAATGTGTCCGGCGGATAATTTTAACGAGAATGAAAAAAGAATTTTCGATGCATTCACCGAGAACATTTTCCTACGCGAAAATTTATTTGTGAAAGAGGCGAAGAGAGAGGCACAAAGGAATGAACAGTACATTCAGTTCGTCATTCGAAGATTTTGAGGGCGAAAGTAGAAGAAAAATTCTCCGAACCAAGCGAGCATATAAGTAGAATTCTCTGCTTTTAAATAGCGAGCGAGGAGAGGATTTCTCCGCTCAGCACCAATCTCTCCTCTGCTTCCTACCTTCCTTCCTCCACTCTCTTCTCCGCCTCTCCGTCCTTTTTTATTCCCTTCCCAGCTCTCTCCTCCCTCCCTCCATAACTCTCTTTTTCCCTCATCTTTCTCCATCCCTCTTTCACCGCCTCCCGTCTTCCCTCCGATTCTCCCTACCGCTCCATCTCTCGATATTTTTCTCCCTCTCTCCTCTCCTTTCCCTCACGTCAAAACTCTCTGTGTGTTTTCCAAAAAGGGTTCCTGATGATGCGGAGATCCAAGGAAGGTTTTGGAGCCACTGCCCTGTATGAACAAACAGAAGAGCGAGCTAGTTTCCACGGACGATGATATTTCCCGATGTTAGGGGTGCGGGAGGTAGAGAGGGGGTGGAGGAATTGTAAGGAAGGTGGGGGAGAGGATAGAGGGCGGAAACGCGGAGGAGATGAATTCGAAAGAGGAGTTGGAGGCGGTCGGAGGGGCGTGGGATCGTCCGCGGCTCTGCGTCTACATTAGCCGGACGTTGGGTTTTACCAAGAGAGACTGGGGAGCGGTGAGGTATCTCCGGGCGAGAGTGTATTAAAGCCCCTTTATCCGTGGAGGGGGTTTGGTTGGATCGGAGGAAGCGGTGGAGTGACCGAGGAGAGATTTAATTAAGGTAATGAGGTATTTATAAATGCTGGAAGAGGGAGCGAGGAGTGGGAGGAGAGAAGGGACGAAAGAGGAAAAAATAAAGGGAAGATCCGTGTGTTTGCTCTGCGTGCCTTGCGCGTCAGCATATGTGTACGTCGTACGAGTGTGTTTTCTCCTTTCCGTTTTCCCTCCCTCCTTCCCCTCGATCGCCATCTTCCTCTCTCCTCATCTCAATTCGCCGAACATGGATGTGGCACACATACGCATTAGAATGTAAGAGTATATTAGGGATGCCAGGTGTGCCTTTTTTAATTCGAGATGTGGAGACCTTTTGATCGAGCCGCTTAACCGTCGCACTTTTCTCTGATAGAATACGGCCAATTAAGGTTCCGCGCACGTTTCACAAAGGAGAAAATGTCGTATGTAACGGAGGGCAAAGGTTGGTTGTAAGTAGAGTGGCGGCCACTTTACACTTGCTCTAAACCGGAGACTCCGGGTGAGACCCGGAGTTGTGGCAGTACTATATATTGCGTAAGGAGAAAGTAAAAATCAAAATATTCATTTTTATTTTACTCACAAAGTAATAATATTTTAATGTAATTCCTAGAGTAATAGTCTTTCAAAACAACGTCTGTTACCATTAGCGGATTTGCAATAAGGCCAAAGCTGGCATTGGCCTTGGGGCGGCGGGATTTCGGGGCGGTCAGATTTGTATGTATTCATTCGCCAAGTTGCAAGACCGTCAATGTAGTATACGAGGAAGCACTGTAAAGGGAGCCTTCAGTGTGGTTTTCAAAATCAAGGTCTATGAAGATTATTTCGAAATCGTGAAAGGCCCTTGGTACCCACCTACGGATGATTGTCAAGGTAATAACATTAAATGCGCGGGAAAAGAACGGATTGTTCCTGTGGTATAATATATAAATTAAATCAATTTTATTAAAACTTTTTGAAGTGGGCAAAAAAATAATTTGGCCTAGGGGCGGTAAGTTTCCAAATCCGCCACTATCTGTGACTATTGCTGCGGGAATTCCCAGATAAACTAACAAAATATGCAGCACTGGAGAGCCCAACTTTCAATTGTGTCGAATTTGCCATTCATACATGCATGTAGATTACTTGCTAAAACACGGAGACTCCCTGTCAAACCCTATTTGTAAGAGATCCGACGATACAAATACATGTGACTCGTGGTTGCCATTTTATCTAATATACATGTTTATTTATCAATCTCTCGATAACGGAGCTCAATTAATTTTTAGCATTCTTTCAGTAAATAACACCATTCCACACAGCATGATGAGCACACTCCTCATTTTTAAGTAGCAATTTAATTTAATTGAGCAAAGGTCAGCTGGTTTATTTTTGCCTACTTCTGGACCAGTCGTTCTCAACCGGTGTGCCGCGAGGAAGGGACGAGTGTGCCGCACACTCCGAAGATATTTAATTTTTAAATTATGTATGTATTTAATGTACAATAAAATTATACAATTATTGCATTACCAATCGTATCAATGTAATATAACTGCGACTTTTACTTGTTACGCTAGTTTTTATCTTTAAAAATGAGTATTTACGCAGTGAAATTAATTAGGGGTGGTTTGGTGTGCCGCGATGTTCTTAAGCATGTATGGATGGTGTGCCGTGGAGCAAAAAAGGTTGAGGAGCGCTGTTCTTGACCATTAAAGCGTTTATCTTTCTTTTGTGGGATATACTTTATTGTTTGGAGGAAGGCGGCAAAAGTTCTGATTCGAGCATTACGTTCCATACGAGGAGACCTTTTTAGTCTTTGTGAGCTAGAAAGTAGTTTTTTTTACAGCGATATTAAATTTTACCTAATTGGGACTTAGCGCTTGACTCTTCAGGAACTCTTTAGTAGAAAACTACATCTTCCACAATCCTTTTTGTCTTAACTGGATCCTTTACGGATCGATGTTGAATATAAATTTTATAATTTTCTGCGCCTCAGAATTTGTGCCGACTCGAAGTCGGCTCTAGATTCTTCGTATGGCCTAGTCGTGTCAGTCAGTGTCTCTCTCCGAATGTTTCATCTCCAAACCTATTGAGTGGATTATAATGAAATTTGGCACAGAACTTTTTGGGCACAGTGGCAATAATAAGAAAGTGACATACTAACCTCGATTATGCGGATGCACCAGGGATGCGATAGGGATGATCAGGGCATTGGTAGAAAGAAATATTGAACACAACCAGGATGTATCTACGAAGAGGTAGGGAGAGAATAGGTACGCCGTGAGGATAGATAATCTAAGTCCGACTTTGCGATGGTGTCTGTTGACTCGACGATTCCGTAGGAGTTGAATGTAAACATACTTTAGTCCAGTTGGAGGGTAGGAAGGGGTGTGAGGGTCAGCGTCGTTTAAACACGTAATTTTAATCCAAGAAAATACCGCAACTACGAGAGAATCACCTATTTAAACATTTTCTTTTATCTTTCCTTTCCCTCCCTCTTCCCCCTCCCTAGTGCGTCTTTGAACTTCTCCAGATAAAAACGTTAAGGATACATCTTCGCTTCACTCTTATTGTTAGTTAGCTTAATATGATCTCCCTGCTTTACCCCATTCTACTCTATGACGTCGCATAGGATAGGGACGTTCCTCAGCAGCCGTCCCTCCCACCTGGTGAAGTGTGCGTGTAGATATGGCTTAAACTGGCCTTCCCTCCCTCCTAGTATACCATTACCTGACCCTCACACCCCTTCCAACCCTCCAACTAGACTACTGTATGTTTACATTCAACTCGTTCGGAATCGTCGAGTCAACAGACACCATCGCAAAGTCGGACTTGTTAGATTATCTATGCTCACGACTCTACTATATTAGACTTCTTGAAAGAAGCGTTGGGATATGAGAATTTTAAAAGAAAGGTTTTGGATAGCCAGGATTTGGTGGTGTGTGCCTAAAATCTACCGGAAAGGAGAATTACTTTGTGTTGTACATATTTACTAATTTCAAAAACAATTTCGTTACGGCTTCAGCGTCCGCACTGCTTTTCATTCCTTTCTCTCTTACCAGCTATTATTTTCTCGAAAACCGAGGGCTTCAATTTTACAAACAAGTCCCGACGCTCAAGAACGCACCCGGTTGATCCGATGTGGTATCGCTGGCAACCTTTCACTCTGACGAACCAGCTTCCTACTTCCTTTATATCGTATTCACCTTACCCTCGGAATATTTCGACTGCTCTACGCCGTTTCTTCCACAGAGGGACTTTTGCATGGAGATAAATCGCACTTTGTATATGTTAAATGCATCGTTACAGTCAATTCGTTCAAAAGGCGGCGGGACAAGTGTTCGCTCTTCTCCCAAAGTTGACCGCGCACACCTCTCGTCACGTCAACGAAATAACTCGTGTTTTCTCCGAATTGGCGCTATTTCTTCGTTACTTCGGCAGTTCTGTTTTAGACTTGGTGTTGACTGGCGTTGAAGTCATTGAGTGAACAGCGCTGCGTGTGAGGGCGAGGCGTGGAATTGAGGGCGCGGCGTGGAATAGAAGGTATGTCTGCAGTAGCGCCTGTGAGTTTGCAATTGTTGTTGGCAATGCAGAAATTTTTATAATTTTTCGCCTTTCAATTTAGAATGTAGATTTCCGTAATATTAAGAAATCTCATTTATAAAGCCTCGAGTTGAATTCGTCTTCTTAGGGACGAGAATACTATATTTAGTAATCAGTTACGACATAGGTGAATATGACCGGCGTTTTCCTTGTTCATAATGCATTTTCAATATCTTTCTTTTTATGTTGTGCCCTCTTGTCTAGTTTTATGATGTTTATTCTGAATTACTCCATAGGCCGTGCCTCTGGTAGCGAATTATGGTATTAACTCGAGAAAGCATTGAGATAGAATTTCGAAATGTGGCAGGAATACTCGATTAACATATTTTAAGGTAATGACGAAAATAAATCTCGAAAAAAGCCCTGGGTTCGACTCCAAGGAAGACATTTCCATATTCCGTAAGGTAACACGGAAAATCGGCTTTACGACGTGCAGGCTTTCATTCTTTTTACTTTCTCCATACGTAGTATGGGAAAGTATTGTATTCATGAAAAAATCGACTTCGAGATTTCAACGGAAATACATGTTTTGAGGTCCCTAGAACACGTTTAGACTACTTTCGGAATGATGTCTGTGTGTGTGTGTGTGTGCGTGCGGGAATACACGGGAAAGTCCTGGCATCAAGTTTTTTACTTTCCCGATTGACAGGAAGTTGTAAGTAATTTCTATTTTTCGATTTCGACGATTACGATAAATCTCGTAGTCAAACTCCCTTCTTTGGTATCTAAAATATTTCAATTTGCTATTTTTATGAAGATAGGTAGTAATTACACGTTATGTATGTGATTTAGAGGCCATCGTCATAGAAGCTTCTAATAAATTTGGCTCATCTACGAAAAAATTGTTGCATTAAAATTTTTCAAGGGGTCAGAAAATGGTCTGAAATGCTTTAACCAGCCTAGACATACTCCAATGCATAGACTTATGTATGTCTTACCTGCAATTATCATTTCCTTTGTTGGTAACTTGGTGCGCAGAATTATTTCTATAGGGCAGCGTTTCCCAATTTAATTTTGCTACGGAACCCTTGCAACTCGAAAGAGAAGTTGCGGAACCCCAAACAGTTATTTTGTTTATAGGGTGAAAATCAAAGCACAAGTAAGTACAGATAATAATAAACATAGGTCATGTGATCAACATTTTGTCTATTTTCATATATTTAAAGATAAAAATCGTTTATATGAACGGCATCTAGTCGATTTCTGTATTTTGTTTTTGTTGTTGTGTATTTCGAGAACCCAGTTTCGCATAAGTACGTGCTCGCGAATGGTAATAACTCTATAATTGCCCGTCTTGATAAGTCTGATTATTCATGATATAAGCTGCCCCAAAATGTAATCAGAGAAACTTCTTTAAATATTTGTATCTGAAGTGATTTCGATTAAATTTTCATAATCTAGTGCAGATAATCCTTCTGGTTTCTCGGTTATACTGAATGGATTCCGAATCCAGTTATTGTTCTCATTGATGTTTGGAAAATACTTCCTGATGTTGATGTATAAATTGCGAAGATGATCTACAATGTTGCTCTGAATTTCTTCTTCAAGTTTGCATTTGTTTTCTTCTTTAAAGTGAAACATCATTAATGTCAATTGTAGATTTCTTCGCTACTATGCTCTCAATGTTAATTGTATTTCTTGTGATATTATGTTCTCAATGCTATTCGCGTATTTCATATAAGTGCCTCATATTGTGTTATTAGTTGCATATTTCGGTGGAACGATTCTGTGATTTTGATCCAGTGCCACGATTTTTAACTTATACAGTCCACTAATTCCTTATAACAACAGAGAGAATTTTCAGAAAAGACCTCAGCAGGCTAAAGGGTAACGTCTGTAGGTAGTGGATGTTTTAAATTCATGAGTAGTGAGTAATTCGTTGTCTGCGGTTACCTATTTTGCTTGAAATGCGTGCAACATTGGTGACTTATTTCCATAGTCTTCTAGTTCCAGCATCCATCTCCTTCTTATTGTGTATCGCCAGTGGTTGTTTCCACTGGAAGGATTCCACATTGAAAGAATTTTCAGAAAAGACCTCTGCAGGCTAAAGGTAACGTCTGTAGATAGTGGATGTTTTAAATTCATGAGTAGTGAGTAATTCGTTGTCTGTAGTTACCTAGTCCATAGCCTATTTTGCTTGAAATGCTTGTGACATTGGTGACTTATTTCCATAGCCTTCTAGTTTCAGCATCCATCTTCTTCTTGTTGGGTACCGTCAGTGCATGTTTCCACTTGAAGGAATCCCCATCGAAAGACTAATTGGAAAGGGTCCTGTACAAGTCCTCAATTCTACTTTTTCGAAGGATAAGTATAGGAGAAGTTTTTCAAATGCTTATTATTAGACATTATAGTCAATGATGAAAAAGTTAGCAAGAAATTGGTTGGTTTATTCCGTCCAGAGGAAGTGTTTATTGTTTTTGTTGTAAAATATTTGGAATCATCTCAGATATATCTACTTTAATTGGCTGTATTGACTGACAACATCTATCACAAATTGTAAGTATACATTAAAGGAAGTGGGCAACATATTATAAAACACAGGGATTGGATCCAGCTTTCCATGGATTTATAATATAAAACTACTATTGATCATGAAAGTGATCACAAAAAGAATGTTGGTACTCGGTTATTGAAAGAATTATTTCCATTATACAATTTTTATTTAGACAAAACCTTGCTTTAGGGAAAGGGAAAAATAATGACCTGCGAAAAAATATGATTTCAATCCAAGAGCTTTTTTTGTTCCATGTTCTGCTCATACTCTAAACCTCATTGTTAAGGATGCTGCTAAGGTCACAAATGAAGCAATCAATTTCTTTGGCACAATTCAAGATGTGTATAACTTTTTCTTTTCTGTCAGGTTGTGAAAAATCATCTAGACTTGACATTAAAACCTATGTCTGACACTAGATGAGAAAGCAAGATTGAAGCAATTAAAACATCAAGATTTACCTTGCCAGAAAGTTACGATGCTTTATTTGATGAGAAAGGTAAGCAAAATTTATATTTTTCTTGTGTAACTTTACATTTCTAATGTGTTATGATCGGAATACAGTGAAGTAGTTGTCAAGCATCTTCCTATCAAGGTGGCAGTTGGAGAAGATGTCGCCTATGCTGCTCCAGGAAAGCAGAAAAAAGAACAAAATATACTTGTTCTTTAAGTGTATTACCACTTTGTCCCCACCCATGATTTCTTAAATTTCATGGAAAGTAAACTGCATTTTGTAAATGTAAAATTTTGTCTGTTTTTGTATGTTTTGTATTGTGCACTGCATGCACAAAATGTGCTGCTGTATCTTCGTGCATAAATTAAGAGGACTCTTCCTGGTACCATGTTTGTTAAAATATTTTGCTATGTAAATGTGTAATTTAGATGTGTGTTCCAAGTTTAGGTAACTTTTAGGTAAAATAATTACTTTTTCAATTTCATTACTTTTGTAAAATATGTGCGGGATAGAGTTTTAGTATCATTGTGTGAAAAAATAAGAGGAACTCTTCCTGGTACCATGTTTGTACCCATATTTAGCTATGTAAATAAGGTGTTTCCAAGTTTAGGGAAACTTTAGATGAAATAAGTTTTTTCAATTATATTACTTTTGTAAAAAGGCGTGTGTGTGTTTATTGGGATATATAGTTCCTGCATATTTTTCTTTTAAGTTAGGCAAATAAAAAATATTTTTGATGTAAATATCCCTTCCTTCGTCAGTGTTACAGACAAAAATCACCACTTTATTAAAAAAATTCTAAGTTTCTATAATTTAAACTGGAAAGTGTTCAAGCTCGCAAAGTAAATTTTTATTAAAGTTTCTGAAAACTAATGAATGTAATCTAATAATGCGTTGTATATTAAAAGTTATAAAATTTTTGCTTGGTATTAATAAAAATTCTAGTTTATGTAAATGTTATGAGTTTTACCTTCTGTGAACCTAAAAGCGTGTGCAAGATATTTGTATATGTGATTTGATCGAACGTTTAAATAAATATATTCATATTTCCATTGAATGCATTGTATATTAAAAGATAAAATTTTTGCTTGGTATTGATAAAATTTCTACATTATGTGAATGTTATGATTTTTACCTCCTGTGAACCTAAAAGCGTGTGCAAGATATTTGTATATGTGATTTCACCAAAATTTTAAATAAATAAATTTATTCATATTTCCATTGTATTATATTCATTGTTTATAATGAATTCCCTCGGATTTATTTTTGTGTATATTTCATTGACTCTCTGGAGAATTATTACAAAACTAAAAAATAAAATTTCCCATTATAAATTTCAAAACTTCTCGTTCTTATGCAGTTAAAATATTTAAGCAAATTCAGCATGAATTCGTATTGTTTTATAAAATAATTATTTTCACTCATTTTTCCGTTTAATACTTCAAGTCCGGACTTCGTATAATAATTTTAAGTAATTTTAAAAAGAAATTAAAAATGCCTTGCACCGATTCCAATGCTTATGGGGTAATAAATGGTTACTTGGTAACGGTAATCAACAAAGCATACATCCCTAAGCGTTATATATGTTTCAATGCTTCATCCCATATATCGTATAAGTTTAAATTCATGAAATTCCTGTAATAGTGATTTTGATACAAAATGAACCTTCGATGTTCAAATCTGATGCTTAAACAGCTAAGAGCGACGCTATTGCCATCTGGTTATCCCCTTCCGCTAAACTTCGGAACAGCCGTTTCTAAGGGAGTTTCAGAGGCCTGGTTCCAAGGTATTAACCTCCTCAGGCGAACCTCTAACCTTCCCCCTCATCCTGCTCTCACTATTAACCTTCGTCCCCCTCCCCTTCTCATTACCAACTTTCGAAAACGAATGACGCGCATTAGCAAGAATAAATTTCTACATTCAAAAGTTATGTACTATAACAGTGGATCTATGTCAGTGGTGTCCAATACGGTCGCCACATGTGGCGTATCGACTACAGACGTGAGATGAATTGTTTCTCTGCTTACTCTACTAAAGTAGTTGCCGCTTGTTATTATCAATGGTTATTCTTATCAGCCTGTTATTGTAATCAAACGCGGAATTCCAAAACCAGATCTAATTTAAGAAAATTTGCCGCTTGCTATAATCGTTTAAATGTAACTCAGTATGATCACATAAAGCGAAACACACTGTACTACATTGTAATAATGTAGTGGTTGTAGAAAAATAATGTAAAATGTCATTTTTTTAAATAATATAAAATATATTATATCATTCTAGCGCTCTCGTATAAAGTCCTATTTATAAATATAACATTGCATTTTGTATAATGTGGCAAAAACAGTATTGCATTTGTCACAATTGTGGCAAGCATGAAAATTATATTGACACAACTGCTATAGACCAGGGGTCGGTAGCCTATGTCACGCGCGCCAAAAGTTACACGCGAGGTGATTTTGAATGGCAAGCGAAAGAAGAAATGACAAAGAAGATAAATAAGTCATATTCTATATATTTATTACAAGTATTTAGAACTAAAGTTATACTTTGCAGTAAGAGTAATTCTTCATCTATAAACTCCGCTTCTAATTCTGTAACACTGTTTTTATATAATTCATATGCCTTCCGTCTCGTGTTCTCTATCGCCGCCTATATGACTGAATGAATGCAAAATACGGAAATTCAGACTGATACGTACAAATGTACACCGTTTACATTGTGATCCTTCTTTAATTAAACCAACTCAACTAATATAAAATGATCATTCAGTTTTATTAAAATTTATTACTGGCACGCAAGACCATATATTGACGTGAATTTGGCACGCCACTTGTGCAACCACTTCTCTAGACCTTTCATATCCCACTGTATACAGCACTTATGTGCGAGAAATTAATTCAGATTATTGTCTCCGCCCTCCTAATTCTGCCGCGATATGTGGTCTCCTGGTTTACGTAAAGGTTGAACCTGCCTTTCTCCAGGAGCCTCGACTTATCGAGCCTTTTTGACCAGAGCTTGTAGAATAGTTCCTATGAGTCTCTCCTCGCGTTCCTGAAATGGAACATTTTATCGGGTACGTCACAATAGCCGGGGCCCGGTTACTTGGGTTGGTTCTATTGCGAGCTAGAGATAGTTATCTAAGCACTGAAAATCAACCTTCGCACATGCGCCGCGAGCGTTTTTTTTTTTTGCCGTCATCTTAGCCCGTCAGTCAAACTTTGCCTTCATAGACGGAAGGTCGTGTTCTTTCTCTATAGTGCCGATAAGTACACCTTTTTCGGAAGTGACCGATTTTTGTATTCCTGAGGATAAATTCATAATCTGGGACCTCATCAGCGGACCTTAGTGCCTACTGGAAAAGTGTTTGTGAGCAGAAGTTGCCAGATTCGTACGCCGTTGGAATCATCAAAGGTAAGAGGTCATTTCATCTAAATTCTTCTAAAGTGTAAGTTTGTAGTTGCATGACTTCATTTAATTGGTAAACGTTATCATGGTGCTGTGGATTAGATCCCTTTATTCAATGGATGGGAATTATAATGTAGTGTAGAAATTTATATTTTCGTCGAAGTTAGATGTGTCACATTTCAATGGGAAATTGGAAACCATTAAGCGATCTGTTTTTCATCTTCGCAATCCCATTCATGCAAATATTCTGATCAAAGAGATACGCGCATGAAAAGCTATCAGTAGCTTTTATCCCGAGCATTCATTAGCTGAGGTTATTGCCCACAAACACCAGTTCCGGTTTAAGCTTCTTCGAGGTACCTATGAATCGTATTTAATGGACCTAAACGTATATTCGTTCATCCTAAAAATATGTTCGCTTACGCCATTAAACAGGCGTCGTTTTGAGTTCTTAGTTTTACAAGTGTGATAAAATCTGGATGAGTAGAATGCCTCCTACCAGGCCTTGAACAAGGGCTTCCCAACGCGGTGCCCTCGAGCGCCATCGCGCCCGCCAAGGTTCGCTGTGACGCCCGCCGAGGTTTGTTCAGGTGTCCTTAAAAATTGCAGCTCATGCGAATGAGTGTTTAGCGGTCACAGAATACTGGAAAGTACAAATCTAAAAAGACCTGGGGACTTTGTATTATAGGATTTACATACTATGTCATTTAATGTATTTCATGATTTTTCTCGGTTTTTTCCATCAATTCACCAACCTCTCGGAAGTGGCTCATTGTATCATTTACCTTTAATCTTTATTGTAATCTATCTCACCCCTTTTGTGAACAGTCATCATTCTTTTCTTCCTTTTTAGTTAAGGAATGTCACTTCATGTTTGCCCTCTAGTCACATTTTTCTGTTCATGGATTTATTAAAAACACCGATTAGTACTTTTCTTATAAAACTAGTGTAATTCCCGTCGAAATATCAGCGGAAGAGTTATAGATAGATTATTAATATTTGCATTTAAAATAATTAATAGCATACTATTACATATGAAATATTTCGTCATATACTACATTTCTAGTGAATACTCTGTTGTCGTTTAGTGAATGCCTTTGGGTTTTATTTTCGGCCATAAAATTCTGATATTCTTCTCCCACCTTGTTCTCGTCAATGCTACATATAATTGTAGGTGTGCAAAGACAGGGAAATAATTATATTTATACATATATAACGTAGGGAAAATAATAAGTATGATATTTACATTAACAAATAAATGTGCCACTCGAATATTAACAACTAGCAAAAATATATTGTGATAGAATGCGTTCAGTATTAACTAACTGACAAAACATTTTCAAGTAGTCTAATTAGATTTCGCTGTCGGCCATCTTGCGTTCCTTACAGAGCGACGTTTTTATTATAGAGAATATTCGAAAGGCTGTATGTTCGTATTATACAGTGCGATTTTTTTATTCGAGGACGTTGAAAAATCGCGTCAGACAACATGCTGAGGAGAGCACGTATATGCAATCAGCAGTGTGGTGCTCATTTTCGACATTTGCTGTAATTTTTTTAAAAATTACATCAAATTATGTTCATAAACATTTTAGCAATTCTCTCCGTTTAGTATTCTTAGATATAGCGATTTTTCAGGGTGCTCGAAAAAAACATCAACCCGTATAATCTCGCTACTTTGTAATTTTTGTTTTATGGTTTTTTAGAATAAAATTTAAAACTTACAGCTATGAGCTATAAGTGTTGAGTGGAAGGGGAGGGGGAGAGAGGACACTGGCGCCCGTCGCCTTTGCTGTTAAACCGAAGGCGCCCTTGCCAACGTAAAGGTTGGGAAACCCTGCTTTACACCGTTCAGCGGTTCACGGCTCCATTTACCCCCACTCCTCTCCCCTTACTCCTTCCCCTCCATCTCTACCCCTACCCTATCCTCCCTTCCTCCCCTCTCCACTCACGTTGTTTTTACTTTCTCCATACGTAGTAATGGAAAAGTATTGTGATCAAGAAAAAAATCGACTTCGAGATTTTATCGGAAATACACGTTTTGAAGTCCCTAGAACACGTTTATACTATTTTAGGATTGATGTCTGTGTGTGCGTGTGTATGTGATTGTGGGCGCTCTAACTCAGAAAGTACTTGCTATATCGTTACCAAATTTCAAATATAACAATTTAGCATAAGCACAAAGAACTGATTAGTTTTTGGAAAATAACGGCTAACCGGATGTCGAGGTTTATTCGAAACCCGATTCGGTTTTTGCGATATTTCTTCGTTAAAATATCATTATTGTATTTACAAATGTTATAGGGAATTTAGTTTCCTACAACTTTTATTTAAACAATTTTCCATAGTAGTTATTGTTTAGGAATTATTAATAAATAATCGGTTTTTTCGGTTTCCGTGAAATATCTCCTTAAAAACGCCGTTATTCGTAATGACCAAAGTTGTAGAGAATAATATTTCTTCCAAATTTGTTTGAAACAAATTTTCGTAGAGCCATCCACTTCGGAGATATTTTGCTTTTTCATAATTTCCAGTATACAGCGCCACCACCATGTAGCGGTTAATTCTGTAAACATTTTCAAAATATAATTTACGGCAATAAGAATGACTGTATTCTTTTACGATACGAAATAATAGTTTTGCTTTATAATGCTATTCATAATAATTTAAATGACTATACCCCAAATATGGAGAAAGTCATGTGTTGGCCACATCAGATTTTTACTTTCTCCATACGTAGTAATGGGAAAGTATTGTATTCATGAAAAAAATCGACTTCGAGATTTCAACGGAAATACATGTTTTCAGGTCCCTAGAACACGTTTAGACTATTTTCGGAATGATGTCTGTGTGTGTGTGTATGTTATTGTGGGCCCTCTAACTCAAAAAGTACATGCCATATCGTTACTAAACTTCATATTTAACACTTTGGCATGAGCACAAAGAACTGATTAGTTTTTGGACAATAACGGATAACCGGAAGTCGAGGTTTATTCGAAACCCGATTCGGTTTTTGCGATATTTCTTCGTTAAAATATCATTATTGTATTTACAATTCTATACAAAAGTTATAGAGAATTTAATTTCCTACAGTTTTCATTTGAAACAATTTTCTATAGGAGTTATTTATAAATAACCGGTTTTTCGGTTTCCGTTAAATATCTCCTTAATATCATCGTTATTGGTAATCTTCGTAAGGACCAAAGTTGTAGGGAATAATATTTCTTCCAAGTTTTGTTTGAAACTAATTTTCGTAGAACCATCCATTTCGGATATATTTCGCTTTTTCTTAATACCAGTATACAGCGCCAACACCATGTAGCGGTGAATTCTGTAAACATTCAAAATACACGTAATTTATGGCAACAAGGACGTGTCTTCTTTTACGATACGAAATAATAATTTTGCCTCGTAATATTATTCATAATAATTGAAATATCTATACCCCAAATATGGAGAAAGTCATGTGTTGGCCAAATCAGATTTTTCAGATTAAAATTAGAAAGAATTAACCTGCGATCTTCGGATTTGAACCATTTTGAAGAAAAAATTACGTTTCTTATGCTGTTCATCTTTTTCTGCTACAGTTCGAAACCTCTCATGTTAAACGTTTATTTTACATATTTTGTGGAAATCTTGCCATTTTAACGGGATGTTGCCTTGGCTACCAATTATATTGTTAGACCTCAAAATCCTATTGTTATATCAATCCTTATGGGTGTAAGCGTGCTTTGAGTGATTTAATACGAGATAGGGAGGGAGAGAGAGGGATGGTAACGGAGGGGGAGGGAGGTGGAGAGAGAGAGAGGGAGCGAAGTGGGAGATGGAATGAGGGGGAAGGGGTGGAGAGAGGAAGAGGGAGCGAGGGGAAGAAGAGAGGGAGAGAGATGGAGGGAGGGAGACAGAGAGGCGAAATTGAGACTATATAGTCCCTTCTTACATTTATAGTCGGTTCACCAGCTGAAGGCTCTTGGCCTACTTAGAGCAAGTATCCAATCACGAACGTTTCCCCTTCCGTCGCCCCTCTCAACTTTCGTGCGGGAGAGCAGATATCGGTGCGCGTTGCCAGCTCTTGCGCATTTTCGCCTTCAGCTGATATACTACGCAATTTCTAATGGTAACGCATCCAGATGTGATCTCTTCGAGAGCAGGAGTGAGACTGGTTTCCTCCCCACTACCTTCCCAAACAAACCGTCTCCTATTCGCTGCTGCTAACTAACTAACTAACTAACTAACAAGGCCAAGAGACTTTAGCTGGCGGAACGACTATAAGAGAGAGAGAGAGAGGGAGTGAGGGGGAGGGAGGGAGAGGGGAGGGTGGGGGAGAAGGGAAGGAGAGGGTGGAGGAGGGAGAGAGGGAAGGGGAGGGGGGGAGGGAAGCAACTATTTTAAGGTTAACTAAATATATCCCGTCATATGGACGGGTTTTCATACTAGTTTCTATAATAAAAGCCTAGATATGTTTGTGTATAACGCTCGAGTTGCTCCGCTTTTGAAGAACCGTTATATAAGAGAATCGAGAACTATTTTTGTATGTGAGTGTCGCATAATATTTTGTGATGATTGCCTCGTAATCCCCACTAATATATCGTCTATAAATTATTCCGCTTATTGATTAATTTGTAGTGGCCTTAATCGGTACTTTATTGTTTACATTACGACCGAGTTTCATTGATATACGTTTCATCGGAGTTTGATTTTGGTATCGGTAAGTCTAATATTTTATTTTGATATGTTTAGAATAAAAGTAGTCACATTTTGTGATTATTGTTTTGTAATCCTTACTTTAATATATCGTCTGTATTATTACGCAAAGCTAACTTTATTCAGAATGGATTTCAAATAAATTTTTCTTCGATAAATTCTTCACCGAAAATTTCATTTTTAAGCAAATTAAAGCATTTGAAAGATAATATGTGGGGAAGTTTGGTTTGTTAGTAGTTTACAATGTTGAAATAAATTGTTGATTTGTTTTTTCAGGTAGTTTTCAAAGAAATTATTCCGCTGATGGATTAATTAGTTAGTTTTTAATTTAAATCTTTTAAAGAGTTTTATTTACATAACAACGGAGAACATTGTTGAGGATTCTAGTAAGCTTTCTTTCTTCGTAAGTACAGAGTACAATTTTAAAACAATCATAACGTAAGTGCACGAAATTTAATTATTTTCCCTACGTTATATATGTATACATATAATTATTTCCCGGTCTTTGCACACCGACATTTATATGCAGCATTGACGAAAACAAGGTGGGAGAAGAATATCAGAATTTCATAGCCGAAAATAAAAACCAAAGACATTTACTAAACGACAACAGAATATTCACTAGAAATATTTCATATGTAAAAGTGTGCTATTAATTATTTTAAATGCAAATAATAATAATCTATCTATCTATAATTCTTCCATTGATATTTCAACGGGCATTACGCTAGTACAATGGTTCTTAACCTTTTTTGGCTGCGACCCATTTCCTCCAATATCTCAATTGTAATAAGTAATAAAATTAAAAGGAATATAATAAATAAATGAAAATAAGCTCTCAGGACATTAGCATTGAACGGGTTGTTAGGAGGAATGATACATATGGATATAGAAAGCAATGGAAAATCTTTGACGGTCCAGTCGAAATGGTTTGGCGACCCAAATATGGGTCGCGACCCAGGGGTTAAGAACCACTGCACTAGTACTTCAATAAAAGGCGTTCTTACGGATGGGGCTGCTGAACTGAAGTAATTGTACATACTATAGAAGCGAGAATGTGATGGAACACTACAAGCGAGGGAAGAATCGCAGAGCTAATAGTATAAGTCGCTCTTACCCGTAATTATTCGGTCTCGACAATTCCTTAGACTCTGCTGCTTAGGGCCCTGAAAGTCTGAAAGCCCCGCTCATTAAAGAAAAAACTATTTTGTGATTCGCTTCATTTTTAGGCGCGTTTCGCTTCCAGCGTGAGCGCCTTTTGTCGTCGGTCTGTCCGTCTGTCTGTCTGTCCGTCTGTCTGTCTGTCTGTCCGTCTGTCCGTCCGCATGTTCGTTGTCGGCGTCTACAGAACGGATTTTCATGAAATTTGACATTAAGGACTTACAATCAAAGATAATAAGAAAATCGCAAAAATGAATCATTGAAGACAATCAGGGGTACAACTTTACTGGTGACAAAAAATTAACTTACCGTCATATCTCGTAAAGTATTGCTTATATCAAAATATTTTTCAAATAAAACTTGTTGAACTGTCAAATTAGAGTATTTCTTTTCCTATACATTTTTATCGTAGGAGTAGCCGTTATCTAGAAAATCAAACAAGAATGTCTTGAATCGAGTTGAATTTTCTTGCATGGTTACTTCTTCATTGTTGCTAGCATAAACAATCTCACAAACGAACGTTTAATTTCCTTACGTGTGCCTGCAGTATTTTTAAATAGGAAGAAAATGGATTATTTATGTCGAAGAAAAGAACTTTAAAACGCTATTTCCCTTACGTACAGGTATATGATTTCTTTCTAATAGTCCATTGCACGAAACGCGCCCATTTGTGATACGCTGTACACTTTCCTAACTTGTTTCAAATCCTGGTACGCCAGAATTTTCTTTTGACGGTCCGTTGGAGTTGATTGCATGGTTTCTCAAACGTCACTCAATACAATAATTACTCTGTGCGTCTGAGTCTAGTGCAAAGATTGATATGTTTTTATCTTCATAAATTTAACGTCTCTTTTGTATATTTGATAATGTAATGGTATTTCACTTGCTAAATAATAGGGGCCCCAAAAAATTATTATCCCAGGGCACTGCTCTTATCTTAAAATTATGGCTTTTCTAGGTTGCAGAACTCCTACATACAGTCGAACGGATGACAGACAAACCTATTAGATGAGAGATTTTTTAAATAATAAAGTGTTAATGATAGTTATCTCTGTATATTATAATCTTCTAAAGTCGTGACTAAGTGACGCGTGATCGGAAAATGACCGTTCTGCAGGGCGAGACGTAGCCGAAGTTCCGCGCCAGTCGCGATCTGACTACTATGGAGATTCATTATTTTCTTCATCTTCACTTGCAAAATGGCTCTTATCAGGCACCTCTCTCTCTTATATTTCACAGCCCTTATCAGGGCCAATCCCTCTTCTACTTCACATCATTGGAGATGGAAATTGTCTTTTTCGAGCGATATTGTACGGCTTATATGGACTCCAGAAACGCTTCCTGAATAATAATCAGTATCTATTTACGTTGCTATCCATAAACATCGATCGTTTCGTTGCTTAAACAAAAGTGCGAATCGAATAACGCTAAACTTTCGTCTATTTATAAGCTCCATTGAAGCTAACTGAATAGGAGGTAACAATGACGGCCGCCTTGGCAACGCCCGGGAGGGGTACGAAAAATCCACAAAATTTCGAATCAAATAGCGTATTTCTGAAAACTTCGACCGTGTAAGACGTAAACTTCGCAGGAATAAGATAGTATGGAGTTTTATTTGTCGAATAAAGCAAAAACGAAAAAAATCGGTCCTTATTTACGTATTTTAATGCTTTAATGCTTGCAAGTCAAGAAATGGATTCATACGTGTTATCTTATGGAAAAATGTTAATCCCCGATATGGGCAGCACTGATTAACCCCGGTTGACCAAACCTTGACCATTCACAAAGTTAGGATGTAAGGAAGAATCGTACCAAATTTGGTTATTCTGACTTTTATCGTTTAGGAGTTCCATGAACAAACACACACTTCAAAATATATTATAGCAGATATGTACTTAGCAACGTATTTAGAAAATTTAGAAGAAAAATCAAAATATCTCTTACTATCGGTTTTGTGAAAATGTTTCAAACAAAACATATAGAAAATGACATTATCTACAGCTTTATAGTTACAGCTGTTTATGACAATTGAGTCTGAAAGGAGATATTGGGGAAAACGACTAGAATGAACATCCACTTCCGGTGGGTCAGTTTCAGCCAAAACCTTTTCAAACCTTCATTTGCTAATAAAAATCTTAAATATGAAGTTATGTGCTGATTTGATAATTAGTTTTTGAGTCAGAGCGCCCACAAAATTCCTATCACATATACACACTGCAACTCAGACATCACCGAGAAAATAGTCAAAACATTTTATATGGACCTCAAAACGTGTATTTCCGTTGAGATCTCGAAATCGATATTTTTCATGAAAACAATGTGTAATTTCTTTATACTACGTATCTCCAATTGCCGCAGCAAGGCTATGCAAAACCAAATGCGCATTTCGACTAAAAAATAAGAATTCTTTTAGAATCTACATTCGGTGAATTGCAACTGAAGACGGCTGTTGTGTTTTTCACATCCTTGTGGTTATTGAGATAAGTACTTATTAGCGCGTTTTATTTTATAAACACGATTACGTTTTCGCTTTGTCTGTCCGTATGAGCAATCTGGTAAATTAAAATTTCAAATAAAGTGTAAAAGATGAAGACTGAAATTTGCAGCGCGTATGTGATATATGATGCCATTTATTACACTCTAAAAAAAATATTTTTGGAGAAATCGCTGTGTGCGTCGGGTGGTGGGTGTAACGTTTTCTAATTATGATTATGAATAAATGGTGACAGATATAACGTTAAAATTTTCACTATTGCGTGACATTTAATACCATCTAAAACACTACAGAGAGCCATGGCGAAAAAAACAAGCAATAGATAAGCTGATAATAATCGGAAGACGATGGAAAGGGTAAAACTGACAGTGAGATCAACATGCATATGCTGGTATATGGGAGTGGCTAAAAATCAGGGGAAGGATTCTGCCATGAACGGGAATCGAACCAAGGTCTTCCGCTTGCCAGGTGCTTAATCTACCCCTGAACTATCCTCTCCTCGGTTTTTCCTGATTTCTAGCTACTCTCATAACTTGATTTTGACCACCGCAGACTTCCACGTGAATTTTACGCGCCATTTTACAACGAAATAACCTTTGCGAAAATCGCTTATCCTAGGAGCTTTTGAACGGATCGACGTTAAGCCGGATGAAGGAAGACCGTTTAAGTCAGGGCGCTCTCTTTAATTTAATGTCTGCGAGGAAGTAACGCGGTTTTTAATTTCCGTCCCTTGCAACGCCTGTGGAGCGATTAAATTGCAATGATTTGCGTGTCGCCGAAGAATCGATCATTTCGCCATCGACGGGAGGAGAAGCAGCGGAGTTCCAGAAGGCGTCCTCGGGCGAATAGGAGCGAACATCCACCCGCACCCTTAAGGGTTTTACAGGGTGCGCTGTCAACCGCAGGGTGGAGCGAGGAGGGTTAGGGGGCGATGAGGAGGAACTGTACACGCTGCCCTCTCCGATTGGTTTTGTCGACACCCGCGAAAGAGTCATCACTCATGCATCCTCTGCTCTCTCTCTCTCCCCCCTCTACCTCCCTTGAATTCCCTCTCCCCTCCCCCCCTCCCCCTCCCCCTCACCCGCCTTGAAAATGCCCCTGACTAATCCTCGGCTGGCTTATGCGCGTTATGAAGTCGTACTAATAACTCCCGCGATCTCTCTCCCTCGCATATTTCTCCCCCTTTTGAATATCCACGGGAACACAAACACACACACACACACACACACACTGCTTGCATCCGTGGTTGCATCTAGATAGGGAGAGATGAGACTCAATCTATTCTTCCTCTCCTCCTCATCCCTCTTCCATCACCTCTCCCTCCAAACTCCTCGTCAAAAATGCGATGATGAAAATGGAACAGGTGTATTAGGCCTAGATGCATTGAATGCATTGGTTCCGATGATAGAAGGTATATTGAGTTCCAGTAAGGTTGAGATTTTCAGAAAACTTATTCAGTCGTGGCGTGAGATTTAAAGTTTTTCATTTCCCACATGAGTTCGTGTGGAAGCACGCGTGCATGTCAGCGTGCTGCCAACTATTATATTGGTGTACTGCAGAGAATATGGACATATTAAAATAAAGCATGAGTGCTTTCAATCAACAAATGAATTTTTAGATATTATACTTAATATAAAAAATTGAAATAGAAGTAATACGACACGTAATCTCATATCACATACATGTAATTGTTTTAGGCTCGTAAGGTAATATCATATATCCTTTAATACTTAGTGTTTAATACACACAATCGCGTTCTTGTGACAGCCTGTGTTGTGGTTGTTATTGTCGCTGGAATCCTAACAAGTATTTTATGAGTCACTCTGCATATGATGTGATTCCTTCTTTGACGCGTAAAACCGGACAAAAGGACAAGTTTCCGGCGGACGCAGGACCAGGCGAATCTCGTTAATTAGGAGAGCGATTCACGCGTCAGACAATGGTCGATTCGAGGAAGGGACAAAGTTTGACCTGCAATTTAATAAGTGCAATCTTCGGCGTCTACCAGTCCACCCACCCTATCGGCTTTTCATTTAAATTTTAATCGAATTAAATTCTTTAAAAATCAATGATTTGTAGAACATCTGAATTGTCCTTGAATTTCAAATAATCAAAAGGTCGTGGTGATCACAGAGAAAGAAGTCTTTAAATTATTAGGCGTTTACACGTGCCATAGAAATAGGCAGTTTTAATTTTTTCTTACGTAATGATGTTAAACTAATGACATCAATCAAATTTATTGGACAAAAAGGTCTCATTCTGATTCTGTGTGCGATTGAAATACTTGAGTCTTACACTGGCCGATGAGTGGGATAAATTAACCGAAAATAAGGTTGAAAAAAATTCTAATTTCTTAATTCGAATTTTTTTAGTTTGTGGTATAAGCCCAGAAATATGTTGACCATGAATATTTATTTTGTATTAATTTGTCGATAAAGACATTTTCCGAGGCGATTCGTCTACTTAAATTATCTAAAAGGCTTATATATGTAGTTAAAATGCGTGCATGTACATTAATGACATATATTATCCTTAATTGGCAATTGAACACATTAGTAACTGACGGCGAATAATTACGAGACATCAATGCTAGTTCTAATAGCGCGTTTTCCTCTTACCGACATAAATCGTATTAAAAGCATGTTTATAATACAATTTAAAGATACACTACCATAAAGAAGCCAAAGAAATGTATTTCTAGTGGTTGCATCTCTCCAAGCATTTCCTAAAGTTATTCCCTAGGAAAGTTGGCGTTTTTTTAGAAACATAAAACATTTTTATGAGGCTTCTCGGTTCGGCATCTAATTTCTCTTCGGCAAAAATACCTGTTATTTATGGCGTGCGTACGTCACAGTCATATATCGATTAAAACTTATGTACATCTAAATATGCAATAAGTAATAACTATATTTTATTAGGAAAGTTGAAGCGTACTCTGAAACAATTATGGTGTCTTTCGTCGACAATTTATTCTTTACTTATGCTTTATCAGCGATCCAGGTAACGCTATCCGCATTCATCTCTCTTAATCTCCGCAAACCGTCGTGAATCGTTCTTTTGGTCAGCAAACCAGAGCGATGACGACATTTCCTTTGTCATTTTGGCCTATGCAATTATTTGAATTTGTGATTGGCGCTTTTGGGTACCTACGAGTAATACGAACTAGAAATTTGCGTGAATTAAACCCGACACAAAGGAGATTCGGCAAGGAGATAACAGAATGGGTAAATAGACAGTATTTCATCTAAATCCTCTGCTGCCATTGCAGTGGCGTAACTAGAAGCGGAAGGGCCCACGGCATCATATGGTTCTATGGTCCCTCTCCCCCCATCCTTCCCGTCACCCAACAAATAATACATGTTCAATTGAAACTGAAGTCTGTTGTAAAACCTACCAAGAGTCACTTATTAATAAAATAACAGAAATACGCCGAAAAAGTTAGACTTTTAAAATTACTCCGTCCAATAATAACGATGAATTGGAAGGCCGTTCAGAAATTGGGACTAAAAAGAAAAATCGCTAAAAAATCAGAATTTTTCTATATTCGGAAAAATGCGAGTGCCCCCATGGGCCAATGGCATTTGGCCACCCAACTGTTACGCTACTGGTTACAATCGGATGTTATGTGGTCGGAATTTCCATCAGAAAATTGCAATCACAATTATCACCCAGGGTTAAAGTTGTGACTTGTTTAAACTCGTCTCCTATAGATTTAACGCGCCTAGCATTCTGACGGGATCGTTTAACACTTTTATTAACAATGAAGTATCAGTGCGTGACATAGCGGAACAAATTAAAATAAAAAGTTTCGTCGCTCCCCCTCAATAAAGTCGGACGGCGAAAAGTGCACTCTTTCACTTCGCATAAAAAATAACAGAAAACCCACGAGGTTTTTCTGTGGGATCACCTGCCACCCACCGACTTTCGATGGATAAACGTTTTGCGTCTTGGTCCCAGGCGCGCATCGACGCTCGCTCCCTTGCGCTTTTGCCAACCTCTTTTAGCCTCCCCTTCGCCTCACTCCTTCCATCTCTCTTTTCCTCTCCCCCTTCTCGTTCTCTCTCCCATCCGACCGAGGCATTGTTTCCCTACGCTGCTGCCGCTGCTACGGGACTGAGAGAGATATCCACAGATCAGCAGAGTCAGCGGATGGATTTGTGGCGGAATTACGATCTCCCCTCTTCTGCCTCACCCCAACCTCCCGCCTAAATCCCTCTCAACCTCTCTCCGCGTCTCACTTCCATCCGCACGGCACTCACAAGATCCGCCATTCCAGGGGACAAAGTCACGGGAGTCGGGGTAGAGGCAAACGAGCGGCGATGATCGCGGGAGAGTTTTTTTTCGCATCGTGCTGCGTACGAAAGGGGCTATGTTTATGCTGGGAGGAATGGCGGGGCGGGGAATACAGGGGGAAGAGAGGGCGGGAAATTCGAATCATACACTATGCTAACTCGTAGACGTGCACACACATGCAAACAAGCGTGCAATCGGAGTGGTAAGGCCGTGTCTCTTTCCTCCCTAGCGTATCTAACTCACAATGCTAAGACCACGCTATCGAGTTAGTCGTACCTCTTGCCGTTTCGCCGTACTTAATTGATGGCTGTTTTGAAAATAATTAAACGAGTTGATCACAGATGTTTCCATCTTTATTCTACTGTTCATTTAAATGTTTTCAGAAATAGCGTATTCTTTTGAAACGGAGAAAAGAGGTCCGTAAAATTTAACTCACATGTTCATATTTTTGAAAATTCACATTATGATGATAAAAAGTTGAAAATTGAAACTTTAACCCTAAAAACCTAATTTAGAAATCGGAATCTCTAGGTAACTTCTGATTTAAACTTTCATTCGGCAAAGCATTGGCAACTTCCGTGTAGAGAAGGTTCTCCAGCCCTGTTTTATTTGATCTTTAGCGGTTCCATTCGTTTCTTTAATTTTTCCTCTAAAATGGTATTATTAAATTGCTGTCCTCATTCCAACTTCAAAATTGACCTAACAACTTTTCTATTTCTTTACTAATTATGAGATATTTTCAACACAGACCAAACACAGCTGATTAAATGAAAAACTTGCCTTGCTTTCGATCGGCATCGTCCATAATTGAGCGTTTTTTGTTTGGTTGCCTTTACACTCGTCTACTTTCATTGCTTTCCATAGTATGCTCTTACTTTCGTGTAATATGACTTACGCACGTGTAACATCCTGCAGTTCAAGAAAACAAAAAAATCACTTTTGAGGGAAGCTTGAAAAGTATTCGAATGGGGAAATATCGTATTGCATTAGACAAGTAAGGAAAGAGGTGCTGAAGTAGACAGGTTTTAATTAATTTTAGACAGACAGACGGAAAAACTGAACTTTTGGAAAAAAAAGGCTAAAAATTCAAATAGAGACAACACAATGGATTGTAATATTTTATGAATCGGACCGGTCATATTCGGAAATATATCTACATATTAGTTAAATGAGCACTATGAATTTCCTTTATTTTAAACGTAGAACCGGAAGTTTTTACAATAGAAATTTCTTTATAACCTGACGGAAATAACTTTTTTCGTAGAGAACAAATTTATAATTTGGGCCTACAGTTTATAACAAGAGGCCCCCCCTTTGTATAAAAGATCCTTGTGAACCCCATTTCCGCCTCTATGAAAGCGATACTCCTTTTAAAGCACGCGTGGCACGAGACCGCACCCTCGTCCGGCCTCATCCCGCAGCCAGGTGACTACGCGGTCAACCAGAAGACTCCCTCAAGCACCAAAGAGAGAAAAATCTCCCTTTTTTACCGCCCCCGCGGCTGCGTGCTAACCAGGACCTCCCTCCCTTCCCACGCATCCTCCTCCCCACACTTCCCAGTCTATTAACCCTCCTCCCTCTCTCTTTCTCCCCCTCACTTCCTTCCTCTCACTCCTCTCGGCACGCTCTCCTCGTATCATGTAACCTTTGTGTCCAGTCCTTAGCTTCTTCATGAATGTGATTGACTGACTGAGGTAATGGGGGAGGAATGAGAGAGAGAGGGAGAGAGGTTGGATGAAATGGGAGTTGGACGAAGGGAAATGAAGTGAAGGAAGCGCAGGTCAGAACGAGTTTCACTCCTTTGAGCCGAGGATACAAACGATTCGGCGCATTACCGTTGCTTTTCGGTATCATTAAGTGTAAATCGTATATTTCGGTGGGTAATTACGCGATTCGACTTTCGGCAATGAGCGCTGACTTTTGAATACTCGACGGCGTCTGATTCGGAAACGAGCAGACATCTTTTTATCAATATATTCTCTGAGAAAATGTTTTATGTTTGTCAGAAATTAGACATTCTTGGACAGGTTAGTGCTTCACCATATTTGCTTCGATCGAAGATTTGTTATTTTAAAAATGGTAGTTGAGCATATTATTTATCAAATTAGAAAAACTCGACTAATTTTTTTATTTATTGTAATTTGGCCAAGTTCCAGCCATTATCTGAAGAAAAAAATATCAAAGCTCTTAATTAACGGTGGTTTCAGCCGTACAAACGCCGATCGTAATTGCAGCAATATCACCTAAGAGTCTGTATTCAGCATATAAGATCGTAATACGGTATTATTCCTCGCTCTCGTATATTATTCATAGCCTAATTTTTAGCCGTGAAAAGTAGGATGTATTAAACCTGACGTATTCACCGTATTCCATTTTTTCCCGTTGAAAACCTTTTCAACGAAAATTGAACGAGGAAGAAATTCCGAAATGTGGCAACAAGAGCCAGGAATTCATTTAACTAAATGCGCACTATGAAACATTTTGAAAAATAAATTTTCCTTTTTATATTTGGAGGTTATGAAAGATCGAAGTTCTTATGTACAACTTACAATTAGTAGATAATTGTCATAAGGTGCCGATAATACGCAGAATATATGACGTGACGATGAAACAATTATTCTGTGTTCATCTTGGCATTTTGACTGTATTGTTTTTTAAGCAGATGGTAATTGAAATATTTTGGACAAAGTAAATGTCTAAAAAATGAATATTGTGTTTATTCCTATCTGATATACTTAGTTTTTCCGATGAAACGCGCTTTTTCGTTATTGAAGTATAGAATATGTCGGGTAAATCCTCTAATAAGATTTTGAGAACAAGGTGCAAGGAATTCTTCAGTATTCAGATTGGCATTTTAATTGTATATATATATTTAGATTGAAGTTAATATATCCTGCGATCCCCAAACCTAAATCCAAAATTCGCCTCTGGCAGAGATCGAGGTTTATTATATGCAAACGAAAAATTACTGAGCATTAAGAAAGATTAATGGTTAAGAAACCAGTGGCTCCATCTGCTTAGCCCCTTTTATCTTCTCTGAGGCTTATTAATGTTAATGAATTCCAAACGGGTAAGTCTCGCATAACGGTAATAACAAGCTCTTTAACGAAGCTCTGAAAAGGTCTCGAGTTCACACCGCCAATATCGTGTTTTCCTGCGATTTGCCGGGGAATTGCATTTTTAATGAATTTAAAAAAAAATAATCGGATGGATATGCGCCGCATCAATTTTACAGACGCCGGCGGAATCTTGTTATAACAAACCCAATAGGGCTTCCTTTACACATATCATAATTTGCGGGACGGCTGATGAGAAACGGAAATGGATACTTCGGATAAGGGAAGAATTTTTCTCCCTTCCGAAATGTTGAGTTTTCTCCTTTCGCTCCCTAGGTTAATTGCGATGCTCTTAATGCAGGTGTTAATAAAACATTCTCTCATAAAGGGAGCGTGAGATTGGGATCGCGATAGAAGATCAAGTATTTAATTGCCCTCGACTGCGTATTCTGCGGAGAATAAATAAATAATGCGTAAAAACCATGAACCATCCGCATTTTAAATCGAAAAAGCCAATTACGATTGAAGTCGCGGTGCGGGTTGTCATGGGGAAAGATTCCGGGGGAAACTTACGAGATAAAAGTTTTGTTTAACTGTTTCTGAGGCATATGTTTTCTGTAAACGCCGTCTTCGTTGAAGACGTACATAATCCTCTTCTTAGCTTTCCTCTCAACGACTAAAGGAGTAAACCGTATAGCTCAAATCTATTCAACTGTTGAACTAACTTTTTAAAACTTTTGTTGTTGCATTATAAGTTATTTCTGCTCTCTTAAATGAAGTGCTTTTATTATATGTGGAAATAAAAAGAAGTGACGGTTTGGTCAATCAAAAACTGCGGGCATTCCATATTATTTTTGTTCTCAGTTGAGGGTATTGCAGGTAATGGATAAAAGAATATTTATTAATAAGTTAAGTTCTAATATTATTTATTAATAAGTTAAGTTCTAATATTATTTATTAATAAGTTAAGTTCTAATGATAACATTATGCGTTATAGCCTGATTTTGAGGCTTCTGTAATTATTTATTTTGTTGATAAAGTTGTCCTCACATCTGCGCCATAATAGACACCGTTGCATGTGGCAACAAAATCCACCTAATATAAAGTTTCAGTCCGTCTTTCGGGATGTTATCGATCTTAAGGCAGAATTTGTTACGGTCATTTCATTCATTGAAGTCATTATCTTAATCACGCGATGCCTGGTTCAGATTTATGATCATTAAGAGAGATTTGCAGTCAAGTGCTTAGTTTAACATTTAATGGGTAAAAAATTTGCCTTGTTTCCCGGTCAATAGAGCGCATCTAGATTTTGAGACAACATTTTCAGAAAAATATTTCAAAGTATATACTTACACTTACGTAGTTAACGAGAAGAAAAGAAGCTATGTATCATTCAATGATAACCACGTTTAACGAATTTTATTTATCGTAGAACCTGATATAGTTTTATTAAGAATCCTCGTGATGATCTCCGAAGTGTAATTTCATAATCACTTTTAGTCCTTCCGATCCCATGACTTTAAGTACCTCTGCCGGTATTCCATCGCTGCCTGTAGCTTTTCCTTTCTTCAGTTCCAGTATCGCCTTTTCTACTTCGCTTTTTATAATACTTGGTCCCACGCTGTCTTTTTCAGTGTTATGCTCTTCTTCCAGTTCTCTTTGTGCCGATCCTGCCTGCTTGTTCTTCCTTAATGTATTCTTCCCATACCTGTGCTACATCCTTTGGTTCTGCGACTATTTTTCCATCACTTCTCCATCTGTTGTATTTCCTCACATTTATCTGTTACCCTTCTCGACTCATTGTTTATGCGTCTATAGTTGGCTCTACCTTCTTCACTGTTAACGTTTTTCCGTTTTCTTCTCTCATCCATTTTCTCCAGCATTTCCTTAGTGATACATGGTTTTTTGATTTTCTTCTCTTGTTTTCCAATCTCTTTATTCAAAGTATCTTTGATACTGTTTTCAATTTCCTACCATTCTGTATCCACGGTCTTCGGTTTGTTTTCCAATTTTCTAAGGCGATCTTCCAACTTCGTGCAGAATGCATCTTTCTTTTCTTTGTTTTTGTAGGTCCCAAGTCTTGTCTGTCTCTTCTCGTTTTCCTTATTTGTTTCAGCTTTGTAGTTACATCGACTATTAGAAGGATGTGATCTGAATCAATGTCTGCCCCTGGTAATGTCTTAGATTTTTATGCTGTTCCTGAATCTTTGTTTTACTAGGATGTAATCTATTTGGCATCTCATTCTATCTCCTGGGCTTTTCCATGTGCACGGCCTCCGTTTTGGTTTATGAACCATGTATTAGTCACTACTAGAACGGTAACATGTCCACTGGGACTGCTTTTAGCTTTTTTGCCATCAACCTATCGTACGTTGCAATTATTTTTGTCACGCTCTTCATCATATCTTTCCTAAGTACCAGAGCGATTTCCCTTGCCCCGCTATTTCCTCTTGAGTAAACTACCGTGAATTCTTCCGAGTCGAACTGTCCTTCTCCTTCCGATCTAGCTTCGCTCAGCCTTATGATGTCATTCCTATTTCTTCTCGTTTCTTCTTTCAGGTTCTCTAGCTTTCCTTCCTTCCTCATTGTTTTTACATTCCAAGTACCTAAGCGTAAGTTACCTTCGACAATTGCTTTCCTCAAGGCAGTCCCCGCCTGGAGATCCGATTGCGGGACTATTTTACCTCCGGAATGTTTTACCTGGAGAGAACTCATATAGTCCAACCATATAATCATTACTAGGGAATTGTAATGTGGTAGTTTCCCTTTTACTTTTCACATTGCAGTACTGTAGCCGTTCAAATCGTCCCGATCACGCCTACAGCTCTATTTGATATAGACCCAGTCAACATAATTTGTTTTCGGTTCTATACCATACTGAAAGTACTGCTGCCTACTGCCAGGCACCGATGATTGTTTTTTTAATTAATTAGTTTATTATTATTTATTCTGTGAAAAACCTCCATTCGCGGGGATCGAACCCCGGAACTTTGTAACGGGAAGCCGACACGCTAACCACTACACCACCAGTGCTTAGTACTTTATCGTTCTGAAATTCCCGATTCGTAAAAAACTCGTACAAACAGGGATAATTGTATCTTACAATACTTTTATTTATTTTGACCTCTCTTTCATTCTCATTACTCTCTTCCTCCTTTTTGTTGTCTTCCCTTTTTCTCTCCTCTCTCCATCCTTTCTCTCCTTGCGTCTCTCTCCCTTCTCTCTGCATTTCGAGCTCGGTTGTTCGTGGGAAACCCAAGCGATGAGCGAGGTAAGAGCGTGCGAGTGGAGAGAGAGGGGGTGGAGTGCGGAGGGATGCTAATGAGGCGTGATTCTGCGGCTGAAAAGGGTGGGCGGGCGCCCCCGTAACTTGAGAAGGGAACACAAGTCGGCGGTAGTGCGTGGCTTCCAGGCGAATGAGGGAGTTTGTAGTTGTGGAGGTTGGATAAGGAGGGGGAGTATATTTGGGCGCGGGGGGAGGGGGGAGGATGAGCTTCATGATGTATCCCTCTTGTGTATCCGAGAGGAGGGCGTCTCTGAGGCAACCCCGTCACGGTGTTCTCTCCCTCTACGTTCTGCGGTGAGAGGAAACCCTGCCTCCGAAGGTTTCCCTCATCTACTCCTTCCTCCGCCGCACGCTCCCAGGTGCCAACCACCACCACCACCCCCTCTCCCCCTCGCTTCTATTTTACATCTTTCCGCCTCTCTCCGCAAATTCGACGCCTCTGGGCGTTAAATCTCTTCCTGGTTGGGTGTTTAGGGGCTCCCTCTTTAGTCACCGCTGACTGTGTGGGTGGGTGCGGTTCTCCAAGAGGAAGGATACCCGTATTTCACGCCGTTCGAACGCGTTAGTGGATAAGCGGAAGAGTTGCTTGCGAAATGTTTCAAATACAAGATAGAGAGAGAGAGAGAGGGAGATGGAGAGTTGGGGTAAGGATCGCTTGCGACTTGACTGGATATTCCTATTCGTAGTTAAAGCAGGATTCGAAGTCTCTGGAAAGACAATTTTTTAAAGTATTTCTCTGCTAATCCGGATGTTACTGTATAAAATAGTAGACTTGCAAAAAATATGTGATTTCCACAGTTATTAAGTAATTCATTCGTGTAATAACTGCCGAGTCATTACCTGTTTTTATCTTTGTAAATTAAGAAGTCATTTTCAGGCGTTCATTACAGTTGGAGTAGTAGGTAATAGCAGAACGCCTTATGGGCACGCCTTGTCTGTTTGTCTGTCGCTTCTTTTATCGCTTGAATCGCTCTACGGATGTTGATTAAATTTACCGTGAGAGATCTTCGTTATAATTCATTGTCCAATTATGATTTTGGGCCGTATCAGTCAATTACAACTTCCGTTTTACAGATGAGCTTAAATAAACTTTTACCTATATCTCATTAAACATGATCAAAATCCATCGAGCGTTGACCGTTGAAGATAGTTGGCAGCAGATAACTATGAAGTCAGCCTTCAATAGTAGAGTAAATAACGCTTTTGTAGCAGCTAATAACTTTTAAATCGATACTTTTTGGGGAATTTACATTAAAATGTCTATTTTACCAATTCAGTAATCCTAATGCCACGTCGAAAGTATAGAGCTGAGGAGGGAGAAGCTGCTGCGTGGGAAAAGACTACGTGAGGCTGAAGTTATTTTTTTAATATAGTATAAAGAGATACCAATTAAAAAGGAAAGTTTTAATAAAAGATTTCAAGAGGAATGTTTCCAATCGGCCAACAAGGACAGTCAAATCGCAGTTTTTTTTAACCTCTTGATGAAAAATGGGGAAAAAGCGAACACTCAAGAAAGTACAATAGCATCGACGAACGAAATCAGTTACCACTTTATGGAATTTACTCATTATCACAAAAAATACTTTTTAATTTTTTATTTCCTGTGGAACATACACCTCAATGATCAGTTTTCACAGGCTAAATTTGATAAGATTTTGATTGCATATACACAGGAAGGCTGTTCCTATGTTAAGAGAAGGTGAAAGCTCCTTCACATTGGTAATAAATAGTAAGTATTCACTTGGCAACCCTACCGAATCTGATAATAAATATGCGCAGTCAAGATTTAGTTGCATTATTCGAGTATTTTCAGGCTTGAAACATGCTAATTCATGTAATCGGTTATTGAGAGGAAACAAGGTTTTTGACGCTTAATTCTGTATAAGGTTTCCGATGATGTTAAAAGATTTCGTTCGGTGTCGAGATCCAAAGGTTTTTGTTATTGATAAAAGGCCATAAATAACAATTTCTTATTTCAGAGGATCCAGAAATACCTGGAGAGTATATGCGAGGCCCGTAAAAGAAAACGGAAGCCAATAATGAGGGTTGTAAGGTCTGCGATTAAACTAGGTCATGTTGCGCGTAAGAAAATCATTGATACTTAACGGTGGAGCAATAAAGAAGCCGAAAAAAAACGCATCGGATGTAAAACCATGAAAAACACAGGAAAGGACGATTTAGGGGGTCTATATACTCGGAATAAGAGCAATGGCAGCAAAATGCAGAAAATAGTAAATGAAAGCTAGGGTTGATGTGGAGAAAATGACAGGTTAAAGTACGCTATGATAGAATGGGGAGTCCTGATGCTCTATTATCACTCATTTGAGAACTGATATATTTATTCGAATACACTTATTCTAGAGCATTTTCTTGAGACTGACATCACAGAAACTTATCAAGTTTAAAGAGGACTGAATTAAATTAAGGTTTAGGAGATATATATATATATGGAGATTAGGATAACTGGAATTATCGTAAAAATGAGTGTGATACGAAAGACTTTTATTGGAAATCGCTGGTACCGCATACGATTTACGAGGGCTGTTTTATCAAGAGGCAATTTACGGCGGAAAAAAGTTGAAATTTAAAATAAATTGGCTGAGTTCGCTAGTTATAATCGTGCAAATGTCATGGTCGTTTTTGCTCGTTTTTTGATGTGATTTTCAGTACATGTAATAAAATACATGTAATTGAGGAAACCTCTTTCTGATAAATGTATAGTGATTATTATTATAAATAGGGAAAATGGATGTCACTTAAACTATCAAAGGAAGTTTTCAAAATAAAGAATATTTTTAGTTGCCCATGTAACCATTTAACTCGGAGATGTTTTAAAGAAAAATAGAAGAAATTTCAGGAGCTTAAAAATTAAATAACTAACTGAAAAGAAATTTTTTCTGTATGTTATGTCAGCCTGTTTTACGGGAAGGTGACAAAAATATCAAACAAATTCTGTAAATATCGATAATAGAGTATCTTCTCCATAATTACTGCGGCCTTAACTCGGAGAAATTTGTCATTTCTTCTCTTTATTTCAGAAAATCGATTCCGAAATATCATTGGCGAAAATTTGATCGGTGTAGCATAAATGACAGCTAACTTAATTTTCTAATGAATTACAACGACGAATAATCATTTGATAGTATTATTCTTTTATCTTACCTTATTTTTGTCCTCGTGTATTGTATCATCTTTACCAAAAAAAAATATTCGCAATTTCAAAATATTTTCTGTGTTGTTCTCTGTGTACTTTATTTTACTCGGAATATCTTGAAAAAATGATTGATTTGTTTTTATATATAAAAAAATACAAAACTGTACAGGATTAAGTACTACAAATATGTCATATATATCTCATTTTAAAGAGCATACTTATTTATGTATTCATATATTTAAATCGGGTACGCACATCATCAAAAGTATCAGGAGGCCACTACGAGGCAAATAACCATTTTTTCCAAAAGCTGGAATAATACCAACTAGAGTCGTATTTAAAGTTTATCGCTTCTCTCTCTAGCGATTTTAAAATCCAATTTTTCTCCGATTGCAGTAGCCAAGGCAAACTGACGTGGTTAGTATCTCATTGAGTTTTAAAACTCGCGAATTACCTAGTCTAATGAAATTATGTCATTTGTATTGGAAATTAAAATTTTTCACTTCATTTCCACTAATGCCTAACTAAATGATATGATGTTTACCCGAGTCTGTTATTTTCATCCAGTATTGGGATATAAATGAAAATTGGCAGTTCTGAATGACAGTAATATTTTACAGTCCCGTTATTTACTTCTTCCATTATAATATGAGCCTCAAATTCAAAAAAACTAATATGAGTCGAGTGCATTGTCAATAGTTTTGAAACCGAAAAATTTTGGTGGCTTTTTTCTCATAAACGTTTTACACTCTCATTACATCACTATATAATACCTATTTATTGCTCTAGTTTTGCTGGTTTAATTCATAATAACTTTTATATGCACTTCCATTTGGTAATTTGTATACTTGTGCTCTTAAATTTAAATCCCAAATAATGTCGAATAACCTGAAAGAAGCTGAATCCATTTGAACCATTCTTTCAGTTTTAAATTGATCAACGCCTTAAGAGGCTTATGTGTAATCATCGTGGAATATAATGGCCCGAATTCGATTCCAGGACCGTTTAATTCATCCATTCTAATAACATGAGAATTCAGCAGAGGATTATCGAGCTCGTCTTGTGGCTGAAAAAATTCAAGAACAAGCACTTACAAATCGAAATATTAAAAAAGTACTTATCGAAGATAATCTCCAATAGCCACAGCAAGGTTATGAAATTCCTTTTCGCTTCATAATTTTACGCCATTAAATATTAATCAACAGTCCATGGCTGAAATGCAGTCGAGAGGAAAATAACCCTATGCTCAATCCGAATTCGACAATAATCGTCTCCATAGCAATGTTCCAATAAAATGCTATTTAAAGCGCCAATAGTGCTATCGTATACTAGAAATTAAAGGAAATGCGATCAAGTAACAAAATTCTTTTCGCTTAAAGCAGTACAAACCCCGCTCCATTATCACAATTCTAAGATATTTGAAAGTACCAAAGTAAAAACTCTGCAAGATGAATTCATGACTTTACATATAAATCAAACAAGGGAAGGACGTTCTTGGAATCGAACCTGAGGTCGGCTCTAGTAGTACGTAACGAGTTTCATGAAAATCGGTCTTTAGAAGACCGGTACGGTACGGACATACACACAGACACGACCATTTCATAAGGCTATTTTTCCTTCGAAAAACAGTCTAAAAAGAAAAACACTATAATAATAATTCCTTGCCTTCCTTCATAGTGAAAGATATTAATTTCATAATGCATAGAAATTATTTGATATTATTTTTAATTGAAAAGACAAAGGTTGAATTCAAGAAATTTACTTTTAGATTCATACATGCACGCAAAGGCAGGCGCCATAAATATCATCTACGGAGAAAGTTCGCATATTTCACAAATCTCTTAACTAAATTAATTTGAATAAAAAGGCTCCGAAATGTTTATTCGTTTAAATAATTGTTTGTATGATAAATTTTTTCAACAAATTTTCTCTTCCCTCTTTCCATTTTCGTCCGAAGGTCAATCGAAGCCTTAATGAGCCAAAAACTTGTCTATCATCGAGGCTAATGATTCCATGCCCTACAGATCATCCGTTTAATTAATTGATTTTCTAAAATATCTTTGTAAGATTTTTTTTGTTATAAAGATTTTTTAATGAGCAACCACTGCTTTTTAGCAAAAAGACGAACATAAAATTAAGCAAGGGGATATGAGTATGGCTTCCAAACTGGACGCATTAATTCTGGTTCCCAACTCTGCAGAGCTGGAACTCAACGAATGCCATCCTACGTTTCAAATGCATTTTCCACATGCCCGGAAATGTCTGCAGTCCCCGATTGATTGGCATTTGTTTTAGCCCGTAACTGCGGGCAAATCGTTACCTGGTAGATCGGGAATTGTCAAATTCCGAATAGCTTTGGTTTTGGGTTTTAGGAATGGGGTAAAAAATGTGACGACGGCAAAGTCGAGGCTATCCAGAATCGAAGATAAAAAGAGCAAATTTCAAGGGAAATTTATGTCAAAAGGTCGAAAATGAAAGACTGATTGGATTCGAAAGATTAAAGTCGTTATTTCACCCAGCAGATATGCACGATATCAGAAGAAATCGGTCAAAATGATCAAGTGTCGTGATTACTCCTAGAATAGATTGAAACAGTTCGTGGAGGGAAAAATAAAAACAATGAGACGCTGTATTTTTCCGGAATCAAAGAGGCAGGACAAGTCTGACAGGCAAAATTAGTTTCGATCACGAATTTCAAATTATGAGTGTATTTTACGAAAATTTTAATTTTACGAAAATTTTCTAATAGAGATTGGACAAAGTGGTCGAATAGCGGGATATTTACTTTGTAAAAATGTATAAAACAACGACAGCTGCTAGTATTTTTCCGAAAACGTAAAAGTTACGTGGTTTATTTTTTATTCAATATTTGCTGTTTTTTATATTTCATGTTATTTGTGAGTTTTCGAGCGTTTCTCTTAAAGTAATAACGTAGTGTTCATTTGATAGTTGCACATACCAGTTATATTTGATATTTTTATGTAATTAAGTAATTAATCTAACTTTCTTTACTTTCGATTTTTCATTTTAAAGAACAAATTATTTTTACCGCTAGTAGAAAAGTCGACATTGTGACTGAATACCTTCTCCTTTTATATTGCATAATAAAAACAATTTTCATCGTTTATAAGTTGACCTGAATTATTTGTACCTATGCTATTAAATTTTAACCTCTTTACCATAGTAAATTATTTAAACCCAATATACATACATACATATATATATAAGGAAAGGTAATAATAAAGGTGGCAGCAAGGTGTTGGAGAGCCGTTGGGGGTGCTGAAGAAACAGTTAACACAAAAACTCGACAAAGACACAAAGTATGTAGAAGCATTCGGGCAGACGCGCTTCCTCAGCGACTGAGAGAAACTGTGTGTGAGTGTGTGCGCGCGCGCGCGTGTGTGTATAGGGCAACTACGTGTTGAAGGAAACTCAGTGAGCACTTACTGGAAGGAAAGCCGCTGGGGTGTCGGAGAGACACATCAGTTGTGTCTAGGGTTGCAAACTTTTTGGATATAATTCCGGGACATTTTCCTCGGAGCGGGGGGTTGAGATAGGTTACTAAAAAACAGGGGTTACTTAGTTTAAAATGATGGTTTATTGTTAAAATTTTTGATGATACAGGGTATATTATTCTAGTAACTTCAGGAGTAACAGAGTATATTTTCTTATATTCTAGAGAGAAAAACATTTAAACGGCAAAGCGGAAAATATCAGCGTTTTTTCCAATAATATTTTTTTCGCTCTTTGCTGCTTTCACCAGTTCCTTTCCTAGTGAGTCCACATTAAGAAAATTTGAGAAATCAGCACAAGATTCAGTTATATTCAACCTAACTTTTAATTCTGCTTTCATCAAGTCGACAGCCATTCTGTTTCGTTCCTTGCTCCATACACTATTCATGTGACTAAAAACTCTTTCTGGGTAGGCATTGCTCGCTGCAATAGATATCACGAAAGACAATTATTTTAGCTCATTCGAAGTTTGGTTCTTTCTAAAATACTCAGCCCATATTTTATCATCGGTTTGCTCTTTGTTTAATGCAGGGAACACCAATCGAAGCTGCGAATATTCATTATATAAAGCGTCAACATCAATTTCAAGCTGAAGTTTTTCCTAAATATAGCTTATTTGATCTTAATTTTAGTTTAATTCTTCTTTATTTTGCTTCAAAGATAAACATTTAATTTCTTTGAAAATGTTGTCTTCGGTATAATCGTACTTTTCTTTCAAATATGTTATGCATTTTTTAAGGAAACAATTGACTTCAAATAAGAATTTTTCCTTCTCTTCTTCAGATATTTTCTTTAGGATAGATCGCACGTTAGGTCCAAAGAATTGATCTGTCACTCGGACTTCTGATTTAATAACGCTCGCACAGCGCGGGCGGTTAGGAAAGGGCAGCGGAGAGATTTATGTGCGGAGGGAGGCTATGTAGCGAAGTTGTATCATATGGCTGGTGGCTTTATTCTCGAATTTCGGGACATTCTGCGCCCCAGGTAAGACTCATCCGGAATTCTGGACACAGAGTTGGATTCCGGGACTGTCCCGGCCAATCTGGGACGGTTGACAACCCTAGTTGTGTCTCTCTTGTGCTGACAAAGCTCCAACATCGTCTACTTTATCTTACCTCTTTCGCAAGTGTGTATGTGTGTGTGTGTGTATATATATATATATATATAATAAATCGGTTTTATTTTTCATTAATTTTAATCCTTTGTTGCTTAGCATAGCGTAAACTGCGCTTGGTGGATTAATGGTACAGGACGACTCGGGATTCCTAGAACTCGCGGATTCAGTAATTCCAGTGTTTGTTTTTCGCTTCCCTCTCTCTCTCTCCTCGACCATCTTCCCTCGCATTTCTAAAAATAGTCTCTTCTAATTGAACCTTGTAGAGGAGGCGCGTCGCCAAACCTTTCCAAGAAACTTCGCCCGCTGCCATGTCATCGAGCCCTTCCCCTCCCGCCCCCAACCCTCGAAAACCCTCCTCTCCATTCCGTAACACTCTACTCCTCTCTGCCCTCCCAACACCCTCCTTAATCACCTAAATATCTCCACGGCGCTTATGCCGCCATCTGTCCACGGAGCAATTACCGCCGAGACGCTTATGGAGGAGAAATGCGGGAGGAGTGGTGGGGGGGAGGGAGGGAGGGAGGGGCGAGGGAGGAGGTGGCGTAATAGTGGCATAAGAGGCTCTCGGGGGAAAGTCATCGGGCACCGAAGCCTCCATTTTATATCGCCTTTTGAATGTTGCAATGAAAATGTTTCTCTCTTTGCTCATTACTTCCTCTTCCGCCCACTCTCTTTTCTTAGTGGATCGGACGCGCTCAGAGACACTATCGGAAAGAATGAGAAACATTCGGGGATGGGAGGGAGGGAGAGGAGGTACCACTCTCCCTCTTTTTCTGTTCTCCTCCTCCCCTCGACGGTGGCAGATGTCTGCATCTACAATCTGCCTCACCCGCTAATCGCGTCTTCCCTCCCCACCCTTTTCGCCCCGGGGCATTATGGGTAAATAATGGGACGTTCTCCCGGCGCCTCGTCGGACCCCGTTCCTTCCCTCCCCCACTCCCCTTGTTCCACTCCACCCAATTCTCAGTTTTTTGTCATCCCTGTCTCATTCTCCTCTCCCTCCATCTTCCAACTCTCCCTCCTCCCTCTCTGCCCTCTTCCTTCACTTTCTCCATCTCTTTATTCTCCGCCTCTCTCTCTTTCCTTCTCCGATTCCTCAAGTTTAATTGATCACTAGTGCACACCGATGGATTCTTACGCTTCTGCCATTTTCGAAGACGATTCTCTCGCCCAAAATTTCTTTATCCTTTTCCACAGCACACAAAATTCACGATTGTTTTTTCTTGCGGCTTTCATTGATCAAAACTCTGTTCGTTTCTTCGCGCCACACTAGAATTGCCGCAAAAATTTTTTACCTATAGAGTTCATCGTTTAAATAATCCTTATAGTGAATAAATGCCATAAATTGAATACGATGATTGGTTACAAAATACTTGTTATTATTTTAAGAAATACACGGATTCTTATTTATAAAATTAATTGAATGCATGCTGAAAGAGAGTAAAATTATTCAGTCCTTTACGGAATCATAAAATTATACTTTCTTTAAATTTCATTATCTCCCTTTGTTCAGTTTTTTCAGTTTTAAAAGAAACAAATTATTGCCTGTGTAATTTCTACGTTAATTATACGTTCATGTTTTATTAATGTCATTAAATTGGAACGGGGGTTATGTCAGATGAATTATTATAAAGCCTTCACGGAACTGAAATATTAATTCATTTCATACGACGAATTAGGAATAAAATCATCGCATATCTTAAATCGCTACATAGGTCATTTTTATACTGAAATCTAATTGGAATGATAGCCCTTTATTAAGGCGTAATAAAGTCTTATTTTTAGAATTTTAAATTGAAGACGCGGTATTTCGTATTGTGTCGCTGAGTGAATGGCGTCGATTAGTCTCTTTATCTCTTTTCACATCGCTCTTCACGTGCGTGATCATCGTGATGACCTCTTGCCTCGCTTATCATAATAAACCTTTCATCTTGCTCCATCCTATACGCAAAGTTTATTAAATGAAACGAAACGATGACTTTAATCAGTTATACGATCTAACCAATATCAACAAATTTAATTAAGAAATCTTACTTAATTTGACTGTTACCTGTTAACGAATTATTTTTTCATTATGTAGCAATTTTGAAAAGTTGCGACTAGAATCGGTCAATTTTTAACTGAGGTGGAGTTTGCAGTCGACTCCCAAAAGATAAGACTGACTTTAGCTGCCGGTTTTTAAATTGTATACTCTGTTTTTATTATCCTCCAACCAAAACTAGCTAAATGCTTTGTTAATAGATAATCACGATTGTGCATCGCTTACTTAATGTAGCATTCAATCAAAAGAAGGATAATCACATTTTGGAGACCATAACGTTAATGTAGGGTATAAATCTTCATGATTGGAATACACATCGAAAGAGCCCAATAAATAGATATGTTATCAAGGACACTTAATTTCATAGGAATTCTTATAACTAGCCTTCATAAACATAGTGATCGACTAGAAAATTTTCTAGTCGATCACTAATGTCGCACAGATACATTTAAATTAAACACCTTTATTGACTTGCGTACATCTTTTTATGCGCGTTTCGCTTACAGCGTGAGCGCCTATTACCGTCGGTCGGTCCGTCTGTCCGTCTGTCCGTCCGTCCGTCCGCATGTTAGTTCTCGACTTCTACAGAACGGATTTTCATGAAATTTGATATTAAGGACTTTCAATCAAATATAATAAGAAAATCGCAAAAATGAATCACGTACGCCAATCAGGGGTAACACTTTACTGGACAAAAAATTAAATTTTCGTCATATCTCGTAAAGTATTGCTCATATCAAAATATTTTTCAAAAAAAGTTGTAGAACTGGTAGAGTATTTTCTTTCCTATACATTTTTATCGTAGGAGTAGCCGTTATCGAGAAAATCAAACAAGAAAGTCTTATATCGAGTTGAACAGAAAATTTCTTTCATGGTTACTTCATTGTTGTTAACATAAACAATCTCCCAAACAAACGTTTAATTTCCTTACGTGTGCATGTAATATTATTAAATAGGAAGAAAATGGATTATTTATGATGAAGAAAAGAACTTTAAAACGCTATTTCCCTTACGTACAGGTATATAATTGCTTTCTAACACTCCACTGCACGAAACGCGCTCATTTGTGATACGTTGTACACTTTCCTAACTTGTTTCCTTTTAATTTAAACCCAATTCAAATAAGCTTGATATTATCACTTTCAATTTAATTCGTAATTATTTGTAATTATTCTGTATTTGGCAACTTATTAAGTTAATGGAATTGTTTTTCTCCGAATGGTTATAATATCTTCATTTTTAACACTATACACACACGCACGCACACGCACGCACACGCACGCACACGCACACGCATTTATGTATGCATGCTCATACTTGAACTAATACTCTACAAAAATACAGCAGAAAATCAAGTAAACTCCTTCCATCACGCTCTGGTAACGTTTCATTCATAACTTTTTTCGCGATTTATCTCAAATCGCTTTAATTACCCCAAAATTTATTACGCTTTCGGTTGTTTTTCGAGCTACATTCCAGTAGCCGGACTGCTGCAAACCGAATATCTTGATCGCTGTATCCGCACACTCCTCTCAGACCAACCCAACCCACCCCCTCACCTATGCCTATGCTTCCACCTTCCTCCCCCCCCCTCTTCCTGGTCTCCTCCTACACCCCCCCCCTCCCCCCCGCGTACTTCATACGGGCCGCCACGCCGAATTAAGGGGAGCAACCTTCTTCGCCCCCTCCTCCACGCACGCACCCCGACACCCCCGCAGGGTAGAGAGGGAGAGAGAGAGAGAGAAAGGAGGGGAGGATGAGGGGAAAGTGATGGGAGTGATATAAGGACAGCATCTCTTTCTCTCGACTCGCATTACGCCGCAGCAAAGATTCGCGGGCCCTTCACCAGATCAGTGGCTCGTAATTTTCGGAGCGAGCCTCGGGGTGAGAGGGACATGCGAAGGGAGGGGGGGGGATGTGAGGAGGAGGAGAAGGGAATGAGAGGAGGGGGGTAGGTGAGGATCTCTAAGAACCGTATCAATGGAATGAGTGAAGGGGGAAGCAAGAACGCCCGGGGTATTCTGGAGAGAGGAAATTGCCCCCCTCTCTCCAATCTCATCCAACTCCCTTCTTTCCTGTCAGAGGAGACAATGGGAGTCCAAACCCCCCACCCCACCCCCCTCCTATCTCCTCCCCTCTCTCTCCATGGCACACCTTCCCTCATCCTTCCTCCCTCTCCGCCCCTCTTCCACTCATTCTTTAGAGAGGCGCCAATGTGTCGTCCTTCCTTCTTATTGGCTGCTTCCTCTTTCTACCGACCCTCTCTCTCTCTCCCTCTCTCTCTGTATCTCCTAATTCCCATTGCCCTATCTTCCTCTTTTTCTTTTTTTCTCTTGCACTCTTTCCATTCACTTTCCCATACTTTCTCCTACGCTCCCATTCTTGTAGGATTTCGTTTTTATGCGTTATTTTACAAGCGAAACGATAGTAGTGGAGCGTCTCACGGGCACGTCTCGTCTGCCTGTGTGTGTCCGTCTTTCGCGTCTTTCATCTCTTGATCAGATTGACGCTTTTTGATTAAGAATGAGTGACCCTTATTAAAAGTTCTCGTCGTATTATGATTTTAATCTGCATCCGTCAATTACAACTTTCATTTTACATAAGAAATAAATTTATACTCTTGTTAAATGGCATCTGCAAAGCCACAAATGCTATATTTCTCTCTCTCTCTCTCTCTCTCTCTCTAGCTCTTAATTGATCTGAGGTATACATGAAAAAATATATTCTGATATAATCGGATACGGTACAAAATTTGTCACAAACAAGTTCACAAGGGTACATAATTACGACTTATGTTTTCGGTGACAAATTTGAGAATCCCACATTCTTTCTATACCTTTTTGTAAGTAAATCCCATAAAGAAAGCCATTGGAATATCTATGCATTCCATTTATGGAGTAATAGTTTTCCTTCTTGTTGCTATTTGCTTTTCCCCGATTCTTATTCTTCCCATATTTTTCGTCACTTAAGTTGTCCCTATCCTCAATTTCCCTTATCCTCGGCCTCCCTATCCTATCTTCTTCTCTCTAGCCCTTCTTCCTCAGCTCTTTTTTTAAGAACATTAAAATCCTTTAAATGTGGCTATTCGAATTTTGCTTGAGACGGAATTGTGGCGTCAGTTTTTTTGTTCCTCCGTAATATGGATTCGTATTTAATTGCGCGGTAAAATTGGGCGCAAAGGAGAAAGCGTAGCCAAAATAATAAAGAAGGAAGGTGCTGGGCTAACTGGTGGCGACGAGGTTGCGCATCATCGTATACAGAGGAAGTATGATGTAAATTTAAGGTTCGGATTAGGGATTGTTTGTTTAGAAATTCACACGCCTTAACGTAGCTATTATACCAGAAAGAGTAGAAATTGACAAAAAATAATGTTTCCGAACTTCACAAAGGGGCTTTAAAATAATATTAGCGACATATTAAAAGACTTAAAGGTGAAGAAATATATGTAATATTAGCGGAAAATTTTTTTTATAATAATCATGTTATTTTTACTTCGAGTATATTAGTGACTGAAAATTTACTTTTTCAGATTTTCTTTCCTAATTTAAGCGCAATCAAAAATGTGAAATTTATTTTTTATGAACGCTTTAAAATCTCTTAGGATAGTAAAAGGCAACTTTTCTAGTTTATACAAGATTATGACCATGTAGGTGTAAGCGCGTGTATTCATATCTAAATGGACGATGTCATCCATGCATACGAATAAGAACAGAGGAAGTTATTTAAGAGATGTACGCTAGTTTATTTTAATATAATAAAGTCATTTCCTAATTTCATTAATGGTGAATTAAAACGCAGCAATGTAAGAAAACTAACGGAGACAAGTAGCAAATAATTCTTATTTCTACGAATAAATATCGTGAATTCCAGATCTTATCACCATATTTGTAGTATCATCATTTACAAAATCTCTAGGAGCGATATCTGGAATTTTCTTCTTTACAAAATCTCTAGGGGCGAGCACTTGAGGCACAGGCTCGGGGCGCCGAATTTTAGGGGCGCCAAATTCAGAAAAGTCAGCTGAAGTTAATTCTTAAAAAAATCTAATACGCCAGCCCAAAAAGGCGCAGTATACATACCTATATAAAAATATCACATCAGTGATTAAATGAGTTGCCGGATTTCTATTTTTACTCTTTCCAAGGCCAATTTTCATCCCAATTTTCAGCTTGTTTTCCCATTAAAAATTTTTTAAATGATCATATTGTCTATTATAGCGTGAAAAACCTTTATATCATAAAGTAATAAAATTGATCACGATCAAACTGACGGTACAGATGCGGTTGTACCCGGTAGTGTTCCGTAACGAATTTCGATCTTTTTTGTTATCACTACGTATGTATCGTTATGAAAGTATGAAAGTAAATACTACTCCATAATTGTCGATTGCACTCTGGATATTTCTCACATTGAACATATGACACTCATTGTACGATTTGTCTCAACATTACTGAATCATAATAAAGATGACAATTTTGTAGAAATTAGCGAGCACTTCTTGGGGTTTCTCAAGATTGATGCTAATACTGGCGCTGGAATAACCGAAAAAATACTTGAGATATTAAAAGAATATGATCTGTTGTTATGTGACTTAAGAGGAAAAGGTTATGACAATGGCTCCAATATGCGGGGCAAACATGGTGGAGTGCAAAACAGAATTTTGACGATGAATCCACGAGCGTTTTTCATTCCCTGTAGCTCACATTCGCTGAATTTGGTTGTTAACGATGCGGAAAACTGTTGCATAGAATCGGTTACCTTTTTTGATACAATCCAGCACCTTTGTGTTTTCTTTTCGTCGTCCACACAACGTTGGGATGTCTTGATAAAAAATGTGAGAAATTTGACTCTTAAACCTTTAAGTGCTACGAGGTGGTCTTCTAGAATAGACGCTGTAAAACCAATCAAAACACAAATGCAATAAATTATTAATGCTCTTTATGAAGTTTCTGAATAGGGTACAACAATGACAACCGCTATTGCAGCAAGAAACCGGTCAGAAGCATTGACTTTACTTTCAAAACTGAATTATAAGTTCATATGCTGTTTGTAGAAGAATGCTGAAGATAAAATGGACAGATAGGGTGAAAAATGAGGAAGTACTACGAAGAATAGGAGAGAAGCGAACGATTATACAGTACAGACTATCAAAAAGAGGAAGGCGAACTGGATTGGGCATTACCCGAGGATGGAGTGCATGATTAAAGAAGTGCTAGAAGGAAAACTGGATGGAAAAAGAGAAAGAGATGGGAAAAGGTTTCAGCTGGTAGACGACTTGAAAGGGAAAGAGAGCTATCAAGACATGAAGAAAACTGCAGAAAATATGAGTATATGGAGAACCAAGTTTAACCTAGAATATTCACGGACCTGTTAACGGACAGACTACCTATGATGATGATGCTGTTTGTATATTTGGTATGATATACTAAATGAAATTAACATCATGTCAGTATCTCTTAAACAAATGAGCTCAAATTTAACCAAAGCTGCTGCACAATTGTCAAATAAACTAACATATGTACAGAAGAATAGGTTAAATGATAATTTCGCTAGTGTACTGATTGAAGCATAGAAAATGGCTCAAAGCTTAGATATAAAACCTAAATTTGAAAAAAAAAAGACGGATTCCTCGACGAAAAACTCCTCGACGAAAAACAACTTCTGAATATGAATAATGTGACGAACATATGATGAAGTGCAAATATTCAAAGTGGATTTTTTAATAGTATTTTGGATAGTGCAATTACCTCCTTAAAAGAAAGATTTGAATTAATGGAGAAACATATTGGTAGATTCATTTTTTTTCAATTTTAAAAATATACGTAAAATGAGTGAAGAAATTTTGATTAAAAATTGCATGGACTTAGAAGTGTTGCTGACTGATGGAGATCACAAAGATATTTCAGGAATAGACTTGGTCGAGGAGCTGAAATATTTAAAAAATCATTTGGATTCTGAATCACCACTTGAAGTTTTAGAAAGCACGTGTGCAGATTATTTTACCGAATCACGTATTTATAGCATTAAGATTATTCCTGACATCTTATAAATATTTTAGAGTGTATGTGTGTGTGTATGTTCTTTATACGTTTTTACACCGTTGAAGCTATCGAATTAAAAAGTTTAATGAGCCATCCCATGGACCAAAGGAAGAACTTGGTCTAGGTTTGCAGACCGTGGAGTCTCTTATACCCCATGGGGTCAACAAAATACTATTTCCACAAGAATGCATGCGAAATGGTGTGGAGAAACCCCAAAATGCCATGCAGCCCTTCACTGATGTGGGTATTAATATACCTAAATATTAACTTACGATCACGGAAAATGGCTTATTTACGCTCGAAAGACTGAATATTTTAATTCTGTTCATGTTTTGTCATATTACATGCTAATTTTCTCGAAATTTTCCTTTAAGCGCAAAATTTATCGGTTTAGATGACCATTTTCCAGGCGGCAACAAAGCTAAATTTTTTAATTGTTGTCTTCTTCAAAGTTAAGAGATATCCACGCCGTGGCGCGCCGTAGAGGAAGAATAGCTAACTCCAAGATAAAGGGTACAAATGGATTCATGCCTAAATATAGTCTATGAATACTTTTAAAGTGAGTCAAATGATTTTTAAGGAATGTTAGAACATTGTTATCTTTTACCATTAACATAGAAAGATTTATCGCAACATAAATCGATTCATCTACTTACATTTGTTCGGTAACCAAGATGTTTATTGTTTACGTTTTGGCTAATAGTATTGACATAATCCACATATTTTTTGCTGCTTTAAAGGCTTCGGTGCATCTATCCATGTGAATATTAAGTAAGACGTTAATTATATTAATGGTAAAACATTACAATACAATATATAAAATAGTAAATGTTAATGTAAGCATCGCTTGCGTAATTAAGAAATGGGGAACGTTTGCCCCGAGCAATAACAATCGTTTGCTACCTAAAAGAAAACTCACGACCGAAGCCGGGCGTTTCAGCTAGTTTCCAATAAGCGTTTCTACGGCAGAAAGGAGTTTTTCAAAATGAAACCTAACTCAGATCGTCCATGTTCCAAGAGAGATTAGTTTTTATATATGGGTTAAATAATTTATTTAATAAATAATCCAAGAATTTAAAATCCTAAAACATTTCAAATTTTAACACTCTTAGGAGTAACTGTTCTCCATTCGCGACCTCCCAGAAGGTTGCAAACAACTGTTTGGGGACATTTGCATTAGAATATTTCCTGTTAAAGGTCCCGGAAGCACATCCTTAATAGGCAGAGAAATTAATGTGGCATGAAACATTTCATCTATTAAGATAAACCCCCAAAATTGGTGTTAGCCCACGCAGCGGGTGAATTCATCTCGCGAAGCGAGACACGCGTTTGGTTGCCTTAGGCGCTAGGGGCAGAGTCCCTACTTCTTATTTCACCCAGCGGGAGTGTGATGCTCTTAAATTTAGTAAAATGCAACGTCATCCGGTGGGATTATACATGAAATCATCAGGAAATATTTGGAAACGTTGAAATGTAGAACAGTTACAAAGTAATTAACTTTTCGAATAGAAATTTTTCCATAAGAAATATATTGAGCCTTCATTTATATCCATAATATTGTATTGTTAAATTAAAATTAAGATGCAAACTCGAGCCTTGGGCAGTTGCACATCCGGAAGAACGTAGCATAATTTGCTCGAAGATAAAATCCGAATCCATACCGAATTAGATTAAAAATTCGTTTGATCCCAGAAAAACCGGAATTTTTCAAGATTTTAATAATGAGTAATTCTGATACCATGGAATCGAGCCTAATGCTTTTAATTAGGAAATGGTAAGGAGGTGAGAGAAAGAGAGAGAGAGAGAGAGATAAGGGTGATTTATAGAGAATATATAATCGTATTTTGTGTGAACTATGAAACAAAGAAACGAGAAAAAAGATGAAAAGCTATCTTTATTGCGATTTTATAGCATAATTCGATTATCTAATAATGTAATGAGCAGTTTTTGTCTTCCGATAATGCTTTTAAAGAGGGAATTGCCAAATTGAATGTGGTCATTCATTAGGCGCGGTCGGATTTACGTTTTAAAGCAGATTTGGACGATCGCAGAATACGACAACGGACCGGGTTCGATCCCAGCGTCGTTTCATTCCCCATTTTAATAGAATTGGATTCGGTGATCCATATTTTTACTTTGCATTTTAAAATTTGTCATAAACATATTAGAATCTCTGAACTCGAGCCAAAGAACGCCCGATTTCCATACACCATTCAAATTGGTCAATAAGAAACTTTTATGTTTTTTAAGAAGAAAATCTTTCGTAACCAAGGAAAACGAATACATTGTTGCCGGATTAATTAAATTACTTCCATAAAATTGTATTTAGATAAGAAGAAAGGAAGTGAGAGTGAGGAAAAGAGAGGGGGGAGAGGTCTGAGGGAGAGATTTAGAGAGATGGGAGAGAGAGAGACAAAGGAAGGAAGATAAGGAAGTGTAGTAATTTTCACATTATGCTTCCTTTATGCATACCGGTCATTTTTTACGGGCAAATTATGCTAGTTTTAACATAAAAACCATTAATTCGTTGTAATTATACCTTCCGATAGATTTTAGGCACATCCAACCTAATCTGTGCTATCCAAAGGCTTTCTCTTAAAGTTCTCTAACCCAATTACTTCTTTTGATGCTTCTAATGTACTTTCCATCTTCCTGCCCCTTTCTTCTCCATTCTGTTGTACTTTTTTCAGCTGACCTTCGTCTCTCTAACTTTAAATTTCTTCTATCTTTCCCATATCACTCTTATTAAGACCCTCTTTCTCTACTCTTTTCAAAACTTCCTAATTTATTTTTCCTTCTGTCCAACTGATATTCTAGTCTACGCCATACCCACATCTCAAACGATTCTAATCTGCTCAAGTATTCTTTTCTCATTACCGATTTCTCGCGCTCGTATAATGCTACACTTCACGTCAGAGTAAGAAAAAATAGCGTTTGTTTATTTTTTATTAAATAATAAATAATATTTGTAAAAGTTAATGTTTTCTAGATCATTTTCCTATCTTCTTTCACCTTTACATCCAAACTACGCTTCGACGGGCAGACTAGTGTTATATTACTCTTATGTTGCGTGTGTTATTATAAAAGGCACAAACTCATACGCACGCTCGCTCGCACGCACATGCTATTAATATCAATGATTAATTACTTGCTCTAATTTGGTATCCTTGATGTTATGATTCCTAATAGCGTGTGAATCGGCTTCTGTAAAGTCCTCCATACTCATTTCCATACAGATAAATACAAACCTGATTAAAATTTAATTGAAAAAGAGGCTTATAAAACTAAGGTCGCGAGATGATTACTTCTGTTGCCAAGATAAGAGAGAGAGAGAAACAGTGAGAGGGAAAATGGGAAGGCGATGTGTGGGGGAGGAGGAATATCAGCAGTGGTACGGAGGGTCTTTTCGGGCGTTTGGCCTTGGATTCCTGTGGTCGGCGACGGGTGCCCGCGAAGGCGACCTCTCTCTCTCTCTCTATATATATATATAGTCTCAATTTCGCCATCAATAAAGTCGTTTGTCTGTCTCTCTCACTCACTCCTAGCCTCGAAGATTTTTGCCCTGAATGCAAGGAGGATGAATGACCGAATGAAGAGTTCCGTTGATCGTGATGAACACGGAATAACGTTAGAAAGTAGATCGAGGGATAATGTGGCCCGTTGACGAGCCGTTTGCTCCTTTACCTGTGTGCGTTAAGAGTTAAGGTCATCCACGTATCCCGTCATTAGTACAGTGGCGGAACTAGAATCAGAAGGGCCCGCGGCAAAAATATTATTGGTGATCCTTCTCGCCCTCCTCACCCAACAAAATATATTGATGTGTCCAACACATGACTTTCTCCATACATAAGTTGTCAACTAAAATCAAATAAATACGGCGATAGGAACAGTTCAACTTACATGCTTCAGCGCTGGCGATTCAATTGTTCTCACTACCACGCGCCCGAGCTGCCCATTAACCGTCAATTTCGAAGAAAGTTGAATATCTCTTGAAATATTCCTTATATGAAAATTTACTTCAAACAAAAGTTGTAGAAAAATAATATCTACAATTTATATATATATATATATATAAATATATATATATATATATATATATATGTTAACAAAAATTCAGTTATAAGCGAAATATTTAAGAAAAACAAATATTTTAAACAGTAAACCGCAACTTCCGGTTGACCGATTGTTATCAAATCTTTTCAAATCTTAAGAATATATAGAATTTTATGCTGATCTGATCAATAATTTTTGAGTTAGAGCGCACGCAAAATTTGTCACACACAGATACACATGCATCATCGAGAAAACGGTCAAAACGTGTTCAGGGGACCTCAAAACGTGTATTTCCGTTGAAATCTCGATTTCGAATTATTTCATGAAAATTTCTTTCTCTATATGGAGAAAGTAAAAGTGTATGTAAAATTAAAAATTAAGCCCACTGTAAAACCTATCAAGTTGCACGTGTTAATCAATTATCAGGAATATGCTGGAAAGGTTAAGATTGTAAAATTACTCTGTCCAAAAGCAATGATTAACTGGAAATTCACTCGTAAATTAAAATGAAAAAGAGACCGTTAAAAAATCTAAATTTTTTCTACATTCCGAAAAATTAGAGGGCTCCATTTGGCAGCTTGGCCCGCGGCTTTTGGCCACTCACGCCTTCCTATTTTTACGCCACTGCATTGGTACACCGCGTTTATTAGCCGTCCTGAAACTAAAGGTTCAATGCGAGTCACTTATGGAATGTTAGTCTATTTGTCCGACAGTGGTTTTTACTTTGAACTGAACTCGATAAGATTTTCCGCGAACTTTTCCACAATTCACTGGACCTTTCCCGTTATTCTTTTTTTTTAGGATAATGCGGTCCAGTCTTTCGTTCAAAACGTTGATTTCTTCCATCTTTACGTCTCTTGATTTGATTCGCTTTTATTATTTAGTCCTTAAGCGTCTTTAGGCAACCTGAAACTTAAGATGGCGGTTTTGAGTATTGCTGAAATGTGTGCGCAGGCGCTTAAAGTGACATTATTTTTATTGAATGCTCGAATTTGTTTGGAAATCGCTACAAATTTAGTTAACATTAACAGCAATGATCCGCATATCTTTGTTTATTCGGTAATTATTTTTGTCACATCCTTGTCAAAAATAATTCCACAAAATTCAGTACATCGGTAGCTTTTCCAACACCATCTTGTGACAGAAAACACTGCTCGTTGTCCAACATAATTTTTGTTACCCTACCAGAGAAAATCGTCTCGTATTTTTATCTAAGTAATCTCTTCCAGGATCGTCATTATACTTGCATATAGAAAAATTACGGTGATCGGAACAAATTCGACCACGAGATTTTCATATTGAATCCTAAAATAATTTTTTTGCAATTTCATTTATTTGTCGTATGTGCGGGGATCTAGAGATTAAACGCTTCCTCAGAATCTGACAAAATCTCTTATTTGTATAGTGTATCACGTAGAATGGAAGCCTTGTTTCCTTCATTATCATTCAAAAGAAAAAGCAAATTCAGCAAATCCACGCCATTCGCGGGAGATAGGTTCCTGAGACAGCCGCGAATACTGACGTGAAAAAGTGGGTTAGGTTCCTGAAACACAAAAATTGCTACATTCCTTCAAGATTTATGATGTAAAAATGAATGTACCTTGCTATGAAAATCACCGTAAATAAATTCGTGATCGTTTTCTAGTCTACTAAAAAATATGTCACTATCAGAAACATGTGCATTGATTTCAAAAACGGCTATAACGATTTTGATCAAATTTCTTACAGATACTTGAGTTTACTTCTTCAATAATACCAAATAGCTCATATTTATCAAAAAATGATAATATAAGGCTAGTTTATTCTAGGCAACTTTAATAACAATGTGGTTTTCTTGAAAACGGCTCTAACGATTTTAATCAAATTTCCTATAGTCACTTGAGTTTTCGTCTGCAATAATACGATATCCTTCGTATCTCTCAATAAATGAACATAAGACTAGTTTATTCATGTGCAACTTTAATAACAATCGGATTTTCTGAAAACGGCTGATACGGTTTTCATCAAATTTCGTATAGTTATTTAAGTTGATGTTTATAACGATTCTACACAGTTCATATTTTTCAAAAGATAACTAAACGACGCATTTGTATATGAGAAAGTCTGTACAGTGTATGTTGTAGCTACCGATTTTTAATTATATCACCACAGTAAGAAAAAGAAATGACGTGATTTGGGACCGAAGCCTTATTATTCCAGTGGAACTTAGAGCAGTTATTCCAGTCAAACCCTGCTGAGGTTTTAACAAAATGCGGCATTTATCATTTCAAATCCAAGCAATGTAACCGCAATCGAGAAGATAAGGCCACCCTCGTGTTTTATGTACATCCGACATGACATCCGCTATTAATTACGATAGTGCTATCTCACCGTCATCGCAGATTTACTTTGTTTACTCAGCTAATTAACTCATGCACGCATTCGCGGAAAAATTTTAAGTAACACAGAAGTCGTATGAAAAAGAGCTAGCGACATTAATGCATGTATAAATTGTTAGATATAGTGGAAACCACTTAACACGAAAACGCTTAAAACGAAATATCGGTTAACACGAAACGCGTGCTCGGTCCGTTCCAGTGCCTATACCTTTCAGTATATATTCATTAGCTAACGCGAAACGGTTTCCACGAAATATCGCTTAACACGAAAATATTTTTCGGTCCCACGAAAATAAATGCCATATTCTTCGGATAACACGAAATGGCATTTGAGATAAGGTTTTCCCATGATTGTGGTAATATCTTCGACTGTGTATTACATCCTATTATTGATATGTATCATCATAGATTTGCCTACGAGCCTAATTCCATATTTGAAAAATGAAAATTTTACCATTAAAACTATTAACATGACATTCGGTTAACTCGAAATTTGGATTACACGAAATGATTGTGCCGCTCCCCAGCAATTCATGTTGACCGGTTTTCACTGTAAACTTATTTAAACCGTATGTATGTTCTATATTATTACCTCGGGATAAGAATTTTATCACTGCGAGATAAAATATTACGAGTTAAGTGCGTAAATTTTGATGGGAGCGAGGAAAAGTACGTCTTAGTTAAATTACCCTAATCGCAACGCTAATGCATCGGGAGATATCTCATCGCAATGCCACCTTGGTTGAGGCGGAATAAATTATTTTGCTAACGTGAAATATCTCAGTTATATTGCGTATTTTTTCCGCTTTTTTCATCGCTATAAAAATTTTTTTGTAAAAGTACTTTAACGAACTAGGTACTACTGTCTTTTTCGATATCTGTACGAGGCAAATATCACTTTCTCGTTCCTATTAGGATATTTAATTTAATCTAGCTGCTTCCCCTTCTCTCCTCCGCCGATCTCCTTTCAAAAGTTTTGGCTGGCCAGGAGCTTTAATTCCTATATTAGTAAGGTGGCCAGATATTTTTTTTACCAAAAGGGAGGACAAATCCCGATTTTTTATACAAAAAGGAAGGACAAATTTCATTATCAAAAACCTTTATATGCTTTATTTCACATTTAAAAAAATAAAATAAAGATTTCTATGCGAGGGGATGATATATTAAGAGCACTTAGGTGCTTTTGGGAAAGATTGTGCTTCGTAATACTTGAACGCCTAACAACTGCGATGCTAAATACTGCTGAACACACAACATTTAAAGAGAGTACCTATCATCATTTACAGCAGGTCTTAAATGTGTAAATTCCTCATTTAACGTTACATTTAAGTGACATTTTCCATTCATGCCCCCGTACCTCCGCCTCCTTCCTCTTATTTCCCCTTACTTCCTTTTCCTTCCCCTCCTACTACTTTTGTCCCCCCTCCCCTTCCCCATCCTGTTCCCCTCCCCCCTCTCCACCTTCCTTACGGATAATTGAAACGACAGCCGTTTTTTCCATGCTATGATGCTTAACCTCTGCGATTGGACGTGTAACAGATGTCTCCATTGTGCTATGGCCGTTGTCGAAGGTGAGGCTGTTCTTATACATATTATTCCTAACTTCATCACTATTTACACCACCGATGGTGGATACGTCATTACTTTCATGTTTTTCTGCTCCCTAGTAACTTTAAGCTTTTTAGTTAATTTAATATAACCGAATTTTTATGAAAACAGGCTCGTTTTTCTCTTCATTTTCACTATTTATTGGCACCGCTAAAACAAAAAATAATTCAGTAGGCAATAAATTAATTTAAAAAAGACAAACGATAATAAGCAATTTAAGGATATCCTTTTATGAGATACGCAACAAGTAGCTCTCTTGCTGTACCCATTTCAAACAGCGACTAGCAGATAAAAATATCTTTTTCATCCACCAAAATCTCAAACCTAACCAATAACCAAAATCCTATACGTTTACTTTTCCAAATATGTATGTACTTACAAAATTACGAGGACCAAGTTTATACCACCTTTATACCGACTTTCTGAAGAAGTTATTATACGCAACGTTGTCTGGGTATACCCTATGCTTTGTGCTCGAGAAGTTTTTTATACGCTGAACAGATACGTTAAGAAATTGTTATACGCCGTATACCTCAGTATCAGTGGCGTGCGGTCCATATTAGCGAGTAATGCGCCGCATGCCTACGAGATAAATGGAGAAAAAATATTTATAATTATTCAGAATTCATAATTATTTATAATTAATACTCGCGTTAATAAGTACAGAAGGAGAACACAAGGAAAAAAATTGGGATGTGCTTCATCGCCATGGGTGAAGTGTGAGAAGAGAAAGAGAGAGAATAGGAAGGCGACGGGAGAGAGGAGGCAAACGTTTTATCTTAACGCGGCGTTCATTGCGAGCATGCGCTGGAGAGAATAGGCGAGGAAGGCAGCGGCAGGCAAGAAGGGAATGGATTGATGGCGAAATATAGTCAGTCACTGTAAGCGACGATACGGTACGCTTCGAAAGGAGACGAGTTGGTAAGAAGAGAGGAGGGGAAGGAGAGACAAGAGCGGAAGTATTAAGTTAGCTAGAATGTGCCCGTAATGTACTTCTCTTCTTCAGCCTTTTGATAGTAAATACCGTGTAAGAATTCCGGTGATTAGCTATGATTTTTTAATTTTTATTTTTTGAATATCTGAAAACATGAAAGAAATATTTGAGTAAGAGATGGGGAAGTGAATGTTTAAGAATATGAAAAGGAGAACGCGAGACGATGATTATTATAGTTTTAAAATGTTTTCTATCATAGTTTTCGAAACATGGTGCAACACTTAAAGGTACCTCAGATTGTTTGCAACAATAAATTGTTTCTTTTCTCTTTATTTATTTTCCTTTTTCCTTTAATACCATTGACTAGACGTACTAGAATTAGTGCCTGACATATTTTCCAGTAAGTCGTAATGGTGTTTCTCTAGATCGTTATCTTGCCGTCTTTGCTTTCGGTTTACTTTCACTGTATTTTTCTCTCCAAGCAGTCACTAACCTAAAAGTTAGCTAACTCATTTACCCACATTTTTTGTAAATTACATTTGCAATAAAATTGTTATATTCAATAATTGGTGAAACATTAACATGTAATATTTTAATATTTTTAATGGCTTCGTGGCAGTAGAGTAACTGATGATGCTGGTCTGCATGTTTGATTCCTCCCATCCCTTTGCTGTAGTGAACACTCATTAGAAGGTTTGATTTTTTTACCAGCCAAAATTTCAATAATATCAATATAAACCAACGATTTTCGCTCTTTAGACGAAAGCTTTTTACTCGTAAACGCAATATTTCTCTGCAAAATCAACCTGGTCACGGGGAATACCTAATATTTTTGTAGGAAAAGTTCAAGGTAGCATGCATCAAATAATTCAACTTGGACACCAATAGATGTTAATATGTAATAGGGAAGTTTAACGTGCGTAAGCGGTTAGAGTAACCTGATGAGAGCAAATGAAATACACTACGAAGCTTAAAAGCGGTTCACAAGCAAGCAATGAACACAGGTTCACACGTATAAGCGGTTGACGCAAGTGTCTGTCAACCAGCTTACCCTAAATAAAATATCACCGCACGCCACTGCTCCGTACACCCTAGACTACATCCCTCATTTCACGGCCGAATTCTCTAATATTTTCGGAACACTAGGGTCTCTCCTTACAAAACCCGTTGTTTATTTTGATATTATCTTACAGAGTAGATACTTATATCGCAATATGTGATTTTTGTTTAAGATTTCAATAAGATAACAGCTTCAGGAAGGTGGAAACAAATATTTTAAATAACCTTAGACCTCTAACGACGTAACTTCGATTCAAAACGACTTAAATCGTTAGACAGGTATTAATTGATTGGCGACGTAACTTCGAACAACGTCAATCGGGACGACGTAAATTAGGGTATACCTGTGTTTCAATATTAGAGATGAGTGAGAGAGAGAGAGACCTCTTAATCTTTCATTGAAGCAGTACAATAATCGTAAACTGCTTTACGAATATTTTAATAGGTAGCTCGCGGGAAACAGAAGTACGGTGTAGTTGCAATCATATCCTTAAACTAATTTCAGTATTCTCGAAAGCCATAGGCACTACTTCTTGGTCGAATAGGGAGTTGCGAAATCCTTTAAACATTCATTAGTCCGTCGAATTTAAAGCTAAGGAAAATCACCCTGCATATTGCTTAGTGATATCAATGCTGCTCGTAAAGTGTGCGCCACCTTTAAACGAATATATTAAACGTGCAATAAATTATTCATTGTCACGGAGTGTTAACGCACTTTCTCTTAAGGCACATAAGTCATCTTTTTTTTTGTCCCATAAAAGCACGTGCCTAATTACTTCAATCGCTTCAAACACTCTGCTTTGAAGCTAAAATGAAATTCGTTTGATAATCTTTTACTTAATGGAACACGAAACCGAAATAAGATGGAAATATTCTCTTGAGCGATGTATATCTTTATATAAGTGCCGTTAAGACCCAATAAAATGACCTTTGGTGCAGCGCACTGTCTTTTCCGCTGTGTGAGTTGCACTCACGCGTAAAACTCGCGTAAAAACATTTTTAATAGGATGAAAGATATTATTATTCTTATTAAGGCTACAGTTCGATAAAATCAAGCCAAAATTGTACGTTTTAGTATTTATTCACTGTGTAACCCAAAATAAGCAAAAGTAATTATTCAGTTCCGTTATCTTCGCTGACATGCAACGTTATGGTTTTCCTGACTATCTATCATATTATCACTATAAAAGAATCACAAGTTCCATATACATTACGGGGATTAATTGTTGTCATATTTTCTGTAAATTGCGAAAATATTCATTTATAATGAACCTTTGGATAGTTCATTCCATCGAAGAACGAACTTCAATTTAAGTTAGCCAATATAAAGAAATTTATGTTCCTATGCGTAAAGTTTTATTTGCCTCGCTGAGTTTGTTAAAAATGACTTTAGAGAAGACTGCATCTTTTCCAAAAGAATAGTACCGCTAATTAGTGTTCATTAGAAACATAGCTGTATTTATTTAGTGTTTCTATTCACTTAAAAGTTCATATCCTTTATTCTAAAAATTTTAGAGAAATTACGTGTATTTTGCTTCTATTCCTAGAGATTTTATCTAATATTTTATGCGATGAACTTTATATATATATATTAGAAATGGACGCATCAGCACCTCGGTGCACATCAAAGACACCAACCACCAACAATAGCTCCATTACACCAGCTGCCACCCACACCACACCAAAACATCCCTTCCTTATTCCCTCGCCCGCCGAGGATATAGCATATGTTCGGATAGCACTTCGCTATCCGAATATTCAGGAGGCATTCCTCAACCGAAACCATCCTCCAGAATTAACTCTCCACCAAATACACCGCGCCATTTATCCTTCCCCAGCCTCCGGAAAAACACCGAACCCAAACTCACATACTCAAAGCGACACCCCCCTGACTTTCACAACAACCTTCCACCCAGGGCTACACGAAGCCCTGAAAAACATCCTTGCCGCCGCCCACCCCATTCTCACATCCTCACCCATCACCCTTACACTCTTCCCCAAGCCACCCATCATATCATTCCGTCGACCTAGGAATCTAAGCGACTTGTTGTGGCGCAAAGAACACCCTACAGGTCCAACACCACCCCCCGCAGGGTCTTTCCCATGCGAAAGACCACGGTGCCTCACTTGCCTCATCATAGAGACTTCCTCCACGTTCACCAGCCCGATAACAGACATCACCTACACAATTACGTCCCACGGAACCTGCACCTCCAGAAATATAATCTATTTATTAAACTGCACACAATGCCCGGCGTTTTACGTGGGCCTTACCACCACACCCCTCAACATCCGCATGAACGGTCATCGGGACAGTATCGCGCATAAGCGCCCCCTTCCAGTGGCCGATCATGCGGTAAGCCACTCCCTACCCTTCAATAGATGTTTTACAGTCAAAACAATCCGGGCTCTCCCAAAAGACTCTCCCGCACCACAACTCCGCCGAATGGGAGTTGGCTCATATAGAAATCCTCCGCTCTCTTTCCTTTCCTGGCTAAACCTTCGCTGACACCCCTACCCTAGCCTTCTTTCCAGGAACCCCATCCTCTTCCCATCCCCTCTATCCCCAGTGAGACACTTAGTTTTAGTAATACTCTTGTGCCGAAGAAGGGCGGATGCCCGAAATCTCCAAGAGAAAGCCTTCCTCTATCGCCATGGACGTCCAAAACACTCAGTAAGTGTCCACTGACTCCCTCCTATCCCTCTCAACTACTAGTTGCAATCTTTTATATATATATATATATATATATATATATATATATCATCGTCAGCCTTTTTCAATCCACTGACGGGTGAAGGCCTCCCCCAGACTTTTACAGTTTCCCCTGTCAACTGCCTCCCTCCTCCAAGTTTGCCCCAAGAACTTAAGAATCTCTCTGTCCTACTTGTCTTTCGGACTTCTTTTCGGTCTCTTCATATTTCTTGGTATCCATTAGATGACACTGGACGTCCAACGCTGGTCATTTCTTCTAGCAATATGACCCACCCACTGCCATTTTAGCGCCTTCACTCTTCTAATCACGTCACAGACTCCCGTATTCTTTCTTACCCAGTCGTTCCTCTTGCGGTCTCTTCGGGTGATCCCTAACATGCATCTCTCGATGCTCTTCTGTGTTGTTTGCAGGTGATGTATCATTCCAGCGTTCATGGTCCATGTTTCACAACCATATGTCAGAACATGCAGAACACATTGGTCATAAAGATATTTGCATTCTTGCCAAAAGCACTCCATGCCATCTTCACTCTCCGGTTGATTTCTCCGTGAAGCGAACCATCAGTAGTGATGAGTTGACCCAAGTAAACATAGCTGGTTACTTCTCCGAGTTCTGCTCCGTTGGTATGTATCTTCTCAGAATTTGTGAAGGAGTTGTACATAACCTTTATTTTATTAAGATTCATCTTAAGTTCAACTTCTCGGCTTGCTTGCTCAAGCTCTTCAGTTCTCCTACGGAGCTCTTCTGGGCTTCCTGTGAACGGTATGATGTCGTCTTCAAAGCGCAGTTGACTCAGATATTCTCCATTTACCGTTATGCCTTTTTCTTTCCAGTCTAGCGTTTTGAATGCTCCTCTAGAGCAGCTGTAAATAACTTAGGGGACATAGTATCTCCTTGTCTCACTCCCTTTTCGGCCTTAAAGGCACTCGTCTCTTCATGCAGCTGGACAGATATTGTTGCATTTTCGTAGATGTTCTTGATCAAGGTTATGTACGTTTCTTTTACTACTTGTTTCTTTAGTGCACATAACACCGACGAAGTTCGGACAGAGTTGATTGCTTTCTCGCAGTCGATGAAGCACATACATAGAGGTAATTCATACTAGTTAGTCCGACTTATTTCCTCTCTCCCACTGCAAAATCCAGCTTGCTCTCTGGGTTGGGCAGAATCAAGATGGTTTTGAAGGCGCATAGTGAGTATTTTGGTGAATATTTTGTAGACTGTTGGGAGTAGGCTGATCGGTCTGTTGTTATTCAAGTATTCTTTGGAACTTTCTTGTGCAGAAGGATAATACATTCGTGTTTCCATGTTTCTGGTATCCTTTTCTTCCTCAGACATGAAGTAAAAATCTTAGCACCAATCGTTTCCATAGGATTACCCGTTGCTTTGAATACTTCCGCTGTGATACCATCCATTCCAGATGCTTTTCCATTTTTCATACTTCTGATTGCGTGTCTCACCTCTTCCGGAAGGATATCTGGGACCTCATCGGTGGGCATATTTCCTTCATCATTTACTTTATCATTTGCTAGTGGATTCTCATACAACTTGATGTAAAATTCTTTTACTCGTTTTAAGATTAATTTCCTACTATTTCGTCCTAAGGCATTTCGTCCAAGGACATTTCGTCCAATGGGTATTTCGTCCAAAGACAATTCGTCCGATGGATATTTCGTCCAAAGACAATTCGTTCAATGTTTATTTCGTCCAACGACATTTCGTCCAGAGGAATAGGGAGGTGGGAGGACGGGGAGGGGGGGCAAGTAAACTTTTTCAGACATAGGCGATATGAATGTCCATCTACTCGGAAGTAAACATCCTATATATAATTTTGGAAGTGTCCGTCCGTCCCCCCTGTATCTCAAAAGCCGTTCGTCCTACAGATATGCGGTAAACTGCGTTTTGTTTCTACGAGCTAGGAGGTCCCTAGAAAACTATTCTCATTTTCATAAAGTCCCGAGTTCGAATCCAGGAGACAATTATACCTTCCCATAAGTTTACACGGGATTTTCGATTTTTCAGAGTGCAAGGTTTTTTTCCTTCACTCATTAAAACACGTAAATATTAACTGATTTTCTTCGTTTTTACTTTATTCGACGGATAAAACTCTATATAGTCTTATTCTTGCGATATTTACATGTTACACGGTCGAATCATTCAGAAATCCGCATTCTTTTTCGAAATTATACGGATTTTTCGTACTCTTTCCGAACGTTGCGAAGGCGACCGTCATTGTTGCCTCCGATTCAGTTAATGCCAATTATACCTTCAGATATGTGAAAGAAAAGCGTTTTCGCTTCGAACTTTTGTTTAATCATCGAAATTAATTATGCATAGCAGCATAAATATTTAAGGATAATTATTCTGTTGACTGTATATGGGAAACGTTTCCAACGATTTAATCGAAGCAATTGAATATTCATTTCATCGTTTGAATGCTGAAATCTTACCTTTTTATAAGTAAAATTATTATATTATACAACTGTAATGCTTATTAACGCAAATAGGCTCACGCATAAATTTAAAATTAGATGAGAATAGGGACGTACGATATTTTTTTAAACATAGTGAAAGTTACACGGTTACCTTCTTTTCGCACTTATCTTATCTTATAAATGGTTGCATTCATTGTTATATAAAAAAGAAAGGACATATTATTCAATAATAAGAAACAAAGGAAATTGTAAACATAAATATTTGTGATCAATTACTGTGTAGCATTAATATCCCCTCTAATATGACTTAATATGCAGATTTCTGACTGACTTATGAGTTATTCTCCCGTATGGATGTGGAAAAAAGACGGATTTCATACAAAATCTCTTAAACAGGGCTCTATTTTTGCCACCAATCTCACGGGTTTAAACCGGACAGCGGAAAGGGGCAGAGCCCCTTTACTTAAAGAGACCTCTGACGGAAGGAATTGAATTGAACTATATGATCATACGACTAGACTGCATAGTCCGATAATATTAGTTACTAAAAATAAAACTTCAAAGTTTCGTATACAGAGGAATGTAAATATTTATGGATAATTATTCTGTAAACTGCGTATGGGAAGCGTTTCTAACGATTTATTCAAAGCGGGTAAATCTTCATTTCATCGTTTGAATGCTGGAATCTTACATTTTATTACATAGAACCATTATATTATACATCTGTAATGCTTATTACCGCAAATAGTCTCACGCATAAATTTCAAATTAGATATGAATATGGGCATACGTTATTTTTTGACAAATTACATGGTTCTCTTCTCTTCATTGAGATAATGGAAGTGGAAAAATATGCCTCTGTGGAGTTGTATTATCCATTATTTACATTCCTCTATAAACTGATCTTACCATTTCAATTACCCTTTTATTTTCCACTTGAATTCCCGTATTACATGCATTAAACGTTTAAATTGAACTATTTCGAACTGTAGGCGGAAAATGATGAACAGAATAAGAATCTTTATACTGTTTTATTCAAAATGTTTCATAACCGAAGATTGTAAGTCAATACTTAATTATTTTTATCTCAAAAGGAATGAAAGCATGCAGGTCGAGAATTCCATTTTTACGTGTTATTTTATGGGAAATGGAAAAGTTCGCAATCAATTACTGCTTAGCATTAATTTCCTCTCTAATATGAAATTTAAAATGCAAATTTCTGACTTACTTCGCATAATAAATTGTCAATACGTACACACAGCCGTGCCCTCAGCGAGATTCGAACCCGCGAACCTTACCAATACCTGGAAAATACATTAGTATAGTTAAATGTGAATTATTGAGATCAACTTTTTTTTTACACATTCCTTAATTTTTGATAAATTAATTTTAAAAAAAACGCGCAAACATTGCGCGGGGTTAGCTAGTAGATTTCTTAAAATCGTAATTTAAAACCGAAAACACATTTGTTGGCAGAAAATATACCGAATACTCTAACAATAAGACCTAGGGAAAAGTCATAAACCCCTCTCTAAGGAGAGTGAGGGAGAGAAAGAATCTAAAAAATGCTCTTATTTCGATCTTTCTTTTATCAGGATTGAACAAAAAACAAAACTAACTACCACACTTATTTGTTCTTAATGACTCTGAAATTTTTTCCTTAATTTCGTTTGCAAGGAGCTCAATTATTCCATTCTGAATTTTTTCACCGATATAATGCGGGACTTGTCCCCCCCTTCCCGTCCTCCCCCTTACACTGCCCGAGTTTTTTTCGTTTTAATTTGCGATTTTATTAAATCCATGTTTAATTCCGAGTCGATAAATACCCACATCGCCTATGTATGATAAAGTTCACTTGTCCTCCCTTCGATTTCACCCCCTCCCCCCCCCCCCCCATTCCTCTGGATGAAATGTCTTTGGCCGAAATAAACATTGGACGAAAAGTCGTTGGACGAAACAAACATTGGAGGAAAAGTCTTTGGACGAAATATCCATTGGACGAAATATCCACTGGACGAAATGTCTTAGGACGAAATGTCTTTGGACGAAATGTCTGCATACCGGGGTAGTTGTTCCCCTAACCTCACTTTTCCCGTAATCTTTAGTACGTATCTATATTCACAGCGTTTATCAGGAACGCAACCCCCGCGAATGTGGAGGGATTACTGTACATGTGCAGTCCTTGCCGTATACCTACCATTACCCACATGAGAACAGCGTGAATCATTCCGCTGTGTGCTGTCGAGGCGACAGCGTTCTGTATTAGGATCGAGTCAGCGTCTCCCGACAGCAGGGAGAGAGAGAGAGAGAGAGAGAGATGGTGTGGGTTGGGTTGGTATGAAGCACGGAGTAACTCGTAACCACCTCAAGGTCAGGTTCATTAAGGGAGAGATTTCTTTTGTTTGATTAAGGAAAACGTTGAGTTTTTCAACTCGTATCTCATGCCCTCGTATCATTACGGAACAGCTGTTAAAAAAATCATGGGAGCAATTAACAGGCCATATAATTCGTACATTTTCTCCTTCCGTTGAAAGGCAGCCATCCGCGACTGCTTTCATCTCGGCGCTATTTTCGGCGGGTTCGTTCCGATACCGTCATTTTATCGCGAAATTTATGCGCGAGAAAAATAAAGGAGTGATCTAAAAAATAATGAAAAGCTCGTATCGTGAAATGAACTTAGGATTTTAGCCATTTCTTATCCCACGATCCCAAGTCGGAATCTTACATCTAAAAAAAAAAAAGAAAACAATCCCACGAAAAAAAGCTTTTTTTCTGCTCGAAAGTTAAGAGCAAAGTTAAATATCGGTTTGTTTGTTGAGAAGATAGAGAGTTCTTCAGTATGAAAACGATTTTATTAACATGATGGAATGTGTGTTTTCGACGCTGAAATGGTAACACACAACTTTTCTTTCAAGCTGGCTTTGATCGATATAACTGAATCATTTTTGTTTTTTAAAGTGAAATATGTTTATGTCTTTGAGGTCGCAATTTAAGAATCCAATTAAAAATTACATTTAGGTATTATAGTGAAAGTATTAAAGTCAATCTTCTTAGAATATTATATGACAGTAGGCTTTCCGCATTAGAGTTAATTTTATTATTTTAGTGGCTCTCTCAAACGTTTTTCTCTAACATGAAACAAAATAATGAAGAAACAACGTCAGCATAAGGTGGCAGGATAAATTTATTTAACAGCTAATTATTTTGACAAAGTCTATGCATTTGATCGTTTTCCATTTTGTCTTATCATTCCACGAAAAACAAAGCAGAATCATCAGAGTCGTTTCTGCATGCATAAAAGTTTTTGAATGAGTTATTTCAATTTCCAGCATAAAAATGATTGCGATCAAAGATGGAATTTGCATAGTAAGCACTGTTCGCTGATGAAGCTCTAATCAAAATACAAACATGTTAACCCATATTCTTTGCCAAGTATCCAGTTTCACATACTTGTGAAATTTTCACGACTTCAAATCGATATACATAATTTCAGCACGTTTATGATTTGATCCGAAGAAATGCGATAATTAACTACCTACCATTATAAATATTGATCACCTTGCTCAGAACGAGAGAGAATTGGTGAATAGGGTTTTCTGGACGAGGACGTGAAATTTAAAGCGTACTAAAGCCGAAAAATTCGGAAAGCGTTACGATGGTTTCAAAATTATCATAAAACATCATGGAACACATCTCCCACTCGAAACTCCGTTTTCCAGCGACATCACTAAGTAAAAAGACAGAACCACGAGTTTATGATTACGAAAATTATATATAAAGGTTAAAGGAAACGGATGCGGACCCAATGGACATCAGGAGAACTATATTTTTTGTCGTCCTAAATACTTAAAATGCGATCCTTTATATTACGGCAGATGTAACGAAAAAAACGTTTAACCCTCTAATGGATTAACGGCACCTCCGCGGCGCTTCGGTTTTTTAAAATTTGCATACATCTCTTAATTTTCTAATTAATTCATATAGTCTTTCTGTAGTCTATTTTTTATGGACTATCTTCAAAATACGTCGTTAAAGTTTGAAGTTTCAATTTTTTAGGATAATTCTCAAAATAGTTACGAAAACGGATTCATAGCGCCGCATCGGCGCCGTGACTTCCGTGTATATTTTACCGTACCTTTAGTCGTACCAAATTAGTAAAACGCATTTAATCTTTCATCTTCACTAATTTTATGTTCCGTTAGTTATGTTTGTGAGCATTTTGATACAGTTTGAGATGAATTTCATTGATTGTTATGAAGAAAAGGTTGCTACATATGTATGCTTGTAAATCCTGCTTTGAGTGCTATCAAATTCTTCTGCTGCAATACCTGCATAGGAATGTCGCCACACTCATACACACCATCTAAAGAACTGGAGGACGAAAAGTAAACCGGAAATCATTTTGCATTACAACGCGAATAAAGGGGAAAGAGATTTGGTGGACCAAATGGTGCATTCCTACACTTGTAAAAGAATAACCAACAGGTGGCCTCGTGCATTTTTTATGAACTTACTGGACATACGTGGCATCGCAGCTTTTGTGATTTTCATCAAACTCTTTCCTGATTGGAAATTTTAGAAGAAAATATAGTGCGACCACAAGTGCAGAAAATATCTCAAACAGCATGCTCTAAAGACTTGAGCAGATGCATTTCTTCATTTCAGGATGGAGAAAATGAGAATGACAAAAAAATCAAAACGTTCAACGGAAAGATAAACATTCCAAAACTGCCTATAGTGTAGTCAAAATATTTGCAAAGAACATTCTAATGTTATTTGCCAAACTTGCATGTTAATCAAATAATGTGCATTGTTTTAACGCCGGATGCATTTCAGTAGGTTTCTTCACAATGTTATGTTGTTCTATAGCTCAATGACATGTTACATTATAAATACAAATTTTGCCTAAATTGCGTCTACATGTAAATTATTAATTTGTTGGTTATTTCAAGCAATTATAATAAAAATGCATGTTATGCATAAATAAATTCACTTGGGTATTTTTATTCGTAGCATTTTCGCCATTTCCGCTATAGTACCGCAGCGGAGCCGATAATCCGTTTACGTTACTAACATCGGGAGTCCATGTGATGGTTAATGGACGTAGTAACTATCTTTTAAAAGTCCCGTGAATTTTTTCGGACAATTTTTTTAATGCCTCGAACGTAATATATATCTAACGGAAGCGGAAATGGCGTTCGGAATCTCCCGCCAACGGGGAAGAGACGGCGCGGGCGGAGGAGATAGAGAGGGTAGAGGGAGGACTATGAAACAAGTGAAGAGAGAGATGCGATGGGAGAGATGCAATGGGGGGCCGGCGGCTTTTTCAGGGAGCAGCGAAGTTTATAGCTCGAGGTCAAACACCGGCCAAGGCATGGATGAGAAGAGAGGATGGGAGAGTAAGAGGGAGGGGAGGGAAGGAGAGGGTGAAGAGAGAGGGAGGGGGGGTGTGGAGGGAGTGAAGGAGGGGAAAGGAGGAGTCAGATGGGCGAAAGAGGGAGAGAGAGGTAGACAAGGAAGAAGAAACAGGTGAGGAGATGAGAATTGTAAAGAAGGGGAGAGATAAAGAAATAGGGAAAAATTAAAGGTTGAAGAGGAGAGAGAGAGGGAAGTGGAGGGAGAGAAGGAAGAAGTTAAAAAAGGGAGATGAGAGGAATTGAAAGGGTGAATGAAGTAGGGAGGTGGAAAAGAAAGGAGTCAATGATGAGGGTAAAGGAGAAAATGGAGAAAGAGGTGAAGATGGATGGAGTAGGAGAGGAAGATGAAGGGACGAGGAGGAGGCGGCGATGAAGGGAGGTTTAAGGATGTTGATAAGAGATTACCTGTGATAAGGCTTTAAGGAAGACTAGCAGGCATGTCAAACCGGCGGCCATTTCTGTACCTAACTGCGGCCTTAGTGCTAATTTTTGTCTTAAATTTTATATAAATATGTTAATTTTGCCAAAAAATACGAGATTTTAGCGCTTTTGGTAATAGCTTATAATTTCATTTTTTAAGTCACTCCGAGGGCCAATTTTTACTTTCTCATATACGAAGTATATTGAGAAAGGGTTGTTGTTATGGCGAAAAAATTCAACCTCGATTTTTTGACGGAAATATACGTTTTAGGTGTCGCTGAATCCGAAAAAGTGGTTTTCGCAATGTCGTCTGTCTGTCTATTGCTGGCTCTAGGGCCTAAACGGTAGAGCGAAATTGAATGAAATCTCGTACTTATTGTTAGGCATTTTATCATACTGAGCAGAGTATATGAAGAAATGGTTGACATTGCTCAATAATTAAGGGAAGTTTATTCTACGAATTTTTAACAACAATGTGATTTTCTAAAAAACGGCTATTACGATTTTGATGAAATTTCGTACAGTTACTTGTGTTTCCGTCTTCATTAATACCAAATAAGTAGTTGATATTTCTCAAAAAATGAATATAAGGCTAGTTTATCCTTGGGCAACTTTAATAACAATTGGATTTTTGAATAAACGGCTAATACGATTTTCATCAAATTTCGTATAGTTATTTAAGTTGTTGTTTATAACGAGTCTACATAGTTCATATTTTTTAAAGATAACTAAATGACGCATTCGCATATGAGAAAGTTTTTACAATGTATGTTGTACCGATTTTTTAAATAAAGAAAAGAGCTGGGAAGTTAAGATTTTCAGGATAATTTCGAATGGTGACCGTAATGATTTTGGGGTTCGTTCGTATCTCCGTTTGCCTTTTACGAGCATTATAAACTGCTAATAAACTATCTGTACGGGTAAAATGTCGTTTGATGTAGCTACAGCAAGCAAGCGTACATATGTTAAGTTTACTTTTTAAAAGAGGTAAAGATAATATTACAGTTTCTTAACTGCGGTTAAGCGTGCCTTTAATAACTTTTCGAGATTTTTCGTTAACAATATAAATATACCGCTTTTGGTACTCATCTCTTACAGTTCTTTTTTAATTTCTAATAGTAGTTATAGAGGTGAAATAGAACGCGATTTCTAAAACATGGTTTTTAATTGCAAAAGAGTCGCTCAATCTTCTTGATGAACCCCATTTTTGCTAATAATGTCCGTAGTTATCAAAAAGTACAGAATCCTAATATTGTATAACGTCCATCGCTTCAAAGTGGTCCCGATGCCTCTTCGTGTTTGACACGCTTGCTATAAATGGAGGTAGGCGTGGAAGGACGATGTTAATAGAGGATATGGTAAGAATCATGGGAGATAGAAAAGGGATAGAGAGAGAGAGAGAGGAAGGGAGAAGAGAAGAAAGAGTATAAAAGAGGCGACTGTGGAAGATATGCAAGGAAATGGTGAAGGAGAGAGAGAATAAGGAGTGTGTCTTGGTTTGAAGAAAGTAGGAGGCTATGTCTAAGGAGGAAGATTAGGTGGCAGCGGGAGGGAGGGAGGCTGAGGAGGTTGGAGTGGAGGAAAAGAGAGGTTGTGGGAGGATGCGCGAGAGGTCAGACGGGTTCATCGAAGCGGAGAGGTGGGGATCGTGTCCCTCCAGCACCCATTGCGGCGCTGTCTTCTGATGGAACGCTCTGGATGCCGGAGAGAAGTTCCCGTTAGCATCGGGACGTCTATTATTCTCTTGCTTTGGAGAATTCGTATTTATTAAAAAAAACCGCGTTTAGTTTCGCCTTGGTATTCTTCATTCCGTTCATGGTCCACTTTATACAGTTAAAAATATATTAGTATACGTTATTTTTCTTTAAAATGCGTCCACCTGTCCGTCTATCCGTTGCGCTCTAGCTAAACTGGAATAGTAACTTTACAAGTAGGTTCGTAACAATGAAAACTTTCCAGTACTTGGTCGTGATGGTGTCATTAATTATGTTTGACATTTGATATAATTATTTTACTGATGAAAAGATTAATTCATTAATATTTATTAGTGAAATTTTACTATTTAAAATATTAAGTTCTTGGAGTGTATCGCACATATGCTGATTTATTTTAAAGTAAAATTTATCTGGGCAGAGGCTTGATCGTTTTGCCGTACGATTCACCGACGTATATCATTGGCATAGCGCATACATTTTAACTTTTAAAAGACGTGTATTTATCAAAAATAAAGAAATATGACCTTAACAAATTAATCCATATTTTCTTTAGCCCTTTCAAGTAAATTGCAAAGTATTATACGGTTTCGTACGATATGACTAGATAAACGCTGTCGACATATGGCAGATCAACATTTTGTTCTTTGTAAGGAATTGAATTGGCTGCTATCTCGTGACTGCTACTGTAGTCTGGCCGTTTAAAGACATCAGGCTGCTAGGGATGACGAAATAGATCTGTAAAAAAATTAATGCTTAAAACTTGTTCTATAGAGGTAAAAATTTATCATTCTCTGACGATGGATAATTAATGGAATGTTGGGAAGCTTATCTTTTATGCATAGCCGTATAAAGCCGATCGCAAATTCAAGAACATTTAAGAAACTTTATATAACCTCATTGCATCAAAATCTATTCCCCATTCGTTTCCTCTCTTAATGTCTCTTCTTTCCGTATTTCTTTTCTGTGTTATTTACCCCGTCTCTTGAAAAAATATCTCTTAAATTACGCGTCTGTTCTTCCCCTTTATCTTTCCAATTCCATTCTCTTCCAGCTCTCTCCATCTTGTCTTACCACAAAGGACGCTCGAATATCCCCTTCGCAAATGTACGCATAGTAACGAACTTGCCCTAAACGTGCTCACCCTCAATCAACTGCTTCATTACACGGCTACATATTCTTCGCAGGTGCTCATTAGAGGCTCTTCTATTCATTTGCCCTATTTGGTCTATTTATTTACTGAAATTGTTATTTGTACGAATTTCAATTTACTCGCGCTTTATCCCTTAAACTTCAAAGATGCTTTTCATTTTGCCTATTGGAAATCCATAGAAAGTATATTAGATATTTTTTCATATATTTTTAACTGCGTTAGTCACTTTAAATTTTCACTTTCGTTTGGGTTTACACGTTAGTTTGTATTTATCGCATATAAACAATAACTCACCCATTCCTCTATCACTCGAGATTATGTCGCATATTTTGCGCCCCCGTTTCCTCTTTTGTTTTTCCTTCTTCGTCCTTTTCTACGAGAGTCACATTTGTTCATAATTAGCTCATCCCTAGCAACGATCATAAATCTCCAAAATTTAAAGAGAAATCCTACGTTTACTCTTCATAAATAGCAAATATATTTCCAATATCTATTTACTTCGTAATAAACGAATTATCATATGGAAAGATTGTTGTGAACGTGAACATTTTTATTTTTAGAGGTTGATAAATATGTAGGTTTTAGGTGTCCCTGAATTCTAAAACTTCTTTTTTTCAATTCAGCCTTTCTACAGTCTGTCACATGTGCACGGCTTTAGGGACTAAAGTATTGAACAGAATCTGATGATATCTCTTCTTTATGTAGTGGTTCGCTAGAAAAAGAAGCACGGTTAAAGCGAACCATACCGCGCTATCATAGGAATAATGTATTCGACGATTTTCACAATGGTCGTTTTACTCATATTGCGTACAGTGACATTACAACACATCGTGTTTTACGCTCGCCTTTTCCTACTCAAACAAAATCAGCGTCTAAATAGCATAAGTGGCGTTATTGTGTGTAGTAAAGGCTTAGGGATATGAGTTTTAATACTTAAATTTTAACCTCCCGAAACTTTTTATTTCTCGCAAAAAATTTTTCTCTCGCTTTCTTTCAACTTTTTCATCTACCTCTACATTTTCCTTCTTACATTCCTTTGCATTCCTTGCATTCCTTCTCTCATTCTTTCTTTGTCCGTCTTCCCCATGATTTCCTCTCCATGACTCTCTCCTGTTCATCCTCTTTGCCGACTGGCTCGATACTATACCATCCGGGTTATCCCACATTGTCACGGTAACAGGCGCTAAAGGTCGAAAGGTCTAAAAGCGAACAACCAGTCACAAATGGAGGATGATGTGATCTTGCATGGGTGTGTGATGAGAGACGCTTGTGATTGACTATATTATAACAGTATCTACTTCTCTCGTCCTCAATCCAGTATGCGAGCGTTGCCGGGCGAGCAAAGGGAAGGGATATTTTTCCAAAGTGAGCCCATGTTCCCCTCTTATCGTATTTGCCGTTATTGATTTTCCGTTGTAAATTTTGCTTCGTTTTAAATAAAAATATGACGAGGTAAGCGAGAAACCCAAGTCGATTTACCGTGAATTTATTTTTTATTGCGCCTGAATCGTGGTTTTTGTTTTATATCGCCGTATTGTTGCCACCTGGCCTATGGCCAAACGGTAACATTGTAGTATCTCTATATTATAAAATCGTAATGGCCATCATTATGCGTAACGCTCTAATTTTGTGAATAACTCGACTAGAAATAAACTTAGAAGTATGAAATTTCTCAGTATTTCAGTGTTGGTGAATCTTTACGTTATGACTAAAAAAATTTCGAAAAAGGTCACGGGTTCGACTCCAGAGGATGAATGTCTTTTCCCATAAGTTAACACGTAAAAATCACCTTTTTGGTTTGAAGGCTTTCATTCTTTTACTGTTTAAAATATCTTAAAATTAAGTTATCGACACGAAATTTGCGCTAAAACACGCCAAAATGAATGAGGATTCTTATTTTTACCGTCGAATTCGCACACATTTTGAATGTATACTCGAGTTTTGGAAAATTTTTAACATTTCAGTAATAAGATTCTATGGTTACCGGTATTGTTGTCCTCAGTAATTTCCGCGCATAAGCACTTAAATAAAGGTTTAAAGATCGACAATAAGATTAAAACTTCTTCGAAATGACCGAAGATATGAATTTAATGCAAATAAATCGAACGCAGTATTAATGTCATTTATATTTTTTATTTATATTACTAAAATCCTATTTCTGATTGTCTCTCTTTCTTTTTATCGCACTATACCTCAGCCATTTTTAATCTCCGGGAATTTCAACCCTCTTAAGTTCATTTTTTATCGAGCTATTCAACTAATTTGTTATTAAAAACCAGACATACATCCCTTATAAAATATATTCATTAAACTCATATCCAAAACATATTCCCGTTAAACTAATCTAAATTCAATAGTTTTCATGATAGGAACGTAGAAGCAGCGAGCAAAGGGGAGGGAGGTTGGCGAGCGTCAGCGAACAGGAGGCTTGCCCCCTAGTATAATAATAAAAACTAATTATTTCGGATTATTCCTATTTAGACTAATTTTCCCATTTCATTATATCACGAGTGTTGCTTTGCATATGAAAATTATAACCTGTTAAGAGACATTGAAATCGTATGGATTCAATCTATTTTTATTATGTTTCATGTTCTTCTCTAGGAAAAGTTTTACTTTTCTATAGAAACGACAATTTTAAGTGAGTCAGGGTTAAACTGTTCTTGATTCACCTGCAATTATTAGGGAATGGCATATTCAAAAGCTACGGTGAAATTATTTAACGATAATCGTGACATGATTAAGAGTGTTGCATGTCACAGTTTATCACCCATAAATATCTCAGTCTCTTTTAATTCGAAAAAAATATCTCTGTGAAGCTATGCGCTAAGCAGGCCTGCGTAGTATCCTAACCTAAATCTTGGTGCTGTAGTACCCCCTCTCGGCATTTCTTTCTCTCTCTCTCTCCTCCCTTTTTCCTTCCCATATCCGAGTAATTGAGCAGCCGCGTTATAAAGAGAACACCGCATCTCTCTTTCCTCTCAACCCGCCTCCTCCCACGTCTCCTAGCGCATCCCTTTGCCAACCCCGCCCCCGCATGGCCCCAGTACTGCCTCCTCTCTCTCTCTCTCTCTTTATACCAGACTCGACTCTTTCCACCCCCACCGCCCCTTCGTCATCCGCGGATTTTAAGGAGACAAAAGGGAACACTACCGGAGGAGAGAGAGAGAGAGAGAGAGAGAGAGAGAGAGAGAGAGAGAGAGAGAGAGAGAGAGAGAGAGAGAGAGAGAGAGAGAGAGAGAGAGAGAGAGAGAGAGAGAGAGAGAGAGAGAGAGAGAGAGAGAGAGAGAGAGAGAGAAGAGAGAGAGAGTTGCGGAGGCAGGGTGGGAGAGAATGAGGGAGGGAGTTTTGCGGGCGTTTTATATGGAGGGAGAAGATAAGGTGGAGGGCTGGATTTCTGTGGAAGAGTGAAAGAGGAGTGAGGTGGAGGGGGAGGAGCGGAGAGTATCGTGAGGGATATGGTGGCGTAGAAGAGAAAAAGAATTACTTTGAAACATCCTCGCCATGGTTCTCATCCAAATTACAAGCTCCAGGCTTTTGAGTGCCTTCCCCTCTGTTCCTCCTTCCCTCTCTCCTTTTTAATACCCTCCGATGATTCGTCCTCGCAGAACCCTCCTTGCGATCCCTATACATTCCTCCACGGGGCTGCTCTCAAAGTATGTATATTCCCCCCCTCCCACTTCTCATCTGTAGCAGTGGTTATTGGGAGGCCGTTAGCTCGCCTGCTTTCTCAGTCAATCTCTCAGTCAGATGAGCTTTCATCTTTCTCCCTCCCTCCCTCCTCTCCCGTCCTTTTATTCTCTTCCCTTTTTCTCTTGCTCCTTCAAACCTTATTCCTAACTCGGAACACTTTCCCATCTTTCTCTCTTATACGCCCACTTCTCCCTCTCCTTATTTCTTCATTATTTTACTCGGCTTACATATAAAAGAAATCGCTCCGATAATCTCGATCTCTCTTCCTTTATGAAGACTATCCTTTCTTTCCCACGTTATACGCCTTTCTCCTTTTTATTTCTCTTTTCCTTCTCTTCTTTCCGAGTTCTCTCGATTTTTCTTCGTCTGTCCTCTTCTCCCTTTCACTATGCTTTTTTTCGTAACTTTTTGTGCTTCTGTTTCCTTTTCGTTTTAAATGAAGAATAGCTGACTCGGTATCAGGCGATGGGAAATTCACGTGCTGTACACGTGAAATAATAGATGAAGACTTATGTAAGAGCATACGTATATGACTGTAAAAATCTTTCGAATTGTTTTCGTAAAAATACTTTTTCTTTCGTTATTTAGTTTTTGCCGTATTAAAGAAATCGCTGAAGGTTAGCCTAGCACAAATTTAGAAGTATTCATTATGACTGCTGATATTTAGGGTAAAACCCTAATTTTCAATATTTCCCTCATTGATAAAGTTATCGCAAGCGCGAAATCTTTTTATGAGTAATCTGTCTTTAATATAACAGAAGGAATTCAAAGTATTGTTAGTGCTGATTAAATCTTCGCATCTTGAAATTGCAGCTAATCACCTTCAAGAATCAACTTCCACGGCGATTTTTTCTCCGAATGACTGCCAATCAGACATTTTCTGAGTTATTTCTTAATTGAGGAAGTTTGATATGCTCTCATTTAAAAGAGAAGCTAAAGTCTCGTAGCCAGAATAACATATGCTTATTGTGAAAACATCGTAATATTCGGAGACAAAGTTTCGTAAATTTTTCCTTTAATAGTTATATATTATCACAATCGCCCTCTGCCGGAGAGATGAGAACAACAAAAACAATCTCTATTAATACATGCGACCCTTTTTTTGTTCATTTGCTGTCTCTTTCTATTTTCCTGGTGCTTTCTATATACTATGATTCACTAAGGAAGTTCTCGAGACAATTATATGTGTTAAATTCCCACATTCCGCTACGTCCTTGGAGGCATTCATTATAAGTGTGAGTGAAAAAAACTATTATGTCTCTCGTGTCAATAAATCTGTAGGTATTTCTTAATGCTTGGAGTGACACATGCATTTCTGAGGTTATATAAATGCTAATAAATGCTAAATGTTAATAGTGTTCGGCCACTATCTAGTATTTCTTGTTCTTGCATATAAAATAAATATTATGATAGAAAATAGAACATGTCATGAAGTTTTGAGTTTTAAAAATAATTATTGACCGACTAATACGTCAAGGATGGTGGATATCTTCGCCTTAGCATCTGCTCCGGCATGTTTTATTGTGTCAAAAGAACTTGGTATTATAAGTAGTGAGTATTCTAATATGACCTGGTTGAAATCTCGACCGCCTAGTCCAAATAAATATTCTTCTGCTGTATAATCTATATAAAAACCAGGTATTTGAAACACGTTTCAGGGTTAAGATTAAACGAATAAATGAAAAAGAATAAAATTTTTTTGGAAATTAAAACGGGTTCTTGGAACCTCCGGCCGATGCTAAGAAAAGATAAATTATTATTGATTGTACATGTACATATATATGCCCACGAATGACCACTGCGAGGAATTCAACGATCAATTTGAAGAGATTATGAAAGGAGTGAAAACAAAAGAAATTCGCTAGTCTTTGGAGATTGTAATTGGGTAAAAGCGATGACGGTGGCGAAGTCGGGGAATTTGACTTTGGAAGGAGAAACGAGAGAACAAAAAATGGTATATTTTTGCATTTTGGGCTAATGAAGAAGTAAACCAAACCAAAGGAGAAGAGAATGACGGTACCTTAGTACGGGCCAATGTGCATTCTTTCATGTTGCCGATATTAATGTGTTCTATCCACTTAAGTGGTGTTCGAGATTTAATCAATTCGCTGGCCCGATTCCTGCACATGCTAAAAGGGTCACGGGAGATCTTAGGTCTTATTTTTATGAAGATTCTCTTGAGTGAACGTCAAATGTATGTGCTGTGTACGTAATCGGTTTAAAAGATAAGATTTCTCAAAATTACTTTAAAACCACAGTCAGTTTGACTTCCTCTTCATGGTCTGGCACATTTGAGGTCCAGAGCCAAATATTGCACTGAGTTAATTTCGGAATACACGTAGGTCATGCTTCCTCTTCATGGTCAGGAAACAGACTAAACGACGTTAATGAGTTTGGTATTAAGTTCACGAAAGTTGCCAGACTTTAAGTCTGTGTTAGAATAAAACGGCACTTGATTTTTTTAAAAATCGATTTGTTTTAAGGCAGTTTTGTAAAACAAATCAATATCGAAAAGTGACAGGAAATGCTATCCCTTATGATGTATCTTAAGGATTTTTAAGAAATATTTCTTAAAATATAAAGTGGCGATTGTATTTGTTTTGTCTCCCAGTCGGTCTACATACTTACATCCCTTTGTACTTCATTGAAGTCGTCTGTACCTGTTATCGGTACACTACGGATACGCTTTTCAAATTTATTTTAAATCTACGGAGTTTACTATTATCTATGAAAAGGTTTAACAGTAAAAATATCTTTTAAAATGTTATTTTCTGTCGAATTCCACTCTCCTAGAAGTGAATGTCCTTAAAATCAAAAGAGATGGTATTTCTTCTCCAACTACTCAACTTTAATCCTTAGCCCATTGACATCCATGGGCCCTTGATTCTGAGCACATCTAAAGGCTGTGAAATTAAATTCCTGAAAATTAAACATTCATTGAGGTGAATTATTTTACTTTAATCCTTACATTAAAGTGTAAATGCAGCCGAAAACTTTCGATGTGGAATTCCATTTTTTGGCATTCCTTAAATGGCCCATTACATTCTGTCAAATTCGGGGAAAAGAAAAACTGACATTTAATATTTTAACGCTGAAAACAATGAAAGAGCCTTTTTCCAAATAAGTCACATTTTCTCGTTGAATCTAACTTTTGGACCATTGAAAAACTATTTCTCCCAAAACAATTTTCAGCTCAATGTTTTATCATTTGTTCGATTTTGCCACTGGCGATTTGCAAAATCGCGATAATAAAAGTTAAAAGAGGTTCAGAGTAAAACATTTTTTTTAAATATTGGTACGTCGTATTGCAAGTTTGAAAGAAAACTTGAAAAAGTTGGAAGACCTTCATGTTTACCGACGGTAGAAAATCCATCGTATGGCTAATTGCGCTGCTAAAATGGTAATATTTCGTTCGACGAATATGAGTATAAATAATCGAGGATAAAACTTCAATAAAAAAAGCAAAACTAGCAATACAGTAATTTAGTCTTTGGTTTTGTGCAGTACCATATTCTAGCAATTGAATCTAACTTTCAAAAGTTCGCAAATTTGCTCTCGATAAATAATAGTCCTACGCATTTACTTATGTTCGGAAACGGCTACATCTCCTGGGGTCGAACTCGGGTCTTTTTTTGGGATTTTTTTCGTCATTGCTCTTTAATGCGTGTTTCAAATTTCAAACTCGTACCTACTTGGAAATTATCTTAAATCGCGTCTAGAGCGGTTGCAAAAGTGTGTAGGCAAGTAAACAAGAATCCTACGCCGATTATAATATAGACTAGTGTAATGCCCGTTGAAATATCAACGGAAGAATTATAGATAGATTTATTATTAATATTTATATTTAAAATAATTATTAGCACACTTTTACATATGAAATATTTCGTCATATATTACATTTCTAGTGAATATTCTGTTGTCGTTTAGTAAATGCCTTTGGTTTTTATTTTCCTCTATAAAATTCTGTTATTCTTCTCCCACCTTGTTCTCGTCAATGCTGCATATAAATGTCATTGTGCAAAGACCGGGAAATAATTATATGTATACATATATAATTTAGGGAAAATAATTAAATTTCGTGCACTTAACATTATGATTGTTTTAAAAATGTACTCTGTACTTACGAAGAAAGAAAGCTTACTCGAATCCACAATAATGTTCTCCGCCGTTATGTATTACATAGTTAAAATAAAACTCTTTAAAATATTTAAATTAAAAACTAAATAATTAATCAATCAGCGGAATAATTTCTTTGAATACTATCTGAACAAAAACAAATCAATTTATTTCAACATTGTAAACTGTTCTCTTGACGATTGAATGGATTGTTGTATTGGAGATCCATATTAACAAAAAAATAACCTAATTGTTTTTCGTAGAAACCGTTACAATAGTTTTAAATTGATTTTTGGTTTGAAATATAGTACTTGAGTCAATTCAGTACAACTTCCACTTTGCATACTGTAAATTCCAAAGTAACTCCTTTTATAATAGGCAATGCTAGCCTAAAATTAATTCATTATGTAAAGTGAATAAATAAAGTTCTTTCCTTAAACTATAATAGCCACTGTTATTAGATTTAAATGGATTATAAGCCTTAGAACTTACTCTGTATTAAATAAGCACCAAAATTCCTTTTATAAAAACAAATGAATTCATTAAAAGATCCACTGTTGTTTCTTCGAAAATTGCCTGTTAACAGTTTTAAATGTCCTTTTAATTTTAATTGAATTTTAATTTATATTCGTTTCCAAACTTCGGCCATTGTTACGAAATTAATTTGAGGAATAACAATATAAATTCGTAAGCACGTATGGTTTACAAAGAATTTAATTTAAGAATGCTTTTTATTTCCAATTTTTCTAAAATGACACTGTCGATACTTAATTTTTTTTTATATTTACGTTAATATACTCATTTTCCTCAAAACACGCCAATCTCTCCCCTTCCTTCCTCTCTCTCTCTCTCTCTCTCTCTGGTATTGAAGCACTCAAGGCACGCTTATTATAATAGTAATTTGAGGTGTAACAATGGTAATGGTCGACATAGCAACATACGTTAAAATGGCGAGATTTCCACAAAATATGCAAATTAAACCTTTAACATGGAATATTTCGAACTGTGGGCGAAAAAAGACGAACGGAATAAGAAACTATAACTTTTTCTCCAAAATGGTTCAAATCCGAAGGTCGTGTGTTAATTTCTTCTAATTTTAATTTCCAAATGAATAAAAGCCTGCACGTCGAAAAATCGCGTTTTACATGTAAAGTAATGTGAAATGGAAATGCCTCTCTTGGTGACGAACGAAGGAATTTTTTCGCGATTTAAATTCGCCATCACCTGAAAAAGTGTTAATCAAGCATCTCTACCAAATTTCGAGTTTCTATCATTATTATTTCTCGAGTTATTAGCGTTTGCATAGCGTGACCAACCAACAGACGACGGCTTTTATTATATTATAAACTAGAGTGGTTGCAAAAGTGTGTAGGCAAGAAAACAAGAATCCTACGCCGATTATAATATAGACGCAATTTTTAATCTAACCTTGACTGCTTCACACATTGTTACGTCTTTTAGGCCGCCGCTTAAATTAGTTCATTATCACTTCCGTTTAAGTAATACATATTTAATGGAGTGGGTTATAAGTGCAGGGAGATATATAATATTCGTTTGTATCGTGAATCAGACACACACACGCCTTGCTGTTGGACATGTTATATTGATACCAATTAAGCTATCAGCAACACATGTGCTTAGTTGCATCGACACCTTTGTTTCTTAAGAAAAAATTCAGCTAGCTCATACTGGTGAAGGACAAGGCTATCGAAATTTTAGAGGAATTGGCGTAATTTACACGAAAGTAAAACAAATTGCCTTCTGTTTATTAAACTTTCGCACTATTTCCACATATAGATAATGTACTACCGGTTCCACGAATGATGTTGACAATCAGTCAGAAATCGGCCTCGTCAGTGAATTATAATCGAAATGTTATTTTAAATAAAGAACAATATTGATGTACATATTACAATTAGCTCTGTGACTTCCAATCGGCGACTGGGCATTACTCGGATTGTAACTTTTGCGTTACTTGATACATTTTCGCAATATCAAGCGTCGAAGAAAAACCGCCGTTCTTTATTTTCAATACTTTTAATTATTTACCGAAGATTGTTCTCCTTATTGATTAAAAATTCATACTCGTTAACATCCTCCGAACTGGTTATTGTGCTACTTAGCAATTCGTAGGCAGAGACAAGCGTAAGGGGGTTGACGAAACAAACTAGATTTAAAATGCCAGGCGATTTCTGTATGTGAGGCGATAGAGGGAAGAGAGGATGTATCTATGGGCGATTACCTACTATGTGAGCAAGAGGTTGGACGGAGTGGTTTTAGGAGGAGCCCGGAGACGTTTTGTGAAATGATGCTTTTGGCGTTTGTATCGACATGTACTCTCGCAGTTACTTGGACCCTCAGATGATCGACGGGACAATGGGCCCTCGCATTCCTCGGCCCATCCCACTCTCCTCACTTCCCTCCCTTTATCCATCCCAACAATATTCTCCTCTCTTTCTCCCTCTTCTCTTTCTCCCTCTCCCCTCACATACTTCTACCTCAACTGCTCTCTCCTTTTCCCTCCATTTAATCTCCAGTTTTTTCTTTCTGCCTCTCACTATTTCTTAACATCGCTCTCTCTCTCTCTCAATTCCCATCTCTCTCATTGTCCTTGTCTCTCTCCGACGCCCTCTTCTTTTGGTTCCTCTCTTTTTTGTCGTCCGCTATCATTGCCTTCCTTCCTTATGTATTCGCTATTGTTAGTTGGATTACGTAGTCATTTTACGGAAGGGGACAGTTCGCCGCAAGGGACAGTTCGCCTTGCCTCAGCACAACAAGGACGTGGAAGGACTAAGATATATATTGTTTAAATGCAAGGGAATACACGAAGTCTCAGACAAATTTATTTCAAAATTAAATAAAACATGACAAGTAATAGTTTGTATACACTGTTCAAAAGTAGATTTTATGAATGCCTATTTTTGCGCCATATTATAATTACATTTGCTAGCCCGTGAAAATATATTATATTATCCCTGTTGTTATAGGTTAGTTATGCAAAAGTGCAACAAAAAAACATCCTTTCTATTAGTCCAATATATTATTTTCGGAAAGACCTAAGTTTAACCTTCAGGTGCCCATGCTCCACAGAAACATAGATATACATATATCTACATCTACATGATACCCTGCAAATCACCAGACTGGTGGGTGGCAGGGGGTGCAGCACGCCAAAACCTACCTAATAACGTCCCTCGTGGGAATCACTCTCCTGTTATGATCCCGTATGGTCCTTGGGGAAAACGAGCTCTTATATCGCTCGGTTCTACAGTCGATCTCTAGTATTTTATTCTCGTGATCGTGCCTGCCCATGTACGTAGGTGCCTCTAATATTCCTGAGACCTCCTCTAATTGTAAGAGAACTTCCGACGTAAATTTCTCCAGAAGTCTTAACCTAGCGCTAATTCTGCGATCCTCTAGCAATATCCAATTCAATTCCTCCAAGAGTGATGTGACGCTTAATTTTTGCTCATATTTTTGCTTAACGAATCTGGCTGCTCTGCGTTGGATTCTTTCTAACTCAAGTATCTGTCCCTTTTCGTACGGATCCCATATGCTGGAAGCGTATTCGACCTGAGATCTGACCAATGATAAATAACACGTTTCTCGTACCTGTTCTGTGCTACTTCTTACTATTTTGCCTACGAAACCCAATTTCTTATTAGCTGCGCCTACGATCCTTCGAATATGCATATTCCACGATAGATCACGACAAATGGTGACTCCTAAATATTTAACGTACTCTGCGGATTGGATATTCAATATATCAATTCTGTACTCCGAGTCTAATTCATTGTTCTTACTCTTCTAGAAACTCAATGATGCTATGATTAACTTCGATTTTCCAATCTTGACACCATATAAAGATATGAATGGGTGAGTTGGGAGAGTGGAACAGACAAATAGGTATGGATGGACACGAGGAGGTGCAGGATGGGTGGTGGAGTCACTCCAAGAGGTTCGGAAATCCAAGCAGGTCGACTAACTATTGCGTAGAGGAGAGCATAAGAGTGCGGGAAGGGAAGATATGCTCACTAATGACCTGTAAATAGTATTTCATTTTTAAATAAATTCGTTCGAGCCTCGTGTATTCCCTTATGAAAATAAGTTTTCCAACGTTTTCTTGTGTTAGGAATAAAACAAAACATTACACTGTCCCTGGCGGCGAATAGCCCTAGACCATTTTAGAATTATTTCAGCAAAATTATCCCCAATCTATGTTTATTTTCGTCGGTGAAAATCTTTTGATTTTACGAAATTGATGTATTTCTCTAAAACATATTTTGACACAATGTAGTTACATTGATAAAAAATCGGCACAACATACATTGTACAAACTTTCTCATATATTAATGCGTCAGTTATCTTTAGAAAATGGAAATCGTATTAACCGGTTTTTAGAAAATCCAATTTTTGTTTAAGTTGCCCATGAATAAACTAGTCTTATATTCATTTATTGAGAGATATGAAGGATATAGTATTATTGCAGACGAAAACTCAAGTAATTATAGGAAATTTGATTACATTCGTTGGAGCCGTTTTCAAGAAAATCACATTGTTATTAAAGTTGCCTAGAATAAACTAGCCTTATATTATCATTTTTTGATAAATATGAGCTATTTGGTATTATTGAAGAAGTAAACTGTAATAAATTTGATCAAAATCGTTATAGCCGTTTTTGAAAAATTCAAACTGTTGTTAAAGATACGTAGAATGTACTTCCCTTAATTATTGAGCAATGTCAACCATGTCTTCGTAGCTTCTACTCTGTATGATAAAATTTCATTCATTTTTGCTCTACCGTTTAGGCTCTAGATCCAATAGCAGACAGACAGACCGACGGCATTGCGAAAACCACTTTTTCGGACTCAGCTACACTTAAAACGTATATTTCCGTCAAAATATCGAGGTCGAATTTTTTCACGATTACATACTTTCTCAATATACTTCGTATGTGAGAAAGTAAAAATTAATTCTTTGTGAATGAAGCAATTTTTTTTGTTGAAGGCGTAGTGTTTAGAACAGTTGAGGAAATGACTTAGTTATCGCATTTTCTTCGTCATTATCATTTTGTAAAATTAAGATATATCCAAAAATGTACCGCATTGTGCCTATTCTTCTTAATTGTCTGAGTTATTTCAATTAGTATGAAAGTGATCCCCTTTATCTATCGCTCTACTAACATTATATCTGAGATCGCCGCTTCCCGCAAACCATATTTTTCGTTCATTTTTAAATGAAGTTCTTCAAACACTAATCATCGTGATTTACATTTTTCCTTCTCCCATTAATCCCTTATCTGCCGAAATTCTTTTCACTAAAAATAAGACCGCGCGACATATCTATTCCTCAAAATCTAAAATAATATAAGTGCATCCTCACCACCACCATGACCTCTCTGTTCCATAGCCGCTTAAAATTTACGCTCCGAAGCAAAGCTTTGTGTCGACTCATTCCAAAAATCCGCGCTTCAACTTCGTATCTCTTGATCGCTGTAATCTCACGTCCTGTGTGAAATGAAAAGGTCATATACCCATAATGAACCGCTCTCAATAATTGTAAAATGAAGAAGTTATATGATCCGCCAAGTTTTGTCGACAAAACTAAATTAATTAAAAGTTAATGTTATCTTCTAGGGAGAGAATTACGAACATATGATAATTTATTGGTGCTAAAGTATTACATTAATATGAGATTTGTAATCAACCATGGCCGTAAGAGGTTACAAAATGTACCCTTGATTTTATTTCTAATTTCATAATGACGATGCTTTTATTTAAGCCGAAGTGCTATGAAATTTAGAAACGCATCGAGCAAAATATTTTCCAAGTCAAGCATGTTAATATTGCTATTTTAAATATGCCGTATATCGGAAATGGCTTAAATTAATTTAATCACTCACAAACTAGTGTTATTTCTGCTGTTGTATGAAAAATTGTTTTTCGTCCAACAAAGAGTTTGATCTTTTAAGAACATCGTCGACTGCATTCTAACGTGTAACTATTTATCTGGCGCCACAGAATGTACTTGATTTTTTTCTGTTATAGGTTTCAATAATTTATAAAAAGAAAACAAAACTATTGTACTATAATAGTTAAGTAGTTAAATTCGTCTTCCTTGCTACGGGTTAGCCCCCGTTAACTAAAAGAGAAATAAGAGGTTCTTCATTCATGTTTACATTATTTTAGTAAAAATATCGATAGATTCGCCATGGGATTAAATCGCCGTCAATACACACCAAAATACATCATCGTAGAATAGAAATCTTAATATTATTTTTCTGAGAATTTATCAAATTTGTTTATTGTATCCGATGCCTTGAATTCTTTTTTTATAGGCGAAGTCTTCTAATTTAAATTCTATTTCAGAGGCACTTTATTATCTTATTTAAATATACATGGTAATAGCAGGTCTAATTGTAAGCAATATTTACATATAAGTATTTCGAGTTCGTTACCAATGGGTATTCTGCCGTCTTTCCTTTATAATATTACCTTTTTACAAGGTGTCTTTATAGTTCTGCGGTGAAAAAGCTTTAGTGTGAAACAACCCTCGTAGCGTAATATAAATATAAACCCAAACACATCAGCAATTATTTTCACTATGTACACATGCCTCTTTCTTGCCGTTTATCTGTTTTCGTTCTTCTTGTCTTCACGCGTCGCTTCACACCGGATAGCGTTAGCCAATCGTTCCCAAATTATTGGAAAGGTAAACGGGATTTTGTTGCACCCTCAACCACGAAACAAGGTTTTGTATTTATACACACGGTTATTGAAAATTTAGGACACATTCATTTTTTTGTATTACACTATAATTAATTTAAGCGGAACAAAGATTATTGCCCTTAATGACCTACCAACATTTCTAAATCGTCAATACAAATTCTTAGAACAATTTTCCGCGGCACTCCTCACTAATTTAAAAATTATATTATAATTTTACCAAAAGAACATTTATTTAAGATTATATATTGCCTTAATTCGGCGAATAAATTTGCCAAACGTTCAGATGGGGGAAAATGCCTTTGCTTTGGTTCTTTACTTTTACACCGTCAAATGTAGACATAGGTTTTTTGAAAGGCATTTCTTATGAGTAGGCCAGTGCGTGCCCCTTTGCACTTCGGCGGTTTCGTGGAGCGCATTCCGAGTTCCTCGGCTATGCTGATACCTTTTATGGTCATAAGAAAGGCATTTTTGCCATTTCCCCCACCTCCAAGCACTTCAGTATTGATTATTTAACAGTCCAAAGTGACGTCGTCGTGACGTCTGCTGGTATTGGCGGGAAAGTTTCTATCGATTTGGTCAGTATACTTTGAGATGTGAAAGTGTTCGGATGTGTCGAAGGAAGGTTACATGATCTCCTTTCGAAGAGAAGGCGGTGCAGTCTCTAAAGATATGTAAGTATTTTATGAACGTTTGGCAAATTTATTCGCCGAATTAAGGCAATATATAATCTTAAATAAATATTCTTTTGGTAAAATTATAATATAATTTTTAAATTCTCGCAAGAATAAAAGCAATCTATAATCTTAAATAAATGGTCTTTTTGTAAAATTATAATATAATTTTTAAATTCTCGCGAGAATCAAAGCAGTTTCATGGTGTCTACGAAGAATTATTGCAATATAAACTACATGAATGGTTTTCCTAGCCTTAAGTCTGTTTAAGACGCATCTCCTATCGTGTTAAGGTAGTACCAGTGAATTTTTTCTCTTGTCATTACAGGTGATACGGAATTGTGATCCCCACCAATTTCTTCAATTTCCAATATCAAACCTTTACCCTTTATTTCATTCGTCAACCCCAAAGTGCTTTTCATTTACCCCCTTTTCAACGTCCCTGTGTAGTGTAATGGTCATTCTGTGAGGAAGTGCTGTGTATATTTGAGTGTGAGGAATTTTTCTCATCGCTGGAGGAAAGGGATTTATTTCTTCTTCCACCGCTGGAACGTTTACGCCACAGCAAAGGTAGGAAACTTCGTACCTCTAATCTAAGGCATAAAATCCTCCATATCTCCCTTTAATTTCAGGTCTGGTTGACTGGCGTTTAGGTCATCGCAGGCAAAGGTATCCGATTGATACGAAAATTAGTGTGCCCAGAATTTTCAATTTGGATATGACGTAATTATAAATGGGTTGAGTGAGTGTAAGCCTTTCGTTAAATATGGACGAATGGGTTTTATTATAGCAAGTAAAAGACGATTCGCCAACTATATCCCCGCACCGAATTAAATGAATTCAACTCACAATCAGTTTCGTGCGGCAATATTTTATTTGGGGTAAGCTGGTTGACAGACACTTTACCTCTTAACTGCGTCGACCGCTCATACTCGTCAACCTGTGTCTTCAATGGTAGCTTGTGAACTGCTTTTAAGCTTCGTAGTGTATTTCTTTTGCTCTCAGCTGGTTACTCTAACCGGTTACACAGGTTAAACTTACCTATTACATATTAACACCTATTGGTGTCCGAATTGTATTATCTGATGTATGCTTGAACTTTTTCCTACAAAAATATTAGGTAGGTATTCTCCGTGATCCTGTTGATTTTGCACAGAGATATCGCTTTTACGAGTATTAGGCTTTCTTCTAAAAAGCGGAAATCTTTGGTTAATATTGACATTGTTGACATTTTAGCTGGCAAAAAATTAAACCTCTAATGAGTGTTGACTGCAGCAAAGGGATGGGACGAGTGAAACTTGCATGCCAATGCATCGTCACCTACTCTACTGCCAGGATGACACTAAAAATATTACGTGAAAATGTTTCACCATTTATTGGATACAACAATTTTATTGCAAATGTAACATACAAAAAACGTGAGTAATTGAGTCACCTAAATTTTAAGCTAGTGAATGCCAGGAGAGAAAAATACAGTGAAAATAAACCAAAAGCAAAGAGGTTGTCTTAACCATCTATAGAAACACCATTACGACCTACTGTACGTCTAATCAGTCGCATTCAGGAAAAAGATGTGAGGTTTGCATCTCAAAAAAAAGAAATAAATAAAGAGAAAAGAAGCAAGTTATTGGTGCAAACAATGTGAGGTACCTTTATGTGTTGTACCATGTTTCGAAAACTATAATACAAAACATTTTAAATATTTTTGAACTTCCTGGTTAAAATTAATGTATAATATTCATCGTCTCGCGTTCCCCTTCTGATATTCTTAAATACTTCCCCCCCTCTTGCCCAAATATTTCTTTCGTGTTTTGATTTATTCAAAAATGAACAAGTTAGGAAAGTGTACAGCGTATGGAGTATTAGAAAGAAAAGATATACCTGGACGTAGGGAAATAGCGTTTTAAAGTTCTTTTCTTCATCATAAATAGTCCATTTTCTTCCTATTTAATAATACTGCATGCACACATAAGGAAACCAAAGGTATTTTTGTGAGATTATTTATTTTAGCAGCAACGAAGAAGTAACCATGCAAGAAATTTTCAGCTCTATTTAACACTTTCTTGTTCGATTTTCTTGATAACAGCTACTCCTGCAATAAAAATATATAGGGAAATAAATACTCTAATTTAATAGTTCTACAAGTTTTAATCCAAAAATATTTTGATATGAGCAATACTTGACGAGATATGACGGAAAGTTCATTTTTGTCACCAGTAAAGTGGTACCCCTGATTGTCTTACGCCATTAATTTTTGCGATTTTCTTATCATATTCGATTTTAAGTCGTTAATATCAAATTTCATGAAAATCCGTTGGGTAGAAACCAAGAACGAACATTCGGACGGACGAACAGACGGACGGACGAACCGACCGACGATAATAGGCGCTCACGCTGTAAGCGAAACGCGCCTAAAAATTAGTCGTACCAGCAAAATGATGGGTATATCGTACGATAGAAAGAAAATGAGTCTAATGAGTCTAATGAGTCTAATGAGATAACCAAAGCCCATGTCACAACAAAGTAACACTTAGCAGTATATAATTAAATTAAGAAAAATTGTGGATTGTGTTCTATTCTAACCTCGTTTTCAGCTTCAGAAGCCGCAATTATTTAAATTTCATTTGGGTGCAGTATACATTTTACTTATAAAAGCCACGAATTGTATTACAAGCATTAAACCTCAAAAAAGCCACAAATTTATTTTATAAAGAATTTTTCATTTTACGCTTTTTAGTGAGCAAAACATTTCTATTTCAAATTATTACTTTTGAGAAAAATCGTCTAACTCACCGCATTGAAATAGTTTACGACAGCTTATACGTTAACAACGTAGAGGTTCCTTACTTACATTGTCAAATACGAAGATTTATTTCGTGAACAACAATTAAAAATCCATATTTTCCTCTTCCTAGCTCTTATATGATCGGTGAAATACCGATTTAAAAAATTATTCGGAGAGAACAACATTTACCACAAAAAAGTATGCGAGAGCACATATTTATATAAAATAAAAATGAGAAAGTCCAGCTATTTTTATTATTTAAATAAATCAAAAAGAAGATTTCGACAAACAAAAAAGAAGCTTTGAGTGAAAGAAAAATACTCTTATCGTTTTCAAAAACGAGTGCCCAAATATGGAGTTTTGAAGTGATAAAAACTATGAATTGTTTTCATGCGTGCTTTTTTACTTTCTCATATACGAATTATATTGAGAAAGTATTGTTATCGCGAAAAAATTCGACCTCGATATTTTTACGAAAATATACGTTTTAGGTGTTGCTGAATCCGAAAAAGTGGTTTTCGCAATGCCGTCTGTCTGTCTGTCTATCTGTCTGTTACTGGCTGTGGAACCTAAATGGTAAAGCGAAAATGAATGGTATCCAGGGCATCGAACCGTAATTTTCTTCGCTCCTGTTTTCGTTCCGGTTCACTCAAAACACAAAATTTCGGTTCGGTTCCGGTTTCGCTCCGGCAAGCGTCAGTGAACCGGATCGAACCGGTTTTTTTCGCTCCGACTTTAAAATATTTTTAGGAAACTTTCGAGAATTGATTTATTAATTAAGTAATTTTCTTATTAAATCAAATACATCTTCACTATAAAAATAGTGATATTTAAAAAACATAATCAAAACACGAAAATAAATTATTTAAATGTGAATATTTAGTATGTATCTTATTTATTTAAGATTATATTTTGAATAGAATATTTACAAACCATACATGCGCCGCAAATGATTTCAACATATTAGGAAAGTATAAAGTAAATTATAAATGAGCACGTTTTCTGCGATAGAGTGTTCTAAACTTATTATATTATGCAAAGCATTCATCTCATTTTCAAATTTACTGTGCTTAGTCCTTAGTACTAAATTTTATCAAAATCCGCTGAATAGCTACGGAAAAAAATTGCAACCTGATAGAAGGACGGACAGCTAATTTGCGCTAAAGCTGGAATGCCTAATAATGAATTATTAATATTTTTATTTACAAATCGTGCGGTAAAATAAGAGATCGCGTTATCTCAATAGTGCCAGTAAGTTGAGTAAGATATTACGTTATTTTCATTAACAATTTGTAGGTCACGTCCACTGCTCGTATTATAGTAAAAACTGTAAATGCACGGCTTAATTTTTTTCATTCAGAGATTACATAAATGGATGAGAAAATCTTTAAAATATGTATGAGGAAGAAGCCCGCAGAAATTGAGGGTCCGAGAATTAACATGATACAAATTTACGATGACTGAATATTTTAAATCACTTACGTAGTGTGAGAATGTTAAACGTCATTATTTCATGAAATTGAAATGATAAGTACCGTTTCGAAAAATTGTTACTAAGCTAAAGCATGTGATTTTCACCCCGCAGCAAATAAAAACATCTACGTACATCTATATATTACCCTGCAATCAAACATGCAAGCAAAAAGAAAATAAGACACTTCGGCCTGTCGTGAACTTTCTTCAGGCGGAGTCTCTAACGTGGGTTTCTGCAGTCGGCAAAATATTTCACTAAAAATAACAAATTCGCACTCATATCTAATTTGTCTTCAGTTTTAAGCAACCAATACGAATATGTGTGCACATTTTAAGATGCACTCTATAAAATATATAGAAATTTACTAATCTGTAACAAAGGATAACCGAAGTAAGAATATCTCAAAACCACGACTGCGGAGCGATCCTTCCTAGATAGGTTTTAGAGAATGACTACCAGAATACAAGGGTTCAGTGGATATGGAGAGGGAGTGAAAGTATATGGGGACATTAACCTCCAACTTTAAGGAAAATCCAGGTTAAGAATCAGGAAATATTTTTGTCGGGAACACACTCTACGGGGTATGCTCGGGGGGAGGGTAGCAAGACTATTAGAGGCTGTCTTCAAAGTACCGCCCAAGTTCCTTTCCAGTAGCCTCGTTTAACAGGTAATCTCAGCAGGATGTATTGTAGACCCTCTCTCTATGTATTGAGATGCACATGGAAAATCCCACAAAGACACATCCTTCCCAAGGCTGAGGAGAATGTGTTCTCAAGAAAAACTCAACACTTTTCTTATTCGGTTTCTAAACGTGAGGCTTTCAGAAAGACTCAAACTAAAGCAAAAGGAAAAACCCTTCTTTCACTCCCACTTTTTATGCCAACCGAAAAATATGGAACGAAATAAATAACGGTTTTCGGTTTCGGTTCGGGTTCAGGAAAATATTTTTTTCGGTTCGGGTTCGGTTTCACTCCAGGAAAAATAACGGTTTTTTCCGGTTTCGGTTTTCGGTACGGTTCCGGTTCGATGCCCTGATGGAATCCTGTACTTACGCATTTTATTATACTGAGCAGAGACTGTGATGAAATGGTTGACATTGATCAGTAATTAAGGATACTGAGCAGAGACTGTGATGAAATGGTTGACATTGATCAGTAATTAAGGGAAGTTTATTCTACGCATTTTTAAGAACAATTTGATTTTCTCAAAAACGGCTATAACGATTTTGATAAAATTTCGTACCATTACTTGAGTATACGTCTGGAATAATACTACATATTTCATTTTTCTCAACGAATGAATATAAGGCTAGTTTATTCTAGGCAACTTTAACAAAAGTTGAATTTTCTAAAAACCGGCTGATACGATTTTCATTTTCTAAAGATAACTAAACGACGCATTAGTATATGATAATGTTTGTACAATGTATGTTGTACCGATTTTTTACTTTCTCATATACGAGTATATTGAGCAAGTATTGTTATCGCGAAAAAATTCGACTCGAATTTTTACGGAAATATACGTTTTAGGTGCCGCTGAATCCGAAAAAGTGGTTTTCGCAATGCCGTCTCTCTGTCTGTCTGTTACTGGCTCTAGAGCTTGAACGGTAGAGCGAAAATCAATGAAATCTCGTACTTTATCATACTGATCAGAAGCAGGGGCGCGCCTACCCGGGGTGCAGTGGGTGCAATGCACCCGGGCGCCAACTTGCCGGGGCGCTTCTCGTCCAAGTATTTGTATCTATATATTATTGGAATTCCACTTGAGAATGTTTCCTCCTTTGTCCGAGTGAAAAGGGAAAGTTAGAGATTCTAAAATCACACAAAATCTTCCAGGCAAAATTTTTCCGATCCCTTGCGATACGCGGTCGCATGACTCAGGGTCGCTATAACACGCATCAGTGGCGACCGAAGGATTCGCCAAGAGATGGGACCGCTACTCTGCTATTTTCTATCCCGACCCTAGCGAGGAGCTCCAGCTGAGGCGGCAATCCTTTCGTAAAGTACCATCGACCTTTACGACAAATCTTTTCGCTGGAAGAATACCAGGTGCCTACCCTTTTTCTCCTAATTACCGAGTCTTAGAAATCCCAAATCTGTTTTGAATCGGCTTGGTATAACTTTTCCAAAAACTAGCTTTCCTTACTCCTTCACGATCTCCCGCCTACGTTAACGTTCATATTCGTTTCTAAATAGTACCAAATTCAAATACTGAAACAATTTCTCCAAATAATGAGAGAATTATTGACATCTACTTCTTTATTGGATTTTAAAATATATTAAAATGAAAATACGAAGTTGGGACTTCGATGTAGGAATGCATAAATAATTGAAGTTTTGTTTTATTACTTCAGAATAAATATCGAATCTAATTTGGCTTGTAAATGAACAGAAATATAGGAATTTTTGAATGATCATTAAGTAACGGGGCAGAGTATTCAATTATAATCATATGTGCGGCGAGTTTTATAATTTTCCTTCAAGCAGATATTAAATGAAATGTTTATATTTATAATTATGCAACTAATTTGTTCAATCGTTTCGTTATGGGATACATCGACAGAAATGCATTAGCTTGTCTCCACACTCTATCGATGAAAAAAACCGTGTGATCATGCCACGAAATTTCGCTAGTAGGGGGGCGCCATGCGCCACAGAGATATCTTGCACCCGGGCGCGAAACACCCTAGGCGCGACCCTGATCAGAAGCTATGAAGAAATAGTTGGCATTGCTTAATAATTAAGGGAAGTTTATTCTACCTGTTTTTAACAACAATTTGATTTTCTCAAAAACGGCTCTAACGATTTTGATCAAATTTCGAACAGTCACTTGAGTTTACGTCTTCAATAATACTACATAGTTCATATTTCTCAAAAATAAATATAAGGCTAGTTTATACTTGGGCAACTTTAACAAAAATTGGATTTTCTAAAAACCGGCTTATACGAGGCATTATTATATGAGAAAGTTTGTACAATGTATGTTGTACCGTTTTTTTTATCTTCGTAGGAAGGTTGCCAGAATTTATTTCATCAGAGCCGAGATATATTGCGCCTTTATTTTTGTGACAAAGTCGTTCACTCAACCATGCATGGTTAGGCTGAGGGTTTCTTCTACGAATATGCTATTGTCCAACTCATGATCAACTCAATATAAAAAAGAGTTTTTGCAGCATTGTTGAAAAAGGAATAAACGATATCGAAAAGATCATGAATATACATTGTCAGCTCGAGATATCATATTTTGACGCTCGGCCAATCAAAGAAACAGCGCCCCGTTTTGCATATAAAAATTTCACTAACATACCGTTAATTTTTATGTTCAACTATACGCTTTGTTGTAATAAATACGAAGTTGCCGCTTCGTTAATATGGATTCATTTTTTAATACAAAAGAGAAATTTGCAATAATGGATAGATATATAAAAGTCGTTTAAACTCTCTAACTATATTGACGCCTCGGGCGCGGGCTGGCCTTATGAATTTATTTTGATAGGTTTTCATTTTTGTCAAATTTTGGCGCCCCCTTCGAGAGGCGGTTGCCTCGCCGCCTCACCCATCCCTGTGTGTGTGTGTGTGTATATATATATATATATATATATATGTGTGTGTGTGTGTGTGTGTGTTTGTGTGTGACCCTATGATCAATACTTGTATTTATAAAGGCAGTTATTTAGAATTCGTATGATGGTGGAAAATGGCAAAAGGCAGGATAGAAGGGACGGGGAGGGGGAAGAGGAGAGGAAGGAGCTTTGAGGGAGCATCTCTCTGTCTCACCTTTCTAACGACCGCCCCTCCCCCCCCCTCCCCCCCCCCCCCTCAGTCCAAGGGCATAGGCTAGGGGAATGAAGGAGGGTCAAGGAATGACAAGGTGGAGGAAGTGGTATTGTCAAGGAGGAGGCGGGATATCTCCCCCCCCCCACTCCCAGCCATCCCACAACACCCACGAGCGGTGACTTTGCACCTCTTGGTGATGTCATTCCCATCCACCCCGGTTTAACCTTTTTCATGGCCTAACCATCAAATCCTAGTACCATCCATTCTCCATACTCCGCTCTCATACATATGACCTGAGTATATCATTTTCCCATAGCGTTTTGATGTAAGCGAAAATTATCGGTTCTGCTTGACTGATATGATCTACATCAGGAGTCGGCAACCTATGGCCTGCGGGTCGCATGTGGCCCCAGAGAGAGCTTTGTGTGGCCCGCGGAGCTGTGATCAAAATTTCATTGGTAGATTTAAAGTGACAATTATGCTTTTTCAAACATTTTCTCGCAATTCTCTAACGCTATTAAATTATTTATTGTTAGATTTGATTATCACTTCTAGGAGACCTTTGAAACTCAAGAACAGCCAAATGTGGCCCGCCTACACGTTTTGTTTTGCCCGATCGAGGTAGGCTCAGCTGGATAATTCCATTTATATCAAAAATACAATTAAAATTTAAGTAAATTATATTTGTTTGCCACTTCATTCTTTGTCACAAAAATTGCATGTAAAATTTGTTGTGGTAATTAATAAATCGGCAGTAATGTACATAAATTTTTATTATGGTCAAAATTTTCAGCGTGGCCCGCTTAGGTCCAATCAAGGTCGATTTTGGCTCGTGTCAACTTTTGAGTTGTGCAACAATGCTCTAGAACCATGGACCTATGATTTAATCACTTATCTGGCCCTCCGAAATATTCATAACTACGAATGTGGCCCACAATGCAGACAAGTTTACCGACCCCTTTCGTAAAGAATCTTTTCTTAAGTGAGTTCTAAGTTTCAAAGAAATTTAACAAATTTTACATCGATTATCATGGATTTTAAATAGATGAAACATCAATGAGTCGAACACCTGTTACCCCAAAGAAATTTTCACTCGACAGATATCCTATTAGGAATTTATATTAAATTATAATAATCCGTGTTGTTGCGCTGATCAGGAGATGGAGTTGTAGCAGCGGCCTTGTTCGACTCGGAAATGGCAATTTGAAACTGAATGAGTATGACTAGGTTTGTTGCCACCGCTGCTGCCATCTGAAAAGAGGATTACAAAAAAATGCTTTCATTCATGCAATTATATATGCAGGCTATTTTCAACAAATCTAAATGAAAAACATATGATGTGGCCAACACATGACTTTCTCTCCATATAACAGAGCAATGAATATGATTGCTCTCTCGACATCAGCGTTCTCAGAAATATTTATCAGCGGTTACACACTCAAGAATAATTTTATAACATTCTCAATAGTTTTTATTTTAAAAATTAAGTAAAGAAAATCCAGCAACTGACGAAGATTTGTCAGTTGACACACTTGTGAAAATTTATGCCATTTTTGAGTTTTTGTTAAAATTTACTTCATATAATTAATGTGTTTAATTATTTACCGATGTAAGAATCGAAGGGTCCATCGGAAAGAATCCGCAAGCCGAAAAATGCACTCTCCTTTGTAGCAGCTGAGTGGAGAAAAGCTGAAGCTGAAATTAGAGTGGAAAGGTCCGGTAACTCTGAGGGGCTTTAACCACTTGTTTGCGACAAAAACTTGAATATTAAATAATATACGTCGTATCCTTTATAAAACTACAGTGATAATATACGAAATATATGGGTGTGAAATGTAACAGTTCTTACGAATAAGAAAGAAAGCGACATAATTCTATGCTAAAGTTATTAAATCAGTGGAATGAATGTAAATAGTGCAGGATTATTTGTATGAACTAACATCACATGGAGAATCATGGCACGAAATTTAATAACGTCTACTTTCATGATTTCACTTTACCTGTTTTGCGGATTCCTTGTCCCACGTTGCATGAGTTAGTGCATGGGTCACTAGGTCAGCGCTGTGACCTGCCTATCTTCCACGCACGTCAAGTCCCGGCATTTAAGAGAGTAGAACAAAAGAATTTTCAGATAGGTGCGAGATATAAAAATCAAAACGAAAGACATACCAACAGATTTATAAGGCAGATACAGAATGGTTGAGAAGTTAAGAGTAATGCGATTATATTGATTTTGCTTGTTTATTTATTTTTCTGGCGAATCAGCCTCCTGGACTATTACCGCCATGTCTCTCCACGCCGAACACAGAAGGGAGTAGTGAAATCCGATGCAGGCATTAGCCTACCCTTTACACAGAGCACGAAGGGAGCCAAATGCTTAGCATCCCTTCTGAAGGAAGGAGCGAACTTGCCCATTCGCGTTAACATTGGATTGAGTTGTTTCAGCAGAGGCCGATTTTGTTTAAAAAATAACGAAATGCAAACTAAAACGTGTATATGCACAGATCAAAATATCATGCGCGTTAAAAAGTCCACCGTAATTCTTATTTTCTCCAATCAGGTACTTATATCACGTAATGCTTACATCTCGGTAGGTTATAGAATCTCCCAAGCCAATTTTTTCCAAGGTATTTTCTCTAACTCAACCATTTTTTAAATGTATTTCCTTAATTATTCTAGTTAATCTTCCATATTCCCCTACTGTATTTTTGTTTTCTATGTCCAACCAATTTTCTCCATTTTATGTTATATCTGCATCTCAAAAGCCTTTAATCTGCTCACATCAGTTTATTTATTTCATTTAAAATGCAGTTAGGCTCTAGGCCTGATGGAAACTTCAGTACAAAGATAGGTACTATATGACAGGCGTAACGAAGCAATTAGGTAATACAGTAAAGAAAATATAGCCATATAAAGTACAATTACACCATTAACCTCTGGAGTTGAAAATTTTCGAGGTTCAAATGAGGCCGTCACGGCTACCTTAGTGGTCACGGGGCCCTTGAGGTCCCCTCCGTACATCAAGATACCAAGCAATCCTACTACTTCCTCCCAACTACATCGTTATTTACCCTAGCAGTATATGCAGGAAAGAGTAACTATTTTCTTCTTCATTCCAGAATAAAATCAGCCAGGCTGCCTCGCATAGCTTTTATAAATTTATCTCATTTCAGTTAATTTGTTTTCAGAATACCTTGCTTGCTTTAACTTTCCTTTTAACACACAAGCTTCATCACTTACCTATTTATTCGAGATTGTATCTGTCGCCTAACAATCGCTTCACTTATGTGGATAGGAAATTGGAGAATTTTTAAAAGTTATTCGGAAAACGGGTAAATTTTAGATGTTGGAATAAGGAGATGGCTGCCGACTTGCTAATGTTACAGCATTTCCATAAAAAACGATTGACTGTTCTAAACATGACGACCTTGGACACAACGACGTAAAACCGTGAAACAAAAATCGAAAATTACCTCGTTTCGAGTGGATTAACAGGCCCACACCATCCATGAGTATTCTACGAAAAGGGTGAGCAAGTTGAAAACGACGTAAGCCATCTCGGTGGGCACCAATCTGACCTGGTTGAACCCGAAACCCACGACTATTATGTAATACAGGGACTTTGTCGCTCCGCAGAACATCAAGATAGAAAAGAGCAGAATCATATATGCCCGCCACATCCACAAGACGATCGTGTAACAGGTCTGCCTTAAGGATTGAATCACTCAGAGGTTCCTTATGTCCTTCTTCCTCTCCCTTATCTATCAAGACGGCAATCTGAATGATCTTTTCTAGGCCTTCGTTAACTAGAAAAAATCTCTGGCGAATGAGGAGGATGCAAGAAGCGTATAGAACATGGAGGTAGAATCCGTACAATTTCGAAACCATGTTGAGTGCCACGTAGAAGTACGAGAATCTTCGTCCTTGGGCTACCACGCGCACGAGGAAGAAGTTGCCCCCCATGACCATAGCCACCATCTTGAGGTAGAAGGTGATCAACTTCCTGATGTTTCTGTATTGGACTCTTTTTACTCCTATTCCTGGGTCTATTCCTTCGAGTATCGACATGGCACCCGACACCCCTGGACGGCTCATTAATATGAAGATTAATACGTTGCACAACGTGCAAAGATCGTTCACCAAAAAGTTCACAAGTATCGCGAAGAAGGGAAGCTTCGTGATCTTCAGATGAGTTACGAACATACTGAAATGGTAGAAGAAATAGATCATATATACAAAAACGCAGCTGACGATGAACACCGACTAGAGCTTCCAAGGCAACGACTGGGTAGGTTTCTTTTGCGTTTTGTAACTGATACGTTGGCTGCCCAAGCTCTGTACTTCTTGCGACATTTGTCTCATCAAGTCCTTTATCTGGAACAACCCCAGAAGCTCGCCGAACGAGCGCAATGGCAGGAACGACCAACCGATATCTAAAATCTCGTCATTTCCTCTCAACTCATCGAACTCCATATTGGTAAAGTACGGAACATCTCTCACTGAAGGGGAAAAGGATTAGTATATCGCTTGCTGAACATTGTATCCATCAAAGCTGTTTTCCGCGTCGACAATACAGGTGAATCTACGCAAAATAAATCCAGAAACCGATTCTAAAAGTTCATCAACTGACCGATAAAAGTCTGTTGATTTTTTTTTGCTTGCTAGATTGATACGACCACTGTATGGGAATAAGGAGCGCTTCTAGAGGACTGAAAACGCCGAGTCAATGATGCAATCGATTCTGCAGAGCGGCGAACCGAAATATGTATGAAATATTGATGTCCATTTATGGAGAATGTGACGAGTTGGCATTGAAGCCATTTTAAATGGAGGACAGCGTGTCATTTCTTTGCACAATTCGTTATAAAACCTATTATATTTCCTATAAAAATGCACTCCAAAACGAGTTGTTAGAGACAAACTGTTTGAACAAGAATAGACGCAAGTAGCTTTAAAAAAATTGACGCATAATAAACTGTTTGTCGTTTAAAATGTTCAATATCCAAGGTCTTCGACCAGTGATATTTAGAAAAAGAAATCATCTGCCAAAAATATATATTTGCCTACTTTTGGATTCACCTAGTAATAATTGAGTAAATAATTTCGTTATTTCTTAACCTACAAATTTTACTACAATTCCTTATGAAATCCAGAGAAAAATAATTAAATAAATGTTCATTTTATATTATCAAGCCTTTTATATAAACCAAATTACAATATAAATATGATTCGAAACAAAATTAATAAATGAAAATTCAATATTGTGAGATTTCAAATGCACGCAAAGTGTTTCAATAAATTTGACAAACTTGTCTGCGATATTAAAGCCCGCTAGTTCTGATCCGATCGGGCCGGAGCTGTTCAGCACCTTCGGATCGGATCAGGCAAGAATTGCTCACGGAGAATATTTTGGCTGAAGTCGGAAGCGTTTCGAAGGCCGAGAGAAGGCGGAAATATCAGAGTGATCACAAAGTGAGGTTTGCGTCACCTCTGAGCACACATTCGGTGTGACGTAAGTCTGGATAGGCATTTTTTATCGACGCAGTGTAAACACTAGAACTGGTTTGTCACAAACCAAATGGCAGGCCTTCTAAAGTACGTTCAAAAATATCACTTGTATTATGTGGTGGAAATGAAGATAATCTATATTAATACAACTTAGGCAAGTGTACAGTGTATAAACAATAGGCGGGTTTTGTGCGATAGAGATATGAAATCAATCGATATAGTCTGGTCGAACTTTTATATGCCCAAAACAATTGTTACTTTCTGGAACAATCAATTAGATGAATGTTATGCTTATTTTCACTTTATAGTGCATCTATGGGGTGGTTTCATTAATGTTTATGCAAATATTTTATTTCATGTAATACATAGTTTAAGCATACGCGTCATTTTTTACAGGTTTTTAAAAAAACTTTTAATTTTTCTAATTTTTTTTATTACGGGTACATTCTAATACATACTACATCATATCTCCGTTTAAATTGAACGAAATAGGACAATTTTCAACATGTAACTTCTATAATGATTATCAATGACTACTGTACAACTCAAAACTTTATAAGCTTTATGAAATGCCTTTTTAAAATATACGAAACGTGAAATTTATTTCAAATTTTTAGTAAAGACGTGAAAAAGTTGACCTGCGAGAAACTTTTTTTCTATTTAGTTTAGGTAGGTACATGCAGTAAATAAAATATTTATAAAAGCTGAAATATTTTTCTTGAAAAAGACCATATCAATGCCATTTATAGTTCTCGCAATACTGAAAGATATATGAAAGCACGAGTGCGCACTAACTGGTTGGCGATCAGAATCATTTACGTATTTAGTATTTCTCTTCTCTCCTATAAAGAGTGTGAGATAACGTGAGATAACGTTAAAGGTATTATTTATAAATGTTATGTTCTACTGAAATCCTAAAAATAATTCATACAAATCCAATAAAAATGAAAAAAGTTATGAATTTTCGTCCGAACGGGCGCATGTGTTCTGTTCCGATCCGATTTGATGGGCGGACATACGCCTGATCCGATCCGACCCAATCCGTTCAGATCGGAGCTAGTTTACGCCCTGTTTAATCCTCGTAAAATGATTAAAAAAGAGGGCCGGAAGCAATTCAAAAAAAATACTTTGAGCTTTTAGAGAGATTCAGGAAGTAATAAAAATGCCTTACCTCGTTAACCGTCCGATAACATATCACCAACGTCATTATCAATGAAATAAAGGTTCTAAGAATCATAACACAACTGTAGAGCGAACGTCTAGTATGAATATCCTCTTTTCCAAGGAAGAATATATTCAATAGAAGAAAGAAAAGGGTGCCAATCATCCGGAAAAGGCAGTGAAATACGTAGCACAGAGCGACAGGTCCAGAAGCCGAGCTCATCCTAGAAGATGCCGCGCAGATACAGTCGTGCAGTGCGGCGAGTTTCTTGACATGTAGCTGCGCCGGCTTCGATGATGTCCGCGATAAGATAGAGCTCAACTCAGAGTTTAGTAAGGTAAACCTCTTCCCCACCATGTACACGGAGGACGCGTAGTGGACGATGACTGCCAACTCTACGATGTTCCAGTAAAACTGTAGAATTTTCATGTATAACGGTATGTAGAGATCTATATACGCTACTATGTCAAACAATTGCAGGAAGATGTCGATAACGACAACGAGGTCGTAAGTGGGGTAGGTGTCGTCCGCGATCGTACCCGTCTCGTATTTCGGCTCCAAATCAAGTAGCGCATTTAGTGTCGGAATCAAACCGGCGCATTCGGTTAACAAAAATGTCGCACAGAGTAAGATTGACAGCACGTTGTCGAAGAAAAGGATACCGTAGAACAAATAATAGGGATCTTCAAGTTTCCAGCATTCTTCCCAGTGCTGGTGCAGCTTACAATAGGTGAATGGAAAGACCAATCCGGTCAGGAGTACGCGGTAAAGAGCACCCAAGGAGTCCCACATGGTACCGTGTCGCCTCTTCCCTTCCGTGCATGCATATTTCCTCTCTCTGGAAAACCAGTTTATTGCGAGGATATTTCTTAACTTGCGACAGAGTGACGCTAGGTTTTCTATGTCGCTCATTTTGATTCCACTCCGGTGATGAGTTCCTTCGCGAAGTGTGGCCAGGGAGTTTTCTTCGCTCCGTACATTCATCGCACGAATATTGAGAAATTCTCAGAGGAGTACAGAAGAATGGAACATCTACTGTGGTGGATTCAGTCATTTGTCGTCGAATTGACGACAGCGCTACAAGGTCTTCTTTTATTTTCCTCTTCAAAGAAACGCGAAGTTCATTTTACGAATACTATGAAATGCATAACGGCTAGAATGCATTCAGATAAGATTGACAGATATATTCCATTTCCGCCAATTGCTACGCATTCTAACGCATTCGTGTGTCATTTTCCTTACGTTTCACAAAGCCTCTTTAATGCATTTCCTCATTTGTTGTTCAAAATAAAATATTACTTACGCGGAGACCAATTCAAAATTTTAATCTTCGGAGTCACTCATAATTTCGAAGAAACTAGGTGATATGTAAGGTAATCCATATTTTCTCTAAAGGCCCTCACCGGAAGTTAAATTTTCCTCTGATGCGTCGAATCTGAAATTGTTACATTGATTCACGAGAGCAAGGAATGAATAAGGTATAGAGTGGCATTAAAAGTGAGTTCTAACTTCAGTTGCAAATGCGTTTTTAATATTTTAAACTTTGAATCAAGTTCTTATTTGATGGAAATTACGCATTCAAAAGTATTAACTCTCATAGGAATAAGTGTGTGGGTTCTTAATGGGTGTTCTTTCGTCTGCACATTTTTATGCAATAAGAGTGACGCCTGTTTCAATTTCATACAGTCCGTTTTTAATAAAGTCTTAAAAATTTACTCGTCTGGAAAGTTGCGCTCCTTAATTTGAGACTAAATTTTGCTAGAGTAGCGTGAAAAACACGTTGATTTATTAGATTGCCTTATTCTTCTCGGTGCGAACCTATTTCCGAGAGATGTCAGTTTCCTTCAAAGATAATCTTCATTTTTTTATTTCATTCCAAATCACCAACACGTTAAATCATAAGTTTAATAACGCCTTCTCTCGCGACGAATTGACCACGACGAGTTGTCGTAGAACCATATTTTTATGGCCACTTTCCAAAAGGATAAAATAAAGTTAATGCCCTCTTAAAACATTTCCAAATGAAATATTTCTTGCATTATAACCAACGTCATTTATTTGGTTTAAAGTTTCTATACTTAGGATTTAGTTTTATTTAATTCCAAAATCCCATATCTTATAATAAGAAAAGTAAATTAGGTCTCGCGACGAACTGCCCCTGCGGCGAACTGGTACTAAAATTGTCTTATTGTTAGGACCCTAAAGCGAATTAATGTTAGCAAATTGATTATATATTGCACTGTACATATCCGTTTGGGAATATTAAGACATCCATAAGTGACAGTTGACCATGCATTGATTTTCAATTGGAGATCTAATCTCTTTGGAATTATTCATACGCGATTAGGTTTTCATATAAATCAATTGTGCCCAAAATCTTCTTCTCGAGAAGCACATACCGACTTCCACATTCATCGTGAGCCACACGCAGTTCAAAATACAACTGAGGAAACCAAAAGTCATGATTATTTTTTGACGTTTTTCATCTATTGTGGGAATATAAAGGTAAATACTTGGTTTTTAAAATATAGTTTTCATTTTATGTCGCATAGCGTCTTTAATCGCGCTCCATAGCTTGAGCGCTATTTACATAAATAAATGGTAGCCTATTGAATAGAATCTATTATGTTCGATATCATTTTGAAAAATAATTTCCTAGGATAACTTGTACATTGGCGTTTGTTTGTATATAATTCAATCGGCTGTAGATATAATTAAATACAAAATATTCGTGAAATAAAGGTTTGTTAATGAATAATGTTAATTGTTTTTAATAACTTTTATATTAACCTCACTCGATATATATATATATATATATATATATATGGCGGTTTGTAACCACTTTGGCAGGATACAAAATTGAGGCACTTCCAGATGTGCTAGAAACTTTAAATTTGGTAGGATTGTAGGTTTTTGGTCACAGCCGAAGGAAAAAATCCGAAACTTTCGAAATTCCCAATTTGAGGGGCTATTTTGGCCCCTTTTTGCCCCATTTTTGGCCCATAAGAAAATATTTAAATTGGTGTAGAGGTTTCTATATTTGCACTTTAAAATTATTTCTCGTCAAGATACGAACTCGAGACTTAAACTGTCGGATAGGATATAAATTGTAGTTTCTTATTTTTGAAGACAGAATTTCAATCCGATTAGAATTAGCGTAAATTTATAGTTTTTATCGGAAAAAAGTGGTAATTTTTCTGGGTCCAACAATCAGCTACCTAGGCAACTGGCTTAATGCTTTCATATGGGTAAGCTTTTAATGGGAATCAGAGTCTTATATTTCTCCTTTAAAACCTTACTAGCGTAATGTCCATTGGAATATCAACGGGAGTAAAGATTCGATCGTTCAAGCTATTTATGGATATCAAATTGGCATCAGAAACATTAATTATATTGAAAGTCATTAAGTCATTTCCCTCTCTCACCCTCCCTCCCTTTGTCCCCTCCCTCCCTCTCTCTCTCGTATTAAAAGCAATCAAAGCACGTTTATATACACCCATAATGATTGTGTAATAGTACCGATTATTTACCTTTGATATTACTCGTGTTGCGCTTCGTTGATTTGTATACAAGAAATGCCTTCAGCCTTGATATTCAGATTAATTGAATATAACACCGCCTTCACCAGTAAAAGGTAACTTATGCAGGTAATTTCACCAAATTTGAAGTAACGATTATAATAAATGTTAAAATATAAAAGTTATTTATAAAAATTTATTTTTATACCCATTACTTGTTCATTTATTCACTACAGCGTTATCCTTATAAATCAAAAATAAACATATCTTATCATTTAGAATTATTTATATCGTTTAAAAATTTTTTGCTGGCAAAGTATTCAGTGTTAAATCATATACTTTTACTTGTTTTAATAGCATAATCAGTATAACAGACAAATTAATTCGAGCTTATTTTCATAATTTGAAATTACTGGTTCTTACAGAAGTATCAACAAATCTGGGGCGATTCAAGTAATTAATTCCCAACTTTACATGCAATTATCCAACATTTGAACTAAAGTCTTTTCATGCATTCCAGTTTAAAAGAGGAAAGTTTGCTAGAAAATTGAAAAAGATAATTACCATTTCATCATTATTCAGTTTTGGATGCGCGATCCAGCTAAACTGCCCTCGTAATTAAAAGGATATTTATATCCTATCGTATCGCTGCTTCCTTTTGTTAATCGCGTGTAATTTGATCCATTTAAAATGAGAGGGATCACTTGTTCAACAAGTACGTCTCGCAAAAAGCCTTACGAATGAACTTGTTTCGACGAGATAATATCGAAAAGGGTTGAGCGAATACGAAGATGTTGAAATAATGAGGCGAGTGAAAATGGCTAGATTAATTACGGCACGCATCTACCGGTCTTGATATCTCATCTTCTCATCCCGTGTTACCGTTTTAAAATAGAGGAAACGACTTCTATTTAATCTATCGTTCAATTTACGGGCTCGACGTCACGAAACTAACTATCGGATTAAAGTTGTGACGAAAGTAGGAAATGTGGATGAGGCGTCAAAATCCCATAGAAAAGCGAATGCTTTAAATTACAGTTTTTATCAACCTTTTTGGAGACCCTAAGAAGAAGAAAATTTCGTACTTTTTTCTGTATTTGTCTCTTTTTTCACTTTGAACTATGAATCAGAGATGTGCGCGGGATCAAATAAATTATAGATAAAAATAAACATCGTGTCCTATTCAACTCGCAGTCTCTTAGAGGTTCGGGGATTCCCGGCTAAGAAACATTGTTTAAGACATGTGGAATGGTGTAAGTAAATCATTTAGCCATGTAAATGTCGAATAAACGAATTTTACATTTGAGCTAAAAAGCTCTTTGATAACTTATCGATCTTTAATTTATTTGATTGAAACGAAGATCGGTGAATTTCCGTGAGGTAATGATAAAAAGCGCTTTTGATGTGATAAAAGGTTCTATGCCTGCTGTAGGAACGTCGGTCATCGATTGAATTCAGTCCTTATGGGAGGATCGATAATTCATTTTTTTAATTCTTAAATTTTTAGATTTGCGCGTGAAATGAGCTTTTTCTGCTCATGTTTTAATGTCTTCTTCTCCTTTGCCCATTTCTCCCTCCGATATCTGGGCAGACTTTCCTACATTAGGCCTTCGCAAACCCCCTCAAATCCCTTTCATGTTTTACTTCAGCCTCCTTTATCCTCCTTCTACGCTCGTCCCATTTCCCTCGTAATCCCTTACTCCAACCTTCTTACTCTCTCACAACAATCTTCCTCCGGTCTTCTTCTACGAAATCCCCATGGTCTTCTTCCAATCCATCCCCTAATTCTCATTCCATCCTCCGTCCGATATTCCTCCTGGCTCGAACGTGTAACTTTCCTTTTTACTTTCTCCATATACATAGTATAGAGAAAGCATTTCTTTCTTGAAAAAATCGACTTCGACATTTCAACGGAAATACATGTTTTGAGGTCCCTAGAGCACGTTTCGACTATTTTAGGAATGGTCTGTGTGTAGGTGATTGTGGGCGCTTTAACTCGAAAAGTACTTGCCATATCATCACCAAATTTCATATATAACACTTTGGTATGAACTTATTAATTTTTGGACAATACCGGTTAACCGGAATTCGAGGTTTATTCGAAACCCGATTCGGTTTTGGCGAAATCTTCGTTAAAACATCATTATTTTATATACAATTCTATCAAAGGTTATAGAGAATGTAATTTCCTACAACTTTTATTTGAGACAATTTTTCATATCAGTTATTGTTTAGGAATTATTTATAAATAATCGGTGTTTTCGGTTTCCGTCAAATATCTCCTTTAAAACGTCGTTATTGGTAATCTTCGTGAGGACCAAAGTTGTAGAGAATAATATTTCTTCCAAGTTTTGTTTGAAACAAATTTTCGTAGAACCATCCATTTCGGAGATATTTTGCTTTTTCTAGTATACAGCGCCAGCACCATGTAGCGGTGAATTCAGTAAACATATTCAAAATATACGTAATTTACGGCAATAAGGACGGCTGTATTCTTTTACGATAGGAAATAATAATTTTGCCTACTAATGCTATTCATAATAATTGAAATATCTATACCACAAATATGGAGAAAGTCATGTGTTGGCCACATCAGATTTTTTCAAGATTACTTCATTCCTCTTCTTTCTTCATACTCCATTCTCCAGCGCCCGTCCTCCGCCCCTCACTCCTCCTCATATTCATCTCGCTTCCCTCCCCCCCGCTTCTCCTCCTCCCCACTATGCCTCCCTCTTCCCTCCTGCCGCGAGACCGTGGGGTCGTCAATAAAAGAAGTTATGGTCTCTGAGAAGTATGCAAGGAAAGGTCCAGGAAGGCAGCGGGATGGAAGACGTGGTTAGAGGAATGGAAGGAATGGAGAAGTGGGTGAGGAGGTCGGAGAGACGCAATCTAACCGGTGATGCGGAGGGCGTTTCCCGCCAGATGGAAGCACTGCGCCCATAAGAGGCCTTAAAGGTTGGTCTCACGGGAGACTTCGAGGAATGAACCTCCCGACGTCATCTTTCTCTTCCTCCTCTCTCTCTGTCTCTCCTTCAGAGAAAAATCTTCCTCTCTCTCATTCACTTCCTTCAAACATCTTTAATCTTTCACACGTCTTTCCCTTCAATCCGTTTTCATCATCCACCTCTTCCAGCCCTTGGGGACTCACCTTTCTCTCTCTCTCTCTCCTCCACCACCCTCGTGCCTCCTCATTCCACCAACTCCCCCATTCTCCCCTGCACGTCGTACAGCGTTATTTATTGCCTTCCACGGCCCGCCCGCCTCTCGGGTTCTCTTCAGCACAGCCCCTTCGTTATTCCATGTCGCTCGTGGGAAAATGCATTGCGGGGTCTCGGCCCCCCCTCCCTCTCTCCCTCCCTCCCTCTCCCTTCCTCCCTCCTTCGCCCGCACTCCTATCCGCGCAGCTTCGCTTTATCTCTCCCCATTCTCCCCTCTTCCTCATAAACCCATTGTCACCCTTTCCTCCTCCAGTTTCTCTCTCCTTTCCGATTTCCTCATCCTCCCGCCTCCTCTTCTGCCTTGCTATTCCTTCCAGCCTCTTCCCGTTCGCCTCTTTCTCTATTCTTTCCTTCTTCATTCCTTATCTTAATCTCCGCCGTCACCTCTTCTCTCGTCCACGTTATTTTTTTCTTTCCCGGATCCCTGCGTCACTCTAGCCTTATTTTCCTCCTTATTCTCTCTCTCTACATTACAATGCTACACGTATACTATTCCCATCCTTCTATTTCCTCGTTCTCCGTTATTCCACTCCTACCCACCTTCTCCTTCCACCTCTCGTTTTTTCTTTTCCTTTTCTCCCGTTCTTTCCATCCATGCCTCATCTTTCCATTTAATTTTCGAGCCTCGGGCGAAAAGATTCATCGCATAAAAAAGGTTTCTGTTTGCACCCACGATTGCTTCGAGGAATGATTGACGTTCATCTTCTTGGGAATCCGTTTTTTAAAAGCTTAAAATAAAAATATTCGACGGTAGGAGTCGATCATTCCTGTTTGCCTCGTAGTTTAGTCTGTATGTCGGTCTCACAGTATAAGCGTAACCAAATTCTAGAGGTTACAGGGGAAACCTATCAAGAAGTTTCACTAATGATACGGTCCTATGGCTCTTGTTTCTCTCGGAATCGTTTTATTTTTAAATTTAAGTGAGTTTTGTCATTAAAATGGAAAGCTTAATTTCTAGAGGAATGATGAATGAACGAGTTTATCATAGTCTAAGTTATCATGTTTATTTAATCCTTAAATAATCGGGTAGATCCAGGGGCGGATCCAGAAACTTCTCAAGGTGGGGGGAGGGCGGGCGATCGCCCCTCCACCTATCGAATCCGCCCCTGCCAACTGCCCTATATATTGAAAATCCCTACCCCTATCAGAATCCTTCTTTCCCTTGCTATCTAATCTGCGGCGTATAATTGAGGATTTTTGCGCGGAACGAATTTAAGAAAGCGCCCAGTGGAGTGCAATGGGGTTATCCAAGGAGGGGGCGATCGCCCCCCCCCCCCCCCCCCCCCCCCTTGGATCCGCCACTGGGTAGATCAAATATGACCCTAAGCAACGTTTTCTAGTCGATAGCAAAAGAAATGGATTGCCAACCTTGACTATGTTAAAGTAACTTGATCCTCAAACGTTCCTTCATTGATGGAAATGGGCGAACATGCGGAGATACGCCGAATACCGAGTCCTTGCGTGCGGTTTTCACGCAGCTGTGCGTTTGCTATCTGAACCCTTCCCACTGCTCTTTCAATGATTGCGGAGCGTACCTATATCTAATTCTGAAAACCCATTTGTATCCCCGTCTATGATGCTTCATTGTTCCGGAGAATGTTGGTTTTACTATTTTTCTACTTTTTAAAAGTGTCTAGTTCATAAAATATATTTATGGTGAAATAATACGGCTTCGAGATGTGAAATATATGAAGATATTAAATGACAGGGTGTAGATATAAGTGAAGTGACTAACCGTGCTGATTTATTCAATACTGTACTAATTCAGACATTACTGTACTGATCGACTTTCTGTACTTATTTACGAGTATTATAATTCCTTGTTTTATATATTGCCTTAATAGGGTAATTTAGCTCTCTTATACATATGTATTTAAAATCCTAGATTTGTGTCTAACTATTGTATAAATCGCTTCATTGTTTCCAAAGTGTTGTTGACATAAACAGTTTTCTCGTAACAGCTCATGGATCAGAGCAGATCAGAGAATCGAGCTAATAGTCGGAGGATAATATTCATTCTGTGATTCTTATAGGTTCTCTATTTACTTTTTTGTCTTTCGTTAAATTAATTAACTTCGTTTGATCCTTTGTTTATCCATTTATCCATTTTCTGTTGATAATTGTTTTCTTGCTGATTTTACTTACAGTTTTAGTTTTGAAGATATCGCCAAGAAACTTCGCATAGGTGTATAATTTTACCCTGCGAGTAACATATGGCGATAAAAATTTTGGGGGCGGGAGAGCTTAATTCAATGAATATTTTCCCATAATTTACACGTAATTTTCGATTTTCTTCCTTCATTCGTCTAATATCATTCTTCATTTTGCTTTATTGGACGGTTAAAACTGTGTACTATGTTATTCATACGATGTTTACATGTTACACGGTCGAAGTTTTAGATTAACTAAATCCGTTGAAATTCAACGGACAACTCTGCTATAAAACAACTATTATGTTAATAAAAGTAATATTTAATATGTACTGCTAGGACAGATAATTCGTAGATAATTTCCTTCCTTGGAAAGTCACGTCTTATGAAATACAAATCACATTACAATATGTGTCAAGCAAATTATTAAATATGCCAAATTAATCATGACATCAGAATTTTTTTTACTGCCTCTACTCAGGGGCACCTTAACTATATGGGCTAAATGGGCTGCAGCCCTAGGGCGCCCGGCGGCGCCGCTCCACAAATAAAATATATATTTTTTTTAAACTTCGCATCTTTGTAATTTAAACTCAAAAAGTATAAATTGTCATAGCCTTTTATTTCTCAAGAGGCTCGCCATCTATTACATGCTTCAGGTAGTGAATATGCGGCTACTTCCCTGTAATTCATAAATATTTTGGGCAATCGGAAATGCTAGGGGTTTTCTGAAAGTACGTACTACGTAGGACGGCAGCATTCAAAAATTTCACTCGTCGCACACTGTATACTGGACAGAATCATAATAGCTATACTTCAGAGACTCCGGGGAGAAGTGAAGGTCTGGAGAATTTACGAGGGCTTAACGAAGATTCAGGTTTACACTGGAAAATTCTCGGGCCATGTGATTTCTTTCCATAAGCATTTCTCGATGCCAAAACATGATGATATAAAGGTTCATTCATATAGAATGCACACATCTACGAGACGAAACGAGTATAAGCTACGTCTGTTTGTACAAATATTCATACCACTTGAGATGGCAATCTGTACCTACATACGCTGTGATAATTGTTTCTCGGTTCCCAGGAATCTTTCTCGTGCCCTGTGGCTAGTCCGATGGAAGTCTTTACAAGGAAAGGTAGTAGAATTACTGTATTAAATACGTATTAAATTTACGTGAATGCAATTTCGATGTACATGTACTTAAACAGATTGAATCGTGTTGTTATTTTCAACATTCTCCGCAATCTATACATTAGGAGCTTTGTCCTTCTTTAGAATGGATGGTGAAGTAGAAAGAAATTTCCATTCCAGTGCATCGAAAGAAAAAGAATAGGCGAATTGGAAGAGATGGATTAAGAACTACATAAGTGAGTCTTATATTTTTTATCAAAATGAATTAATTACTCAACCCGACAGTCGTGGTAACCTGTCCTTTTGTACAGAAACATCTAGTTTTGTGGTTTACCTTCGTTAGGCTTAGGAGAGCATTGACCAAATAAAAATTTTATTTATTTGTATTGCGACGATTATTTGGCAGTGATCCCTTTTCTCTGAGTAAGCAGTTAATAGTGGGCTGTTGAGTTATTTTTCTAAAATTACTCCGCGGACAAAGTACGCCGCGCGCCCGGTGACTCGTGTGACAAATAAGAGCGCGCCCACTCAAGGGTTTAAATGTTTCCACAACATTATTATTAAAATAATCCATTTCCTTCCTATTTAATAGTATTACATGCACACGTAAGGAAATTAAACGTATTTTTGTGAGATTGTTTATGTTAGCAACAATGAAGAAGTAACCATGCAATAAATTCTCAAATTCAACTCGAATTAAGACATTCTCATGATTTTACCGATAACGGCAACTCCTACGATATAAATGTATAGAAAATAAAATACTCTTCTTTACCAGTTCTACAACTTTTATTTGAAAAATATTTTGATATGCGCAATACTTTACGAGATATGACGAAAATTTAATGTTTTGTCACCAGTAAAGTAAATGTAGAAAGAAGTACTTTTAAGATGTTATTTATTTATAAACTGCGTTATTATTTGAGTTTCTATTTTGTTTTTCATATTTTCTATTTTTTGTTTTAATAAAAACTAGTAGGGCAGCCCCGGATTTCCGATACTCAGTGCGATTTATATAAACTAATGGTTTAGTGAAATAACTTTTATTGAATAATTAATTAAATATAAATGAAATTCAAAGTATTAAAATAAAACAGCCTCTTATAATGAGTAAGAGAGAAACCTATAATCCTACCAAATTTCAAGGTTCTGGCACATCTACAGATGTTAACAATAAATTGTAAACAGATGCTGACAGTCCTCAACGTAACCATTTTAAAACGTTATAGTATCAATTGAAACAAAATAAAAAACAAATTAATTGCAAAATTTAAAATAAAACAATTCGCTGGGAACTTGTTTTTTATACACATGTTATTGACACAGCTAGAAAAGCTTCCTATACGCAGTCAACGGACTAATTATCCGTAAATATTTACGTTGCTATGCTTCGTTAATTTGGATGCGAATAATGCTTTTCTTTCGTCTATTTGAAGGTTTAATTGGTATTAAATGAATCGGAGGCAACAATGAGAGTCTCCTTGGAAATCCCCGGAATGAGTACGAAAAATCCGCAAAACTTCGAAAAAGGATGCGTATTTCTGAAAACTTCTACCGTGTACCATGTAAAAATCGCAAGAATAAGATAGCATAAAGCTTTAGCCGTCGAATAAAGCAAAAAAGAAGAGAATCGGTCCATATTTACGTATTTTAATGTATGAAGGAAAAAAACCTTGCACTCTAAAAAATCGAAAATCCCGTGTAAACTTATGGGAAAATATAAATGTCTCCTGGATTCGAACCCGAGATACTTTAGCAGACGAAAATATTTTTACAGGGACCTCATAGCCAGTAGAAACAAAACGCCGTTTACCGCATATCTTTATGACGAACGGTTCTCGAGAAATACGCCGATATAAATTGTAAACAAATGTCTACGGACGTCAACGTAAAATTAATGTGTATTTACGTATTTACTTTACATTAAAAGTTAGTAACCGCCACTCCACTATAAGAGGGCGCATCATGTTGCTAGCCCAGGGCGCCCAAATGTCTTAAGACGGCCCTGCCTCTACTAAGTAAATACATTAATATTTCCTCGCTAAAACTAAAAAATAGTCATGGTGAAACCATACTGACACCACGTGGAGAATTACGGAACCATAATCCACGCAACTAAGGGTTATTGAGATGTAAGGAGAAAGCTGAACATTTGTTCATTCCTTCTTATGCAAGTTTAACTAAATTTCGATATAGATAAGAAAATGTTTCCAGACTATTTATTTAATACCGCAATTTATAATTGGATATGAATATGAAGACTGTGGGTAGTTAGGTAATCGCTCGCAAACGGATCGTTGGCGATGAATATGGAATGGGGAGAAAGAGGATAAAGGAGTCGAAGTGAGGAAGAGAAGGATAATTATGGTAAGAGGAGGAGGACGAAAGCGTAAAAGAAGAGAGAGGGATGAAAGGGAATAAAGGAAAGTGGGGGATGAGGAAAGTGGTGGTTGGGTTGGGTTCATGATGTTGTGAACTTTGGCGCCGAAACTCGATTGAACGAGGATCTTGATGGGAAGGGTTTAGTGTTGGGGAAGGGGGAGGGAGGGGGGGTGAGGGGGTTAGGAGAAGGATGGAACCACGCCCTCCCCCCCTCTCTCGCTCTAAAAGCGCAGCCCTACCCAGTGCACTCATCCAACGCTTCCTCACTTTCCGTTCCATAGCTGCTTCGTAACCCACTTCATGCTCATCCAAACTCCCTCTCATCACTCTACCCCTGCTGCAACCCTTTCGTTCCCCTCCCAGTTCAGTCTCCCCTCCCTCCCTCCCTCCCTCCCCCCCCCCCCCCCTCCCTCGTGTCACTTTTCCATCTAAACCAGGTAACTGACTCTATCGCCGCAATTTTTAGTTTAGCTTCGATCGGTGTCTCTTTCCATCCCTTTCGAAAATTTAAGAATTATCTGTTCAACTGCTAAAATTTTTGGCAAATTACCCGTTTAAAACATTGATTTATTATACTTATTTCTACATGATCCCTAATTTATTTTCTAATCGACAAACGTTTGTGCCTCGAAACGCCAATGTCGGCCTTTGAGTTAATTAAACAACGAATAATTCCAAAAATTATTTAATTATTTGTTTTTAAGTTATATCGTATTATTATACTTTAAAGTTAATTATAAAAGCATCATACGCTTTTCTCAGAATTTTTAATAATGTAATTTAGTTGCAAGTTTTACCATGCTCAAAGACGAATGGTGAAAACGATCCAAGGGAACTTTTTATTTGGAATGTTAAAGTTTTTAAGAATATGTGATATGATTTGGTTCACCGATGTGACAGAAATAATTGAAAGTTTTTTCCACAACTTGAGTGAGTTTCGGGCAATATTAGGATGAAGAAATTACTTAGTCTGCTCTTTTTTGGGAATGTAAAACTTACTCAATACTCTTTAAATCGATAAATCTTTGTCCCTTTTAAGATATCGTCTAAACTATTTAAAAGACAGTGTCACTTTGTGTTTAATGCTTTTTGAAACTTAATATCTCGCAAACGACTGAACCGGATTAATAAAATTTTCAGGATAGCATCTCTTTCATATAGTTTTCCATTTGTCTTTCCTTCTTTCTGTGCATAACGCTCTTAGAAACCATGGTCGATCAAAAAGGGTCGCTTGAAGGCCATATTTGGGCCTTGAGATAGTGAGGCCGTCTAAAGGGATACCTTTGCTGGTCTCTTTTCGAAGGCATTTCTCTAATGGCCCTAGAAAGACCAAGCCAATTCATAGAAGTTAACTCTTCGTGAGACGAAAAGCTTGTAGTATATAAAAATTAATTTGAGTGTTTTCAGTATGTTATAATTTTTAATGTTACTCGACATATGACGGGTTATTATTCTAGTTATGATATAATAACAAAACGTTTTAATGTATCGAACTCAAGATCAAAGCTAGAGTTAGTCACATTTAACAAAGTTTCTGGCGAAAGAGTGGCTTTAGTGTTATTAAGATCGCGTTTAAAATCTGCGCATCATATAATTTTTTCGCGATGTCCATCCGAAGTTTTTCCTTACATAATCCCTCCCGTTTATAAAACATTCTTGGCGAGCTACATAAACAAATCGAATAGCCCTGCTGTCAAATTCACCGAATTACGCGAATTTCAGTGACAGCGAGCGTGCGATGATCTTGTAGAACAAACGAAAAAAAAAGTTCGAAAAAATGCACGAAGTTGGTGGCTTACACAAATGAGTCTGTTAGCGTTTATCACGATACCCATATTACCTCGTACCTCAACGTCTATACCAGCCGATTACACGACCCCATCGAGGTAGACCCCGGCAGGCCCCACGACCTTTCCCCGCTCCCTCCCGCCCCCATCTCGCGGCCGGAAGGGAATATGGGAGCGAGAGGGGGTGTGGCGTCTGGAGGTCAAGGGGCTGGCGGGGGCAGGGGAGAGAGAGGAGACTCGAAAAGGCGCACCACTCGATGCGCACACAATGCCGGCGCGAGACCGTCACAAAGACATTGGTTCAAGGCTTATCAGCAGTAACCCTCTATGCGATATCAGCACTAACCCCGTCTGCCTCTCTCTCTCTCTCTCGCTAAGAGGCTGGGTGTGGGTGCGGACGCATAGGGGGAGAGGAAGGAAGGGGGAGGCGGAGATAATGGTGGTGATGAAGGATACGCGATGAAAGCACTCGACCCCCTTCCGGTCTGCTCCACTCACTCCTTCCCTCTTCAACTCTTCCTCCCTCCTCATCTATCACGTCTTTTCTTTTGTTTTCCTCTTTTCCCCCTCCCCCCTCTCCCTCTTCACCTATTTCTCCCGTTTCTCTCTCTCTCCCCTCTTCCTCTTCTCTCCCTCTTCCCTCCCTTCCGTATCATTCTCCTCTTTAGATCTGCCTTTCTAACCATTACCTCTTTTTCTGCCTTCTCTCCTTTATTTTTTCATTACTTTTTTCCATCGCTCTTCGTGTCCAACTGCCCATATATCCTCAACTCTCGCTTTCTCAGTTTCCATCTGTCCCTCACATTTTCCTCTTCTCCGCTCTTCTCTCTTTCTTTTCGTTTCCTCTTCCCTTCTTTCCCTTTTTTCTACATGCAAACTCTCGCTTTAACGAGTGCACTCCTCCCTCTCCCTGCCTCCTTCCCCCCTTCCTCTCTCTTCTCCCTCCGCCATTCCTCTCTTCCTGCGTCCCTCTTTCTCTCTTCATCCCTCTATTTCCCTCCCTTTCTCTATCCCTTCCACTCTCTCCCTCCATCTCTCTCTCCCTCCATCTCTCTCTCCCTCCGTCTATCTCTCGCCCTCTCTCTCCCTCCCTCCATCTCTCCCTCCCACTCTCTTCCTCTCCCTGCATTCCTCTCTCTCTCCTTCCCTCCCACTCCATCCCTCTCCCTCCATCTATATCTCCTATTCCCTCTCTCACTCTCCTTCTCTCTCTCTCCCCTCTCCCTTGACGGGCGCAAATCAGATCCACCCGATAGCAACTGCTTTTCTCTTTGTGTTCGCTGCGAGGTATCTATAAGAAGAGGGACAAAGACAGAGGTACTATCGCATGAATGGCGTAGTACTAGCTCGAGTATGTTTTTTTTATCGAGTGGGCGTTTGTCATTTGCTCTTCTTTCCACTTTTACATTCATTGAGTCTCGGTCCGATATTTTGCGGATGTTCTAGTTGACATCCATGTATATCACGTTTTTATCTCTAACATGTCAACAGTTCTTTTTGCGATTTTACTTAATTGTCGATAACCCGAACATCTTTTATTTTACAAACAGACGTCTCTTGAGATGCTCGAGGCATTTTGGTGCTCCGGGGGAGAATATGCATTTCCGCGATCCCTTTATATACTTTAAAATTATATATTATTATATACTTTAAATTTATTTATTTCTTCAAAAAATTAAAGCAAATGGCTACGACAAAAATCTAAGGAATGCCAGTTAGAATCCGATGATTTATTGCCACCCTGCATTTATCTGCATGTACGCAATGTATATATTGTTAGTCGGACAACAAACATTAGATTATGGCGCCACGGGCAGACGCTCTGCTCGCCGGTATCTTCTAGCTGTTATTTTGAGATTCTTTATTTATCTTCCGAGGTATCTTTTCTTCACATAATGAATTAATGTTCCTTAGAAATTGTCAACGTAAATGTTTTAATCACTATAAGTTTGTGTTTTCTTTCTCAAAATGTGTTTAATTATATGATACTCAAAACTATAAAGTTAAACGAACGCATGATTGTAGTTTTAGAGCCGTAGTAAGTTTTAAAACGTTTTAATTTTTGCCTTTTCCTCAGCTCTTTCCTCTGGCCATTTCAGTTTAATGTTTTTCATCGATCTCAATACCGGACAGCGTAAAGTATTGTTCGTTTCGAGAAGATACATTTTTATAGGAAAAAGATAGTTTTGTTTTTAGTTGTACGTAAAAACCGAGAGACGCATATGAGGCGATGTAATAAAATTTTAATTCGAAGAACGGTATTTCCGAATTTTTCATCAGTTTCACTTCCGAATGATAGCGCCCTCGTAATGGTTTAATACAGTGGTATTCAAAAGTCGTACCAATACCCAAAATGGTAGCAGAAGGATCTGAAAGTGGTACCATCAAAATTTTTGTATTAGCTTAGTTACCTCATATATCACAATCTACTTCCACTTTCACTAAATTACTTAAAGCAATTTGGTAACTGTACAGAGTAAATGTACATTTTTCCACTTTTTATGAAATTTCCTCGGGGAAATTTTTCTTTGGCGAAAGATTGTAGTGGGTACCAGGTAGTTGATGAAATTGTCCAAAGGGTACATGCAAAAAGAAGTTCTAATAGCACTGATTTAATACAAAGGGGGACTTAATACGCGCGTACTAGTTGTGGTATTCTCGGTGAACCGACAGTCGTCTGGTATTTTTCTTCCAACATCGTCCAAATAATTACACTTTCTTTTCACAAAAGTCGTGTTTTGAAGGTGACCCAAAAAGAACTTCGTGAAATAAAACCTCTCTCTTCTCGATTTGAAAACCATTGCCATAGGGGTCGTCGGTAATGGCGTAAGACGCACTGCGATATGGATACACCTTTTAAAGGAAAAAGTCAGGTGGAAAAGTGCATGGATAAAGCCGAAGTAAATAATTTTTCATGACATGGTCTCGAAGTCGGGTCTCCAATGTTCCGGACGGTTGCCTCTAGCAATTAAGCCACCCGAACGGCTTTTAATCTGGGATTTTTTTCCAATATCCCCCTCGATAGGCTGCTATATCTGTCTACCTTTCCCTCGTATTGAATTACATTTTATCTTCCGCTCGATCTTAAACAGCCGGCAGACGGTAGCGGTTTTAACCCAAGGCTTTTTTGAAAAGCCGGCATTCACTTCAATCCATGTAATTTTTCGGACGCAGTTATCTATCTCTCCATCGGACTTACGTTGTGTACCTCGCACCCATAAGAAGCGATTGCATCGCATAACGGACAACTATATTTTCACAAGTTTTCCGCTGAATGGCGTCCGTGGCTGTCGTAAACACTTGATGAGGTTTGTAAACTTCGCCAAATGTTAGTGACTGTTTTTTAATGCTGCCTGAAAATGAAGTCGATTAAATGGCAAAACATTTAATGGACTGATTCCTTGCGTACACGAGTTTCAAATGAACACGAGAAGCAGAAAATAGTCAATCTTCACGATCAGTTCATGTTTTGAAGTGATGCCGATTAATTCGGAAGGCAATAAATGGTTTTCGAATCCCCGTTAGTAAAAACAGGCGATAGAATGGAAAACGTTTCGACGTTTATTTATTGTAATTCACTCCAGGATGGCTGCCGTGAATTTTATAATGTGCTTTATAGTCCGATGTCATCGCCTTCTATTGGCGGTGCTTCATAAATCGCGATGTTACTCCTACTAGGCAAAATTTTGCGATAGACATGCACAATAGCGGATTAGAATTGAGGTATCTGCGGAAGGATGTCTGCGCTGCCCACATTAACAACCATTCACACGTACACGGAACTGAACAAGACCAATATTCGACGGAAGATGACGAGGGACATACATTACCCTTAGGTACATTAGTGATGTGTTAACTAGCTAGTAGAATACAGAGAAAAAAGAGACAAAAGACATTTTCATTAAACATGCCAGAATACGCGGAAATGTCATCTGGGAAAGATTTATTTTTATTTCCAATCGATTGCCAATAGAGAAAAATAAAAGTAGCAAAGAAACGGTTCTGATGAAGTTATAATTGAAACATAGAGTGGATTTTTGGTAGCAATTGCTCTTTGTAATAATTCAGAATGAAAACTGTAATCGTAGGACATCACATCCTTAGGGGTTTAAGAATAGACTGAGAAAAGAATTTCTTTAATATCCTGTCAGCAGCATCGGATTTCTGTTCAGATTGCTTATTCATGAAAAGAGGATACTCGTCCGTGGTAAAATTGTACAAATTCGAATAATGCAAAAATTAATTGCGTCTATCGAGAGGCTTATCGAAAATTATAACTAAAGCACGATATAGTGAAGAATTTTAAACAGATATCTTGTGACTGGTAAAATAGAAAGCATAAATCCGTAAGACAATGAAATATTTAAGCATTCGAAAAGGTTATTTTCATTCTTTGCTTATTGATAGGTATAATATGAAATTTTATTCACTCAACATGTTTATTAACGTATTATTTCAATTGTATGAATGAGCTGTTGATCTCACTTTAATGGTTGTATTCGATCTATAAAATTTACTTTAGCTGTAACTTCATCCAAAACTCACAGAAGGCACATATTGTTATTACGAGCCTCATAAATGGGTTGGTCTGGTCGCTGTTGTCAAGGCGGCGAGAGTGAGCAATCCGCTCCGAGTTATCAATGGGAGGTCGAGGAGCGAAGCCCAAAGGCACGTCCGTATGTGGAATCACGTGGGTGTGATTTTTACAAGGGAACTGAAAATGGCTTCATTACGTAAAGGGAATAACCCAATGGAGGTGAGGCATGGTACACAAAAAATTCGCGACTATTGGTATGGGAAAGAGAAAGTAGGAAGTGTTATATGTTCGATTATGAATGTGCCTTTAAGGACGATTGTGGGATGTTTTCCAAGAGTTAAACCAAGGTTTAAAGCCTAGAGCTGAACTTTCTACCCCTTGAAAAACTTAAGATTTATTTCTATACAAACAACGTTCCATAAAGTAGTTCGCTATTTTTTGTGATATCCACAACAGAATACTTCTGCATGCAAATGATTAATTAGAATTCGCTTCAGGTATAAAATAAAATATTCTAGTTTTATCAGTGAAATCTAAAAAAAACTAACGAAAATTCAACGATTGAGCTGAATTAGGCTAAATTGTTCAGTAATCAATTTACAGTAGAATAATAAAAATCTAAATTCCATGTTTTCTCTTTTAATGCACAAATACTAATTACTCCATCGCATAGTCATTCCTCTTTCAACGACATTAAAAATTCTATATTTCAGACAATTGTATAAATGGATGGAAAAGCTACGCCTCAATACTTCGCTTGTGCGTTAGCCTCAGCAGAAATGTGTTAAACAGGCTTCTTGTCCGTCCGAACATTCGAATTAATCTAACCTAAGTTTTATAGGGAATTTAGAGTTTTGATTACATTATGGCTACGATTTAAAATCGGCTGTGGTCAGAAATCTGAAGTCTACATTTCCAATTTTTCTCGAGAATCCGAAATAAAAGCCACAACTTCATGGTAATAACCTTAAAAATCTAAATGTAAATGTATGCATACCATCGTGAGTCGAAAGGTTTTTAAGATGTTATGACGAAATAATTTTTAATTATCATCAAGTATCCACGATCTCCGGCCCCACCAGTTTTATGATGGCCATCTAATTAATGTATCAAATAATTTCACAGCTTGATAAATGATACTATTCCCCGCTAAATTTATTTATTTTGATTGTCTAATCGAGTAATTCATACGGTCATCATTACAGGAAAACCATTCACCGCGAAAGCTTCACTAGTCACAACGTAGCCCACCTGACGCATTATAGCAGGTTAGAAAAAAAATCCTATATGCTATAAAGTATTCGACGTCAGAAAACTATTCATCTATCCTATTCGAAAGCCGTTTGTAATAAAAATGTAAAGGAACGAAGCTTAGAAGGCGATAAAAGGGAATATTGCCGGGGAAGAAATTAATGGCATGGAGGCTAGACGTGGGTAGGAGGAGCAAACGTGTGACGCCGTTGCGAAGAGGTAAAGGCATCCCTTTTGCGGGCGGCATCGCGTCTAAGATCCATGAGAAGGCCATCGCTCCATTCCACGGATGAGAGCGAGCTGAATGGAAAGGGATAATGGAGAAAGGGGAGGAAGAGAGAGAGAGAGGGAGGGGGGGGAAGCGAAGAGGAGGAATGCAGAGATGGAAGTAATAGGCGGTGGAGAGAGAGAGAGAGAGAGAGGAGAGTAGGAGGTCGGCAGCAGAGATGAGAAGTGACCCTCACCTGACCCCTAGTAATTAGAGGATGGAGTGGAACCCTCTTTTATTCCCTCTGGGTCCCTTGATCTATCCAATCCGGAGGGGAGAGGGAGAAGAGGGGAGGCGGGAGGTGGTTTGGAGGGTTAGAGGGGTTGGATTGGTGCGGACTGTCGGAAGACCTCCTCCCACCGTCCAAAAAAAACCCCTTTCCACGAAAAGGGGGTGCGGCGTCGGTCGAGGCGCGGCTCAATTTGTCCCGCACCCGCCTCGCCTCCCTCCCCCGCTCTTTCGGGCGGTGGTGGCAGCGCAACACCCGAAGGACTTGTATTGGTGCTTCCGAAGTGAGTCACCTTGGTTGAATAAGGGGTGCTGTCCATGTGCTTCCGATATAATTCCAAAAAGGCTATCTCCGAGGAAGGAGGAGAGAGAATTAAGATGTGAGAAAGAGAAGAGGAGTTATATCGCCAGAAAACAGCATAGGACAAAGGAGTGAAAAACAGAAGCGAGTTAAAAGAGAGGAAAATAAAATGATACGTGTACTTTAAGTCGAACCTCGAGGGAAACAAAAAAAATGGAGAGGAAATTCGAGTTATAGAAGAAAAATAACATGGGAAAGATTTTATTCTGTAAAATGAATTCACTTTGAGTTATGGAGAATTCGAGTTATAGTCGTTCGACTAATACAATTTCTACTGTATAAGAATAAAAGGTTGTGATAAAGGAGTGGAAAATAGGAAATAGATAAAGGATGGGAGTAGAAGTGATTTGAGATGGGATCATATTGGAATGAAGAAAAGAAGCAGAGCAGGGAAAAGTAGATACATATCGAAGTGAGAAAGAGGGCGTAAAGGGAGAGAGAGAGGAGGGAAGTGGAGTGAGAAACAGTGGACGATGGGAAGGATAAAAAAGGGAAGGAGTTGGCGAAGAGGCTGCGTGAGGAATAGAAGCGGATGGTGGGGGATGAGGGGAGGGGGGGGGGGGTGAGCGTGCGGTGGGGTTATTAGGAGGTTCATCCGGCAGGGAGGAGGACACTGCTGACTGGGGCTTCCCTCTCGAGGTCATGGGTCGCGGGTCTCATCCTGATTGGGTCCCCCTATAGCCCGAAGGGCCGAGTGAATGGCGGACAATATTGGCGTCTGAATATTCTTGTTTCCATGACGACTGATCTGTGTGTGTGTGTGTGTGTGTGTGTGTGAGGGTGAAATGGATGGGGGGAGGAGGAGGAGGGTAGGAGACGATATCCAGTCACATGTGAAGTAAGAAGGAAGAGGGATGCTGGTCCTCGCGGCGGTCCTTATGGACAATAGTTCTGCTTGTGAATTTATATTGCTTTTCCAATTATGTCGAATATAATTATATTTGGCGAGTGAATTAAACATCGATTATTTTCATAACGGTTTTAACAGATTTTGATTTTTAACAGTGCATCATAGAATTTTAAGGTGTAAATGAGATTATAGGGAGAATAGTTGCTAGAAATTTTAGCTGTTCCAATAAATAGCGCCTCCTATTTGGCATAAAAGTAAAATGATGGACATCCGGCGGGAGTAGGATGATATTAAAGTTGCTCAATTACAACCACGTCTATCGCAACAATAAATTTAAATAATTATAGACAGTATTATTCTGCCCCAATTTCAGTTTCAGTAAGCATACGACGAAAGGATGATATATTGAAATACACTTAATGGGTTTAATAATACAACCTGAAATTTTCGTCTTTTGAGTCATTTTGGTTCAGCCGAAATTTCAATTAGTCCACGAGGGCTAGAGGAGCTGAAGCCGTAAGCGCGTTAATTTTAATGAAACGAGATAATGAGATGTAAAGCAGTAATCGGTATTATGAACCCTTTGTAGGATGCTGGAACACTTTGTGACATTCTATTTGGGCTTTTTGTAACATCAGCTGAGATTTAAGGCAAAATTTTCAAGTTTGTCAATCGATAAACATTACTTTTTGCATTTTTAACCCTCTGTCATCTATGCCCTTGGCTGAACTATACTGCGCCGTTTATCCCTTAATTACCTGGCAGTTAATGAAGGACGACACAATTCATGTCAAAACGTTGGTGGTATCTATAGTCTAATCGATGAGAATCTATGGAACTATAATATGAAAAAACATAATTTTGTCTATTTTTTTTTCCCTTGAATAAGTATTAGTGCATGTGTTGAAATACTGTTGGTATTGTATTTTAAAACCTTATGGTCCTGAAAAAGTGTTAATATGCCGTTTTGCTTGAAGAACTTTGCGCGGCAAACAAATTTCTTGCAGTATATACAACGTCATAAAACTTCTCTTCCCTGTGTTTCAGTTACCTATCATTTGCTTTCCTTTCCTACATACTACATCTACGCGCGTCTCCTTCCCTCAGTGTCCACCCGCTCGCTCTTCTTTCCCATCTGCGGATTCGAGATTACACCGTGGGAATAAAAAAATAACCTCCCTCCTTTCGAGTGACCCGTGTGCAGATTCAGAAAATTGCGCCTGATTGAAAGAGAGGCAGCAAGTATTCAAAGTGGGACGTAAGGAGTTATTCCGGTGCAGTGAGATGCGGGCGATTGGGGGGAGATAGAGAGAGAGAGGTAGGAGGGAGTAGGTCCCGCATCAGCATTCAACAACTCCCCTCTCTCCCTTCACACACACACACACACGCGCGCGCTCCACCGTATTCGTGTACGCGAGAAGTGGGAGGAGGGGAATTGGAAGGGAGGAGGGAATAAAAAGGAGGCCAGTCGACCGTGAATTCTATTCCCGGCTGCTATTCCCAAATCTCCCAATCCAATGACACACCTCTCTTGAATCTCAAACGACAGCTACATCACCAGATTTCGTTCCTATCAACCGAACTCTAAGCTCCTCTCTTTTCCCTCCCTCCCTCTCTCTCTCTCTCCATCATTCTCTCCATCTCCTCCCCCCCCCCTGCCCCTCCCCCATCCCTCCTCCTATGTCATGGCCGATTTACAGACGACGCCTTACTTCTCTATTCTCCCATTTCTTCCCCGCATCCACTTTTTATTCCCACCTTTTCCCCCGTCTTCGCCACCTCGCGGTTCGCATTTCCACCAGGTCCCACCCACGCCTCCCCCTCCAACCCTCACGTACGCTCCCCACTCCACCTCGCACCATTTTCACAGATACTTCCATTTTTACTTCTTCCCCCCAAGTGCGTCTGCTTTCCATTCCCGCAGCACACTCCCACATTCCATCATCCCCCCTCCCTCCTTCCTCTCCCTCCTTCCTTCCTTCCTCTCCCTCCTTCCTTCCTTCCTCTCCCTCCTTCCTTCCTCTCCCTCCCACTCACTCCTTCCACGCCTTCACGTATCCTCGTCGCTCTTATTTCCCAAACTATCTCCCATCTCCGATTACTGTCTAAGAAGGAACTACGCAGTGTCAGTCTCGCCTTGATTTTCAGGATAAATCCTTCGTTCGTATCATTATCGCAACTATCGTGGCTTATCGCGTCATAAGTAACATTTTTCGCTTGTACTTTTCAACGCATTCCAGTTAAAATGGCAAAACCCAGTAGCCGCTGTCGTACCTTGGCCAATCAGATTACGTGTCACATTTATTTTACTTTAATTCCTTATCGATATAATTTGCGTCGAGTTTTATAAGAAACTCAAGCCAGCATCATTCGTTAGTTCAATACTAATATTTCTTATTTTTTTCTATTTTTATGGTTCTTTATCACCAATGCTTCTCGTGATTTGTTCAATTTTAGTTTTTATTTATATTCCTTAACGTTATTTCAAAAAGATTATCTTATGCTGATACAAATTCTCGTTCCTTTATTCCTTTTTCAGACTGAATTACTAAAATCCCGCTATCTCGAACGCATTCCACCTCATATAAATTAAGCTTATCGTTTATTCGATTTAATCGATCGTCACGCGTATAAATGAACAAATAGGCAGCACACAATGAGACGAATGATAGAAAAAAATTTTCTACGCAGTAAAAACAGAGATAACTTGAAATGGGTTAAAACTGTAGGGGAATATTTTTAGGGGGTTAAAGGAGTTTGTTAGGGTAAAATAAATGATTAAAGCAAAAATGAAGAGATTTTGAAGGGAACGTTAAAAGAGGATGTGGGGTCAAGTCTTAAAATTAGTTTTGAATCGATGAGCAAATAAAACCGAAAAACCTAGTAAGTATGTGTCAAAAGCAATTGAGGTTATATTGCATATTTTTATCTCCGTTACATCTATACGATAGCCTGTAAATCACCAGCTTGGTGGGTGGCAGGGGGTGCAGCGCACCAAAGTCTGCCAAGTAACTTCTCTCTTGTTGTGGTCTCGTACGGTCCTTGAGAAAAGCGAAACTTGATATCGCTCGGTCCTACAGTCTCGTATTTTATCCTTGTGATCGTGCCTACCCATTCAAGTAGGTGCCTCTAATATTCCTGAGACCTCCTCTAATATCACTTCTTACCTAAATTTCTTCAAAAGCCTTAACCTAGCGCTGTCTGCGATCCTCTAGCAACATCCAGGGGCGAAATACAGTTTTTCATTGGAATAGTTGTATCGATTTTTATTTTAATACACAGGCACAAATGAAATTTATGACATACATAATTCTTATCATAAAAGCATAGGGGTTTTTAGAACACATAGGTATCCTATGTAGGTTAATTATATATATATATATATATATATATATATATATATATATATATATATATATATATATATATATATCACTCTGTGTATCATTGGTAATGTCCTGAGTGTATATTTATCATTCAATAAACTACCATCCTTAGAAACAAGAACTTCTTCCAGCTCGGCGATTTTACTTTTTCTCTCTCACCCTCACTCTCCTATTTCGAGAAATAGATTTTTAAAACTCGTTATAAAGTGTTGCGAGAGGAATTTACCGGGCGTTTATTTAGCGCTGACGTCCATAATGAGTTTCACGTGAATTCTATTGCGTAGGCCACAATCTGAACGCGGTTGCCTCCCCTGCGTTCTAGTAGTATATAGTTGGAGTTTTCCACGCTTCTTATCTTCCGTCTTGGCGTTTTGTAACCTGCCTATCATACGCAGTGCTAGGAAAAATAATTCTACGCCATGAAATGATGAATGTAAAATGATTGGATTTGACAGATCTCTGCTTCTTATCTCCTCCTTTTCATTTTGGTTCAATACTGGCTCTCGCTAGTTTCCAGGAATAATCTTATAAATATCTTTTGAGCAATATTTATTAATAAATATTTAATAATTACGCATTTCATAGAAAATCTGAAGTAGGTTGTATGTGATGGCTGCAAAAAAATTCAAAAACTCGGGTAAAAAATTGACCTCTTTTTTTGAGAGGACTGCATGCTTGTTCAGGAATTATGTCCGAAGTGAAGATAAAGGGAAGGTAGATTCGGTATACTTGAGAAAATCTCGAAAGTGACGATTTTATGATCATTTAGCGCGAATGCAAGATTCTTATGATATTCCTTCATATGTGAAGCGAAATGGTATGATAATTAAAATATTGCTTGCATCATTTCTCGAAAGGAAGGTGTGGTAATACGTCTTGTGCGCAAACAACATAAAAACATACGAGCATGAATATTCAATCGTGTTATCTTAATTCAGACGTTTTCAGTGTAATCAGTGATGCAAGAGGAGCGTAAACATGACGCTCCTCGTTCCCGGCGCAGTGTTGCCAACTCTTGGCGTATTGCGCCTTTCGAAATCCTTTCTCTTTCTCCTCCGCTCCTTTCTCCTCCTACCTCCAGCCTTCCTCTCTTCTCCCTCTACACCTCTTTTCATTATTTATCCTCCATTTTCATTTCCTTAGCTTCTTCTTTTCCCATTTTCCTTCGTTAGCTCAATGTTTTTGCCCTTTCTTTTCTTCAGTTTTCTCGTATCAATTTCTTATTGCTTCACTTTTTCCTCATATCTTTCTTCCCATTTCTCTTCCTCCCTCCCTCCCCCCACTTCCGCTCATTCCCTCTTTTTTCTACTTCCTCTCCACCTCTCTCCTCCAATACCTCTCCCTCCGTAAGCCGCCCTTTTTCCCAAGACGCGCGTGCCAAAAGATCTCCCCCCCTCCCCTCCCCACCCCTTTGTATACTTCCCAATCTTTCCTGTGGTGGCGTGGTTGGTACATTTATTCAGTTCCTGCGCTCGGGGATTCTTCCCGCGTCTCAATCGTTTTATTGCTCCCTCTCACTGACTGATGCTGTCCATCAACTCCTTTCCCTTCACCTCCCTCCCTCTCTCTATCCCTCCCTGTCTCCCTCTCTATCCCTTCCTCTCTCTCTCTCTATCTCACTCCTTTCTCTTTTTTTCCTACCCTCTTATTCTCCCCTTCGCTCCTTAAATATTTTCTTAACTTCAATTCCTATTACGTCCTCCACTTTTTTTCGAATACCAATCCGCAAATTGTCATGCTTTACTGCTCTCTTTGTGGTTTGATGTGAGCCTTTCAGTTGCTCCTAGACTCTCTCTTGGGCATATTCCTTGAGCAATCATCCAGCTCCAAGCATTTTTTCGGCGATGTTATTCAAACTTCTTACCTGCCTTTACGTGCAAAAAGATTTCAATCTCATCCTTCTTAAATTTTTTCTCAGGCCTTTGCACTTGACCTTTCAATGACACCATCTATTGTAAGCGATTGTCTCAAAACTATAAATAACGTTTTGTATGACATTCCCAGAATGCTAGTCTAGTTAATAAAAATCTACTACTGCCCGGAAAATGTTCGCTATATAATGTCCCTAGCTAAACATTCACGAACAGTAGCATTGTGCACTTAATAAAATGTTAAATTAACTCTACTTTTAACCGTATTGCTCATACCAGGGTGTTATGCATAGTTGATAGCAATGGCATAATTATGGGCAGTATCTTTTATGTAAATTAACTAAGATATCATCAAATCCATACTATTCAATTGCAGATGTAACACTCCTGAAGGCACACGTTTGCTTCAAATATTTTTTCTTCTGCCTAGAATAAAATTCCCATTCCTTGTATAAGCTTAAAATTAAAATAATAATTTTTCTAATTAGAACACTACCTCAAATATTATTAGTAACATTAAAATTTTATGTAATTGCAGATTATATGTATAATTATGTCTTCGGCGCATAATTGGAATGCTTCTATTGCCTCTTTTGCAATTTAACTCGAAAGGCCATATCTTCCTTTTAAATATTTTTCGGCCGTGTAACTACTCTGTAAATTTTAGTTGTTTCCATAAAGCCGTAATGTTTTTCATTGATAACATTTTTCTCTCCTCACAAATGTTTAAATTTCTCATATCCATCATCATTTCGATCCTGCTGTCTCCTGCTCCTGTTTTTACAGTCTAAAACGCTGTTCATACTTTACCGAAGTTAATGAGTAATTACTACTAATTTTACATCGACATAACCAACTAACTACTTTCACCACTCTTAATAGTATCTAACCTACAAGGTATTTTTTCCGATGTTTCATTCTTACCAATTTTTTTCACTGAACTTTCTCTTTTTTTCGCTAAAGTATATTTTTCTTTACATCGCTCCATATTACCGTCGTATATGCTTCATACAACGAAAGAGATAATTAGGAAGTGATACATAAGCCACATTAAACGTGTAGTTATTGTCCATAGCCATTATTACTATTTTTATGATACATTTCTTCTCTCATTTTTATTTTTCCATATTTTCAATTGCCTGGTACTCTGTTCAACACACTGCTTCCTCTCATTCCTCCTCTTCAGCGTCGCTAAATTAAGAACCAACTTTCTAATTCACACAAATTAATAAAAAATCCTTGATGGGTAGATTAACAGAAATAATAAAAGATAAAACAGGTCAAATATAAAATTTGTGGAAAGAAATAAAAACAGTACTGCCATTAAATGTTTGCCTCGTCATACGGTGAAATTTTTGGTTGATACCTGATTACATACATGCATATACATATGTGCGCGTGCGTGTGTGTGCGTAAAGTGTTTGTATGTATGTATGTATATATGTATGTATGTTTTTTATAACTCAACAACTACAGTCCGTAGAGACAAGACGAAGGTGTCGTTTCAATCGGAATAAAGGGTTAAGTGGTGTAGACAGGTTTTTATACCTATTTGATTAACCTTTCTAATTTTAAAAAATATTTTCTTTTTTCATTTTTTCCTTTTGAATAACATAGGGATGAGTGCAGCTTATTTTTCATTTGGATTTTAAAATTACTTAGAAACATGGAACGAACTTGAGACTTGAATGGTTCTATGAAGAAAGGAACAAAGTTTATTTTTATTGAAGACGGAATCCGAATCCTGATCGAATTAGCGTAAAAATGCGTTTAGAATCAGAAAAATACGTCATCTTATCAGTTTTATGACAATATCAATTATAAGCTACCATGACAAATCCCATTGTCCTCGAAGTCTAGAGTCCTATGTATTTATATGGGTTAATTTTTAATTTTCAATATCGTTTTTCAATTTCTCTGTACGATTTTCCTTTGTTTACATAGCAACCAAATATTTGTAGATTTTAACTGAAATATTACCAATAAATAGTTTTTAATGATATTTTCGTGTGGCGTACAGTTCTCCAAAGCAAACTGTTTTTAAAACTATGTAAGTAACTTAAATAATTAGACGTAGATTTTCCACAAATTGCGATTTCCACATCTTTTAAGATGTTGTCACGAAACTACACATAGGTATATAATTTTACACTACGGGTAACATAGGCTATACGACGATAAAAAATTTGGGTTGACGGGGTGCTTAATTCAATAATTATTTTCCCATAAGCTTGCACGTAATTTTCGATTTTTCACAGTGCAAGGTTTTCTTCCTTCGTTCATATAAATAGGTAAATATGGACCGATTTTCATCATTTTCTCTTTATTCGACGGTTAAAAGTGTACTATTTTATTCTTACGATGTTTACATGTTACACGGTCAAAGTTTTAGATTCACTATAAATGCGAACTTTAAATTACAGATGAATAATATCGATATTTACGAAGACCGTTGATCTTTCGGTGGAGGTGATCGCTATTTTGAATCAGCTGTTTCAGTGTTTACATTTTGTCGTTTATTTTAAAGATTTATAATAATTAATTTTAATACTGTATTTACGTATACATATACCAGATGCCAACTTATTCCGGCAAAAAGTGTAGGCAGAAACAGTAAATTTTTAATTACAGAACTGCTTTTTTTGAGTAACAATAATAAACTGAAAACACAATTAAAAGGTACAGCTTTAATTTTATAAAAATATTACGTCATCTCAATGTTTAAGATGCACCGACGGCAGTATAAACCGCGCATTTAAACCCTAAACGTTACTTGGTCGTGTAGATACGCGTAAACTTCGTAGAATTCTTCGTCTTTTGCGAGAATAAACGTAGACGCAAGCGTATTGCAGTAAATTTACTATCGAAACTCGCAATTTTTAAAACTTGATCAGAAATCTTCATGCATGACGAGCTGTCTCTTTTTTACCGTCATTTTGAGAAAAAAGGTGTGTGGGATACACATTTGGAACATTTTATTGGATTTCACCACCGTAGAGATCGATCGCGATCACTAGGTATAGTTCATCGATAGTATCAGTAGCCGTTGACTTCAATCGAATTATAGGAAACTTTATTCAGTAGCTTAAGCTCTCCAAGAATAAGTTTCTTATTGGTTGAAATTAAAACATCTGTCATATGGAATTCTCAAGAATAATAGCACGAATCTAAACAGTATATATATAATATATGTATATTCATTTATTATAATGTTTATTTCTGTTTTGTTAAAACTTGGATTGTACATGACTTTGATTTAGTCTGAAAATGATTTCATGAGAAGTACTTTTAAGCGAAAAAGTGGGAGTCAACGTATACGGCGAACATATGCCGAATCTTGCATTTTCATTTAAAAAAAAGCAGGAATATATGGTGTGCGTGCGTGCGTGCGTGTGTATGTGTGTGTATAATGTTACCATGAATATTTTGCATCAATATCTTCCTGATAAAGGGTCCACCCTCTCGCAAAGTTAAGGAGTTAAATTCATTAGCGTTCAAGGCTGTGAAACACTTCGATTTTTCATTATGGTGACTGTTATTCTTAATACTTGAAACTGCGAATTTGAAGTTATTATCTTTAATAGAGGAAAAATGTATGTCAACGAATAACTTGAGTTGAGCAAGAATAGAGCATTTGAACAGACAGCGAAAGAACTGAACGCACCTCCTCAACATCATTTATGAATTCGAGTCGATAAGCGAATACGTACACCGTCAATTAGGGATTTTTTTATCGGCTCTTTCGAAATATTTTTATATTTTATGCATAAAAAAATATTACATTTTAGCGTTTTTGCATGATATAGCATTCTTTCAAAGTCTTTGACGTTCGTAACAAAAGAACGAATGCAGAAATCTGCATGCCTACTTATGAATCACCTCTTTAAAATAATATTGTACATTTTTTCTGAAAAAAAAATCCGCGATATCATTCTAAACTTTACCGGTATATAGACCTAATAAGGATGCGATCGAATGTTTATGTTGAATTTCTTCCATCTTTCTAAATCCTTTGCATCGTTTTCTAGGATCTCTTTTTTCACATTATCACTCATATCTCCATTCGCAGTTATCTTGGAAGAGGAACGCCTCCGCAATATCTCTCACCCCTTTCTCCTTTAACTCAGATTCCTTTCCTTCTTCATTGGGAAGTCTTCCGCTCAACATCTGGCGACCGCAAATCCCTCTTTACTTCTTCTCCCGAGAATCTTGGGATTCGCAATTGGCCCTTTCTGTACATCGGTCTCACCCTTACTCAGCCCGTCCCATTTCAAGTAACTACCGATTAACCTCCTCCCCCTCACCACGGCTCGTGGACGTACAACCTCTCTGTCCTCCATAAGAACACCCAACCCCTCCTCCCCCCTCCACACACCAATCAGGAGTTCACCCTCAGCAACTCGTAATCCTCATCCGAAATTTCTATTCCCCTAACTTGAGCGTGGCAGCTCTCCTCCTCCGCCCCTCACTCCCCCCCTCACTCCACCCCCCTCCCCCCCTCCCCCTCCTTTCATACACGCGAGCTTCTTGTCGCTCCCACCTACTCTGCCTCCCCATTTTCCTCTCCCACGCCCATTCTCTGTAAGAGTCTCGAGGAGAAGACCATTCCCCATATACCACATCCACAACCCCCTTGCTGCCTCGTCCTTTATGGTTATACGCTCAGCATTTGAAGCGACAAACATTTCGAATCATCTAACGCTTGGCAAGAGTTAGAGCTCTCGTTGGCAGGGCAAATAACTGGCGTCGCTTCGCATTAATTCATTTCAAACCGTCGCTTTCTAAAAGAAACATGAGTAACGTTGGATAATTTCCGAGCTTGGAATTATGAAGTTAACATAAACTTAATTAATTTACGAAATTGATCTTTGCTTACTATGTTGGTAGATAATCTCGTATAAATGAAATCTTTTTGGAATATGAAAATATGAAAAACGTCAATGTTAGTAATTGAAAACTACTAACCCCACAACACTCTTTCGCAATGTTCGTTTGTTCTCACGTGTTGTGTTCATCTCGCGTGTGAATGAAGTGTTATTATTATTATTATTACTATTTTCATAACTCCAATATATATTATGGCATCAAAACGACCAAGCTCAACATCATTACCCATTCCTACGAAGAAGAGAAAGGCGATAACGATAGAAATGAAGCTATAAATTGTCATTTGGTTGGGTAAGCATTCGTCTTCAACAGTAATTCACATTACAATGCCTATCAAGTATCACCATGTGCCTGTCGGCGAACAAGCTAGCGTTCAGTTTCTTCAGGAACGCGGAGTAATTGCCAGTGAAAGGAATTGCAGCCGCCTTCTGTCCTCCAGATATTGATTCCTTTTGATGTAAACGTAATCTATGCTATTCTGTAATAAATACTCACACATACGTCGCATTAATGAAGTTTTTCCATTAAATATACATATCCCGATTTCTCTGGTCCAACCTTGTTCCATTTCGGTGCTAGTCCAATTCCCCTGGTCCAAACCTATTCCACTGAAGTTCCATCACTCCTCATGTTTAAAAATTCCTGGTCCAATCCGAAGCCGTAGTTCCATTTCCTTTTGCAAATGGCGCTGGCAACCCTCCCCGGTTTTTTGCATTTACATTAATACTCTGCAAGAAGCGTTTGGCAGGGGGTGTCACAGCATCAAATGAACTCTAACTAATACCTCAGTTGGACTGTCTTATCGCGTTTGGGAAAAAAAGATCTGTAACTCTAAGGAACCCTTTTTATAATATTTTGCTATCAAACGTTTTAAGCTATGAATGCAGACTATGAGTAGGTGGAGGGCAGACGAAATCGTTCATCACTGCTGTTGTTCGAAGCGTTAAATTAGAACCTTTAGCCGTAATGTAACTGAATGTATCATATTATATCAGTAATAACACAGGCAAAAATAAAACAACTTTTATTTCATGCAAATATTTCTTTATTGTGCTCTAATTACTGTGCAATATTATATATTGAAAATAGAACGATATAAGAAGGTGAAGTGCGAAGATTCTTCAGACTCCGTCTCATCATAGAAAAAGGCAGGCGTGTAATTCTTTTTCAACTTATGCTTTATAAGTATAAATGCAACCATTTACACTATCAAATAAATAATTTCGGTGAACATTAGCCATTCTATTATTATTAGGTTATCAAATTAAGTGTGTTAGGAAGAAAAATAAATATTTCCTATATAAAACAATAGAAAATTAGCTCTTGCTTAACGAATTTTCACATAACGAAGGTTTTTTAGGAACGTAACCCCTTCGTTAAGCGAGGGATGGTTGTGTGTGTGTGTGTGTGTATAAAAATTCCTTTTCAAAGGAGCATTTTCTAACCGAAAGAAATTTCTATGCAGAAAGCAGCAATAGGCGTATCTATGCAATGTTTTTGGCGAGGTGCGAATAACTGTTTTGCGATCGTAGAGATAATGGCGCCGTTCCCGAAGAAGGGGGTGGGGGTCGTAGTTCCGGGCAGCAAGCAGTCTTCCTCAACGGTAAACTCGGCCGTCGTTCGCATCTTCCCCTTATTCCCAGAAGGCAACTTCCATTAAGAAAGACAAAAAACCTCGAAACATTTTGTAGATATGAAAATTCCATCAAAGGCGGCTCATGTTAAATTCAGGGGGAAATTAGTTCTTATATCAAGAAGTCTGATTCTGAGGGTTTCTGCAGAGCATGGCGAAATTTACATGGGAAGATAACCCCTGGAAATTTATTTCGGCTTGCTAAGAAAAGCGAAATTGATACATTTAATTTTGGAGTCAGCCTGTGAGAAGTATTGTCTACTTATCTCCCGTCAGAGGGGTTGTATTAGAAAAATGTATTCGTATAATTGTTTCATTATAACTTAATTTTAACTATGCTTGCTATTTATTCTCTTAAAAAATCAGACTCATACTTTGCGTCGGTGGACAGAACAGTGGGAGAAGCGGAAGGAAAGAGGCAAAGCTCTACTCTTCAAGTCCTGGCGACAGGTTCCTTAAGTTTGCTGCCATACGCGCGTCGTATCCCAAATCAAACGAAGCCACCTCACTCACTCGGTTAATGCAATATGGCATAAAAAACATATATCGCTGTAATATTATTAGTTTGTTACGAATATTTTTAATTAAAAACCCAAAGATGTTTAAATACTTAAATAAATGAAAAACTAGTACTCAGAAAAGGGACAGAATTTGTGGATGATAGATAGATGTAGATTATTTTAATGGCTATTATTCGTACTTTCCATTAATTTATCGTTTCATTTACGCACTTCGTTAGGATTCAACCGATCATCCCTAAAGTAATACTTTTCATCATTTAAATTATGAATTTCTAGTTTCTTATTTCAAATTTTATTTTCTATTTTATGACGCAGTTATGAGTTTTTATTCCTATAAATTTTTGATTTCAGCTTTTCCTCTTGCGTATTCGCGATACGAATGTTTTATTTCTCCCGAGATAATTTGCGTGTCAAAGAAGATGATGGTGTTGATATTGCTAATGCTGCCATATTCAGCATTTATGGTGATTTTTGTGAATGTCTGTGCAAAAATCGACACAATTTTATCTTCTTAACTAATGACAGCTTAGCCATATACGAGAAAAAAATGCCTCTTCGGCAAATACTGCACATCCCACGGGAATTAATGTGGAATTATACACAAAAGATTTTTTCTATAAGGTATTTATGAAGGCAGCCTTGAAATTCCAGCTTGTGAATTACGAAACAATGGTGTCGTGATGATCACCGAAGTTCGCGGTGTTCGTGACTTGTCTCTCGAGGTTTTTTGCGTCCAATCTTTTTTTTATAATTGTCACCGCCGACACGAGTGAATAAAAGCGTATTCCAAGAAAACCTCGTCGCTGCATTTTTTCGTACGAGCTATCGGCATTTTTATAGTGACGGATCATTATGAGCACGATGACACAAAAGGGAATGGAAACACCCCGAATACGTTAAATATTAATTCTGAATCGTTCTCAATCTAATCTAAACTAATATAAAAGACTGTCACTTTGTCAGTAATGCTTTTTGAAGCTTAATATCTCGCAAACGACTGAACCGAATTTGATGAAATTTTCAGGATAGCATTATGATATAATAACAAAACGTTTTAATGTATCTAACTCAAGATCAAAGACCCGGGTTTGACTCCAGGGGATAATTTCCATTTTCAAAAATCTGATTGGCCAACACATGACTTTCTCCATATTTGGGGTATAATTATTTAAATTATTATGAAAAGCATTATAAGGCTAAATTATTATTTCGTATCGTAAAAGAATACAGTCGTCCTTATTGCCGTAAATTATATTTTGAATATGTTTACAGAATTCACCGCTACATGGTGCTGGCGCTGTATACAGGAAATTAAGAAAAAGCAAAATATCTCCGAAAAGGATGGTTCTACGAAAATTTGTTTCAAACAAAACTTGGAAGAAACATTATCCTCTATAACATTGGTCCTCACGAAGATTACCAATAACGACGTTTTTAAGGAGATATTTGACGGAAACCGAAAAAACGGATTATTTATAAATAATTCCTAAACAATAACTGCTATGGAAAATTGTTTCAAATAAAAGTTGTAGGAAATTACATTTTCTATAACCTTTGCATAGAATTGTATATAAAATAATGATGTTTTAACGGAGAAATATCGCAAAAACCGAATCCTGTTTCGAATTAACCTCGACTTCCGTTTAACCGATATTGTCCAAAAACTAATCAGTTCTTTGTGCTCATGCTAAAGTGTTATATATGAAGTTTGGTAACGATATGGCAGGTACTTTTTGAGTTAGAGGGCCCACAATCACATACATCATTCCGAAAATAGTCTAAACGTGATTTCCGTTGAAATCTCGATGTTGAATTGTTTCGTGATCACAATACTTTCCCTATACTACGTATGGAGAAAGTAATAAGATAACGTAATTTTAGGCAAAAATGAAGTTTTCGGCGCGCAGGTTTTCATTCTTTATACTTTCTCCATATACGTAATATAGAGAAAGTATTGTTTTCATGAAAAAAATCGACTTCGAGATTTCAACGGAAATACGTTTTGAGGTCCCTAGAGCACGTTTCGACTATTTTCAGAATGATGTATGTGATTGTGGGCGCTCTAACTCAAAAAGTACTTGCCATATCGTTACCAAACTTCATATAAGTATAACACTTTAGCATGAGCTCAAATAACATTAGTTTTTGGACAATATCGGTCAACCTGAAGTCGAGGTTTATTCGAAACCGGATTCGGTTTTTGCGATATTTCTCCGCTAAAACATCATCATTTTATATACAATTCTACTCAAAGATTATAGATAGTATAATTTCCTACAACTTTTATTTAAATAATCGGTTTTTTCGGTTTCCTTCAAATATCTCCCTAAAAACGTCGTTATTGGTAATCTTCTTAAGGACCAATGTTATAGAGGATAATGTTTTTTCCAAGTTTTGTTTGAAACAAATTTTCGTAGAACCATCCTTTTCGGAGATATTTTGCTTTTTCTTAATTTCCTGTATATATAGCGCCAGCACCATGTAGCGGTGAATTCTGTAAACATATTCAAAATATAATTTACGGCAATAAGGACGACTGTATTCTTTTACGATACGAAATAATAATTTAGCCTTATAATGCTATTCATAATAATTTAAATAATTATACCCCAAATATGGAGAAAGTCATGTGTTGGCCACATCAGATTTTTTAGATTAAAATTAGGAAGAATTGACCTACGATCTTGGGATGTTGGGATTTTGAAGAAAACATTATAAAGGTTCTTATTTTGTTCGTCTTTTTCCGCACACACTTTGAAATCGCTCAATTTAAACGTTTCATTCACAGTTTTAGGAAATCTAGCCATTTTAAAGGGATGTTGTCTTGCCTACCAATTCCGTTGTTAGACGATATCATATTGTTATTTCAATCCCTATAGGTGTAAACGTTCTTTGCTTGATTTTAATGCGAGAGAGAGAGGGAGGGGGACAAATGGAGGGAGGGTGAGAGAGAGAAGGAGAGGGAGGTAGAGGAAGGGAGAGGGAAAGGAGAGAGTAAGAGAGTGGGAGTGATGGAGAGGGAATTGATTTTCAATGTAATTTGTTTCTCATGCCAATTTGTCTCCATAAATAGCTTGAACGATCGAATCTTTGTTTTCGTCATTTGTGACAGTCTATATACTTTTGAAATATAAGCGTGATAATTTTTGCATGATTATTAACATAATTTTTATGCTGCTAAAATTCTTCATTGAGTAGTTCGACCGTTTTATCTGATCCACTCTACATATGCCTAGCAGAGTACTACGAATCGAATAGAGATAGGAAATTATTTGTTGCTCGGAACAACTCTTCGGTATCACCGCTCCCGGGACGCGTAAACCCAAACTAACTATGTAAATCGCGATTGCTATATGAAACGTTAGTTTAAGAGGAATTCTAGGCTCGCGCCAGCCTAGGTTCGCACAAGGCAAATCGCGATTGCTATAGAAACGCGAGTTTAAGAGGAATGGATGGAAGATTTACCATTTAATGCATTTTTATGTTAGAATAACTAGGATATAATTACGTAAATTTTAGAATAAAATAAATAATGAAGTGAAAGGCTATCTCATAATTTTATTACGATTACTAACTGATATTAGAATTATAGCTCAAATCACAATAGCAAATTATTCCATCTCAGTCCTCAAATAAGATTGCCATGTTATCTTTGTTAATATATTCCATGAAACTGCTCCGCATCGATGGATGCGGAAACATATGCTTTGAATTCTCCTTTTTGGCAATTTTGATTGTCTTCCTGTATTAATAAACGGACTATTGTGCCAACACATAATGGAAGAAATATTTATGACCTCTTGACGTCTTGCCTGAGATTAAATTAAATGCATCCACGATTACGATGATGGATTTGGTGGGGAAATTGGCGTGGTGCCGCCAAATTCTGAAGAGATGCTTAAGAGTGCTTAATTGAAAATTTTACACATGACCTATTAACATGTGTTATTTTAGCTTGTAATTACAGAGAAGTATCTGTTTGAAGGATGTTCACCCATGAAAGTTAATAATTATAGATACAAGGCAAATAAAATATATAATAATGTATGTAAATATTTGTATTCTTATGAACATTATTGCTGCTTTTACAAAGGCATTTTTTGTTGTAATACTGTAAGAAAGGCACTGCATACTTGACAATTCAGCCATATGTCAGAATTCCAATATTTGACAAAAAAAATGTAACAGACATAAAAGCCATACATTTTATTTGCATTGTTATTTACATTTGAAAGTTGTAATACTGGTGATTCAATTGGCCTTCGTCATTCACAATTATGGTTATCTTCATTTTATAAACTATTTCATACAATATTGCATCATACAAAATAAGCCACATACTTTGTTCCCTGCAGTGTAAGCCCTATGTTTTTAATTAAATTCTATTCAAATATATATTGAACGATGCAGTTTTCTTTTTGCAGATTCCTATACCTTCCATAGAAACAGGAATTTAGTGCCCCTCTCCATGTGACTTTGCATTACTTCTATTCATATTGGCATTGAGTGCCAGGTTTCTAGATCTCTTCTTTGATTTTTTAACACTAGTCAATGGCCTCCCAGCCCTCTGCACAGTTGATCCTCTCTTAAGACTATGTTTTCTTCTATTCACAGAGGTTGGTTGCACTCTGATTTTTCTAGGTTTTGAGTGACCAATGGAAGCAAAAAACTGACAAGAGTTGTATGGGGGTGTTAACACCTTTGCATATAGTGTGAAACAGTTTTGAAAGTTTCATGAAGTAATGGTCTGACTTATTGCTACTGAGGATGGAATTAAGCTTTTGAAATTCTTGATTTAAATTTTGTAGGATTAAAGTAGTGCCAAGTTGTGTTGTGGTGCTTGAACTGCTAGAGGTATTAGGTGACTGACTGGACAATGGTTTATCAGGAACAAAATTTAATATTAGCCTATTTAAACAACCACTGCACTGGAGATAATTCACTCCCTTCACATAATATTTTGACAGGAGATTTCATAATAGGTTTGAAAAAATCATGAGTAAATTTATGAAAAGATACATGAGATATGTAGCACAAACTTTTCTTGTCATTTGCGTCAAGATGAGGGTTGTTGGGGAATTCTGTTTTGTATTTTAGGTGCACTTCACACTGGTGCTTACAATAAGCTCCTTGGCTGCCTTCTTTACAACTGCATACACCTAAATTGGGATCAGCATAATAATAAACACCATCATCAATCTCTGATCTTACTAAAAAGCAGTCAGCTTCAATGGATGGCTTTATGCAGTCAGAATTACTATTAAGCATTGTGGTCATTGTGTTGGCACATATAATCTTCTGCGTAAGTGAAATGCGAAACTTTTGATGCACAAAGCTCGTTGTTCTCTCATTCCATTTAGTATGCGACCTCTCTTCAAATCTGGTTAGCCAAAACTGTCCACTTTGCTTGGGTTGTAATGTCACTTCGAATTTCACAGGCAAAATCTTCCGATTCTTCATCATAATCAGAGGCAATAAAAAGATACTCATATCCTGCAGGAAGATATTTTTTTATTATATTATAACGGAAGAACAATGGCTGTTCCACTGCACGCGCACGCACGATGATTCTATCAAGAAAAATGGCTAGCGAGCCTAGCATACCACTTAAACTCGCGTTTCATATAAAAATCGCGAATTACATGATTAGTTTGGATATACGCGCCCGGGACTAGTGTTTCCTCCTCTCTCAACCGCATACTAGCCTCCGTATCACCCTCTGTCCTCCTCCTTCCCTCTTATCTCTCCTCCCTCCCGGATTTATACCTCACTTGTCGTGGGACTCTGAAGTAGTAGTAGGAGAAGAAGCAGAAATCTGATATATATCAAAGGCCTCGGCGTCGGTGTCATTAAACGCGATGATTGCGGTCATTCGCGCCACCTGGTTGCCCCCGTGCTCACTCTCACACGCGAAGAAGGTGCCTCCTCCCTTACCCTCCTCCCCCCTTCGACTCCTCTCCCCATTCTCCATTCCGCGCCTTTTAAAACCCTACTTCTTTTTCCCTCCCTCCTTCCGCTTCCTTTTCTCCCATCTTGTTGCGGCTTCCTCACTCCACTCTTATATCCTATCTTATCCCCTTCCTTTTGCGTTTAATTCGCTCCCTTTATTCCACTCATTAAAGTCTCCATACCCTCCTTAAGAGTTCTTCTTCCTTCCTTCCCCCGCCAACAACCACTCGAGTTCTCCACCTCCCTCCCTACCTTCCTCAGAGAAAGAGAGGGGGATCATCGTTCCCCTTCTCTTTCTCCCTCACCCTTTTCCTCCCTCGTCGTCTCCCGTCCCCCTCCCACTCTCTGGAGACTCACGCAGTCACATCCATTACTCTTATCTTGCGGAATCGTTTTCATTTAATTAACAGACTGCTTTATAACCTCGAAATTAAGTTATACATTTCTGATTACGTAGTTTCGCGTTAATGAATCTTTAAAAACAATATACAGCTACAAGATGCGCCTTGCAAAATTATTCGTTCGAGGTTTGTCTAAATTTGCATCCGTTTGTATAGGATCCGGTTGACCCCATGATTCCGCTTTCCACTGGGTGACGTATATGACATTCATTAATTCTCGCGAATTAGTGGTGTGCCACAATGAATAAGAATTTAATTCATTCGTTGTGAGCTAAACGGAGCATGTTTCCGCAGTTTAACTAATGTTTCGAGATGCTTCCTCGCATTTGGGCACCATATAATGCAAAAAACTTCCTAAAGATTCTTTTTAACACTATTTTGTGTATAGACGCCCAGCTTATTGCCCGTGTAAACAACAGTCTTGAAAGAGATAATGAAGAATGAGGAATGACTGCGTGAATTCCCATAAAAAGATAGCTGTTCAACACTGTCTACGTTTCGCTTCCAAACAACGGGTCGACAGAACATGATGAAATGCACGAGTTTTAGTCTTCAAACGGTTCTATGTAATTTCAAAGTTCATAAACATGGAAAATGAGTTTTTAAAAGTAGAGTATGGTTCTCTTTAGTGTATAAATTCAAATACATATATATTAGTTTTAAAAGCTTAGTACATAAAATAATCGCCTACTTATTGATTTTCTAAAATTTACAAATAAATTACAGCGTGAATAAAGATCATGTTCACTAAGTTCGACAATAATTATACAACATCCATTCATTTGCCGTTAGCATATAAATTAACAAAGGTATCATTACGGTTCATGGAATTAAACGGATTTCGCGTGCAATTTCCGCTGCAGCTGACTCGAAATCTAACTTAAATTAAGTCTTTGCCTTCAATGAATTTAATCCAACGTAACTCTGTTAAGAACCTCCCGGCATTTGAAACCTTCGTGTATCCGATTCTCCCATTCCTCTTCTCTCTCTCTCCCCACCTCTCATCCTCCCTCTCCTCCCATCTCCCCTCCCCCTTCTCTTTCCCCACCCTCTCCTCTTTCCTGTCTCCATCTCAGGGCTGACGCTAGGAGTTTTGCCGCCCTGTGCAAGTGCTGATTTTGCCGCCCTGTGCAAATGCCGATTTTGTCGCCTCCCACCCAATTCTCCCTTGTTTTTATAGCACTACGTATTTAAATAATATTAATAATGAAGTACTCTCGGAAACATGCAATATAAAGCAATATTTCAAAATTTACCTTTTATCAATGAAGAAACGTGCGTCATTGCAGACGTTGCACCTTAAATGTGAGCAAAGTGTTAGGTATTTGAGTGAAACGATTATACCTTTATTCCTGGCACGTTTATAGATGCATGAAGAGCGCATGCTTCTGCCATATCTCTGAAGCTGTTTCTTTTGATTAAAAATTAATGAAATAAGTCATTCATGAGACACAGGAGATCTGAGGCCCCTTGTGAGTTCTGCGGAGCAGTTGAAGGACGTGTACCTTAGCAGACAATAACAATCTCAAAATTATAGCAGCATGTGAGGCGTGAATATATAATCAAAGGAAAGTCCTATACTTAAGGAACTGTGTTTGACAGAAGTAATTTATTACACCCTCTGACCGTTGCTGATTTTAATTTGGAGAGTTTTAGAAGAGCAGAGAAAAATCCAGACGACGAAGTCACGGATCGTTCGGTTTTATTTTAATTCCGTAGCGTAATGCTTATCAAAAAACGTTCATTTGCATTTGACACTCATTTTTTCCTCCCTGTGCAAGTACATACACGTTTTGCACCCCCGCTCTCGCCGGTCTTGCTCCCTCTTCCCCCCCTCTTCCCCCCTCTTCCCCCCTTCCCTCTCTTCTTCTCTCTCACCCTCCCTTTCGTATTCTCCACTTCCTCCTACACACCCTTTTCCATATTTTTACCTTCATCACTACCTCACTTAACTCTATCAATTCTTAACCTTCCCGCCATTTCCCTTCCTCTTCCTTCTTCATCGCACGCTCTTTATAATCTAAATTATAACATGCCAGTCACATTGATGGTGTATGGCAGGGGGTGCAATGCCCTAAACGTCCCTAGCAATTCCCACTTGTTGTTTTCCTATTGTAATCCTGAAGAGGAACGATCTTTCGTATCTCTCCGTTCTACAATAGTGAACGTGAATCTTATCCTCATTATGGTGCCCTCCGAAATATTTTGGATTCCCGATAAGATCTACAGCCTCGTTCGACAACTCACCCGACTCTAGCCTGTAATCAGCGTTCTTCCAACGATGCCCATTTCATTTATTAGCGACGTAATGCTCTGTATATTATAAAAATTTCATTTTACAAATGTAGCTACCCTGCGCTGCACTTTTTCTGTCTCCTTTATTAGATCCTTCTCGTATGAATTCCATACATCTGAGGTATATTCATTCTACCTGCGGTCTTACCAAAGTTAAAAAAAAAACATTTCTCTCACTTTTACGGTGCTATGTCTGACTATCAAACCTATGAAGGCCAATTTTTAGTTAGTAGCACTTCTCTCCTCTCTCTCTCTCTCTCTCTCTCTCTCTCTCTCTCTCTCTCTCTCTCTCTCTCTCTCTCTCTCTCTCTCTCTCTCTCTCTCTCTCTCTCTCTCTCTCTCTCTCTCTCTCTCTCTCTCTCTCTCTCTCTCTTCTCTCTCTCTCTCTCTCTCTCTCTCTCTCTCTCTCTCTCTCTCTCTCTCTCTCTCTCTCTCTCTCTCTCTCTCTCTCTCTCTCTCTCTCTCTCTCTCTCTCTCTCTCTCTCTCTTTCCTTTGTTCCTTCCACATATATTTTCCTTCGCACACCTTTCCGCCGCCTTTCGTTTTATTCTCTCTCCTTGTAGATCATCGCATCATTTTCTTCATTAACCTCATTATATTTCCTTATTCCTTCCACTTGATCCTTGATTTTTCAACCTCTCTTTTCGCTTCACGCATATTCTCTCTCTTTTTCCTTCCTTGATTCCTCTTCTTCTCCCTCCCTCCCTTCCCATAGCCCTTTCATCACTTTCCTACCTAACCTGAAACACCTGACATGGGACATAAGAAGCCTTCGCGATCCGCTTTCCCGTTCTGCATAAGAGAAGCCAAACCAATTTTCTCCCTTTCCCGCTATTAACCCCACCCTCTGCCCTTTTTCCACCCACGCTATTTCTCTCTCTTTTTTCTCACTTTCATTTTCACACTAATAGCATTTGTGTGCGAAAGAGGCCATTGTCTGTTTACATAAAAACAAAGGAATCTCGTTTTTCCTAACGATGTCCCCTGAACCTGTTAAGCGTTAGATTTTTCTTCCTACGCTGAGTTTACGAATTGTAACATTTCCTCTCTCTCTCCTATATATATATATATATATATATGTAATATATACGATAAAACACCTAGCCATTAAATTTTTAAATGGACATTCCTGTTTCCATCGATATAAAAATATGATCAATCATTCACAGAAGTTGGCTTTGGTAAGATTCGATTTAAATTCGATTATAAATTCAATTTATAAATCTTTTTCAGATAAAAATTGGTAAAATATATTTAAACAAATGTCGATATTCGTCGCTGATTTTTAAGAGAAACAAACGTCGATTTTATGAGAAATAAACGTAAAAAACTACCAATCCTACCTATAATATATGAAACTGATGTTTTCTTGGGCGTTTAAATATATTTAAATCGCGGTTAGATGATATAATCTAACAAATACTTGAAACTTGTGATTAATACCGATTCTTCCTTTGTCCTCATATCCTTCGCAAATTCTCAATCATATTTTTCGCCTTTAAATCGCATTTATTCCTGCGACTTCTATTCTTTACCCTTCCGCTGCCGATCTCTATCCACCCTACCCCTCCTCCCAGTCCAAACTATTCCTCCTCTCTCTCTCTCTCTTTCTTTCTCTCTCCCTCCCTCGCCTCTTCTTCTCCGCTCTTCCGTTTCATTCCGGCCCCCTACGCGCCCGCGTCTTAACTCCAATTAAGCAAATGGCGTCACATGAGTGAGGGATGTTGAGTGCGATTTGCACGCCCCGAAGCGAGGGCACGGGAGTGGGAGAGAGGAGGAGAGAGGGAGGGGTAAAGATGTGAGAGGAAAGGGGAGTGTGCAGGGAGATGGGGAGGGAGGGGGAGGGAGGGGAAGGGGGAGAGAAAGGGGGGAGGACAGATGCAAGGATGGGAAACGGGAAGGTAGGAGTTGAGAGAGGACTGCGAAAGAGGAGCAGGAAATGGGAAGAAGAAAGGTAATGGGAAAAGAGAAAAATGAAAGAGGAGAGCGAGGAGTGCGTGTATGTTAGGGAGGAGTAGATAAATAAAAAGAGGAAAGATGAGAAAATATAAGAGAGGCGGGGAAGAGAGTAGGACACAGGGAACGGCTTCTAGATTAGCGAGAGGAGTAATGCGAATGAGAATATTGAAAGAAAAAGAGGAAAGAAGGAAGTAGAAAAGGGAAAGAGATGATAAAGAAAGCGGTAAAAAACGATTTGGGAATGGTACAAGGAGATAAGAGGTATAAGGATCCGAATGAAGAAGTAAAGCGATTAAAAAAGATAAAAATGGGAGGGAATTGGAAAAGCTACGGAGAAGTGGGAATGGAAAGGACAGCAACAGAAAGTATTGAGAGGAAATGAATGAAAGGGGTGATGTAAACGGAAGAAGGAAAGAAGTTCGAAAGCGAAGGCAAAGAGGAGCAGGAAATGGCTAGGTTGGATTCGAGGGAGGTGAGAGTGGGTTGAGGGTGGTAGGTGGAATGGCATAGCAGGAGGGTGTGGAGGGAAAGAATCGAGGGATTCGGAACTTCGCCTCGGAGTGTTCTCTCCCTCCCCCTCTCTCTTTCCCTCCTCCTCTCTCTCTCCCTCCCTCCCTCTCTCTCCCTCCTCCTCTCTCCTCCCTTTCCCTCTCTCCCTCCTTTCCCTCTCCCGCTCCTCCACACATGTCCCGCGCTCCCTCTTTTTTATTTCAATTACGAAAGAGCTTTGCGAACATCAATCGAATCCCATCCGCTTCTGAGGATCTCTCTCCCACCCTTAACTCCCTCTGATTCCGCGCTTCTCCAGATCCCTTCCTCCAATTCCTCCATTGACTATCGCCTATCTTCCTCCCTTCCATCATCTCCTTCTCAGCCTTTGCAAAAAAGTCACTCATTTCCATGGGCGTATATATATGTATATACACGTGTGTGTGTGTGCAAAAAACCGATTCTTTTGAATTGGAGTGCCGAGCTCTTAGGGCGTCGTGTTTTCGGGAATCCGCGGAGATGGTGCTGCCGCCGCTGACCGACATTCGGAGTCGATGGAGTGACAAATGGAATATGAGACCAAGTGCGGGTGGGGAGGGGCGTGGTTGGGGGGAGGGAGGTGGGGGTGAGAGAAAATGGTTCTTCTCGAGTTCTCTGATAAACGCAGTCACTAAGAGTTTTGAGTTAGATTCTACGAAGGAAAAATTCACCGAGAGTATGTCAATATTTGTAAATCGTATATATGTTTGGAACGATCGCAGTGATCGGACCTCTGTTAATTTTATACTATAATAGCCCAGGTTTGTTGGTTGGTTGGTCACGCTTTCACGGTGGCCGGTATAGAGCGTTTTAACAAACTTCCCGAATAGGTAGAAGATTGAAATTTAGTAAGGATGCTTGATTAAAATATTTTAAGGTAATGACGAAAATAAATCTCCAAAAACGTCTTGGGTTCGACTCCAAGGAAGACATTTCCATTTTCCGTAAGGTAACGTAAAAATCAATTTTTTGATGTGCAGACTTTTATTGTTTTGGAAATTAAAATTAGAAGGAATTAACCGACGATCTTCGAATCTGAAACATTTTGAAGAAAAAATTACAAAGTTTCTTATTCTGTTCATCTTTTTCCGCATACAATTCTAAATCGCTCACGTTATACGTTTAATTCACATATTTTGTGGAAATATTGCCATTTTAACGGAATGTTGCCTTGACTACCAATTATATTGTTAGACCTCAAAATCCTATTATTTTATCAATCCTTATAGGTGTAAACGTGATCTGAACGCTTTTAATACGAGATAGGGAGGGAGAGAGAGCGATGGTAATGCAGGGAGAGAGAGGGAGTGAGGGAGAGAGGGGAGGGAGAGGAAGAAGGGAAGGAGAGGGTGGATGGGAGGGGGAGGGAATGAGGGGGAAGGGGTGGAGAGAGGGAGGGGGAGTGAGGGGAAGAAGGGAGGGAGAGAGAGGGAGGGAGACAAACAGAAAAATGACTTTATTGAGGGTGAAATTGAGACTATATAGTCCCTTCTTACATTTAAGAGAGAGGGAGTGAGGGGGAGAAGGGAAGGAGAGAGTGGAATGGAAGGGAGAGGGGGGAATGAGGAGAGAGAGGGAGAGAGAAAGAGGGGGAGGGAGGCAACTATTTTAAAGTTAACTAAAGATATCCCGTCAGAGTGACGGGCAATTATGCTAGTATTTTAATAATTGGTTCTCCATATACTCCTATTTTCCGCAGTTTTCTTCATGTCTTGATAGCTCTCTTTCCCTTCAAGTAGTCTACCAGCTACCTCTACCTCTTTATCTTTTTCCATCCAGTTTTCCTTCTAGCACTTCTTTAATCGTGCTCTCTCTCCTCAGGTAACGTCCAGTTCAGTTCGCCTTCCCCTTTTTGATAGTCTGTATAATCGTTCGCTTCTCTCCTGTAATAATAATAATAATATAAATCTAATAATCGGTCCAATAGTTATTGATCGATAACAGAGGCACTTAAGCCGTGGTCCGCGGCCGAAGCCTAAAATTCTCCCCAATTACAAATTTTTAAAGGTGGTAAACCGTGGTAAATTCATTTCCGGTGACTGGCTCGTAAATACGAAAAGTTTTACAGGAGTGATTTTTGCTTAATTTCCGTGGAAATACACGAATATCGTATTAACTGAATTTTATAAATATTCATGCAGCATTCCCACCACATTCGCGATGCTTACGATCCTGGAAAACGGCGCAAAGGCTTATGGAGAAAATAAGGTTAGTGGAGTAAACATTTTCTCCTTTACTGAACACTTCTCAGCATTCGTTTCTCTTTCTTTGCCCTTTTTGGACCATAGTTCAATCACAGTGTTGTAAATATGTGCAAAAATACTGTAACAACTACAGTTAATTACACGCAAGCAAAAAGATAGGTAGTCAAAGACACAGCGAGAGCACTCCCACAGTGTGCAGCTGCATTTCCTCTCCCCATAGTCGTTTGCCGCGTGCCTCACAACTACTGTGGTATACATGTATGTACTGTGTATTTGTTTTGTTATCGAGAGGGCGTTTTATTGTTTCAAGGGATTTAGAGAACGAACAGTGTGTGATGCGCTAGGTGGGCGCGAATAAATGGAATTTATCTTATGCGAAAATTAAAAAATCAACAATATATAATTCTCTCGGTAAGTGTGTGTGCGGTCGGTGTAACGCTTGGTTGCTGTATGGTGTTTAGACGGGAGAAAAGGAAAACCGCACATAAATAAATAGCTTTTTAACCTTTTTCGATGAAACTTTCAGAAATCGCTTGACTATTCAACTTTTCAATTTTAAACTGCTCACCATGTACATAGTTGTCCTGGGTTTGACTCCAGGAGCATATCTTTTCTACATTTGAACAACATGGGCTGAACTGAAACGAAGCGAGAAAGCATAGTTTCATTAGCATTTTAAAATATCTTTAAAATGAGATATCGACGCGGGATTTTCATAGTTAGGTTTAGAAAACTATATAAATGAATTTTGCTATCGTATAAATTCAAATCTCATTCGAAAAAATCCGAAAATTAGGTTTAATGACTATTTTTTCGTGATTTTTACGCATTTATTCAATTAATCGCCGTGGCAACTGTAATTGTTAAAGTCCATTGTTGGCTCGATTCTAATGTTTAAGAAATGTACCAAAATTGTGATAAAATCGTGTTAAAACATCATTTTACACGTCCATGACTATTATTACTTTCTGGAACATTCGATTGTGTGGATTTTATAGTATTTTTTTACGTTTTAGTGCACATAACAGTTGGGGTCATGAATTTTTATTTTATTTTAAGGTAATACTTCATTCACGCCTACCTGTCGTATTTGACGGGTAATTACGCTAGTTACTCCAATAATTTCTGCGCGAATGCGTGAAACCGCGATAAAAGAACCCACAAAAATTGAGGGGCACCTATAATCGCAAGATAATGCAGTATCTCCTTTTATTCTAAATGATTTTTTAAATGATGACCTAATAGCATTTTGTAACTTGACATGCGAGTAGATTTATATGCAATGTGATAAAATTGATGAGTTTTGTAACGGCTTTAAAGCACTCGAAAATTGTGAAATTATTTCCAAATAATGTTTAAAGCGATTAAGAAGCGTATGTGGGCGTTTTTGATTTTTCTTCCTGTCGTTATTTTGTTGAATTGTGAAAATCTTGACGGAGTTTTGTGTTACTAAGACAATAAAAATTTAGTTTACCTTATTTGGCTAAACTTTAATCTCTTTGAGCTGACACGGATGCATCATCATCGAATGAATTCATTTCGAAAAATGGTATACTTAAGACTCCCTTTTACATTTTAAGCCCGAGGTTAATACTCGTAGGTGGATAATATAAGCTTATACCCTGAACTTATGTGGTTTCCATGTTAATACTTTGTTCGATATTTTTATATTTGCATAATGTAAAGTTGGGCGTAGAACAAAGATTACTTTTTTGAGCATAGGATCTATTCTCCGATCAAAGAGAAATTTTAAAATCATCGGCGGCATATTTTTCTTACGCGTGACTCTGAGAAGAGTTCACTTCAAATGTACTGTCATATGACTTACCACGTGCATGACAGGTACGCCTCACGCTTATTTGCTTTCAAGCCAGAAGAATAATTCCTCCTTAAGAGTAGCATCCGAAGCTTCAAGGTGGCGAAATATTTACATCGCGAATGCTTCAAACTAACGCCTTTTTTTTTTTGAGCAGTTGAAGCGCGGAATTGTGGTTTCTATTTCATCTCGTTGTACCTTTCCCTCTGCCTTTGCGTTCCTCCGCTGGGTAAATGAATTCGACGTGTTTCTGTGCGCCTTTTATTGTCAAGTACGCGAGTAATTGTGCGCGAACTTGCAACATTCACAACTTCGCGCGTGAGAGCATTACTGTGTGTGTGTGGTATTCTTCCTTCTTTTTAACGGAGCGGGCACGAGGCACCGTCTTTTGTCTTGCAACACCTTCCAACTCTCTTTTCAAATCCCGCATGTTTTCATTTCTTCCTCTACCTAGCATATGTCTACCTCAACCCCTTCACCATAAAACCCTTCCTCTTCAATCCGCTAACTCGTCTCAACTCCTTTTCACCTCCCATCAACTACTGGCCTCTCCTTCTCCTGCCATTTCATTCGCTTTCCCTTTATTTTTTCTTCTGTCCTTCCTTTTCCCTTTGCTTTATTTATTTTCCTCTCGTTCCTTTCCATCTTTCATTTCCATTATATCATTTTTATTCAATGGATCACAATTACACAATTTCCCCTCTTCTCTCTTCCCTTTCTCTACCTATATCCTCTCAACCCTCTTTTTACTTCTACTCTCCACTGCTTCCCTTGTTAAACATTTTATCCTTGCCTTTAACTCACCTTCTGCTTCTCCTTTTCATGCTCGCGTCTCTTCTTTTCTTTCTTTATACGTAACCAATACGTTTCTTTATTGCGTTTAAAGAACGTCTAAATTTTGATCCATCTCTAAACTTTTACAAAGTGCATAAATGAAGTTTGACTTATGTCTTCATGAACTGTTAAAAATTTTCATTTTACTTTTCAACTTTTTATTGAAGTTCGTTTTTCCCATCATAACTGTGGGACTTTCCTTTTTTCCTGTAAAAAGGCGATTAGTTATGAAAATTGAGGGTTAGGGCATCTAATAAAGTTATTGATATACAAACTGTAAATAATATATTTTGAATTTCATTAACAATTAGCGTTTTCTTAGACAATGGAGATTTAAAAAAATGTTTCATATCTATCTCACCTACTAATTTAAAAACAAAATTAAAAAAAATATGCCCCATTTCTGGGCCCTTCAAACCACATTTTTGACCAAAATTTCAAATTTCTTTTAAAAACATTTATAAAACTAAGAACATTTAATATGAATCTATTTATTTAGCTGTCCTTTAATGCAGTAAATATATTAATTTATTGAAATACACAATTCGTGTCGTGATAAAAGGCGGATATTTAACGATATTATTTGCTAAATTTTGCAGTGAATATTGTACGAAAAGAAACATTATTATATGTTAATTGATGTCTAAGTTTATCTATATCATTGAATTTCGCACAATTTTAAAGATTTATTTAAAACATACTTAAGAGTTAAGCATACTGAATATAAATACATACATGTTTATTGACAAAACTGGCGCTGCAATAGTTAAACCAATACATATAAAATATACTTCGAGTAATTTTTGAAGTCACATTTGCATGTAATGCTTTTTTATTCTTTCGTATGTTATTATCGACAATAATAAGAACGGCGTCTCTTCTGTAACAAGCGCATTGCCTTTACAAAGGCGCCCTTGTCCGAACGCCAACCTATGAATGCCACTAATCGATCCTGAGTTCCCCTTAGCAAGTCAAACATTATTGGAGTCTGTTTCCTTTCGTCCCTCACGGCCAGTAGATCGTTGCCCGAAGCGATCGACCCTCCTTAAGGCGATTCTTATTTTAAGTTACTGCATTAACAGGAGACGGCGATCACTTTAGTTCAGGATCCAGAATAATAAATTCTCCGTAAGCCTTCTCATCCTCTCCTCAAACCCTCTTTCTCTCGCATTTCTTTCATTTTACACTCGATCCTTGCACTTCTCCTCCCCTACACCTCTCCGTGGCACCCCTTACACTGCAACACACTCTATTTTCCGATCTCCACCCATCACCGCCTCGACCTCATGCCACCGAGTCGCTGTCCCAACGTGACCGAGCACGGCAGCGCTACCTCGCGCGTTGAAGTCTCCGAACGTAGCTCTTGTTCCCTCTCTCTTTTCCTTTCCATCTTTCTCTCCTCATTACCCTTCGCTTTCTCCGTCTCCCTCTTTCCAAAGTTATGCCCTCATTAAATCTATTTCTCATATATATATATAGGGCAACTAGGTGTTGAAGGAAATCCAGTGAGCACTTACCGGAAGGAGGGACGCTTGGGTGTTGGAGAGAGACATTTGTAAACGTTGTTGGATCTTTCGGGATGATCCCTTCGTCAGCACAAGAGAGACACAACTCACTCACTGGGTTTCCTTCAACACCTAGTTGCCCTAAATATCCTTATTTACCTTTCCTCTTCCGCAAGTGTTTATATATACAGGGTATTTGTAAAATCCGTGTGCACTTTAAAACTTTATTAACTTTTCATATATATATGATAGAAACGATCTTCAAACGTAATAATAAAGCAAATTTTATTAAGTTTTATAACAATAACAGATTTTTGCATTACAGTTATCGTAACGATAACATAATCTGTTTAATTCAGACCCCTTACTGATTAAAATGGCAACATTAGATGAGAAGGTTAATTGCGTGCTATGGCTAGCAGAATTCAAGAGCGTAACAGCTGTTAGAAGACACTTCACTGCTCATTACGAGAAAGATGCATCTCATAGGAATTCAATCTCCAAATGAATGAAAAAGTTTAAAGAAACCGGGTCTGTGAATCCGGGAGACCTCAAATCAGCGAGGAGACTGTGGAAGTAGTGAAAAAAGCCTTTGAAAGCAGTCCACGAAAGTCTCTGAAGCGTGCATCTCTTGAATTAAACATCCCAAAATCGACAGTGCACAAAATCCTCATAGAAAAATTGCATGAATAATATCCTTTTAAGATTCAAGTGGTTCAGATGTTACATGAAGAGGACTTCAATGCGAGGTTAGATTTCTGCCAACAGTTGAAATAAAAAATTCAAAATTTCCCCGAGTTCATAGAGGAGTTGAGATTTTCCGATGATGCGACATTCCACGCTAGTGGCAAAGTTAACCGCCACAACTGCCGCATTTGGGGAACAAGGAAACCTCAGGAAATCTGGCAACATGAAAGAGACTCTCCAAAAATCAACGTCTGGTGCTCTTTGAGGATAATTGGTCCTTACTTTTTTGAAGACAAAACAGTAAACAGTGAACGTTATCTTACAATGCTGAAGAATTATTTCATCCATGAACTGCGCCAATTGAATATCTTTGATAAAACTTTTCTAGCAAGATGAGGCTCCGTGCCATTATGCACTAGGTGTGCGACAATTCCTGAATGACACTTTTCCAGAAAAGTGGATCGGCAGAGGTGGAGCAATGGCTTGGCCACCTCAATCACCTGATCTGTCACCATTGGACTTCTTCTTATGGGGGCATGTTAAAGGTATAGTTTACTCGACAAAACCACGTTCTTTGGAGGAATGGATTGTGAATTCAATTAATGAGGTCACCCAACAGCAATTGGGTAACGTTTTCAAAGACTTAGAAAATCGGCTTGAACGCTGTATTGCGAAAGATGGTGGTTATGTTGAACTATAGAAATAAATACTGTAGTTGTGCTAAAACTTAATAAAATTTTTGTTATTATTCCATTTACAGATCGTTTCTATCATATATACATGAAAAGTTATTAAAGTTTTCAAGTGCACACGGACTTTAAACGCCCTGTATATCTCACCAATCTGGTTGAAAAGTTTAATAGCTCCGAATTCGTTGAAGACTTACGCGGCAGTGCAAGTGAGTGTAGAGTTATATCAGAACGTGATAGTAAATACGACGAAATATTTTCTAGAGCCGAGTTATGCTACAGATAATTTTACCCAAACGCGATATGACAGGACAATAGAGACTTTAGCAAGACCACATTAGGAGAGTGATTCCCACGAGGGACGTTATTAGGTAGGTTTTGGTGCGCTGCACCCCCTGCTACCCACCAGTCTGATGATTTGCAGGGTATGATGTAGATGTAGAATTAAACTAGGCTCGACTTAGTGGGATTGGCTCATAATTAAAAAATGAAAGAAGATACAAAGTTTTTCATTCTTTTAATCAGCTTTAGCTAGAGTTAATGTTGGTGCAGTAACTCTCCCTACCAAGCGCTTCTGGTGGCTCGCAGTGTATGAATGTAAATATTATCAACCTCAAAAGCATTCCATTTCATCCTTTCTATCCTTTTTTGCTTTTCGTATTTCACTTTCTACCCTCGTTCATTGCTTTCCACTTCGTCAATTATAATAATTTCCGTTTCTCACTTTTCCGTTTACACCTTCTGATTATTTTATTTAACACCTTCATTGTCGTTCTTTTTTCTCGTATCATAACATTTAGACAATTCCTCTGTCGAAAAATATCACCTTAAATCTTCTGTTTGTAAAAAATCCATCTCCAACACCTTTCTCGTAGACGCCTTATTCCTCAAATACTTGTTATCTCCTTCATCCTCGAAGACATACAACTCAACCAACCTTTCAACAACTTTCTCCTCGACTTCTTCTCAAATACTTCCCCCCGATCGCCCTTCGAACGCTTTCTTACCTAAATCATTCTCTAACACTTCCTCCTTGAAACCTTTCTTCTCCCGTTGCCTCTTCCACTGCACTCTCTCGATCAAAACCTCTTCCTCATCCTCCCATTCTTAGCCCCCCATCACTCCTCGCCCTCCCTCTCTCGCCCCAGCACCTTACGTTCCCTTCTTCCTCTTCTACTGGCCCCGCTCTCCCTTCGGTATCTCTCTCTAAGCCCCTCCATTACCCCCACCCCCTCGGCCCAGGGCGACCGATCGTCATCCCGGGTCATCGCCCTCCGGGGGAGGGACCACCTTACCCTCTTAACCCTCCCACCTCTTTATCGCTCCCCTCTCCCCCGCTCGACCACCTCCACCTCCATCTACTTACTTTCCAACGCTAACCCCTTCTCCTCCTCTTCTCTTCATAGGTCCATCCCTTGATCTCTCCGCTCTTTTTTCAAGCGATGTTCGTCTCTCTTTTCCTCTCCATTCTGCCTCTTTCTCCACCGGCACATACACACACACACACACTGCGTGGCTTACTCTCACCCTCGGCCGTTGATCTTCTCCCAGATGCCGCCTCCAAGTCCAGTCCCCGCGCCGAGGGGAGGCACACGTAGCCGCGGTTACACACGTGATTGACGTTGCACACATCCCGTAACGAAACTCCGCCATCTTTGCCTCAAGGCGCGTAAAGTTAGCCCTCGGTGTAGTTGGAGCCAGAAGGAAAACTTAAAATGGAATGTCATTTGCATTTGCTTATTGTTTGGAGACTATTTAAGCGAAAACGATTCTTTTATGTAAGATCGTTTTGGTTGGAAATGTAAAAATAATTTTCCCCGTCGTAAGAAGCGAAAGATAACTTTATTAACTTATAAAGACTTTTATTAAGGAAAATAAACGCAATTTGTGTGTAGCATAACCCTGTTTTACGCATGAGCAATTATCTAATGAAAATTGAAATATATTATGTGTTGAGTATAGTAGAGCCAAATAATCTATCAGATTTTTAGGGTGAAGATCGTCCCATTGATTTTTTGTATGGATTCGCGTTTAAATACATCTGTGCATATAACTGCTATTGTAATAATTAACAGTGTCTCTAATAGAATGTTGTCTGTTTTTATTCAGTGTTTCTGAATCTGAATAAATACCCTGCAAGCTACCGCAATTGGTGTGTGGCAGGGGGAGACTATCTCCGACCTATCATACAATTCTCCTATTGTGCTCTCTTAACGTCCTAGGGAAGAAGGATCCCTTGTTGTATCTATCGGTCCTACAATCAATTTCTCGAATCTTGTCAGTGTGGTCGTGGCCTCCTACGTCTGATAATTCATCATAATACGAAGTGATAAAACTCGATTTATTAACCTTTCAAAATATAGAGATTATACGTGTATTCATTGGTCTTCTTCCCGTAAAGTCTCTTGTAAAATCGAACTGATAAAATAAGTATTCCAATCCAGTGATGATAGGTAGCGAAGAAGTAAACTTTGTTGATACTATTAAATACCTTGGTGTCATGCTTGAATGCAACTTAAAATTCCATGAGCATATAAATTATGTATGTAAAAAAATTTCTAAAAAACTGGGACTTATTTCTAGATTAAGTGCATTCCTGACACCAATGAGTATTAAGCGGGTGTATAATTGAACTGTGTTACCACACTTTATGTATTGCTCAACAGTTTTGTATATTGCAAATGTTACAGAAAAGAAAAGACTACAAATCCTACAGAATAGAGGAATGAGATTGATTCTCAAATGTGATAAATATACAAAGATTGATGTAATGTTACATATGCTAAATTGGTTAAATTGCTCGCAAATGATGGACATGAAGTAATTCTATTTATACATAAAATAAGGTCTGGGCTAATGCCTATATACTATGAAAATTTATTAGTACGTAACAGTGATATACATGGTCATAATCTATATAAATAAAATTGTAATTGTATACCAATAAAATTATGTGGATTATGTCAATACTATTTGCCAGAACGTAAACAATAAACAACATCTTGGTTACCGAACAAATGTAAGTAGATGTATCGATTTATGTTGCGATAAATCTTTCAATGTTAATGGTATAAGATAACAATGTTCTAGTATTCCTTAAAAATCATTTGACTCACTTTAAAAGTATTCATAGACTATTTAGGCATGAATCCATTTGTACACTTTATCTTGGAGTTAGCTATTCCTCCTCTACGGCGCGCCACGGCGTACAGTGGGCCAGGATAGTATTTTAGCGGGACAAAAAGCAAATTTCTTAATGTCGTGAAACTGTTGATTACTTTTAAATTCTTGTTATTGCATATTCATTTGGTATATATTTGCGCTCAAAACGCGACTTTACGCTACTAATACCATGTGGCCACTTTGCAATTCCGCTAGACTTAATAGCGGGCGGCATAACCGCGCGTCAGTATTGTTCCTGTGCCCACTTTAAACAGATGTACGTGCAGTGTTTTGAAGTTATAAATATTCACTTTACAATAAATATTGTAGATCCAGGTATGCACTTTATTTTTACCTATTAATGTAATACAAACTCATGTCGGTAATTTTTTTATGCATATAATTAATCACACTAAAATAAAGTACGGTTTTTTAGTTTTATTCTTTTTTGCATAACACTTTTAAAACACATCTTACGTGGCTACACAGAGATATCATTTTATGCATGTCCCGTTGTTCTTCCTCTTTAAGTTGCCATATGATTTAACTGCGTCCGAGTGCGTCTGTAATAATAATATATATTTTTCAGAATTTCGGCGACCCATCACTCGGAAGGAACTGTACGAGTTGTTGCGTGCAAAATGTAACACAAGTTTATTAAGCGGTGACTGTGGACAAATTCTATTATGTTACGTCAAAGAACAGGTGAATTTCAAAAATAAGGAGGGCTTTTACAAGTGAAGAAGCTCTATCTTTTGTAGTTAATAGATCTGGACACACGCGAAAGTCATCTCGAAAAAATACAAACTATGGCCTGTTGCATATATTGCTAGTCTCTTCCGATCCAGTTATTTCGAGCCGTGGTCCACTTCCCAGAAAGAAAATTCACAAATATTCTAACAAAGTTTTGTCTTTATTGTCCGCACCCATTGTAACGTCCAATAAAATGCCTTCTCCAGGTTCCTACAGCGATACTACAAGTGATAGTGAATAGAATTGTATTGTGATACCCACTTAATTATATTATTGTTATTAATTTCCACAGAATTTGATTTAATTTGCTCTGTTAATATTCGTTGTTAATACAATTATTGGTTATAATATTAATATCGTTAATAAGTATGGAAGCGTATGGAAATTAAGTCGATAATAATGAATTAATGTAAGTAATGTTGTTTTCTTTCCAAAAATATGTACAAAATATTGTTAATTTCACTTTCAGTTTGTTATAAAATATCTTCCTGTTGTTTAAAATGAAATATTTATCTTTTAAAGATTTTGTCCCGCTGAAATCCCACCCTGGCCCACTGCGACGTTCGGAAAAAAATATATTATTATTACAGACGCACTCGGACGCAGTTAAATCATGTGGCAACTTAAAGAGGAAGAACAACGGGACATGCATAAAATGATATCTCTGTGTAGCCACGTAAGATGTGTTTTAAAAGTGTTATGCAAAAAAGAATAAAACTAAAAAACCCTACTTTATTTTAGTGTGATTAATTATATGCATAAAAAAATTACCGATATGAGTTTGTATTACATTAATAGGTAAAAATAAAGTGCATACCTGGATCTACAATATTCATTGTAAAGTGAATATTTATAACTTCAAAACACTGCACGTACATCTGTTTAAAGTGGGCACAGGAACAATACTGACGCGCGGTTATGCCGCCCGCTATTAAGTCTAGCGGAATTGCAAAGTGGCCACATGGTATTAGTAGCGTAAAGTCGCGTTTTGAGCGCAAATATATACCAAATGAATATGCAATAACAAGAATTTAAAAGTAATCAACAGTTTCACGACATTAAGAAATTTGCTTTTTGTCCCGCTAAAATCCTACTCTGGCCCACTGTGCGGCGGCGTGGATATCTTTAACTTTGAAGAGGACAACAATTAAGAAATTTACTTTTGTTATCGCCTGGAAAATGGTCATCTAAATCGATAAATTTTGCGCTTAAAGGAAAATTTCGAGCGATTTAGCATGTAATATGACAAAACATGAACAGAATTAAAATATTCAGTCTTTCGAGCGTAAATAAGCCATTTTCCGTGATCGTAAGTTAATATTTAGGTATATTTATATCCACATCAGTTATGGGCTGAATGGCATTTGGGGTTTCTCCACACCATTTCCCATGCATTCTTATGGAAATAATATTTTGTTGACCCCATGGGGTATCAGAGACTCCACGGTCTGCAAACCTAGACCAAGTTCTTCCTTTGGTCCATGGGATAGCCCATGAAACTATATAATTCGATAGCTTCAACGGTGTAAAAACGTATAAAGGACATATACACACCCATACACATACACTCTAAAATATTTAGAAGATGTGGTGTATATCAATAAAAATTTTAAGTGGTGGTTTGGGGGGCATCGATTTGGTTTTTCGACGATAGCTCTCGAGTAAATTAACTTAGTAAGTTCAAATTTGATATTTGTCACTTGCAATAAAAGTATAAGATCAATCTCCTATATACTGATGAAAGTTTGTCTGATTGTGCATCTATACATTTCCACACCTTTAAAGCTAGAATAATCAAACTTTCAATAAATACTTTCTTCACAAATAGGAAGGTCGTAGACTACTTTTTAGTCCCAAATGTTTTATATTAATTGTACAAAAAGCAAAATAACTTTGTATGCTAATACATTGCCATCTAGAGATGAGCCAGAAAGAACGGGACAGTTCTTTTCGAACTGTTCTGATGCCTAAACTGTTCAATAAAATAACTGTTCTCAAAGAACAGGTAACTCTACATCTTATACACAGTGAGAAAGGTGGGAAACGACTACTTCCTTATCCGTAATTGGACAGCGGGTCCTAATTAAACTACGCGTATTTTTCCAAGTACTAATATTGATTTAAATCAAATTTGTTACGATTGTGGAGGGCTCCCAGAAATAATTCATACGTGGTTTTTGTTTCCCTCTGCCCGTTTTATTGAAAACGGCGGCCGAGTGAATTCTTAAATACCATGTATCATCTAGAATTCCGATCGGAATTGAACCAAATTTCCCCGGGCATCGCCGGGAATTTCTGTTAGTACTAGAAATAAGAGTAAGTTGTATATCCATAGTGTAAATAAGGTAACTACACAAAATTCAATATTTTTTAAAGGATTGCAGTTATGTAATATTTTAAGTATAAATATTAAAAATACTGTGAATTTAAATGTGTTCAAAATTCAGTTGAAAAGCTGGCTCAGGGAACAAAAGAAGTAAACTTGTATTATTTATCTATTACTGCTTCGTGCTATTTTATGAGTGACTTATTCATTGTATTGTGAATTTATATTTTTTGTATTATGAGAATAGCAATATTTAAAATAAACTGAGATTATTATAATATTAAATAATCTTTTTCATAGATTTGATACCACGCCGAATTATTAAAACTCTAGCACTACCACAAAATTAATGGCAAACTTCTGGAAGAAATTATTTCTATATGTGTATGGAAATGGCATACATCTAATATAATGTTTTAAGATATTTTTGCCACAATTTCTTCCGTTATTTTATCGAGAATTTTTTATCTAAAAAATCTCCCAAGGGAGCGGCCATTGGGAATCTCAAGCGGAGTTGGGACAAAATTCCACCACGTCATGCTGAACAAGACACGTTCCAAGGAGGACAACAAATTTCTTCAACACAAAGAATAGAAAGGGACTTTGTGAGAACAAGAAGGTGATGCAGACAACAATTCATCGCGACCAGATACTTAAAAATTCTAAATTTTTGTTACGTATAATCAGTACCTCGTAGGTGTTTTCCATAGTGACCTCTTGAATAGTAGGAAATTTATTCAGGAATGAAATCATTAAAGTGGTCACGGGAGATAGAATTAATTTCACACGTTAATTTATGGAGCTCTTCAAAAACATAAGAAGACAACTTGTGACCAACGACCCTTTATTTTGAATATGACTATTCCTGTCGGGATTTTTCTCTCCCCTGTAACTTAGTTGCAGCAAAGAATCAAGGAATTTTGTTCGGAATAGGATTAAGCAATTTATCCGATTGTGAACGATCTTCTCCTACATTGCTCCCTTCTCCCTTGGATCCAACATTTGATCCAAGAGAAACTTAGATTTAACTACACGATCACCTTCAAAGATGCTGCGAATTTGAGGGTCTGACGAGGTACTCGAAGAAAATCTGGACTTATTTACTGCGGAAGTCTATTTTTACATAAATCTTTATATGAAGTTTGAATGCAGTATGTTGCGTTGTTTGAATTTTAGTCGAGGAGATGAGAAGAGTCTTCAAGAGAAGAGGATATCATGCGAAATTTAGAGAATCTCTTGTATGTTTTAAAAATGAATGTTTTGAATATGTGGATATATAAGCACGCTACCAAAAATTGACATTCCGATAAACAGAACGTCTTACAGATGAGAAAATCTCATGGTAAAACATCTTGGAATGTATGCCTATCCATATAAGTACCGTACGCGTATAATATTCTTGCGAAACGGTTGTTTATTAGCTTATTAAATCACCAACAGGATCTATTTTGAAATTTTTAGCGAGTTCTTCAGATAGCCCATAAAATTTTAATATTAATTCCGAATGTTGTGTAAACTATAATTTGCGACACGAGTAAGCGCATTAACCCACTTTGTGTATCCGTTTCGATCCCCCGCTACCTCTTTTTCACCCATTCCCCCCTCTCCGTTCCTCGAGAGTCTGCCTTTTGGACCACTCCCATCCCTGCCTCCCTCCAACGTCCTCTTGGACCTTAAACGACTAAAGGACCGCGGGAATTTCCCGACGCGAGGGCGCCTTGGGCTCCTCTCCCCCTCCACCCACACCCACCCCCGTCTCTTGTTTTCTCCCTCTCTCCCGCTCCCATGCCTCGAATCGGTATTCAGGGCGCAAGTGGCCGCTTGCAGTGTTACAGGTTGGGATGCCAGAGCGGACACGTCACGGGGCGGACCGGTCAAGCCCATGGACCCCCTCTCCCTCCCCCTCTCCCTCCCCCTCTCCCTCCCCCTCTCCCTCCCCCTCCCCCTCCCCCTCCCCTCGACAATCCACCCACCTTCAGCGCAGATTCTCTCCTGCTCTTCCCGTGAACCTCTCGCGTCTCCTTCTTTCTTTCTACCACATTCTTCCTGCAACCTCCTTCCCAAATGGATACATAGGACGGCCATTAAAAGGTGCAAGGTCGTCTCACAGCCCTGATGCAGTTTTTCGTTCTAAGAGGACCTGCACTCGACTTATTTTTAGTAAAATTGGGATATACAGGGTATTAAAAAGTCACTGTGCACTAGATTATTCTATAGTGCATAATAATTACATGAATTACGCGAAAGTCAAGTGCGCAGAGACTTTTTGAACACCTGTAGAAGGAGATTGTAGTTTTTAATTTTTGCGAAGGTTAAAAAGCTATTTGTAAAAGAATTGGTATAAATTGAAACTATGGGAGTTTAGAGCTTATGTCTTAACTAAAATTTTCGTAAAAATTAAAAAATACTTTATTGCAAAATTTTATTAGGATCGTAGACGTAAATTTCCATATTCATTGATTAAATCTACCTGCGCGATCCATAGCTGAAAATATGCATCGTAGATGTTATGTGCTTGTTTCACTTCCCGTTATAACTATATAAAACTTACATTAAATACAAAATGCAAGTCATTTCGCCACAGTTAAGCCGCGGTGAAATATTCATATTGCCTGATTTCCGTCTATGTAGGTACTAGTATTAATAAATTATGCAAATGGCGGATCTTTAACGGTAAATCGGATATTTCCGTTATACTCTAACTCAAGAATAATTTGAAGAAAATTAATTATGTTGTATTCACCACCGTGACAACGACAAATGACGTTCTATTTCATAGAAATATTCAAAATTCAAACTGATAAATCAGAAATTTCCAAAAGCCATTTAGGTGAATTATCGCTAATGACCGCTACCTTTTAACCAAAATCCGCGTTAGATTTCCATAACCATTTTGGATAATTCTGATGTATCAGTTTAATCTGAGCCATAAGGCGAACTTGCTATTTCTCTGAAACATTCGATAGTCGCTAATATGTCGCCGCTTTATATTTAAATTGCTTCATATAATAAAAGTTATTCCCTTACTAGCATCAAGTTTAATTAAAACTTTTTCCCGCCCTCTTTGAGGTAGAGACTAAATCTCTCTCTCTCTCTCTTCTGCTCCCTCACTCTTTTCTTATCTCCAGCTACGGAGCAGCTTCATCTTTCTCCCTTACCCTCTTCCTCCCACCCGCCCCTTTCTGCCCCTTCTCGCCCTCCCCCTCCTCTTCTAGAGTTTCCCTCACCACCATCGTCACATACATCTTCCTTTTCTTCGCCAATATACACCAACCCAACTCAACCTCCCTCCACCCTCTCCTTTCTCTGTTTTGCTCCACTCTATTTTCCTCCCTTTCCCTTCATTTCTTTATATCTCTTCCTTTTTATTCCTTGCCGCCTCTTCCATCATCTCCACTTCCTCCATTTCTCCTTCCTCCTCATTCTCCTTCTCATCCACTTTTCCGTCTCTCCTCCCATTTTCCCAGCACGCTCCGTTCCACAACTCCGCTTCTTGGTCCGTGCGCTGAATACTCTTATTAAGGCCGCTCAAGAGGATAACCTCCTCCTCCTCCTCTTCCTCCCTCTCTCCAACCCCCCCTCCACCTATATTTATACCTGGTGCATCAGATTCGCACGCTGCCGCCTTGTATTCCCCCTTCCACTCGGCGCACGGCACGAAGGCAGACCTTGGCGGATGTCAGACTCACGCCCTCCCCCCCCCCCCCCCCCCCCCCGCTCTCCCCTCCCCTCGCTGCCTTTCTTCCCGTTTTGAGGAAACGAGTGGCTGACGGAATCTTGCTCTTGAGACCGCTCCTTACCCCTTCCTCGCAGGTGTGTCGCACTCATACCAAATATTGCGTTCCTTATTGCTACGAGAGTACCTAAATGCCATGGGAAAAACGGACTTTCTCGGCTTGCTCGTGTTCTGAAATTTTAAACCGTGAATTTTGTGACAATTTTTTTTACTTCCAAATGTTTTTTTTTTGTCCGAGTCTTTACTTCAATAGGCGCGGCTTAATTTTTGGTGCTTTAACTTGAGATGCGAACAAATCGTTTTCGATGAAAATACTTTTGTATATGACGAACATTCAATTTAATAATCCTAGACTTAGTATTTCTGCTTAATTGGTTCATAATATTGGAATTCAACATATTAGTATAATGTCGTAGTTGTTTTCAATTATTATAAGAATTTTATTCCTTTTTCCCTGTTTTACTTTCTGCGAAGGAGGAATAGATGATTCTCGTCGGTAGATTTTTACTGTAACACATATTGGGATTTCTCTTTAGTTGTTTTTTTAATTAAACGGCGGTTAATTTCGTTCGGGCTATTTCTGCCATTGAGTTAATGTTAGTTTTGAACAGTAAAATAATTATGCAGTAATGATTTTTTTAATTTTTTCTTGTAATTTTTTGACGAATTCTGTGAATGTGAAGAAATTTTCTTGGGTTTCTAGCCGGGTTACAGCGCAGATAATGGCCGACGTTTCGGCGACTGACTCTGTCGCCATCATCAGGGAACCTGAGTGCCAAGGGATCGCGACAGAATCAGTCGCCGAAACGTCGGCCATTAGCTGCGCTGTAACCCAGCGAGAAACCCGAGAAAATTTCTTCATAATCATTCGCCGGGAAAGTTTGAATTCTGTGAAGTTAGGCACAACATGTTCGCTTCTTAAATTGCTTTGCTCCAATAAGATTTCATGAAATAAGATAAGATAGTTTAAATAATTTGCCATAATTAATTTCTTGCGTATTAATGTTTGAGTGATATGAGATATTTCGTTTGAATTGAAACTCTTACATCCCTTTTCTATAGTAGTTTCCAGGGGCGGATTGGGAGCAAAAATCGGCCCTGGCAAATACTACTAAAATAATGTTGAGGCTCCCCTAGGAGGCCACAGCCCATAGTTTGAGTAACACTACTTTAGAATACGGAAAAGCAACAGCTCCTGGCCGAGGCATCAACCACTCAAACAGCCCCGGCCCAGGAGCAGCATCGGCCCACCGGGACTTTGCCCGGTGCCCCGGCGGCCCAATCCGCCCCTGGTAGTTACCATAAAATTTGAAACGCAGTTTCGAAAAATGTCTTAAAGTTAAATTTCACATTGGCTTGAGTATTCCCATTGTTAACACGAAACACTTTCAGTTCCCTGCCTCTTCCATCTTCATCCGTTTCGACGACGCGAAGTGCGGCCGAGGAAACAAACTCGATCTTCCTCGGCAGCCCACCTGCGGAGAGCTTCCCTCCGAGCCACTCGTGCTTTCTCGCCCTCTTTTCTCCCTCTCTCTCTCTTTCTCTTTTTTCCACCGACTGACTCACTCCCTTTCTCAAACTCCAATCTTTAACTTCTTTCTTTCTCCCTCAACCTCTCTTTGCCTGTCTTTACTTCCCTATCGGACATCTTTCCCTTAATCTGTTCCTCTTTCCTTGTATCTTTCTCGACTTCTGCCTCTCCTTACTTCCCCTAACCTGCAGCATTAACCCGTGTCGAACTCTCCTTCTCAAAATCTCCATCCTAAATATCCACATTCCTTCGTAATCCCTTCTCTCAAACTCCATCCTTCCATTTGTGATCAGTACTATGCACTTACGCATATAAGTTAACTTCCACCATTTAACACTTTTCGTAGCCTATTTCCCCTTCTTCATCTTGGTTCTCCTTTCCTTTTTCCTTATATTATTAACTCTTTCTCTGCTTCGAGTTTTGGCACTTATTAAATGAAGCTGTGTATTTTTTATGGTTAATTTGGAAAGTATTACAATATCAAAGGTCAGGGATGGCAAATGATTTTAGAGTCGCGTGCCAAGAAAGTAGTGTGAACCATCAGAATTTTTTTTCGCGTGCCAACAGTTTACTCTCTCTCTAAGAAACTTGTAATAGAAAACACAAGCTTACGCTTGCCAAGTAAAATCGCACGTCATAGGTCCTTACGGATCATATATTTAATCAAAGCATACTTTTGTGTTTATAATGATCCGCGGACAGTATCGCTTTATCCGGATATGCGAGTTAGTCTAAGCCTGTTCATGCGTTTTCTCTGCCCTCGGCCTTCCTATCTTTTTCCTGACCTTCCTCCATCGTCTTAATGTTCTGACGGTCCTACTTCTTCTAAATTATATAATACTTTATCTAGCGCTAAGTGACTCACGAGGTTTCTATATCATACTGCTTTGAAGTGTGTAGGGGAAAAAAGCAACTAGCGCTTATTTATGTGATGCAGCAATAGAAGTTTTTAGACTTCCAGTTTTCAAGGCGCTTTTACAAGCAGGAAAAGTTTTATTATTTTAGTTTTTACGTATTTTATGTGAACTATTACATACTACATTTTCAATATATTCATCGAATAAGTTGCGTTGAATATTTTAGTTGCATCGTGTGTTTGTCGATAGTTCCAAAAATTTACGTGAACATTCTAAAGAAGCGCTTTCGGAATCTGCTTTTGCAATTTCTTTTAAACGATGCCTTCCTAGCAAATCCAAAGGCTAGTCTACAGGTAGGGGGGAGGGGAAACCCCCAAAAAGAATCACAACATCCATGATCGAAGCTGGATTCGACCCCGTGACCTTTGAGTTAGAAGGCAGGCACACCATCTATCTGTCTAGCTTGTTTAAATACATTTTCAATGACCTTCACTGGTGTTACCACTTCTAAAAACTATCTCAGCTCTTGTTTTCCTTATTTTTTCCATTTATTGGATTATATAAACAACGCATATGTTCGTACTGAAGCAATTCGCTCTTCTCTACAATATCCAGTTACTGACTCGCACGGTACTTTGATCAGATCAAAGCATTTTTCTGTTATCCTTTCGAGATATCGCGTTTCTTTTCCTCAAACCCGATATTCTCATCACATCCTACATACTCTTCATATAACCTGTTCTCTTCATTTTATATCTTCTGCCGGATCACGATATTATTATCTAGAACGTACAATAAAAACTTCTCGCCGAAGATTATGCTATGCGTCTTATACTAAAGTAACACTGCTCCTAAAGTCGAAGTGGATCGAACAACGAAATGTTACCTTTCATTTTTTTAATATCATTAATATTGATAATAAAAATGTCACCTCGTAAAATGAACTGAAGTTATCTGCTTATTTTTGCATTTCTAATTTATTTTCTCATTAGTGGATTTTAAAACGCTTATTGCTGTATTATCATATCCTACGTGACTGAGTGACCATTTCACGTATCCGGCCTACTTTTGCTGTAACTATAACATTTATATTGATACTTTTATCTCTTTGATCAGAGGCAGAATTTAGAGACGGATTTTTCACTCCACCCCGATAGTTCGTTATCCTGGGTGTCACCTTCCTCCATTACGAATTTTCTCCCATCTCTCACGTTGGTTTATCCTTCCTCCCTACCTTGGACCTGCCCCTCCTATTTCCTACTCATTCTCTCTCTATCCTCTCCATATCTTCCCAAGTGCCTGCTTATCTCCTTTCTCGTCCCTTTCAAAGCGCTCCTGTCCACTATGGCCGCGAAGGAAGCACGCGGTCGGAGTTGCAGCGCTTTCCCACGCTTCTGACCCACCTCACCTTTTTGTCCCTCTCCTGCACCTTATCTCTCCTCCTTTATGCGACTGTGTACTTGCATCCGCCATGTGAAAAAATCCTAAAGATGCTGTGATACAAGTATGAGCATCTCATAATGTCGAAGAGGGCCGTAATCACATTTTGGAGTGAATGGAACCATTCGCGCATTCTGGTTTGCGTAATCATCCGTTTTGGTATTGTGCTAAGAATGAAGGTGAACGTAAAACGCATCTTGAAATCCGTTTTCCATAATCCACCATGCTTTAAAGGGGGATTCGCTCTATATCCAGAAGTTGTAATGTATATATTATTAAATTGTACCATATTTATTCTCCTGCGACATAAACCGCGCCCTTATTGTTCGTGACTGAAAATAAAATGCATCTGACCGTAAGCCACTACTCGTTTTTACAAGGCGATCACAGAAATATAACTGAAATATGCTTTTTTTATTTTACTTTGTTTTTAAGCAATATCGAGCAGGAAAACAAGAAATCGACGAGTTTATGTAATTTTACTTAAAGTTTGTACGCGACACAAAGGAATGTCTATCGATATTACTTGCTCTTCATTTGTTTATAGATGGTGCAGACTGAACGCGTAACTTTCAAAGCTTGTTTGTCATGTATTTATTCTTTTCCGAAAGTGCCTCTTTTGGTTCTCTCGGACACTCATACATTACGTAAAAACGCAATATTTTCTATTCGTAGATACTGTGAATGAATATTTTTGAAACAGGGAAAAACTCTGCCATGACCGGGAATCGAACCCGGATCTTCCACTTGCAGGTTATATGTTCTAACCTCTTAACTATCGTAATTATTAAGTTACACCATATAGAGTAATTCTCCCCTCTCAGAACGTATTAAAAGGTTTGTGAGAAGTATTGCTAATGTTAAAGCTAAAATTAAGGCTGTCTACTTTTTTAAAAACATTTACAACTGTATTTTTAGGATGTGGTAGTAAGTCAGTCTTCGTTTGTTTATGAGAATGAGACGAAGCAGTTTATACCGGTATTTAAATGGGCGTTCATTTCTGTTTATATTTCTTGTTCGTTTTGCGAGGACGTTAGTGCTAGGTTGGTTTCATTTATCAAAAAATATTTAACATGTTAACAGCGTATAAGCGAAAAGGCGTTGCTCGAGGCAACGTATTTCACAAACTATCTCTAACGTGATATTCCATATGATTAATTTTTAATTAGCGTGAAAAATGATAATGATGCCGTTTCCCACACAATTACTTGCGTGTTTTACATATGATAAATTTTGAGCTTAAATTAATCGTTTACTTCGATTGCTTTAACTCGCCAAAACGAAGAGAGTAGAATTCATTAATTTTACTGTTATACTTATAATATTTTAGCATAAGAGAGAAATAAAATCATTAGCATGCTTTTTACTTGAAAGCAAGTTTTAAAATCAGCCAACCATATTGGGACGCTATGTAATATATGCACACGCACACATATGTATATGTATGTATTTATAACACAAAAAATAAGCATTTTGGATAATGGTTATCTTTGAAAAGATTGAAATGTGTGTTTAGTTAACAGTTTTTTCGATATGAATATAATTAGAAATACATTGTTGATTAACTTGAATAAAATAAAATTTGGATTCCACTGTCCTTACAACGCTGAATTTATAATTTATTTGTATCTAAAATGGTGAAATTTTTCCGTTTTTTCTTTTTTTTTAACCTTCACCGATTTTAAGTCATTATTTCACGGAAACGCGGAGAGTAATCTTACCGATCGAAAGGTGGATATCTCATTAGATCTTTTTAGCGAAACATGGCGATCGGACGAGTTCTAGGAAGAATACTGCCGTAATTTCCATATCTACCCACATAAATTTTTATTGCTTCAAAACACGCAACCTGGAATATTTATTGTCTAATTCAAAACCATTTTGGCATGACAGAAGCTTTGATTACGGCCAATTAAACTTATTCATCAAATTTTAGAAAAAATATATTTTGCTGAAAGAGCTAACGTTTTATCTGTGAGGTCAAAATTAGATATTTGCATTGAAACTTATCCATACAGATGTTAGCCTCAATTAAAAAGAAGTTAGGAAAGTGTACAGCGTATCACAAATGGGTGCGTTTCCTACAGTGGAGTATTTGAAAGAAATTATATACCTGTACGTAAGGGAAATAGCGTTTTTAAGTTCTTTTCTTCGTCATAAATAATCCATTTTCTTCCTATTTAAAAATATTGAATGCACAGATAAGGAAATTAAACGTTTGTTTGTGAGATTGTTTATGTTAGCAACAATGAAGTAACCGTGCAAGAAATTTCAACTCGAATTAAGGCATTCCTGTTTGATTTTCTTGATGACGGCTACTCCTACGATAAAAATGTATAGGAAAAGAAATGGTTCTTTTCGGTTATATTCCCCCATCTAATTATTTACTAATCTTATAATATAAAAACGTTCTGTAAGGAACGCAAGATGGCCGACAGCGAAATGTAGTTCTCATTCTGCACTTGCCTTTCTTTCTGCGAAAACGACGGGAATTCTCTATAATAAACACTTGTTTGTTTATGTAACGGTTTCTACGATAAACAGTTTATTTTTTTGTCAATAAGGATCTCCAATACAATGTGATACAATGATCCAATCAATCGTCAAGAGAACAGTTTACAATGTTGAAATAAATTAGTGATTTGTTTTTGTTCAGATAGTATTCAAAGAAATTATTCCGCTGATTGATTAGTTAGTTTTTAATTTAAATCTTTTAAAGAGTTTTATTTACATAACGACGGAGAACATTATTGAGGATTCGAGTAAGGTTTCTTTCTTCGTAAGTACAGAGTACAATTTTAAAACGATCATAACGTTAAGTGCACGAAATTTATTTTCCTGTCTTTGCACACCGACAATTATATGTAGCACTGACGAGAACAAGGTGGGAAAAGAATATCAGAATTTTATAGCCGAAAATAAAAACCAAAGGCATTTACTAAACGACAACAGAATATTCACTAGAAATGTAAAATATGACGAAATATTTCATATGTATTAGTGTGCTATTAATTATTTTAAATGCAAATATTAATAATCAATCTATCTATAATACTTCCGTTGTTATTTCAACGGCAATTACACTAGTTATGTTATATTTGCCAACGAGATTAGTAATTAAATAATTATTATAACATTTTAAATTATATTATACTAGCTGAACCCGCGCAATGTTTGCGCAGTTTTTACTTTCTCCATACGAAGTAATGGGAAAGTATTGTGGTCATGAAAAAAATCGACTTCGAGATTTCAACGGAAATACATGTTCTGAGGTTCCTATAACACGTTTAGACTATTTTCGGAATGATGTCTGTGTGTGTGTGTATGTGATTGTGGGCGCTCTAACTGAATAAGTACTTGTCATATCGTTACCAAACTTCATATATAACACTTTAGCATGAGCACAAAGAACTGATTAGTTTTTGAACAATAACGGTTAACCGAAAGTCGAGGTTTATTCGAAACCGGATTCGGTTTTTGCGATATTTCTTCGTTAACACATCATTATTGTATATACAATTCTCTACAAAGGTTATAGAGAATGTAATTTCCTACAACTTTCATTTGAAACAATTTTCTATAGGAGTTATTGTTTAGGAGTTATTTATAAATAACCGGTTTTTCGGTTTCCGTTAAATATCTCCTTAAAAACATCGTTATTGGTAATCTTCGTGAGGACCAAAGTTGTAGAGAATAAGATTTCTTCCAAGTTTTGTTTGAAACAAATTTTCGTAGAACCATCCATTTCGGAGTTATTCAACTTTTTTCGTAATTTTCAGTATACAGCGCCACAACCATGTAGTGGTGAATTCTGTAAACATATTCAAAATATACGTAATTTACGGCAATAAGGACGACTGTATTCTTTTACGATAGGAAATGATAATTTTGCCTTATAATGCTATTCATAATAATTTAAATATCTATAAGCCAAATATGGAGAAAGTCATGTGTTGGTCACATCAGATTTTTTCAATTAATTTATCAAAAATTAAGGAGTGTGTAAAAGAAAGTTGATCTCAATAATTCACATTTAACTACACTAATGTATTTTCCAGGTATTGGTAAGGTTCGTGGGTTCGAATCTCGCTGAAGGCACGGCTGTGTGCGTATTGACAATTTATTATGCGAAGTAAGTCAGAAATCTGCATTTAAATTTCATATTAGAGAGGAAATCAATGCTACGCAGTAATTGATAGAGAAATTTTCCATTTCCCATAAAATAAAACGTAAAAATGGAATTCTCGACCTGCATGCTTTCATTCTTTTTTAGATAAAAATAATTAAGTATTGACTTACAATCTTCGGTTATGAAACATTTTGAATAAAACATTATAAAGATTTTTATTCTGTTCATCATTTTTCGCCTACAGTTCGAAATAGTTCAATTTAAACGTTTAATGCATGTAATACGGGAATTCAAGTGGAAAATAAAAGGGTAATTGAAATGGTAAGATCAGTTTATAGAGGAATGTAAATAATGGATAATACAACTCCACAGAGGCATATTTTTCCACTTCCATTATCTCAATGAAGAGAAGAGAACCATGTAATGTGTCAAAAAATAACGTATGCCCATATTCTTATCTAATTTGAAATTTATGCGTAAGCCTATTTGCGTTAATAAGCATTATAGATGTACGTACTAAAATGTAAGATTCCAGCATTCAATCGATGAAATAAAGATTCAGTTGCTTCTATTAAATCGTTAGAAACGTTTCCCATATGAAGTAAACAGAATAATTATCCGTAAATATTTATGATGCTATTAATTTCGATGCTTAAACAAAAGTGCGAAGCGATTAACTCTGTTCTTTCACCAATTTCAAGGTATAATTGATAGTAATTGAATCGGAGGCAACAATGACGGTCGCCTTGACAACATCCGGAAAGAGTACGAAATATCCGTAAAAATTCGAAAACAATTGTGTATTTCTGAAAACTTCGACCGCGTAACATGTAAACATCGCAAGAATAAGGTAGTATAGAGTTTTAGACGTCGAATAAAGAATAAACGAAGAAAATCGGTTAATATTTACGTATTTTGGTGAATGAAGGAAAAAACCTTGCACTCTGATAAATCGAAAATCCCGTGTAAACTTATGGGAAGATATAATTGTCTCCTGGATTCGAACCCGATACTTATGAAAATGAGAATAGTTTTCTAGGGACCTCCTAGCTCATAGAAACAAAACGCAGTTTACCGCGTATCTCTACGGCGAACGGCTTTTGAGATACAGGGGGGACGGACACTTACAAAATTATATATAGGATATTTATTCATTTTTTGGCGGAGAGAACAAGGCTCCACAAAATTTTTCATTGTTAAATTTTATTTTATATTGAGACCGAGGATATTGTTGAGCCTTCGGTTCGCTTTCTTTTTAGATTATAATGCTTTTTCTATCGGGTGTCCGGGGGCTATCGCGCCCTTCGTTCTCTGCAACGAAATTATCCCTCCCCATTGGCCGGTGATCTGGTGGGTAAATGTCGCCATAGGCAGATCAGATAATTTTTTTGAGATAACCCTTTCACGCAAATCGAAAGTTTGCAAACCCATGACTGATCTGCCTGTGGCATCATTTACCCACCCGATCACCGGACATTGGGGAATGATAGTTTCGTTACAGAGGCGCGAAGGGCGCGATAGCGCCCGGGGACGACTACACCCGATATAAAAGGCATTATAATCTAAAAAGAAAGCGAGCCTAAGACTCGCCAATATCCTCGGTTACTTGTAATAAAAAATTCCAGCTATACACTCGATTAAAGACAAAGTGAGCCAAAGGCTGGCCAAGAAAAATAACAATAAAAAATTGTCAACGGTACTGTATTAAATCAAATTGAAGAATGAAAAATATTTGCGGGGCCAAAACGGGAAACTACCTAAGGCAATATCTCGTAAAATACAATCAAAAGGACATTTATTTTTTATACTGTGTCGCCACAAGAATTCCGCAAGGTAGGAATCAATAATGGATTGATGTGTTCCACATTGCCTCTTATTTCTTTCCTTTAATAATTCCATGTTCTTTCTATATTTTGTGTGTGTGCTCCTGTTTCTGGGTCCACAAAATTGTATTTGTGGTTCACAGTGCGATGCTCGAATCCTTCTTCTGAAAGACTGGTAGGTTCGCCATTTATCTGATAAAATTATAGAACGGGGATGAATCCTTTCATGAATTAAAGCTGGTAATGTTGAAGCGCTACGGTCTGGAACTTGAACCATAAAGCAATCTTTTGTCTCACGGCATATTCCTTCGAAAAGCCACTGCTGAGGTAGCAATCTTCCTGCGTGGTTCTTAAGTCGATCAAACAACGTCTCGTCAATTTAAAAAATTTGGCCTAAGCCACCTATTTTTCCGTTCGTACTTGCAATTTCCACATGCGAATTTCTCTCATGTACATACACCAATCAACAGTTGTGTCATGGTTCATGTTCAGTTCACGTTCACAGAATTTTATAGAAGTCATCTCCATTGCCCATGAATAGATAAATAATACCGATATACGACATTTTAAGCGTGAGCCAGTGAACCCTCTGATTCCAATTTCTGAACAGCATTCTTTCCTTTTGCATCTCCACCGCATACTTCTCGTCACAGTTAACTTCATTGGATGTAGTTTTTTACAAAATCGATCTCTATGTATGATTCCTTTTTCTTGTAAGAATCGCATAGCACTTTCCTCATTAGGTAAATTCTCTATTAAATGAATTAAATTAGTTTTCATTATGATTTACGATGGGTTTAGGGAGAAATATTAATATAATTTCAAGGTCCTTTGTTTAATAAAGTATGATAATTATTTGATTGTTTATTAAATATCTCGTTGGCAGCATAAGTAATAAAGAATTAGAGGGGGGGATATATCCGAAAAGAACCAAAGAAATACTCTACTAGTTCTACAACTTTTATTTGAAAAATATTTTGATATGAGCAATACTTTACGAGATATGACGGAAAGTTCATTCTTTATCGCCAGTAAATTCTATCCTTGATTGACTTACGTGATTCAGTTTTGCGATTTTCTTATTATCCTTGATTGTATCCTTAATATCAAATTTTATAAAAATCCGTTCGGTAGAAGCCGAAACGAACTAGCGGACGGACGGATGGACAGACCAACGACAATAGGCGCTCAGGCTGGAAGCGAAACGCTCCTAAAAAGCATGTAGTAGACGAGACGTAAGTTGGCCTCTGAGGAAGTGGAGGGTGAGAGCATTAGAAGGATACTTTTCAGGCTTGGGCCTATCAGAGTCTTGCGACGTTGCCATACTGTGTCTTAGTAGCGTCGCTTCGTTTTCTCATTCAGTAGCCTTTGGGTTGCACGCTTATGAGTATTGTGCGCGGAAGCGTAAATCCGACAACGTATCTCCCCGTCTACTAGGTGGGCATAAACATCTGGGAGGCCAACTTATTTCTCGTGAAGTATAGTATGCAACATTTTCTCTTATAGCTCAAAAGAGCCCCAAAGGAATCATTTCTGCCATGTATTGCATTTCTGTTCAGATCTAGTGTGTAACGAATAAATGCTCTACTCACAAAGGGCGACTTATAAAAATGTTGACTCAGTTATTTACGCTGTAATCTTAATTGCGTTCTTATGCAAACGTTGCAGAAATCGCGGTCTTTATAAGGAGCGGCGATGGAGGCAGGTGTCACCGGGTGTCGGGTTAGACCCGTGCTCATCGCTCACCGGTCACGCATCTCTCCTCCGCTATCACTTCTTATCCCTTACTTTCTCCCGCTCTCTCTCCCGTCCATCTCTCTCTCTCTCTCTTCTCTGGACCCGCATTCCTCGGCTGCGAGGGCCCCCTCGAGGCACTCTGCGCCCGGCGGCCATGTTGTCTTCCTCACTACACAGAGATCAACGACCCCCGCGGCCAAAAGGAAGAGTGGGAGATCTTCCTAGTCTACCTCCGCCTCACCGACCTCCCACTTCTTCCCTCCCGCCTCCTCTTCCTCTCTTGCAGAACCTAATGGTCGGAGGAGGGGACGGGGTCGCCCCCGGAGGCCAGTGCGATACAAGTCCGTCCACCATGTTTCCCCCCTCGGCTTGGGTTTTTCGAGTCTCCAATCAGATTATCAAGGTATCTCGCGTAGGGATCCACTTGCCCGCTTCTCTCTCTCTTTCTCTTTTTCTCTCTCTCGACAAAAGCGAATCGTTTCTCATCTTTCCGCTGCACATCCGTGAGATGCCGCGTTCCTCTCCGCTGTTCCTGTTGCTGTTGTTGTCAGGATTGCGGCTGCAAAGATGCTTCGTAGCTCGACTTTAAGGGACGGAAATGTTAACCGAAATTCGTGGATAAGAGCCAGAGACGTACCTAGGCTATGTGGCGCCTATGGCAAAATTTTAGGAAAAACCTTGGTTATGTAGGATATACCTTTTCTACGTTTTCGTAAAGAATAATAGCTTTTTATTACATACTAGCTGGAGTGCCCGTTGAATTACTACGGATTTAGTGAATCTAAAACTACGACCATGTAACATGTAAGCATCGCAAGAATAAGATATTACACAGTTATAACCGTCGAATAAAGCAAAAATGAAGAAAACCGCTCCGCATTTTCCTATTTAGATGATTGATGAAAGAAAATCTTGCACTGTGAAAAATCGAAAATAACGTGTAAACTCCCCCTCCCTTCCACCCTCTCCTTCCCTCCTCCCCCTCCCTCCCCCTCTCTCCCTCTCCTTCCCTCCCTCCCCCTCACTTCCTCTCCCTCCCTCTCTCTCTTAAATGTAAGAAGGAGCTATATAGTCTCAATATAAATGCATTGAACTCTCAATTTCGGCGACAATGAAAGTTGTCATGGTAGCTTATAATTGGTATTGTAATAAAACTGATAAAATCACGTATTTTATTGATTCTAACCGCATTTATACGCGAATTCGACCAGAATTCGGAATCTGTCTTCAATAAAAACAAACTTTGTTCTTTCCCGCAAAGAAGTATCCAAGTCTCAAGTTCGTACCTTGTTTTAAAATAATTTTGAAGTGCAAATTTAATGTAGTCTTCACTCATCCCTGTATTTCATTGCAGGACGCGGCAAAATACGTGACGTTCGATAATTAAATCGTTCGCCATTTCGAATCAAAGTGACGGACAGAAAGTTAGGATGTAAGGAAGAATCGTACCAAATTTGGTTATTCTAGCTTTTATCGTTTAGGAGGAGTTCCATGAACAAACCAACAAACACGACCTTCAAAATATATTATAGGAGATAAATTAACGTTTGAGTATACTGACTATTACTTATTTTTGGGGAAATGAACTTTTGGCGCTTTTTTTCGGGAACGTTTGTCGCCTTTTGCACGTGGCGCCTATGGCAAATGCCTTCTTCGCCATACCCTAGTTACGGCACTGTAAGAGCCAGTTTTAGCGAAATAATAGGTTTGAATCTCAAAGGCGCGATTACATTTTTTTGTTTTGGGTACGTTACCTAGCATTCCCTATTTTTTTTCAAATATTTGCAAGTTTAAGACAAAATTAGTACTCGACTTCATGCACTTACTCTTCTCATATTTCTTATAATGCAACATAACATTAGTAAGTAGGAGGAAGGGCACTCATTTCTCAAGTAAAAACTGGATGATTATTATAGGACGTTGATGGTTTAGGTATGTAAATTTCATCGTTAAATTTAATGCAGATGAGTAAATGTGGACGATTGCAATTGTCCCTGAATCATATTTCATGGGTTTCAAGGTCATATTCCCCTCCATAAACGCTATAGCAACGTAAATGTTTGATTTAGTAATAAATTTAGATTAAAATACACATTTCTGAAATTTTTATGCTTTCGCAAGCTCAGTTTATGTTTCCGAATGAGTTCAAAAGCTGAGGCTTGAAAAAGATATTACTTAAGGATGTATCGGTCGCTCGAAATTTTGTTTTTTCTGCAAGCACATCGCTTAGAAAGACATTTTATTCTTCCATGGAGAGGACACTTAATGGAAAAAAAGCTTGCGTACAAAGAACGTCTGTTTCAGTGTCTCATTGTTGGTGATGAGAAAAATCTATTGTGAGCGACAGAATGACGGATATTTGCGTCACAAAGAAAATGGAAAAGGTCAATAAACTTACTATGACGTGGTTTTTTTTATGGTTGTGCAATGCAACAAAGCGAGTTGGAATTTAAACGGGCAAAGCCAGACAAAAACCTGACGGACTTCTTAGGCGTGAAGTTGTCCCGTTGGTTAATTGCAAATAGTAAAGTGTAACTTCGTTTTAAACAGATTTTTCTTGGTTAAATGTTTAGAACACTGAAAATATATTATTCAGGTCACAAATTATAATGCTGTGAAATGATCTTAATGTAATTTTGAAGAAAAAGTTTTTTCTGTGCACTGTTATATACGCAGTTAGGGAGCCTATCCAAATGCTTATCTACTTTTTATAGGTAAAAATTTATCAAAAAGTTGGCCTTTTTATTCTACATACATGCATTTATCAACCCATAGTTTAATCTGCTATGTCATCCATTAATATTCTAAATTTCATCACCGTGAATAAATCCGCCTAGATTTTTACTTGGTAAATTACTTATCGTTACCGAACTTCACATATAAAACTTTGGCATGAGCAAAAAGAGCTGATTAGTTTTTGGACAATACCGGTTAACCGGAAGTCGAGGTTTATTCGAAACCCGATTCAAAATTTTTTTCTGAAAAATTAAAAAAAAAATTTTTTTCCGAAAAATTTTTAAAAATTTTTATTCCGAAAAATTTTAATTTTTTTTTCAAAAATTTCTCCTTAAAAACGTCGTTATTGGTAATCTTCGTGAGGGCCAAAGTTGTAGAGAATAATATTTCTTCCAAGTTTTTTAAAACAAATTTTCGTAGAACCTTCCATTTAGTAGATAATTAATTTATTCGTACATTTCCATTATACAGCACCACCATCTAGCTGTGAATTCTGTAAACATATTCAAAATATAATTTACGGCAATAAGGACGACTGTATTCTTTTACGATACGAAATAATAATTTTGCCTTATAATGTTATTCATAATAATTTAAATATCTATACCCCAAATATGGAGAAAGTCATGTGTTGGCCGCCACAGATTTTTTATTTAAATATTCTACGGCGCACTGAGAGACTCCCCACACAACTTTAATCCTGGATGGACAGAAATATCCGCGACATACCTCTGGCAATGCCCCGGAAACACGTTTTGTCCACTTACCTTATCACTGATTTCATTTCAGACTTCCCGTCGACAAATCTACACATTCATTCATTCTCTCCTGCCTCTCTTTCTACCCCAACTCTTACCTCGTGTGGATTGGGTGGGCGTCATTTGAACCGCGGTTATTGGCGTCGAAAGTGTATGAGCGAGGTAAGGAGAAGGTTCGTACGAGAGAGAGAAGAAGGGTAAACTAAGGGGAGGAGAAGGAAAGGGGAGGGAGTAGAAGAGCGAGTCCTCTCCATTCCTCCTCCTCCCTCGCCCCCTATGAATAGCACGCGTCTAATCTTTGGGGGCCATCGGGGCCGCCTTGAGGCAAAAGGAAAAAAGAACCTCTATCTTGTCGGGCAGACACGCGAGGCCCCGAGGCACGAAAGTGGGAGGGATGGATAGAGGGAGAGGGAGGAGTAGGAGGGAGGGAAGGGAGAACTGTGATGAAGGAGGAGGTAGAAGGGAAAGGGGGGGAGAGAGGAAGAGAAGGGGAGTAAGAGAATAAAGTCTTTATTTGCTTGACATTATGGCGATCGATTGCCTTTTTTTAGTTGTAACCCGACGACACGAAAAATGAAGGGAAGGGTAAGAGTGAAAGGAAGTGGAAATAATTTAGAGGTTGGGGAGGATGGGGGGAATATGGGCGGACGGCCGGATAATGGAGAGAGAGGAGAATGGAGATAAGGAGAGGGAGAGAAGGAAGGGGTTAGAAACGTAAAAAAAATCGGAATAAATCTTGGATTAAAAATTTCTTTAAATAAAGTCGCGGTATCTTCTTTAAAGGAGATTAAATATTTATGCGGTGAAGGTGTAAGGAGAACATGACGAGGTGCGTAAAACAATAGAAGGTCTCTTATAAATTTTTCGAGTGCGTGGAGATGCCAGGTGTGGGGAGGTTAGCGTTCGGAGTAAAATTAAAAACCGGACCTCGAAAGGAAAATAATGGTTGATATCTAAGCGGCTATCAGTTTATGTAAATTTCCTTTTGAATAAGTTCTTGGAGAATTTCTTATATCTTGGACTAATGTCAACAGGAAAAGTCCGACGTAAATTAAATTTTGATAGGTTAATCTAATGAATCTAGTAAAGTTTCCTTCATTTATTTTTATTTTGGGTAATATTTCGTTAACTGGCTTCGCTATAGTATTTATTGTGGGGCAATTAATAGTATAACGGTAATTTTTAATTTCTTTAAAAAGTAATGTGTGAGTTGAGCCGATTTTACTTCTGTAAAAGTTGTAATAGCTTTATTTTTCGAGCACAGATGGTTTTTATAAAATTCCTTATCCATTGTAAATACCAGCCTTCGAAGTAATGAATAACATACCAATCAAATAAGAAGATATTAATGTATTAAAAAATGAAGGTTATAATTTCTGTAACGGATCAAGAACGATTGAAATTTAATTTATAAATTCAAATTCTACACTCTAAATATCTAAACCATGATGAATGCGTCATTATAGATTGAAGTGATAGAGATTTGGATTATTTACAGACAGAGCGAATTTTGGAAGACATTATTTCTTCGTTCACATCAGCTTAAAATTGTTTGGTAATATTTAGAAAAAAATTCAAATATAATTTCATTGCTTCTAAAAACGAAATTTTTCTAAGAGTTTTCAAGAATTATGAGTTGGATTCTCATTTTAAAACATTCATGATAACGTACTATATAATTTATTTTGACGCATAAATTAGGCTTTATAAATTCTTCTGCATAATATTCAATATGAATTAATTTTATTTGTGAATTTAATTCAAATGTCCCTGTATATAATTTATGTGAACTGTTATTCTATGCAATGCATTTAGATATTATTTTTCATAGATAAAAGACCGATAAAATTTGCAAGTCGATTCATTAAAATTTTCAATTATTTAAACAACAGAATCTAAAATTCACGAGTTATTTTTACTTTCTCATATACGAAGTATATTAAGAAAATTTGTAATCGCGAAAAAATTCGACCTCGAGATTTTTACGGAAATATACGTTTTAGGTGTCGCCGAGTCCGAAAAAGTGGTTTTCGTAATGCCGTCTGTCGGTTGCTGGCTCTAGAGCATAAACGGTATAGCAAAAACGAATGAAATCTCTTACATAGGCATTCTATCATACTGATCAGAAGCTGTAGAGAAATGGTTGACATTGCTCAATAATTAAGGGAAGTTTATTCTACGCATTTTAAAAAACAATTTGATTTTCTCAAAATTGGGTTGAACGATTTTGATAAAATTTCGTACAGTTACTTGAGTATACGTCTGCAATAATGCCATATATTTAACTTTTCTCAATGAGTGAATATAAGGCCAGTTTATTCTTGGGAAACTTTAACAAAAATTGTATTTTCTAAAAACCGGCTGATACGATTTTCATTTTCTAATGATAACTAAACGACGCATTAGTATATGGGATAGTTTGTACAATGTATGTTGTATCGATTTTTTCATTGTGTCGCTGTGGCAAAAGTTATGCCTTCCAAAAAATGGAATGATTCGATGCACATTATCGATTGTATATCATTTCCTTAGCGCTCAAAAGAAAGAGCGATATGTATATATCTCGACAAGGTATCCGTGTAAATGTGAGAGATATTTTAATCCAACTCAAGAAAACGCGGAAACTTTTGGATGCCTTAATCCATTGCCATCTCATTCCGGCGTTATTATATCCGGCCTTTTTATCCTCTGTCTGTCTGTCTGTCTGTCTCTCTCTCTCTCTCCTTCTTCATAGACATTGCAAGAGAAAACTTCCGCTGCATTTGCGCAGTAAAAAATTCTCCTATTCTTCTGTCTCGCTAACATTTGCCATATTTTAGGATTCGTAAGACGCACGCTGAGCACCTTAAATATTGCGCAAGTATGCATCTGCGTTTTTTTATGCAAACGGAGTTTTTTTAATGGCAAGAAAATACTACTCGCGTCGCGAGCAGTGTTGTTTACGGCGTGTGAGACGCCCATTGCTTTTTCAAGTACCGACAACGTAGTGTTTGGAGAGAAGTTATGGCGTTATACTCTTCGAAGACACAAGGTACTAATTAGAATACATTAGATTGAGAAAATGGAGAATGCCACTGTCAACAAAGCTACGAGAATCGCCGTATTTCGTAATTATTACCCTCTATGGTACTTGTATTAACGGGGGACCTAATAAAACAAACAAAGAAAATGAGAACTTGTCAAAAAAAAATTTTATTTACAAGTAACCGAGGATATTGGCGAGCCTTCGGCTCGCTTTCTTGTTAGATTATAATGCCTTTTTATATCGGGTGTAGCCGTCTCCGCGCGCTATTGCGCCCTTCGCCTCTCTGGAACGAATCTATCTCTCCACACTGTCCAGTGATCGGGTGGGTAAATGTCGCCACAGGCAGATCCGTCATGGTTTGCAAGCTTTCGTTTTGCGTGAAAGGGTTATCTCAAAAAATTATTTTTCGAAAGGGGTCCGGGATAACCGAAGAGAACCCATTTTTCTTTGAATTTTAACATTTAAACTTGGGTCCCCCATTAATACATAAGTACCTCCTCTGTTTACCAGCATTCCACTGACATTGGTTCTTGTGGTTATTGTTTGTAGTAAAATTTTATAGTAACATAAAAACGTCATATTATATTGATAATATATGCAATTCTATCGCACATGTCAAAGCACTGATAATAATGTGTACTTCTACTAAAAGCACAAGTTGAAAAGAAGACATATTTCTGAAATCAAGCAATCAAACACGGAGGAATTTTGGTGTCTATTATAATCCTGAAAAACTTAATCCGCTTACTTTCTTAATTGTTTCTACTTCGGATCCATAATCAATTTCCGTCTATAAGGAAAAGGAAATAACAATGAAGCGAGCTCAACAAAAGTATACCATTTACCTTATAGAAGCAAATCAAACCAATTTAGAATTATGTTGTCTTTTAAATATACTTTTAGTTTTACTTTCTCAAATTTGAAGGATATATAGAATAAATGCTTTAATTACATTTCCGAAGGAAACGACTCAAAATAATGCTCAAAATATGGCCTCAAAACTTTTTCTCCAATCTCTGAAACTTATGTAAAAATTTGAAAAATTTCTTGCAATTTTATAAATATAATATAAACATAAACAAAACATTTTCGTCAGATGTTGTATTGTTAAAAGTGGCCTTTGATAGAGCAAAATTAATTAGAAGTTTCCTGTTCGGCCCTTAATGTGGCCTGCCAAGTTAAAAATATGTGTAATCCATTAGTAAAAGTATGTCTATGAGCCTTAATTAACACGCTTATCTACAGAATCAACAAATAAGAAAATAATTGACGGGAAGGATGATTGACCTAATTGGAATTATTTCGTTGGTGTCGTATCTTTTTCTCGAAATCGAAGGGTTTTGGTCGATATGAATAATTCTTACTACTTACTACTACTAGTAGGGAAATTCGCTCGTTCTGTATTGAAGTAGTTGAAAGTCATTATTCACGAATAATTTTATTGAAATGTTTAAATTGTGGGGGGAAAATCCAAGTACACCATCCGGATGTTTAACATTAGTATCGTCGTTAAGTGCGTCCCGCTTCTTAAGGATTTAAATGTGTATACTTATTAAGCGTAAATGTCAAAATAATTTCTTTTAATCAATGACTTAAAGAATATAATTTAATGTATTCATGAAGGTTTTATTACTCCGTGGAAATTCTCGTCTACACCCGTTTTACGCTCTGAAATAAAAAAATTGTTCAAAGGTCGGGATTGATGTTAAAAGGATTTCTATTAAGTCCGAATTTTGTGCTTGGAGAAGTATATTCGTTCCGCCGTTAAACAAGAGATGCCGATATATTTCAAAGGTACGAAAGTTGGAATTATAACGATGGAGCGATAAGGGATTTTTCGAGTAATAACGAACATCACGGAAATATTCCAATTCCAAAATAAAAGACCGCGATGCTAGAGATCAGATTTCTAATTAAAAGTTGCTTTATGATACCCCCACTTGGCGTAGCAAATCGGACTTTTATTTACTGCGATGTTAATCGAGGATGTGAATGGATTAAAACAATAGAATCACGCTGAGCGGGAGGTAGATAGATGGCAGGCGTTGAGGGTCGGGGGAGAGGGGCGATACCCATGAAAGGACTCCTCCTTTTATTTTCTAAGAAGCCAGGATTTATGGAAGATCTTTTGGCAGAAGGGAAGAGCGGAGGGAGGAAAGGGGAGGGGAAGAGGGGGGAGGGGAAGAGGGGGAGGGAGGGAGGGGAAGGGGAGTTAGGAAGGGAGGAGCGGAGGTTGCAAGAGGAGTAAGGATCGGGAAAGAAGGAAAGGGGGGAATGTGTTAACGACCTTTCATCGTCTCTGAGATATCATTCCGTTATCTTCTTAATTACGAGGGACTTAATTTCAGCCCAAGAGGGAAATAGAAGGTAAAAAAATGGTTTGTTTTTCATTCAACCGCATCCATTCTCGTATAACTCTTCAGCTCCCATATCTCCATCTATCTCCCCCTCCTCCTTTTTCTTCCCTCCCTCCATCCTCCCCCCCTCTCTCTCCCTCTCCCCTAACACCTCCCCCCTTCCACCTCCCGACACTTCTCTTTTTCTCCTCAGGAGCTCGGATATCTCATCCGTCTAACAACCCAACCCAACCCTTCGCCCACCACCCCCACTTGTATATTCTCGATGGCAAAGGGTGTTCCGAAGCCACCCCAATCCACGCCCGAAACCCTTCCACTCTCAACCCTTTCTTACTGCTCGTACCCGGAGACAGAGAAATATGAAAAGCGGCGCAATTTGGCTTCGGAGTTTGGAGGATGGGGTTAATAGAAAGAGATGGAAGGGAAAGGATGAGAAAATGAAGAGGAAAAGAAGGTATTAACAGATAGGAGGAGATTGTTTAAATAAAAACGAAAGGAGGGATTGGAGAAAGGGAGTAGTGAAAGAAAGGGGATTATAAGATGATTAATTTGAAGGGGATAGGGAGAGAATAGGGTGGGAGAAGAATATAAAGGAAAGGAGGAAGGAAATTAGAAGATTGAGCAGAAATAAGTAGAAAAATAGGCATTTGTTAAGAGAGAGGATTGAGACTTACTGCGGCGTAAGAAGAGGTAGAGGTCGAGAAAAAGAGGAAATGGAGATTTGGGAGAGAGAATAAAGAGGCGGACGGCGAGGGAGGAGGTTGAGGCTGAGAAGGAGACAGAGGTTGCGGGACAATCCGATCCAAGCCGTCTTTTGTTTTAAGAGGTTCCTCTTTTTTCTTTTTCTCCATCTCTCTCTCTATTTTTTTCTTTTCAAACATTCTTCCTTCCTTACTTCCTTTCTTTATCTTCCTTTCCCTTCATCTACAAAACTATCGCCTACCTCAAACGCTCTCTAATTTAATTTATTTAATCGGTTTGGTATATACTTATCGTAAATTTTACATCTAATCCTCGCTATTAAACGAAGTGTTATGTTCAATTATTTGTGTACACTAAAAAGGAGTAATCATAGCAAAATTCACAGAAAAATTACTATTCGCGGATGTTTTTCGGAAATCAATCGATAAACATAGGATTGATCTGTCGTATCCGTAGTTAAAATTTTTGTTTCACGCATATTTACGCTGCACAACACATTGACAAGTTTGTCTCAAGGCGTGGTTTGTATTATGTTAGTTTTAATCGTAATTAATCCTTGTTCCTTATTGTTACATTTGTGATTTCACAAATACAGTACGGCATTCTCTATCATAGTGACAAGGAATTGTAGTTTATTTTAGTAATTTGTTTCTAACGCATTCACATAACAGTGAATAATAGAGAATTTCCGTTCGAATTTTATAGGAGCGCGTTTTCGAGGTGTTTTATTTACGTGTCTTAATAAAGATATCTGGGCGAAGAATGAAGTATGTCTGTGTATTAGACGCGTTATTACCACACAAACATATTTATGAACATTTAGGCTCGTGCTTCGTTTTTGTTTCACTGTCGTCATCTCCCATTTAATCTTTTGGATTTTCGAGATTCTTTCGAAGTTGCCACGTTTCGACTATCGCCATCAAGAATTGAACCGCGAATCTAGAAATACTCGAGGGAAAAGGAAAAAACAAAACCAGTTAACCCTAATGAAGACGGAGTCGGAGAAAAGTGCTCGTGAGTTGATTGAAGCCGCAGCGCGCTGAATGCGATGTGAAAAGAGAGAAGAGGGGGAGAGAGAGAGAGAGAGAGAGAGAGAGAGAGAGAGAGAGAGAGAGAGAGAGAGAGAGAGAGAAGGGGTGGAAGAGGGGGAGGAGAGATGGATTGGGCAGATGGAGTAGAGGACGTCGGAGCTTGTGAGAGAGAGAGAGAATGGGAGAGGAAGGGAGTGAGGAGAGTGTCCGAGCGTGTAAATCCCAATTGTGGTATTTATTTTCTCTCCTCCACTCCATTCTCCTCCTCTCTTTCTCTCTTACGCTCTCCTCGTTTCTCACTCACTCTCCGCCGTCCCCCTCTCCTCCCCAACTCCTTCCACTCTCCTTATGTGGCACGCCGACAAGAAGAGCTTGCGACGACGACCTATGTGACCTCAATGACCGCCCGGAGGTGACCCCTGGCGTGTGACTGACCCCGCGACCTCCTCCTCCTCCTCCTCTGCTCCTCGTTCTTTTTCTTCCCGTGTCCAACTCCTCCCACCGCCTCCCACCCTCCTCTCCATTTACCAACACAGCCTCACCTCCGCCTCTTCTATCTGCCTCCCCATCTCGTCTTCTCCCCGACCCTCCGCCATTACTTTACTGCCGCTCCCAACACGCGCTTAAAACTCTACTATTCTCTTTCCCTTCCAAAGTACCGTATTTTCCAGCCAAAACCGCTCTTTCATGCATAAAGATCGCGTTGGCTATATCTGCCATCATGGATACAAGGAAAAAAATTCCCAACGGGGAATTTATGCAATATCAAGGGGATATTTCCATAGCTTTATTTTCGTATTAACCGTCGCATATTTTGGATGTGGAGTCTTCGCTGCGACGCGGTATCGTCTCAAAATAGACTCGGCACTTCAGAATTTCGTTTTATTGTGTTTCCGGCCTTTTCCCGTGCGTATGTATGCGCGCCATGCGGACACTCGTGAGATATTTGGTGTATTCCGGTTTATAATATGTCATTTGAATCTTTTTTCCCGTAATTATATAATTTGGAGAATTCGAAAATTATCTGGAATATTTTTACCTGATAGGTGTTAAATAAAATGTTGACTTGATATATCAACATACAGTATAGTATATCAAAAAGGCTAAATGACATACATTTCGAAATTTTTTAATGTCTGTCATAAAAATTTACACGATTTCATTAAATATAAGTTAAAAAAACAGCAATAAAAATGTGATCATTATATAAAAAATATACGTTTCAGGTGACTTATTGATAAGTTAAGTGCAAGTAATTTTGAAAGAACCGTTTAAGATGTTGACAGAAAGGTAGAATGAACGAGTATATTTTTTGAGATATTTATAAGGTAATTTCCAAAGTCGATAATGCCTTTTTCTTATTGGTGCTAAGTGCTGTTCACGGTAAGGCTCCTAAAGGTGAATAACTTCATTCACTTTTTTAAATAAATAAATAGCATAAATTTTGAAAGTTTTTGTTTTTTCTGTTCTCCATTAGCAACTTAACGGCTAAATCACCGTTCTTATCTTAAGTGAAGTAAGTGTTAAGCCTGGTTAAGTAATACAATTGTCACATTTTAATATATTTAACGGCGCCCTGAGGTCACGGAACAAGTGGTCCGATGGCCGAATTCTGTTGAACGGGGTGTGTTCGTATTCGAGGGACTGAGAGGCAGAGAGAGAGAGAATGGAACCAGTCGAGAGATAGTCGATGTAGAGAAAGGAAGAAATAGAGAGGTAAGAAAGAGAAGCAGGAATGAGGATACAGCGCTCAGGTTGGCTGGCGAGAGGGCGTTGGAATGTCATGGGTAGGGAAAGGGGAGGCTGCCCGGTACGATATTACCGCGGCATTGACCCCTTCATCAAATGGAGTAACCTTTTCAACAAAGACAGTTGAAAATCATTTCAGGTTCCACTCGTCAATGACGCTCTCTCCCACGGTTTTGTCCTATTACCGCCACGCTGTTCCTTGATTTCTACCGACTCTTTAAACAATAGCATATAAACTACTGGGATGAAATTATGAACACGTTGAAACTGAGGCGCGGTCCCCAATACCGCTATTGTTTTATTATTAGTGTTATTATCATTTATTCACCAACATTATCTCACATCAATTGGATTTTCCATGTTTAGCAATGCCATAAGGGTTAAGAGGTAATTAAAAGAATTATAGAAATAAAAAACTCAATATTCCCTTATTTTCGTTGTAAATTGGAAAATATTGGAAACTAGCGTGGTAATTAGATACTATATTTTAGGTGGTGTCTCATAGACCGCACCTCAGTAGTTAATCGTTAGCCTAACTTCAAGACAAATATTATCATTAATATCGTTCTAACTAAAGCAATGTTTCCCAATTCCTTTAATAGATTTTTGCTACGTTATATATTTACATGATGACAATATTCAGAGTGGTAGTCAAAAGTTGGGCATATTTTATTCCGTTTTTGTGTTTAGAGCGAAAGTTTTCAGCTTAAATATCGCTGCTGCTGTTTTACCCCTTGGTTTAATCTCATCCTGATTTTGCGCTTCTAGGATTTGAACGGGTAATTAATAGCGTTTAAAAAAATTGTAAATGATACCTTTATGAGACTGACTGGATACCTCATGGCATCGATCCAAATGGATACGCATCTGTTGAATTCGATATGGAGGAAGAAATGACTCAAAACGCTAAGATTTATTAGGTATGTTTTCTTTCATTTCATTTCCATATGAAAAAGATAACTCGCTGGAATCGCATACTTTCTTCATTAAACGAGGCCTTTTTCGATTCAACCAGCGCAACAACCACTTTTGAGATAAAATAACTCATTAAAAACTCTAATTATTTTGATTTTAATTTGTTCGAAATTTTAATTTTTTCAAGATTATTTTGCTCGCGGGTTTAAACTCGCATCACCCGTTTAGAAAAATCCACATCTAGCAGAATTTAAATCATCGTTTCGTGTGCTGGTAAACGGATAATTTGACTTATAATTTCATATGTTACGGGGAGATATAGCGAAATGAGGTGGTTTAAATTGGTCATGGAAATTTAACGGAGAAATGCAGAAAGAGAGAGAGAGAGATACCGGATACATATTGTTTTAAGATAATCTCCCGTCTCACAATTTTCAGCTACCTGCACACATAGCTGCCCCGCGGAATAATGAGATGAGTGCTTGCATTTAAACCGGAACTAATGCCGTTGCTACGACGAGGGAACGTTATAAGGTTGATTTAAACAGTCTCAAGGTGCAAAAGCATGCCGCCGCAACCAAGTGGCAACTCCGGTCGCATCAGCTCCCTGCGAGGGTGTTTAATCGGTACGAAAATGACGAAGGAATTGGTCAGCGTGACTGGCCTTTGAATTAGGCTGGAGGTCGAATTTCGGCTTCTTGTTCGTCTTACTGAAGAATCACGAGTCTCAGTTCTCTCTCCCTCTCTCTCAATGCTTCATCCAATCCACCCACGTGGATTAACATGACGCTCTGTTGGCAGGGCGGGCGATGGGAGTTTTGCCACCCTGTGCAAATGCAGATTTTGCCGCCCCCCACCCCAATTCCCCCTTGCTTTTATAATAATGAAGTACTCAATATAAAGTAATATTTAAGATATTAGCTTTTCTCAATGAAGAAACAGGCATCATTGCATTACATGTGAGCGAAGTGTGAGGGAGTAGGGTTACCCTTAAAGTGAAACGATGGCCAATCTTTCTTCTCGGCATTTTTACAGAAAGAATAAACAATGCATGTGTCTGCCATATCTCTAAAGCTGTTTCTTTTAATTAAAAATTAATGAGGCAAATCATTCATGAAACACACAAGATCTGAGGCTCCTTGTGAGTTTTACGGAGTAGTTAATGAAGGGCAATCTAAAAATCATAGCATCATGTGAGGCGTCAATATATAGTCAAGTGATAGTCCTATACTTAACGAATGACGTTTGACGGAAGTCATTTATTACACCCTCTGGCCGTTGCTAATTTTAATTTGGAGAGTTTTAAAAGAGCAGAGAAATATGCAAACGACAAAGTCACGGATCGTTCGGTTTTATTTGAATTTCGTAGCGTAATGCTTATCAAAAAAATCGGTACAATATACGTTGTACAAACTTTCTCATATACTAATTCGTCGTTTAGTTATCTTTAGAAAATGAAAATCGTATGAGGCGGTTTTTAGAAAATCTAATTGTTGTTAAAGTTGCCCAAGAATAAACTAGCCTTATGTTCAGTTTTTGATAAATATGAAGTATGTACTATTATTTCAGACGTATACTCAAGTAACTGTACGAAATTTTATCAAAACCGTTCAAGCCGTTTTTGAGAAAATCAAATTATTGTTAAAGTTGCCTATAATAAACTAGACATTCATTTTTTAAAAAGAAATATGAATTATTTGGTATTATTAAAGACGGGAACTCAAGTAACCGTAGGAAATTTGATCGAAATCGTTACAGCCGTTTTTGAGAAAATCAAATTGTTGATAAAAATGCGTAGAATAAACGTCCCTTAATTATTGAGCAATGTCAACATTTCTTCTTACCTTCTATTCTGTATGATAAAATGCCTAAGTACGAGATTTCATTCATTTTTGCTCTACCGTTTAGGCTCTAGAGCCAATAACCGAGAGACGGCATTGCGAAAACCACTTTTTTGGATTCAGCGACACCTAAAACGTATATTTCCATCAAAATATCGAGGTCAATTTTTTCGCGATAACAATACTTTTTCAATATACTTCGTATATGAGAAAGTAAAAATTTTCTATGAATTGCATTTGACGCTCATTTTTGTTGCCCCCCAAAAGCTGCCGTCCTGTGCAAGTGTACGTTTTGCACCCGCCCCGGTCGCGCCACCTTTGCTCTAGGCCACCTACCTAGTTATATGCAGGTGCTCCTCTTCGTACGATAATGACTCGTAAGAAATTTCGCTTTTATCTTATGAAAAATTTATGAGTATAAATTCCATATCATCTTCTCCTTAATGAAGTTGTATGATGAAAAGCACAATATAACGTTGCTGTAAAAGCATCTTTTGATGAAATCGTGTTATTGACAGCTGTCTTGCGTAAAGCAAAATGCTATTAAAGTGAAAGCATTTTTATCTTTCCTTTAGAGCACATTGTAGGGCATTCAGACACAGCTTAAGATCCATTCCGTACTCCGAGTTTTCTTAACGCCTGCCGCGCGTTAATAATTATTCTTAATATGAAATAAATATAAAACATGATGGAAGAAATGGGTGACTTAACGTTTTTGGGACGAAGATTCTTCCAGTATGTATTTTGGGTAATCGCTTTCGTTTTACGTAGTTTTGATATCCACGAAACTTATTTGGAACATATCTGTTTCGTTTGAAGATGGAAGCACTTATTTATATGCGCTCTTCTAATCAGCGTTATTGCTAGATATTTGCAAAAATCCAATACAGTCCCTCAATGAGGAAATTCTTTACTATTACCTTTTTATGTAGTAATGCTTTAACACAAGTTATTAATGACGACTAATGCTAAGTGCATTCCGTCGAGATGCTCTCCCCTTCAGCGATATCCATTGCTTGCAAATAATTTACGAATAGATGGTTGAGGAGGCGGCTCCATTACTTGGCGCCATAGACAGTCCGCATGTAACTTCTAATTACCCCAATGGCTTCGTCATCGCTCCCGTCGTTTCTCCCTCCGATTTCCCTCCTCACAATGTGTGATTCTTAGGCAAATATTTAATTAGGATTGATTGCTATAAATGTTGTTAAATGTCCTATTTAGACTAGGGAAGAGGCATCTGTAAGGTGAGGACGGAGATATAAGAGACGAAGTGTTGGATATTGAAAGAAGCAAGAAAACGGAGAATAGAGGAATATATGGGGAATACGCGAATGGGAGGAAGCCGTAAAGAGGGCCGAGAGAGAATTGATGGAGAGATATGAATTCGTTTATTATATTAAATCCAATCTTCTGTTCTATGTTAAAACTCGCGTTTCGTTTGCTATTCCACTTTTATGACAAAATTAAATAGTGACGTAGATTGAATTTAATCGCAAAATATCTGACAAAAAGGTGCCGGAGGTTTTTTTTTTACGTAGGCTAGGAAACTTGGAGCGGCAGAATGTCTCTCAAACTTTTCTTTGTTTCGTAATTAAATGAAGCGGGTCATATATGACTTTAAGTGACCAACCGTCTGTACTGATTTTGGCCATTTAGCATCGACTATTTTACTTATTCACGGTTATTATAATTTTTATACAGTTTAACTTTATGTAGTAAATGGGCTTATTTTTCGGTAACCTTGAAATCTCGAATTCTGTCAAATTCTTCGAACCTGTTTCATTAGTTAGTCGATTCACGGATCTTTAATTAGATAATATTATTAATGGCTACTACCAATATTTTTATAGTAAACTGATGAATATTCCTAAATTATGTCTATTTATTCAGATCCTTCTGAAGGTTTATACTGCCGATATGGCATCTAATTTTACATTTAACAAAATAAATTTTCGCACGAACTTCGTTGAATTTTTCAGTCATGATCTCTATTGATGCGATACAAACGCTCTTGAAAATGATTGGAAATTAAAGATGGACATCATTTTTTCATGCCGCAAATACATTATTAATTTGTCGTTAAGCTCGACGCAAGAAAGAGGAAGTGGATGACACACGCATCCGAGTTCCTCGATCCCCGCTTCAGTCTCTTTCCCTCGTTGCTGCATCCGCCTTTCCGCAACATATACTCACGTCTTCCATCGCAAGGGCTCCAGGAACCCGCGTGACGACGGCCGAGGACAGATCTTGGCGCGATCGCCATGGGAACACTTCATCCCACGCTCACCCTTCACCCATATAATACCGCTGAGCTTAAATAGAATTCCTTCTCGTGTGCGAATCTCTTCTCTGTTCGTGCGGCAAAACTGAGTTTCCCGTTAACTCCGCACTCTCTCCCTCCCCCCTCTTTCTCCCTCCCCTCTCTTTCTCCCTTCCCTCTCTTTCTCCCTTCCCTCCCTTTCTCCCTTCCCTCCCTTTCTCCCTCCCCTCTCTTTCTCCCCTATCTCGAGATCAAAGAATGCACTCTTGACTGTATCAAAGGCTTTTTTCCGCTCTTAAATAACTAACGTGGTGACATGTTTTCATCCTAGGAATTCATGAGATAGATTTCGCGGCAATTTGTTTCGCAGGTAAATGTAAACGTGCGGTCTTTGCTGGAGAATTGAATGAGTAAGAAAAGAGAAGGGCAGAAGATGAAGAGCGAGTCATAAGATTGCTATGGCGGGGAACGGCAAATGTTAAGGTTTTTTTAAATGCAGTTTCTTAGGAGCGAATTGAAGGATTAATATTCAGTCGATGAGACATTTTATATCGTTGACCTAAGTTCGCATTTCGGTGGGTTACTCTGTCTCCCTGTGACGTATTTGTCAATAAACATTTCACCAGTTTTTACAATCAAAAGCTATTTTTGTTCTCTTCAAACGTGATTTTGCCCTTTGATTATCCAATATTGGTGCATGCAATGTTATAAAAATATTTTAATGTCTGTAGACAGAAAGACTGTAATTTCCTTTGAATTCCACTAATTCTAATTATTTCTTCATTTGCAAAGGCATTATAAAAATAACTCGTTAATTTTGGTCTCAAAAATGTGTTAAATTTCTTCATCTGTTTGGTATCTCAACTTTTTGCTTTCTCCATACGTAGTACAGGAAAAGTATCGAGATTTCAACGGAAATACACGTTTTGAGGTCCCCAGAACACGTTTAGACTATTTTCGGAATGATGTCTGTGTGTGTGTGTGTGTGGATGTATGTGATTGTGTGCGCTCTAACTCAAAATGTACTTGTCATATTAATACCAAATTCCATATCCAACACTTAAGCATGAGCACAAAGAACCGATTAGCTTTTGGACAATATCGGTTAACCGAAAATCGAGGTTTATTCGAAACCCGATTCGGTTTTTGCGATATTTCTCCGTTAAAACCTCATTATTGTACATACAATTCTATAGAAATGTTATAGAAAATGTAATTTCCTACAACTTTTATTTTAAACAATTTTACATAGCACTTATTGCTTAGGAATTATTTATAAATAATCGGTTTTTCGGTTTCCGTCAAATATCACATTAAAAACATCGTTATTGGTAATCTTCGTGAGGGCCAAAGTTATAGAGGATAATATTTCTTCCAAGTTTTGTTTGAAACAAATTTTCGTAGAACGATCCCTTTCGGAGATATTTAAATTATTCGTAATTTCCTGTATACAGCGCCACAACCATGTAGTAGTGAATTCTGTAAACACATTCAAAATATAATTTACGACAATAAGGACGACTGTATTCTTTTACGATAGGAAATAATAATTTTGCCTTATAATGCTATTCATAATTATTTAAATATCTATACCCCAAATATGGAGAAAGTCGTGTTGTCCACATCAGATTTTTAGGTTTGTGTGACCAATTTGGGTTCTTTAGTATAAATGAAACTCATTTTGCCGATAAATGTTTTGCTTTCACATTAACTATTATCATATGCCATAAAATCCTCCCCGCCAGTTTATCCTAGGAAATTAATTGCAACCTGTCAACCATCTTGTAATATTGCTTCGAAGTTGCTTCTATCGGAACTGTCTTTTCATAACGGAAGAGCTAAATGGATATTTGGAAGTTTCATTGAGAAAGAATAAAGCTTTCCTATTACATTGAGTATTTGAGTAAAATCAATCCTTAAAAATCTGTTTCGAAGTGGTTTACAGATTGTCGAACCGAAATCTGGTTTATTCGAACGTTTTATGGCTCTATATTAACTAACTATTGGATTCAGGTCATTAAGTTGAGGTCGATAATTCGTATTTTAATAATTCATTTTCGAAATCACACTGATATTCGAAAGTTATTCATGCGCCTATTGCGAGGTTTATGCGGGAATTACCTCGCATGCGTACACTAGCGATTATTGTCTCGAGGGATTTTTTTAAATATCTCCATCTTCAGTGAGCGCTCTTTTGAATTGGCAATGTGCCATGGATTTGCTGTGAGAAAGAACACTTGCAAGGCACGGCTGGATTATGCGCATGTCATTCGCATGTTTATGCTCAACATTTTTATACGTTAACTCCCCTTTGGCTGTATTTAAATGTAAGCAGTTTTATATGTGCGGTTTAAAATAATCATATGTTGATGAAGACCGGCCAATTAAAAATATAAAATAATAAATAGTAAAATCTTTATGGTGAAATTTTTACTTCGTTTGTAATCTTTTTATCCATGAAGCACAGTTACGTTTAAAACTAAAACACCCCCTTATTAAAAATAACCGTTTAAAATTCACTGTTATCTTTACAAGATATTTCCAATTTCATAATCATTTCATAGTCATAAGATTGCTATGGCGGGGAACGGACTATGAGATTTTATAAATGCTCTTATTCTAAATTCATAAACGTTAACAAATTAGTGCGTTTACATTTGACTGACACAAACTTTGCTTTCATACCGTCACTAGCTACCTCATCCGACTCACGTCACTTAGTTGACTGAATGTCTTTTTGTGGACCTTTTTATTTTCTCCATACGTAGTGTAGGGAAATTATTGTGAACAAGAAAAAAATCGACTTCGAAATTTCAACGGAAATACACGTTTTGAGGCCCCTAGAACACGTTTAGACTATTTTCGGAATGATGTCTGTGTGTGTGTGGATGTATGTGATTGTGGGCGCTCTAACTCAAAAAGTACTTGTCATATTAACAAACGTGTTCCAGGAACCTCAAAACGTGTATTTCCGTTGAAATCTCGAAGTCGACTTACCCATTACTACGTATGGAGAAAGTAAAAATCTTCGATATAGTTTTAATGATATACTCATGCGTAAGTGGTAAGATCCCGTGCTTCGGCATCGCTAGGAAATGAACGCACGCTTGGAACTTTGGTCGCAGTGAGGTGCACCGTGAAGTGGGCAGCCCTCGCGTGTTAACGGTAACGAAAGCTACCCTCAATTTGACATCCACTAGCGAGCTATTCTATGCCAATGGGCAAGACCACGGATAGCGACTGTGGCGGAAGGTCTTTGCACTCTTAAATAACGACTTCGAGCAGTCTATTGCTTCTTTTGAGATAAAAAATTAACTCCTCTGCAGATATGATTTTCGTCCGCACCTCCTAATTGTCCGAATTTTACGACACATCTTCAAGGCTAAATCAGATTGGGAGTGAATGTTGACCGAGGACGATTTCTCTCTCAAGAAACAATTCTAATGGACGAGCCGTAGTCATTCTTCCAAATGGGATGTTTTTTCTTCTGCGAGGTTGGATTCAAATTGACTGAGCGGCGATTTTTCTCGGCGGAGCGAACTTTGGATAAAAAAATAATTTACTAAGAATAAAATTGATCGTCCACTTCCTCCGAAATTATTATAATTTTCTTTCTCAGAGAATTGCTTGGTTACTAAATTCCACAAAGTAGATCATGCTTGATATCATATACCATACCCCTCAAAATTCACATCAAATTCAACAAACCCTATTAAGATTCCGATAGAACTAAAAAATTGTAAACACCTGTAACATGGTAGACAAAAAAACGTTAGATAATTTATTTTGGAGCGATACTCTTCCAGTATACTCTCCATTTATGCGCGTATTCAGGATAACATCGTACATAAATGCAAATTTTCATTAGATTCAATTAAACTGTTTATCTCTTAGAACCACGAAAAGACTAGTGAGAGGGAATTGCTAAAAACACATTTTCTTTCTCAGGGACACGTAAATCGTGCATATTCATCAAAACCTCATTTCGATTTTTTCTCGAACATGAGATCTCTATAAACGTACTCGGTACATGAGAAAATGATGAGTAATCTGCTCTCCCAGATCCCGTGATATTTTTTCCGATTTGATGCATCAGCTCTGGATGGTTAATTAAAGTTTTAATCAAGTAAAATATCTTATAATTGATAATAAATTAATCCCCCCCCCCCATCTTTATTTTAGAGACTTTTCGGTTCTCTCGCTATTCATATTCCGTCATTATGAAGCGACTGAATTTCCGTCCTCTGGATGTCTCAAGAGGAATTTTTTTCGTGAGAGATCAAAGGACTTCCTCCGCTGGAGCAAGCGTTTCATCAAAAGGTAAGAAGAGTAATATTCTTGCGAATCTCCAGAGTCAAGTGTTCCAAGGATTCCCAGACGTGGCATCCGGTTGAAACCAAAATAGAATGTTTTTTTTTCAGTTCGCAAATTGAGCTCCATAGTCACCGCAATACTTTCATCAGTACATTTGTTGCACTACTTATGATTTTTGCGCTTTTTTAAATTCGCTTATACAATCGGTTTGTCAATTTGAAGAGCTAACTCCTCCTAAACGAAAGCAGCTAGAGGTTAAGTTTTTTGTCAGTCTATTCGGTATTCTTTCGTTGTTCACGTTTTCTCGGTTTGTCTGTCTCAGTGCCATTTTTTTCTTCCAGAAATGCCTTATGGGTTTCATTTTTTCGTCTTTTTTTCTGAGAGACTAACACCTCCAAATCGATTCAGTATTCTGCACATTTTTCGATTTTTCCTTCAGTTCGTCGAAAATATTTTTGAAAAACTGCCACTTACTGTCTGCTTCAGCAGCACTTTCTTCACTTGTTCTTTCACACTAGTAATTGTTCAACCCTTACACCTTGATGGCGAGTTATATCTTCCCCAACACCCGACCACCATACATGGAAAGTCAAATCTATTGCGCGTTATACGATCCTGCTTCACACCGCACCATACGATCGCTGCTCGCACTGATACGATTTTAATAACTTTTTCTGGTAAAATTGGCGGCGCTTTCTAAATTCAACTTTCTCTATATTGGGATAATTTAACTACAATGGGAATTAAAATATATAATTGACTAAAAAACGGGCCATTCACGTCGAAAATGTAGAAACCACGGTGAAAGTATTTTAAAATTAAATAATCGACCGATTGATCCGGCTTTTCTTCGCTGGATAACGAACCTAATGGCCGAGTGAAAATATTTTACCTTGTGACTCGGAATTCTGAAAGTATTACACGAACCTTAATAGCGATTCAAATAATTTTGGCAGATTTATTGCGATTACGGGCCATTAGTTTGTATTATTTAACGGTGCGAATATATGAAAATTAAAAATTAGAAGGGGCAACGTTATTTGCAAAAAGGTCACTTGAATTCGAGAATTCAGAAAGGCGGATGAGAAAGAAGACAGAGACAAAGGACGGGAGGGGGAGGGGAAGGGAGGGCAGGGAGAAGGAAGGGAGAATGGCGTGGTGAAGGGAGAATAAAATTTAGGTTGGGATACGAGATGACGAAGAGGGTTAAACGGAGAAAGGAGGGAGGGAGGGGAGGTTAAGTGGAGGGGATGAAGGTAGAGGAGGGGAGGGGGTCAGACGATTGGAAAATGATCCTCGTTGCCGACAAACGCATAGGTGTGAAAGGAGTAGGTGTGATTGTGTATCGGGAAGACGTTATCGCCCTGAAGGAGACAAAATCCGGGTAGCGATGGTGCGTGATGATAACCCCATAAAGAGGAAGGTCGAGAGGAGAGGAGGCGGGTGAAGAAAGAGGAACGCAGAGACTTTGATGCGAGAGGTGGTCACTCTTAGTGCCACCGGATGTGGGTGGAGAGGGCCGGAGGCGGTGGACGGTTTCCTTCCCCTCGCTACCTCCTCCCCCCCCCCCATTGTCCCCTCTTCTCCCCCATTCTTCATATCTCGAACGGATTAACCCCCTTACTTCCTCCTACCTTAACTACGCTCCGTTCCAATCGCAGAAGCGTCTCCTTCCGCCGTGACTTCCTTCGAATTAGTTATAAAAAAACTTCATAGATGAGGAACCTGTTATGAAACCGAATTTATTTGTAACGATAGGTGCTATTCAAATTCAAATTCCCTTAGAATAATCGGGCGCTAGGGGCGATATCGTATTAAATATACGAAATAAACTAAGGTTTCCTTTCCTGTCACCTTTTTGAGGTAAGTTTTGTGTACAATGTCTATTTCATGTTTAACTCACGTCCTTATTGATTATTACTTCCATTATTAGTTGAATATCACTATCCGTTTCAAATCATCTAAAAATTCATTGATACTGAGTGAAACATTAGCTCCGCAAATCTTGTATTATCCCGTAATTTTTAAATTATAAGTTACAAAGATTCAGGACGGTATTCGACCGTTAATAGCAGTGATTAGAATTTAATTTCGGAAAATAGATGGATATCTTGCCGGTTAATCTAGGAACCATTTATTGCCGCTTATAATCTTTGCTGTTGTTGAAATATTTTATTTGCCTGCACATTTAAAATTGATGTCGTTAATTTTATCTCCAAACGTTTTTGGAGAGTCTTCTAAAACGTGGAAATCGATTCAATGTTACATTTTAGAGCACTTATGTAGAATAACTAACACATATTTATTCTTAACGGATGCATCGCGTAAATTTGAAGTTGTTATAGTCGTGCATCGTTTTTCCTTCTGCTATGTTGCTTTAACATCAGAAATAGTTTGAGGTCAAAGATTTCAGATTCCGTGACAACTTGATTTATACGAAATGAGTGGAAATTTTCAACGAAGCTTGCGGTATACTTGACAGTCTCGTTTTCTGTAAATTCACCGAATTTTATAAGTATATTTTGCGATTTTGATAATTTGAATTTAAAAATAATATTTGTGTTTTAAATTTCACGGAACACTTTTTCATCACAGTTTCGCGGGCCGCACAAAACGCTCTCATGGGCCTCATGCGACCCGCGGGCCGTGGATTCCCCACCCTTGTATTAAACTGTCGATGGTTATCAATTAGCGAGGAGTGTGTAAGGACCGTATGTATGTACTTACGCGTTATTTTATTCTTTGTAACTCCCATCAAACTGGATATTTAGGCGTCGCGCCAACGACGGACATTTGGCGGGTGAAGCGTTTCCTTTTCCCTTCTTCTCTAATCTTCGCACCGTGGCGTTTGGGAACGGATGGCCGAGAGATAGACAAGAGTTTTACCACGCTTGCCCATCGTAGCAGTGGCTGAGCGCGATGATCGTTTGACCGTATCAGGAAATGTGACGGAGATTCCGACGCCTGAGCAACTTCCCGCAAGATGAGGTAGAAAAAAAGGGGTAAAAGGAGGAGGAGGATGTGTTGGAGATAATGGTAGCCCACCCACGCACATGAACTACACTCTTAACATTAGTCTCGACCAGGGGCGGATCCAGAGACTTCTCAAGGGGGGGGGGGGGGGGGGGGCGATCGCCCCTCCACCTATCGAATCCGCCCCTGCCAACGGCCCTATATTTTGAAAATTTCTTCTCCTATCAGAATCTTTCTTTCCCATGCTATACAGACATAATCTGCGGCGTATAATTGAGGAATTCTGCGCGGAATGAATAGAAGAAAGCACCCAGTGGAGTGCAATGGGGTTATCCAAGGAGGGGGCGATCGCCCCCCCCTCCCCGTGGATCCCCCACTGGTCTCGACCGACTTCCTTCCCACTCCTAACTCCTTCGATTCCATCACGGAGGCCACGAAACGGATATCGCCAGCGATTCTTCCGATGAGCGGCCGTCGTTAGGAGTGCCAACTGTTAAGTAAAAAAAGCTTTCTTCGTACGCAATCGGCGCAATTAATCTGCATGGCACAACCGATAATCTCTCTTCTCCGGAACATCCGAAAACATCTGCATCTGCAAGAGGATGGAACGAGTGTTCGTGTGTACTTCGCAAAGGACGTGTAAGTAGCGTGACTCGAAAAAAGAGCGTCGAGAGAGAGATTTTAACGCCCGCACCTCGTTTACCTCGTGAATTAATGGAGCTCGTATCTCTCCTACAGCTCTGCATGGGCCTGGTTTTTTCTGTCCGGCCCGTATGTTGTCGAAGAAACTGTAAACTCGGTCCGTGGGACTACTCACAGCCCATTTAAAGCCCCCCCTCCCATCCGGCTCGAAAAATGTAATTATTGTATTCCAAATTTTTCATCAACGTCTGAGTGCTGTTCAATGATTTGAAAAGGATTTTTAATTCACGTATTTGTATGCCTTGGAAGACCACAAACAAAATAAATTACTGTACAAAATACACAAATATAATGTTATAGGCAAAAAATATATTAACCAATTCGGTACGGAGGACGAGTCACACTCGTTCTTCACTATCACTGGGTTAGTTTACCTAAAAAACCCATGCCACTGTTTTTGCTTGAACCTATTCAGAACGGAGGACTGGAGTGACCAGCGTAAATTTTAAAGCCCGGCCCGAGCCCGTAATTAATTCTAAAGGATCGGCCCGCGAGCTAGGCCCGACCCGTGCAGGACTGTAATCTCTCCCCTTTCCCAACTCCCTCCAACACTCCGTCGCCACTCCTCGAGACCCCTCGATCCCCTTTCTCGGCCTCACCCCATGGGGGTTGGGTGGGCCATTACGGCTTTATGTCGATTCGTCCCGTGAAAATGAACTTGATAGGATTCGACGATAAGAGGGCAAAGATTTATCAGGTGATTTGATTTCGAAGAGAGCCACAAATGAGAAATGTTTCATCACTCTAATGAAGGAACGGTCCGAGGTATTAAGGTGCCTCGGGCGAGTGTACATTTCAGCGCCCCCTTCGGGTAATTGTGATAAGGCGTTGAAAAGTAAATGATAATTTATTCATTGCGCCTTAAAACTTTAAAAATTTATTACGAACAGTTGAAGGAATGCTATTGATATTATGCCTTGTCGATGATATTTATTGCTGACCAATATGTAGGCACTTGCAAGGCATGCATAGGTAATTTGTCCGGAAAACGCCCCCTAGATTACGGCGCCTCGAGCCGCCCAGCTGGCCGGTTCCTTGGGCAAGTCCGGATAGAATGCAAATAAAAAATTTTGAGCATGACAGCGCCTTTGCTAGCGGCTCGTGATGAAGCGTGTCTGGCAAAACACACTTTATTACAACAAAGGCGTGAGTTATTATTGCTCGAAAGAGAATGCCCGACCGGATGTCAAGTTTATTTATGGTTGTCTCATGAAAAGTTTTATAGATGTAAGCTTATAATCTTGACCTCTTCACTGGTGATTATCGAAATTGCAGCTATCTATTTGAACATCCCTAGCAATTCTATGTGCATGCATGCATTTTATCATATTTTGGCATTTATTTAATTTAGCATTTATTGGTGTATAATTAATTATGCCAGCACGTTTTTCTTCGTATTTCATAATACCAAGGTTTCAGAATTAAATTAATGTATCAGTGAATCTTAATTAGGATTTTTTCACATTGCAAGGGACTTCCGGAATACCTTGTAGATATAACTGACTTTTCGACAGAAATGTTACGCTTAACATTTAATTTCACCAATTAACATTTCTTTAACGAAGGAAAACTCGTGACTTTCTAACAGGTTTTAACTTCCAAAGGACTATTTATTTAAAAAATAACATAGGAATAATAGGATAGCTTACTCTTTTATAGTTCTGATCCTTTCCCTACACCTGCGAGTGGAGTGGGCGAAGAGGGGAAGCCGCTTCGAAGGAATTCTCGCCTATGTAATGGGAGGAGAGGGGTGGGAGGAGAGAGGAGGGGGAGGGTGGCATGGGTCACACAGGATGGGTTGCTTATGGAACCTGAAGGGGAAGCATTTATACGGATTGCTTCTTTCACTTAAACGGATTCGCCGATCCATCTTTACACCCCAATGATTGTTTCCTTGTTTCGGCGAACGACTTTCATTATTATTTTTTTTTAGCAACTCCACGGTTTAAAGTCGTCCTCGGGTATTAATCAACCAAAAAATTTACTTTCTGCGCTATCACTCGCAGCATTTCATTGCTTTGTTACTTGGAATCGCTCTCACGGTCACGGGTTTTCGTCCCTTTGGATATTTTTCGACTAAAGCGCCGTGCTGCATTATTCTCAATGCTACTTAAGAGTTTACGTAACGGGTTCGATGTATATCGAGTAGCGATGGTGTTTTTCTCCTTTGGCGTTCTCCGCCATACACGAACGTGTCGCCGTTTACTTTCCTCTCGGAACTCGATTCTTTTGCGAGGCGAGTTTACAAAGCACGTCTCATAGGAACTCAATATCGCATAGCGAGGCCATTGACGCGATCCCTCGAAACGTTTTAGCTATCCCATCTCCAGTTAAAACGACCGCAGTTAATTTTACCTTTCCTTTCGACGATAAATGTCTCGGATTCGTGTCGGAGGAGTTTCGCTAACGTTCCGCAGACGTTAACAAACTCTCGCATTCTTCTCGTCCTGCCGGAGGAATAGTTGGGACGTATTTTGAGAAGGAATGGAATGTCGAAGGAGGTTATCGAAGCAAAGGGTGTTCGGAAGGGAGGCTAACGAAGATTCCAGACGTTTCTTAAGGGAGAATCTGGAGAATGGGGGAGGAGGAAGTTTAAATGATGATTGTTGACGAATTTGGCTAAAGAAGCGATGGGAAGATGGAAAACCTGATAGCGATAAAATTTACCGGATAGTTTTACGAGTGATGTATCTTCCTTTTCATTTGTTCCGATTGAAGCGGTATCCGGCATTTTTAAGAGCTCGAGGAAACTAATTCGACCGAAAACAATATTGTTACAGGTTACAATTATTTTGGATAACTGTACAGAGTTTTGTTATAATGCTGTGGGATCGTACCTTTTATTAGCTCTCGTAGGTGGACTTCTGATGATTGAAATTAGGACGACCATGTTCGACCTTGTTGACATCGTCAACAGAAAGGCAGTTCTCGCAGGCGGCCGTTGACAGTAAAGACAGAAGTCGGTTACAGGTGGCACTTAAACTTGCGCGGACTACTTAAACTTTTTTTTACCGTTTTGTTACCAAATCGTTCTACGGTAAATTTCCACGAATCACTGACGCTTGGCTGTTTGGTTATGAAATCAGATATACCCCCGCCATACTTGTTTGCGAAACTTTCATTGGTCTCTTAACTTCCCTTAAGATCCATTTAATGAAGAATATAAATTATCCTTTGTTGAAATTGAAATATCCTTTCCGTATGAACTGGAGCGTTTCTAGTTATGAACTCTTGGTGAGTTTTAAACAATACGATTGACGAAATTTCATTAGGAGACACAACATTCGTTGACTGTGATACGGACTTTGCATGTAAAATAATTGATGGCGTATTGACAAAGTTGACTGTTTAGTTGGTCGTAGCAAGCCTTCCCGGTTGATCGGGGCGCACATCTTTTTGGCATTTATTTTTTTATTTGTTACTGTCACATATTTTCAGGTTTGTCGAAATCTGCAATAAATAAGTTCACTTGTATCTAAAAAATATATTTTTTAATTCCAAAGTAAATGCTAAATATATTGACCCTCTTAGCGAGTATGCTACATCAAAAGAAGCATTTTACAGACATTTCCGAGGAAAATCAAATGTATTATTGGGTTAGATTTATTTTTAACGAAAGTTCTATGTGACTGATAATTAAAAGGGGTTGTTTGAATATTGTTAAAATATGCTAATAAAATTCGGAAATACACGAGTCGGTGTATCTACCTAGCAGACACAGAATGAATGGGCAGACAATAGAGTTGTTTCCTCCACAATTAAACATAACTAGGAGAAGCCATAGATAAGGATAGGAAAGTATGGTCAGCCGCGTGGGACTAATGGATCCCCAAGCAACCCAGCCGGGCATCGACGCCAGGATTTCCGCCGCCTTTCTACCCCATCTCTCTCTGTCTGTCCCTACGCTTTCCACTCCCTCTTCGGCTACCCCTCACCTCCTCCCTCGTCGCACATCATTATGTGCTAATTCCTCCAGCATCTTGCCGCGCCAATCTTGACCCACACCGCCACCTGTCCGCCACCTGACCATCTCATCAACTCCTCCTTTCTCCACCATTTCACTTCTCTCTCTCTCTCTCTCTCTCTTTTTTTTATTTTCATCTCTCCCTCCCAATTTCCCCGACCAGCTTTACCACCCTTCCCTTCGTTGTCACCCTACCGTTTTCCTCTTCTTACCCCCAATTCCTCCGTTTTAACTCTCTTCTTTTTCCTCCCCCTCCTCACCTGCAATTTCAAGGAATATCTTCTCTTTCATCCTTTCTATATTCATGCCCGTTTCTCCCACTCACAAAAACCTCTCTCCACTTTTACCGTATTTTTCCTTATTTAACTCCTCCCCCCCCCCCCCTGTCACCTTCCCATCCATCTCTGTCTTCATCCGTCACTCTCCTGTCTCTCCCTCTGCCTATTTTTTCTCTGCTTCGTTTCTACCTTTACCTTCTCTCTCTCTCTCCTGAATGTTGTCGTAATCCCATCGAACGCCAGTACTCTCTACACCTCTAACTCGCGACTTGTGACCGCCACCTCTCCCTCCCTCCCTCCCGTCTCCTATCCTCCTTCCCTCGTCTCTCTCTCTCCTTCCAACCTCTCTCTCCTTCCTTCCCACAACGTGGACGCGAGTTCACCTCTCCCTCCGGTCATGGACTTGGCGGTGCGTGGTCTCCGTAATGATGTGCGCTATGAGAGCACGCTTGGAGGCGCACAACACCTGCTCCCTCTCGCGGCGCGCGGCTTAATTTCTCGAAAACGGAATCTCGACCCGCGCGCGCTGCGGATGAAGCGGTGGCCATCTGTCACGCAGTCTGGAATCGAGCGGAGGGGAGGGGAGGGAGGGGAAGGAGGAGCGGTGGGAGGGGTAGCGTAATAAGCGATGGAGCGAGGGGAAGGGGAGGAGGACGCGGTGGAGGGGGGAGGGAGGATGAGAGAGTCGCCTTGTGACCGGTGTTTTTCTCTCTCTTTCTCTTGGTCACGGTAACGGGAGTCATTCATTCCTCGTGTTCGCTTGACCGCTCCTCGTAATCTCCCTCCTGGAGGGAAGCGGTATGGGAGGAAGAGGAAGAGACAAAGAGGGATGGATGGAGGAGAAACTGAAAGATTGAGATTGGGATTGAGGGAGGTAGTTGAGAATGTGAGGGGTGCGGGGGGGAGGGGGTAGGGAGGGGGAGGAAGGGAAGGAAGGGAGGAGGGGAAAGGGTGAAAGAGGGATGGACGAAGGAGGAACAGATTGAGGGAGTTGAGAAGGGAGCGAGAGGGATGGAGAGGGGGATGGGAAAGGAAGAGGAGGAGAGAGAGAGAGGAGGAAAATGAAGAGGAAAAGAGCGTGGAATGTGTTAGGGAGAAGGCGGCGATGGGAATGCAAAAGGGTTGGGGTTAGAAAGGAAGGTGTGAAGAATTATAACAATAGAGAGGAAGGAAGGAAGGAAAAGCGGACGGAGAGAATTAAGGGAAAGGAGAAAATAAAGGGAGGCAGAAGGGAGGGAGTGGAGATAGTAAAGAATTGGGAAAGGGGAGGAGGAAAAAGGGATGCGGAGTTGGGAATGCGTGGAGAGGGGGAGTCGGTGAATGAGAGGATCGGCGAGGGAGGGAGTGAGAGAGTGAAGGAGAGAAGGAGGGAAGGAGGAAGTGGCGAGAAGGATTTAGAAAGGGAAGAAGAGAGAGATGGGAGGTCGGGGACAATAAAGCGACGTTTTAATTTCCGAGTTTATAAGAGCGAGCGGACGACCCTTTTTCTGGTGGCGGTCGTCGTGTCTTAGTGGGTAATGAAAGTTAATTCGATTGTCCAGACGCCTACTCTTCACAAAAAGGCATCGGATCTCTTTCTCTCCCGTTTTTATTCCTCTCGCTCAACGCGCTGTGGATATGAGTGCAGGCAGGATGAGGAATAGAGGAAGCGGAAAATTGCGTTGGATTGAGCGGGAGAGGAAGAAAGGGGATGTGAGGGAAGTAGCGGAGCGAGGAAAACGGAGGAGAAGATATGTGAAAATATTTCTTGTGAATACATCCAAGTTATATGATGAAGTTCATCTACCGTCCTTTGACATTGAAAAGATACTAACGTGTCTCTCTGCAATTCAGTATATCTGTGGACGTGTAAACTTCCTAAAAGAGGGAAAGTGGACTCTACGGGACTAACAATAAGCTGGCATCGCATCTTAGTCCCGTAGAGTCCCCACAGATAAAGATTTAGTAGGAAAGGGTCAAATGGCCGATCCTACTTGTTTGTACTGAAGTATTTCTGGGGGTGAAAGCATAACTGTTATTGCTCCAAATGGATATATATGTATATATATGTATATTCCACATTTCTTTTTATTTTGTTTGGGTATTTGTTTTTTATAATCCGGGGAGAACCAAAGAGATATATAAGAAGGGTTTAATACTTTCATTCGTCTCGGTTGAATAAAAAAATTGGAAAGTGATCAAAAGAGGCGATCCCAAGTCATCTTCGTATATTGCCAGAAACATCTGTTACATTTCCTGTTAATCGTTTTGGTCAGATTAGAAAGCTCCCTGCAAATTGCCTACGAGACTTTCTGAAAGCATAATTATTGCCTGCCATTAGAAAAATATGATTTGATTTTTAAAAAATTATTGTTTCCAGTGTTCAACTATTCCGATTCGTTTATAGATGTTAGGGAGAAAGGAAAGGAGTAATTAAGACGTGCCCTTGAATATAATGGTGTTTAGAAGGGAATATACAGGCAGCACGAATTTAACGATATTTTTTAAAAATCTATTTCTAAATTACTCTTTTAAGAACGATATCTGTGAGTTTTAAAAATTAATCTTTTAACGCTGTGAAACTGATTTATTGTTCCTAACATTTGTAATAAACTACAAAAATGAAGTGACATAGTATATTTTTAAAATAGGCTTGCAAATAGGAGAAATAGAAATAAATCGCATAGGTATGTATAAAAACGAGAACATATTCGTATTTCTACAACTTGTATATCTCGCTATTCAATTACGTTTAACGATCTGTAAGAAATTACCAGGACATAGCAAAATCCCGTTCTTTGGCGGCATAAGGTGCATTGGATTTGCTGCTCGAGTAATCTCGTAATAAAACAGTCGCGCACCTCAGTTGCAAAGCAGCTGTCCTCATTGGTAAATTCAACGATCGTTGATCTTGATCCGAATTAGAATCAACGATCGGAGAATTACCTCCTGTAACGCTTTTACCGGAATTGAAGCGTATCCGTGGTTTACTCAACCGTTTTACTACAATATGAGTTACATCACTCGTAGCTACGATTTTCACGGGCAGCGCTTTCGAAGGGGAGCGAGGGAAGACTACGGAAAGGCGACGCCAGAGTCATCCGGCGGTCAGTAGCGGAACTCTGGGAGGTGGTTTGGATTTCGGTTTGCGGATGAACAAAGGCTCTTTCTTACCTCTCGTTCCACTCTCTTATCGACCTCTCTCTCTATCCCTAGCCATTCATTCATTTATGTCTCATTGTCAAACCGTTTCACCGATAATAAAACACTACAAGTCGACTGCCTTGTCCGGACACGCTCTCCAAGGACTCCCCGCTATGCGAAACGGTCAGAACCGGAAACTGCCGACACAGGGCGACTCAAGGCCTATTCGGACACCCGCCTCTGCCCCCGAGTCGAACCCTCGCGCCCTATGCCTCCGGCCACCTACGCCCTCGAGTCCACCTCTCGCCCCCGGCACTTCTTCGCTCCCATCCCCCTTCCCCCGAACGAGGAAGACCGAACCGTCAAGACAATGCGCACCTGACTACGTCTCTCACATATCGGCTACCGGCTCACAATAATCCCACGACCTTTTACATAATGCGATGCTCTGACTTATATGCGGTGTCGACCTCACGGGTTACATCTTTCGAATCGCTTGCATGTCGCGAAAAAATGGGAGAATGGGGCATTAGCATAGAATGCGTCGAGAGAGGAAGACAATGGGAAGGGGAGAGTTAAGGCGATGAGCCCACCAAAGTGAAGTAAGGGAGGATAGGAAAGGGGAGGGAGGGGAGGTGGGGTGCGGGGGAGGGGTAAAGTGGAAGGGGTTGGAAGGAGAAGGAGGGGTTGGAAGCGTGAAAGGGAAGATAGGGAGGGGAAAATGGTATCCGAGGGTCTTTTACGTCCGTTTCGTTTATTAAAATCGATACTAATCAATTGCCAACGAAACCACGGCGATGCAAAGATTATCTCAAAGTTACCTAAAAGCTGGTTACATTCTTATAGTTTCTCGTCAGAGGGACGCGTGTAAAAATTGGCAGTTTTTACGAATATAAATCAGTGGTTATCGACCTTTTTTTTGTCTGCGCCGCCCTATGATCATTTCATTCGGTTATGCGTCACCCCGTTTACAGTTCCATTCTCTTAAAGTCACTTTAAAGATAAATTGGGCTTTCCCTACCACATAAAGATTTTGGCATTTAAATAAGCACGAGTGTTTATTTTATTAATGTTTATAAGCCAAAATAAGATTCACTGTGAATAACCGACGCATCTCCAAACCCGTAAATAAAGATTACTATTATTATTGTCGCCCTGGGATGTCATCTCACCCAGTTGAGAACCACTAATACACATATACAGGCGACTCCCGAGATTCGACAGGGATGCGTTCCTGAAAACGTGGTCGAACGTCGAATTGTCGAATGTCGAACGCCGTTTTTCCATAGATTTGCATGTTATAATTGGGGTATACGTTCTGCAGCATAACCCTGCATACATCTGTCTATACATACAACTATATATCGCAGCGAAATTAATATAAAAGTTATTAAAAAGCACAAAATAACTTGAAGCCTCGTCAGTTTATTTAAGGTTATGCAAACCTGTCCTTCTCTTAAATCTGTCAAACCAGCCATCAAATGACTTGAATTTATCACGTTCTAGAATTCTCTCCTTCTGTTTCACATAAGTGCTAATAGTTGAACGACACTCTTTTATTTTATTCACTTGCATTATCAATATTACATTTCCTTTTAGATATTATGTCAAGTGATAAATGTATAAATAAATCAATAAAATAAATAAATTTAAATAAAGATTAACAGAAAAAAAGAGTGAAATCAACACAAATTCAAACAATTAGAGCAGAAATAACTGTCTACACTGAAACTAAACCTCGCGTAGTTGGTCGGGACAAAAATTACTTCGCGTAAACTAGCTCCCAATTCGATCGGTTGCGTCGAAATCTCGAATACGACGAATCTCGAACTGTCGAATCTCGGGAGTCGCCTGTATATACGTAAATTTTATCGACATACTCTGCCATTTCCTAAGAACGCACAGTTCATAAAAAAGATCGAATAGAAGTAATACCTGAAAATTTTAATATTTTATAAATATACAATATAAAATTCTACATTATCTAATCGGGCGCATTTGAGCGAGTCTTGTTTTTAACTGTCGTAATGAGCACAAGGGTTCATCTCGATCTAAAAATAAGTCTCCCTTCCCTTGGCGTAGGTTCATAGAAGAAAATGGTATTTGGTCAAATGAAACGTACTAATCCTGGTTATATCATTAAGGCAGCATAGATTATTTAAAAAAGAATTCCATCGACTTGTTTATTTATTTCTTCGATACTAAAGCGACGAATGGAATGGTAATTTTTAATGTCACTGCTTCTCGTTTCTAAAATATTTATCTTCCAAATATTGTTATGCCAAAACTTTTGTCGTATGCGCGCAGCGGCCTTCATTTTATAAACATGTTTTTGGCCAGACTGCAATCATTGGATGAAAAAGAGACAGTGAAACGTTGACCGGACAAATAATAAACGTAGGTAAAGGGAGTTTTTTGTTCATTCCGACGGAGGACGTAAATTAAGAATTCGTTACTGTACGCAGTACATTACGACCGTACCTCGTATAATTGTCCTTAATGGTAGATTTTCTCTGATTACCGGCAGTAATTGCTTAATTTTCTGGAAAATGTTTCACAACCTTCTCTTGGCAAAGAGAGATGAGGTTTTTTCTCTCCTTTATGGATCAGAAGATCTTTGCATGTTATAGCCCTTTGAAATGAATTATTCAGTTTTATGCGGGGACTGCTGTTTATCATAACAGTTATTACGAATCGCTAAAATGTATCTCGCTGCAAACAAGGTCAATGTCGTATCCGATATACAATGTCATGGAGGTAGTAATTAAATTTCAATTTGGCTGTCCTTGATAGTGGGTAATATGTGTTCATCAGCTATTTCGGAAATTTCAATAGACCTATTTTCTTCCGTTGTTTCGTTGTTGTTATTAGTTATAAGTCGGGTGATACTGATTATTCGCATCGTAAAATTATAACAGATAGCTTCCACTGGGCAGTACATTGGCTTCCTTTTTTTTAAAATAATTAATCTTATCTATCTTCGTATTTTCCTTTTCATTCGTTTCATGGTGAGGATCCTAAAATTGTCCAATGTTTAGGGCAAAGCTTACTAGGTAAAAACATAGTAAGCGGCACATTGGATGTTATGAACGATTTCAGAATTAGAGCTTAAACTGTGTATAAAGGGTTTTTCACTGAATCGACACGGAATACAATGTTGTTTCGGTCTCAGGAGCGCGTAATTTATCATCAAATAATTCAGTTTCTCGCCCGTACATATTTAAATACTTCTTGCATAATTCCCTTCTCATATCTTCACTCAGTTCCACGCCTCGCCATTCCTTCTCCCTTGCGTTTCCCGGCCCCACGTGTTTCCTCTCTCGAGCGGTAGCTCTGGACGAGTTTGCCATTCAAAGACGAGTAGTCTGTTTGCAGTGATAACAGAACAGTTCCGGGGGATATATATATACACACACACACACACGTGTGTGCTTACGGCTACATCTCCTCTTCTTTCCCTCAACCTCTTTCGCCCGCTATCTTCCCCGCGACGCCACTGATTACACACGCAATACACACCGCTTCTATTCAACCAAACAGCCTTTCCTCCTCCGAAGGAGATTTCGATGCGTTAACATTTCAGAGTCGCGCGCATCTGAGAAAATGCGTGTTTTTCGCAAGGAGAGAAAAAGCGCTTGTTCGAACTTTAAAATAACGCGCAAAATCGCTAAAAATATTATTCCTCTCTTAAAAAGCGTTATCTTCGAAATTCTGGAACTGAATTTCATTTGAACTGAAAATTGAGTTTTTTCCAAATACTCCACACCTGCTAATTGAAAGCTTAGGCAGTTTTATTCTTCATAAGTTCAAACGTTTAAGATAGTGACTTCCAAACTTTTTGCAGGTGCAGCACCCTTTCGATTATAAACAGAATTTTCCGTGGCCTCCGTGCCGTGTAAAAGTTTTTACATTTTTACATACGGGAATTACAACTTGGTTGGTATTACACCATAATCATTTTATAAGAGAGGAAAAGTATTTCCCTAATTACCTATAAATACATCCAAGTCGTTGACTTATTTTCTAAACTAAGTTCTTCGTGGCATCTCTAAAAATCACCTGCGGCACCAGTTTGGGAACCACTGCTAAAGGCTATGAAACAGATTTTATGCGGACCACCAATATCTCTTAAACCTTTCGATATCAGTAAAATATTTAAAATAATCTTAATTTATTATTATGACTATTATTAACACGAAGTCAGATATTCATAAAGGAATTCAAATTCCTAATTACAAACACGCTTTTGCATTTCATTTTAGATTCCTGAGCCTGAATGCCTGAACACAATTCTTCAAATCGGCGTGAAATTGGACAGAGGTAGCCGGGACGTTGAATTGATCTCAAATCTGTTTCGATGTTTTGTTTTCCTTTCTGTCACAGCAGAGAATCCTGCTTCGCACATGTAGAATGAAGAGAAAGGTACAAATACTCGTAATATGAGGGAGATCTTTTATATTTTGAGCAAGACTTCAATTAAAATATTCAGGAATTATTTTTAATTTTAGTTTATTAATCATTGAACAATAGGCGAGAAGTTCTTGCGGTCCACGAGATTAAGAGATCGGTCGTTCAGCGGCGTTTTGGACGGCAGCCGTTTCGGGAAACCCCGTTTCTTGGAGACTTTCGAACCGAAATAAAGATGGAAACGCGAGAAAAAGCATTAAGGGAGTTCGCTCACAAAAAACGTGTGTAATTTCGAAAAAGAGATCTCATATCTCTTGAAACACGTGTACCATGAACGGGCATTAAAACATTTTATGATGAAGAAAATTAATTATTCATGTCTCGCAAGTGACGTTGTCACTCCGTGCTCGCTCACTCGGACGAAATGCTTGTACACCTCTCGGAGGAAGAGGGGAATGTGGTGGGGAGGAGAGGAGGAATGGGAGGGGAGGTGGTAACAACGAGCGTGATGAATGTAGAGGTGCGATGAGACGAGAGGTTCGTCTGAGGATGCGTCCTCTGCCTAATGATAAATAAGATTATCCTTGCTTCGACTAATCGGTCCCTGTCTGAGGCAGACACATGTCAGTTGTTCATTACGAAGGAGGATTGCCGACCGGGCCAATGGGTTAACTTCATCCCCAAGGGTTTCCCCACCCGTTCCTTCGTCGAATCTGCGTCGCCCTCCGCCTCTGCCTCCTCAGCCGTTCCTCCTCCGCCTCAGCAGACTCCACTTCCTTAGCTTCCCACGTCTCGTCATTCTCAGCTTGCTAGCAGTACTCTGAAGCACATTGCTTTCTATAAAACGTCCATTTGCGCGTATATTACTGGCTCCCAATCATGCAATCCGACGATTGGATTCTGATTTTCATTCTTGTACAGGGTGTCGCAAAAGTCTTTTTTCTCTTAGGTTTTAAGGTTGAGTAGCAAAGATAAAAAAGTTCCACTGTTTGAAACGAACTAGAATCACACGTCTTTACTCTGAAACAAATGAGAATAAAAAGCCCCATACTGCAGTTTCAGCTCATTACATTCCGAATCCTCATACTGATATTATTTAATAATATAAATAATTGTGATGGTAAAATAAACCGAACATTCAATATAAAAATAACTATTATAAACTTCATGAATTATATGGAAAATATTTTGTTTTTTATATTAAATCCTAAAACCAACAGGTAAAGGGACTTTTGGGATACCCTGCATATCTACATTTTCTCTATAAAACGTAAGATAGGTTGGTGGCAGGGGGTGCCACGCACAAAGACGTTTCTTATAGATCTCGCTTTTATTGTTGAGTCTCCTTTTGTGACCCTAGGAAGAATGTAGTATCCTAACTCCACCTCTCTCGCACTCTCTTCGTTCTCCGACTCTCTCCTTCCTCCTCTCACATCTCCTTCCTTCCTTCTTTTCACCACCACGGCCCGTTTTTAACACGATGACCTTGACCCCTCCCCCCTCTCTCCCTCCCCTTTGTCCTTCTATTTCAATCCTTCCGCTACCATTTATCAACTCACTCTCCCATACTCTCCTATCTTGTCTCATCCCCTTCGTTCGTTTTTATGGCCTCTTTATTTTCTTAAATGCAACAATTTTGTCCGCATCTTGTTACCTGTATGACGTCCACTTATCGATATCGAATTTCTATCTTAACCAAAATACCTATACCTGGTATCATGCGGCTGTTGCCATGCCTTTGGTGCAATTGTATTTCTAATGAGGATTTGTTGAATAAAGCGAACTTAATCCTGAGTTTTTTTCGATTCTGATTGTTTTCTCGTCTTCCTTTCTTCTCTATAACTCTTCCTTCCATCGCTCTATAATAATTCCTCGTCGTCCCATACTCCTCTTCACCACCTTCTACGTATCTCCTCTTAACTCTATCCTACGCCTCCCTCCATATCTCCTATTCTCCTTCGCATTGCGAGCGGTCATTTTTTCGCCTCTTGAGCTTCTTTTGTCGACTCGTCTTCCGGTTTCCCACGTCACCACCACCGGGAACACTTTTATGGTGCTTCACACTCGTAATACATCCCTCCCTCCCTCCCTTCCTTTCCCTCCTCCACCCTTTTCTCCGACCCCTTGGCTCCCCGCTCTTCCCTCTACCCTTCTATTCCCACTTCTTACATATTATGCGTAACGCTTTCTACGGTTCCTTTATAACCGGCATTGTTTTAGATAGCGTCGACTCCTGCTTTTAATTACTTTTATTAATTTGACCATAAAAGAAGCTTGGGAACACTTGCTTGTATTTCCTTTGAGTGATATCAAAATTGCAAAGTTAATCTTGGAGAAATTCGTCGAGTATTTATTAGATTCAATTATCCAATTCTCAGTGAGACAGTGGCGTAACTATCCTTTCATGGGCCCGGGTGCAAAATGTTTTATAACAATACATAAATACAAAATTACATCAAAATATACGTTTTTGTAATTATGAAATTTAACAAAATTTCTAATATTTATTAGCAAAAATCTCTTTATTAAAAATTTTAAGACAAAACCTTTCCATGAAGATAAAAAATTTTGCTTAACATAAATATTGTATGATTTTTTAGAAATACAGCGTTACATTAAAATGTTTTACTTAAATCCTTTAAATATTTTTTCTCCTGACCTTTTCCTTAGCAAAAACCTCTATAATTTTGGAAGTATCCAATTTCATAGCTGTTTCTTTCTCGATTGAAAGAACTGCTAAGCCATTTAGTCGTTCTTCGGATATGGTACTTCGTAAATAACTTTTTATTATTTTCAGTTTCGTTACTGGTTATGTTAGGAAAAGCTTGGCTGTAAAATTAGGAGCTAGTTCACTTATCAATCAGAAGAATGTCTGCCATTTCTTTAATACTTGTAATGTTTTAAACACATTTAAGGATTTCATTACATCAACAAATCTCTTTCGTAAACCCTCCAAGCTGACTTTTTTTAGAAGAAAAACGTGTATCACACACACGTTTAAGTGATTTTAGAGGTTCCCCAGTATTTGTTTTGTTAATTAAATTCCAACTTATCACACTGTCACTAAAAATACATAAACTGAATCAACTACATCAAAAAAGTCGTTTACTTCTTCAATATCTGATGTAGCGCGTTTTAAAACCAGATTTAAATCATGATTTGCGCAATGTATGTATGGGGCGTTTGGCTGAATAACCTGCATCCTTCTTTGTACTCCATTGTAAACACCACTCTTTACAGATGTCCCATCGTCGAATTTCCCACGTCGCTTCTCCAATCCACCTAATTGTAAAATCTCCTATAATTTTGAAACAATTATGTTCATCAGTCCTTCTGCAGAATGACTTTCAACTGCAACGAACCCATAAAGTGTTCGTTAATTTTCAGCGCGGAGGCTTTGTGGTATTCATTGTACTCAATTGTTACGTAACGGACAATGATGCTCAACTGATCGATTTTTTATTCATCTTGCGCTGTATGAACCAATATAGAAAAAACTGCTGATATGCATTCAGAAATGTTTTTTTTCTATAACGGCATTTGCTAATATTTCAATTACTTCATTTTGAATTTTTCGCGATAAATACTTTATTTTCCCTTGGGGTGAGTTTAAGAGTTGATCCAACACGTCGTCATACTTTGCTAATAGCTTTATAATTGATAAAAAAATTTCCTCTGTTTCCTGGCTTCTTATCATCTCGATGACCACGGAATGGCAAGTTCCCCAAAGCTAATGTGAGCGTAACATTGATTAATCTATCAAGGATTCTTCTCCAGTATGAGGCTCCTTGTCTTATATTGAGATCGATTTAATCAGAGATTGTTTTTCCTTCACGCCACTGACTCAGCACTGCACGGCACTGTTTGTGATCAGAAGATTCTTCGTGACGTTGAATTTTCGAGTTGCCAATCTCTGCTTCCATTTGCCATACTGTTTGGAACTTTCTTATAGAATAACCAGCATGGTTGACAGTAAACGTAATCCTTTATTTTAGAATAACAGCCAATCTCTTCTAACGTGAATCCCAGCTTGCGTGATTTGAAAATAATAACATTCATTGAATGATCTGTTATTCTGTTTAGGATCTTTAGGAAACGGTCCTTTTGGTTGATTTGGTCCACATAAAATAATCGTTCGTCTTTCATTTCCACTCATATCTTTAGAGTATTAGGCCTTTGGGACATGCAGATTGTAAATGAGTATCATCAGTTAATTCAACGTAATTTCTTAACTCATCTAATGTATCCAGTTCGAGAGGGCCTTCGAATTCATTCTCTACCGGTTGTGGAGTTTCTGATTCGGATAATATTTTTTATCGCTGCCCAATCCCTGTCCTTGGTGATTTTAAGATGGTTTTACAGAAGATGTTATTTTCTGACATTTCTTAATTTCGTCTTCTTGTTATTTACGCAATTTTCGTTTCTTGGGATTAGTTTCGTTTCGTACGATATTGTTTACTCTGGATGACTTTTATGATTACTAAAAAAGCGGCCCTAAAATCCTAAACCGGTCCCCAAATCCCTGCTACACCACTGAGTGGACCCCCTCTGCGAAGTGGGCCCGGGTGCATTGCACCCCCTGCACCCCGGTAGTTACGCCATTGGTGATACATCAGTAAAGTAACATTGAAAAAACTGTTCAATAAAGCGATGTATGTCGTCACATATAGCAAAATTATTAAACGGAATTCTACATTTTGTATCAGGATTTTGTATGTTATTGTTAATCATTTTTTTCGGTTCTCTTAATATAATATTGATTTTTGATATATTATGAAATTCGAGTGTTACAGATGACTTCCGCTTAACGTCGCCCAATTTACGTCGTTTTTCTTTAACGTCCAAAATTTATTGAGGAATGTTTTTGCTTAACGTCTAAATGGTTCACCTTAACGCCCGTCCTTTCGCGTCTTCGCCACGTTTGTCCTCTGACTGGGCGCAAAACTCGAATGCAGTGACGTCACGTCATAAAAACATTTAAAAGCTAGTCTAGGTAATTATTAACAGGTGGTTTAAAATTTGAAAGTAATAGTAATGTAAGATGAAAATGTGTTTTATAAAATGTTACTTTTACTGTGTGTTTCTGTTGAAATGTTTCAAAAATATTGTACTTCATACGAGAACGACGTAAAACCTAACCATCCCTTATCCCATTGACCCTTATGGCAGAAAATTCCTCGCTTAACGTCCAACTTTTCTGTAACTTAACTAGGACGTTAAGCGGGTACCCCCTGTAATACATAGAAAATATTTTTCTCCTGCAATATAGTAACACTTCTTTTGGTTGAGCTCTATTATATCCTTCAGTTTCAGATGACGTGAAGCTCCTTCGTTTAACTTGGAGTGGAATTATGATTGTTATTACGCTCATTAGTTTTTAATTAATTTTCCTGTTCACTTACTTTAAATTTCTATTCAGATTATTACGGATAAACATTGGACGTACCAATTTGAACACGGCGAATAAAGATATATCGGTAATCGTAAGGAATGAGTAGTGTTTAATAATGTGGCTCAAGCGTGAGAATGGACCAAGCTGCGAAATGTTTTTCATGGGATACCTACTGGCTTTAAAGTGCCTAAATATAGATCACTTTTTTCAGTCCCCATTTCCTACCCCCAGCTTCCCAAGGAATCACGTTTCACTTCCTCCTCGACGACCCCGGGTCAAAGCGAAAGGGTGGGGGTGAGAAAAAGACGCAAGGGGTGCAGAAGGGGGATGAAGGGAGCCGGGAATGGAGGAGAGAGGGTGGATAGGATTGGGGGGCGGGGGCGTTAGGTGGGGACGCTGCAAAAATACCATCTCTCATTCTCCCTCTCCTCTATACCTCTCCTATCTTCCCCTCTCTCCCTCTTCCTCCCCTCTTTCCCTCTCCTACATTTCGAGAATCATAAAACCTCAAAGCCAACCAAATACCGTGTCACTACTTCCGCCACTGTTGTGAACTCCCACGGACGGCGGAAAATCCTGACTTCCTCAGAATCCTCCCCTCCACCCTCCCCCCTCCCCCCCTCCACCCACTCTCTCCTTTCTCTCTCCCCCTACTCTCACTTTACGAGTCCTCCCACACCCTATCGCTCCAATTTACTACTCCAATAGTCCTCTCCCATCGCAACTCCTGGAGCACCTAAACCTTTTCTCTCCCTTTCCTATCCTCCATTTCCTTGAGCCCTTCCGCCCTCCATTCCTACCTCCCTGCTTCTTCCCCTCTCTTCCTCTTTCCTTCTCTCTTTCCCACTTCTCCCCCCCTCCAACAAGACTCGATCACGCACTTCCCTATTCTCACACGTGAATGGCCACGTGGTTTCCGCTGTCCGCTCCTTTTTTTAACACTGTCGTGATTCTTTCCGCCCCCTCCTCTGCCTCTCTGCTCCCCATTCACTTTCCCCCATTGCACTGCATCATCGCTCACAACCCCTCCAACCCAACCCACACACTCATCCAATATTATGCTACGAAAACACCCGGCTCACGTTCCCACCCTATCTCTGCTTATAAAGGTATCATTATTAATGCCCACTCCTCCGACTCCTTTGCTAGTGTATTTAGAAAGCGATCTCATCATTAAATCTCGATTGTTCGCAATGAAGCAGATATAGCAGGGTAAATAAATTTGTTGAAATATAGACTTTTGGGGTGATGAGAAATGCCTTTCTTCCTGTGCTATAGGCGCATATTCTACAGTCAAAAAAAGAATGAGAAGGATAACTTAGTAAAAGTTCCACTTTTATTAAGTGAAGAAGCGACCGGTTTCGACTAATATCTAATCATCATCAGGTACAAAAAACAAGAAGTAACACAAATATATACGAAATCGGAGGGGAGTGGGGGAGGGAAATGTGTAGAGAGGGGAACAATGAATGGGTAGAGCGAGGGGGGGGGGGGGGGGGAGGCTGAATCGAGGTATTGGGGAGGGGTGGGTGTTAGGGAGAAACAAAGTAAGCAAGGGAAAGTGGGTGGGGGAAATAAGTTACTTAACGAGGTTGAGTGTGTTATCATTGTAATGTAAAAGTATTTCCGACTGTTCTAAAAGATTTCAACTGGGACCTTTAGTTGCGAAATGAATAACCTCCGGGTTAAAGTTGGAAGAATGGTTAAATTCGAGTAAGTGTTTGGCAAAGTGTGATTTGAAAGAATTTTGTAAGAAAGATTTTCTATGTTCGGTGGTCCTAACGTGGAAATTTCTCCCTCTTTGCCCAATGTAAAAGGCGTTACAGTCGTTACATGAGAGTAAATTACCTTACATCCACCATATTTCCCGGCTAATTGCGAATTGCTTCCCCAAAGATAAATTACGTACAGCATTCTGCACCCTTAATAATATAGGAAAATTTTTTTCTGACAATGAAGATAAGGTTGACAATTTATTTAGGAGCGGTGTCTATAAACTCTCATGTATCAATAGCTTGCGCATGTGCAGTTTTGAAGAGGTTTGTTTTTATGGTAAGATAGGTACGTATTTTGCATGAATTTTCTGATATTAAGCTCGCATTTGATGTTTATTTGTAATTTTATAATTTTGATGGAAATGCGCGCTATTGTTCATGGGAGAAAAATTCTGTTTCGGAAATTTTAGAATAAATTACTTGAAGTTATTTTAGTAGTTTTTCGTTGTCTTATCATGTTTACCATTAATATCATATTTAACATTAAAACAGATTCAGTTAAAAATTTTAATTTTGTCCAAATATTTGTCGGTTTCTGCTCACTGGTTTATGATGACATATATATATATATATATATACATGTATGTATGTAAATAAGAATACCATAAGTATGGAGAAAGTCATGTGTTGGCCACATCAAATTTTTTAAAATAAAAACTACAACTATCCTCCAGTTGCTCAAATGATAACCAACTGGAGAAACGAAATATTGCTGTAATCTCACTTGCCAGGTTGTTATTCTACTATTGAACTATCGTGGCAGATTAATTTCAGAACGCGGAAGTTTTTCTGAGTTGGAGCCATGAACCAGGTAGCAGTGAAGTAACCTCCAACGGGTTCAATTCCTGGTCATGACAAATTTTTTTTCCTGTTTCCGAATTTCCCAAATTTCGGCTTATGTCTAACTGCATAGTAATCCTTGATCAATCCATTCCATCAATTTACATTTACCGAGCGAAATTCTTTGCATTCGAATTAAAGTTTTGTCGACTTCCTTCGATAGTATGTCGTAAAAATAGCGAAGAGCGACTGCGACAGAAAAAAATGGTGCGCGAAGTTCTTTTTCCCGCTGCAAACGCTTGGCGTTATTTAACGGTCTACTTCAGCGGAATGGTTATAGCGTGCAGGCATCTTTTCGGGAACTAATTCGTCGAGAAAACATGTGGAAGTTGCATTTGGAGAGGAAGAGAGGTCATCCTCGTGCACTCTTCGAGTGGAGCGCGCAATATATTATATCGGGTCTGATTGGCTTTGGTGCGTGTATAAGGGATATATACCATTTGGTCTGTTAGTAAGGGAGGTGGAGGAGGCTAAGGAGGCTGAGATGAAGCCTCACGGGATCACGGCTCTCCCAGGGGAGAGGCGGAAGTCTCTTCAGACTCATATCCGTCCCCGGATGCTGCAGGAGATGCGGGTGAGACTGGTGGTGGAGGGGAGGGTGCGTGGGTGGAGAAGTCGTGGAAAATTCTAGCAGTTGAGAGGTTCCTCTGTAAGGGGGGAATCGCCTCGTCTGTCATCCGCCGCCCGGAGTACATTTGAATTGGCAGATATGAGTCTATGGAAAGACGCATTGGGAACAAGGGGGATTGCGATGGAATTGCGTGGGACGGTGACAAGCTGTTCAACTCCTGCACTGCCTGTTTTCTCCCTAAATTCGTGGAAACGTTACGCTTGCATAGTAGGGCGGTGAAATCCACATAATACTGTTAGTTTCTCTTAGTTTGTTCTATAAATGTGCGAAAAACTTGTCGTCCGTGAGTAGTTTAGTTACCTTTAGATTTAAATTTGGTGTAAAATCTCTCAAATTTTATTCTCAAGCTCCTTTTTGCCACATTTATTGTATGAATGCAATTTACATGAAATTAGGCTTGAACATTAGACCTGCGAGAATCCAACGAGAATATTTTCTTTTTAAATAACAGAATAGCAATTTCAATTACCTATAATATCTCAGCCTAAAAAGTTAGATCTATCTATCTATCTACCTTATCAATTAAATGCTACATTTTCAGCTTGTGCTTCTTACATGATATCTTTCGTACATTTCATGATGAAAAGGTAGGACCATAAAAATAATAGTAGGACTATAAAAATAATTTATCTCAAGCTTATTATGTTAACTGTATATCAGGGCAAAACGTTTCGAATTGAGTTCTTTGTGGCTGTGAGATATATTTCTTTGGGCTTTATTAATATTTCCCTAAATAGATGATGTTGCTACCAGAGAAGTTTTATAAATTGAAAAAGATAGTAACATTAAATCGTAATGAATTTTATGGGATATTGGAAGATTTTTGGTAAGTAGAGTGACTATAGCTTTAGCTAGGAGCCTGTTTTAAGGAGATGATGGGGCACCAAGGATAAAGTTGAGGTTGCTGTTTCGTGGACTTATAGTTATTCAAACTTTAGGTAGGTTTTTGGCTTACCCAGCCCGATCTGAAGCCCCAAAAGGCCCTCTTATATCCATCCCATTCTTATAATGCATTTCCCTGCCACCCAACAATCTGGTGATTTGCGGGGTATTCTGTAGATGAATATACTTACCTCCCTCATTTTCTCTTTATCCCTTCTATGTCTTCTTTCAGCAAACCGCTACCTTTCAATATTTGAGCCACCCTTTTTTTTGCCTTGCCCTTATTATTTTAATTAACCTCTACTGTCTCCAAGACTTTCACTACCTATTCCTGAAATAGATCCCTTTAGGTACCTTCAAATATAAGGTTTTCAACGTCAATGGTCACCGTTACCGCCTTCCTTTATTGAATAAAGTTCAATGCTGTAAAAAGCTTTTTTTGTGGCATTTACTTGTGGCAGCGATAAGTGGCGAGTAAAGTGTCAAACCGAAGAGGAGAATGTCTTAAAATCATCGAACATAGAAGTCCCGAAGAAAAGCGCCAGACAGCAATCTCAATCTTCCTCATTAACGGGAGGGTGAACCAACACGTGTTTTTTTCGTGAGAGCGGCGAAAGTCGTTCGAATTTCGGGGATTTTAAATCAGCGGAGGCGGAAAGGCAGCGTGGGAAGAGGCCAACAGGTGCCTCCTCTTTGCCCCCGGGGGCATCTGGTCGCGCGAACCGAACACAGACCGAAAGCCTTACCGCCAGGATCGCTCATCCCCATCCCTCCGTACATCCACCCCTCCGACCCGCAATCCTCCGACACCCACCCCTCTGACCCCCACCCTCCGTCCTCAAACGACCACCACCGGGCACGCTCGCACACTAGGGCACCCGAAGGGGGTGGGGGTCGGGACCCCCCGCCCCCTTGTGGGCAAACTCCGTGGGAAAACAAGGCCCCCGAGGGGCAGGGGGTCGGTCTGGGTGAGAGATGGTTGAGGTGGGGGTAAGGAGGAGGTGGTAGGGGTTAGAGTTCTCGAGACGGTCCACGGCACTCCATGATCCCATGATGCGAGAAACCACGAGAACAAGGTCAACTCTGACCTCGAGACGTCATCTTTAAAATAATTGCACTCATCGCATCAGTCGAGGCTAATCATCTGATGTGGCTTCAGAAAATCATAAAGTTTGCCAACGCGCCATGCGGAGAAATGCGTACTCTATATTGTTAAATTATTTATGTGCTGCTTTTTTATTCCTTTGAAACCTCGGTAGTTTATTAAGTTTAATTCTCTTTTATCTTTCAAAATGGTTACTAATGGGTAAAATATGCATTAAAATATGAAATATAAGAGATAATATATTAATAATTACGTAGCGATGGGCGTACAGTTAAAATAATACGCATTAATTTATAAAGCATGTTCAACGTATGTCTATTCAATTTTGTTTATTGTAATAATTTCAATAAATGTTTTACCAATTTCCGTCAATATCATAAAAATGCTCTTATGCCATTTATGAGAAAATTAGTATTTCGTAGAAGTTTAGAACCGCCTGGCTGCGTGCAATCAGTAGCACTTGATTGGGTGTCATTATGTTGAAAGAGAAAGGAAATTTCAGCGAACGGAAATTTTCCAGAAGTGAACATTCTTTTTGGTTATGATAATCAGATTTCAAGTATGTTTCGAATCCATATACATACAGTTATACGCTGTACAGCTATACATCTTGTAAAATCCAGGGAAGATAAATCGCACCATGTAATTTAAATTGTCAAGGAATACGGCATTTGCTGAGATCATATCAGAACTTCGATAAGTGAAAATCTCTCAACGCAACGGACAGTCAATTCTCCCGTTACTCAGCGCTGAAATCATATTTCTACTTATGTGAATTGTCACGAAATGTTTTTCTTGGCTGTCAGCCGGGTGGCCATAATTAAGAAAGAAACAATTCATTTAAACCTTTCAGTCATCATGCCCGTTTTATTAATTACATTATTTAAAAACATTAATTATAGTCGCAACTGAGAATAAAGAAACCCTAATAAAGGAATGAAATTAATATTTTCAAATGACAGGAATCAGAATACCCTCATAAAAGATAAAACAAGAAGGAAAGATTTAATAGTCTATCTTAAAGATTGACAAAACACGTTATGCATAATGGTGGTGATACTATTTTTAATTGGAAAAGAGGGAATGTAGCTGTTATTATTATCCCTATAAAACATTATTAGAAGCATTTTTATGAAGGTTAGGTACTTTTTTAATTTACGACTTAAAGATAACATTTATGTGTCTTCTTTGGACGTGCTTAGTTTATCCGGGTCGGTATTTTGGTAAGAAGCGGTAAAGGGAGAAATTTCATGATATGGAAGGACGCTGGTCGCGGAGGAAAGGTTTAGATGTGCTCGAAGGGGAAGAAGTGGGTAGACTCAATTTATCTATATGACTTTTCATCAGGTGTCCTTTTTCGAACAAAGCGTGCTAATCGGGAAGCTCTTAACGTGTTACGATCACCACTGCCCCGTGACGGAATAACGACGACTTTCATTGGACGAGACTCAGACACCGTCTGCGGAAAAAGTTACGACTCTACCTCTAGGGCGACACCTGCGCTGGTCCTTAAGTAAAATGTGAGCGCCTTTATTTTTTATCACTTAACCTATTGGGCGACGAAATTCGCTTCTGATTTATTTAATAGATCTCCTGTCGTTCTTGGGCTGTAGACGGTGAACATTTTGAGACTTTCGAAAAAATTCTCTTTCAGAAGTTTCCTATCATATAAATATTTCATATTCGCTTTTTATGCGCTATGTTACCAATGACATATTGAATATACACTTTTAGCAAAACTGAATGTATCATTTTCTGTAATAGTCGAAGTTAGAAAACTTTTTAAAGAAATATTAATTTATGAGAAAAGCTTTGATGAGTTTTACAAGGAAATCCCGTCTCTAAAATGCTAAAAAAAATGGGAAAGTGTGAATGAGCAGCTGAAACTTTACGACTACAAGTCCAGACGTGTCTCTTAATGTCTCTTGTCAGACTGGGACGATGTTTATTCAAATTTCAACATCTTCATTTTTATGCCTAACCATGGACACTTTCGATTTGAAACTTATTGACAAAACATGAAATTCTCGCGTATAACACTATTATTCGATTTGAATAAATATACAACGGTAGTATGTGAAATAGGCTTTATAAATTTTGTGTTTAAGATCGCTTTATTTGATTATGATATTTATAATTTCATCATAGCCAGAAGTTATTCAGAAAGCCAGGTGATGGGGACAAAAATGTATGCCGAATGACATTAGTAAAGGAGATGATTCTACATGATAGAATTGGAAATACCATCAAACGAGATAGGTCTGTACTAGCATATTAATGTAAACACACGGCCAAATTAAATAACTGGGCGCTTCGCCCCTTCGTATTAAGTAGTATCACTTTATTTCTCAAACATTTAGGCCATCTGTTGACCACGTAACGTTCTTTTTCATCTGATATTTGCCTTGAATGTCCACACATGGAAAGACTATAGATCTCTATGTAAGTGTCCGTCCAGCGGGGAGAAAATCGGCTGTTTTTCGTTAGTACTGTTAATACTGTTCGAGGCTTAGAGCGGATCGATTTGTTAAGGGTTAAATGATACCAACGTAGTAGAGCTTTTTAGTGAATTGAGCTGGGCAGAAATGAAGTTACATATGAGAATGAAAAAAACGTAAACTTCGACAAATTTAGCAGCCCCGAATTTATTAAGGGTGTGTAATTGTTGAAACTATACCACAGTGCTTAAGAAAATTGATTTCGGTTTTTATGTCGCTTCATAACTTTCATATTTCATCAGTTTTTACGTGAACGATAAAACGGGAGAATATTATTATAACTTATTTCAAATCTAATATTTCAATCAATCTTCCCCTTATATTAATTGTATTTGCGTTAAGTTTACAAACGCATATTTCCAACACTTATTTCCAACGCCCTGAGACACCCTTGCTCGTCTTAAATAAAATGATGGCAAGACTAACTTTGAGTATTATAGTCGATCCCACTTCGGAAGTCTCTTGGCCTACTTAGAGCAAGTAGCCAATCACGAACGTTTCCCCTTCCATCGCCCCTCTCAACTTTCGTGCGGGAGAGCAGATATCGGTGCGCGCTGCCAGCTCTTGCTCAGCTGATATACTACGCAGTTTCTAAATAAAATACTTCCCATCCTTCTTTTTGATCCACAGCAAGGAAATGGCGGTAGAAACGGCAACGCAGTCCGATGCGATCTCTTCGAGAGCAGGAGTGAGACTGGTTTCCTCCCCACTACCTTCCCAAACAAACAGTCTCCTATTGGCTGCTGCTAACTCGTGTAACTAACTGTAACCCGTTTTCGAGGCCATAAGTCTTCCGATGTTGGATCGACTATAGGAACTAAATACCTGGAGCTCGCGATGCCAAAGTTTTATGCTGTAGATGTAGAGTGAACAAATGTTTAAATTAGTCATGTGACACTTAGCATCCGTGCAATATAATAGAATTTAGAAAATCGCTCTGCATCTTAACATTCGTTGATGAGAGAGTAACAGCAAAATCTTATTAAATCGGAAGGCGCGAACACGAATATAAGATGCACGAGATCGATCATAGGAAAGTATGATACAGATGATTGTTTTCCCCTAGTAGTGTTGTGGTATGCAGAGAGAGAGCGAGTATTAACTAACTATGATGGTCAAAGAGGTCCAAAAACCATTCACCAAACTCCTAAACAGTAAAATGTGGATATTTTGTGGGCGTAAATATAATCTCTAAACTAAAAAATAACGGGTGTTGCAAAGGCAGTTAATTAGATCTCTATTTGGATTTATCGTCCAGTTCCTGCTCATTTATTCTTATCCTGTAGATGTCGCTTGTTATTGATGTATCGTCGACTCCACTCACATCGTTCCGAGTTAGTTTTACGTAATTTCGGGAATTTCGCCCGACCCATTGAAGAAGCTGAGAGAGCGTGCGAGCAATGCCATCCCTCTCACTCTTGGATTCCCACAGCGTGTTAAAATGGGGGGAGTGGGTGTCGCTTTGTGCGGAGGTGGCTAATAAGGATCGTGATGGAGGCGTTGTCGCGCCCGAGAGTGCGGATTGAAAAGGGAGTGATCGTGAGTCTCGGCACGACCGCAGTTGAGCGCGTGCCTCAAGTGACGCGCGTGTCCACGCACTTCCCTCTTTCTCCCCCTCTTGATAGAGTGGCGAGCCGTGCTGCTATTAGGCTCTCCTCATTCATGCCACACGGGAAATGTGATTGTTCTGTTGAGTGCGAGAGAGAGAGAGGTTAGAATCTTTCCTCGGTAATCGTTGTAGTTGCTAACGATTGTTTTACGCGGAATTGTCCCACGTCCACTTATTTGTGAAACGCTGTCTGATAAACTGCCAAACGAATTCCTGTCTGTGTCCCTCTCCACTCTCACCTGTCTGTTACATCTCATGTTCATTTTGGACTTCCTGGAGATATATTTCCATTCGGAATGAATTCTGAAAATGTTGTCCAGCAATTATCAGTTCTTCGAAATTTGTATCGAGCCTATTGGGTTTCTAGCATGCTTTCTCGATTGCACAAGAACTTGCCTTCGACTTATAAGTATTGCTTTAAAAATTTCACACAAGTCTCATATTTTCCTACAGGTTTTCGTAGAAAGCTTTTATCGTTATATTTATCTTTTATATTTCGATTTATTTTATATTTTATTCCTTAATCGGCCATTTTATCGCACTCGGAAGTTAATTCCAGGATTTATGTTATGCATTTGTTTTTAATACTGGACTAGTTTTTCTCTTCTTCAAAATTGGGCCAATCTAAAAACATAAGGCACAAATATTACTCTTTCTTCGACTGATAGCGTTTTTTTTTACTAAAAGCCACCTTAACCTATAAAAATGACGGTATTGCATAGTGTTATGAACTTACAATCGCTGTTTATCGATAAAATCATGTACATTCATGTTAAACAGAAATATATTAATCGGGAACATAATCTTCTTTCGCTCTAGCGATTGTGTATTGCTGTAAATGAAGTCACTCCAACTTGAGGGAAGTCACGAGGACCGCTGGAGTGCTAAGATAATATTAGTGAGTTTGTTGGTATGGTCGACTACCCAAAAATCCCTCTCCTTATTCGATGATCTTGAGAATGGAATTAAAATACTACCGAGTGATCATTTTAAGTGAGAACCATTAATTTTACAGGTCATTTTTGTTAGGAAATTACTGGATGTATAAAAATTAGATGTAAAGTGTTGTATGGAAAGTTCTGCAACAATTTACGCTACTACTTATTTTCATACTTCCGGGTCTTTTCTCCTCAAATATTTCCGCTATAAATAAAGGTTTCTCATTGAAAATGATCTACAAAATTTTCGTTACCCACATACTTATAGATTTCTTTGCGTGAAAGGCTGAATGCTCTAATCAAACTTTATGGAGCAAAAAAGGCGATTAAACCTCATTTATTTTGAAATAATTACCTTGTTTACGTGCATAATCGTCCCAGTCGCGTAATTGTCCCCCTGAATTACTATGAGGAAATAAAAGATAATTTTTTCTCATGTGACCACTTCCATATGTAGTAAGAGGAAAACCGCATATCTGCAAAAAAGTGGGGAAATTACGCGAGTAAATGGGGCAGTTACAGTGGATAAGTATATGATGTAAAAAAATTAATGATTTCTCACTTTATCTGCTAATTTAAACGCTGATTTTATGTCTTATGAAACATTTTACATCATGTGATAGCTAGATTAGTAGAAAAAAGTCTGATTTTTTAATAAAATTTGACAAAACGAGATTCTGTATCAACAATGATTTTGAGAAGAATAAGATCATATTATCGGAATTCAAGTTATCGAGAAAAATGGTTTCAAGAAATAATTTTCACTATTATGATTTTCAAAGTAGTCATCCAAATTTATATCTTGCACAATAGATCGAGAAACTGTGCGTTATATTATGTGTCGCTTTTCTCTCGTCTCACTTTTAAATTGATTATAAAACACTCATCAAAATATCTCCGTCACAATTTTCCTTGCCATCAATAAGGGTTCGGGTACGTAGGCTATCCACGATATCCAGGTTCGAGTCCCTACTAGTGCAGAATTCTCTTCCTTGGCCACTTCCTCTCTCTCCTTTCCTCCTATTCCATCTTCTCGCAATTCCTTCCCCTCTTACAGTAGATAACATTAATCAGCACCACCCTCTTTACCATTATTCCTCCCTCTATTTCTCCCTCCTCTGCAGCCTCCATCCTCCTCTACCACCTCCCACCTCTCCTCTTCGCTTGCACTGGATTCCATTCGAAGGCCGCAACAGGTAACGCGGCGGCCTCACTGCCCTTCGCTGCCCCGCCAACTTCTACTCCCTTGCCCCCGGGGAACGGGAGGGGCCTCCAGGCAGCTGGCCAAGAGACACATGCAAGTGATCCCCTCTGCGATTACCCCCACCCCTCCACCCGTCCCTTCTTCCTGTTCCCCCTCCTCCTCACCCCACCTCTCTCCCTCTACCTGCTGCACACGAAACGGACGGCGTTGGAAAAACCGCGCCCCATTATCTCCCGTCCACGATTCGACCACACTCGGCCAAATCCCTCTCTGAGGACGAAATTTCAACAAATGCGAAAAGATTATGAGATTCTCTCTCTTCCTAAGCCATTTCCACCGTTTTGATCCCTTGGTTCGAACTCTATTTCTCTTTCCGTCTCAGGTTCTCACGTTCTCATCTAATCGCAAACGTATTTTCAACCAACGACGGAAGTTTCGAGGCCGTTTCTAGCGGTCGCAGGTCACGTGTGGCGTTCAAATAAAATAACCGTTTTCACTCCTGATTCGAGCGCTTTCTATCATTGATTATTTTCCTTTTTAAAGTACGTATGAAATTTTTCGTATCGAGCTCTGATGCGAATTTATGATCCTCTGTCGAAAAGTTCGTCTTTATGTAAAAATGTACTCCTTAAGCCTCTATTGGGTCGTTTGTTTTTCGTATCTCAACGCTTGTTTTTACGCTTGACCGTCTTTTTAAAATATCTACTTTATGCTTTTCTTTCGGGAAACGCGGATGCTTTCAAAGTAAATAGATACAACAAACATCGACGAGCGTTATCGAAGCTTGTTCTTTCCCAGGACGATATGAGGTCACAATGGGAAGGCCAAATTTGCGAGAGGTAAATTTTTGGTAGGGTTTGGTGCATTGGACCCCCCACCACCCACCAATTTGGCATATTGCAGTGTAACATGAAAATGTAGATCATAAGGTGAATTCCACGCACTTATTTATCAGAAATTGAAAATATAATTACCAGTCTTATCCATCACAGCAATGTTATATTCATTGGATAAGTGGCTGTTGTTTTTTTTGACATTTAACTGCCATATTCCCGATAATTCTCTAGTGAACTCTAAGCTGTAATTAAATATGAATCTATTATATAAGACCTGTAATATGTTTAGCTAATCAAAAATCTAAAGAAGGGTATTTTTTATTTGCTTGTTTAATAAGCTGGAAATAAAACGCTTCCATCACTTTTCAAAGATTTTCTAAGCAATCCGTGCTTTTGTCGAATTGCTCGAGTTTAAAACGATTTGAACTTAGCTGACTTAGAGCGTCTGCACTTTCTTGGACGAAAAATTCTTCGAATGCGCATCCTGGTTTGATATTATTTTTTCTTTGGAGCGGCATCTTGTAACTCCCATGGCAAATCCGCCAGGGCAGCGATCCAGTAACTCTTCACGGGAACGACAGTCAGGAGGCATTCCGAAGCGCCGGTGGAAACGTACGTGGATACCCACTTTAACGACGGAAAAGGCATTTCTCCTGACTTCAGCGAGACATAAAGAGGAAGTAAGTTGGAAGGTACGTTTTAGACGAGGAAGGGGAGAGAAAGGGGAGGATGGGGGATATGTCGAGGGAGGGAGAGGATCAAGGAGGTGTGTCTGTTGGGTAGGAAGACGAAGGGAGAAAGAGAGATGGTCTCCATCGGGATACACTTCTCCATGCTCTTCTGGGAGAGAAAGACAGAGAGAGGAAGGCAAGAATATAAAGGAAAGGATACGTCCAAAGTTTTTTCCCTTTCTCCCCCTCAACATCCCAACCGACTCAAACATATTCTCACGCTTTAACCAAAAACTCTCCTTTCCCCCGGAAAAACGCACACTTCCAGAATAAATTTCACTTCTGCGCGTCTCTTTCCGTAAGATGGGATATTCGTCGGTAGGAAGGGGGCCGATGCTAATGAGGTGCCACGGTCACACCCTAGCATCCCCTACCGAATGGAGAGGGGATCGGCCATGAAGAGGGAGAGGGAGTGGGAGATGTGCGGGTCCGGTCTGGTTTCTGGAAGGGCGTGGGGTGCGCCGCCGGTGGTTTGGGTGTTTTGGGATCGGAGGGTGCGAGGAGGTCGAGTCGAAGGGATGCTGACACCGCCAACTGCTCACTTTTAAATGCCCTACGCCCGTATGCGTTACTGTCGCGTGGTTTACGAAACCGAGTACGGATGTTTATATTTTCCTATGCTTGATGGACTGTAAGAAATAGAAATGTGTAAACTATTGATGGTTTTATTTATATGACAAAAGCAGAATAAGCTATAAAAAATTTTAATGGCATCCACATTGCGCTATAGGGAGAATTGAATTTCAGTAAAAGCGTGCAGAATACGAATCACTGGTTCAATTATACAAATATACAGGGGCGGCCCGAGGAATTTTGGCGTCCCGGACGAGAAGCATTCCAACATCCCCTCCGTAAATGTTTGTTTAGATATTTGCTGGATATCTAATTCTACATCTACATATTACCCTGCAAATCACCAGATTGGTGGGTGGCAGAGAGTGCAGCGCACCAAAGCCTACCTAATAATTTCTCTCGCGGGAATTACTCTCCTGTTATACTCTCGTATGGTCCTTGAGAAAAACGAACCCTGATATCGCTCTGTCCTACAGTCGATCTCTCGTATTTTATCCTCTTGATCGTGCCTACCTATGTAAGTGGGTTCCTCTAATATTCCTGAAACCTCCTCTAATAGAACTTAACTTCTCCAGAAGCCATACTCTAGCGCCAAGTCTTCGGACCTCTAGCGACATCCAATTCAACTCCTTCAAGAGTAATGTGACGCTTAATTTTTGCTCATATTTTTGCTTTACGAATCTGGCTGCTCTGCGTTGGATTCTTTCTAACTCAAGTATCTGTACCTTTTCGTACGGATCCCATATGCTGGAAGCGTATTCGACCTGAGATAAATAACACGTTTCTCGCACCTGTTTTGTGCTACTTCTTACTATTCTGCCTACGAAGCCCAATTTCTTATTGTCTGCCCCTATGACCCTTCGAATATGCATATTTGATAGATCACGACAAATGGTGACTCCTAAATATTTAACGTATTCCGTAGTTTGGATATTCGATATATCAATTCTGTACTCTGAGTTTAATTCATTGTTCTTGCCCATCCAGAAACTCAAAAGGGAACATTTGCCGTGATTAATTTCGGTTTGCCAATCTTGACACCATGCTGAAAGGGCGTTTAAATCTTTCTGGAGCGATTTTGGTCATCCTGGCTCTTTATTACTTTCACCATACGAAGTAATGGGAAAGTATTGTGATCATGAAAAAAATCGACTTCGAGATTTCAACGGAAATACACGTTTTGAGGTCCCTAGAACACGTTTAGACTATTTTCGGAATGATGTCTGTGTGCGTGTGTGTGTGCGTGTGTGTATGTGGTTGTGGGCGCTGTAACTCAAAAAGTACTTGTCATATCGTTACCAAACTTCATATATAAAACTTTAGCACGAGCAAAAAGAACTTATTAGTTTTTGGACAATAACGGTTAACCAGAAGTCGAGGTTGATTCGAAACCCGATTCGGTTTTTGCGACATTTCTCCGTTAAAACATCATTATTGTATATACAATTCCATACAAAGGTTATAGAGAATGTAATTTCCTACAATTTTCTTTGAAACAATTTTCTATGGGAGTTATTGTTTAGGAATTATTTATAAATAACCGGTTTTTCGGTTTCCGTCAAATATCTCCTTAAGAACATCGTCGTTGGTAATCTTCGTGAGGACCAAAGTTGTAGAGAATAATATTTCTTCCAAGCTTTGTTTGAAACAAATTTTCGTAGAACCATCCATTTCGGAGATATTTAACTTATTCGTAATTTCCTGTATACAGCGCCATCAGCATGTAGTGGTGAATTCTATAAACATATTCAGAATATACGTAATTTACGGCAGTATGGAGGACTGGATTATTTTACGATACGATATAATAATTTTGCCTCATAATGCTATTAATAATAATTTAAATATCTATACCGCAAATATGGAGAAATTCATGTGTTGGCCACATCAGACTTTCTACTTAGATAAGACGGTGTCATCTGCGAAAAGTCTGATTTTGCAGCGAACTACCGAGCAGATATCGTTTATATATACCTATTAGGAATAGTGATGGACCTATGACACTTCCTTGTGGAACACCTGATGCGACTTTAACTGGGTAGGAATATTTCCCATCATTGACTACTATCTGTTCTCTGTTGGAGAGGAAGTCTTTTATCCAACTCACGATATTCGAGTTTACGCCGTACTTTCCTAGTTTTCGTATTAATTTCTTATGGGATACTTTATCGAACGCCTTTTTAAAGTCAACGAAAATGGCCTCAACTCGAGTGTTTTTCTCTCCGCATTGCAACAAATCATTTACGAACTGGGCGAGCTGCGTTCCACATGAGCTACCTTTCCGAAACCCGTGTTGGCTTTTGCTTAGCGAAGAACGACCATGTACTTAACACAGAACAGAGCTAACGATTATATGCTCTAGAATCTTACACGATAATGACGTCAAGGAAATCGGTGTATAATTTTCGCGGTTCTCTTTATCACCACCTTTGTGGATGGGCGTAACATATGCTAATTTCCAGCCTTTCGGAACGATACTATGTGCAACGGATTTTTCGAATTTTATTTTCAAATAAAGTGCGATTACAGAGGCTAGCTCTTTTAACACTCGCGCGGGTATGCCCTCAGGCACGGGAGACTTATTTTGCATAATCGACACTAGTTGGTTCGCGATACCTTTTTCGGAGAATATCAAATCCTTCATCGAATTTCCCTCATCGTTCTAAGCTGGTTTCTCAAATTCGTTGCTCTCCGAAGTAAACGCTTTCTGAAAGTGTTCATTTAAGAAATTCGCTTTTTCCGCGCTATCGTGAACTACATCACCTGCCTCCGTTCTCAGTGACGCTGTGGTGTGGCCTCTTCCGTGAACCTCCATAACGTACGGCCAAAATACTTTCGGGTTATCTTTCAAATTATTATGCAGAACTTTCGTTTTGTAGTCATTAAAAGCTTCTCGCATTGTTACTCCAGTTCTTGACCGCGCTTCCCTTTATTGATGCCATATCATTGACCTTTGTTCCTCCGTGACTTTAGAAAAATTACTATTTAAGCGAGCGTGAAGTTTTCTTTGTCGTCTAAGAGCGCATCTAACTTTCAATATAGGTTGATTTATTCATCGCTCTGTATAACTTATTGATAATGAATAAATAAGAGGAATATAATCAAGATTCTAATCTCTTTCACAACATAAATTGATGTACAATATTTATACGCTTGCAAGTAATTTGTAGATAGATTGTCGGGATATCGCCCGGCTCGTCCATACCTCGTGCCGGCCCTGAATAGGTACCTATATACGTAGTGGCAAGGAATAAATTCGTTCATAGTGCGTAGGAATGTTTAAAGATATTCATTCCTGAAACCTAATAAAAAACGTGTCATCTTATTCTTTTATCTCGGCACTCCTTGTTATTTACCTTAGGTAAAGTAAACTTATTTTAAATTGTAATTGTATAATCGCGATTCCGTTATCTCTTATGAATTTCTTACGTACCTTAACTAGAATACTTCAAACGTTCGTCGAACTATTACATTTCATCATCTTACTTTATTTATGAACTTTCCCCAAACAGTCCTTTAATTTCTTTCTCTTATTTTCATCATCTGAAGCGCTTCATTCGATCCAACACCTCGTTTGTCCTTTTCTCAGCAGATTTTCTCGCTCCTTCGGCGCGCCATCATCACGCACGCTTCCACAGACTTTATAGCCACAGACAGCACTTGGTTCCTACGCCAAGAATTAAAAGACAGCCGCAGATCGATGGAATTGAAAAGTAAAACAAATAAGTATATGGAATATAAATTAAACAAAAAAATATAAACTTTCGATGGACTGATAAGATATTGTTTTTAAAATAGCCAATTCGAAATGAAAATGCGATAAAACTATATACTACGTAATTTGAAATTTTTTTCTATTAAAGTCAAGTAGAAAAGTCCATTTCTAAACTCAACATAGATTTAGAAATATTAATGTGTAATTAATAAATTTAGGACTAAAATTTAAAAGAAATATCAAATTTGAATCGAGAAAGATATCCAGGTATATTTAAAACAGCAACAAAGTAATTCGATATTTAAAAAAATGAAATCCGTTGCTTCCGCGCCATTTTCTCCCTCTCTTTCTACCTACCCTTCTTCCCTCTGCTCCGTGTATCTCCTTTCTCTTTACCTTTCCATTTCAATTTCCACTCCAGCGAAAATCAGTTTTCCTGTCGAAGCAACGGACAATCTAGAACCGCAGAAACGTTATTAGATTTAGTTGAATGACAGAATAAAATGTGTGAAGAGGAGAGAGCGGAGCGAAAGATGGAGAGAAAGGAGGAAAGAAGTTGTGAGCGAGACGGTGAAAGAGAGTAAACTCTGGAACTTTACCATAAATGCATAGGGAATGCTGACCATCTCCCGTCCCTAGAGAGTCCGCTGCCCACAAGGCGGATGACGTATGAGACTCGGCGGTCATGGGTCACGTCTCCCACGAAGATATTCCTAACCCCTCTCTTTCTCTCTTATCCCCACCTTCCCTTCCCTTCCACTCCCCATTTCTCCACCATCTCCTTATCCCGATCCTCACCCCGTCCCTCCTTTGGGCCCTCCTACGGTCGTATTTCCCTCTGCCTCCTCCATTCTCGCTATCTCTCATCCGTCTGCCCCTTCCCTCCCCCCCCCCCCCCCTCTCTCTCTCCCGCCTCCCCGTGCATCAGCAGCCAATGCATCATAGGCCTTCGTCTTATCTTCAGAATCCACAAGTCCCTTACCCCTCACCCTCTCATAACTCCCTTTCTCCCCTCCCTCCCTCTCCTCCCAACCCCTCGAGACTGCCTTCCTTTCCGCCAGACATTCTCCCAGAAACGCAGGATGCTGGAGTTCGAGTCATCCCGTGGCACAAAATGTGACCTTCGGGGAGAATTTGCCATGGAAACCATAAGGAAGCACATAGGAACGCTTCTAAATTAATTTGCATTGAAAACTGAGTGAGGATTCTGGTGAAGGCTAATGCTCTAACTAATGCACATCATACCGAAGTTCTAATTAAATCGGCGATCATATCTCCATCTTTGGTTAGATATTGCGAATTGGAGTCCTGGGAAGAACGGAGGATAAATATTCAAGCTTTAGTTTTTTACTCTAATGCACTTAGGTACTTAAATTCAAATCTGAAGGCGTTTCTTCTTATTAGTGGATAGGGCTGATCCTTCTTATTGAGAGTTAGTCCTGGAAGTGTTTTTTCATTAGGTGAGTGTCCATATTAGAGTTAGGAAGTGATCATTTTCTGACACAACATAGAGGCCAAAATTTAGATGTTTGTTTCTCGTGCACGTCACTGATCTTACATCGATTTGAAGAGAGATCGCAGGGATACAATACGTAAAGAGAAGAACAGGCTATTTATTTCTTAACACAATTCATCGTTCATAAAAATTATGCCAATTACTATACCTTCCATGTGTTAAACCAGGTGACATTGTGCATATGTGCGTAACTAAAAACAAGCATATTATGTTAAATTTCGTTAGGAGCTTTATCCTCTTGGAATCGCATTCACAACAAGTTTTAATGAAAATTTTAAGAAGTTTAAACCAGTAAAGATTGGTTACTTTCCCAGGCATAACTGTTAAATAAGTGGAAATGCATTAATAACTCCCATCAACACATCAGAATGCAGGAAATGTTTAACTTATGTACTTATACTGAACCATATTTTTCAACGAAATAAAGCGAAAATGCAAATAAAAACCACAATTTTCACTGAGAGTGAAGAACTTCTGCGAGTGGGCTTTGGGAGGCTGGAAAGAACAGGTTGAGACTGCGATAATAAGAGGGGAAACAAACCCATAATCTTTCTTAAGTTTATTTCGCGGCTATTTTCTGTCACGTTCGAGCAAAAAATTATTGATTATACACCTGTGAGCGAAGGTCTTTTGCAATTCTTTTTTATGCTGTCGTGAAAACTCCGCGTGTTTTGTGACCTGGCCTTGTCCTCTTCCTCTTTCACTTTAGCTTTTATTCCCATTTTGCCCTCCCGCTGTCCTCGTCTCCTCTTGCGCGCACTATCCCTAAGGAATCCCAAAAATACTCTACCCGCTCCCCAAAAACTCCAACTCCCCCTGCCACCCCACTCTCCGCATGCATAATTCGAATTACTAAGGCGGCGAGGGACTCCACCACGCACCACCGCCCTCCGTCGCCCCAACTGCACCGCCCCGAACTGCGAGGAGGGGGGTGGGTGGGATCGGGAGGCTAGGGAAGGAGCGGCGGGTTCTTTTTCGGTGGCGGAGTGAGGAACAGAGGAGAGCGGGGAGGGGAGATAGAGGGATGATGTGCGTTTTGGAACAGAGGGTCGAGACACAGTGACCATCTCTTGCCCCTCAGCGGTCATTTCGTCACGGGCCAGCGAGGCTCCCTTTCGGTGGTCCGAAAAGAGAAGTTTTTGGTGGTGAAGGAAGGATGGTAGAGGGGGCGCGTGGTGTGATGATTAGGGGGAGGGGGGATGATAGTTCTCTTAAGTCAGTTTTTATATCAGAAATCCTATGATAGAGTGACAGTAGTTGGTTCCAGGTTTTTTGTAGAAGTCACAAAAATGGTCTTATTTGATTTTCGAGACGAGGAGTACAAGGAGAGAACAAAGCAGGTCATGAGTCGCATGTTTTTCAATACTATGTACAAGAGAAAGTAAAAAGCTCTTTTTTGCCTAATTTGCAATACCCTTCCAAAGTGTAAAGGACCGAACAAAACAGATCCTGAATTTTAAGAGCTGTATTTAAAAAAACACCGCTTTTCAATTACAAGAATTTAAGTTACTCCATCAATTTATAAACTCAATGTTTGTTATAAATCGGTTGATCGATGTTTACAACACTACTTTGACATCGGCAAAGTACAGCTGAATATCATTTCATAGCGTGGAATACCGAATATTTTTCAATAAACTATTTAATCGGATTATAGAATCATCTTTACTTCCAACAACACTACTTTGACATCGGCAAAGCACAGCTGAATATCATTTCATAGCTTGGAATACCGAATATTTTTCAGTAAACTATTTAATCGGATTATAGAATCATCTTTACTTCCACTTTTGCCGCATAGTAATGACTATTTATGCTCCACAGTTGAGGGCTTACTCATCGAATCTGTTTCTTATGGAAGTTGCACGAGGTGAACGCATGAACAGCTTTAATGAGGATAATTTATACAAAATCTTCCGTAACATCTTCAGCGGCATATGCTGGAGGTTTCTGCGTCGTTAAGCAAGTCGACCTTTTTCAGAGATGCATAAAACGCATCGTAACTTCGGAGAGATATTTTCTCTCTCGGAGGAGGGTTAAAATAGCTTCATTTTTACGCGCCGGATTAAAAAAAAAAAAGCACGCTCGCTCAAACCAGATCGCGGAAAAATAACAGGGCGAGACGAGATATAGCCAATTAAATGGTTTTCGGAGGGAAAGGTTCTTTTTTGCATTCATCGGAGGATCACTTCCTATTGCTGTTATGCGTGTGACTAAAATTACGCTCTCTTGCATGGAGTGAAGTGATGCGGGCCGCGGAGGGATTAGGGAGGGGAAGGGAGGAGGCTGAGGCGAACAGGAGGATTATATGAGGTGTAAGTAGAGAAGGGATCAAAGGAGGAGGATATCAGTTAGGGCCTTCCTCTTCATCCATCCGTGGGTAGGTGCGCACCTCCTTTGGGTCCTGCCCCGCGGTATCGATTCCTCTGTGTCGGACAGTTAGGGATGGAATCGGACTGTGGTCACCTGGGCGCTTCCCCATTGTCCCCTTCCATCGATCGAGGCTTCCTCTTTACTCTCTTCCTCTCTCTCTCTCTCTTTGCATTCTAAAGGACGTTTCCTAGGATACACACACTCTCTCCAATGTCTTTGGTGACTCTTCCTGCATTTCCCACGCCGTTTGCACTTCACCTACTAGCTTATGCTTCCTCTGCCTTGCCAACCTTTGTCCATCGAATCCATTGTTGACCGCGTGAGAAACTTTTATTTTTTTCATTTCCATATTGACGTCGAATGAAGGGTCTGTTGCGTCGCGGGGGAAGGGGGAGTGGGTCTCCAATGGTGCGTTAATTCCAGGAATGAATTTCTGAGTGATATTTTTCGAAGCCACTCGTCGATTTTCGTCTCTATAGACCGCCATTATATCAGACGAAGTTCGGTATTTGACGTATCCGAGCTCCGAACCTTCTCATCTCATTTTCATTGTCGAACTGTGGTTTCTTACAAAAATAATTTCCAATCGCAATAAAAAATATTTATAGAGGTTGCGCATAATTTCCTTATAGTTGTTAAAATATCAATGATAAATATTAATGCATCGTCGTCCAGAAACATGTTTGGTCTGGTCATATTTGAGATTTGGATGAGTGTTCATAAATAGGGAGATCTATGTGCTGTTATAGTGCATTATTTTTTTATTTATGTCAAAGTTGATTTTCGATTAACGTTAAGTCTTTTAAAACTTGTTAATTGGTAAGCATTCGTAGATGGAAGGAGTTGTTGAGATTAATCATGAAGTAAAGCCTTCATAGTATCCTATGACGTTTTACTACGTCATATTAGACTTTAGAACCTCATTATATTATTGGTTCCGTCGTCGAATCAGACTTTTTGAGCTTAAAGTGTAATAAATTAAAGAGATTTTTAAAAATGTATTAACGGCTACTTACCATTCATGATAGAATTACAGCCGAAATGCACATACGGTTTTCCCAACCTTTTTACGGGTATTGGCGCAACATTGTTTTTCCATTTTGATTTCAGCCGTATGTTGAGTTCGGTAATTATTTCCGGAACCTTTCCTCTGTGACGTTTTAAAAATCTATCAATTTCCGACGTCAGAGAAAACACCACGCTCTGATCATTCGAGTTTCGTCGGAGAAGCGAAGAATGGGAACGACTCGATTACCGCGGAAACCAATGGGCTACGGACTGTTGCATTGTGGGGCTGGCAGCTGGATCCTTCTTTTTTCTCTTTCCATTCGCCGTATCGTCGCACGGGTTCGATTTTTTTGGGCTGATGTCCAATGGTTTGCTAGCCGCTATTGTGGATATCCAAGCACGCAAACGTCCGAGGAATGGCTAGCCCCGTGACTTCGCTGACCTTCCATTAGATAAATGTCCACAGTCGACGCGACATCTAACGATAAAAAAATTATTGCATAAAATGCTGAGATATATTTCCTTCAAAATGTCTACCTAGCCTCAGGCATCGCATATTTCGTTCACCCTCGGTAGTTTTAGGATAATACGAGAGTTACTGTCATGGTTACTAAAAGCAAGAAACGTAAAAAAGTAAAAACGTTTAATGAAAACTGTAATTGATAGCGTTCATGGAGGATCGCGTTCTTCAAAGAAATTATAAAGGAACGATGTTATTTTAGTAAAACATAAGGATGGAAAAAGACCGTGTTAGAGGCTCGAACTCTAGATTAAGTAAGCATTCGACGCAGCACATAATAGCGCTATGTCGCCTCGGTCAACTTTGTTTCACTATAACGTTGCTGATCCAATACGAACAGTATTTATGTTTGTTGTCGCGATTTTTTGAGATTGGATCCCATGGAAACTACTCATTACCATACGAAATACAACAGTGATGTTGTGGGTAGTTGCGAAGCTCTCAACGATCCTCACCGTGTCTGAAGATTTTATGTTAAAATACACATAATTAATTTAGGAATTATAAATTGTGGAGTAGATACGTTTTGGCAAAAATTCTGTGGAAATTCAGCGATAGTGACCAACAGAGAAGCAAATTTTCCACCGTATTTTATTTTGAGTCGAAAAATAGCATGAGTGTATTTACTCGTTTTTATTTTTCATATAAATTTCTAGTTAAGTTTTTGAAAGAATTCAACTCCAGTTTATACATTAATATGCAAGGTAAAAACTTATTCGTTCAGCGAAGATATTTTCCAACTCCACAGCTCTATAAGACGACTACATTTTAAAATAACGTTCTTAATGCAATTGTGAATACATGGTTGGCAATAATTTCATTCGGTACATCGGCGTATCATTTGGTCGTTTTCTAATTTTAGCGAAGATATTTTTCGCTCATGGAAGCATATTACAGCGCTTCTTCTAACACCACAACCAAATTAGTGTATGTTTTGATGTGGGAACCACTACAGTATTTAGCTTCCCTCCCTAACTGACATGTCTGAAACTGAGCGCTTCGCCAAATCAGGGCAACCTCGACTGCACGGCGGGCCGCATTCATAGTAATGAATGAATGCGCGAGAGCTTCGGCGTGCCAGATGAGTGTTTACGTCATAAGTTATCTAGAGAATCTGTGGTCTCATATTAGTGAAAATTAAGTCCAAATAATATATTAACATTAAAATATCACCCAAAAAAAGGTTTTAAGACCACAATTTTTAGTGAAAAATGTTAAATTATCTATATTAAATTTTATCCACGACTTTTTCATCATAGTATCGCGGGCCGTAGGTTCTCAATCTCTGTTCTAAAGCGTAAGAAACGGCTATAAAAGTAACAACAGGCCTCACTTAATCTATAACTGTATAACCGCTGGGTTATTTCCATAAATATATCGATTTTGCTGGTATTTTTCTTGGTTTTATTATTACTTTGGCACTAATTTTACGAGATTTTCCTCAGGGAGACGATTAAACGACGATCTGCAAAATTAATGTTTTTCGTAATCTTTTAAGTAATGACATTGATAAAACGGTAATTCTCCCTACTTAATCTGGGTAACTAAATGCAACGATGGGCATTTTTACTATACGCTTTCTTGAGGCAATTACCGCCGAATTCCCCCTTCATTCTCAGCTTTCTTTTTCCTCTCACATTCTCTCTTCTTTCCATCCTTTAATTCACCACATTTTCTCATACAACCAATTTTCTACTTTCCATAATGTCCACAGGTAATATTCATTCCTCCTTTTTTCTATTTGTTTATTTTACTACCTGCTGAATCCCTTTTGCCTGCGCACAATAGGTATCTAAGACATTAATTCACTTTTAGTGTCTGCTCATTTTTTCCCCTCACCTATTGTTAGCACGTTTTCTTAAAGGAAAAAGTGTGCTAACTCTGTCTTTCTGTTGATAATCAACTTTTTGTTTTAAGAGATATTTGGATTTTTTTTTAAATTGCATAGCTCTTAATAAACTATGAATTTTCCACCGATTGGAATTTCCAAAGAGTTCATAAATTTTCCACTAAGCGATTTCAAAGTCGGAATTCTTGCTTTAGCAAGGGTACCTCATTTGATATTTTTCATTTATTTATTAAATTTCATATCACAAGTAGACTAATGCCAGGAGGCGACGACTACTACAGTTATTGATTGATTATCGTCATTATTTTTTCCCTTTCTCATTATTATATTCCCGGGTCCATTATATTATTTTTCCCCTTTCTCCGTAAGTCACATTTTTCCCTTCCGTTCCCCTCCCCTCTATAACCCTCAGTTTTCTTTACTACCTCCCACTATTATTCTCTTGACTCCATTTCTCAACCTTCCTCTTCTTATCTGTGCTCCTTATCTCCATATCCTTACCACCCTCTCCCCACCCTCTCCTCTCTCCTCACCTCCCGAATCTCCATCCCACTTTCCCTTTCCTCTCCATTTCTCTCTCCCTCCCATTTCCTACCCCCTTTCTCCCTCTCTCTCCCTCCCTCTCCCCCCTTTTCCCTCACCCATGCCTATTTTGCCGTCCTCAACGCCTCTGTCCGGTGATGACCCCGGGTCATCTCGCTCTCCCATCGCTCGCTACCCACTCGTAAAAACGGTGGAAGTAATGTCCTTTTGGCCGTTGTCATGGTAATCTCCTTCGATATTCTCTTTTTCCTGACCTCTGCAGGTGCTACCAAAAAGGGAACAAACATTCAATGGTCGCAAAATGTCGAACTGCGTAAAACGCGCTCATGTCCTTAGAATATTTACGCGTGAAAAACGCTCGCAACCAATAATAAAAGCTTCCGTTGCGATGGCCTTTGACGCTCCAGTTTCCAATTATACCGCGGCTACATCTGGTGGAAGGGATGGGAACTATGGTAGCGTTCCAATTCCCGCGACCGGGAGCCGTGACCCGGAAGCCACCGCCGCGCCGGCCGATGGAGCGCGCATTTTACCATTTCGTTTGTTTTTTAATTATATTTCCAATTGAAGCGATGACAGCTGACTCCGAAAGTGTCTCCGAGTCGAATAATGTCGCCAAAAAGAAAAAAACCGCTGGACAGCCCGTTTTAAAAAGGTGTATGATAAATTTCTTTTGTGGAAAAAGAACCTTTGCATAGGTTTTTTATTGGCGTGTTTACTTAGGAGCTACCTATTTCTCCTAATAATATGAATTACCTCTATAATAATACACTTAGCGCTAGAAAATTATCATTTTTTCTGTTAGTAACTCGTGTAGCCGTAATACGTACTGATGAGTGAACAATCTGAACATATCAGCTGCAAAATAGTCCTCATTAATGGCAATTTTCTCAATCTCTGCATCATATATTTGGTAGTGCACCATAATTATTATTATTTTACTAATGCGGAATTATATAAAATCGATGGCTGGTCATTTATGATTAAGGTTGCCAATTTAAACGTTTACGAATATATCCCCGCTATTCGTTCTTATTTCGAAATTGGATGTCACACTTCTTTGAACGTGTTCGTAATGTAAATTTAAATGTCGTTGTGAAAAACTATATACTCTTGCTTTCTGTACTCTCTTTTTCATTGTTTGCACACGATTTCAAATCTGATCTCTGTTAGCGTAATAATTTTTAGCAAACGATAGGTGCGAATTAATACTTTCAGAGATTTTACTCATTAATATTCATTTTTAGTGCTGGCTCAACGTATTTTGGCGCCATTGGCTAGAGGTCTAAATGATGCTATTCGAAAAGACATTTCTGTAACATTCACAGAAAATGTTGTCTAGATTCTTATTGTAACGTCATATTAAATTTACATTTTGTGTATTATCAAATAATAAAGAAAATAAAAAACTTTATAATACAATGTGAAAGAGGCGCCCTAGGCAAGTGTCTAGTTTGTCTATTCGGTACGGCCGACCCTGTCCATTTGGTTACATTTTATTGCTGTGCACTAAATTTAAATTAGTGTTTTTTCGGAGATGTGAAATACTATTGGGGTCGTAATATTGACTATGTAATTATCATTGAGGAGTAAAGGGTAATATTCAATCTATGCTACGGTGGATTTTTATAAGTTTAATTTCTCTGAAGATTTTTTCCACGAATTATACTTTGTGGGGATGCTCATTATACGTTAGTGAGAGACATTGCAGAAAGAACATGAGTTATTGCACCATTATCGAAATGTATTTTCTTTTAGCGCACGATGATGGCTTCACGTTTGCATTAAAACAAATGCCGATGGATAAAATTTGATATCCGTCTTGAATTTGTTATAGATTGTGGCTGTTCATGAAATTGCATAGTTGGTATAATTAATAGATAATGCGCCCTTTCTCGATAATTCAAGTTTTTTTCGAATTTCCAAAATGAGGTCGGTGGAAATCTTGGACTCGAAAATTTCCGCGCTTTATCTGCTTAAACATTTCGAGGGTCGAAGTCAACGTCAAATCGTTGAGGTCATTGCCATTGCATCATTAATTTATCGCTGCGTTCGGCGTGCAGGGAGTCATTCTCGTCATCCAATTTGGCGCATCACCTGCTGCTGTCGAAAATAACTTATGGAGCATACTCGAAACGAAAGACTTACTCTTATCGACGGAATGAGGAACCGATGTGTTTGTCGAACATAGGGAAAAAATTAACTTTTGCAATTCAATTGAAATCCATGCACGAAAAAAGGAACTCCGGCGACACTTGGGAACCGGAAATTCTCGCGTCCAGATCGTAAAATGTCTCAAAAATAATTCCAATCGCAAGGAAAGGAGAATGGCTCTCTTGGTGGGCAAAGAGGTTTGAGATAATGCGATTCCAAGACGTGCTCTCATCTGATAGCTACGAATGACCGTTACTCAATGACAAATCTTTTTCGTTCACCTTTTTTGGTTTCTCAGAATTTACTCAATTACAAAAGTAGCGCGAAGCACATTACTAATTGATAATATTTACGCCATTTCCTCGTGTTTTCCTCATAGTAACTGTCCCTCTTGAGTCATTAACGTGAAGGATGCATTTTTCACATCTATGAACCAAAATTTGGAGGTTTAACTGTTGTATTGATTCAAAATGGAGCACATCTAACCTTCTGAACGAAGTTTATTCATCGGATCTGAAACGTACGGATAAAACGGCAACCGACATTGTTCTTCGGATTTCTATCGCGCTGAAAAGCGATCAAATTGCTTAAATACGCTGAATATCACACCGTTTATGAAACATCATTACGGAAAGAATATTTCTTTTTCATTTTCTCCATAAATGAGTTTAAATTAAACTCCGCATTAATGGTTGCAACGAGAATATTAAAACCGAAGGAAGAAAAATATATTATCTGAAATTACATTTAAAAATTTATAAAAATACAGTAAAACCCCGCTATACGTTGTTTCGCATATACGTCGCCAATCAATTAAGGAACATGTTTCGTTATAAGTTGTGTCGCTTCGCATATACGTCGTTTGTGAAATACTAAAAGCAACATTTCAGAAATTCCAATTGCGGTGCATAAATTTAAACTATAACAATAAAAACCCTGTATTCGGCTTTTAATTTCATATTTATTCGTCAAAAATTGTTACGATAGAAACAAAAGTGTTACAGGCTTGATACAGGACTTTGGATGGGAATCACTAACTGAGCGCCGATCACGCTCTAGGTTAAAACTTCTTGAAAGATTTAGAACGCGTATATTCTCCAGAGATGTCGAAGAAATAATAAGAGCGGCAACTTATATTGGTAGAGTGGACCATCCTCGTAAAATAAGAGAGATAGCCTGTAGGACTGAGAGGTATAAAGGCTCGTTTTTCCCTAGAACGGTAGCTGAGCAGAACAGAAGTTACGATAAGAAATCAGCCAACGTAGAGTGATACTATACATTATTATGCGCTTTCCCTTGGTGCTATTGCACCCGCTGCCACACACCATTGCGGTGGCTTGCAGGGTGATCTGTAGGTATAGATAGATATTATTTATATGAATTAATTTAATTTCGTGTTTAACAATTCGTGTAAAATCATAATCAGAATAAACATTTTCTGGCCATGTGTTTGAGAGATCACGGTGGATTAGGTGGTTCATAAGTTACACAGGGGATAAAAGGGACTGTCCCAATTTTAATGATGCTGTGTAAAAACCTATTTCTGAGTGACAGTCAGCTATAAGAGAGCTTTGTTAAGAGTTGTTTCTAACATTTTTGTCTTTTTATCCCGGTTTACGTTTGCGTTGATATCTCATGAGATATTGGATATACTTTGGATTGCGAAATCTGCTTGAAAAGTACTCTAAAGTGCGTATCAGTGTACGTGTAAGTAATGAAACAATTTTTGTGATCTATCACACTATAGACAATTATTTTTGGTGATTTATGAATTTTTATTGCAATTGGTTACTTGTTGTTACGATTAAATGTATATTAAACCCTAGTAGCAATGAGTGGTAAACACATAGTGGTAACATTGTATGTCTAATGAACTATATTGATATGTATTATTTGTCACACAAATGTGTCACAAAATATCCGCCAGGAACGTAAACCCTACTTTGATCATAGTTCTTACGGGAATATTTGTTTGGCTATACGTTGTTTCGTTCAGGGACGCATCTCCGACGTATAGCGGGGTATTACTGTAATATATTTAACAACGCCTCCTCAAAGAGAAAAACCAAAAATTTTGTAAGTCCATGCGGTAAATATTAAACAGACCACATTTAGATTATGCTGTTGAAAACCAGAGATAGCAAAAACTAAAATAATTTAGTTACTTTAAATGGATGAATTGCTCTCAAAATTTGTAATATAAAGAGATTGTTTAAAAAATGCTGAGGAACTACTGGTAGATAAAAATTCTTGTCGTATCGTCGCAATGGCATTTCGAATTTAGGAAGTTTCCTTAGGTTTTGAGTGACGAATATTTTTTAAGTAGTCCGTAATTTAAAAGCGATCTTCAAACAAATTAACTTCTTCTTTCGATCATATTAGCGTTACACAAGTTTTTTGTCAAGTTGCCTTTATGAAGGAATACATAGTCTGATCTTTGGCAGTAATAGTAACGTAGGGATCAAGAATTATTTTAAAATGGAGTAAATTTTCAATTCCAGTATTCCTGTGTCCCAATGCGGCCACTAGATGCTCACTCCTTACGGAAATGAGATAGTACAGGGTCGGGACCAAGAAGGTGACGGATTATAGAAAAAGACGGATAATAGAAAAACACATTTATTGTTCATAGTTTACAGTAAAAAGTACGTACATATGTATTAGGTTATACAAATATATTTGCACTCAATCTAGTATACATATAGTGTAAGGATAAGCATATTAAAAGGCAATTACATGATTTCTTTTTTAAAGAAGCGTGTTAATTTTGTTTGTTTCAATGTACTATCTCGCGCTTTCTTCGAAGCAATATTGCGAATATTTCTTAGTAATAAAATCTGTTTTAATTCTGCTTCATCCTGGTTTTAAAGCCACCCAATACATTTTGAGAGCATGTCTTCAGCCTCCCAGTGGCTTATAACACAAGATGAAAGGTCATCGGCATCAGAAAGTTCGTCCGAGTCATCTGCCTCATCTTGTTCTTTGTTTATTACACTAGCCACGATTCAAGTGCTCATATCCGATATCCATATCATCCATTGCTAACCAATCATTCACGTTACTTTCTTGGAGTCTTTCAAAGCCAGAAACATTGGAAAAGTCTTTTGAAAAATCTAAACTCGTAGGCAAATTTTCATTTTCGGTGACTTCCTTCTCACCTGGCCACAACTTGTTCCAGCATAGTTTTGAAGAGTTAGGAAAAGGACGTTTTTCCAAGCATCTGCAATATTTTACATCGCATTCTTTATTGTATATTTTTTTCCAATAAGCTGGTACATCAGCGTCACTTTTACAATAAGATTATGAATGAAAGTCTTTCGATAACGCCGCTTTAATCTTTCAATCACCCCTCGATCCATTTGCTTGATTAATGATGTGTTCATTGGGCGGATATGGCAAGTTATGTTACCGTCATGTGATTCTAAATTATCGATAGGGTGGGTTGGTGCATTATCAAGCAATAACATAGCTTTTTCTGGAAAACCTTCGGCTCTATGGTTGGACTTTAATGCAGGCACAAACATATTGTCCAACCAATCCAAAAGAATACTTTGGCTCATCCACGCACCTTTCTGTGCAAAATAATGCACAGGTAATACATTAACGTTTTTTTAGATTTTCCTATAACAAGTAGAGGAAGCCGATGATTACCACTAGCATTAGAACACATCATTATTGTGATTTTTTCTTTCCGTTTTTTATATCCTGGGGCTGATGTTTCTGAGGCAGATGCGAGTGTTTTTTTGGGGGAGTTTTCCAATTTAGCCGGTTTCATCACAATTGTACACCTGTTCACGAGTTAATCCTCGATTCTCTATTTGAGATTTTAATTTTTTTATATAGTCTGCACTAAGTTTTTCACCTTCAATAGTTAGTTGCCGAATTCCGTGTCGAACTTTCAATTTGTCCAACCACCCTGAGATTGCTTTCAACGATTGATCACCATTCAGATTTGCTTTCATTTCAAGGGCCTTCTCTGTTATTAGTGGCCGTGTAAGAAGGAATTCCTTGACTCCGTTGCTGAATAAACCGCCGAAACATTGCATCGTCGAGTTGGTTGTTACTGGAACATTTCATAATGCTAACGAATTCTTCAATTTTGTCACTATCCTGCTTTAGGTCATTAATGGTGTTTCTTGCAATGCCATAAATGTTTGCTAAAGCACTTTCACCCTTCTTTAACCGTTGCACTGTTTCCAACTTTTTTGCTATGTCTAATGTAACGCGTTTCCGTTTCTCCACCATATTTATTTAGGGGTTATCTAAACGTACCGCAATGTTGATGTTTAGAAACAGACTGATAACTTCATCTCGATCTATCTACTACTGAATGAGCTAACGCGTAAAAGTATTGTATATTTCTTCATTAAAAAACAAATATAATCAAGTATATCTAATTGTATTTATACTCAAAAAAACAGTTTTCCCTTTACAATTTGTAATAACACTAATCAAACAGTGATATTAGTGGTTATTTTCAATATATAAAACAAGTTCCAGAAGGCCGGCGAATCGCCGTCTCTTTAAGACTTTATGCAGTTTTTTTCTAGGAATGTGACGAATAACAGAAGGTGACGGATAAAAGGGAGACAGATGATCGAGGTTTTACTGTATATAGTTTGACGACATAATTCGGTGTCCATAAGAAGCGCACAATAATCGGTCAAACTATCGTCTTTCGTGCGTTCCGCCTGCCTTTTAACGTAACATTTTCCTGCGTGTATATCGTAGCGGATAAGAGCGTGAAATGCCCAATTTTTCGATTATATTTGGTCTCAGGACAGGAGGAAAAAAAGATAATAAATGAGGCTGGAAATTCTGCAACCGTTAACCTAAGGTTTGCGTCACTGAGTCCCCGCATTATTCGACCAGAGGGGAAAACGTCCGGAAATTTGCAAAAATCGTCAATCCCAAAGCGGAGACATAATCTCGTAGAAATTCTCTCTCTCTCTCCGATCGTCACAAAACTAGGAATCGTCGACCGTTTGACCACCTGGCTAACGACCTGTGACCACCAAGTGTCCGAAGCTGAATCCCTTACCGTAACCTCACGTCCCCCGCCCATACCATACCCCAATTCCACCTTCTTCCCATCTCCACTTTATCCCTCTCTCTCTCTCTCCACCTCCCACTTCCTCCGTTTCGCCCTCTCCCTCCTGATCGATCCTCTTTCACCTCCTAATACTCCTTTCTTTTCTGTTCTATTTCCCTACTTTTATACTTACTTCTACCTCCCTTCTTCCTCTCTTTCTCTTCCCCCTTTTTCTCTCCTCATCCCCCCTCTCCTCCCTACTCCGTCTTCCCCCTCCTCCCTCTTCCCCATCCTCCCTCTTTCCCCCTCCTCCCTCTTCCCCTTTCCCCCTCCTTCTACCTCCACTCTCTCTTTTCCCGCTCCCCCTCTCCCTACCCTCTCTACCTTCCTCCTCCTCTCCTCTCCTAACACTCCCTCTCACTCACTCTTATTTCCCCTCTTCTTCTTCCTCCTCAATGCACTGTAAAGACTACAGAAAGATATCCCTACTTCGAAGATGATCACGAGGATTCTTAATAATAGGCTAGAGAAAAAGGCCGAAGAAATGCTAGGAGAAGATCAATTCGACTTCAGAAAAGGACGAGGAACCAGAGATGCTATCGGTGTAGTGAGAATCATATCAGAAAGGGCAATAGAGTACAGTCAAGATTGCTGCGTATGTTTCGTCGACTGGCAGAAGGCCTTTGATAGAGTAAATTGGGTACTGCTGATGAGGATATTAAAGGATATAGGTTTAGACTGGAAAGACAGGAGACTGATCAGGAATCTATATGTGAATCTAGTTGTAAAGGTCAGGTTGGAGAATACGGACACCAGCGGAGTACATATCGGTAGAGGAGTAAGACAGGGCTGCTGTCTATCGCCGATTCTATACAATATATATGGAGAGAGACTAATGCAGGAAGCGTTAGAAGGCACGGGAGATTTCAAAATCGGAGGAAGGATAATAAGAACAGTGAAATACGCGGATGATCAAGTACTTCTAGCAAGAAAGGAAAAGGAACTCCAGAAAATGATAAATAGACTAGTGATAACAGGTAGAAAATACGATATGGAAATTAATACAGAAAAATCCAAGGTTATGCGAATATCAAGTAAAGAAGAAGAAAATTTGAACATAAGTATTGGAGGAAAGCCATTAGAACAAGTTTCAGATTATGAATACCTTGGAAGCATCATAACGAGAGAAGTAAAATGTACCGATGAAATCAGGACTAGAATAACAAAAGCAAAAGCCGCTTTCAGAAGAAAGAATCTCCTGCTAACGGGAAATATAAAGCAGGTAATCCGCAAGAGGTTGATAAAATGCTATGTATGGAGTATTGCTTTGTATGGGGCAGAAACATGGACGCTAAGGAAAAATGATATTAAATACTTGGAAAGCTTCGAAATGTGGACATGGAGAAGAATGCTGAAGATAAACTGGATGGAAAAAGAGAAAGAGGTAGGAAAAGGTTTCAGCTGGTAGACGACTTGAAAGGGAAAGAGAGCTATCAAGACGAAGAAGACTACAGAAGACGGACAGACTACCTATGATGATGATGATCGTCCTTTTCTCTTTTTCTTCTCTACTCCTACACCAACCCCCATGCGTCTCTTGTTCTATTCGACTGCTCTGCGCCTCAACTCAAATTTACACTTTCAATTGTCACTCATATTTTCCTTCTTTTTCTACCCATAGATATTCCAGCGCTCATCCAAACTTCGAAATCTCACTTATTGAGATTTCAAATGAATGTGTTTAGCGCGGTATCTCTTCTTCTGTTCGTTTTTACTGTTACTGACTCCACGAAGGGATTTCCCCTTCTGGCAATGGTGCTACAAACCGCGATTAGGTAGGTATAATCCGATGATCATTTCACCAAATGAAGTTGAAATTTCCGGTCAAACCTCCTTCCTTTCGATCATTATAGCAAGTATAGTTTGTTTATTGTGCTACATTTATAAAAAATACCGTGAACATCTCTCGCTTAACTACAAAAAAAGTTGAACTCTGGAAAGATACTCCTAACATTTTTTCGTGGACTTTTGTTTATCCTATATTTTTGGACTATGGGTAAATATAGAAACGCTTCTTATGTAACCTTATTTGAGATCAAAATTAATTTATAATAAAGTAATAGTAGAGATAGATTAAAATTTTATTTATTATATTTATTAAATTATATTTTATTAGAGAAGTTGGTGGATAAGACTTTTAAAATATTGTTTTCACCTTTCGTCGATGGTTAGTAATTTTTTATTTAACCCTAAAACGCTAAGCTTGTCTAGGAGAAATGTTAACCCTAAGCATGCGCCTCTTAGACTACTCTCATATATTTTTCATTTGCACATAAAATATATTAATAGAACTCATTTGTGTATCTGATACAATCACAAGGAAGGTAAAAAAATTGAAAAAAAAATGAATTTATGCTTTCTCATATCTTTTTAATGAGGAGAGAGTAACGAAAATATAACCTCAGTTGTGTTTTCAAAAGAAATAATCAAAAATTTATTATAAACTTTTTTAAACAAATTTACTTTTAAAATGGCATTTATATATAGGTAACCTATGTAAAAATATTTTATTTTACATCCTAAATATTAGATGAACATGTTAGGCAAATATATTTTGAGTGTTCTCCGCATATGGCGGTTTTACGCTTAAGGCATGAATAGCGGGTCATTCTTCGTTTTTTGGAGGGGTCAAATTCTCAAATTGACCTCCGCGATGGTCTTTCTACTGCAGGTGCCTGTTCAGGATCAGGAATCTGCAAAAATATATAACTTTATTTTCTTTTGCAATGAGTAATCGTTGTATCTGTTATCATACTGCGTTTCCCGTAAATGTTATCCGGAAGCTGCCGATACATGCTGAATAGTATTACAATTCCACAAATAAACATGATAAACGAGATATCATGACACTGAAAAAAGTAATATAAAATAATACCTTTTCAAATCGGAACGTTAACCGTAAGCATTCGTCTCTCAGGCAAACGAGTCACGGAAGCACGCTTGTTATCACACCGATCGACAAAAACGTACTTTCATACTTATTGGTAGACGGCAGAAGGCACCTACTGACGACACCAGGGCGCTCCTTTGAGAAATAAGGGGAAACTAAAAAAAAATGGATGACTGGTAGACTGACAGGAGAATGCTTAGTATTCTAGGGTTAAAAAATATATTTTGCTTTCAATTAATTATATTGCGATCATTTTATTGGGAAATTGTAACGTGTTTGTCAGCTATTAAATGGTTACTAATGATAAGGTTGGATATGAGGTTTTAGTTATCAAAAAATAATTTCCCTCAGGAAAGCTTCCTCTCTGTCTTCTTTATGAAGTCGTTTTCCTCTGAAGGAGGTCACCATGGAGACGTTCTCCTTCCACATTCCCCTTATCTCGCGACTGGCTTATGTCCTTCGCATCACTCCACTTGCTTTTCCTATTTGCATCTCCATGCACCCGGTTCACCCACCCTCCTCCCAGTCTCTCCCCCTCTGCTTTGTCATCCTCCCCCCATTCCTCTTCGCCGCTGGCACTAACTCATTTTTCACTACCCCATCTCTCTCTCCTCCGTCGTGCCAAGGGCAGAGCATCTCCTTTTTTTACACCGGGGTTAAAATGTGGAAAATTGCAAAACTTCCTCTCAGCCAGGAGAAAGAGCTCATGCAGGATAAAAAAGCTCTCAGTGAATGCGTTTCAGTTCTTGAGGAAAGGCTAAATGGTTTGAAGGAAGGCTGCATTCTAGCCAGCTCGAAATACGTATAAGGCTAAAGTTGGTCTAATTATCAACCCTAAAACGATCTTTCGCGCGACTTTTCATAAGATAAGTGAACTTACAGGATAAAGGATATGATGAATGTGTTCATCTTAAATTGAGCCTTTTCAAAATATTGGAATACATTTCTTTCAACAAACATCTCGGATTAGAATCGATTTATCGCAACAAATCGAAAACATTCGAACGTTATAACTGCATTTTAGCGGCGCATATACTTTTAATTCTTAAGATGTGATGAACGTAGTTACAACATTAAATCACTAGCTGTTGGGCAATTTGGCATTTCACGATGCGCGTAATGCACGGTTGGACAAACTTGGAACAAATAACTAAGACTTAAGGAGGTGAATATTTATTCAATACCTCATAGGGAATTGTATAAAAGGCTTTATGCCAGATAAATATTGATGCAATATGCGGCTAGTAATGCATCTGGTCACGCATAGGATGTCTATTGTCAGGAGACTTGAATTTTTATTTCTATGAGAATCACACTTATGTGGAAATATCTTCAATTACGACTCTTAAATATGTATCGTCAGCCTTTTAAAACACCTTATTATGAAAAGAATATATAAACTTTATAATTATGCGTGCATTTTTCCTTTCTGAAAAATATATCCTTATGTTCCTTATATTTTTTAAACGGAAAAAGAGCTATTTTAATTCGAAGAGTTGCAATTGATTTCACGGATTGTGCGTAGGAGAAAATTTGAGCGGTAACTGATTAAATATTTATTTCTAAATTTATCGAATTATTCGAATATATATTTGAAAATTAGCCCTACGCAAACACATAACCGAGAGAGTAAATACTAGCTTGAAACACTAAAGAATATGATGGAATTTTTTAATTTGTACGTGAATATACAAAAAGTATGATTATTTAAAGATTCTTATAGATATATTTGGATCAGCGTATAATGCATTTTGTGTTAAACTTTTCTTACTAATCAGCTACAGTGAACTGAGTGTTGCTTTTACTGAAACATCACCGTAGTCGGTCCCCTTTGCCTTTGAAACATAAAATCTCTTACGTTTGCGTATTATTCGTAACGTAAGAGATTTTATGTGACTCCCGAGCCGTTGCTTATTTACCGATCCAATACGTAAGGCAAAATTTTCTAGCTCTATCGTACGGACGCATCTCGCCACCGTGAAATTATAGATGTAAACTTACATTTCTTCGCCGGCATCAACCCTATTAATTTCATCACATTTAAGCATTATCTTTCTCGCGGTCAATGCGCTCGGTTTTTACCGTCGAACTCTTGGACCTCAGCAATGCACTTAAGAAGTGGCAGAGAGAGAGAGAGGGGAGTGAATTGGATAGTGAAAGGGAGAGTGGAGAAGTGAGTGAGAAGGGGCGGTTTTGAGGAGGAGCGATCTCGAAATTCGTCGTAAAAAGCCCGGAAATGTGATCCCTTGCCCAGAAGTATCTTCATTTACAAGCGAATTGGTCTGGTCTGGAAAGAGAGAGAGAGAGGGAGAAGGGAATGAAGGAGGGAGGGAGGGGGTAAAAGGTAAAAGAGTAGAGACGGATCGGAAGGATGGGTGCTTTCTGGGCGGTTTCCCGTGGTCTTATCTCATGATGCGTGTCGTATATTTTTCGAGCCGAGTGTTTACGTAGCAATTATGCAAATGGGATATCGGAAATATGGGATGGATGGTAGAGGGTGGGGGGGTGGGAGGGGGAGGGGGGGATTGGAGGTGGGTACGGATGATTTTGAATAAAGAGGAGTCGTTAAAAAAGTGAAGAGAGTGTTTGAGGGAAGGAGGCATGGAAGGGAGGAGGAGGTTAGAAATGAAAGAGGCGGACAAATGAGAGAGCAATTTAGGAGTGGGCGCCAAGAGAGGATTAGACGAGTTAATGTTGGACGAGTAGACTGAATGAATTCATCTCACCTGATAGATTACAAATTGACCTCATTAACGGCTCAATTGAATTCCTCCTCCGGGTCATATCTTCTCAATGGCCTTCTTTATGGACTGTTGACAAGAGCGGGAAGAGAAGTTCCTTTCGCGTGCGCATTCCGTTGTTACCTTGATGTTCTCGAGATACGATTGAAATAGCGATTTTCGCTTAAATTGGCGAATATTGTGATTCGTCTTTTCCTCGTAATTATAGCAATTGTTTTGGTTTTAGCTATTTAAGACAGGTGAGATTGAACGGTTGGCTTGAGTTAAAGTCTCATTAAAAGTGAATTCATTCAAATGATTTTAATTCTTATTGAAAACTTTTATTGAGGGAAAGTAATCGAAACTTGTAGTGATTCGTTCTGTACCACGATGCAATTATACGTTGATAAAATTTTAAACAGTAATCCTTTTAGCGGTGAAAACAGAGCAATTTATTCGCCGTTCGTACCTTATTTTGCAATAAGAATAACAATAAACTCTAATACTTTCATTCCATTAATTTCGCTTAGGCAAATGTAACTATCAATACATTACCTTGTTGATGAATGGGATTATTTGAAAAATAAAATTTAATTTTCGCTGAATAGCGAAAGATGTCTCAGATATAGCTTGCGACCCGTGAAAGCGAACGGTAAATTTTATTCACGTTTATATATAATCGAAAAGCAAAGACAACATATGGTCCTGAAAAAATTCCATATTTGTTCTAGCGTGTTAGGCTTCATTTCCTGTCGTAATTTTCACGAACGAGACGACGTCGACCATTTATTGAGAACTACTTCATTGGATGTTCCAGGACAAGAGAGATAATATCGATAATTTATACTTCCACGGGGAAAATGTATTATATTAATGAAGGGTCCTTCTACCGTTAGCTGGTCCTCCCACCTCCCTCTTTCTCTGAGAGCCCAGACGCAGTACGTTAGACACACCTTATATCGTGTATCTCTCTCTCTCTCTCTCTCCCATTTCATAAATTCATTCATGTTTCATTTCCGCGGTTTCTTACACCGTAATCCAAATCAGTTCTCGTAATTGGGATTTGGAGCGTATATATACTATTAATTATCCGTTTAAGCTGTTTTGTCTGGAATAAACTGAAGACGAATAACTTTCATGACAGGAAACTTTGCAGATCCTCGGTAAAATTTGCATTTACACGATGTAAATTATTTTCGAGCCCTTGTGTCGGTCGTTGTGTCTGTTACAGGTAAATTCTAACGGCGTACACCTGATAACGGAGGAAAAACTTATGCGGTGGAAATAGGAAACTTAGTTTTACATTTACACGAATTGACCATTTTTTATAAACACGCTAGAAATCAGAGACTTTTGAGAGTTTTATCACATGTTTTGCCGGAGAGAAAATATTTTCTTCCGCTATCACTCCGAGAGAGATCGCTATTCATATTTTTATATTGTAGCCTAAACTACACCAACACGAAATTCAGAACCATTTTCCATAATGTGTAAATTAACTCGGCAGGGAAGCAAATATTGGTACCTATTTTTCTTTCTACTGTTTTAAATATTGTCAACTTCACTAGTTTTTCTTCAAAATGGTTCATATCCGAAGATCGTATCTTAATTCCTTCTAATTTTAATTTCCAAAACAATAAAAGCCTGCACGTCGAAAAATCGATTTTTACGTAATAACGCGGAAAATGGAAATGTCTTCCTTGGAGTCGAACCCAGAACATTTTTTCTAGATTTATTTTCGTCATCACCTTAAAATATGTGAATCGAGCATTTCTGCCTAATTTAGAGTTTCCAACTCGATTCTTTCTCGAGTTATTTGCGTTAAACTATAATTCGCCACCAGATACCTCTGCAATAGCGTGAACAACCAACCAACAGACGTGGGCTATTATATTAATAAATATTATTCTGGTTTGAAATGGATGAAGAGCCAAAGGAATGATTAAAAGTGTAAGGTTTACGAGGTGTTGTTTTCTGAAAGTATGATAGCTCTCAAGACAGGAACTCGAAAATACTTTCGAACTGTTATTATTCAGGAATAACAAAAGGAAGTCAGCAATTATGAGAGGGTTTAAGAAACAATGAAGAGAGCTTTAGAGTCATGAAACGCGGAAATCTCTGAAGAACATCAATACGATTAGAAAAAGTAATAAATGGGGACAGATGTATGTTTGTTAAGTTTCCCTTTAACACGATTCTATCAGCTAAAACAGAAACTTCAAATAATTTCTGGTCTAGAATGGAAAAATTGTACTTATCTAGTTGTCCAATGCTTGGTAGAAATAAAGTTCACTCTAATTAACTGTGAATGAGTTTATTCTTAAGTGGCCATTGTAAGAGTGATATAGTCGTTACCAGGATGTGGTACGATAGGATTCTTAAAACCTGGATAAAAAATGTCACATATTTTGGAAATCTATGATACGTACATACATGATGTAAAGAAATTCGATATTTTTCACCATCAATATTTTCCTCTAGAAAGCAAAAAATAATCGATAACTGCTTGCGATTACCAAAGTCGTCTCGATTAGAGGATTTTGACAGTTCTAATTGTAAGTCGATTTTAAATTCTCAATTTCTTTGTATTACACATATTCTATAAGATAACTAACATAGTAATCCCTAGAAGTTTACGAATCCCTTATCGGACTGATGTGTTATGGAATTCAAAGAGAAATACATCGAGATAATCATCGACGTAAGAATGCGATAGTAATCGCTGCCTTCTTTTCGGGAAGCGATGGATGGAACATTTAATAGGGAGGAAGGAGAGGAGGGGGAGGGAGGAAGTGATAAGCGAAGGGGACGTGCGATGTTTTAAAGGACTCGCTTTGTGCGGGAGGGCATTAACCCCCTTTCGATGGTCGCATGCGTCACGGGGTCATCTGGATAGCCATTCGGGGCAAAACTTCAATCGAACGGAAAGAACTGCTGCAACTCCATCGCTGAGCGGGAGACATTGTCCGACGGAATTCGATTGGAATGAGGAATTCTGTGCGACGAAGAAAATTAATCTCTCGAGGCGACTGTCTGAGCGTGGGAGGGGGAGGAGCTCCGTGAAGAAGAGTATGGCAGCGGTTAAAAAGATGAAGGGAGATATTAAAAGGGTGCCTCCTACATGTTTACGCACGCGAATTAACGCTAAACCACTTACATGGGTAAATGTATTCATTCATGGCCGCCTTAATACCTTTTTTTTGGAGGATCGTATTCAAATGCATTTTTCGATTTTATCTTCAAAAGAAAGTTTTCAAACTTAGTTATTGTGAGATAAGAGTTCGCTTTTTAATGTTCATTAGTTTTATTGGCATGCTATAAATTTAAAAAGTGTATAATTGCTATGAATTACTTTTGAAATTAATATAGTTGAAGTGAATAATTATTGTTACTTATGCATTGTAACCTATCTTTATTAGAGTTTAGTGATACCCATTTATTATTAATTTCGTATAAGTCACACTTTTTAGTACTTCGCTTTTAACAGGGATTACCGCAAGTTAGGATAGTCTTTCTTGACATGTAGACGAAGGTAAATTTATTTATTTATTCATAAACAAACGGCATATAGCATGAGAGTAGTTACAGCTGATCGATTAAAAAATATAAATTAAACATATAAATGACATATACGATAAAAATAAAACAATAACAGTGACAGAAATCGAATTATACTATTAACAATAAAACTGCAATCATAATGACAAAATCAGTTAAAACATACACAGAGCCGTTGTCAATCGTAGCTGACGTTTATTAGTGAAAGAAAAAAAGAAGAGGTAGTCTAATTTAAGTAAATGGAGAACTAAGGGAAGTATGAAAGAGTTCTATATCGTTGTAAGTGGAGAGAGTATTAAACAAAAGTAGTTCCCTGAAGAAAAAAGATAGTTGAATGAGATTCGAGACGTGGAGTTTCTATAGAATATGAGACAGACGGTCGAGTTTTTATATAAGATATTTGGAAATTGATTAGAGAAAGTAAAATCAGAGAGTCGTTTTTGTTATTCAGGAGGTTAAAGAAGAAGGCAATATCGGACAAGTTTCTTTGGATTTTAAGAGAATGAACATTGAGAGGTTCTTTAAAAAATGCTGTTTAAAGCCAATATGAAGAGAGGAGACACCAAGGCTAACAATTTTTGAGAAAATTTTTAGGACACAGTGGAGGGGAGAGAGCAGACAGATGGGAGAACGGCACATTAAAAAGAGACTCAGACAGCTGCAAAAACAGGGTTCTAAGTTCTTTCATGTCCATAAATCCATAGATCATCCCCAAACGTGAGAAATCGTTCTTTATCAGTTTTCTTTTCTTGATAGAACGTCAAGCAGAGCCTACTGTTTATGAAGTGATTAAAAATAGCCACAGAGCAATCATTATATGGGTAAAGCTTCGTTTTACCTGTTGTCGCGGAGAGTAATTGCAAGAAATTCTCCTACATTGATTTAGCATAAGAATTTCTTCAGTAAAAGTACTATTTACTCATAGCTCAAGGAGACTATAGTCATCTACTAAATTCTGACAGGCCAATTCACTTTCTTCGAGCTTTACCGCCTTGTTTAAAGACATACATCTGTTACTGTTCCGGCTGCAGCAAATCGCTCTGATAGTTGGCTGAGCATCGTATCAAGTAACGGATTAAAAAATATATTTTGAAGTTGTACTCGGGAATAGAAGGAACTTCATCGCGACAGAGTTCTTCAAAATGTTTCTTCTGTCGATGAATTAAAGCTGGCGAAAATCCAAAGCTGGTTCAAACCTCTATTGCTATTCGTTTTGCTCTATTTAAGGGATCATCGTAACTGCTTTCTCGATACACGTTGAATTTTTATTCTGTAGCCTATCACGCTCTCCGATTGCAAGGGTGAATTGGCTCCATTTAACATGGATGCACTTCGTGCGGTACACCGAAAGACATCTGTAGCGCAGAGGAAGGATTCGCTTCCGATACTACAAATTCTGTCGGTCTTCCTAAAACTTTGCCTTCCTATGGAAACCGTCTACTGTTGCCTGCCAAAGGCTTACCGAAAATGTTGTAAGAGTAATGATGACAAATTCTTTAGAGATATACATACTATCCTTTAGTTCAGTGCTCCCCAAGAACCTTTTTTGCTCCGCGGCACACCTTTATGCATGCTTAAAACATCGCGGCAAACCACACCACCCCTAATTAATTTCACTGCGCAAATAAACATTTTAAAAGAAAAAACTAGCATGAAACAAGTAAACGTCGCAATCATATTAGATTGTTATGATTGGTAATTTCATATTCAAATAATTGTATAATTTTATTGCAAATTAAGTACAACCTGTAAAAATGTGATGGTCTTTGACGGAAAATTTATGCTTTCCTTTTTGGTACAAATACGCTTTGTATTTGGTTCAATAATAGAAAGAGCCACAAGAAGTTCTTCATTTAGGTTCTTTAAACATTTTTAATGTGGACCCTTGAAGGTCAACTAAATTCACATAAATATGTTGTTGAATTTGGAACGTTATATCGATGGCATATTCAGACATTGAAGGGTATTAACCTTTAGCTTTTAGCCAAAATACATCTAAAGATATAATACTAATTTTAAGTTGCCTGATCGTTGATAAGGTCTATCAATTCCTCTCGTAGTTTTAGGATAAATTCCTTGAATGATAAAATTTTTTTTCGTTCCAAACGCTTTTGTGGAAATTAATTATCCTCAAGAGTGTGCCGCACACTAGTGCCTTCCTCGCGGCACACCGGTTGGGGAGCACTGCTTTAGTTGATGCAGAGAATATTGAATGTAATATGTTTGCGGCACCAAACTTATTTGCAGAAATGCAGCGTCGTGTCCGCTGAGATTCTGTCTTTTGCTTTCTCCAGTACGGGGTGTCTATAATATGTAGACGCTTCTTACAAATGGGGATATAAAATTGTGAGGCACTTTCAGATGGCCTAGAAACTTGAAATTTGGTACCATTATATGTTTTTGGTCATAACCGAAGGAAAAAATCCGAAATTGTTCAAATTTCAATTTTGAGGGGCCTATAAGAAAAGCACGTAAATTTTATATTTTTATATATTTGCTTTTAAATTTATTTCCAGTCAAGAATCGAACTCGGGAGTTGAAATATCGGAAAGATTAGAAATTGTCGTTTCTCATTTTAGAAGACAGAATTCAAATCCGTGCAGAATTAGCGTAAATTTTCGTCGGAAAAAGTGGTAATTTTTCTGGGTCGCAACAATCGGCTGCCGTGGCAACGAGCTCAATGCTTTTATAAGGGTAAGCTTTTAATGGGAATCAGAGACATATTATAATGCTAATAATATTAAACTACGGCCAATGAAAGATATCCGATATTGATATGATCCCCAATTTTTTTGGGGGCTGTTTTGTCCCATTATTGACCCATACGAGGACAAAAATTATGAGGCACTTTCATTTGAGCTACAGACTTGAAATTTGGCACGATTAGAGGTAATCGGTTACAACAGATGGATAAAATCTGACATTATATGAATTTTTGGGGCTATTTTGCCCCATTTTTGCCCCGTATCAGGATAAAAATTATGAGGCACTTTCAGATGAGCTAGATGGCAAGACTTATAGACTTTTAGTCACAATCGATGGGAATAATACGATATTATTAAACTTCCTTCTTTTAGGGACTGTTTTGCTCAATTTTTGCCACATACGAGGATAATAATTATGAGAACTTTCCAGATACCTTATAGTCTTTAAATTTGGCAACATTTTCCTTTTTTCATCACAACCGTGAAAAAACTCCGAAATTCTAAAAATTTCAATTTTTCGGGGCTGTTTTTCCTCATTATTGTCCCATGCAATGGTAAATATTATAAGGCCCTTTCAGATGAGCTGGAAATTTGGCACGGTTATGTTTTTGGACAAAACCAATGGAAACCATTGCGCGGCACCAGAGGCTAAACAGATTCATAGAACCTGATGTAATCACATATTTGTATTGGTACCATTATTCAATTCTTATTCTGTTTGGTAATTTGATTCTTGTTATTCCTTCCGTTTCCAAACTTGCTCACAGGTCCACTGATGGCTAATAGTGCTGCTGAGGGCAATCTTATTTTCACTTTCTTTTGTATATTAATGTATATAGTAAACTTTTTAAGAACAGTTTGTGTTCAATAATATGACGCTATCATACATCATTTACATTTTTCTTGTAAGTTAGTAGCATGATAAATTCATGTCAGTTATCGACGATGGCGAGGGTCAAATCCCGTTTTTAGGCGCTTTCTTTCGGTGACCCCTATTCACAACGTATTCTACATGCTCCATCACGGCGATCCTGCATTAATATATAATTGATTTTTGGAATGCATAATCGACCTGTCTAAAACCAGTGATAGAAGAGAGGATCTTCGTAAAATTTCCATCTACGTACGTCTCTTTTTTTGTCTGCAGAAAAACCATCTTTTTTTTTTTTAGTCATGATGTCATTCACATCTAGTACTCGAGAATTAAAAAAAATCATTTAGACATACAAAAACTACTACAGATATATAATTTTAATAAGAATATCTGCACGAACTAGTAAATGGCAATTGAGAAATAAAATTACATTGAGTCGAATGTAAGGTTGTCTTGAAGATATTCAGCGCTGAAATGTTCTGCTTCGATGATTCTGTTAAAATGTCCAGATCAGGTAAATTCAAGTTTCGCACAAATATTTTATAATTATATAAATATATTAGGGATCGTTGTAGCAGATCACATCATCCGCATTTGGAAATCAGATACAGCCATTGAAAATGCTGATAAAACGTAGGATGTAAGTTCCCTAAAATAAATCATAGTTGCTATACTAGTAGCAGCGAATCGAAATCATCTTCGCGACTATGCACCTGAAGGTTATACCAGTTAATCCCGTATTGGTTTGAGAGCTGCCGAGCGGAGTAATTAAATGCGGGTCCCGTGGACTGCAGAGGAAGGCGGTTTTAGAGGGGGTGTGTGTGTGTGTCGGAGGTGGGGTTGGGTGAGGAAGAGGGGAGCGGAATGAGGTAGGGAGGAGAGGTTAGAGACAGGAAGGGTTTTGCGGTTGACGTATGTAGAGGGGAACGGAGTTTGTGCGGGGGAAGTCTATAAATTTCTGCCAACGAGTGAGTAGGCGGGGCAGGAAAGGGAAGGAGGGGGGAAGGGAGGGGGGGAGAGGGAGGGGAATGGGAGGGTGGGGGCGGCCGCTTTGCTCGCCAATAACAGTGATTAAGGGGAGGTGTGTATGTGCTCGTGCGTGCGTGTGTGTCCGAGAGTGCGTCTGTGCGTTCGCTATTGCCCCTAATTCTTCCGTGGCACGTATGCGATCCAATCTGTCGGTCGGATGGCAGAGACTGACTTTAAAACGCATTATTTACGTCGGAAGAGATTAAATGTGACTGATAAAATTTGATGATTTTCTCGAGAGAATCGACAAAGTTTATAACAGTTTATGAGATAACAATTAAAATAATGTTTTCTAGAGAAAATATCAATATCAAAGTGCATGTAAGTTTTTATTGATTTAAAAGAAGAATAGGTTGATATTAATGGATATTATCATGGCTTTCCGTAACTCATTTTTACTTGATTATATTTAAATTAATAAACTGATGAAATATGCCGAAATAAAGTTCGTCAAAATAGGCACACATTTCGTTTTACGCTTCAATTACCATTTAAGTACTTTTACGAAAGCACCGTAAAAATCGTTAAATCAGATATGCACGATTTTTCAAAATATTTCAATTTTATGGCGATATTAATAAAATTTACCGTTCGAATTTTATCAACTAATCATTTTTGTACATTTATAATAAATTGCGGCTTTCTCGTATTAACAAGAGTATATTTTAAATAAGTCACTGAGAAAAGTCAATTTTTATCGATCCAAGAATGCAACGGTAGTTCGGTTCGCTTCAGTGACTACATACATCCGATTCCGACCTGTAAGACGGAGGGAGTCCTGCGCAAAGAGAAACGACACCGGCCGACGTGCTGGGGATTGCCTTACGAATCGGAATGAGAACCCACTTAAGTTAAAGCAGGCGAAGCCGTTTAGAAAGCCATCTAAACATTATTAAAGCTCATACCGCGATGCCGCAAATCCCAACGCACGATCCTCCTCCGACTCTCCCCCTCCCCCCCACTTTCCTCCTCTCTATCCCTCTCCCCTCCCTCTCATCCTCTCTCCGACCAATCCTGGAGGATATTCATGACCTTCCAACCCGAGTCCTAAATCAATCGATCCCGTGTCCGGAGGAAGAGGATTAATGATCGCGTGGAGGTCGACGACTCCTATACTCTGGGATGAGGGAGTGGTATGAGTGGAAGGGATAGAAGGGGGTCAACCTCGGGTCACTCCGCTCCGCGTAAACACGCCGATGGTGCGTACCGAGCTTTATTGCTCGCTCCGCGAGCCAATGGCAGGCACGCGTAAAGAGAGGGAGCGGGAGGGGGGGAGTTTTATGCCGCGGAACGAGGTGACGGCGTGATCCGCGCTGCCCGCTCGTCATTTGTCGACCTCGGAGGTATCGCCGCGTGAGATACGGTGTCGGGTTAGGGAGGAGGACAACCTCTAAAAGGGGGTAATGGGAAGGCCCTCGGAGGAGGGAGTGAGGAAGGCCCGAGCGAGAAGGGCCCCCTTTCTCTTGCAGCTGGATCCACTACTTGACTCCCTCGTTAAGTTCAATGAAAGATTCCGTTGTTGCTCGGACCTCCGAGACCTCGGATGCGATGTTCTCTTGTTTCCCTCTCTTAACTCTCGTCCCCACCTTCTATCCAGTTTAGTTTTTTTCATTTTCAGGATCGGTTGCGTCCGATGCACGCTTCGTCTAAATGTGGTCGTGAGATGACTCTGTCATATTAGTCATTATAATCGGTCTCTGGGGTGTCAAAATTTGGGTGGACAACATATAAAGTCTCCCTTTTTTATGAATTTTGACATTAATTAATTTCGCAAAATATTCAACAAAAAGTTGATTTTATTTTTACTCGAATTCCGTTTACCTATTTACGTTTTTGGAAATTGCTCTAACGATCAAGATACTGTATTAGAAGTATTGTTGTCCTTACTTTTGGATTATGCAATCTTTTCATCACGACACAGAGCATCAATTCTACAAATTTTAGGATGGCTGCCAGTAACTACCAGGACGATTAGATTCGTTTTCAGAATTTCCATTAGTTATCAATTTAAAAATTCTCATAACCATCAAATCGGAAAAATAAGATTTAGAATGAAAGCAATTATTTTATAAAATTTTGTGACATATATGTACCGATTTTAGGCTAATCTTTTTCGGCAGTTGGAGCACCAGACATAGAGGGCAGGCATTGACAATATTAGAAGTATTGTGAAAATGAAATTTCGTAATTGAAACCTCAGCACTGCCTTCGCATGCTTAGGTTGAGGCTTTCCTGTTTTTCTGATACTGTTAAGTCATCCAAACTATATCATTGCAAAAAAAAAGTAAAATAATTCTTCGCTGAGTATATTATTTCAGCAGAAAATGTCACCAGTAAGAGCGGAAAAGAATCAAGAAATTCATTTTCATCCTCCATCAAATAAGAAAGGAAGCGCTCTAGTCGCAATTTGTCCGCTATTGTACATATTATAATTAAAATTCGTCGAATGATTTTATAAGAGCCACAAAAATTTTCTCGACAGCAAGATTATAAAAATATCACTCCATTAAATATTAGAGAATAAATGAGCTCTGTTTGTAAAACAATTCGTGAAGACGAAATAGAGGATACTACACGAGCTTAAAACTTATACCGTGTCTTATAGTTTTCGTCAATAAGTTATTCCTCTAAAACGTACTTTATGAAATTTTCACTAGACTCTTTTTTATCTTGTCATTCCCTCCCTTTCCCCTCCATCGCTCCCACTCTTGCTTCCCTATGACAATTTTCGTACACATTTTTCTTTTCTCTCTCTCTTTCTCCACAGGTATTTCTCGCAATAACTTCCGATGTCGATTTTCTCTTTCCCTTTTCGTCTGTTTATCTCGTTTCCAAAATCGTAACTAAGCGAGCAATTTTTATCTCTTTGTCGTCCGTCCGTCTGTAAGCATCCAACTTTCTTGTTTTAAGAGATGAATGAAAATTTATTTCTTGGTTGAATAGGTATCAATAAAATATCACGATTCGAATTTTACTTATCCTCCGTTAGTTTGAACTTCCACCGTTAGATGGCGCTAAATCTAGAAACTGAGTACATTTCAAACTAATATGGCAAACGGTCTATTTATGCTATAAATCTGATGTTTAAGTGTTTAGAAGTAGTGGTGATTTAATAAATGGTACATTGAAATCTACGAAATGAAGTATATTCCAGCAAAGTTTTATACAAATTTTAGAGCAATTTGAAATTTGAGAGAGAACACGACCAACAGAGGTATATTTTCTTCGACGGTGACGTATTATCCCACCATAAATAATTGACATTTATTCGAAGCATTGACAGGCACTGTATATTCGTTCTCAAGAAATGTGTATTTGAACAAAAAAGTATATTTTCTTCTGAAACGAGCATTCCATGTTCGCTAGAGGCGATTGGACATCCTTGCTCCGCATTTATCTACCCCACACTCTCTTTTTCATCTATTTATATCTTCCGCTCCCTTCCTCCATTCCTTCTTCTCTTGTCTTCTTCCTCCTCTCCCGCTATTCTTCTTTCCTTTATCTCGATTTTTCCCTCTCTTTCGCTTCCCATCTAGAGGGGCCTCCCGGGACGGGTGAGCAGGAGGGGGGTGTAGATGATGATGAGGTGGGTGGGTCGGGGGCGGGGGCGGAGGGTGTAAGGGGGAGAGGGGAAGAGGAGGAGGCGTGGTCGATCCGAGTCTTTATAATCTCGTTTGGGGCTTCGTTTCTTCCCCGCGCGAGTGTGTCCCTGGGGGCAGCAGAGGAGGCGGCGGATTTATAGGGTCGGGGGCGGTAGGAGGAGGCAGCGGCCACAAGTGGGGTGGCGAGGGTGGGAGGTATTATGAGGGGAAGGAAGAGTGAGGGAGGGGGTGGGGTGGGGGGGGGGAGGAGGACGATAAAAGTGCCTCCTCTGACTCTTTCTCTTCCTCGGCTAACGAGCCTTGACGCCGCCCAGGCATCCGGACTTGTGTGATAGGCAACTATTACGTCTCGGCACTCATTTTCTCCCTCTCTTCGTTTCTCCACCCCTTCCCTCCCCCCTCCCCTACGCTTTCCCCCTTCCTCGCCAAACGCTAACGAGCCATCACCCATTCGATATTTTGATTGCCATCGCCAATTGGACTTTAAATTTCTCGCATTTCCTTTTTCCTCTTTCTTTTTCGACAGCCGCTAAAAAGCAGCTCTCAGTGGATTGCGGAGCAAAGAAATCACGCCATCTGTGCGCCAGCAGGTAGTAGTACCCATTCGTGTCTCATCTTTAATGGATGCTGCTGCATTTCTTCGGTATGAAAAGCTTTGAGCGCTCTAAGCACGCTTGTAAAGCGGTTCTCTCCCTGATGGACAGGAAATATGTTGCCGTTTATTTTTTCTGTGTCTTTTTTTATGATTCCGTGGTCACCATTTTGTGAATGAACAGTTCGGCTATTCAGAAATGCGGCAAAAATGTAACGCCGTCAACGTTATGACTCGGAAAATTTTTAATCATAGAGTTTCAAACGGAACGGACGCTAATTCTTTTTCTTATAGGTGAATATAACCTTTGAACGTCTTTCTTTCCATGGCCGATCTGGGATATTCTTAAGAATATATCATGGAGAGGGAAAAATGTCTATTGTCTCTTCGAGCGATTCTTATCGATGTCCAGATGCGAGTCGTTATTGCTTAAGGTACACTTAAGTAAGAGAGAAGCCGAGTTTCTTAAGCAATTAACAGTGTTGAGGTAATTCTAGAAAGCTAAATGAAGGCGATAATGACAGAAGTGGAGTAATAAGCCTTGATGCAATTGTCAGAGTCATTCATACGTATATCTCAATTAGGAATAATCGTTTATATTATCTAGATAACGCATATGTAAAAGACATTAATATTCATTTTGATTTTTTTTTCTCCGCCTATTCATTCTTTTCGCCGCCGATTTCACGGACTTGGTCGCTTTAGTGGAATAGCTCCAAAGTATAGATTTTTCCTCCATTCTAACTAGATAGGATAACTAACTGAGATAGCTTCATATACTTAAACTAGCATAAGTGCCCGTTGAATTTCAACGGGTTTAATGAATCTAAATTTTCGTCAGTGCAACATGTAAAATTCGCAGGAATAAAATTGTGCAGTTTTAACCACCGAATATTTCAATATTATGTCTGTTTTAGTTAATTAACTAAAATCTCACAGAAATTCCTTCTGAATAAAATAGTACCTTTCTTTCTACTAAAAATAGCCATTGTTATTAGTTTTAAATTGATTATAGCATTAGGATTTCAATTTCATTAAATAAGCAGAATTCCGGTTCCAAAAAATTTGTTCAATCTTCAATTGCCTCTGATAATACTTTAAATAGATTTTGGAATATAATGTACCTCAATATCGTTTATCGTCTGCTCAGCACTCTTGCCTTCTCATTTTCCGAAACAACCACTTTCACCAGTTTTAAATGGATTTCAAACTTAGAAGAGAACTTGATTCAATACAGTTAAAATAACCACATAACAAACTTCTTGTTCCAAAGAAAATCCTTTTATAATATGCAATGTTAATCTAGAATTCATTCATTCTGAAAAGTGAATAAAAGTACCATGTACATATATTTCTTTCTACTAAAAATAGCCATTGTTATTAGTTTTAAATTGATTATAGCATTAGCATTTCAATTTCATGAAATAAGCAGAATTCCGGTAACAAAAAAATTTGTTCAATCTTCAGTTGCCTTTGATAATGCTTTAAATAGATTTTGGAATAAAATGTACCTTAATATCGTTTAGCGTCCGCTCACCACTCTGGACTTCACAGTTTCCGAAACAACAACTTTCAATAGTTTTAAATTGATTTTTGCTTTGAAATATACTTGAGTCAATTCAGTACAACTTCCACTTTACATACTGTAAATTCCAAAGTAACTCCTTTTATAATAGGCAATGCTAGCCTAAAATTAATTCATTCTGTAAAGTGAATAAATAAATTCTTTCTTTAAACTATAATAGCCACTGTTATTAGATTTAAATGGATTATAAGCCTTAGAACTTACTCTGTATTAGATAAGCACCCAAATTCCTTTTATAAAAACAAATCAATTCATTAAAAGATCCACTGTTGTTTCTTCGAAAATTGCCTGTTAACAGTTTTAAATGTCCTTTTAAGTTTAATTGAATTTTAATTTATATTCTTTTCCAAACTTCGGCCATTGTTACGAAATTAATTCGAGGAATAACAACATAAATTCGTAAGCACGTATGGTTTAGAAATAATTTAATTTAAGAATGCGTTTTATTTCCAATTTTTCTAAAATGACACTGTTGATACTTAAAATTTTTTATATTTACGTTAATATACTTATTTTCCACAAAACACGCCAATCTCTCTCCTACCTTCCTCTCTCTCTCGTATTGAAGCACTCAAGGCACGCTTATTCCCAGAAGGATGAATACAATAATAGCAATTTGAGGTGTAACAATGATAATGGTCGACATAGCAACATCACATTAAAATGGCGAAATTTTCACAAAATATGCAAATTAAACGTTTAACATGGAATATTTCGAACCGTGGGCAAAAAAAGACCAACGGAATAAGAAACTTTATAACTTTTTCTTCAAAATGGTTCAAATCCGAAGGTCGTTTGTTAATTCCTTCTAATTTTAATTTCCAAATGAATAAAAGCCTGCACGTCGAAAAATCGCGTTTTACATGTAAAGTAATGGGAAATGGAAATGCCTGTCTTGGAGACGAACCAAGGAATTTTTCGCAATTTAAATTCGTCATCATCTGAATAAGTGTTAATCAAGCATCTCTACCAAATTTCGAGTTTCTATCTTTATTATTTCTAGAGTTATTAGCGTTTGCGTAGCGTGACCAACCAGCCAACAGACGACGGCTATTATTATATTAAATTCTTTATATTCTTCAATTATTTTTCTATGGTCCTTTCTGCCCTTATGGAACTGTCAGCTCAACACAGATTGTTAGAACTTTTTCGTTTCTGTACGCTTCTAGTTCATACAAAGACACATTTCGCTGGTTACATGGTTGTATGGATTCATTGACCCATGACCTAATATATTATGATGTCATTGGGCGCTATATAGTTATTTTGTGAGGAATGTTGCTTATGAATTATTGTTTATGATACTAACCTCTTAATTGGACGGTATTTAATCCTTGCAGCTATTTTTGAGTAAATAGACATTTTGGGAAAAAAATACAAGAAGAAACTCCATTGTTGCGCGATATGATTCATTTCACAAGGCTTCTATCATGGCTGATAACGAATATACATGCGAGATTTTTTGAGATGCTGTTAAACAGTTTAACATTTTTAGCCCCGCACTGACTAGAGACGGAAAAAATTGCAAAAAAAAACTTTTCGGAAGACCTAAAACTTCTATATCCATTAAAATGTCGAATTTATCTTTTTACGATCGCAATACTATACCTGTTTACTTCCGATGTGAGACATTAAATATATTATATTAAATGGTTTTGAGAACCACTAAATTTGAGAGCACCGTCATTTGTAGATGGTTTTGTTGGTATTTTGGTTGAATTTTATCTTAAACTTGTCTCTTATTTAAATTCAAACATAGCCTTTATAAAGTTTTTGAAATTTTTCTTTTCGGATCATTTTTGATTTAATCTCTATGAAAATGGATCGTAACATTCGAATATACTTAAATTGGCGCTAAAGGTACGCGAGCCATTCATGATTGCGACGTATGACGCCTAGGAATGATATTCGATCTACACTTCCCGGCAAATCGCTATCGTAATTGCTGTGCTTAAAGAAGTAATGGCATTGTCGTTTGAAATCCTTCATCCGTGCGAATGTCGACAAAGGATGATTAAAACACTTTCTCTGATTCCAAACGAAAGGTTTTATTTCACGATCATCGCTATTAATGTCCGGCATGGTGTGACATTTAGCTTTTAAATGCTGCTTTAGAAATTGAATTTCGTTTTATCCAATAAGAAAATTGGAAGCTTCACAATTCGAGGTTTTATAACTGTTGGAAGGAATAACGTTAACGGGAGTGAAGAAATGGATTATACTGAGTAAATGGCTCTCAAGCTATTTAGAATGTCGTCACTCTAAATTAAATATTCTTAGCAATAGAATCAGATACACAATGAAGTAAATCGTTTATTTTTTAAATAGAAATTCAGCATCCTGAGGAATTTATATTTTTTAAAGGATTTATCTACTGCGTTTTGAGGTGATTTTCCCTCAAGTTCGGTCTATGATAGAAAAAAAGGTGGTGCATAAGGTTAACTCATATTCATGACTTGTCAGGCTAATCCCGCCCATTTGTTCGTTTTTAATCAAAATTACCGCATTCGGCGCGATATTAAATTAAACCTAATTTTCCGGCTGCAAATCAAGGCCGGATTATAAGCAGCTTAAATACAGCCTAATAACATTTCTTTAAACCACCTTCGCGTTGCCTGGTCACACAACAGTGTGCTCTTTTTTTTAAGAGCGTGTCAGGGAAAAGGTTGTTTGTGGTTTTCTGGCTCTTACATGCGCTCACATTCCCGCATAGCTGCGACCGTTCTGTAACGTTCCCCGCTATCGAGTTTTTTTCTCCCTTCCAAACATCTCGAACTCGTGGATGGAGGAGAGAGATCATCATTCTTCCTCCTCCTCCTCCTCCTCTCTCAAGGAGAACTCTCTCTCTCTCTCTCCGCTCAAACCTCTCTCATAACTTTTTTTCACCTCTCCACTTCCATTCATCCATCTCTTTCCTTTTCCCCTCTCTCTCTCTCTCTTTCCAATATGCTCTCCATTCCCTTTTCTCTCTCGTTTATTCCTTCTCCTTTCCTCTCAACTTCTTTTTTCCCCTTACCTTCTCCATCCTTTTTTCTCTCCCTCTTTGTTCCCTATCCCCTTTTCCTGCAAATACTTTATTTTCGTATCTATAATTCCTCTTTCTCTATCTTTTTAGCGCTTTTTACTTTTAAATCTGCTTATGCGTTCGGGTTGTCCGTCTGTCTGTATGACGCGCCAACTACTCCTAAAGGAAAGGTGATAGAGAATTCGTTTGTCCGCCGATCGATTTAGTATTGCCTTGTACACGTTTCTTGTGTAAATTTTAGTGGCCAATAGAATGGGGTTAAAAACTGTAATTAATGTCTTTTTTTTGGTAAACGTTTTTTAAAATTCTCCTTCTTAATTATATTAATTATTTTTATTATTTACTAACTGTACTAGTATAATTAAATTTTAACATTTCCATTTAAGAATTTTATTGAAAAACCGCCATTAAATGTCTGCTTCAGCAGCTCATTCCTTAGGTACTTGTTTCTTCTTCTTTCCTTTACATCCTTCTCCTCTCGTCCTTACTATTTTTCTGTTTCATTCTATTTCCTTTTTTGTCACGTTTGTTCATACGCACTGAGTTTTATTTTTCCGCCAAGGTTTCGCCATCTATGCTAATGCTATAAACGTCTCGTAAGCGTCCGCCATCGTCAAGGATTCCGACGTTTCGCCAGGTGCTTCACGTCCTTAATGTTTGTTTTTATTGTTCCTTTCGCTGCGGAGGTAAATTTTACGGTGTGCTTTCGGCTCATCCTGGCGCGTCGTCAAGGTGGTAATGAACCGTTTTACTCCCTAGGCTACGCAAATCGCTCGCTTTTTCTCTCGCTCGCTCGGTTTCATTATTGCGTATATTGGTAGGAAAAAAACACGGTAACCTCTCTCTCCCGCTCAATATCTTATACGTCTCCTTCTCCATCAATCATTGCTGGTGTTTTTCTTTTAACTTTTTCTTTATCATCAACGAATTTCCTGCAATATTCTAATCCCGATAATTTTTAACATTAAATTCCTTCTTTAATAACTACTCCCCCAAAATCATGAACGTGCGTTAAAAGAAGGAAATTTCTGAATTATTTTGCGTTAATTTTTACAAAAGTTTCGGTGGTTCTTTCATCCACGCTTATGAACTTGGAAAATGATAATTCTTCTCCATATATACATTGTGAAGATAAAGTCAATCCAACAGTTCCTTTGCCTGATTTGGAGAATAAATCAGATTTGATTTCAGAGGTATCCATGTAGGATTAGTTATTTAAGTCTCATCAAACGTTTAATAAATTAAATCGGTTCGAACCGAAAAACTCTCGATATCAGAATATTTCCATAATTTTGGAAGGACGTGTAAATTTCCCCCCCTCCAGCCTTTTCTAATATAGTTCCGGAAATGCTTTGCGACGAAAGAAAATGAGTGATGTGAACGAATTCAATGCATCTGTCAAATTTTATTTATTTAGGAACCATTACCATTGCAGAGAGGTAAATGTAAAAAAAATACATTAATGCTATTTTTAAGACAAAACGAGGAAGGTGGTCTTATTGCCATTTCCACCGCTGAAAATCAGTACTTTGGACTATATATATTACACTGAAATAAATAACATACAATTGCTATCTGTTTATTTTATTTAACACTATAGATTCTCCGAGATCGGGGTTAAAATTCGATGGCATCTAATATATAATATTTAAAATATCTAGGTGGTCTTATAGCCAATCCCATGACTGTACAATCTATGCATACCTATATGCCGCCTCCTCTTTTTGCCATTCGTTTTTGTTTTCCTCGCTTTCTCCGAGTCTATCTCCCAACTGCTCCTTACACTAATATTTCCCATTTCTCTCTCCCTCTCTCTTTTCCCCTCGTGCCACGTGCATTCATCTCCATTCCCTCTCGCCATTCCTTTTCTCTCCGCCCTCTTTAACGCCTCGCGTCGCGGCGCTGCTGACTAAGCACCGCTCTCTTTTCCGACGTCCCACCGTCCGGACGTTTCACCCGAAAGAGGGGAAGTAGGAGGGGGCAGAGAGGGGAGGGTCGGATTTTACGGAGGTTTTGTTTGAAGTTGAGAGGGCGGAGGGGAGGATGGGGGAAGAGGAGCAGTGTGGGCCTCGGGCGCTCAGGTGGCGTCCGTGCGCCACCCCGAGAGCGAGTGAGAGAGAGAGAGAGAAAGAGGGGTGATGACCACGAAGAGGGAATTCAGAAGAGCCGTCCGACGCACGCGACGCCCTGATTTACGGGGAGAGATTTGCAGCCGTAAAAAAGGAGAGGAAGGGGATGAGGGGGGAGTTGGGAGAAAGGGAAGAGGGACAGAAAGGGGAGGAATAGGATTTGAGCTTAGGAATGCGTGGATTTCTCAGGTTTAGGTGCAGGTGGGGGAGGGGAAGGGGTGGGTGGATGAATGAATGAGTGGACGTTGCTCGGGTTGTTTGCTAGATTAGAGGAGAAGTGACGCGGAAATGGAAATTCGTTTACGGAAATCCATGTAATTAAGTTCTCCTTAATTACTCTGAAGATTTTACTTCTTATGTAAGTTCGTATTGGTGTGCTTAACGTTTTGCATGCCTATACGTTTTTATCGAAAGTCTTTATTTGATGTTCCGAGAAAATTTGCGTTTTTGCTAGATCGATTTTGCGGATATTTATTCCAGAATGCTTTCTGTTGTTGCTAGGTTTCTGAATTATTCTATTAATCCGTACTATCTCTTTAAAATGCGTTCTTGGGTAGTTATCCCGTAAAGGAAGTTATTAGTAAATTTGGATAAATTTTTGAAAAATATTTAGTACTGATCCGACGGATTTAAAGTAGATTTCAGAGTTTGCTCGGATTGAAATTGAACATTTAACCGATTTGCGCCACAATAACAGAACCTTTGACATTTATCTCTGCGCTGCGTCATTGCAGAAAACATTTGGAAGTGGAAATACAAAGCAGTATATTCAAGGGTAGGTCTTTTACCGAATATATTATGGAGATTTTTAAATATTATTGTACTCTGCTCTTTAGAACCAAATTTTAATGCAATTACTACATTCCAAAGTAAAAAACCAAAAGTGCAGATTATTAGAAAAACTGTCACAACGTATGTAAGATATTTTGATGTATAGTTAAGTATTTATGTAACAAAGCAATAGAGCAAATTATAAGTACTTCTTGCCAGCTACACGTTCTACCCACTTAGCCAAGTTAAATCGCAGTTAAAATGTTAAACATTATCATGATAGCGTTTAAAATATTTCATATACGAGTTATTAAAAATTATTGTTGTGAAATGCGACATAATTGGGCGCTTAGAATAAAATTACCGAGCATTTCTTTCGGCTGTAAAACACCTCCCTCTGAGATAGCCATCTGTAGAAAGGCAATGCAATTTACTGTCGCCAATACGTTTAGATTAGGACGCTGATCTCTAGATAAACAGCTTTCTCTTAAAGAGAATTGCATTATCTCCGTAAACTCAGGCGAAGGGCATTGCGATCAGTTAATGTTTTCGAAATGCTTCGGTAAAACTGCCTCTTTAGCCATGTATTATACCTTTCACGGCATCAAAACCCGCATCTGCGGAACCGTTCGCGCTGTTAGTTGCCCGAGGCTGTAATTCGCAGACCGTAGCTGCAGATTCGAAACGAAAACTGTAAAATCCCAGAGAAAACATTTTCAACGCCCAATTTAATCCACCGGAGGGAATGTCGGAGGTTAAATTCCGCGGACGTATGAGATGCGATAGTTCAGTTAAATGATCGTTAGCGAACATCTCTCCTCTCTCTCTCCCTTCATTTTTCCACCCTTCCTATTTACCGCAGTTGGCCTCTATTTTTCTCTTTATATCGCTCTCTGCGATTTCCATTCCAGTATTTTTCCTTCTCCCATTATGATCAGTTTCCCACCGTTTTCTCCAATCCTTCAGTCAGCTTTCCTCTCCCTTCTCTCTCTTTATTATCTCTTCTCTCTTTCATTTCTTTCCTTCTATCCCATTTTATCACTCCATCTTTTACATTCGAGCATGTCTTACCAACTCTCGCCTCGCATTTTCTCACTCCCTCTCTCCTTCAACCCATTTTGTCATTTTCTCCAAATCTCCTTTCGTTTCTGCCTCGTCTCCGACTTTCTTCCACTTTATAGCATATTTTCTTGCAAATAAAAACGTGTCTATGTGGTCACTCTATCTGTAGGTCCGTCTGTCTACCGAGAATCAACTTTTTTGGTTTAAGAGATATTTGTAAAATTCTTTTTAGTTGGATAACTCTTGTCAATATATGAATTTTCTCGGTAGTTCATCAATTCTCCATCAGGTGGCTTCGACGTCGGAAAATTCAAAACTATGAAATGGTATTGTAGCTAAACTATTGAAGCTATAGGAGTGAAGTTTTCACATATGGGAAAGTTTAGGGAGGATCTAAATTACTAAGCAAAGGGGGAGGCAAACCATAATCCTGAATTTTTTTAAAGAAAACGTGCTTTTGCTTTAGCAAGGGCATTTTACTTGTCCTCACTTCCTATCCCCCTCTTCCTACCTTTCTCTGCCTCATATACCCTTCCTCACAGCCTTCTAGGAAAGTCGCGGAGCCCGGTGCTAAGTGTGTGCGCGCGCGCGGGACCTCTTTCGCGTCAAAAAATTATCATAACAAATTCAAACTAAAGCGTTCTGTCTCATTATGATTGTGGTGGATATTTTTTTGCCTACTTTTTAAAAGCACAACAAATATTTTTTTAGTGTGTGCGGTGCCTCTGTAAGTGCGGAACTCGGTGAAATCGCACCGTTGGCACCGCCATCAAGCCGGCCCTGCCCTTCCTTACATACCACGCATGAATCTCACCTCGTACTCTTTCATTCATCCTCAAACCGCCGACTTTTTGAATTCCCGTCTCTCCCCCTCTCTCTCTCTTTGAGGAGTCCTTCCTCCCTCAACCTCTTCTATCAATCCTTTTTCCATTCCATCCTCTCCCTCAATGCTCCTTCCATCCACTCATCAATCTCAAGCGGCCAAAGGAACCGCTCTCTCCTCTCCACTCTTTACTCCTTATTCCACTTCACCCTTTGCCACTTTTTAACATGTCTTTGATTTCACCCCGAATTCCCTCGTCTCTCACAGTTTTCTGTACTTTTCAGCCTTTCTTTTCTCGACCCTGAATAAAGTATGTCTTCATAAATCGCCTTCAAATGGAAAAGTGTTTTCGTTCACGTAATTACGTGGGTTTTCCTGCGTCTCCACATCCTAGTGTTGCCGCATATAATCCTTTGCTCTGAGACTGTCTCGAATCTCTCCGCTTCTCTCCATTTCGTTTTAGTATCATATATGATATAAATGTTATTCAGGTAGTATACGCAAATCTGCGAAGTGCTGCCATAGCGGAATGAAGAATTTTATGCGCCATACCGGAGCGATAGGTATTATTTTAAGACATTTCAATAAAATATATATAGTTTATAGCTCCTTTTCAAACCTGTAAAAAGCAAGATATTGTTATCTCTTTGTCGCCCTTCAAACTGTCCGTCTGTAGACATTCAACTTGTTTTTAAAGAGGTAGATGAATATTACTTTTTTGGTAATGTAGGTATTAATAAAATATCACGATTTGCATTTTACGGATCCGCCATTATTTTAAATTTCCACCATTAGAGGGCGCTAAAATTGAACTAATATTGTAAACGATCTATTTTTGCAATAAGTATGATGTTCATATGATACGGTGTGGTGGTGATTTAACAGAAGATACATAGAAATCTATGGAATTAAGTGTATTCTAGCAGTTTTATAGAAGTTTAAAAAAATTGAAATTTTAGACAGAGCATGACAAACAGAAATGTGTTTTCCTCGATGGTATTGCGTTATGCTGCCATAAATAAGTGATATTTACATGCGTCATACTTACCAGTGATAGCCTCGGAGCTGTTGTTGCCACATAGGTATATAGGTATTAAAGGGTACAATTAACTCTGTCGCATTCAATAGAAAATTATCGAGCTCTTCCTATGGCTGAATTATCAAAGCGGCGCAATGTCTCTCCAGTAACCATAAAAAAGGTTAGAAAACTAGACGCGCATTAGAGATTGTAACTGAATGTGAAACTGGTTTTTTAACCTACGGCAGTTGAAGAGGCATTGCGTCACATTAATAAAAGACATAAACTTTGAATTTTTACTGTTTTTGACTTAATGTCTTTTAAAATTGCACAGATTATTTAACTTGATACTTTTTTGTCATAAGTCCTATATTTTGAAGAATAGGTTGGCTCGGGTCGACCAAAACACCGAAGAAACAAAAGCTATTTAGAGGGTTTAGGGTTCGGTATAATAAGAGAGCAAGTGCAGTATAGACAGCCACCACGACTTTTTGAACTCATGCTTATGAAAATATGCTGTATTTCCTCGCGTTTTTAAAAATACTTTGAGAGTGAGAAAGATATGACGAAGTTTACAACGTGATATTTCCTAAAAAAATAAACACGACGGTTTAATCTAGATGGAAATTATTTTCCCTCGATTCGAAGTACTTAGCTAATCAATTCTGGAAATTTCTATTTATAGTAAGTGCAGCTCAACGGTAGGAATGCGAGACGAGTAAACGATCCGTCTATTCTCTCTATCCTCCCTCTCCCTCCCCTCTCCCCCCCTCCCACCTCCCCCTCCCTCCCCCCCCCCCCCCCCCCCCCCCCCCACGACCACCCCAAGCAACAACACCTTGGCGATCCGAAGGAAAAGAGCGAGTGAGCGATAGAGTAAAGAACTATGCAAGAGAAGAAAAGGGAGAGTTGAAGATCGCCCAATAAAGGATTTAATCAACCAATCAATCATGCACCTCGTGCTCTCTTCCCCCACCCCGCATCCCCTTCGATCCCATCCGTCTCCACACATCACTGTCCACTCCGAAGCCCTCGATTGATGGCCGCCCCTTCAAAGGTCCACCCACGCACCACATAACTCACTCCCTTCCACACTCGCCCTGCCGCACCGACTTCTCCCCCTCCCCTCTCCTCTCTCAGCCTCCCTAAACCTCCGCGGCACTCCCTCGGATTTTCTCCTCGTAGCATATATGCTCCAACTCCTTCCTCCCTCCCTCCCTCCTCATCCTCCCTCCTCATCCTCCCTTCCTCTTTATCCTCCCTCCTCATCCTCCCTCCTATTCCATTCGACTCTCCCTTTCCCATCATCTCTTGCCCAAAGGTTCCTCCGCTCACTTTGACTGATGTCCACACATCGTCTAGGCGGAGTTCATCTGCCGAGAATGTGAGAGGAGGAGGAAGCGAGAGGGAGGTTATGGGGAAGGGAATTAATGAACTGATTAAGAAGACCGCAATAATGTAGGAAGAGAGAGAGGAGGCAAATTAGAGGGAGGGTGAAAGGAGAAAGCATGGAGCTGTAGCTATGAAGGGTTAGAATGGGAGAAGTAGAATGCTTTAAATCGTGTCGTGAAGGATAAAATATCCTTATCGGCGAAAATTAGGCACACGATTTTGTCCAAGGGCTAACATTTCGGAGCATGAATATTCCAGTAATAATACCTTTTCGATGCTTCAGATTGATTAGTACATGTGCAATGAAAATCAAGAATGTCTATTTAATCAGTTAGGGCAAAGATTATATTATTTTATAGAGATTAACTTGAAAAGTCGTAACTTAAAAATAACAACTCTTTTTTTAATCCTTCGTAGCATATTAATCACGCCAGGGTGAGAGGCATCATCATAAATACCAATTATGCCAGAGCACCCCTGATAATTACGGGGATTTTTATCTAATGTTTAAATGAGCCTCTTAGCTCTCGAGGCGGGTAGAAAATGAAAACTATAACAATGCTACTCTTTGCTGCATCATTACTGTATTCTCCAATATGAGTTTATGCATCTACCTGAAATAATTTCCGAAATCAATATTGATATTAATCGGCAACAACGTTGTGAGTATATTTGAAGTTTAATTTTGAATTTGGACCGATTACTCTCACATGCAGTGGCGTAACTACCGGGGTGTAGGGGGTGCAATGCGCCCGGGCCCACTTCGCAGAGGGGGCCCACTCAGTGGTGTAGCCGGGATTTGGGGACCGGTTTAGGTTTTTAGGGCCGCTTTTTTAGTAATCATAAAAGTCATTCAGAGTAACCAATATCGTACGAAACGGAACTAATCCCAAGAAACGAAAATTGCGCAAATAACAAGAAGACGAAATTAAGAAATGTCAGAAAATAACATCTTTTGTAAAACCATCTTCAAATCACCAAGGACAGGGATTGGGCAGCGATGAAAGAATATTACCCGAATCAGAAACTCCACAACCGGTAGGGAATGAATTCGAAGGTCCTCTGGAACTGGATACATTAGATGAGTTAAGAAATTACGTTGAATTACCTGATGATACTCATTTACAATCTGCATGTCCCAAAGGCAACGCCTTATACTCTAAAGATATGAGTGGAAATGAAAGACGAACGATTATTTTATGTGGACCAAATCAACCAAAAGGACCGTTTCCTAAAGATCCTAAACAGAATAACAGATCATTCAATGAATGTTATTATTTTCAAATCACGCAAGCTGGGATTCATATTAGAAGAGATTGGCTATGTTATTCTAAAATAAAGGATTACGTTTACTGTTAACAATGCGGGTTATTCTATAAGAAAGTTCCAAACAGTATGGCAAATGGAAGCAGAGATTGGCAACTCGAAAATTCAACGTCACGAAGAATTTTCTGATCACAAACAGTGCCGTGCAGTGCTGAGTCAGTGGCGTGAAGGAAAAACAATCTCTGATTAAATCGATGTCAAAATAAGACAAGAAGCCTCATATTGGAGAAGAATCCTTGATAGATTAATCAATGTTACGCTCACATCTTTGGGGAACTTGCCATTCCGTGGTCGTCGAGATGATAAGAAGTCAGGAAACAGAGGAAATTCTTTTATCAATTATAAAGCTATTAGCAAAGTATGACGACGTGTTGGATCAACTCTTAAACTCACCCCAAGGGAAAATAAAGTATTTATCGCAAAAAATTCAAAATGAAATAACTGAAATATTAGCAAATGCCGTTTTAGAAAAAAAACATTTCTGAATGCATATCAGCAGTTTTTTCTATATTGGTTTATACAGCGCAAGATGTATAAAAAATCGATCAGTTGAGCATCATTGTCCGTTACGTAACAATTGAGTACAATGAATACCACAAAGCCTCGGCGCTGAAAATTAACGAACACTTTATGGGTTCGTTGCAGTTGAAAGTCATTCTGCAGAAGGACTGATGAACATAATTGTTTCAAAATTATAGGAGATTTTACAATTAGGTGGATTGGAGAAGCGACGTGGGAAATCCGACGATGGGACATCTGTAAAGAGTGGTGTTTACAATGGAGTACAAAAAAGAATACAGGATATTCAGCCAAACGCCCCATACCTACATTGCGCAAATCATGATTTAAATCTGGTTTTGAAACGCGCTACATCAGATATTGAAGAAGTAAACGACTTTTTTGATGTAGTTGATTCAGTTTATGTATTTTTAGTGACAGTGTGATAAGTTGGAATTTAATTAACAAAACAAATACTGGGGAACCTCTAAAATCACTTAAACGTGTATGTGATACACGTTTTTCTTCTAAAAAAAAGTCAGCTTGGAGGGTTTACGATACAGATTTGTTGATGTAATGAAATCCTTAAATGTGTTAAAAATATTACAAGTATTAAAGAAATGGCAGACATTCTTCTGATTGATAAGTGAACTAGCTCCTAGTTTTTCATCTGTATGCACCATATTCATGCTTTTCCTAACATAGCCAATAACGAAACTGAAAATAATAAAAAGTTATTTACGAAGTACCATATCCTAAGAACGACTAAATGGCTTAGCAGTTCTTTCAATCGAGAAAGAAACAGCAAGAAAATTGGATACTTCCAAAATTATAAAGGTTTTTGCTAGGGAATAGGTCAGGAGAAAAAATATTTAAGGGATTTAAGTAAAACAATTTAATATAACGCTGTATTTCTAAAAAATCATACAATATTTATGTTAAGCAAAATTTTTCATCTTCATGGAAAGGTTTTGTCTTAAAATTTTTAATAAAGAGATTTTTGCTAATAAATATTAGAAATTTTGTTAAATTTCATAACTACAAAAACTTGTATATTTTGATGTAATTTTGTATTTATGTAATGTTATAAAACATTTTGCACCCGGGCCCATGAAAGGATAGTTACGCCACTGGTCATATGAGAATTGTATATCATTTTGATGAGAGGAGCGTAACCGTTTCATAGAGCCTACCACTAAATACATTCATATTATGCAGTGTGTAACGCAATAATTCAGCTATAATTTATGAGTAGTCTTTTTATTTAAAAAGCTACGGCAGTAATTTATATCTATTTTTTAGTATTTACATCCAATTTTCATTAATTTATTAACATATGAAATGAATGTCTCAGATAAAGACTAAGGAATTTTATTATCCTGTTCGTAATTTCCATTCTGGGGTTTTCAATGGTCCAAAATTTTTTTATCTCATCAAACTACCTGCCACTTTTATCGGCAAAAGCCTCGTAATAATACTTTTGTTGTCGATAAGCGATTATTTTAAGCAAGGCTGGATTTCCACTTTACCAAATAAACGTATGCCTATTTTATTGATTTTTCTCTACGAAATTATATTATTTCTAAAAATATTTCTGACAATTTTTAATGATAGAGTTTGGAACTCTAAAATTTTGTTGAGTACACGTAAAAAAAATCATCATTGGCTCCCTTGAAAAAAGCTTGACCAAGACACAAACTTGTGAGTAATTAGAAAAGTATTAGATGGCCAAATGTACAGTCTATTTTGCTCGAGTTTAATTCCTTGGGCGAGGTCTTATCGGGTGCAATCTCAGAGGCCCGCGCAGTCTCCATCTTAGTCGACATCGATACACTGCCTCTCTCATATCTGCTTCCTCATACCTCTCTCCCAATCATCCCACCGCCTCGCCTCCTTCCTCTCCGGAGGTAGAGGGAAAGGTAAAGAGTTAGCCTGCCATCCCGAGCATAAATCATCCGGGACACCTTGGCCAGAGCAGCAGGTGGGGAACGCTCTCTGACGCCGGGATCAACAAATAGCTAACGAATCCGCTGATGGTTTCCCACCTCACTCACCAGAGGGCAGCAGAGAGGGAGGGAGGGAGTCGGAAGGGATGGTTATACAGGGAGTAGTGGGTGAGATGGAGAGGAGGAAATGGTTGGGGTGGAGCGGAGATCTTTTCTCGCAGGTGAGTAGGAGATTGATGTCCGATGGCCCTCTCAGACCATAGGAACACCTCCGCCCCACTCCCGCCCTCTTCCTTCCGCCCCCCCCCCCCTCCCCCCTCCTCCGCTCCCTCCCGGGCCCTCGGGAGAGAAGGAGGGCCGCTCATATCTCTAAGAGTGACTCGTTATCATAAGTTAGGGGGAGAGAGCTACGAGCCCAGTGCTCAAATCCATTTAATGTCACTTAAGGCATTTAAATGCGCGCCATCTTGAGCTGATAATTTGAGATATGTTAGATATCCATCGCTAATTAGATTAGAATAAGGAAAAGAAGAGAGTTTTTCAAAATATTTCCGACACATTCATTTATAATTATATTTATTCAGTTTGCAGTTCACCGATAAATCAACAGAATGAGAGTGCCGCATATTTCATCTATTACGCATTTGTGTAAGTTACGTATTGAAAATTTAGCATCGAAATTAAGTTAATCGGTGGAGCGAAATGAAAATATTTACTTTCTATTTTCAGATTTTGAAAATGATAATAAAATTTTCAACTTTAGTCGAAAAGTGAAACCATTATTTGAATCTGAATGAGTACCCTGCAAGCCACCGCAATTGGTGTGTGGCAGGGGGAGTTCATCTTCAACCTATCACATTATTCTCCTTTTGTGCTCTCTTAACGTCTTAGGGAAGAAGTCTCCCTTGTATCTATCGGTCCTACAATCAATTTATCGAATCTTGTCAGCGTGGTTGTGGCGTCCTACGTAACTTGGGCTCTTAATTACGCCTGATAATTCATCATTAAAATCTTCCATCTAAATCTCTGCAATAGCCGATGCCTAGACCTTTAACGCCGCTTCTCCAGAGACTCCCATCCAACTCATTTATTAGGCTAGTGACACTTACTTGCCTACCATATCTACGTTTCACGAAACACGCTCCCTTTCGTTGATTTTTTTCAAGTTCCTGAATAAGTCCTATCTCGTACTATCTTGTACTCGATTAACGGTCTAACTAAGGAAAAATAACAAACCTCGCTGTCCTTTTCATCACATACACCTAATATTCTACGGATAAATCCTAGCCTTTTTTGAGCTATTCTAATTATCCGTCGAATGTGCTCTTTCCAAGATAAGTCGCTCGTTAGTACGATACCAAGATATTTCTGTTTTCACGGTTTTTATGAGGCCCGTGTGGAGAAAATACTCACTATTGATAACTTGAGACTGTTTAATTCTAACTACCACTTTTTACACCATTTCGAAATGGAATGTAGATCACGTTGGAGGATCTGAACATCTTCTACGTTGCGAATTTTTCTATAAGCCAGTGTCGTCCGTAAATAATCTACAACTACTGCTTCCAATTTTGCTGAGATCGTTTATATATATGAGAAAAAGTAGCTGGTCCAAGACACTTACTTCCCTTGGGAACGCCGGAGGTGACATTCACAGGAAGGACACCATAAATACTTTTGCTCCGGAGTGATTGATAAGCAAGATCTAGATCTCTTTAACAAAAAAATGTAAGGCAAAGCAAAAACTTCGATGTGTGAGAAACGTTCTTCGGAGGAGCAAAGTTGATTCCCAACGTTCGAGATAATACGTATTCTACCGAACGATTCATTCCAACTTTGGGTCTCGGAGAACAATGGTTTAATGAAGAGAAAAGTGATAAAATTCGAAATTGGTTCAGAACACTCGGTCAATCCGCTGCAGGGTTAATCCGTGCACGGATAATCGGGGTTCTACTGTACTTTGGATCAAGTTGTGCTGGCAATGGCGAATGAAATAAGAAAAATCCCCTCACTGCAAAATGCATTTCATTTTCCTTCATTGGCTTACACTGAGCTTAAATCTTTCATAATTTTGAAATTTACGGAAGGTGAATAATGAAAGTTTATCTAATGTATTTCTTCTATGTTTTCTATTCTTTTTCTACGTGAGAGTTTTGCGCAACGAATTCTCTAGAAATTCAACAATTTCCGTACTTTCTTGCAAACTTTTACTCGAAGCTTATTCGTATATTAGATCTTTAGTATCTGGATTTTATCTATCTTTTTAACATGCGAGAAATATTTTTTTCGAGCCTAGGTCACAGTGCACATTTGTCACATTAAATAGCACAAAGAAAAACGACGCAAGAACGAAGTTAAAGAGTTTCCTCGTGGTTTAATGAGCTAAACGAGCAATTTTAATACTTCAAACAGAGTATATTAAAAACACGCGGGTTCGAAATACCTTCTCTCCAATCTCAAACCGGTGCTAAGGTGAAAAACAAATGTAACATCCGTCTGCTATGGCTGTCAGTCGAAAAAACATTTGTAAGTCTCGCCTCTCGCCTCGATCCAATCTACGTATGTGCTCAATCGTAATAGTCCTTCATTAATCCTCATCCCCAGCCACTTTGCCTCTTCGCTCACTCCAAACACACCCCTCATCCCTCATTCTCTTCCCCCTCCCCCTCCCCCTCCCTCCGGCCCCTCCCCTACCCCTTCCTCAAATCTCTCTCTTCCCACTATGTCTTCCTATATCTCTGTTATAATTTCGATCTCGTCGGTGATGCGTCGTAACCCCTCTCTTCCCCCCCTCTCTCTTGTTCTCTCACCCTCTTTATCTCTCCCTCTCTCTCTCTCTCTCCATCTCTCATTTTTCATTACCTCTTCCTTACTTTTGGCGTTTAAAGGTTCGTGATTCCGAAGACCACCGCGAGACTTCAATTCTCTTCACCTGTCGTCCGACTTAACGCCTTTTCCTCTCATTTCCTTTCCGTCCATCACTCTCCGAATTCCTCTCTCTCTCTCTCTCGAGTTTCTTCCCATCTTGACATTCTTTTCTATCTCTTTATTTTTAATCGACTGTTTTACTCTTCTAGAATTATCCTTCATTGAATATTTCACGCTCGTCGGATCGAATCCACGTTTTAATATATTTTTTATTTCTGTCTGGTTAGTTGTTCTTTTTTTAATAAATTTTATTTTAACTTCGAAAGTTATATGTTTATGTATGTGTTTTTGGCCCATTTAGTAGTCATTTAGTAGCAACAATAATTGCTTATTTTTAAAAGCGTTGTCAGTTTTTTTCAGTTTCGAAATAACTTTTATCCTAACTTTGAATTTTATTATTTCTCTATGAAAGTTATTTATAAAAATTGTTTATGTAATCATTACTGGCATCGTCTTTACATTTAATATCGTTCATTTTTTCCTCTTACTCATCCGAAATACTGTGCATGTATTAAGCGAAGTGTCGTTTTCTATCAAACCCAGCACAAGTACCTACTAGATTTTGTATTTCTGTTTCCATAATCTCTCCCCGTATTGTATCTATTTCCTCCCTCTCTCTAACCTCCTCCCCCTGCCGTTCTCCCACCTTTTCCCTCCCCTTCTACCCTCCCACCTCCTCCTCCTTCCTCCCCCCGCTCGCCATATGCCCCCTGCAGGGCCGCCAATCCCTCTCGCTCCGTCACTCGTTAATCGAATGTCTGACCCTTGCCTCTCCCTTCCTCCCTTAAGGCCCGCTCTCATACCTTTACCCCTCCTCCCTCCCCTCTCCCCCTCACTCCCCTCCTCTCGCCCTCTCTCTCGCCTCCTCTTCTCGCCCGTCACACATCGTTACTGCTCCATAAAGAAGAAGGCGCCTCCATTTGTCACGCGGTTCGGCAATCCTCTGCCTCATCTTCCCTCCCTCCTATTCTTTATCTCTCTCTCTCTCCCTGCCATCACATCTCTCCTTTCTTCTCTCTCTCCCTTCTCTTTCCCTTCTTCCTCCCTCCATTGTACTTACCCCTCATTTCTCTCCTGCCTCTTTTTTATCCCGTCTTTTCCGTTCCCTCTCTCTCTCTCTCCTTTCCTTAGGCTCTCTTCCAACCTCCTCTTTTCTTTATTTTCGTCCTCTTCCATTCTTCTATCTTCCTCCTCCACATCCATAGCATCTTATCTTCCTTTCTCCTCTTCCAAACTCCTATTATTCGACTTTTTCCCCATTTTTCGTATATTTCTCACCTTAAAATGCTTCCACTCCACCTACCTTCCTTTGGAGCCGAGCGTGCATTCCCCAACTCCTCCTCCCCGTAACAGCCCTTCTGAGAAATCCCTCTCCATCGAACCCTTGGGACACTTTGCCTCTTTTTATTTCCCTCCTTGCTTTTATTTCCCATCGGGATTTTAGGATTGTTGCGTTCCACGTCGATCACGCCACTCTTCCTTTGCTTTCGCGAGTGGTTACGCTCTTTTCTTCTTGAACCGAGTAAGTTGATTAATTGTCGCCTGCGGGCGTTATATTAATTTTGGTTCTCATTAACACCTTTTGAAATGTCTTGAGCAAATCGCTTTTACTGCTGTGACGGATGGAATTTAAGAAATTGTTTTAAAAAGCAAGCCGACGAATGAAGAAATATGGGAAAATAAAATATGCAAAAAGAGGAGAAATAGCGATAAGATGGTAACATCTTCTGGCGGATATTTAAAGCAGAAATGAAATAATAACGATATTAACCCGAAATGTCACGGCACAAATTTTTGTGTAATAACTCGTTATCTAGATCATTGTTTCTCAAACGTCCTGATTCTATCAATCCTTCAATTTTAATTTATAGGTTATAAGTCTAAATTTTTGTTTGATTGAGGGTTGGAATCTTCATAAATAAAGTAATTGTTAATTTTAATATATCTGTATTTAATATAAGAAATATAATTTATATAACTTTAATTGATACGGGAACCTTCCACTTGCCGAGCGGATATTTAACCACTGGACTACCGTAGCAAACTAATTCTGCTGTAGCCATCTGTGCGCAACAACAAGAATATTCCAGACTATTTATAATGTAGTGAATAAGTTAATCAATATATGCCATACGTCTTTTTTAAAGAGATACATGATTATATGCAATGAAAATTTTCCTTAGTATCCAGATATCTTCTTGAACCCAAAATTTATTATATACTTTTCAGTGCGCTTTATAAAAAAATGTAGGTAAATGAAAAAAATTTTCTTATATATTTTTATTACTTCTCAAAAAATCATAGGGCGTCGAGGCGACCGAACATCCGCACGGGGGGGGGGGGGTGGGGATGGAGGAATGGAGGGGAGGGGGAGGGGGGTCGCAAGGTAGATCTGCCTGAGAACCACTGATCTAGATCACTATTTAATGATTAAGTACGAAATAACATATAGCGGAGACTCCATCATATTTTGTCGAAGCTATTTCTTCTATTTTCTAAGGTAAATTAAATTAAATGTGGTTTTCTATACATATCTATGAAGGAATGTGTTTGTATATATGTATGTATGTTTTTATAGCTCAGCAACTACAGCAAGTAGAAACAAGAAAAAGATATAATTTTAACCGGAATAAAGAGTTAAGTGGTGTAGTCAGGTTTTTATATCGATTTGATGGACATTTCTAATTTTCAAAAATATTTTCTTTTTTCATTTTCTCCATTTGAATAACATGGGGATGAGTGCAGCTTATTTTTCATTTGAATTTTAAAATTACGTAGAAACATGGTACGAACTTGAGATAGAAGAAAGTCTATTTTTATTGAAGACAGAATCCGAATTCTGATCGAATTAGTGTAAAAATCCGTTTAGAATTAGAAAAATACCTGAGTTTATCAATTTTATGACAATACCACTTACATATAAGCTAGCATGACAACTCGTATTGTCGCCGAAGTTGAGAGTCTTATGCATTTATATGGGAAATTTTTAACATAAAATCTTTTCCCAATTTCTTTGTGCGATTTGGTTTGTTTATATGGCTATTAAATATTTATTGATTTTAATTGAAATATTACTAATAAATGGTTTTTAATGATATTTTCGTGTGGCGTAGAGTTCTCCAAAGCAAGCTTTTATTAAAACTACGTAAGTAACTTAAATAATTAGACGTAGATTTTCCACAAATTGTGGTTGGATAAATTGTTTCATTGTTTCCAAAGTATTGTTGATGTAAACAATTTTCACGTAACAGAACTCATGGATGAGAGAATCGAGCTAATAGTCGGAGGATAATATTCACTCTGTGATTCTTAAACGTTCTCTGTTATCTTTTTTGTCTTACGTTAAGTTAATTAATTTCGTTTGTTCCTTTGTTCATCCATTTTCTGTTTCTTATTGTGTTCTTGCTGGTTTTGCTTACAGTTTTCGTTTTGAAGATATCGTCACGAAACTTCGGATAGGTATATAATTTTACCCTGCGGGTAGCATAGGCTATATGGCGATAAAAAATTTGGGGGGAGGTGATGGTTAATTCAATAATTATTTTCCCATAAATTTACACTTAATTTTCGATTTTTCACAGTGCAAGATTTTCTTCATTGATCTAGATAGGTAAATGCGGAGCGGTTTTCTTAATTTTTGCTTTATTGTGTGCTATGTTATTCTTGCTATGTTAGCATATTACACAGTCGAAGTTTTAGATTCACTAAATCTGTTGAAATTCAACGGGCACTTCTGATAGCCTGTAATAAAATCAGATAACTTTAAGAGTAAACGAAAGAATATTGTATCAAAGAAAGTTACATCACTGTAATCTGAATTTTTATCGTTGTGAAATTGGGTGAGTCAAAATTTAAATTTTAATAGATTCTTAGCTGACGGATACAAATGCGCAATCATAAACGCTTTTCAAATAAAATTGCTCTGACTACATTTAGACATTCCATGACAAATTCGAATCCTCATTATCTCGCTCATATAAGCCTGTAGAGTATGGCTTAATATGTTGAGCCACTTATAATTGTGAGCAATATTACCCTTTTATTGGAGGACGAATTCGAAGATAAAGACATCAATATCGATTATTGTCATCCAATTATCCAATGGCAACCACAGTCGATGAAACATTCGCATCGTTTTATTGAAGAAGACTAAGGAGGTGATATTTGTTAACCCATTAGAAGTCCTCGTATGGCACTCCTTCTTCGTCCATTATCCCTTGTCTGTCTCCGTTCCACTCATCATCTCTTAGCTAGCTCCCTTTCGCTTCCAAATGATCTCAATTCCCATTTCTCTTCGCGACGCCCTTTCCTTCGCCCAATCCACTCACTTTCTCCTCCTCGCCCAATATTTATAATCACATAGTTCATCACTCATTTGCTTTATGTTACTTTGGACTAATTACATCCATCGCCTCTCCGCCCTAACAGTTATACTAACTCCGTTTTCAACGTCTTCTCAAGCACTATAGCCCTTCGAAACCTTAACGAACTAGACTTTAGACTTTTTCGATCAGCTCCTAGCAGTGAAAGATTTCATATTAAAAGTAATGGTGGGGAAAATGTCTTTAAATTTACATCCTCTTGATTTTTCTCTTGATTTTTTGTTCATTTTCTCTATTTTGCCATTAATTTTTATGCTGTTAAAAATAAGAATTATAGCAGTTTCAAATAAAGTTACGATTGACTGCGCTAATACAAACTGAATTGCTACAAGCATAAAATAATAGTTATCTATAAACTTCAAGGTTCACAGTTTACCATATCTTTTTATTTTGCATTTTCGCATAAAATCTTGCTTTATAGTCGGTATTTGGAATTCTCATATGTGAATTATGCTTTAAAGTAGGTTTTGATCAGTTACTCTTGATTTCTGAGGAGATGTTACCAAGCTCATCCTATGACCATTACTTTGTCAATTAATAATTTAAATGGTATCTTGTACTGTCTCGTACGTGCTTAATGCAGCAGTTTTAGTTCTGAATACGTTATGACAATGTTTTCCATCGTCCTATATTTTATCATCTAAAATGGATTATATTTAATTTTTTATTAAATATTGAAAATTTGGAGTACCATGCACAAAGAAACAGTTTCCATGTATCACCAAATGGGAGAAAATTACATTCTTACAGTGACCTGCATTAATTATTAGAGAATTTGTTTTTATAGCACAAGATACATGAATTAAGTGTTGAAATCCTATTGTCTTCTCCAAGTCGAGTCTTTCTCTTCATTAATTCATAGCCAGAAATTTATCATTCGAAAATAGTATCCAAATTTATTCTTAAATGCGTTCTTCTCGGAAAATCATGCCATCTGCTTCTTTTTTTCACCAATTAAACTTAGGCTCGGTATAAAAGATTCCATAGCCGCATAGCTTCGTCTTGACCCCGACTTTTATTCCGCGTATAGGTCTGATACTGAGAAAGCATGTCCGAACTGGAAGAAACGAATGAGGGGCGGTATGCACCCCCTTCCATTCAAACCATCTCGGCCGAGTAAACTGTTTTGTTTGCGCGCAGAGAGAGAGAGAGAGAGATGGTTTGTCCCACGACTCGCGTTGGGGTCGAAAGAGGGGGCGGATTAAAAGGGGTCCCCGTCTTGTGTGGGAGAGGGGGAGGGGAGAGGCAAGGAAGGAGGTTGGAGACGACAGAGGAGAGAGAGAGAGAGAGAAAGGGTACGTACGCTTGGTTCGTTCGGGCCAACGAGTGTCAATCGACGAAGAGATACCGCGTAAGAGGAACCTCTCCTTCAATTCCCTATCGCTGCACGTGCGTAGATGGAAAACAAATTCCTCACGGCGGGCGACGCATTCTCACGGACGTAATCAGCGGCGATTCATCGTTTAGGTTTATTGAAAATGTATTAATCATTTTTAGCGCTTTTTTTAAAATTGCTTACTAGGTATTTGATTTGTCTATTCGTCCGTCTTCCTGTTGTATGTCTAATATTGTAATAACCATACTGATAAAATTTAAAAAAATGATTATAAGGCACAAGTAACGCATCTTCCCTTCAAACAATTAGATCATGTAACAGCATACGTTGGTTGATGTTTCTTACCGAAGAATAAATTCTTTCGCACCTTCCACCTTCATACCTTTCTTTCCTCCAATTTTAAGCTCATCTCATTGTCTTTCAGTTTCTGTTCTCCTCCTCTCATTGATTCTCTCCATTTCTCCCTCTTTTTCTTCTCTCTCTCGTTCTTTCCAGAATCTTCCCCGTGATATCCCTTTCCCAACTCCAGCAGCTGTATTCCGACATCTCATATCCCATATCCTCCCTCCTTCCCCTTCCCCCCTCCCATCTTCGACTCCCCCCCCCCCTCCCTCCCCCCCTTCATGACCCCTTATCCACTCCAATTCCGCTGAATGCCGCATGTGTAAGAGGAAAAAGTGGCGCCACTTGTGGGTCACGGAGTTTAATCGGACGGTGACGACACTCGTGTCCTCGTGATTCCCAGAACAATCACGGAAGGTAGGGACACGGGTGAGGGGATGGAGAATGGGAATTAGGGGAGGATAGGGATGGGGAGTGTTTTGTTTAGCATAAAGAGAGTCGAAATGGAAGGGGAAATGGGAATAAATGAGAGAAAGGAGAAAGTGACTAATTGTAAGAGAGACAAGGATTGGTGGATGGATAATCGTGTTTATTTGGGCGAGATTGAGATTAGGCAGTCTGTTCATTCTATCTAAGGGATAGAGTAAGAATGGCAGTGTCGAATGCAGACATTCTTTGCCTTGGCGGAGGGGGGGAGAGGGGGGGGGGGGGAGGGGGGGGAGAGGGAAAATAAAAATTTTTTAGATAAATTTTATTTTATATTAAGAACAATAAATAAATAATTATATATATATTTTTAATTAAAAAAAAATAATCACTTTGGAATAGAAGGTAAAACATTTACAAATAAACAATCAATAACTTCATTATGTTATAAAATGTTAAATAAATATATAACGCCGGGGGAGGGGGGATTGGATACACCAGAAAAGGGGATTTGTGTCTGGCCACCCCCTTGCGTTCGACATTGCTAAATGGAGAGGAGGAATAGGGAGAAAGAGGGGGAGAGGAGGCATAAGAGGAATACGATGGCCAGAAGTAATGGAGGAGAGTCGAATGAGACGCGGGAGGGTTTCGGAGAAGTGGTACGAGTAGAGGAACGTGTGACCGGAGAACGGAGGAATCAGAGGAGAGGGGGAAAGAGAGGAGGGGAAGAGAAAGAGAGAGAGAGAGAGGGCCGCCTCGGCTGTATTCCTAAACGAATCTTGCCCTCATCCGTGTCTCTGGGCTAATTTGTATTATTCCTTTGTTGCCGTCAATTTCCTTAAGGTCGACCAATTGCCCTTTCTCTCTGATGCCCGTAGATGCTTTTGTTTTGAAATAGTGAAGCGGAGGAGACGAAGTGACTTGAATGACGGGCTATTTTGAGTAAGCCTACAGAAGAAAGACGAAAATAGTTGTCGTCGTTCTGAGAACACTCCCGACAATTGAAGTGTTTTCGTAAGGGCTTCTTTGGCGTAGTTTTTTATCGGTACGGTTTTTAGGATGGTGCCGCAATAAGTGATTTGAATAAAAACGATAATACTAGATCGCTTTATAAATTACAACGGCAATTATATTGTTTCTTTATTTTCACGTACTATTAGCATGGAAGTAAGGCATAAAAATTTAGCAATAAAGGTACTGTATAGGATAATGTTTCTTTTCTGCTATTGTCTGAGGCGAAAGAGCAAATATAAAATCAATCGGCTGATTTGCAATGCTATCGGTGAAGAAATTTGTTTGAAAATAATTGGTACAATTCAAAATGAAATTCTCAACAAGGGTATTAGCAAACACGAAACCCTTCATGCTTGCGAAAAGGTAATCAATACCGATATTAATATAAATATCACCGCACCTTTTTGCGCAAGATGGCTTACTAAAGCTCACTGTGAATGTACGGTATTCTTAATTTAAGAAAAAAGTGATTAAATGGACATATAAATAGTTATAATCAAAACTATTAGCATATAACAATTTGGATGTGCTTCACCATTCCCAAGTTATAATATATCTCAAAAATCTTGAGCGTAAAATTTATTTCATTAATAATAAGCGCTGCTGCATTATATTTACGCATGTTGGCCGTGATTTCAGCGGATAAGAAAAAGTCCCTGGTGTCAGGAGCGATTAACTGCTCCAGCGTCCCCGTCCATAAACTTTTGTTTAGATATTTTTTAATTTACTTGTTAATTTATTCATTGCTCAGTAAAATAATTGATAGTGAAAAAGAAAATGAATTTTATATTAATTGGCATCCAACATTTATTCACTTGCAAGTAATGTGTAGATAGTTGGATAGCGCCCCCAATACTTAAGCGCCCCGGGCAGACGTCCTGATCGTCGGCCGGCCCTGCATGGTATGTATAGTTGATTCGTGGCTAATGAGAGAAATACGAAAATATATTCTTCTTAGAAAGCTTAGCCGTGCACGTATAAATGAAGACGGTGAAAATAATCACTTATGCATTTGTGCGATTTCTTTCGAATGGAAATTTCTGTTGCGAAAAAATTCTGGAGAAGTCTCGATAGGTAAGTTGTAGGAGGAAGTGGTTGTTAAACGAGAAACGGAGAGAGAGAGAGAGAGGAAGTGGGAGAGGGGTTGGTGGTCAGGAGGTGGAGGGGTGGCTCATTGCCTCAGGTGGCGAGCGAAGTGTCTCCTGGCGATAAGATGTGGGAAGCAAGAGCGAATGGGAAGGAGGAGAGAGGAAGTGGTGGGAGGTATGGAACCTTATGGAATTGCTTTCGGGAGTGAATTGGGGTGGACGAGGGGACCACCGCACCAACCATTTGCATATTAATTTGCTTGGCGCGTGGAGGGACAGGGGATTGTGGGGGGGGGAGAGAGGAAATGAGAAGGGGGAGGAGTCGCAGAGAGCCTGACTTGCTGAGATATAGAAGAAGGACCGCCCAAGGAATAGCAGATGCGGGGATCCTTACTTTTTTTGGGGTCCATTACGGAGATGCAGGAGGACGTTTTGAAACATTGCCCTGTTCCAATCTAATTTTGCGCACGCGTTATGCATATTAATGCGTGTTTGTCTGCATGAATAATCATGCGTTTCTTCAATTCGCGCAAAAAATGTTCGTGGAGCCGAAATGATGGATGAAAATCGTGTATTAAGTATTTCGAAATGCCTCGATTCCGAGCAGAGTCAGCCGATTAACTACATTGAGGTTGAGAAATGCGGCCGGCGAAATAACATTAAATTTAATTATGAGTTACAGGTATTTTAATTTGATAGTTCAACGTTATTTTAATTGCGCAACAAAGTTTTTCTTTCTAAGTATTTCAGATAAATTTTACTGAAATTTTTTACTGTGACATTAAAATTACATCAGTATGGAGGTATAAGGATTTAAAAAATTCTTTAAATTTCAGTTACATTTACGTTGATACGTTTCTAGTTCATATGTGGAGGAGAGGGAGGAAGCTTTATAATAATTCTTCTTTGCCCGTTTTTTGTCGCCAACCATTTTTAACCTTTAATCATAATTTAAGACAACATCGCTATCAGTAAATTGGAATTGAAGTGTCTTACTTAAAAAAATTATTGGTATATAGATTTGAACTTCAATAACTTAGCTTTTTAAATTTTAAGATATTTATAACTTGCTTAATATTTTCTTAAAAGGTTAAAAACAGAAAAGTGCAATGCGAGTTATGAATATATGAAGTTATTATAGGGAATAAGTTTTGTGATTTTATCATTCATACAATACGGTGCAATGTATTATATTTAGCACAGGTTGAAATGTGGAACTAAGTCGTCATAAATGATATATTTTAGATATGAAATTTCACTAAGCAACATTCTAGATGCAATGGAACAATTTACGTTTTTTTATTTTCGTCTTCGGCAGACACATAATATGTTTTGACCTCTAATGCGACCTTGAGCTATCGAAAAGATTTAAAACTTTTATTTTTAATGCCTCCTATACGCGGAAGTTTCCCTCCAAACATTGGATACTTTAAATACCATGAACCTTTTCCAATTCGATTTATCAAGACATTTGAGAAATTATCCTAGCGTGAGCAGGCCTCAAAATCGCATGATTAATTTTACAATTATAATACCTCGATCAAACCGTAGATATTTATAATAAGGATTTTATTTTATGGACCAGTGTTATCAAATGCATGTGACGTGGCCGCCCAGCTGAAAGAGGGGATGAATCTGTCATAGAGTAAAATAGAGGTACCAAGTAACCTATAAAATTTCAGTTATTATGAATTGTGTAAAATTTCATTTTTAATTAAATTCTCTACCATTTTGAGTTTCGCGTTTAAGTTTTATCAACATTCTTAGATCCCTTATTATCACATACATATTTAAAATTATCTCTTTGGCTCTCAAACAATAGCTATATGTTTGAGATCGACGAAACCGTATATCCTTAAAGACCTCAAGGACTGTGCAAGGAGGTTACCAGTTGAATTGGATAAACGATAGAATATACGACCTAGAAACGGAATATCATAGTTAGTGCCCTAGTCACGAGTAGTTTTATTTTCTACGTGTGTCTAACATCCGGATTATAGGAATCGCTTGCCGCGCGATGAATGCATTATGGGAGCTATACCTTCATGCCAACTGGTGAAATCGTTCCATAATAGATGTAATGAGGATTATTACCTTCTATTCTTTTACAATTTCTTTTTGTGTTCAAGAGAATTGACGATTTTATGCATGAATTTTCGTCCATTTTCACAACAAATGAAAGTTGCATTATCGGAAGACTCTGACCCATATATCTGCGAAATGTCGAAGCGTCTTCGATTCCTTTTTAACCTTTGTCATCCCTCCAATCTCTCTTTCTCTTCCCACTTGCATAACGGGACCCTATTTCTCGAGTTATTTACGAAATGCATGTACGTTTGCCTTTGACATGGAAAACATAAACCCATCAGAGACACGTTGAGGTTTTACTAATCGATTCGGCGGCTGCGCTTTCGCGTACGACTAAAAAGGCTGCGTTACGCTGATACACCATCTGATCCTCAATTGATGCCTGGCTAACGTTTCTCATAGCAGTTAATTTTATCTGCGGCTACAACCAGTAGTATCCTATGATTTGTTTAGTATAACTCGAATAAACAATTTTTAAGGCATTCTCGAAATTCCTGCTTTTTGCATTGATAAATGTCTTACTGCAAGAGAATATTTTATCTTATATTCACGCCACTTCGTCAAACACCATGGAGAATCACATATATTTACAAAAAAATTTATTTCATGATACGCCAAGTAACATCGCTCCTAAAAAGTGCGTCTCACTTTGCGCCGTCATTATCGTAATAGCCAGCAGATTTCCTAGTATAGTGAGAGCGTTAGATTTTGATCAACGTGTTCACTCATACATCGATGAAAATCAAACACCTCCCGACAGGTTGAGGAATAGAGAAACTTTATAATAGACGGTACGTGAGAACGATGGATATCAAGCCGAGGCATATTGGGAAAAAGTGAAACGTGGAGGAGATCGGAATAATGGAGACATTTCGAAGTTTGATTTCTTTGTTAGAGGTAATATAAGCACTGCTGAGAAAGCGGCGCAGGGAAAAGTTAAGGACGTTAATGAGAGGAATGGAGGAAAGTTAAGTGTAAAAGAAGAAAAATTAAGAGTGTGAGGGAGGAAGAGGAAGAAAGTGTTGCTTGGGAGTGGAAAAGAGTGCGGTGTATATTTGGAAAGAAGAATAAAGAAGAGTGGGTAGAGGAGAAGTAAGAAAGGAAAAGAGTATTGGAGAAAGATGAAGGAATTGGATTAAAGGAGAGAGAGAGAGTGCTGGTATAATCACTCCTGAAGATATTATTTAGGAAGACACTTAGCAACTGCGAAAGTTTCCCCAATCCTACGTGAGGAAGGATGAGATAAATTTCAGCGCCTTCTAATAAGATTGAGATGTATCCAAAGACGGAGTAACTCTCTCTCTCTCTGAATGGGAGAGCGAAGATTTTGTCTTCGCCACGTGAGAGATGAAAGCAAAAACAAGAAACCGAAACTCGTAAAATGTATTATGTCGTTAATATATTTTAAATGTTTCACTCTTTCGTGAAAGTAAAGTTATTTTGCAAGAGTGGGCATTTTAAATATATTTGAGTAAGTTTAAGACGCGTAAACATATATTTAGAATGTTAATCATTTAAAATGACCCATAAAATGTTATATAACAATATGTATATAGCTATCAATTTTCAATTTTTTAAATTTCTCCGAAAATAATCAACAAACTTCATAGCTAAAGTTAGCTCCTATGATGATGGAGCTAACAGTATCTACGTGGTGGTAGCGACTCAAACGTAAATTATCATAGAGAGAGAGAAAGAGAACTCAAATGAGTCACCAAATATTCGTCGATTTAACTTTCTATTTTCAGAAAAATTTCATTTCTAAAGAAAAGGAAAAAGATGGTAGTGTTCCTAAACAACTTTTACGACCCTTTCTCAACTCTCTCCTCGATACTTATTCTAGATTACATCGGTAAATGAATGATTTATCTCTTAAAAGACTTTAAAGACTCTCAAGCCGGACTTTCCCTCAATTTCCACGGAGGCCCGCATGAATTTTACATACTGCCTAATGGAAAACTTCGATTTCCCGTTAATATCCCGAAAAAAAATTATGAATCGAGAGCGTGGCTTTTGAGAAAAAAGAGGGTTGAAGGAGGAAAGATCGTGGCTCCATCAGCTGCCCACAGTGAGAGAGAGAGAGAGAGGACATTCTCTCCCTTCCCCCACCCACACCGCCTCCCCCTCTTCCCTTTCTAAACCGACCCACGGCACGGCGAAACTGCCAGGATTATACTCCACGGCGGGCAATTAATAAGGGTGCGGCGGGGTGGGGGAAGAGGGATGCGCCTTTGGTGTGATGCATTGCCGGGAAAACCACAGCTCCTCCACGCAGATAGCCTCTTCCTCCAAAGAGGAAAAGGGAGGAAGAAAGAGGGAGGGAGGAGAAAAGGGGCAAGCGTTGGATGGCTCGTTGAAAGTGGATGGGGAGCGAAGTTCCTTCTCTCTCTCTTCTCCCCTTCCACCACCCTCTCTCATCTCTCAAGCCGTGAGTAATTAAAATCGTATCTCCCGCCCCCATTCCTCCCCTCCTCATCTTTTTCCTCAACATTCTACCAACGCATTAATTTGCTCCAAGAAGGGGAGCGAGGATGAAGGGGAGGGGGGAGAGGGGAAGGTGAGGGATGAGGAAAGGAGAATAAAGCGGGGGAGGAGGAGAGGGGGGGGGAGTGTTCTGCTTTACGACGCCACGAGATTATTGGAGACTTATCGCGAAAAGGAAGAGTGGGCCGAGAGTTTTAAATATTCTCATTTTTTTAAAATGCGTAAAGAGTGCTGGAGGAGTGGTGTTTTGTTGGGTTGGGAAGGAGAAGGGAAATGGGGGAGTGGGGGAAAAGAAGGAATGGAGGGGAAAGAGGGATGGGAGGGGAAAGAGGGGTCGGTGGCAAGGGAGAGTGAATTATATAACTCGGAGGATGAGAGGGAGTTAGGACTTAATCGCGGCGCCAACCGAGATGTGCTTTTTCTCCGTCTCCGAACGCTATCTTAAAAATGGAGACGGAGGAGAATTGCTTTCATTAAGTGTTATCGTGTCTCAATTTTTTACTGCGAAATTGATCTTCATTCGTTGTGCTGCGTGTTATTTATTTAACAATAGATATTGAGCGTCGTCCGGGACAATCGTATCTTGCACGTCGGCAATTGCAGTGACGAGCTGACATGACCCGCGCCAGAACATGTTAATGAAAATTTTGTAATAAATAACCATTGAATGTGAACTGATTGAGTGTTGAGTGGTAAATTCTACGGTTGAAGATTCTTTTATGCAAACGACGCTGTTTTTTGCTCTAAACGTCTAATGAATTTTATAAATTAATATTATACTCTACTATAAATGTGAGTTGTAGACGAAACCTCTCTTTCTCTATTCTAGATCTTTCGTTAATTCTTTGCCGTTTTATGACAATTTTAACACCGAAAAAGAAATTATTGATGATGCTGTTAGCTTTGAAATTTTACACAGATTAATACAAAAATAAAATTGACTATTTAATCTGAGTCGTATGCGAAAGTTTTGGCAAAAATTAATAACAAAAATAAGATTGATTAGAGGAGAATAATTGACTGTGACTCATTGGAATGATACTTATGCATTTCTATTTACAAACATACGTTTAATTTTTTTACCTTTCTACTTCAAAAACAACTAGTATTAAAACAAGTTCTGAGAATAATAACTTTTAAATGTATTGGGAATATGCTTATATACTACCAATTAGAAAATATGAGGAATTTAATAAAGTGCAATTACGCCTCCGCATAGCAGTGGTAGGTTTAAAGAGACATTATTACATTGCCACATCTAAATTTATTTATCCCTGGAAAATGTTAGATTTTATCTGTATAATGACGTCTGTAACTTTTAACTAGGTATTCTTTGAATTGTTCTATTTTATATAATTCTTCTTTAATTAATTTATTGCGTATTCTCAGGAAGTGTCGGCGTAATTATTGCAATGACGGCATTCAATTATGTGTTAGTAGCAATCCTTACACGAACCTCTTCTCCGATTTGTTTAATCAGCAGTGCGTACCGCGAGATTATTCTTCCTTATTTGCGAGGCTAACAGGTTTAGCGTTAATTGAATTTAGCTGCTAATGCGTATTGAGGCAGATTGTGCAAGATTCCGACTAAGTGTACGACTCTCGATTCTCGGAATTCGAACCGTAAGTTTCCCTGCTTTATCATGTTCTTTGTCGCAGATTTCCGAGAAATTTAAGTATTATATCGATAGCTTCCAATAGCATTGTGAAGAGTACGCTCGTTTTAAAAAAAATTCTCTTGGTAATCGGGATTCTCGAGGTGGGCAATGAAGGACGCTTGATTGAAGAAAATGCAATGAAATTGAAAAGTGGTAAAAGAGAGAGAGACAGAGAGAAATTGGGTAGAGATTCTATTAACGAACTAAAAAGGTTCGAAGAGAGCAGGCTTATAGAAATATCTCATTTCATGTATCTAGAATCCTCGTCAGTTAATAAATTCCTCGCCCTAAGAAAATAAGTGTTCCTGGAGAAAGTGGTGTTATTTTATTTATTCAAACACTTAGTTGTGTATCAGTATTTGAAATTTAAACGGATACCTGTTTAAAAAGCAATATTTACCTCCCCAAACCTACAGAACGATTTTTATACTTATAAATTAATTGGAACTTTATTGTAAATGTGAGATTGGTTATAGCTATCGATTATTTATGTTAATATTGTCATTTCCATGAAAGTGAGTTTCGCCTCTGAAGGCTAACCATAAAGAATTTATTTTTCCTTTTTTTATTTAATTAATTCGCATTTTCGGTTCTTAATTAGACACCAATAGACTGGAAACTTTGCTTGGCGATTTTAAGAGGGGATTTGAAGGAGCTCTTGATAGGGAGACTTAATTCTACAGCTCACGGTTCATTTTTGATGTTTGCTTTACACCGAGGCAAATCCTGTCTCCATTACAAGAGAAAAAGGTGCTCGGCTCTGAATCTACCGCCGCCCTCAGCAGCCTCCGCCTCCCCCCTGCTGCAAACCCCTCTGTCCGCCCCACCGTACATCACCTGGCTCTCTTCTGCGGGCGTGTCTTCACCCGTGCCACACCGCATTGCAACGCTTCCCCTTCCTTCCCCCCTGCGTGGCAGTCGCAGTGCATTGTGGGAGGTTGGTGGAAGGACGTACCAAGGTAGGAAGCGAAGGGAGGCGGAGATCGCGAACGGGGGCGTAGATCGATGTTGTCCTCCGTCGACCTTCGACCCCGGTGCCTCTAGTCTGCAGCGACCCCACCCTCGCCCGCGCCCTTGTCCCAGTGGAAGAATCGCCGCAAAATACTGCGCGACGTGGGTGCATCGAACCGAGCCGAGTTCGACTCGGAATGAAAGGGAGCCGTAGCGTCCTCTTCGTCGTGTCCCATGAGAAGGGAGAATGAAAGCTGAGAGAGCTTCGCAAACATTTTTCTTTCTTGAAATATTGCTCTCCTAGGGAATAGCAGTGTATGGGAGAGAGGTTAGACACTATCACGCAAGATTTGTTTCGAAAAGCGAGTTTTTCGTGTCACTGAGGCTCGAGGCGACGTACAAACTTTAACATTATTTATGAGAGTTGCTTCTTGTCCTTATAATTCGAAAAACCTCTCGAGGATTACTAGAAATTGTTGAAGGGATGCATCTAAACATGCAATGTTTCTATAGATGTTTTCAGACATTGATTTTCTGAGTAATTGTTCAACTCGTTGAAGATTTTCATCACACATTGCGGAGCAAATGTGATAGCACGAAAAATGCTTTGAGTCGCGAAATCTTATTTTTTAAATGTCTGTTGATCAGTTTACTTCATAGCGAAAGGTTTTTGCAGGCTCAGAAAATCTGTAAGACCCTACCTGAAACTAGGATGTTCTAATTTATGGTAAATCTTAAGTTAGAAAATTAGAACTATGCAGACTGTCGTCATGAATCGAGAAATTTCCTAACAAATGTTCAGGATTAAAGAACCAATAAATGTAAACGATCCTACCACGACTGTATTAATGGATACTTGCTTGGAGCGAATAGCAGAATGCAATATTTCATCTTCATTTTAATAATTTTTAAACAAAATTCCTGAAATCGTATAAAAAACTAAAACTATTACTGTATTGGCTAACAATAAGTTAGTGTTTCTCCAAATTCAATAAAAATTTAACTTAAATATCACATTATATAGCACAGTATTACTGACCCTAAATTGACATTTCGGCTAATATTTTGCGGATTTGGGTGATCAGACACACTGTATTTCACTCAAAATGTTATTTCGCTACTCCAGTCCTATAATGTCTTTCCCAGAATCGTTTAATACAAGAAAATTCATGCCTATACTCACATAAAGTGTCAATTTAAAAAAAATACGTTTTACTAAACCTTTATACCAAAGCTAATATTTATCATACAACCATCTACTAACATGCTTATGCAACGCGTAACTGCTGCTTCAAGATTTATTCTCAGTGGTGGAGGCCGTTTTCCAGATGAAAAGCTAACATTTCTGAGCATTAGTTTTTAACGGAAAAGTTGGCACATTTTCGGAAAGCTAAAATCCACTTCACCTTCGGAAACCACTCGCTCGTAGAAAGATCTGGACGATTCAAAAAGCGCAATCTACCTTAATACCGTTTTTTTCCATTTATCCAACTCTAGTCCATTTCTCAGCCTCTCTTCTGTCTGTATCCCCAGGTCGCCCTCTCGCGCCCCTTGTACTCACGTCGTGCGAGTCCTATTGTCCTCATATTGACCCACCGCCTCGTGCCTCCTCCCCGGTGACTTCAACGACCGACCCTCCTCTACGTTTCAAAGGCTCCTCACTATGATGCCAAATGACCGATCATTTGGGTTTCTTTCCTTCAAACTTGGACGAAACGATGAATTATACGCAGAGTATATTCTTTAGATTCCGTGTCGTGTTTTGGAGAAAGCGATTTTTCAAACCGAGCGAGACTTCTTAGGTTCGGCTCGTTTATTTCCGAACGACGTGACATTTTTTGACCCTGCGTTTGAAATTATTCCTTAAATGATCATAATGAGGGCAAGGAAGTGAAAAGATGAGCATGCAGATGCTCCTGACGTTATTGGAGGGTTGAAAGTCTGATTTTTGCAGGAGTGCTATTGAGTTTGAAGATCTAACTCGACATATTCTGTTAATGCAGTAGCAAAAAGTATTTTTTTATACCTAAGTGCAATAGCTTTAACTTAATATAATATTCAATGAAAGTGAAAGATGGTAACAATATGCACTTTATGAGTATGTTTATATCAAATTATTGTAAGAAAAACATTTTCCTATAGGCCTTTTGATGATTTTTTAATTGTAATTTAGATTCGATAAATTTAATTATTATGACATAGCATATCCTAATTTATTTGAAAATAGCAATTCTATAGCTTTTCATAATTATCTTCACGGGAAATTCTTTCGGTAATCCAGTTTAATCATTTTCTGATTTTTATTCAACAAATTATAGTGGTTCCAGTCATTAACGTAATATTTTGTAATTTCATGGAATTTAGATCCCCATCGATAAGCATGAATAGACTTAACAACCTCTGGTTACCATAGAGACACACCTAAGTTCATCGGTGACTTCTTAGGTATATTTGACGTGACGAGACTATTGCCACACTATGGACGACGAACCAACGTTTTTTTTTCTCCGCTTCCGTGTCGCAGCACGACCTACGTGTGGAAATCGTGGCGTCAGTCGTCAAGGGAGGCGTTTACCTGAGCCTAAGGCGATAAAAAATCGCATTCGTCGCAGCAGAGGAAAAAAAGTCCGTTTTCGACACTTTATAAGTCTCTTGAAGCGAGTAAGGAGAAAGGAGAGAAGGATGGAAGAGGCATCCATCCCTCTACACCTCTCTCTCTCTCTCTCTTTCTCTCGTTCTCTCTCTATCCCTCCCGGTCTCATCCCGCCTCCTCATTTGCATTGAATGGCCAACCGCGAACAAATGACGAGCTAGCGGCGTCGGCGCTAGGAATTGATTGCGCAGGTGGAGCGCGACGTAGACGACGTTTTTAAAGACGGAGGAGTGTTTTTATAGCGGAGAAGTTGCCGCCGAGTGAGTAGAGGGAGGAGTTGGGTGGGAGGAGGGGGCAAAAAAGGTTTGTGATGCGGTAGGAGTAGGCTAACGAAGGGGAGGAGAACGATAATAATAATAATAATCCGTCTTTATTATGAGCGATATTTAGACAATCATGTCCAATCTTGCATATAATTCGGAAGAACAAAAACATCCATGTTCTAGACGGGATTCGAACCCGCAACCTTAGTATCCGTTGGCAGATATTCTAGCCACCAGTCTACCAAGGTCGAATAAAAGGAAGAATTGAGAGGGAGGGGGAGGAGGAGGACACGAGAGGAAATGTCTTCCGATGAGTGTTATGTAGTCGGGTACTTCAATTTCACGCGGCGACGCAAAGGCTAACGCCAGATTACGTAGCGATTAGAAATGTTCGTCTTAAGAAGCGTTAGAAACGGAGATAATTCTGTTTTATGGGAAGTCTGTCGAGAGTTGTGGCGAGGTCCCTAGCAAGTCGGAGGTGTTGGAAAAATGATTTTTTTCCCATTGTCTAGGCGGAGTAACGAGCAGAGTATTTCTAAAAACACTTTGCCGATAAAAGATTACCCATAACATGCAGCATCCTCCTTGTACTACTCCATGTCCCCATTCTCCATGTCTCTCTGCTTTCTCCTACTCCACACACTCACCATGGTTTCCTTTCGTCCATTCGCCCCCATCTTCCGTCCTCTCTTTCTTAATCCTCCCTCAATTCTTTCTCGCTCTTTCAAATTCCCTCATTTTCTCGTCTATTTTGAATCTCTCCATCATTTATCATCTCACCCTCAATGGCCGTAAAAACAAATTTTTAGCCTTTTTTCCAAAGGATCTCTTTAACATTGCAAATGCATAGCATTCAAGCTATCTAAAATTTAAAAAACGATCATAACGCTAACCATCAAAATACTCTCTTGTCGTCATAGCCTTTCCGTTTCATGTTTCTCATCAAAGCCCGCTTATAAAAATCACTGCGCGCAATAGTTAAGGGAGGATTAGATGCTTAATACTTCCAGTAATTTTTCACCCTCATTCTGCGATATGGGAATATGCCTAAATGAACAATTTACTTCTTGTCGGTGTATGTTTAACGGATAGTACTTATGACATATTTATCCTTTATATGTATATTTTTTGTACCTGGGGGCCTTCGGATACCTTAATCCGCCGCTGCAGAAATATTGCAAGTAATTTCATTATTATATGCCACAGATTAATTACCATATTTCACGTAATAAATCCGCGGATATGCCATCATAGCTACTGTATACGCCCACTCATCCTTTATAACACTCATGTGGCGTCGGTAGTTTCAAGAAAAAGCCAAAGATTAGTTTCTGCGGCATCAGTAAAACTCCAGTTTCGCTCACGGCCGAGAGATGGCAACATTAGTTGGACTTGTTTCTTTGCCTTCGTGTAACATGCGATAGCAGTCTTTGGCGAAAATGTGTGACAAAATTGTCGTGCTTACTTTAGTTATGAGCTTCAAATACCGAAGAAAGTTCTTAATTACAATTACATAGTTGACATTTTGTTACGGGGGGAAGGGGAATCGAACCTTGAGACAGGTGAATCGATCAAACTATTCATTTTGCAGGAAAACTCTGTGGGGAATTGCCTAGGATTTGTAAAAAAATATGCCGCACATTATACATATTTCACAATTAATTAATTATGAGTAAAATAAGTTCAAAATTTTCCTATAAAAGACATTACCCTTAAATGTATCCGGTGATGATCTTGCAATTAGATATATTTCCTAAATTTAAATTGCAGCAGAAGGGAAAAATCTGTAATGGTGAAATTTTCTGAGTACACGTTTATAGGGATGCAACTTATTGAAATACATATGACCTCTTTCAGAATTCCCGTGCAATTACTGAAAGTGAAATTACGACTCAGCCAAAAGGGCTAGAAAGAAAGAAAATTTCGGAGTTGGCGTGGATAGTGAAAAAAAAACCTTCTGCACCTTGCTCGATCTTCGCATTTACATTATTGCAAACCAATCCGCCGAAACCAAATTGTAAAGTGTGTCAATGCATTACACTTTTCATAAAGAAAATAAATATGACGGAGCAGGAAATAAATTATGATCAATACATATGCAAATAGGAAAGAGGAAAGGAAGAGAGGGGGATACATTTAAAATTTAGCGCTATCAGGATTCTAGACAAGAACCGAGGGTGGTCGAAGGACTTCGAACAAACGAGAAAACTTTTAGTTTTAAAACATTCCGAAGGAAAAGCTATGGAACCGCGACTATTTAATATCCTCAAAATAAAGATGTTCACTGAGTGGATAAATGGAATGATCGAAATGTAGAATGTAGCCGTTTTTAAAGTTAATCGGGAAAATAAACTTACAACTAAAATGTGTCGCCATGACACAGTTCAAATGGAAAAACGAAAAGAAAACCGCGCGAACCAGTGGTGATTCGTTTACCTTTACAAGGACTCAATTTACTAGTATGAAAACTAATTTAATGGAAGACAATTTTAACTGAGTGTAGCATAAAAGTAATTAGTGTGAAATCGTTGGCTTATTTCCATGAAGATTTACGTATAAAAAGAGGCAAAATATTCACGAGTCAATTTTATCATTAATACCATTTTTGCTGACTTATAGGTCATATTAAAATCGAATAGCATAAAGGCATCAACATAATATATATCCTTAAAAACAAGAAATAGGAAAACTAACATTTTTCATTAATACGATGAATATATCTATTTTTATAAAGCATAAGGACTCCTATTAAACAGTATTCCATCATATTGCCGAGTGACACACTTATATGGTTGATGACTAGGGTTGTAAGCGTAGTGGGCTGAGAAGAATGCAGTTAGAGGGGAGAGGGGAAGGGCGTGGGTGTGGAATGGGAGATAAGCGATGGAGGGAGGGAGGGGGAGGGAAGGGGAGGGAGGGGGAGGGAGGGAGGAGTTCCTCCGATCACTCAGGGTTTTTATCGATGGCATATAAAGAGCGAGCGACGAAGACATATGGGTCCACAACCGTAGTGATCAATTGATATTTCGGAGGGATGATTGAGATGAGAAATAAAATTTGAAGACATTGACGCCCATGTAACTCGCGTAGTTCAATGGGGGAATTTTATGTTACCCCTGTCGCCATGTTTCTCAAGTGACGCGCATCCTTAGCTTGAATGATGTTGGGTGGAGTGAGGTTTAGCATGTCAGCTCCAGGGAGATAGGCAAGGTATTTTTTTTTTTTTGGGCCTCATCCCTCAGAGTGACTCCCTAGAAACACGCTTATATAGGTAGTTATTCCATAAGATCGCGTAATGCTACAAATTATTTCGCCATAGTTGAACATTACATCTGTTTCTTTATTAGATAACGTATGAAGCGTGTTATATTTCTCGAATAGGGATATGACAGTTAGTTTATTGATCCGATTTTATATTTTAAATGATGGAAATAAAAAAAAATAATTTCCGGAATACATCCCTAAATGCTGGAGTAATGATTTAAGAAGTAAATATGTGTTCGTTACTATGTTATTGGTGTGTAGCAAAATAAAATATTTAAGAATATTAATCTAAATATTTGTCACCTCCCGCTTCGTCATTTTCCTTGCTATTTTTCTACACAGGAGCGGCCCGATGTATTTTGTCACCCCGAAACCAATCCATCTCCTTTCCATGAATTTCTGTTAAGATGTTTGATAAGTGCATGCCAATTTATTCAATAATCACAATCAGTCAAAATCATTGATAAGGAAAAAAAGGGAAAATGAAAGGAATGCCATCAAGTTCAGGATAGCGCCCTCGAGACTTTGAAGCCCTGGTCGGCCGCTCGGCTCCCCGCTGACTAGGGCCTATCCTAAAAATTATGATTCAGTAAAACCTTGACAACTCGAGCGAATTTCATTACGATTTTCTTTAACCGGAATCAGTTGTTTCGCATCAACATTCTTTTATTTTAGGTTAAATTTCAGTAAACATTATGTATCTACACAAACTGATGTGTTGGTGGTTTGCATGCAGACAGATGTGTTGGACATGAAGAATTCCGAAAATGCCGGAGAAATTTCTGACCTGACTTCAGCGCGAGAAATACCCGATTCTAAATAGAATGATTTTGTCTGTCTCTGTATTTCAGTGTTTACAATATCAGTTCGGCAAGTTGAAGACCTGGGTTTGCTTACTTGACAAGGCAGAAATTTTCTCCGGCGTTTTCGAAAATCTTCATAGATATAGATATAGAACTTTGTATCAGAGAGGTATGTACCTAGGCGATATGGCGCCCATGGCAACATTTTAGGAAACACCTTGATTAAGTGGGATATAATTTTTTCTTCGTTTTAATAAAGAATAAGAGCGCTTTTATTATACATAAATCAAGATTTGAGTATTAAAAGAACACTTATTTATGGGAAAATGAACTTTTGGCGCTATTTTCGGGAACGTTTGGCGCCTTCGCCATACCCTAGTTACGGCACTGCTTTGTATTACTTCACATTTGACTTTTAGACGTTCTACTCTATTGATTGACAATAATGACTTGTTTTTATCGTCCGAAAAGTTCAAAGACACCGCTGTAGTCATTTGTTGCTTTCTACGCAACTAGAATAAAACTCGCCATTTGCATCTACTCCCTACCAAGTTGTTCCTTGAACTTTTTCGGATAAAATATTTCTCAAGACCCAATTTCACTTTCATGTTCCCACTTTCTTTCGCAACTCCAGTTCTCTCCGTTTCGCCTTTCCCTCTCTCTATGTCGCAAACAAACGCGCTCCCTTTCCTTTTTTCCTTCCCTTTTTCCCTCACCATTTTCCTCCTCTTCCTGTCTCGCTCCCTCTCTCTCCATACCTATCTCTCTCTCTCTCTTCCCCTCCCTCCCTCTTACCTTCCTCGTTCGTCCACCTCCGTTCGCTCTCCTCCCCCTCCTCCAACACTCCCACCCTCATCCCTGCCAGTCCCTTGGCGGCAACACACGCCGAGAGGTTTGCAGAGTTATGCGGTGCACGTGACGAGAATCCGGAGCGATAATACTGGGAGATGAAAAGTGGGAAGAAAGGTGGCAGAAGGAAAGTTGAGAGGAGGAGAGAAATGGGAGAATAAATGAGGCGTAGGAGTAAGTAAGGAGATATAGGAGTGGAGACGGAGTGGTGAGTGGCTGAGGAAGGGGGGAGTGGCGATAGGGAGAGAGAATGTGCAGAGAGAGGGGAGATGGAAGAGATAGGATAATGCTATAGGAAAGGCGATAGCGAGAAGTAAAGGTGACCGGAAATATAGGAATGAAAATGTTTGGTGGTGTCCTAAAGATGCAAAAAGTGGAAAAGATGAAAATAAGAGAATTGGCAGGACAAGTTAAACTGGTGCGATGACGGATGGCGTAAATGGGAAAGGGATAGGAGGAAATCCAACCGGAGGTATTATGGCGCCCCGGGTGAGAAAACATTCAACGACCCCTTCGGGCAATTTCTGCGATTGAATTATACACTTGCTTGCTATTTTATTAACCGCTCCTTTAAAAGTATTTATATGACTAAAAATGGTCGGAAAAATGAAAAAATAATATAGATATTCCAGTTATACAACAATATAAATTGCTAGCCAATATTTATCTACTAGAAAATAATAATAACAGTAGTATTTCTTGGGGAAAGCGCCCCTAAGATTTCGGCGTTCCGGACAGTTTTGTCCATAAGGTACCTATATATAGGACGGAAATATTGGAAGAAACTATAAAATGGAGAGAATGGACAGGAAAGAGGAAGAAGAAGAGGCCAAGGCAGGAGGAAGAGGCAGTGAGGAGAGCAGAGGGGTGAGGATGTTTCCTTGGAGCTAGCGAGGGCATATACCGAGCGAGCGAGATCGCGTTTCAGATGAGGTACTAGGTACGAGTCGTGGTTGGAAGTCCTCTTTTTTCCTCAAGTCGCGATCTCATAGCCGTGCTCAACAAGCACAGCTCTTTATTTCAATCTCTCGGGAACGTTCTTCATCCCTCTCCCTCCTCTCTCTCCTCTTTCATTCTCCCTCCCTCTCTCGTCTCTTTCATTCTCCCTCTCCCCCTAGGTCCTCATCATTTCTCTTCGTTCGATTCAATTACCCTTAAATACCTTGACTGGGTCATAAGGGGAGGGGGAGGGGGCGTATTCGTGCCATGCTTGACCGCGCGGGATTGATACGGGAAGCTCGTTGGTTCGGAGAAGTGCGTGACGTCACGGATTCCCGCTCCGACCAATCCGCACGCCGCATCGCTCATCAAGGCTCTTCAGTTAATCCGAGGAGTTCTCGTGTCGTGACAAATGTCTTTCACCCACATGTGCACGACTGTCCACACAAACAAAATGATATTAATTATTTGAAATGTCAGTCCTCGTAAAAATTACTGCTACCGTTTTGTCTAATATAATAGGTGCTGTTTTATTCTCGAACTTGTAATTTGTTTCCTGATTTTCTCTATAAAACAACACAAGTTATTTGAACGAACAACGAAAGAAATGCGTAAAATTCCTAGTTATATTTTTGCTGTTTTAATTTGCTTGCTATTCTTTAGTTATCTTTCCCATTATATAATTTTCCATTTTCTGTAACTATTAATAGAGTTTGTCATGTAATTAAAAAATTCAAATGCTTCAACCATTTCAATATCTTATACACAAAAATTCTTTCATTCGCATTGCATTATATATATATGTATATATATAATGTAATTTTTGAAAAATTTATGTTTACTATTATACTGAATGCTACATCAATATTATTTTTAGAATTAATGGTATGACCGGTATATTCTCTACATTTCGTGTTTTATCAACCAGCTACATACATGAAGAGAAGATAATTATATTTTATTACAAGTAGCGTACAGTATAAATCTTTCTCACTGTTGATTCATTTTTGTGTAATAGACATTTCACAATCAGAACTTTCTATAGGTATCTCTATTGTCTGGCTAGCTGTATCTTATATCGATTCTTGTACATTATCCTTATTATGATTTCATATATAATAAAAATTTTAAGTACCTTAAATATAAATAAAGTTGTTTCGAGTATTTCCTTGAATGTTATATTGAAATATAATTCATTGGGAATTAAATGCATAAAATTGCAAAAAAAATGTTTTCGTTCATATAAAAAAAGCCTTATATTAAGCAAATACATTTTTTCCGGATGTCTAAAAACATGCGTTCCTCCATTTAAAAAAGAATTTTTCACGTTTTCCAATAACAACTACCTCTGGATATTTATGAATCAAACCAAATTATTTGATGAAAATTGTAAAAAAATGCGTCAGAAAACATAAAAAGAATAGTTTGTTGGGTGAATATTTGATAAGGGCAGCTTTTTTACGCGCACGACGACGTGGCAAAACGCGTTCCATTCATTTTTTTTCCCCCAAACGCCTACGTTTCCATAACACACTGGATTATTTCGGTCCCTTTTTTGGTTTAGCCTTTTGGGACTCTGCGAAACGGAACGGTGTCCATTAAATGCACTCTGAAAGCCATCTCAGTGTGAGCGACAACCGCGATGGGGCGGACGGGCGTGCTGGGATAACCAATTCCCTCCCATTTCTCCCTCTTGGCACTCACTCCTGCTCTATCCCTCCCCCTCCCATCCTTCCTACGACAACTTTCATTCCGACATCTGTCCCATGAGAGATCCCGTGTCGAATCGACACCCCCTCCCTCCCTCTCTCTCTCCCTCCCTCTCCCTCCCTTCCTTCTTCATCCCTTATTCTTTCCGTCCTCATCCCTCCCTCCCTCGCACCATCCATCCGAATCCTCTTTGACTTGCAGAACGTCGCCTCCCTTCGGAGTTCGGAGTGGGGAAGGTCAGGAGTTCGAGAGGGTGGGAGGGAAAGAGAGGGGCGTGACGTGGAGGAGGTGGGGTGGGGGGGGGGGAACTAGACGTACGAGAAAGATGGAACGAATAAATGGGAAAAGGGAGATAGAAGGGGAGAGAGAAAATAGGAGAGGGTGGAAAAATGGAGGTGGGCAGAGGAAGGGGAAATGTGCTCGATTTAAAAGAAAATATATAAAGTGAGCATTCTTCGGTTGCGGCGAGGTTTGAACCCTGCAATTATTCCCTTTATGGTCGTATACGCAAATGTGGGAATACGAATGGGTGGTCGATCAAGGTTAAATGGAGCATTGGAAAATGAAACATGATATAGAGAAATATTTTGGGAGGGTGGATTTATAATAGAAACGATTGAGAGTTGGAGAAACGATAGGGAGGATGAATTGGAGTGTATAAAAGAATTGAGAATGGAGGAGAGGGAGAGGAAAGGAGAAAACGAACGAATCGGGTGAAGTAAGAAGGAATGAAGAAAATGTAAACAAGTTGTTAGTAGAACGAGCGGGAGAGAGAAATGGAATGAAAAAGAGAATCGAGGAAGGGAATGAGAGAATGTGGGTGCAACCAAATATAACTTACTTAAAATAATGACATGAAAATATTTCTGTATAAGTGATACGTAGTTGTATTCATTACGTATAATTTGAAGTGTTACACGCTCCGTATGTTTTGCTGTGACCTATTTTTAGGCGAAATATTACATTATGTCATGAATAATTTATGGTTGACGCTCGCCGATATACCCAGAGCAAAAAGGGAAAATTCAAACCACGATCTGGTGCTTGAGAACGGAATTCAAGAGTCATTTACCTTCAAATTGAATCATAAGCTGGTGAGTTTTTAAGATATGTAAATTGGTTGCGCGGTATCGAAGCAATATAACGTTTTCCTATCTTATCGCATATCTAGTCAAACTTTTCGCTACAACGAACCTTCAGTATATCGTAGATGAATATATGGCCCGCAGACTTATGTTATAACGAGATTTTGCGGTAAGGGAGAAGGGAAGGAATGCGTTAAGAGCAGTGGGAGAAAAAAAGGAGGGGAGGACGGATGGCGGAAGGGGAGAGGAGGTTACCCGTCGTACATAATGCATGGAACCGCTTCCCTCTTTTCACCAATCTATGCCTGTGTGTGTGTGTGTGTATATATATGTGTGTGTGTGTGTATTTTTTTTCCGCCGTTCAAAATTTTCCCTCGTGACCAATCATGGCACATCAGTCATACTCCCCTCTCCCTCCCCTCCTCTCTTCCTTCCTCCCCCTCCAACTTAATCACCATCCAACTCTCCGCCTCTATGTTAGACGTGATTCAGAGTGGTTTTCTGTTTCTCCCGCGCTTTCCGTCATTCATTGGGAATATTTTAGTCACGGAAAAATTGCTGTGGGTAAAATATATCTTGTAGAATGTAAATGGGAGAACCGACTTTAGTTCTGGGGAGGAATTTTTAAGGGAAAGTGAAGTTTCTTAGTTTTTCTATGCATCTTAGCGAATAATTGAAATTTTGGGCATAAATTTTTCATTTGAAAAACTGCAATGGTGGTCTTGGACATTAAGTTCGAGATTATGCTCCCTAAATTTGAAAACAAATAGGTAATAGAAAATTAATTTATTTTATTCTTTTGACAGGAACTCGCTGGAAGGAACAGGAGCTGCGAGTGGAATTCTTAGAAACCTTCCAGGGTAAGTTAACATTATTTTTCATCGTCTTACTCTTCTTGAACCATTTTGTATTTTATCTTATCGCTCTTTGATGTGACACATTAATCTTCAATAGTTGATAAATCAGTCGTCAAGGAAATGCGTAGTGGAGGTTAGTGTCACTTTATTTATCCGACGCGACCTACGGTGGTAAAACAGAAGAATCCATTTTGGAATTGCAATGATTTTTTAAAAACTGAGTTCAGTCAAAGCATAAATGAAACGTCAATATAGCCGTTTTCGTGTCCACGAATGGAATAAAAAGTTTTCATCCCAAATAATAATTTTTCCCTAACCATATTCCATGTCTCGAATACATTAAATAACCTCAAAATTGTTTGTTCCCAAATATGATAATTCATATAATTTTTTGATTTTGCAAATTAGGCGTTTGTAAATTTTTTCTCCCAAAAAATATTTCATTATAGTTTCCATGCCTTTTGTCATAAACACTCCAAACATATTATTGAATGAATTATAAGCTGTGCCTGCGAAGATATTACCTCCTAAGAACAAAAGATTAAAAAAGTATTTATATCATGTGGCCACAACTAGGTTATAGTTGGTAATGCATTATTTGGATTGAAATTTTATTTATGGCGAGATATTATAGAATATAATTTGGATTTATTGTAAAAGTTAAACAAAAGCTGAATGTTTTTCGGGTTCGGCCTCGGGCTTTCTCATCCTGTTTCCATAGCATTTTTCGGAGAACGCATTCCTAAGCATTTTCCGCAACTTCTTCCTTCGGAGGGCATCTCGCCAAAATCACGACATGAATAAAACCCCATCGATTCGCTACATCGAAAGCGATCACAGCAGGGAGACATTCAACAGTCATAGACGACGTACGCGGAGTTCTCCTTCGACCGAGAAATATCGCAAATTCCGCGACCGGGGCATTCATTCCTCCGAAGAGAGAGAGAGAGAGAGAGAGAGAGAGAGAGTGGGCCGGGAAAGGGTGGATGGGGGAAGAGGACTGAATATCGGTCGATTGAAGCCAAACTCTCTACGCCCCCGCTTCAAACCGAATCAGTCGCGAATACAAATAAGGCCGTTTCCTCCGTCCTCCCTCTCCCCCCCCACCCTCGAAAAACCTTCCCACCCCCCTCTCCCCTTTTTACCAGACTCACTCCGTGTACACACAAGAGAGATGGGAGGGTGTGAGGGGGGTAAAGAAGTGGATTTGACACTTGAGTTATTTATCGGTCGGGGAAGGAATTATTAAATCTTTGGCCCTGGTAGGAGAACACTCCTCGCTATCTGCTGCGGCTTAGTTCTTCGGCGCGGAAGAGGGATGCGAAGGAAATAAGGATATAAGGGAGGAAGGAAAGAGGAAGAATAGGCGAATAGAGGGCCTTGCTGACTCCTTGTTGGACTGGGGCCAGTGCCTCGTTCGCTCTGACTTAGACTCCTTGAAACGCCAAATCCATTAAATGTTTGTACGGGAAATGCTATTACCGTCCCTCTTCCATCGCTCACCCACGCAACCCTGAAATGGAGCGGTTTGAAGATGTGATGTGGGTGTTGGAAGAATTCCCACTCGTGTCGATGCATCTATTTAGGTTAAACAATCGCTGTATGTATAACGCTACAGTATTTTTAAAAAAATACAATGAAAAACTAATTCGGAATGATTTTTAAGTGTAAACGACGTTTCAGTGCTTATAACCGTTGAACAATGGTTCGTATCCCTACTGTAGTTTTTGTAAGAAGTTGAATAAAGTCTAAATTGAGTTATTCATTGGACGCATTGGTGCGTTAAGGAAATATAAGAAGTCGATATGTAATCCGCTTTAATTGTGAAAACGCCTCACTTAAGTCGACTATACGGGTTACCTTGTTTTTGGAGTAAAACTGAGCTGTAAAAATCTCGTCTTAAAAGATGAAAATAAGTTGGAAATATTAAAATTTCAAATGGAGTCGGTCCCATTAGTCATGTATTCCCCTCGCACAACCAAAGGGCTAAATTTAGTACTAATACAAATTGATGCTTTAATCCCTTGACTGTTGTTAGTTGAAAAAAGTAACAACCTAACCTTGCGTGACAGCTTAGACAAATTACACAGATAGTAAAAAAAACGCTTCTTATCCTGGATTCGAAACCATGTCCTAATAATGGCAGGGAGATAGATGTGGGTATGGAATGGGGTTTAAAGGATAGGGAGGAAAAGAGAGATGATGGAGGGAGAGAGGGTTTTATTAAGTGATTTATCGAACCCTGGGCTTCCGTAGCAGCTGCACTTCTCTCCCGTGTTCGACCTACGTGAGAATAGGGGGCGTAAGAGGAGGTTTCTGAGGGGTGGGTTGGTAGGAGGTCGCCCTCCCTCCCTCTTCGTCTCTGAGGCGGACATGGCTCCGGTTCCGCCCCTCCTGTGCCTCTCCATCGCAAGAAAGAGTTATCGTCTCTCCCTCCATTCCTTCCCTCGGACTGTGATCTCCCTCGCAATGCGGAACATAACGCCCACTCGCGTATTTCACTCTCCCTCCCTCCCTCCCTCCTCCTCTCTCTCTCTCTCTCTCCCTTTTCCGTGTCACATCGCCTTCCTAACATTCGAGTGACACGGCTTTGGTGTCGACTCTCTTTATGCCTCTCTTGCCGACGCATCCCCCTTCCCCCTCCTCCTTCCCTCCCTTTCTCTTTCACTCCCTCGCCAACCCTCTCCTCCCACTCACTCCCTCTCTCTCTCAGCCCCTATATCTTACGCTATCTTTTTGTCTTCTTCTTCCCTCCCATATTATCATTCTCTTCTCTAATGCTTTTCCTACTCCATCTATCCTTTAGCAATGCTTCTCTTTTTTCCCCAATTTCTCATCCTCTCTGTTTCTCTTTTCTCCTGTTTCATCCTTGTGTTCATACTCAGTGCCTCCAATTTCCTATCTTTCTTCCTACTCTTTCCCCATTCTTTATTTCTCCTCCTCCTCCTTATCAGTGACTCATTACTCTTCCCCCTCGTATATTTCTATCTCCTATTTTCTATTATTTTAGTTCCGTTTTATAACTTTGAATCGGTTCACAGAGAAAGAGAGCATCTCAATAAGGTGTGGTAAACAAATGAAAGTTCGAATCTTAGGTTTCCGATAGTTTTCTTTTACTGCCAGGAGGTGACGAATTTCCAACCTTCGATCGGTCACGTTGCTCCGTCCCCGAAATAATGTGAGCGCATAACAAGTCTCACGCCAGTAAAGTGTTCCGTAGAAGTTTTTTCATTACATTTGTTTTGGGGTTGACTTTTGAAGCGGTCAGATTTTGTGCGACATGGTATGCGGAAACGTCGTTTGGGAATATGTCAATAAATCTGATTGGTCTTGTCATACTTTTGTGCGATGTGTTCTGCGCAGAGAAATGCTGAATAATGTTAATCAGAATCGGCTCGAGATTATTTATAACGGCGCTCGTTAAGAAATAGCTCCTGAAAAACGCGAAGATTAGCAAAAGAACGATCATCGAAACGCACTTTCCCTTCAGGATCAATGTTATAAACAGAGTTTGCTTTCCTACGGATCAATGCCACGACTGGCGACCACACAAAATAAGCGATGGACAGGAGAAGGAGATGAACGGCGAATGCGACGCGTTTCTCGCCCTAAACTCGGCCACTGTTTTTGCCCGGAGGAGGGTTGTATCGTAATATGGTAACAACGATTGAGCGGAAAAACGATTAGCTCAGGTGTCGATTAGCGAGGGACGTCTGTTCATACATAAAAAAAATATCCATATAACGAGGCTTATATCTCTGACAAATAATACTGAACTAGACTGTTTGCGAAACGCAAAAAAACGAATACAAATGCTCATTGAATACAATTTTGAAATGTATCAAATAAATTAAACTGTGAATAATCTGCAGTGCCGTAGCGGACTTGTAAGAGTGTTACGTAAATCATTCCGTTATACTGAAAATCCTTTACTACAGATATTTATTTATTACAATTATATTGCTCAATTAAAAAAATAGACCATATATTTCCGTACAAATAAAATTGTAGATTACTTCCACTATTACAAATGGAGATTCTGACGCGTATTGGAAACGTTTTCGTTTTGGTCAAGTTATTGCTGTAGTGGCTGAGAAGGTTTACCTAGTATGTAATCTTCTGTCCGTCATGCATTCATTTGCGTATTCTCAACCCCAATAAACTCCTCCAATCTCTCACCTTCCAAAACCAAATACAAAGGCCTAAGGCAAACAGTGTTATTTTTTTCGAAAGAGATGGCTTTGAGGTTGTGTTTTGAATATAAATAATTAATTAAAACCTAAGATTCTCATCTTTATTCGCATCTTTTCCCCAGAAGAAGAACTTATTAAAAAGCAACAAAGAGAGGAGGATGTAAATTTATGAATTACTTTTTAATCACTTTCGGGATGAAGGGAGAGACTGAAAGATAGGGAATTAACGATGGAGTGGAGGATGAGAGTGCGGGGGCAGAGGACGAATAAGAAATGCCAGGAGAGGGATTAGGGGGAAGAAGAGGGGAGGAAAAGGAATGGGAAGGGGGAGGGGGAGGAGGGGGCGGAGGAGGAGGGGACAGCTGATGTTTAAAACAGGACGCTGCAACGCATAATTTAATCAATTACGGTTTTTTAATACTTCGTTGTTTATAAAAGCACTTCCAACTTGCTCGTTATCAAAATTATTCTTTCAATACTGTTTGAATCGTAACTACCACTACTTACTACTCAACTTATATTAAGTTATTTGAAGTTTATTGAGGTTGAATCAAAATTAAAAAAAAATTATTTGTTAGGATATTTGACTCAATAAGGTTACATTTATTCGTAGAATAAATAATATAATCTAAAGATTAGATAAAACTAGGAAGAGATTATAAAACGTTTTACGAAAATATGGTATTAATAATGTTTTTTCCCATTTATCTGTAAAAACGCATATTCTTCAAATGACATATAATGTGGTTCTAAAAGGTAATTTTAAAGTAATTTCATTTAAGATACCTATATAGGTAATCTAGTTATTAATAAATACGACAATAGTTTCACAGACTAAGTACCATTTAAATCATCTTTCTTTATGCCAAAGTGAAATAGTGGATCCTACAATTTGGAAGCAGCGTATTAACGTTCTAACGTGTTTTTTTTTTAAAAATTAAGCAAAATATCTTCCATCGCTGTGTCGTGTTATTTTCTATTTCCCATAACTTGAAAACAAACAAATGGAATATTAACTGTTTCGGCAGAGGATATTTTACCGTCTACATTCATAAACGTTAAAGTGTAATTTTTTAGGAGAAACTTTCAAGCTCTCATTGCACATGTGGAGGCATCAATTTATATTTTTAAAAAAGGCACGATTTTGCAAATGAATCTAAAAATATTACAGTAAAACGGAATCGGGTCGTGAATTAAAGATTTTTATACTAGCTAAATGTTTGACATACCATTGATGAACAAGTTTCACAATTATTTCATAACTAGCGTAATTGCCCGCCAGATATGACGGGTAGTCGTGAATTAAGTATTACGTTAAAATATAATAAAAATTAATGACACCAACTATTACGTGCACTAAAAGGTTAAAAATTAATATAAAATCCACACAATCGAATGTTTCAGAAAGTAATAATAGTCATAGATATACAAAATTATGTTATAACACGATTTTATCACAATTTTTGTACATTTCTTACGCATTAGAATCGAGCCAACAATAGACTTTAACAATTGCAGTTGCAATGGCGATGAATTGAATAAATGTGTAAAAATCACGAAAAAATAGTCATTAAACCTAACCTTCGGCTTTTTTCTAGTGAGATTTGAATGTCTACGACAGGGAAATTCATTTCTATCGTTTTCTCGGCCTAACTGTGAAAATCCCGCTTCGATAGCTCATTTTAAAGATATTTTAAAATGCTAACGAAAAAAGACTTTCTCGCTTCGTTTCAGCTCTGCCCATGTTATTCAAATGGAGAAAAGATATGCTCCTGGAGTCAAACCCAAAACTACTATGTCCACGGCGAGTAGTTTTAAATTGAAAAGTTGAATAGTCGACTGATTCCTGGAAGTTTGATCGAAAAAGATTGGAAAGCTTTTTAGTTATGAGCGGTTTTCCTTTTCTCCCACCTAACGCCTTACAGCAACTAAGCGTAACACCGTCCGCACACACACCAAGTGAATTATATATGTTTTAATTATTTTTTGTAGAGATTACGTAAAAACATTTAATTTACAATCCTTGTGGTATTAATATTTATACCGCAGTAGAAGGGTTTAAATAGGTGTGAAGAAAGGAGGGGAAATACTCTCGCAAGCCAACAACCCATACCATTACGTGTCGGTCCCCTTCACCACCACGAGGGCGAGACCGTGTGTGTGTGTGTGTACTACAATTAGCCCATTCAGGTTCTGTGGTCAGTGCGTTTGGCAGTGGTAGGCGAAAGGGGAGAGGGGGAGGGGCGCAAAACGGCGTTCAGGGACCGTGTAGAGGGAGGGAAATGGGAAACGAGGGTGGTATTTTTGAGGGCGGCGAGGGTGGGGGCAAAGCCAAATGTTTGGTTCTGTTCTGCAACCGTGGGGACACTTTGGTCGCCCTGAAATAGGACACCCTCGCCCGTATTTCTTCGCCGGCATTGTGTCATTTACGTCTTGCGTTGACCGCTCCAATCGTTCTCCAAATTAATGTCTGGGGAGGGAATCTCTCCTGCTTTACTCAATGCTTTTCCATTCCGTTGAAAGATGACCGCCTTAACCAGCATGGGATAGGTTTTTTTTAAAGCTCCCGGGGAGAAGGACAGCGAGTAAATTAGTTATTTAAGTGAATTCGCTCTGGTCATGTTTCCTCCATGACACATTTCCAAACAAACTTTTATTTCTTATCATTTACTTAAAAGAAATTATTTTTAAAACTAGGTTATTGATTTTTTGGGTCGTTTTGTTTTCTTTCGTCGGTATAAAAAGGGAAATTCTTTTCATTACCAATGGTGGATTTAGTATTTTATGATATCTGAGCTATTTTTCTTTAAAGTTTTATGAAAGTTTACTGGGAATCCACCATGTACGGTCGTCATAAATAGTCACTACGTCCGGGATATCGCTTTTTCTTTATATTGTTTTGACCGAAAGAAATTTCTTAAATCTGAAAAATCTTTATATATTTCGAAAGAGCATTTAGGCTTCATTCTACAATTTTATTGGCTTTAATATGGCATATAATATACATTATATGGGAGTATAGGGACACAACCTTTGTTTTTCCTCCTATGAACAGAATCAATTGATCCTCGCTTGTGGAAGTGTCGTTTGGGCTGTTTGTAATTAAGACGACGAATAACACAGGTGACCCACGCCTACAATCTGTTTACAAAATGCTATAGGTAGAGCAGAACCGTTTGCATATAGCATTTCTATGTTACACTCGGTTTTTAGGGAACGTATATACCACGAAATGTGTGTCTAGTGTATAGTGAAAGATCTTCACCAATGTTATGAGAGCGAACTTGGAGTGTATAGGAACTCTGCTAGCGTCCCTGCATTCAGTCTTACTTACAATTAGTGAAAACTTTGCTTGTTACGGATCTCGCTGCCATTTTATTCCAGTAGTTGCATTTAGGTGAATTTGAGCGTTACAAAAAAGAAAAAGTTAGTGTCTCTATTGATTAATGATTTTATTATTCTTTCTCGTAAGTTAAGCAGAGTAATTGTGTGTTGTGAATTAATTAAAGTATGTTTTAGAGAAATCTTTTCCATTTAATATTAAAATACGAAATTTTTTTACTTTTATATTTTAAGATGTCTAAGTCAACTCAGCTAAGTAGTGCTGAAAAACGTAACTTAAAACGAGAATGTGAACGCTTCCTCCAAAAGAATGCGAAATTATTAACAAGTTTTTTCAAACAAAGAGCAGTTCGCCAGTGACCAGCGCTAGACTCTTCGGGAGTAAAACGTCGCAGTGATATTGGTATCAATTGATCGGCGACGTAACTTCGAATCGACGTAAATCGCGGTATACCTGTATATGTAATTGCCTTTAAAAGTGTAACTAAGTTTATTTTCCAAGTTTTTAAATTAAAATAATATCCTAAAGGATATTAAAATCGCCTAATATATACTGTATTATTAAAGTGTATTATTACTACTTGTTATCCGTGGCGGTGGAGGCCGGAATGATTCCGCTACGCCACTCGATATATGGTAAGTGTATTGATAACAGAAGGCTCTCGCTTTCGGGAGAATTAGCTTATCTTAAGAGTCGAAACAGGAGAGCTGTAGATTGAGGGAGAGAGGCCGATCTTCGGCAATGCGCTTTCCTTAGCATTTTTATCTCTTGCATGATAGAATAATTCAGAAGATTGCTTTAAACTTCCATATGCCTGTGTCACTTGGTAATTAAGTAGGAATGGGAAGATGATGTTGAAACATTAGCTTCAATTTAATGGTTTTTGACGCTTTGAGAGGCATATGACAAAGAGACTACCCTTGACGATTTGAACCGTAGTTTTCTGGATTGCTTCTTTGACCTAAATACCGGAATCGCCTGGAAACTGTACAGCAAGACGTTCAACACGAAGTGTCCTCAGCAAAGTAAATACTAAAATTCTTGACTGCAAAGTGTCGCAGAGAGGTGTAAAAGTAGGCGGTAGCACCACAATGTAACGCAAACATATTTCAACGAGGTCGGTCATTGATAGGAAGCAATTCACGTAGGTACGCGGGTAGCCATAAATCAGACACGAGAAGCGTGGATCCCTCACAATGCCCACGGGCTGTTGCTGCATTACGGCGTCAGGAGGGTGAAGGGGAGAGGGGTAGGCGATCCTTTTCAATCACCCCTTGGTAGAGGTCGTGAATAGATCGGCCCTTCTCCGCCCACGACCATCAAACCAAGCCACGGAATCACCGCCAACCCCACATTTTTTGGGACCCTTGGCAGGACCCTTCGATGGTTCCCCATCCATTCCTCGAGTCTCCCTTTCTTCTGCGTTCTCTTCTCTCTTTCTCCCTCCCTCTTTCTTCCCCAGGTACCCATCATTTCTTCAGGGATCCTCGTGAATACATCGCCACCGTCTACAAGTAACCGATACTCTCTCCTTCGCCCCCTATTTCATCTTACAGCAATAATTTTTAAGATCTCGTCCGATTTTCCGTCAGTAATTACTGGACACATCTCAAAATAGTCGATGCATGTATAAATTTAAGGTCGGAAAGTGATTAAAACACAAAAAAAGAATGTTCGAGATTGAAATTCCGAAGCTGCTTTCAATGACTGCGCTCTTAAAAAGCTCATATAATCGTATTTAAGAGGGAGGTAATATTTAAGTTCCTGAGAGAAATCGATGTTCGAGAGATCTTGTGCAGCAATAAAACGACTAAGTCAACTATTTAAGCTGCAAAGCAGTAAACATTGGTTTATTACAAAAGTTTTTAAAGCTGAAATGCATTGTGTATTACACGAGCGCAGCGGCGGATTGGGAGCAAAAATCGACCCGGGCAAATACTCGGATATCGGCCCACCTAACAACTAAAATAATGTTTCGGCCCCCGCGGCCCATAGTTTGAGAAACAGTACTTCAGAATACGGAAAAGCAACAGCTCCTGACCGAGGCAGCAACCACTCAGGCAGCTCCGGCCCAGGAGCAGCATCGGCCCATCGGGACTTTGCCCGGTGTCCCGGCGGCCCAATCCGCCCCTGCACGAGCGTTTTTATGGTAAAGGATCTCCCTCGATCATTTACTTGAATCCGTTTAGTGATCAAGAGAAATGGTGGTGTGTTCGAAGATTATTTTTTTTAATATTAGTTTTTGCAGTATCTGCTATAACTCATAAATATTCCACTTCATACCATTCCACTCCCCTTTGCCTCTTTCCAGTCTCTTCTTCCTCCTCTCCATTCCCTTTCTTCCCTCCCTCTCGCCCTTATTTACCCTCTTTGCACCCTCCTCCCGAGGCCTTTCTCTCCTCTTATTCTCAAAGCTCTTCCTACGGTCCAGCCTTCTATCACTCACTCCCTTTCTTTCTTTGTCCCTATCTCCTTTTCTCTCCTCTTTGCCTCTCCCCTGCCTTACCTCTTCCCACTCAACCCTCGCTCCCTCTCAGTGTGGACCATTCCCAGCAGTATTTTTATTCCGACAGTTCCAGTCTCCCATATAACACGAGACATGGGAGACACGCCCACTTTCTTCAGATACCTACCTCCGTTGTTCCCTCCCTTCCTTATCCCTTATTCTTCCCCTTATTTCACCTTCCCTCTCTTGCCACATACTGCCTGAAATAAACCCTCTCTAAAGTCCCGCGTAAATGTGAACAGCTAAGGAAATCATTGCCGTGTCAAATCACCCAAAATACTTGCAATTCGCCTTAATTTTATGACTAGAGCCAATTATTCACTTAGAGAAATTTCTGTAGAATTGAACGTTTGTCGTATTTATTCTCTAATTTATGGAAAATTGGGCCTTCGATTTAGTACAATAATGTCACGCGTCGTCGATGCATGAGAAGTTTTTAAAAATAAAGTTAAATAGTTGAGTTTGTGTGCAACACGAATACAATGAAAGAGATAATTTCATTAATTGTTGCCTACTTAGCTAAATAAAAGATTTTAACTCAGTTACGGTCCCCAACTTAATTGAAAATATCAGTAAACTAAAATCAATGACCGTTCTTCAAAATCTAATACGCTGCTGTTATTTAGAACCATAATTTCAAAGCAAAACGTTGTTCGTTATAAAAATAAACTGAATCGGAACCACTTCATCGTTCAAAATATGAAATTAACCGATTTTTCTCGTCCGTTTTGTTACCGAATAAAAGTTGAGCCAATTTTAGAAAAAAGACGTTGTAATGCCGTAGCATTGAGTGAATGAAATGGTCGTCATGGATTATGAGAATTTCAGTTGGCCTTTTTAAATCACCGGTCGTAATTTGAAGATTCCTTTGAACGGAAGCCTTTTGGTCTCCAAATGAGTCTCTCCCTCCGTCCCACTCCGTTTCCCACGCCAATGTGCAACTCTTCTCCCTTCCTCTCTCTCTCTCTCTCCGCTTGTTTTCCGCATCTTAAACTCCCTTTCGTTCCTCATTCCCTCCTCAAACCGTCCTTCCTTTCACGCCCTCCCCGCCCCCACCTACCCCCCTTCAACCTACCCTCCGCCCTCTCACCCGCTGTCCTCTCCGGAAACCCAACCACCTTGTCCTCCAACCCTCTTCTCCTTTCGTCTCGGTCGACTAACCACTGTCCAACTTTTATGGGTCCCTGCCACAGAAGTCACACAAGGAGACAATCGAAGTTAGCTAAAAGTTCACAATCCATCCCTCACTCCTCTCATTCGGCCTTCTTTTCTTACCGTCACTCCTCTTTCTTTCTTCTCGTCTACCTCCGTTCCTTCTCGCCTCCTCTTTAGCTGTTCCCTCCTTCCTTTTCCCGGTCATCTTTACGTTCCACTTCTTTCTCTCTTCCGTTTCCTTCCTTCTCATCAACGATCTTCCTCCCCGTCAAACCAATCTTAATTCTTACTCCGATCGCAATTTCGTGTCATCCACCTCGCAGCATAGCCATTCTTCTGCATTTTTTGTGGTTTTACTACAAAAACGCCCTGCATTATTTTGTATATGAGTCCTCGAAATTCTTAAGAGTAGCTGATAAGAATCAATGCGATTAGGTCGCTCAGTTTCAGATCTCTATTATTTAGTTTACCAAAGAAATCAAAAATATATAAATTTCTCTGCGACTTAAAAATTTTCGATACACAATGGCAAAATCAAAGAAAATTTGATCTTTAATGATATGAAGAAACAACGGATTTTATATGAAGAAAGGTTAAATTATATTTTCCCGTAGGTGGGTGAGGCTCTTTGTTAATTTTATTTGCTGTTCTTAAAGGGTTACTTAAATTTGATGTAACCGCATTTCCGTGTACTGCATTTTTATTTCTTCTGATTAGAAGGCAACTCGAAATTTAAAAAAAATGAATGTTTATCTAAGGCTTTGAAAATTAGGGAGTTAAATTCTTTTTTTTAAGTCCTGAAAACTGTTACAAACAAATAAATATATAAATATATAAAAAATAAAAACTCCAAGAAATGCTTCTCTGCAGCTAACAGCGTAAGAAGAAACACCAAACGAAAAATATGTTTCTATTGCATTGGTAAGAGTATTAATAAGAGATTTCAAAGATCACGTAATTGAGATAATAATTACTTCCTCCAACTTTTGATCATATTTACTCATTATGCTCCAGATGTTTACAATATAATCAGATTAGAGAGATGTTTTTGTAAGTTGTTTGTAAAAATAAAATGGAATGCTGGTCCTGAAAAAAATTAGTAAGATTAGCAAATGTGCACAAGTAGGTACCTGAGAATTTACTGGGAAAGTTCATACCTACTATGCCAGTTTTTTATCAAAGTCGTACATTTTATGCAGCTGAATATTTCGCTATTTTTCCCATGAAGGTAGTCACTCGCATCATTAATACATTTCTAATTTTCTACACAATTATATATTGCTTGAAAATTTGTAAAATCGTCAGAAAAATTGAATCAAGCGACGTAGTTTCTGTTTCGGTAATATTTTTGTTACACTTAGGGATCGGAACAATTTGATGTCATGGCATGTTGGAAATTTAACTTCGATCGTTTTAGATATTCGTTTTGGGAGATTTTATAATAACATTTTTATTTCCCAAGGCATATATTTGCGTACTATAAATATGTTCGATTGCTGTCCACTTTTTCAAAAAAGAAAATTGTCTTAAATTTTTATACGTGAAGAAATTTTCTCTTGCCCATTTGCCCTATTTTCCGGAAAAAGTTTTATCCACTTTTGCAGCTTCGGATGCCGACATCATTTTGAACCTTACGTCCAAAGTCTCCTTCAGTGGGTGACGCTACGCAAAGCAGGGCATCGAACCGTAATTTTTTTCGCTCCGGTTTTCGTTCCGGTTCACTCAAAACACAAAATTTCGGTTCGGTTCCGGTTTCGCTCCAGCAAGCGTCAGTGAACCGGTTCGAACCGGTTTTTTTCGCTCCGACCTTAAAATATTTTTAGGAAACTTTCAAGAATTGATTTATTAAGTTTTTTTTTATTAAATCAAATACAGCTTCACTATAAAAATAATGATATTTAAAAAACATAATCAAAACGCGTAAATAAATTATTTAAATGTGAATATTTAGTATGTATCTTATTTATTTAAGATTATATTTTGAATTGAATATTTACAAACCATACATGCGCCGCAAATGATTTCAGCATACTAGGAAAGTATAAAGTAAATTATAAATGAGCAAGTTTTCTGCGATAGAACATTCTAAACTTATTATATTATGCAAAGCATTCATCTCATTTTCTAATTTACTGTGCTTAGTCCTTAGTACTAAATTTTATCAAAATCCGCTGAATAGCTACGGAAAAAAATTGCATCCTGATAGAAGAACGGACAGACCGAAGCTAATATGCGCTAAAGCTGGAATGCCTAATAATGAATTATTAATATTTTTATTTACAAATCGTGCGGTAAAATAAGAGATCGCGTTATCTCAATAGTGCCAGTAAGTTGAGTAAGATATTACGTTATTTTCATTAACAATTTGTAGATCACGTCCACTGCTCGTATTATAGTAAAAACTGTAAATGCACGGCTTAATTTTTTCATTCAGAGATTACTTAAATGGATGAAAAAATCTATAAAATATTTATGAGGAAGGCCGCAGAAATTGAATAATTCAGAAAGGCTGAGAAATGTTTATTAACATGATACAAATTTACGATGACTGAATATTTTTAATCACTTACGTAGTGTGAGAATGTTAAACTTCATCATTTCATTAAATTGAAATGATAAGTACCGTTTCGAAAAATTATTACTAACAATAAGCGAAAACATGTGATTTTCACCCGGCAGCAAATAAAAACATCTACGTACATCTACATATTACCCTGCAATCAAACATGCAAACAAAAAGAAAATAAGACATTCGGTCTGTCGTGAACTTTCTTCAGGCGGAGTCTCTAATGTGGGTTTCTGCAGTCGGCAAAATATTTCACTAAAAGTAACAAATTCGCATTTATATTTAATTTCTCTTCAGTTTTAAGCAACCAATACGAATATGTGTGCTCATTTTAAGATGCACTCTATAAAATAAATAGATATTTACTAACCTGTAACAAATGATAACCGAAGTAAGAATATCTCAAAACCACGACTGCGGAGCGATCCTTCCTGGATAAGTTTTAGAGAATGACTACCAGAATACAAGAGTTCAGTGGATATGGAGAGGGAGTGAAAGTGTATGAGGACATTAACCTCCAACTTTAAGGAAAATCCAAGTTAAGAATCGGGAAATATTTTAGCCGGTAACACACTCTACGGGGTATGCATGGGGGGAGAGTGGCAAGACAATTAGAGGCTGTCTTCAAAGTACCGCCCAAGTTCCTTTCCAGTAGTCTCGTTTATCAGGTAGTCTCAGCAGGATGTATTGTAGACTCTCTATGTATTGAGATGCACATGAAAAATCCTACTATTGAGCCAACAGATATTATCACAAAGACACATCCTTCCCAAGGCTGAGGAGAATGTGTTCTCAAGAAAAACCCAACCCTTTTCTTATTCGGTTTCTAAACGTGAGGCTTTCAGAAAGACTCAAACTAAAGCAAAAGGGAAAACCCTTCTTTCGCTCCCACATTTTATGCGAACCGAAAAATATGGAACGAAATAAATAACGGTTTTCGGTTTCGGTTCGGGTTCAGGAAAATATTTTTTTTCGGTTCGGGTTCGGTTTCACTCCAGGAAAAATAACGGTTTTTTACGGTTTCGGTTTTCGGTTCGGTTCCGGTTCGATGCCCTGACGCAAAGTCCGTGATGCGCCGGGGACCGTCCATTCATCTCCCTCTTACATACACTCCGTTCTTTTTCTCCTATTTGTAGCTCACCGGGACCTCTCTTCGCGCATTCCTTCACTCTCCTTTTTGCGTTTCCTCTCACTCCGAATCTCCTTCCACTTCCTCCTCTCTCTCTCTCACTCTCTCTCCTTCCTCAAAAGCGCCGCCCGGAAGCTGTACTCGGGGACGTAAAAAAGAGAGGCGTGGGAGGAGTGAGATAGAGAGAGAGAGAGAGTTCTTGGCAGCGGGAGTGCGCCTGAGGTCAGGTGGGGCCGGAGTAAGAAGGAGGGGGGGCAAAAGGGGCGGGATGGAGGGCAGGGGTTAGAATGGCGGGAGGGCAGAGTTGTTGGCAGGGCGAACTCATATTCCACGGGAGGGTCGAGGAGAGGGCGGTGGGCGTGGGAAGGGGGAAGGCCACCATTGATAGGGTTGTAATTTCTGTCACAATGGGAACCCAACGGTGCCGTTGTGTTTGCTTTTGTCCGAACGAGACCTTTTATTCATTGAGATGTCTTTTGCGGCGTCGGTTTTGACGCCTTATCCGTTAAGAGAGGAAAGAGCTGGAGAGAACAGGGGCGGAAGTAAGGAAGTGTCCGGGAGGAGGCTCGGGGGAGTCGCATGGCCACCTGCATTATGGCTCTAGCGCTTACGGCGGCATTGTTGGCTAAGTGGAGCGTTGCGTAGGTGTGCTCGTGTGCGACTCCCGCAGTTGAGTTGTCCCTTGCGACGGAGACAACTGCTCGTGAAAGACAGAAAGGCGGCGGTCTCTTTGTCGGCGAATCTCAGTGGGAGCTGGAGAGAGGAAGTGATAGATAAAAGAGGGTGGAAGACTTCGGTGAATTATGGATGACTGGTGCTTAGGCCCGTGAAAACGTGTAGGAGGATTTCGGCGATTTGGCCAAAAATTAGGATATTTTGCTTCTATTTAGTACTAAGATTTTTCCATATCTTAAGAGAATAGATAATTTATTTAATTAGAAATGTTATTTGATTAAATTGAAATTGTCATACAGTGTCATCGATCTTACCATAAGAATTCCTTTATTCCCAGAATACCATTTTCGATGTTGTTGTGGCAGTTATTTAATTTTATTCAAGTTTATTCACAGATCGGATTCATTTTGTCTGTCCAAGTGCTAAAATCTTTCAGTGGATCGTCTTTTCAGGAACTGTTCCGCGTTTACTAGAGGGGCTTATCGTCATTGCACCAGTTAGTATCCGAGCAATAAAATAGAGAGTGAGTGAAGAAATTAAGAGGAAAGAAAGGAGCTGGAGGGGCTTAATAGGAGGAACCTTCTTCACTTGGACATACAGAGGGACGAGGGCGCCAAATAATCGAGAAAACGACTCGTATAATCAAGGCGGAGAATTTCAGAACTTGTGTTTTTTATTCGATCATTAAATACATGCGTTCTGGTTCTTTCATAGTGATAATGAATTCCTTCTTATTCATTAAAAGGGCGTGGTTTGTTGCCCAATGATTTGAGAATCCCATATAGCTTAGGATACAACTAGTAGGTACACATACTAATGCATTTAATGTTCAAGGCATTGAACGGGAGATAGTTGGAATAACTGGTGGCTAGTGTCGATTTGATGAGAATAAGTTTTAGCTCGGAAGTGTACAAAATCGCATAAATTAAAATAAAGTGCAAATTCTCAGATAACCTTGTGCCTTGTTTCGATATCAGACGGTATGAAACCTATTACTACCCTTCCTACATAAGATCATGAGCTCCTCTTTTACGGAAATATTATTATTTTATTGCTGCTTTGAATTTGTGATAAAATTTTAAACAATAAGCATCAACCCACATCATCAAACGCTGCGAAAACCTCCAAACGAACAATAACGAAGAAAAGTGTCGTTTTTTAACGACACTCGACTACACACTCGTACAACGATAACCATGATATATATCATCATAGGTAGTCTGTCCGTTGACAGGTCCGTGATTATTCATGGTTATACTTGGTTCTCCAAATACTCCTATTTTCCGCAGTTTTCTTCATGTCTTGATAGCTCTCTTTCCCTTTCAAGTCGTCTACCAGCTGAAACCTTTTCCTACCTCTTTCTCTTTTTCCATCCAATATTCGTTCTCTCACTTCTTTAATCATTCACTCTCTCCTCAGGTAATGCCCAATCCAGTTCGCCTTCCTCTTTCTGATAGTCTGTATAATCGTTCGCTTCTCTCCTATTTTTCGTAGTACTTCCTCATTTTTCACCCTATCTGTCCATTTTATCTTCAGCATTCTTCTCCATGTCCACATTTCGAAGCTTTCCAAGTATTTAATATCATTTTTCCATAGCGTCCATGTTTCTGCCCCATACAAAGCATCTTATCAACTTCTTGCAGATTTCCTGCTTTATATTTCCCGGCTTTTGCTTTCGTTATTCTAGTCCTGATTTCATCGGTACATTTTGCTTCTCTCGTTATGATGCTTCCAAGGTTGTTCTAATGGCTTTCCTCCAATATTTATGTTCAAATTTTCTTCTTCTTTACTTGATATTCGCATGACCTTGGATTTTCCTGTATTAATTTCCATACCGTATTTTCTACCTGTTATCACAAGTCTATTTATCATTTTCTCTTCCTTTCTTGCTAGAAGTACTTGATCATCCGCGTATTTCACTGTTCTTATAATCCTTCCTCCGATTTTGAAATCTCCCGTGCCTTCTAACGCTTCCTGCATTAGCCTCTCTCCATATATATTGAATAGAATCGGCGATAGACAGCAGCTCTGTCTTACTCCTTTACCGATATGTACTCCGCTGGTGTCTGCATTCGCCAACCTGACCTTTACAACTTGATTCACATACAGATTCCTGATCAGTCTCCTGTCTTTCCAGTCTACACCTATATCCTTTAATATCCTCATCAGCAGTACCCAATTTACTCTATCAAAGGCCTTCTGCCAGTCGACGAAACATACGCAGCAATCTTGGCTGTAATCTATTGCCCTTTCTGATATGATTCTCACTACACCGATAGCATCTCTGGTTCCTCGTCCATTTCTAAAGCAGAATTGATCTTCCCCTAGCATTTCTTCAGCCTTTTTCTCTAGTCTTTTATTAAGAATCCTCGTGATCATCTTCGAAGTGTGTGACAGTAGGGATATCGTTCTGCGAAGCCTTTGGCTTCTTCTTTAGAGGGATCATTTTTACATCTAAGAAATCCTGAGGCCACTCTCCCGAGTCGTAAATCTTGTTAAGTAGTTTCGTAATCACTTTTAGTCCTCCCGATCCCATGATCTTCGAAGTGTGTGACAGTAGGCTTATCGTTCTGTAGTCTTTAAGAGGAAACTATCTTATTTCGTATCGAACGTAAGTTGTGGAAACACCAGAGTCCTTCTGAGAGTATTGGTTTCAAATAAGCATCAGTTTTCTATGATCAAGAATTAAATAGTGGGAAGCTGTATTTTCTCAGACGGAGCGTAGTTTAACTTGGGCTTTGTTATAAGAAGGGGAGGATCGGAGGCGACGCGGCGTTGCCAAATCACATCGTGTCGTATACGTGCCAGCTGGAGCTCTTTAAGTCAAAAGCAACGAATTCCACCACTTATTCGTCAAATAATGACTATCCGTCAAGTGTCAGTTTTCAAGGAATATATTTTTGAGGAAAGAATAATGAGCGACAGGATGAAGACCAATGGCGGATCTAGAAACTTCCCAAGGGGGGAGGCGATTATTGGTTATTTTCCATGGGGGTGGGGGATATTTTTAATTTGTACACTAAATGCTGGCCAAATTATTTTCTATTAATGAAACATGGTACACGATAGAATAGTATTATTCATACACACTTACACGAAACCGACAGCAAAGCATATCACTTAGACGACGAAAGATTTAATATTAATTTGTGGATAGATTCGTACATCGACGGCAGGAAAATGAAATTTACAGGCTTTCTTTTTTTCAATTGCCGGATTCCTAAGATGATTTAAGTAATTTTAATACGTATATGACTAATATGCTATACCCACACCCATTATGGCAATAGATTGGACTTGTATCCAAGGGATCAGAATTTCTCATATTAATGCATTGAGAAATTCCCGTTTTTTCAGGAATCATACAAATTTTTAAGCTATTTTAACATGGATGTAGATTTTCTCTGTCCCTCAGTGTGATAAAGCGGAGGTGGTAGTAAAACGAGGTATATGCTTGCTATTTGTAATCATAAGATGATAGTCCCGTTCACAACGATTCATGGGCGGTATTCGGAGTCTCAAGTTTGTATCTTAAATATAACTAATATATAAAAACCAACGTTAAGGATATATATATATATGGCCAAGCGGTATATTATTTATGGATGTTTATTTAAAAAATGAATTACTTCGAATCAATTACACGTTTCAAGGTTTTCAGATTTTTCCCGATCCTTCAATTTATGTCTATATACCTTTATGTCTCGTATACCTTATTTCGGATCGAACGCAAGGCGTGGAAACACCTGAGTCCTTACTGAGCGTATTCCTTTCAAAATACCCAAATAAGCATGAGTTTTCTATGCTCAAGAAGGAAAGAGTTGAAAGCAATATTTTCTCAGACGGAACTCTCCTAGCCAGTTCTAGTCAATGCGGTCTAACTTTGGCTTTGACAATAAAAATCGGAGGTACGACGTTACAAATGAAAAGTATCCGATAAAAAGACATGGGCAGCGGTCGTGCATGACGTGACAACTAGGGATTGCAATCCCGGGATCCCGCTAAATATTCGAGTCCCGAAATCTCGGGATTTTTATCAAGGAAATCCCGGGATTTCGGGATTTACAAATATTTAATATTAGTCATTTCTGCGCTGAGATTCGCTGTTTTAACATATCAATGGTTCAATTCTATAGCGAGACTAATCTGATAATATTATTATATTACTATTTACATTAATTGCTAATAAAGAATTATCCGGCATTGTTCGGCTTCAAGCTTATGTACAAATGAACCGAAAAATTTTTGTTAACGAATGAGCATTCACAATCGTTTGTTTCGTTATTCGGATCTTTCTCTGCTTCTGTATACCAAATTATGTAGTTGGTCGGACGACTTCCGTCAACATCGTTTTTTAGGTCAGTGGTTTCCAAACTGGGGCGTGTGAGATTTGGCTGATACAATATCACTTTTGTCCTAGCCGTGAGACCTACGTTACACTGCTCTCAAATTCCATTCTAAAGGGACCAGATCTTTTGCTTCCTTGCTTATCTTTAGGCATTAATCACATTCATACTCGAGTACCCTCACCAAATCTTCATTTCAGTTTAGTCCGACTACATTTAAGATGTTTTTGTTTACGTTAAGGCATATTCTAATTTTACCCTCGAGTTCCCATAGTACCGCTTTGGTGCAGTTTAATATTTATTTCAGCTCTCATATACTCTTAACGAATTCGTATCTTCTTTATTGGTTATGTGGCTCCGAGATGTCTGTGAATATAATGTAGTATTTTTTCATTTTTCTTTCTCACTGGGTTCCCATAGCATCGCACTTCATAGTCAAAATCTGCTCCAGCTCTAGTGAGTTGAAAATATTTTCGCTCTTGTGCCGGTTGGAAAAAGGTTGGCCGGGCACGTCGGTATAAACGCTTTGCTCACATTTAAGATAGAACGCTTGCTACGGCTAGTTGGTGGCATTCTTTGGTGTTGCTCGGCCCAACATCTTCGTCACTGTTCGTCCCTTATGCTTTATAATATAAGTTCACCTGATTATGCAGTGAAAGTGTAAATTGAATTCGTTTTCGTATAGTAGCATACAGTAAAACCACTGGCGTTTTATAAGATAATACATAGTGTGTTTTATTATTATTGTTTCACCTGTGTTGCTGTCTTCTACCTTCACTTGTTACAGTGAAACAGTTTATATGCGTTATGGAAATGGGATAAATAAATCATAAGTTTCTGCAGCTAAAACCATAGATTTAATATTTTTATAAAATGTAATAAAACGGGATCGGGATCCCTGGATTGGAAATTTAGAATCCCGAAATCCCGAGATTGTGAAATTCCTCCGGGATTGAAATCCCTAGTGAAAACGCTCGATGGTCGACATAAGCTGTTTTGAGTGGTATTTTAAAAGAACCGATTTCTTATACCGGTGCCCCAAGGCATTGCACTTTCAATTCCAAACTATCATTTATATTTTTCCTTTTGTAGTAAACATTTGACGAGTAATAAAAAATCAAAGGATTAAAGTAATAAGCTACATTTTCAGATTTTTTTAAAGCTTTGACAAACATTCAGCTATATTTCTCGAAGAAGTCTATATTAAAGTTGACTGCTTTATCAAGATATATTGAATAAATTTATAGATATAAAGGGTGTGGAGTGTATCTGCATACCGGTAGGTTCCAAGCGCTTATTTTTCGATGTTTTAATTTAAATTTCAAATGTACATTACATTCGTATACTCGTGCGCTGTTTTCTTACCCTGAAAAACCCATCAACATCATCTACTTTGATATATAAAAGTAGTATTAAAAAGGAATAAAATAATTTTTGAATGGTCAATCTCCTTAAAACTTTTCATTTGAAACACCAATAAAATGATTTTTGAAAAACACCCCAACGCTTCGAAAAATTTGTCTTTCAAAAGTTTGATCGCACAGAAAAACTTGCATTCGAAAATTTAATCTTTAGATTTGAGTTTTTAATGTACAGGGTCGTGTAGGGACTTATTTAAATTTTATTTTTAACTCGGAAGATATAAAAGATTGAAAGCTAGCGTACATTTTAACATTGATGCTCCTTCAAAGTGAAGCTCTAGTGATCGAACTTTTGGCGGCATAGCCACATTAAAAAATAAGCAAAATTTACGCATATAACTAGTGATAAATTCCAAATTCTCCTCTGTTCGTCAATCAGGTTAATGGGAGAAATCTTCATAGCGAAATTAAACGAAAAATATTACTGATTTTAATAATAGAAGAAAAATCGAGCTAATTTTATCCAGGTTCATGGATAACACATTAATAATTACTGAATGAGTTTCCAGTTAATCATAATTTTTTTAGAGAATAATTTTTCAGCATATTCCGGATAATTGATTAACAAGTGCAACTTTACAATGGATTTCAGTTTTAATTGAACGTATATGGGTTGAGGGGGAATGATATTTTGCAGCCGACTCTTCCTCTCCTAGTTACGCCAATATAAGTATATCCTGTGTATAGTTTTTTTTAAACATACACCATTAAACGAGTATAAAAGATCAGCACTCTTGAGGCACAATTACACTCAGTAAGTGCACAAATACCTAATTATAATTAGTTCCGAAGGCGGCGTTGGCTTCTGTAGGCTAAAAGTCATAGGAATTGATTAATGGTTAGTAAGAAGGGGAATGTCCTATTTCCTCGTGACTTCAGCAGCTGCAGAATTTCAATTATAATTTTGTCAGACAAATTTTTTTTCACAATAACCAAGAAATATTTTCGTTTCAAATTAATCTAGATATATCGTGGACGTATATTCCCCAGGAAAGCGCATACATCAATCCATGCTCTCGGAATCCCGGCGACTTGCGTAAATCAATTACCTTCCGCCAGTTGCGTCCTCAAAGGCGTCTTCCTCAGCGTCACCCCCGCGCCCTACGCCCACCCAAAGGGGTCGCAACTTCCCCTATTTAAGGGGCATCTCCAAATGGAGGGGTTTCCGAGGGGATCGTGGATGCGATGGGGTGCGACGGGATGCCGTCTCTTCCTTTCCACGACAGTGGCGCATCCTTCTGGTGCCCTCACCCGGAAGTGGCGCCCCGCGATGCGCACCTCCATCCACCCCTTCTCTCTCCACCTCTGCCAACCCTCCTTACCAAACTCAGCACACATCACCGCATGGGATGCTGCTTGTTGTTGGTTGGCATTACACTTTTCTCTCCTTTTGGATGGCCTTTGGTCCCCTTTGGCGGAAGCTCCTTATTCTCTCGAGGGGAGGAGGAGTGTGAGGAGAATGTTTCTTCCTCTTGGGAGAAAGGAGACAGCCTCTTCTAATTACAATGAGAGATACCCTCTGAACGTTGGAGCGAAGGAAGTCATAAATTTGACGAAATTTATCTAAAAGTGCTGTAATAATAATTCCATGGATATAGGTATGTGCAGATATGTGAATATATTTAATGGAGCAGCTAATAAATCTGGATCTGCCAGAATTTCGGTGACGGATGGTAGTTATCGGGGACTCCTCCCACGTGGTGTGGAAAGGGATCGAGGCAGGACAAAAGGCGGTTCAATATCGAGGAATATGAGTTGCGGGAGACGTGCGTATAACCTTTCCGGCACACCACTATTTAGCAATTATGATTTTTTCTGCGGCTCGTATACAGAAGCTATGGAATATTCTTATTTAAATTTTGTCTGCTATTTTTGGAATGATGAGACTTTAAATTATGAGAATTCGAAGAGAGCGTGCGAAGAGTAACGTCATCTTCTGACTCCATGGCGCAAAATCCCAACTAACAATAATCAATAAATAAATATCGCGGACAAAATTCACGGGATGAAACTAACCCAAGGTTTTTATGAGTGTACCTAGAATGCCTACATTAGTTTCTCGGTTTTGTGTGTCATTTTAAGAGAAAGGCAAAATGCGATATAAAGCATTGGCGTTGGCAGCGGAGTGGAAAGTGATGCGTAAGAGGCACGGTCTATAAACACGTCTCGAGACATCAGTGGAAAATGGAAAAAAAACTTATTTGATTGAATGCGAGGCGATTTTATTCATTTCTATATTTTGTAATATAATGAGTAATGCATGAAAACCGAAATCATAATATTAAGACGCACTGGCATTTTGAATGTCCTCATTAAACACTTGCAGGCAAATACACAGTACATAAGGGAATGCAAAAGAAAATCCTATATACGTAAATCCGGATTTAAAAATCTCAAATAATCGCATTATTATTATTTTTCAATCTGCATATTTCAAGCTTTTTTTATTTCGATGCTTTTAGTATTTCCTTTACTGCTTGCTAGGTCGTTAAACCCTATGAATTTGGCTATCTTGCCGTTTTGGATAATATTTTCAAAGAAAATGAGGTACCTAATTCGAAGGTTCCACATTTAGATTTATTAGCTCTTGTTACAAATTGAAATTTAATATAATCTCAGCGATCTTTCAAATAATTAGCAGCAGAAAATTCTTATTTGAATAAAATTTTCTAACTCTAAAAAATTGACGGATTTACCCAAGGTTTTATTTTAAGGACGGAATAGTTTCTAGCCAGGACGCAGTCATCGAATTCGAAAAGATATTCTTCGAATCAAGTATTCCTTTAACGCAACGCAAAAACGCGCGAATTTTCTCATTCTTATATTCTTTTCAGAGCATATTTGCAACTATCCTAAAATTATTCCTTTTTTGAGAAATCCTCCTCCTAAATTAAACCTTTTTCGGCCGTAGAATCCTTTGGAAATCCCAAATCTCCAATATCTTAAAAACAGTAATACTATACATAGATACACGTGTATAAATGAAATAAAAAATGAACGAGCCTGAACGGATGTTACTCGACATGTGCGGAATGTAGTTAATTTATTTGTAGTTATTATTTTAGTAGTAATTTGAAAAATTAGTTATAAAATCATACAAACCGAAATTCCCAACAAACATTTGCGAAAGTCCATTTGCAGCTTCCCGGGGTTCTGCGGAACCCAGGTTGAATGTCACTCTCCTAAGGTCCTCGATAGAACGGAACTCATCCAACTCGCGTGGAGCGAACAAAATATTATTTGCGAAGTAATCGGGAGTCGGAGCAAAAGTGCAAGAACGGCGTCTAGGTCGGATCGAGAATCGGTGGAAAGCAACGCACTGCGGGTTGTATTCCCATCCCGACTCAGGCCGGAAGTATCAGGCCATCAAACGGCAAATGCGAGCTTTACTGCCCTCGGAGGAAGGCGGAGGCGGAATCGGTCGTCGAAGGGGGGCGGAGGGAGCAAAGGGGCAAAGTTCCCACGCGCTGCCCTCGCATTCCACGGCGAACGGAGCGACCGCCTTGTGCCCCACCTGGTGTCTGCTGAGGAGCTCACAAAAAAATCACAGACTAGATTGTGCTTTGCTGTGTTGCAGATGAAGGGTGAGAAGGGTGGGAGGGAGGGAGGGTGGGAGGGAAGGAGGGAGAGTACGTATGCGAGGAGGAAATATTTCCGGGTGGCGTCAGAGGGGTTGAAATCTTTTCGTCTGGGGAGGAGACGCCCCAACTCCAGGAAGTTCGGGAGACCTCAGTTTTTTCGTCCGTGGAGCACACTCGCATCATTGTGCCCGAATGGGAATCCCCCTCCCCTGCTCACCCGAGAAAGGGAAAAAAAGGTTTCCGGTCGATGATAAATGGCAGAAAGATGGCGCTGCGACACGCTTCGGAGAGATATATCCGAAGATTCGGACGGAGTCACACAAGTAATAGCCATTTAAAGAGATATTTTTGCGGCTACGCTCGAATGTAAATAAAACTTCAGCAGAGTGAGGCTTACTTACACCGTATTTATCCGACTACTAGCTGAAAGTACCGGGCGATGCCCGGGTTATGCCAGACGTCTTTGGAGAATAAAATTACGTATTATATTTAAAAGCTGGCTTGTAAACAATATTTTTTGTTTTTCCTTCATTAGCATAAATAAACAAATTTTTGCTTGATCCAACACGTGAACATGCAACATAGAGTTGGCCATGAAAAAAACATTGATTTTCCAAATTAATGCCAACCACCTTTAAAGAAAACAATACTTTCTCTGTACTACGTATATTGGAGAAAGTAAAAACTAATTCTGAGATATCTCTGATACCTATGAATTGGGCCGGGAGGGTCCATGGAGGTCCGGAGAGAACGTGAGCATACGTGAGAGTAATAGGATTTCGAGTTTAACAATGTAATCGGTTGGCAAGGCAACTTCACCTTAAAAACGCTAAATTTTCTAAAAATATGATATTAAACGTTAAATTCGAAAGTTTTAGATTCGAAAGCGATAAAAGACGATAAGAATAAGAAACTGCATTTATTTTTCTTTAATACAGTCCAAGTCCGAAAATCGTAGGTCAAATATGTGAATTTTAATAAGCAAAATAAAATAAGGTTGCAGGTCGAAATATCGATTTTTCCATGTAATCTTATGAGGAATGGAAATCATTCTCAGGAATCGAACTCGGGTCGATTTTGGAATTTATTTTTGGAAATGGCTTCTACTTTAAGAACCGAACATTCCTACAAAATGTCAATCTTCTAGCTACTCGGAAAGTTTGTTAAAAATAGCATTACAGAGTTTCCCACCGACGACTACGACGACGACGAAGTCAATTTTATATTTAAATAATGAGCGCCCACAAAATTTCTATCACATACACACAGACACGCAGACATCATCGAGAAAATAGTCAAAACGTTTTCTATGGATCGCAAAAGGTAAATTTCTGTTGAAATCTCGAAATAGATTTTTTACGAATACAATACTTTCTCTTATACTAAGTATGGAGAAGGTACTTAAGTAGATTTTTTTAATAGTTTTTTGCTCATCTGTAAATTAGTTGGAGAATTGCAACGATACAGTCGGGTATTTCATATTTGACTCATCGGTTTTGCGTAATTCGATAATATATTATTGGAATATGAACTATGAATTTTTCGTCCAAGAACTGTGATAACACTGTGAATATGTTGATAAAATGACGGTCCGTGACTACAATTAATATTTATATTACGTAAATGTATATTCTCATTACGATGTGTTAGTGAATTATGAAGTATCGAAATGAAATAGGAATATTTATAAAATATAAGATAATAAAATACATAAAACATTGGCTCGAATATAGTGAGCAAATGTTTTGATCACTGCACGCGAACGGCAGTAAACATCGTTACCTAATGGAAGTATGTGAAATCGAGTTTATCTAGGTATATGAAAGATGATTTACGAGCATATGCAGATTGAGATGAAACTACGCAACCGGGGAAGGAAAGTGAGCGGAATCTTTTCTTTCGGTTCGGCTGTAAATGAGAAACATTTGACGTTATCCGCAAAGAACACAGGAAAAGGGAAATATTCACCGCGACACAAAAATTGTCAACTCTGCGAATGAATAAACAATGACTTTAACTCTAACATCAATATAATACTTTATGATGTGTGTAGGAGCTGATGCAATTTTTATAGGAGACAATCTTTATTAAAGGTATATTACGATCATATTTCCTCATAATTTTATTATTTTTCATTTAAAGTCAGCATGGAGTAAAGGAAATATTTACTCTAAGGATATTCGCAGTAAGATGGCGGATTAGTATAACGAACTATTGCTCTTGCGTCTTACGTCAGTGCAGCAGTAACATTAAAAGAAGTAACAATCTCGCTGAAACGGATCGATGTTTTAGTGCTCCTTAAAAAAGATAATGAGAATTTGTTGCAATCCTACAGTCCTATGTATCATTCGCCGTCTCTAGATTCCCAACCTTTTTATGGCTGTTAGTTCTTAGTTGGATTACAGCCATAAAGCTAAGTCGATTATTACCTTTTCAATTAACCTCAATTATATCAGCGAACTGGATTCCCCTAAGAAACATTAATGTGACTTTGCATCTGTTAGTTCATGTTAGCTCCACTTTGTCAAGTACAGCTTAAATATCCCGATTTTCTCTTTTAAAGCACTCTTGCCTTATAATAAAATAATGTTTTCGAAATTTATGTGCGTTAAAAATTGTTCACTAAGGATTTTAGCTCCTCATTCAAGGGTTATTATTTCACACTTTCAGCATTTGTAAGTAAACGAGGAAAATGTTCTGTTGTAAATCCTCTCTACGCCATGAAAAATTTTCGCAAAAAAAATGTTCCATTAATTTAGAGCATAAATCGAGTAATCCAGATGAATTATGTCGAGAAGACATTTTGAAGTTGGGAGACGATTGTATGGAATTGTGAATCACTACAAATTCATTTATGAAGTAAGTAGGCATATTCAAAGCTGAAAATTATCGGTTCCTAGTAGAGGAACTCAGTTTATCAAAAGTTGGGATAAATCACTAGAGAATTAGCCAGTCTTAAGGCTGAAAACAAATTCAAGAATAAGCACTTCATTATTTAAAAATTTTAAAATACATGCTTATCCAATAAGTGAGGCTAATTTTAGTTAATATAACGCTTTAACCGTAGTCTGCTGACACATTGATAAAAAACGTTTTAAATATTCCTTGGCTCTAATTCGAATCTTCCTACACGAGGATATATTACGACGACTTTTCTCCTAAAGAAGTAATGGAACGATTACAGAGCAATTATGATTAATTTCGTCATTTAATGGATGAAAAATAATAAAATGAGTGAAAAAAACGTGTTCGTCACTCACTGAAAGTGCAAGATAGTGTCTGCCAAGGACAGACGTATAAGAAAGAATAAATGCATGGATAGCACGTGTATGAGTAATAAAATACTTTTAGAGGACACCTGCTTGAGAAACTTTATGAGGGAGTTCTTTGGATAAGGAGCATACGATGATGATGTAAGTCACTCGTGCGCAATATTTCTTTTATGGAAACCTACAATTTAACCGACAACTTCGTCGCAATCCTCGCTTAAATTTATGCTTGGTTTATTTTTACTGAATACTATTTAAAGTTATACGCGTGTATGTTTAATTATAGAATGTAATTACAGAAATATAAACATTGGGAAACGATATTAAAAGAAATGTATTATGAACAAAAAGCAGTTATTTCGTGATCCCTGAATAATTTTGCGAACCACTAAGTGTTCACGACTCAATGGTTGCGCACGGCTGATGTAAGTGTTCAATAAAATTCTAACATTTCGCTCGCATTATCATGGTAATTAACAGCTTTAAAGTAATTATGGCGATGAAGATAGAAGAAAAAGTCAGACGTGTATTTACACCTCGGAAAACGATTTTTTTTCATATAAAAATGTTGTAGGTAATATTTTCATTTACAATTCGCACCTGGCTCTTTCGTCTCGAAATGAAATGACTTAAACGCACGACTAATTTGCATCTTACTCTTCATATATCTTCAGATTTGTTGAAATCTTAGCCAACGTCCGCACATAAGTGACTTGATGAGAACATTAAATAAACCACTTCTCTTCTAGCTTTAACTGCATATTTATCGGTCGTAGTTACCTCGATCCTCCTTTGCATATCAAAGGTAAGTCCACGGAGGCTGTAATCCTCGCTCCCGAAGTGCACTGACGCACGCAGCTAGGAACAAAAGCACGCGGCAATCAAGGATTTTTATCTGCGCTTATAAACCCACGAGATAGAGAGGCGGAGAAAAATCAAGGCTTAGCAGCTAACTTTCATCGCACGCTCGAGACATTTCAAGGAGTTTGGACGGTCGTCTGGAGTTAACGTAATCTTGAATCTTTTTTGCCAAGAATACGGATTCTTATTACCTCCTTCTCGTCCCACCGCGCCGACCCAAGGACTCCTTGGAACGAAAATTACGTCACGGCAAACAGTTTAGGTATGAGAGCATACAGAGCCTACATATCATTCCCAGAGAAACGCAGACATTTTTTCCCATTCTCTTATATTATATGTACTGGCGTAATTTTATCCTTTTCATACAACGGTATTCTAACTTTCGTGCAGAAAAGAATAAATTTTATGGATGAATTTTTTTCTCAAATGCGAATAAAGTGATGTTTGTTCTAGCGATAGTACAGTGAAACCCGTTGTAATTTTATATGGAAAATGCCGTTTAATAATATTATTAAATGGATGCCCTTATAGAGGGGCGTGCAAGCTACGGCCAGTGGGCTACATCCGGCCCGCGAGGCTCTGGTGAAGATATTTATGGTCTGTGATATTTATAACGCATAATTTTGTGCATTTTAAGTTTGATTTTTGCCATAACACACATTGCTTGGCGAAGTTTTTTCGCTAAAAAATGCTTAAAACTTTATTTTCAGTTTTAAAATCGCATATAATCCCTTGAGTAATTTCCGATGTAGACTCTTAATCCGGCCCGTCGAGGCACTCGTGACTTCTAATACGGCTTGCCAAAGCACCCAAATGTATGAATGCGGCCCGCCGCCTAAAATGGTTGCTCGTCCCTGCCCTAATAGGTAAAGTAATATAAAAATTAACAAATATCAACACTTCACATTTCTCTAAATATTCGTATAGGCTTCTGTTTTACTTTTTATACTTATGTGACTTTTAATGGCTTTTCCAACTGCGAGTGTGGTTTAAATTTTGCATTCTTTTAATTCAACTTTCCTCAGAGAGACTAAACTATTAGTTAAGCCTTGCGAATGGTAGTACATATTACTACGATGATGGTGAAAACTTCAGAACGTTATAATGAAATAATTTTTCATTGTTTATGTGGAATAACTGACGGAAATCGATAAAAAGTCAGTAAATTTGAAATGCACGTTATTTTAAATTACTCGTTAACAGTATTTTATAGCAAATATTTGTGAAAAAAAAGAATAAATTAATTTCATTACTTTGCAAGGTGATATACGAGATTTATTTGTCATCTATTGACACCCGATTATGAGCGAATCGCGTGAAAGATGGAAATTTTATGCGGGGAAAAATATCGAATTTCCTCAAAATTTGATAGTGCGAAAATAGGTGATAGAGGAAATTAAACGAATATATACTTTGAGTGAAATGATGGAAATTTAACTTATATACGTGAGTGCATAAGACTGATCACAAATGCGAAGATAGAGAAGGAGAAAAATTCCCCTTCAAGTTCACAATTTTTCTTCTTCTCTGTCTTCATAATATTTGGAATCGATACTTTATCGCTTCGACTCCCTCTTTGTCCATACCTCTCTTGTTCTTTAATCTATCAGTGCTTCACTCATTTTTCCTCTACATCTCTCTTCCTCTCTCTAGGGTTAAATGGTCTCAATTTCGCCCTGAAAATGACGTTTATCTATCTATCTCTTTTCCTCTCTCTTTGTCTCTCTCTTTTCCTCTCCCTTACTTGCCATCTTAATTTCTCTCCCCCATTCTTATTTCATTTTGTTTGCCTCTGTCTTCAGATAAATATTTATTATCTTGCAATTCTTATCCTTCCTTTCGTTTCATAACCCATCTCCATGTAACTTTTCCCTCTTCGCCCTATCGTAAATTTATACCTCCATAGCGTTTCTTAAAGGTTTGCTAACAGACAGCACATTGCTGCGTACGCCTCGTCTATCGACAGCTATAATCGATCAGTCAATGGAGTAAACATTCGATTTCTAAATTCCTTTTCCCCTTTTTATCTCTCTTTACATCATCGAATCGCTTTCCTATTCTCAATCTCGCCGGCCTTTATTTCTTTATTATATTATTATCGTTTTAAATCGTTTTTCTTGCATGTGTTGATTGTTTTCTATGCCATCATTGTAGAGCGTTGTTATGCTCATAACAGATATTGTTTTGTACATTTTTCAATTATTTTTTAACCTTCTTTGGAACAGTTAATCTTTGAGATCTCTTGTTGCTATTCCCAAGGGACATTAGAGGAGATATCACAATTTTACGAGATGGAGAATTTTTAATTGATTGTTAATTATTTGCAATGCATAAATATCAATTGACGTAGATATTGGAATTACGGGGTATTAACTTAAAATTGGCGGTAAATTTTTCTTTCTTACTTTTTCACCGTTACATCCAAATTGCAAGCAACGTTGCAAGTGTTTATAGGCGGCGGAGGGCCCCACGGCTCAAGGGGACCCAAATAATATTTGTAAGGGGCTTAAATTATTTTCCGGGATATCAGTTCGGTTTTGACGGGAGCCATGCACGTTTTCCGTTACATCACTAAGTAAATTTCTATTTTAATTTTTTGTTACTTTGTGCCCTGATTGTTAAATACATGGCAGACCGAATACTACCCGCCGGGTAACATATGCATACTTTAAAATTCGTCTTCGGCCCGCGGTACCCACTTTGAAAATCCCTGCTTTACACCGTTTTAATATCTTATGTTCTCAGATTAAGAACGATATACAACAAATGTGAACTTTGAGAAGAAGAAAAATTCTGAGCATGATTTGGAATGGAACTCGCAATATGTGAGGGAAGTGGGAGACGCCATCAAGTGCCATTTATTAGCGAAATGTACAAACTACTAGAAAAACATGGAGCCGATTCAGTCGGCGCCGGCAAATTTGACGAGAATATGGGGCGCCGAGGGTTAATTTTATCTCCTTCCCTCTGCACACTAACATCCTCCTTCCCCCGCCCTACTCCCCTCCCCCTCCTCCCCTCGCTCTTCCCTCTCTTAATCTCTCTTCGTCTTTCTCTCCCCAATTTTCTCGCCACACACCGGAATACCTGACCCCTTGTCCCCTTCCGCCATGTGGTCCCACTCCCGACCCATTTGCCGTGGAAATAACTCTGCATAAGAACGCAGTATGGGCGCATCTTTCTCGTGGGTCAATAGGTCCGAGGGATCTTCCTTTATCCCTCCCTCTTCAGCTCCCTCTTATCTCTTCCTCTCTGCTCTTCCCAGCACACTCGTATCTCCAAGTGGCCCTCTTCTCTCCCTCTTCCCCTCCTTCGCCCCTTTTCTTACCCTTTATGACCGCTTCTCCTTTCTTGAGAGCCTCTCTCCGCTCTCTCAGGATGTACTTGCCTCGCTTAACACCTCGCCCTTTTCCATCCATTCTCTTTCTGTACTAATTAGTTTTCTCTCTCTCTCTCTCTCTACTTTCTACTTGTCTTCTCCTTTCTTCTCCAAGTAACGCGCAAACAATTGCATTTAGGTTAACCGCAACAGGTTGTTCCGTCTCTTCGTCAAATGCAGAGAAAGAGAGATTGATAGTGAAGCGGTCGCACTTTTGCTCACGTTTTCTGGTGAATGATCATGGATGGGACTGGCGTTAAAGTGGAAATAAGAAAAATAACTTGAATGTTGGGAATCACTTCAATTAGTTTCGATTGCTTACCTATTGAGGACAATTTATTCTATTTATCGAAAATGCCGTGAGTAAAATAAGTCGACGAAAGAAAATTGCGGCGTAATATGGAATTCTGAGAAATGGTGAGCGTGTGAGATTAAGTTATTTTAAAAAATTCGCAATTGATAAAAATAAAAAATTCTCTGCAATAGCGCAAAATTTTCTTCTGACCGAAAAAAAATATTTTACTTTTCGTCGTTTTGAGTCTTCGTCTTTTGCTAGAATGTGATTGATTCCGATCTTCAGCAGGGAAGATATAAACGAGTGATCCGCTCATAGAATACGAGATGAATGTGTTCGGTGTGGTAGTGTTACCTTTCAGAATTTGAACGTAGAAAATGTTTTCCTGGCAATGTTTGTGTTTATTTAAAATTCGAGTATTAGTTGAAAGACTCAACTTGAACATAGTGCATACAAATAGTGAATTACAAATGAAGGTCATTCTGTCGGCCATATGCCCCTTTATTGATTCCTTTCAAGAGGTTATTTCGCGCTTAAGAAGAAGAGGCCCTATCTGCAGTCAATTTAGCGGAGAGAGAGAGAGAGAGAGCGATCTAGAAAGAGGCCGCTTTTGAAGGGATTAAACGTAGCGAAGGAATGAGACCATTTTTTAATCTGGACGTATTTATGAGTTGCGCCATGATGGCTTTACGAGTTTGGAGGTCAGCTATTCTCGGAGCAAGTAAAAGTTTCCTCCCCATCTACTTCCCTCTATTTCCTCCTCCTCCCTCATTATATCTTTCCTTTTTCTTCTCTCTTCCCTTTTCTCTCTCTTACTCCCCTTCATCTTGATTCCACTCTCTTCAGACTTCTCACTCATTCATCATCTCTAGATCAATACCATCTATTTCTCTTAGCTCTTAACGTGTTCACTGCTGTGAGATTCATATTTGATTCTCACATCCCCGGTCCCAAGGGTCTGTGAGGGTCGGTCACACGTGACTATCAGGTATTGCTGGTTTTGGAGGCCACGTGGCCCTTATAAGAGTCTTACTACGACGTTATGCGTATGTGAGTTGGAAAATTTTAGGAAACAAAGTTCATTATAATAATATTAGTTCCTCCGTTATTAAAAAGTGAAACAAATTCATGTTTGCTAGCGTGAAAATTTGTTTGAAATTTACTCGGCTAGTCTCAACGTTTTAAACATATTTATTTACAGAAGCCTGATAAACAACATGAATAGCAACTAGGGTTGCCACCTCGAACTAAATTAAAACCCGAATATTTTTGGTAGAAAAACATTTTATGTAAAAACAGCATGGTTCTTAATCGCATACTGAAAACTGAAATAATTTCCATACTCATACTCACTAAGTTATTTTGTTTACTATTGCATGTTATAAGTTTATCAATCAACTTACATATTATGTATATGTACTTACCTATATTTTTCTGTTGCCTTTCAAAGATTTCATTAAAGTTCCACGTTCCGGATCGGTTATAATTTTTTACGAAATCAGAGCAGTTATATTATTAATTAATTAATATTATTTATTTCTGAGGGAAGAATTAAAAAACTTGATGATTTCTCAAATGCATTCCGGATCACGAATGTTTTACCGTAAAACTGGAGAGTTAAGGTCAGATCCGATTAATTGGCAATCCTAACCACATCCACGGATTCGAACCCGCGACCTTAGTATCGGTGGCCACAAAGGCTTTCAATCCCCCTCTTCCTTTTCTTCTTCGTCGTTCTAGTTCTTATTCTTCTCCCTCCTGTTTCTTCTCCTCCCCTCTTTCCTTCTCCCTTAGAAGCCCACCATTCATTCCCCTTGATTCAATTTTCTCCCTACTTCCCTTCTGCCCAATCCCAAACTAATCAACGGTCTTTTGGTCAGTGTGATGTTATGTTGCGTGTTTCTGCGTGCGCCAGCGTGCTTGTGGTTTATGTGCGGCGCTGGTCGGGTCAGAGCGGTGCGTCTGGCAGGAGATGGCCCACGTGCACCCCTCCCTCCTCTCTCTGGCCGAGGTAACGATGTAGGAAGAGGACGAGCCGTCTGCAAGGATGTTATATCTCGGTCGGATCACGATCGCCCTTTAGAGGCACTTGAGATTATCCACGCTTTCGAAACTACTTCGACAAGATACAAAACTCTCTTTTCTTACGGCCACTCGAAGCTCCGCTCCTTGAAGGAGTTTTGGCCTTTCTGTAATTGTATAGCAAGTGTGTGGATAATAATTGTCCTGCGTAAGTTTAAATGAGTTGCAATCCTGTATTACTATGGCAAAATGTAAAGGAAATATTAAGGGCAGAAAAGTAAACATAAAAATGCAAGTGGAAGGCCCCGAGTTCGATTCCCGGTCATAGCAGATTTTTTCACCTGTTTCCACATTTCCCATAAAAATGCAGTTAAACTTAAATAATTAAAATTTTCTCAAGTCGAAGTTCGGGCAGATATATTTTCGTTTTCATTTTTCCTATTCGTGACAGGCTTGTTTCCTTTACAACGGATTTTTTATCCCTCCATCAAACAAATATTATTTCAGAAATAGTTTAAATTTGTTATTTCTGCCTTAAAAGGGTTGATTACAATTTTAACCGTTGCGGTGTGTCATTCATGGATATTTTTTGCTCATTATACACCGCCTGATGATTATTTCTCATAGAAGATATATTCCAGGGCATTGTGCCTCGAATACAAAATCCTAAAATTAATTCCAAGCGTTGCTATTCTTAGCAGTGCTCTGTTAGGAGAAATTCTTCCGCAAAATGTCGACTCCCCCACCAACACCTCTCTCTCTCTCTCTCTCGCTCTCTCTCTCTCTCTCTCTCTCCTCTGTTCCTCAGCATTCCAATATTCCACTTGTGTGCACATCATCGCTTCAATCTTTCTTTATCTCTCTTTCTCCTTCAGGAACACTCAAACGCCTCTAAGATTCAAGGAACCACTCACACCCATTCATAAGTGGACCGCTTTTCTTCCTCTCCAAACACCCTTACCAACCACTTAGCCTAAACAACGAGACACCTAGAATTCCGAACAAAACTTCGCCTGCGATTCTTTCCTATTCTCTCTTTCACTTAATCCTTAACACGCCCTTTGTAATCCGCTCGGGTTCTCAATCTCAGCGCACCATATAATGAAAAGAAATCGTGATGTTTATGCATCCTTGAGCTTGGTAAAGGGGTGTTTAGGGTGTCCTGCTCCTAATGCTAGGGACGCGGGTTCGAATCCTGCCGAGGGCTTGGTCGTATGTGCTCGTGTTTGTTATTGTTATTACGCTCATTATAAAGGCTATAACGTGTTGCTTATGAGCTAGTGAAAAATAAATTAAATTAAATAAATAAATATAAGATTGAGTTTAGGCGTGATGTGCTGCTAGGGGCTCATCTTTTCGAGAAATTTAAGAGAGTTGAGACTAGACTTTTACGTTATATCGAGAATCGATTATACCTTTAATATGGAGTTTCCAGAATTTGGCGAAAGCGAGGCAAGTTACAGGATGGGTTGTCATTCTTTTCTGTCTCAGGTATATTAGTTATTAATTACAAGTCTTCCGTTTCGGTTGTGGAGTGAAAAACGATTAGGTGGTATTTTGGATAAAAATCCTTCAAATTGCTGGATATAGCAAAATAAACAGTTGTTAATTTTAGAAGCAGACTTTATTTGCAAAGGTTTTCTGACGTCAGGTTTTCAATTAAGCCTCATTAAAAAAAACATAGAAAAAATACAGTATTTTTTAAAATTTGGAGATTCAGGGCTGTAATGTATAATACTTAAAAATCTTCAAACAGGCCATAAAAGTTAGTTTGTGGGGAATGTGTTGGACAATTTATCTTGCGCAAAAACTAATCGGTTCATATTTTTACTACATGCGCATTCTCGTTGCGCAGTAAAAAAAATTGGAAGATGGAAGAATCTTTTCGATCGATTCTCTCTCCTTCGAGTATTTTATATCTCCGACAAATACGAGCTTCGCGTCATATTTATGATCAAAATTCGCCATGCTATTTTATACCAATTGGCCAAATTTACTCGTCCACCAGAAAAGGCGGCGTTTCTAGTCCACAAAAGAGTTGATTTTTTTCAGTTTTGATCTGAAATTCTTCTCGATAGAAATGTTCATTCTGTATGTCTGCTCCTCGATTGATTTTCGAAGAAAGCGGGGAGTCAAAAATATGTATTACTGTAAACGAGCATCGATCATTCATTGCAGAATTTTAAGACTACCAGAGCTGTGATATCCAAAGCCTTTCTCTTAAAATTCTCATATCCCATTCTTTATTTCAAAGACTCTAATATGCCTATCCTCTTCCTACCGCTTTGCCTCTTTCCTAACGTTCTTCCTTCTATGACGTCTTTCAGTAGACCGTTTTCTTTCAAATTTTGGCCCACCCATTACTTACTTCTGTCTAACCATTATTACTCTAATTAAGTTCCTATCTGCGCCAACTATAATCAAAACTTCCTCAGTCGTTTTCCTCACCGCCCAACTTATTTTCTCTAATTTACACCATATCCACGTCTCAAACTCATCTAATCTGCTCACATCTCTTTTTCTCATTGTCCATGTCTCGCACCCATATGTGTACATCCTAAAAATTTGAATGATCAAGTTTGGCCTTCCACCGTTTTTAGTGTATTTTTAAGTTAGGCTTAAATATATAGTCGCAATTAAAATGGGATCCTAAATAATGAAAAACTATGCAATAAAACAAAAATATTTTTAAAATGTTTAGTTCTCCCATACACCGAAAGAACTTCTCACGACGTATTTATTTCCCAAGCCTTTTCTACCCTATTCCACCAAAATTCCTTCCCTCCCATCTTAACTCTCTTCACTGCATTCTTTCCCCTCCTCCCCCTTCCCTCCCTCCCTCCCTCTCCTCCCTCTCCTCCCTCTCTTCCCCCGCTCTCTCTCCCCCTCCCTCTTGGATCTCAACTTCCTTTCTCTTCTCGTCTACGTAGTGTGGGAACACGGTTCCCTGCATTTGTGCGTGTGTTTGGCGGTTCGGATGCTGCGGCGGCTGGTCCATAGCCACCTCCTGACCCTTTTCCCTCTTCTTCCCTTTCCCTTTCGTCCCGTATATGTATCCCCAAGGGAAAACAGCCGAAGGGAAAGGACGAGAAAGGGACCACCGGCATGTCCAAGTGAAGGGGGAGGGGCGTTGGATAGGGTGGGATGGGGGTGGATTACAGGGATATGGGATGGTGGGGGCGATTTTTCCGCAATGGAAGAGGGGTGGATTAGTGGCCATCGGATGATTGGGGCGAGTGGTGCAATAGAAGGATTGGGAAGCGGGTTACGGACCGTATATTCTCGCATATGGCACGCACTTTTGTCATTGACATATTAGGGGTTGCGGATAAAGTGTGAAAAAATTTGCTGGGAACTCACCTGATGTTGGATGTAAGGGGATGAGGTTAACACGGGGAGCATATGGAATTCGTGTCTGACCGTAATCAGTTTATTCTTTGCTAATAAATCGGCGAGGCTAAGGTTAAGCCTTCTCCTATCTCACGGTAGAAAACAGCTATTACTATACAAAGCTCTGTTTTGTACAATATGACGATGGTAATAAACTACATTCAATAAAATATTACATGGCAAACAGAAGGAGAAGTGTAAATTATCACTGATCGTGTGCTACTGAAATGTAAGTGGATGATGTATTTACTGGGAGGGTTGTGTATTCAACCTGTGGTGCGCAAGCTCTTTCTGGAGAGCTCGCGGAGAGTCGCGGACACGATTTGAAATTACTGATTTTCAATTAAGAGCTTCTATATAATGTTTCTAACAATCTAAATATTTCGCGTTTTTGGTTCTTTTCATCATTTCTAAAAAGCACTATTATCGTTGTGATGCCGTTCTCCGTATTGAAATTTATCAGGGGGTGCGCCAAAATTCTTAATATGTATCTACTTATGGGGTTCGCCAACCGAAAAAGGTTGAATAACACTGGTGTAAGTCATCCAAATGGTTAAATTAATTCTTCCGTTTCCTTAGATATAAAATTTTACTCTGGCGCAAGAATTTCTTCGTATTTTTTATTTCCCTTTTCGGCAAAGCTATTTTCTGATTTGGACGATGAGTATCTTGTTATTCAGGTTGTTGCTTCTTCTGCTTTTTCGGAATATGCTATGTATTCCATTATTTCAGACGTCAAGTTATGATTGCATCGTGGCAGGTCATTTCGAAAACTGATAATTCTCTAGATTTACTTAAAACCCTGGCTTTTCTGTTAAGGGCGTTCTCTGGGTCCTATCTCTTTACTCTCCTACAATTTACAGTGGTTCATGTATCCGAAGATAACATGCGTAACTTCTCTTTGTCCATCTGACAATGAGAAAAGAATAATTCTTCTCTTGACAGGATTTCGAGCCTGGATCTTCCACATTCTGAATCTTTAAATTATAAGGAAATACGGTCTTCCTAAATTGCTCTTTGGTAAGAGCGTGCGTCCGGATTGTGAAAAAAAACCATGTTCGATAATCAATCAAGACAACAATTTTCTTCTCCATCTTCATTAATTTGGTGAAAACTACCAAAAAATATTACATAGTTTTTATTTTCCATTGTGCTGATGAGTACTACAGCCAACCAGAAATGAAAATCTAGATAGGTATAATTACATGATGACTTTATTTTAATATCTGGATTAAGAATTAATGCATACTGGATCTTTGCACCCTACGCATATTGGTTAATAATGTTTATCTAGTCGAGTAAAATGTTACTTATATACGCCTGTTGAAAATAATATTAATGGGTTTATTGTATTACGTATGTTGTAATATGTGTGCAGGATTTTTTATATGATCGATATCGTTAAAAATAAGGTCGATCAATGTCTTATATCTCAGTTGAATTTCCCGTTGGGCAATATTTACTTAGACGAATGTCATCTTAAAATAAAGTTCATTATATAAAAATCTAGTTTTTTTTTTCGCGACAGTTTTCACAGTAACTACTGTGTCATCAGGCCTGATTATTCAGTAATCGGTCCGAAAGTAAAGTTGTAATTCACATTGTTTTATTTTATTTTATATAGAGCCGTTCCACAAAGCTGTTTGGTCAATATATCAGTGCCATCTCTTTATCTTCCAAAACAAAATGATTTTTATTATTATAAGTACTTGAATTCCGACATAGGGGAAAAGTTTTCGCCGTAAATCTTTTCTAATTTTTTAAATATTAAATACTCCAATAAACAAAACTGTTGCTATGACTGCTTAAAACGATTTTTTTTAAATTTTCAGCGTTTCTTTATACACTCAATTCTAAAGTCTTCTTCATTAAAACTCGGAAAGGACAATGAATATTCCTTCAACCAAATGTACGTATCCTTCGTACGCAAATCCTAAGAGTGAGAGTCTCGTAATCAAAAATTATATCAGAAACCTACCACTAAAAATGTATATTCAATCAGCGAAGGCTCGGTTTATGCGATGCTTGTGAAGCTAACGATTAACCACCGCCGAGATCCACTGCCCCGCTTTTCCTCTCGTTCCGTCATTCCCCCTTACAAGCACCCTCTCCCACCCCTCGAATACCCCTCCGCCCCCCACCCACCAAAGCTCTCTACACCGTCGCCCGCTTAAACCCTCCTCCCCCCCACCCTCTCCCTCTGCCCTCCACCCCCCCAACCCCCTCCCTCTCCCTTTTTGGACTGCTCGGGCACTCCGTGAAACACTCGCTCCCTATTTGTAAGCTTAGGATTCCCGAGATTAACACAACGAGCTCATTAAGCTCTCCGAGAGAGAAAGGAAGGGCAAGCGAAGAGAGGGAGGAAGAAGGAAAGGAAGGGAAATAACGAGAGAATGGAGGAAAATAGTGAGGAGAAAATGCACGGAATGAGAAACGGAGATAATGGTAGGCAGAGGGAGAAAGGATTTTGAAAAAGTGGAAAGGAGAGCATGATTTTTTAACAATGATGTAGTAACGTAATTTGTAACATTTGGCTCGCAATATCTATCTTGTCCAGTTTCATGCGCGAGAGAGAAAAAAGAGAGTGGAAAACGAATAACGAAGAAGAGAGAAAAAACAGGAAGCGTAGTAGGAATTGAATTGGAAGGGATAGATTGGAAAATACGAGGATTTGAAGAGAAAAGAATCATTGGATGAATCGAGGGTTTGATAGAGAGAAATAGCTACAGGGGGCGCCCTGGGGGAAGATAAAGGGAGTGGAGACTAGGGAATTATGGGAAAAGAGAGAGGGAGAAAGGGTGAAAGAGAGACGGAGATAGGGTTAATCGCGAGGAAAGCAACTCCTCTTCCGCTATCCTCTCTTTTACCATCCCCACTTTTTAACACACACACAAATGCACAGTCTCCCCTTGCTCTCCCATCCCTCCTCTCCCCTCCCCTCTCATCCCTTCCCCCCCCTCTCTCTCTCCCCCCGGTCCAACCTAATCCGCTCTGCCTCCTCGGAGCCATTTGTATTGCCACCGGTGACGTCCGCCTCTTGGACGGCTCGTAAATAACTACCTTCCCCCATTTTATCCACCTCTTCCCCTTCCCCCCCTTCTCTTTCACTCTCCCCCATTCTCTCTCTCTCTCTCTTACTCTCCCCTCCGTCCCGTGAGCAGACGCTCTTTTTTTCGGGAAAGGAGTTCTGCACAGCATCTTCCTGGCGCACGGCCTCTTTTACCCTCCACGGCTGCTCTCATCTAATGGACCACTCCTCCGCCTCCTCCTCCACACATCCAAAAGGCGTTCCATTTACAGACCCACCCCACCCCACCCCTCCTCCTACTCCTAAAGCCGCCTCCTCGCCGCTTACCAACGAAACTAAAACATGTGGGGTGTTTCTCTCGTTCAGGAAAGATAAGAGAAGTAAAATTGCATGCGAACAAATAAAAATCGCAATTTCTACCTAAAAGGGACAATGACAAGCATTGAATGCATATAACATGAACAATGGCGTTTCTATGAGTCGAACCTCGAGGGAAACAAAAAATATTCGACTTATAGAAAATTAGATTTATAGGAGAAAAATTACATGGAAAAGATTTTGTTCTGCAAAATGAATTCACTTCGAGTTATAGACGTTCGACTTACATGTATAAGTTCGGCTGTATCTACATATTGGAGAATAAAGAGAATTCAAATGAAAATATTTTTAGGAGAAACTCGCGCATATGTTGATTAACTCGCTGTAGAACATAAGCATGTAATAAGTCGAACATGATCACATAAAAGATTCAATAGCAGTACGATAATGCATGAAAGAGGGGAAACGCGTCAATACTTTTACAAAAACTTCTTAAATAAACTAGCGAAGAAGGGAAATAATGAGCAATAAGTCGAGAAATGCATAACATTTATATAAATCCTCTCATAAAGGTTTGTCATATTGTTCTCTGTGATATACTATATAATAAAACAATAAATAACAATATTAAGCGATTGTTTAATAGATGATAACAGTTCATCCAAAACATCTTGTTAATTTATTTTTAATAAAATATATGAAAATTGGTTGTTTTAATTTGTCCATTAATTTTAATATTATTACTTATATGAGCGTATTCATGAATTATTAATTTTTTGCAAGTCTTTAAGGTATTGAATTACGATTTAACAATGGTCTCGATGACCTAATACAGGGGTCGGTAACCTTTCACAAGTGGAGTGCCAAATTCACGTACATGTATATTCTCGCGTGCCAGTGCTAATTTTTAATTTAATTACATGATAATTTTTATTATTTCATCACCCCGGCTTTACCTAGAAAAGAATCACATTATAAACCTATCGGTCCTTTTTTTGTGTTCATTAGTCAAAAATCCGACGAGTGAGATCACGAGACGGCAGGCACACGAACTATATGTTACAGAATTAGAATAAGCATACTTTAGAGGTGAATAATTACTCTTTCTATAAAATATATAACGTTAGTTCGCTAAATTATTATAGGTACAATAATTATTATAATAACTATGTAGATTAAATATGTATTATTTATCTTTATTATCATTTCTTCTTTCGCGTGCCATTCAGAATCACCTCGCGTGCCACCTTTGGCACGCGTGCTATAGGCTGCCGACCCCTGGTCTAATAGCTCTTGATAAAATATGAAATAGTGCTACACAAGTAAGCTTTCCGCTACCGACATCGAAGAATGGAATGGCTAATTTTCTTTATTAGCATATGACTTTTGTCTGAGGTAATAATGCTGAGCCGTGTTGGAACGTTTCTATCGCTGATAGTGGCAGAACTACAAAAACCGGTAGCCCGGTCATCTATTAGTAGATAAATTCAGTAATGTGGGCAAGCCTATGATAATTGCTGTAAACAGAAATAGTTTGCAAAAATTAAATATTAGCATAAAGTCGTGAGAATCAGTACGGTACTTAACAAATCGATACGTTTAGTCACCTTAGTTAAGAGGGACCCGTCAATTTTTCTTAAGCTGTTCCACCACTGATCACTGATTATCACATTAAATTTGTTTTGTGTAATCCAGGGCGGCCTGAGGTATTTTGGCGCCCCGGGCGAGAAACCGCTCAGCGCCCCCTCTGTAAATTTTCGATAAGATATTTTAAAAAGAGCTCGTTAATTTATTCATTGCCTCGTAAAATGATTGATAATGAAAAGTAAAAGGAATTTGATATAGATTCCCGCCTATCCCGCGGTATAAATTGGTATCCACTATTTATCCACTTGCAAGTAATGTAGAGATAGATGGCAGGATTAGCGCCCCCGATACTTCGGCGCCCCGGGCAGCCGCCCGGATCGCCGGTATCTCGGGCCGGCCCTGGTATAACCCCATATCTCTTATCATCGGTCACAACAATCGGATCCGAGTCGAATACCGAAAGAGTTCAACTAAGCTCAAGGGCGTACCGGAAAATCTGTCTCCCCCACCCCCTCCCCTCCCGAAGCATATAATACGGCGTCCCCCTGTGGACTCCTTCGTCGGCACGGTTTGAATGATTGGGGGCCCCATAAATCCAGCCGCCCCCCGCATTGCGGGGCCTCTTCAGCGTGCCCCTTACTAGGTTCCCTTAAATATCGTCTCTTGTCGCTCGTTTTCCTTTCACTGAATCACGGATGTATGATTTCACCGCTGCTCTCCTCCAGGAACAAAGTTGTCGTCCTTTCAACAATTGCAACAAAAGTTTCGCGTCATTGTTTGAAAATGAGTAAATTTGAAACTTATATGAACTTGCTAATTTTTTGTAATATTTTGTGTCAAGAAAAACTCGGTTGTGCCCATACATTTTGTTATAGGAAAACTATAGCGTCATTCGCAAAAATGGATCGTTTTTAGCGGTGATTGAAGTGGCTAATATTACCACGAGGACGAAGCACTGCTGGCACCTAGCGGAGTCCGTTTCACATTACGCCCTTCGCGCGGGAATGAATGCTCCAATGACGGATATTTCGAGCGGAGAAGAAGACAAGGGACCCGGAAATTTATCGGTACTTTCCCGGTTACCGACGCCAGTAACGTACGTTCCTTTGAAATGTTCAACGCTTCGAAGAGTGAAAAGCCACGGGGCGAATGTAACGATCGATAAACTGAGAATTATGGTGGTCGAGAGAGAAGCGGAGGGTGGAGTAGGGATAGGGAGGGTGGAGTTGAGGGGAGGTATATAAAAAGTGAAGGAGAGAGAGAGAGGGAGGGAAAAGGAGGGAGAGAGAGATAGGCATGGCAAAAGACATGTTTAATGCAGCGGACCATTTCATGCGAATCCGTAACTCCTTATGTCATGCGCCGTAAAATGCGACTCTCGGTAGATAAGACGTTAAAGTGCGGCCATTGGGCGTGGGAATAAAGATAAGCGAACGAACCATCCCTAAAGATGAAAGGAATGAGAACAACTCTGCCACTGGTTGGGTTCGATCGGGGATCTAGCGGATGGGAAACCAGGCACCTGAGATGCGTACTCTTGCAAGCTGCCTCGAGGGGGCTTCCGAAGGAATGGGGGGAGGAGGAGGGGAGGTAAGGAGATGCGTGGGAGGGAGGGGAGGGGAGGGGAGGCGGTGAGATTGGGTTCTATTTTGGAAGGAGGGGGATGGGAGGTGGAGGAATAAGTAGGAGGGGTGTTAGTGGGGGTGGGTGGGTGGGTGGGTGAAGGAACGAGGGGGAGGAGCCAGGATGCGAGGCGTGGGCGGAGTCTTGAGGAAGAGGCGTGGCCATTGGCGAAGACGGGCGTCTGGAGGAGAGAGCGTATCTGAGGATTGAGAGGAGGGGGAGGGAAAGGGGTCGGGGAGGGAGCGGCTCCAAGGAGGAGAGGGAGAGAGGTGTGAGAGGAGGGAGAGAGAGAGCGTGTCGGAGGAAGAGAGGCTCTTTAAGATGAATATTACCTAGCAATATAGTAGAGGTTGTATTCATCGCGAGGACGATGCCATAAATCATCGTTTGCGTGTCACACGCGCTTCATTGACACAATATTATAAGGAGCATAAAATCGTGGAATGACGCATACCAAGTAGGTTTGTCGTGGAGAGTGAAATATCACTTCTACGACAGCCTACTTCGATGTATTTAAGAGAAATTAAGATTGTTGCATGTTGCCAGGAGGGCTGCATACAGCGGAATTTACAGATTTGCAATGATTAAAGAACCCTTATCGATATTAGATTCATTAGGTTATATAAATACATATTTATCCTGATTCTTCATTTTCACCAAAATCTTAAATCTTTAGTAATTTTGGCTTATGTCGACTGAGTGGGACCACATTTAAAAGTGACCGCGAAGCTGACCCCTCGACCGTCATTAACTCGGGTTAGAGGCCCATACCTCGAGACCCATCCTCAAATCCGAGCTCAGGTGTCTTCACCCTCTCAGCGGGGGGGCACTAGCCGACCACGTCTTTTGCAATAAAATTTAAACTATTTTATGTTGTTAACTTAGTGCGATTGTGACTCAAGCAACATATTCGGGTTAATGCGCTGATCAAGAGCGTCTTTTTAACGGAATTCTACGATAAATAATAACATATTTACGCTCACATCTAATCTTGACGCCAAGGAATACCAACCTCTTAAGATTTTTCGGACGGGATTGTAATGAAAGCAGACATTCGCGAGACGGTGCGGAGGGTGTAACTCTTGGATGTTATATGGTGTTAGATGGGAGGAAAGGGAAACCGCTCATAACTAAAAAGCTTTACAACCTTTTTCAATCAAACTTTCAGGAATCACTTGACTATTCAACTTTTCAATTTGAAACTGCTCGCCGTGTACATAGTAGTTCTGGGTTTGACTTCAGGAGCATATCTTTTCTCCATTTGAATAACGTGGGCGGAGCTGAATCGAAGCGAGGCCTTTTTTCTTTAACATTTTCAAATATCTTAAAAATGAGATTTCGACGAGGTATTTTCACAGTTATGCCGAAAAAAGTATGGAAATAAATTTCCATATCGTAGAAATTCAAATCTCTTTCGAAAAAAGCCAAAAATTAGGTTTAATTAATATTTTTCGTAATTTTTTACGAATTTATTCAATTCGTGATAAAATCGTTTTTTATATGTCCATGACTATTATTACTCTCTGGAACATTCGATTATGTGGATTTTATATTCTTTTTGCGTTTTAGTGTACATAAAATTTGGTGTCATTAATTTTTATTTTATTTTAACGTAATACTCAATTCACGCCTACCCGTCATATTTCATGGGAAATTACGCTAGTCACTTATAATAATAGACAATTTTTTGTTGGTTGGTTGGTGATCATAGAAAAATGCGATTAACTAGATAAAAAAAGATATAGAAACTCTAAATGTGGCAGGTATGCTCGATATACATATTTTAAGGTGATGGCAAAAAATATCTCGAAAGAAGTCGACTCCAAGGAAGGCATTTTCATTTCCCATAAAGTAACACGTAAAACTCGGCTTTACGAAAAATCTTAAGAGGTTGGTATTCCTTGGCGTCAAGATTAGATGTGAGCGTAAATATGTTATTATTTATCGTAGAATTCCGTTAAAAAGACGCTCTTGATCAGCGCATTAACCCGAATATGTTGCTTGAGTCACAATCGCACTAAGTTAACAACATAAAATAGTTTAAATTTTATTGCAAAAGACGTGGTCGGCTAGTGCCCCCCCGCTGAGAGGGTGAAGACACCTGAGCTCGGATTTGAGGATGGGTCTCGAGGTATGGGCCTCTAACCCGAGTTAATGACGGTCGAGGGGTCAGCTTCGCGGTCACTTTTAAATGTGGTCCCACTCAGTCGACATAAGCCCGAATAGGAAAAGAAAACGTGAAATAGGAATGGATCGAAAGGCAGATTTGGTTAATGTTCCAAGAAAAGGAATAATACTTAATTTAAATATAGCGCGAATTTACGCCTCCCAGTTTCCAAGCGAAAATGATTCATTTTGCTGGTTTCGTAATTTTGTATTGATTATATTTCAGGTTTTTTTCGTAATTTGGCTGTTTTCATTATCTCGTTTGGAATGGTATTGTTTCAAATTGCTCACGCCTTTTCGAAATTAATTTTTGAAACTTAGGAATTGGGATGGGAATTTAATTTCCACTCTTTTGCGAAAAGATACTTTTAGAAAACACGTGTGTCACCCGATACTCCCGTTCGATTTTCTGTCATTATGTTTTCAGTTGTTTTTCCGTGCGATATAGAAGCTGCAAAAAGTCAGTTGAATTATTTTATTTCTTTAGGAAACGAAAACATAACGTTGTTAAATATAAAAACGCACCAGCAATAGAATTGCCTGATTATACATCTCCATTCAAAATTATCTTGTGGATAGAATAGCGATTCAGATAGTGAAAAGGAAGGTTGAAGCTATAGTAGAAGGTTTTTTTAATAAATAAGTATATGTATGTATGACTATTAAATAATATCGAGGTATACTAAATTATTAATGAAACTCTGTAAAAACTGAATAAATAATAAAGAGTATATATATATATATATATATATATATAAATACTACGGAAGAGGAAAGGTAAGTAAGGATATTTAGGGCAACTAGGTGTTGAAGGAAACCCAGTGAACACTTACCGGAATTAGAGCCGCTTGGGTGTTGGAGAGACACATTTGTGTTGACGAAGGGATCATCCCGAAAGCTCTCAGCATATATATGTTTCTCCGTCGCTGAAGAAGGGCATCAGCCCGAAAGCTCCATTTTTGTGCAGTTTTTGTTCTTTTGTGTTTTTCGTGTGTCCTCAGCACCCCCAGCGGCTCTTCATTCTAGGTAAGTGTCCACTGGGCTTCCTCCAACACCTTGTTGCTACCCTTAGTATTACTTTTCCTTTTCCTTAAGTATTTATATATATATATATATATATATATATATATATATATATATATATATACACACACACACAATGACAGCTTTAACAGCGATGCAATCGCTAGAAACATAAACCTTTGGTTGATTTATGAAAGCACTTATTTAGATTTGATTAAGAAATTGCTATTGACTTAGTGCATGGAGATATAAGGACGCACTTTCGGCGAAGCATTCGAGATTTATGCGTATAGTACTTGCTGACTCGCTTGTCAGTTTGATTTATCTACACCTATAGGAGTCAGTTTTTCATAGGCGAGCTTAATAATTTTGTAAGAAAATCTTAATTCGTAAAAAAAAAACCTTACGATGAAAATTCCGTGTTTATTTATTGCGCGAATTTTTGTAAGACGGATGCTATTAAATGCTTCGTAGTGTAGCAACATAAACGATCCCGGTTTTTTTAATCTTTGTCTTTCTTAAGTGCCATCTCCTTCGTCATTCTCGTCTTAGGGTCATATCTCCAAAATTTTCATGCGTATACCATAAATATGCTATAGGAAAGAAGTTAGGAGTCCAATCGATTTTATTTCTCTATTCAACTCCTTTTCCGTAATATAGCTCGGCAAATGCTGAATATCAATTGAAAATTTTTTTTTTAATTCATTAAGGACGTTATATGAAATAATGGAATTTTAGTGAAATCTTCCGAAAACACAATCCAAATCTTTAAAGCACATTAATGTTTAATTTTAATAGCGTTCACGACCGTAAGAGACAACATTTGGGCTCGAGGCGATATTTTTAGTCTTATTTGTTTCTTTTGAGGACGGCGACCCAATTTCTTTACGAGATTCTTTTATAATTCAGGTATCCATGGCAACCATGACGAAATACGGTCAGAATTCGTCCGAGACTCGAGGGGAAAAAAGACTCGGACATCGATCGCTCTTGCAGCAGCGCAAGTCCATAATTTCTCGATAAAAAGGACCAATGTCAGAGTTTTTTCCAAGTATTTTGAAGGCAGGAACATTAATTCTAGAACGACCTAAACGGAGAGAAAGATGCTCTCGAGAACAATGCTCGCGAGATCCACTTATATTTGCTTTGCGCCGCATTAAAGAGGAAGTTAAGTTTATTTCACAACAAATGGATTGGCATCGTTCTGTATACCTACAGGTTCGCACGCATTTTCCTGTCTCGTTTTTCTTTTTCCCGACTAATCTGCGATATCGCCAAATCCTGTTCGGGCAATTTTCCGCAGAGTATTGTGATTTAATGGTTGTCTTTATCATAATTTATTGAAATAACAATCTTCTCATATAAATGCAAACCTTTTTATTGTATAGGTAATTAATTATTATCTTAGCATTATTTTATATTGGAAATTTTCGTATTAAGTTGGCGAAACACATATTTCTATTAGGACTAAAATTACTGTTTGTGTATTTCTTTTTAGTGTGCATTACAGAACAGCGACAGAAATGTGTGCCATGTTACGACGCAAAGAAAAACTGTTTGCTTGTCGCGTAATGCAGTCAAAGAACGAGGTGTTTTTTATATTTTAAATAACAAATAAATCCTGGCAATAGTTTTTCGGCACACCGGGCCATGACATTAAAAACCCTAGCTTATAGTTATGTATTACGAAGAAATGTTTTCATTGCCGTTATTGTAGATTATTCTTTTCCTGATGTAATATTTGCAAAAGTGTATCCTTTTTAGACGCTACTTTTTACTTGTCGCAGGACTTACGATTATCACGTTTTATGTGCTTTAGCTTTTTAATAAAAGTTTCATGTGCTAAATTTATCTTCGTATCGTATCGGTCCTCAGTTCTCCATTCTAAAAACATTCATTTAAACCAGAGCAAATGTGACAGATCTACTGATGTCTCATGAACATGCATTTAAAAAATATTGTCTCGTGTATCTTCAATTGCCGCAACAAGGTTTTAAAAACAGATCTACATTTAGGCTTCAACGTAGCCGTCATCGGTGGTTTTTTAACCTTGTTGTGGCTATTGGAGATACCTGAGACAAGTAATATTTAAGGGTTTGTTCTTGAATGTTTTCAGCCATAAGATTAGATCGATATTTTCCTGTTCAATTACTGATGTCTTGTTTGTAAGGATACATGATAGCGTTCTCTTCTCCCTTATTAAGGTGAGGTGGATTCTCTTACGTCAGTCGTAAAATGGAAACGTGAGGAAACATCCGAAACCTTTTTCAGGAATTCGTTAAAGCAAAACAATGTCAGCCTTAAAAGTACGATGTTCCATTTTTGGAAGAAGTTAAAAAAAATTGGTAACCTTACAGTGTAACCTTACAATAATAAAATCGGAAGAGGATCAACTGAGTTTTTTGTAATAACCGTAGATTTCGGGGTTTTCTGGCTTATGCCTCCATTTCCTTACTTAAGCACTTGATAATATGCGTGCGGGACCCTTTGAAGCCCTTTGCAGCACAAAACAATCCATTTGGAGAATAATTTGACGGGAAACGCCTGCAGTTTTAAAGGATTTACGAATTGAAATAAGACGAGAAGCAGCAGTTTAAAAAAGTGATACGTTTTCCTGTCTTTTTATGGCTTTGACATTCCCATGCATGATGTGTAACGTAATCTTACACGGGGGATGTACGTTGCTAACGGTCACGTGACTTTCATAGTCTCAACGCGCTCTCCTCTTCTCTATCTAGCTATTTCTCTCGACTCGACTCATTTCCTCAGAAAACTTACATTCCGAGATCTCATCCACTCAGCCGATTTTATCTTCCCACCTTGTTAAGATCTCTTGATCTCTCTTCTTCTTCCATTCGCCTTACACACATGTCAGGACTCGGCGCATTCTTCTTCTTGCATTTCAGCCTTGAATCATTTTATTACTTCCTCTCTCTCTCTCTCCTCTCCTCTCATTCTTCTTATGCTCGAGATAATGTTTCATTTTCTAAGATCAACGTCCTCTTCTAAGGACATAACGTCATCTTCTTTATGCACATTTCACAGCCTATTCGTTCATCAACTATTCTGAGATGTGCGGAATTACGGGTTTACTTTACAGAGTTGCAAATGGAAATATTTTTCTTACACAAAAATTATCGTTTTATATGTCAATCGCAGCACTGTCACGCTGGATTTCATATCTCTATGAATGTCGATGTCTGAATTAACCTCGTGAAAGTGGAAACGTCGATTAAGATCGAACGGATCATATGGGGAAGGTGGTTAATCAGGAACGAAAAAATAAACTATTTTAAAATTTCGTAAACTTTAGCTGGAGAATGATCGTTTGAATAAAATTCGCACGAATTTGGATTGCAAATCATACAGTGAATTCATGAAAGTAAAAGAAACCACGAGGCCTAATTTATATAGTGCATATTACTAAGGAAAAATAATAAAGTTGATGGAAATCGTACAAATTTTTATTAATTTGCTTTGAAATGCAATTCCAGTAAATAAAACCTTTTTTAGTGAAATTTGTTTTGCTGAATTTTAGTATCGATAAAGTTAAGTTGCAATTTTGGCGCTTTCCTTCGATAGGTTTTCTCGTTCTTTCCATCGATCCGAATTTAACGGGACAATTGTGATTTGATTACGACGTTAGCGAATGTCGAACATTAACCGTTGCCTATAAAGATCCTGAAATGTCTGAATCGCAGTTGTGTTACCTTTTTAAAGATGTAGTTTTTAAGAGGTAATAAAATTTACAGTTTGTCTCACCTGCGATTAAATGGCCATATTTACTCTCGCATCCATATTATTGATATGTAAACCATTACATTTAGCTTCTCCTAGAACATAATTCGGATTGAAGCTGTAGTATGAACACGATAAGTCATGTTTTATTTGTTCACATTTTTAATACTTCACTTCAGAATACGAGAGCAGCTAAATATATCAATGTATTCATCACGAGACGGGTAAGATATTCCATTGGGTCATCACCAATTTGTCGTTTGGTATTAAAGTTTCGTTTCTTATCTTTTGCGGTGTACGATGTCGAAATTAAGACTTAAAGATGAGAGATATTTAAGAATAGCGCAACCGATTAATTAGGCGGCACTCTTTGTATCGGCGGGCCTCCAATCAAATCAGAAGAAACGATTGACCCCATAACCGATATCCCTCAAACTGCCATAATACAAATCATGGAAATCGAAAACCCCTTAAGTCCAGAAAACCAATTTTTTCAAGGGACACTAAAAACTGTGTCAAGACTAAAATTTAATAGCAATGCCAACAATATTTTTTTAATTGTTTAGGTCCCTATGGCAGTAGTTATCCATGGACTTGTATGTTTTATGGTTTCAACACGTGCAACATGTACTCTATATGGCAGTTTCACCGTTTCCTCATTTTCACCAAAATATGGTTGTTTTTGATTTCCATGATTCATTATTGTGTCGATGATAAGCGGTCGAGCGAAAATTAAAGACAGCTGGCAGTGCAATCGGTTGGTCGCGTGGCTTAAGACCAGCATTTGAAATGAACAATAGGAAAGAGAAAGTTGCCCGTGGAAGGAATAATTCCAAGTTTGCAAATGCATTTAATGTCGTTTCTTCTTCCTTAAAAACGGAGTTTCATTCGTGTGATTCTAAATTCAACGAATCGATTGCCATTTTCACAAATAATTGTCATTTTCATAGTTGATAAATAGCGGCGTGCGTGCGTTGAATCCATTCAACTTAAGAAATACGCAATTTGTTTCGAAATTTTGTGGATTTTTTGTACCCTTTCCGGGCGTTGCCAAGGCGGCCGTCATTGTTACCTCCGATTCAGTTAGCTTCAATGAAGCTTACAAATAGAGGAAAGTTTAGCGTTATTCGATTCGCACTTTTGTTTAAGCAACGAAACGATCGATGTTATTGATAGGAACGTAAATAGATACTGAATATTATTCAGGAAGCGTTTATAACGATTGATGAAAGTAATTGAACCTTCTTTCGTCTATTAAATACTGGAATCTTACATTTTTTAAGTAAAATCATTATATTCTACATTATAATGTTTATTAACGTAAATAAGCTCACGTATCTGGTGTACATTTACCGGAGTCAGTGTTCAATCATGGACAACTGTACGTTGCTTTTTCAAGAGATAAAAGTAAGTATTTCAGCGAGGCATAATTACACAAGAAATGAAGCTGGATTTGGCGAAAGTAATATGATAAGAAATAAAATTATCTTTATATTTGAATGCAATAGGCTCGGAACCGGATTTTTACAAGCAAATGTAATTAATAGTTAAGAAAAGCTAATTGTAATTTAAAAAGTATCTACTATATATTTTAAAGAGTTTGTATGTTGTGCTGTAGTAGCTTCACTAAATCCGTTGAAATTCAACGGGAAATTCTGCTAGTGTATAAAAAATGGCAGCAATGTCTGTTTGAGGTATTATGTTCACTGGTTGATCATTTCGTTGGCATTATTTAAAGCAGATATTGTGGATGAGTAACACTTTTCTTTTTCGAGATCCTGCTCCTCTTTCTTTCCGCTAAGAATTTTTTCAATCCTTCATCCACTCCAAACATTGTTAAAACGCCTCCAGATATTATAGGGAAGGAATATATTTTAAATGTAGAAAGTGAAAAAGTATCGCGATTAATATTTTCTAGCTTTTTTCTGTCTGTCGTAGTTTTCCGCCCCTTAATCGTTCTCATTGGCCGCTTCCTTACCTGCTCTCTTATTTACCCACTTCCTTAAAATAAATCCCTATTTTCTGCTTTCCCTTATTTCGTTCATCACCCACAATCCACCGCGGCACTTTTCTCCTCCATTCCAATCAACCGCCGTCACATACGAAGCGAACTGATTAAGTAATCCATACAAAAATCCGAATAACGAGTTAAACTCTATTCAGTTTGTCAATGGAACAATTCCGTGATCCTGTGACGTGTCTCACAGTGAAAACAACGATATAAAAAAACCCTTTCCTCTTTAAAATGAAATTGGTTTGATGACACACCTGATTATTTGCCGGGGCGAGTGTTTGTGTTCTCTCAGAGAGGCTTCTCGGAGGCAGCAGATCCATCTCGATTCCCCTCCCAACGCCCCCTCCCCCTTTACCTCTCTCTATGTATATCTTCATTTGCCCTCATTACTCCTCCGCGAGTCCCCTTTCGCAGAGAATGACGGCCGCCCTAAAGGATAACTTACTCTCCGGTGTTTGACATTTCGTCGTATCCGAAGGAGAGACATGTTTGCGCAGCAAATACTGTCGGAAAGGACGATTTCAAATGGGAAGGCATTGGAGACGACATTCTCCGATTGAGGGAGCGAAGAGAGGGGCGAGAGAGAAAAAAGGAAGGGTGTGGGGAAGATGGTATGAATAGTGGTTCGGGGGAAGGAGGATGGAGTGCCTGCGATTGATCGCACGTGGCGCCACCCTCTTCCTCTTCGGAGCGCGCAGGAACCTCGCAGGCGCTCGTAGCCAAGCTTCCCTCTCTGCCCGCTTGGTGGTAGCACTCGTCACGGCGTAATCTTGGCTTTGTTGATACTTCACAAAAAAAGGACGACGGGATTAGCCGAGTTCTAAGGATTTTTTTTATCTGTTGCTGAAAATAAGAATGACATATTGCGTTCCTCTCTCAATTTTTAAGGATGCGAAGCAAGGTAGTATACGTGTACAACACCGTTAAGATTGATTATATCACCTCTTTAAGTCGGTCTGCAGAATTTCAATTATTTGGTACAAGTTGGATGCGGCAAGTATCGAATTCATATATTTGACAGCGAATATAATTATATGACTAAAATTCTTAAATTTTGGTTGGTAAATAAAAGCTCTTATTTATAGTTAACTTAGAGTAGGATACGAATAAACCTTGTATTTATCTTTTAAGCGTTTTAACTATTATGCATATATTCAAGCACTTTTATTAAGTGCTAGCTTAGAACTGATCAACAGTAAGCTTAATTGAAAACTAGAAACCCTTCACACATCTCCTCACTAAACTGACGTCTTGTCTACGGATAATACTGTTGCCAAATAATGTACTGTATAAGAAATATATTTAACTTTTGCGATTTTTTTAAACAGCTTTCTTTGATTGAATACCTCATTCAAAGCATTTTTGTAATCGGTGTTTGTTCGATTAAGGCATTTAGAAAGACGAAGATGGTATTTTATGACAGAGTGGAGTTAATATTTGAGATTGCAGAGAAGAGGGTGCGAAAGAAGGAGGATGATATTGTGCATTCATTGCGATGGATGGAGAGGAGCTTCGGGTGACGAGGTGTTCATTTGTTTGACTAATGCGGCGAATTCCTCTCTCTCTCTCTTTCAACTTGTGTCGTTGGAGAGAGATAGTAGCGGGGAGGGGTGAGGGAAGGGGAGAGAGAGGGAGGAGGCGAACGAAGGTGCTTCGATCAATCTCCATGTCGTGGGGATGAATTCGCGGAAGGAAGGGCGATGGAAGTGGTGTAGAGATACAGTCTCTGAGAGAGTGAGACGTCTGAGAAATCTAAGTGGGGTCGTGAGATCTTTAGGGGCACCCTTGAGAGAGAATGAGAGAGAGAGGGTGAAATCGAGCCTTCTAAAAAAGCGTAATAAGAGAGAGAATGAATCGTTTCTTGCTCGAAAATTCAAGAACAGGATTGGTACGATATCCAACAGTCATTTTTAAAATACGCTACATTAGCCAGAAAAGGTTGTGGGGGAAAATTAATAGGGAAATAGTTCTGAAACATATTAACTTCCTGCAAGTTTTTAACGCTCCAATAGCTACATGACTCCACTACTCCTGTTTCCTTTCAACCTCCCATAACGTGTCTCTTCCTTCGAACTAACCAGACTCTATCTTCATTTCACATTATGTGTCCCTAGCATCCATCCTTCGACGATCTCCTCCTCTCCGCTCTGCATTTGGCAAAAAGAGTTTTATATTTGCATTCCCCATATCTGAAATTACGATGAGAAACGCAGCTGAGGAAAGACAGGGTGAGGCAGACTACAGTATCTTTAACTGAATAATAACCTCTAAATATTTTCATTATTTTTTATTTTCGTACATATCAACTTCTTTTAAAAGATACATTTCCATTGTATTCACTAGTGACTATTATCTTTAATTCTCTTTCTGTACACTTTAGATAATTATACGTTAAGAAAGGAATCATAGCATAATATTACCAGCTTTAACTGATTGTGAGAAGTAAACAGTCTCTAACGTTACCTAGTTATGGTGTAATATATTTTTAGAAGGGTTCGCTGACCCTTTTCTCTTTTTATAACCGTCAGTAGATAAATTGAATCATATACGTATTTGCGAATCATATTTTATTAGCAGGTAAAATCTCGCCTTTGTTTCTTATGAAGATTACTTGTAGAACTTCAGAAACTTTTGATTTCGTAATTTTGAATCGGGTTAATCCATTTTCGCGTAAGATATTAGAATAAGTAACTAACCATTGTAACAACTATTGTGGTAGATTATTTCATGTCAGAAATGGGAAAGGGAACTATTTTAATTGATGCTAGAATGGCTTTTGTTATAAATTGCTTAGCTGAGGAAATATCTAGTCGAACGTTGAAGATAAAATACGGATATATGTTCATAAAAAATTGAAGTGAATCATTTGCGTAGTTATATAAAAATTGCGAAAATTAAGAAAAAGTAGTTAAAACCTTTTATTACACATTTGTATCTGCAATATAGAATTTCACTGACAATGAGTAAAGGCTTCCCAAGTTAATTATTTTATTACAAAACTGACCCTCACTATAAATTCTACACATGAATTTTGTGAAGTAACTGCATGCGTCCGTGTATCACCGGCGTGGAATAGATGAGAATATGAAACTTGGGATGTATATAGACAAATTCGAAAGGATCAGGAAAAATCTGAAAACCTTGAAATGTGGAATTGGTTTGAAGTAATTCAATCATTCGTTAAATAAACATTTTTCCCATTAATAATATACCGCTTTGCCATATATATCCTTAACATTGGTTTTAAAATATTTGTTATAATTGAGATACAAACTTGAGATTTGGACAGTAGTATAGTCGAAAAAATGAACTACAGTCAAACCCCGATTTAGTGCCCCCTTATACACATAGTGCCAACCTCCGCATATCACCCACTAATCTTACGATGATTACATAGAGCAATAGATAGATTTACTACCACCTCCGCTTTATCGGCAATATCAGACGATGGCGCTAAATCGGGGTTTGGCTGTATATTTTTCTCAAAGAGAAAATCTAGATCCATCTAAAATAACTTAAAAATTTGTATTACTATAATGGGTGTGAGTATAGTATATTAGTCATATGCGTATTAAAATTACTTAGAATCGTCGTAGGAATTCGGCATTAGAAACAAAGAAAGCATGGAAGAAGGAAATTTCATTTTTCTGCCGTCAATATACGAATCGATCCACAAATTAGTTTTAATCTTTCGTCTCTAGGAAACTTGCTTTTCTGTCGGTTTCGTGTAATTATTTATGATTGACTGGGATAATAAATTCGCATCGCATCTGTCCACATATTCAAGAAATTTCAACGCTATTTTGAAACTTAAACTACACTTTCCCAACCAATAATGCCCATCCATATTTTTGGGAGAGTCACTTCATGGGTATCCCTCGGAAGGAAAGACAAAACAAACATTATGATATTTCCTTCTTGATAATTCTACAAGGGGCAGGTAGTAAGGTCGTCGTTGGGGGAGGAGTAACTCTCACAACGGATTTTACGACTGAATAGGGGCGAAAATGCACTAATTTAGTAGGTCCTTGAGAATTTTTTATGGAAGGCTAGCGGGTGGTATTGAAAACACATGCCAGCTTATTTAGACAAAAATACTCTTCGGCCACGTGTCCCATATCGTCTTCGATCGAGGGGTAAAAGGTCTCCTAAGATATGGCACCCACTAACCCTAAACCGGAGTAGATACAGCAAGAGTCGCACCAATGCATTTAGTAAAATATTCGGCTTAAATTTTCGACGAGTCTTTTCTTTCACTTCCCTAATCTAGAGATGGACTAACTGGTGCAACTTATCAACAGGGTATGGATTTTTCTGGTTTTATCAAAATGTTACCAGATTTACGCGCTACTAATGCTTTTTTTCAGATTCGGATTATATAAAAAAAAATTTAACATTTTCATTGCAAACATCAATTGAAGTCATTTTAGAGCAGGATTTCCCTATTTGAATTTTTTAAAGACCTAGAGATAAATAAAATAGTGAAAATCAATGACATAATCGAATCTTTTACTCAAGATGAATATTTATTCACTCTACTCATATTATTATTAATTTAAAAAGACAGCTTGAAAGTAAAGCTCTAATACTACATATATCGAATTGACCACATTTTAAAATACGATTAAAGAAGTAAATGGAATTTCCCTGGATATAGCTAGAAGCTAAGCTATACTCCATACATAGCATTTTATCAACTTCTCGTAAGTATCCTGTTCTATATTTCATTTATATTCTGATACTTGTTCTAATGCAGTGGTTCCCAAACTTTTAGACATGACACATCCCTTTTGGTTTTCATTAATCTGTCATTCCCCACCATGTTTTTATTGAAATAAATGTAACTCTTTGCACTCGTATTTACATCCGTATTCATGATTAACTAACTCGTGATTATTTTACCCATGTGCCTGGTATATATAGGGAAGATTGAAAAATACGTTTAAACTATTTCAGCTGAATTTGAAATAGAAAATTGATTTTTTTTCTCATGGCCTCACGCCCCATCTGGTACTCTCTCGCGCTTCCCAGTTTGAGAACCATTGGTCTAATGGCTTTCACCAATATTTCTGTTCAAGTTTTCTTCTATTCCCGATATTCGCATGACCTAGGACTTTTCTGTATTTATTTCCATTCTATGATTTCTATCTGATTTTACCAGTCTATTTTTCATTTTCTGGAGTTCCCTTTCCTTTCTTGCAAGGCCTTTAGCCAGTCGACGAAACATATGCAGCAATCTTGGCATTACTCTCTCTGTTGCCCTTTCTGATATAATTCTCACTACACCGAGTGCATTTCTGCTACCTCCTTCTTTTCTGAAACCAAATTGATCCTTCTCTAGCATTTCTTCGGCATTCTTTAGAGGGATTATTGAAAATTCTAGGAAATCCTTGGACCACTCTCCCGAGTCGTAATTCTTATTAATTTCGTTATAACTTTTACTCTTTACGTAGGTACTCCTGACTGCATCGAATCGCTGTTATCCTTTCTTCAGCTCCTGTAGGTATCGCTTTCTCTACTTCCCTTTTCTTAATACTTGGCCACAGGTTGTCTTCTTAAACATTGCCTTCTTTCAGTTCAAATTTTGCCGATTTTGCCTGCTTGTAGTATAGTTCTTTGTGTATTTTTCCTATATCTGCGTTACATCATTTGGTTCTGTGAATATCTTTCCCTCTGTGTTCGTAATTTCTTTTTCACGGATTCCATTAGGCTTCTTATCTTTTAATTCAAATACAAACCCACGCAGTCAAATCTCATTACAATATAACTTTCAGATCGAGATTTCACTGTGTGTGTATTTGTATGTGTAAATTCCAGTCTTTTGTTTAAATTCTCTCTTGATCCTCTCTTCTATTAAAAGTGGCGGAGAATGTATGTCTCACCTCCAACTTCCGAGAGTGTATTTGTAGCGCTTCAGGGCGAAGACTGACTAGAAACGCCCAATTTTCCCCCTTCCCTCTCTCTTTCCCTTAATATTTCCATTCTCTTCAACCTTTCTTCTAGTCCCTCTTGCTTTGATAACACCTCTCCACTAACTCCCCCTCTCCTTCTCCTTCCTCCTCTCTCCCCTTGCCACATCCCTCATATCTCCATCCCTCCTAGCCCCCTTCTCTCTCCTCTTATCTCCCCTCTTTCCCCTCCCCCACTCTCCTTCCATTTCCTGCACCCGGTCTTAACTTTACCTTAATTACTTTTCTATTTTTATTTAGAAAATATCAATTGTCCGTCAAAAATTACAGGTGGATATGAATGAAGTAATAAATTGAAATTAAAAGGATCGCCAATCTCATTCCTGTGGGCAGCCAGACTCCCACGGAAGGGTTTTCACGTTTCCCGGTTAAATACAGTGTATTATTAAAAAATGTTTATGCTTTACTCATACGGCGCCTTCCAATTCTTAAAATGTCCAAAGTTAAGAATTGCTAATTATATGTGCGTTACTAATTTCTATTTATTTCTGTATTACTACAGGTTGCAACAGTATCCATGGCTCATTTTCAAATTTAATGAATTAACAATTGATTTTTTATTTGTCATCATACCTTGATAATTTTTAAAAGTTGGTTATAATTATTTAAATCATTTTTTGGAGCGATTCCAATTGCAGACCAATTTATGCTGAAATTTTTATTTCTCCGTACAGACGGACGGACAAACTAACAGAATACATAAACAATTTTATTTTAGAATCAAAGCGCTAAAAAAAGGAACTATATTTTTAATAATTTTACTTCAGTTGATGTATAGGAACTTTGACGCTGAAAAGTATTTTTGCGCTAACAACAATTCGAGACGAAGACGCAGTTACAGAATTTAGCTTCTACATGTTCCATTTAGTTATTATTTAGGAGCGGTAGGAAATCAGAATCAAAATTTTCGAAGGCGCATAGGTACAACGTGCTTTATTTGTGTCCCTTTGGTTTAAGAATTTTTTATAATGAAATATGGTATTGTCCTCTATTCGCCGTTCCTATTCACTCGAGTTTTGTTGGCAGATTCATGTCGGGTCGGGATTTTGCGTTAAGAGAGTTGAGAGGTCGCGAATAGAGGGCGTATCTCTATATATGCCTCCGTTCATCCGCCACCCCTCCCACGCACAGAACCTCCCTCTTTTTCCTCCCACACAATGAACTGCAATCCCAGCTGCAATTCACGCGCTACAAACACGGTGAGGAATGCAATGCGTTTGAAAGAGAGAGAGAGGCGCCATAGGAATGCGGGTCTCGCCGCCTCCAGTGTCACCGCCGTGTGAAATGTATCGGAATCCAACTTCCATTGTGTAGCGCCGCGTCTCCCGAAATCCAAACGCATTGCGGAATTGAATCGTTCCTTTGATGCGGACAGCGGAAGCAGAAAGGATTTTTTAATTCCATCTGATTCCACCAACATGCACAACAGCATTAACTGTTCTGGTTTGCTTTAGACAATAACAATATGGTGTTGGTATGAAACTATCCTATCGATAAATTAGAGCTTTAGGTTTAAGTGAATTAAACGAAAGATTTTTCTTAGTATTATTTCAAAAACCACTAATTATCGATAATTCAGAGATCGTGGGCAAGGCCGTACGGGAAAATCTGGGGGCCCACCAGCTGCAAATAATACGGGGCCCCCTACGGACCCCTTCGTCAGTACAGTTTGAATGATTGGGGTCCCCGTAAATCTCGCTCCCTCCCCGCATTGCGGAGGTTGCGGGGCCTATCGGCACGCCCCTGATCGTGGGCCACGATCGCCTGCCTACAATGAATGATAATTTAATTTATTTAAGTTAATAGCTCAAAAAGTATGACCAGAACTAGCCATTGGTGCAGAAAAAGGTGTTTTAAAACTGGAGGAAGAAAAAGATAACTATAGGAAAGATAGAAATGAAGTGTAAAATACGATAGAAATAAGAGTTGAAAAGGTTCTCATAAAAATCCGTTGTTTTAGGCGTTATCTTGTGGAATTTATCCATTTTGGAGAATAAAGAAATTGAGCACTTTTCCACTCTTTCAACTTTTTACTTTCTCCATACGTAGTAATGGGAAACTTTGGAACGGAAATACACGTTTTGAGGTCCCTAGAACACGTTTAGACTATTTTCGGAATGATGTCTGTGTGTGTGTGCGTGCGCGTCTATATATGTGATTTTGGGCGCTCTAACTCAAAAAGAACTTGCCATATCGTTACCAAACTTCAAATATAACACCTTAGCATGAGCACAAAGAATTGATTAGTTTTTGGACAATAACGGTTAACCGGAAGTCGAGGTTTATTCGAAACCCGATTCGGTTTTTGCGATATTTCTCCGTTAAAACATCATTATCGTATATACAATTCTATACAAAGGGTATAGATAACGTAATTTCCTACAACTTTCATTTGAAACAATTTTCCATAGCAGTTATTGTTTAGGAAATATTTATAAATAATAGGTTTCCGTCAAATGTCTCCTTAAAAACGTCGTTATTGGTAATCTTCGTGAGGATCAAAGTTGTAGAGAATAATATTTCTTCCAGGTTTTGTTTGAAACAAATTTTCATAGAACCATCCATTTCGGAGATATTGTGTGTGTGTGTGTGCGTACGTGTGTGCGCGCGCGCGTCTATGTATGTGATTGTGGGCGCTCTAACTCAAAAATTACTTGTCATATCGTTGCCAAACTTCACATATAACACTTTAGCGTGAGCACAAAAACTGATTAGTTTTTGGACAATATCGGTTAACCGGAAGTCGAGGTTTATACGAAACCCACCACCACCACCATGTAGTGGTGAATTCTGTAAACATATTCAAAATATACCTAATTTACGGCAATAAGGATGACTGTATTCGTTTATGATCCGAAATAATAATTTTGCCTCATTATGCTATTCATAATAATTTAAATATCGTATTTATACCCCAAATATGAAGAAAGTCATGTGTTGGCCACATCAGATTTTTTTTTTATTTTAATATACAGATACGACCAAGGTCATAGTAGCATCATCAATGGTCCTATCTGTATATTAAAATAAAAAAGTGGATAAAGTACAATTGCTCAATTTATTTATCGTCCCTCTTCTGCTTAACCATTTCACCACGTTAAAATTCACAGCATGAATTCTGAGGGTAAAATTTAAAGAAATACTAATGAATCTAGATGATGTAGTGAAACTGAATTACAAATCATACAGTTAAAATAATAGTTTGTCATACAATATATATATGGCAGATAAAGAACATTTTACGCATGTTTGGTAGAGGGGTGGTTAGCGTGGCTGGCTCCCAGTGCTAGGGTCGCGGGTACAAATCCTCCGAGGGCATGGTTGTAGATGATAGTCTTTGTCGTATTTGTTATTACGTTCCTTACGAATGGCCCAAAATGGCCCTTTGTGGGCTATTTAAAATAAAATTAATATTGAAATAATTTCGAAAGTCGTGTAATAACAATATAAATAGATTCACATATCAGATCGATAAAAACTGTAATTTTTTGATTTGTTCAGCAGATAAAAGCAGGAATGGAGAGTGAGGAAGTGAGAAAGAGGTGTGATGGACGAGAGAGAGAGGGGGGAGGGGAGGGGGGAGGGAGGGGGAGGGAAGAGATAGCTGAGCGGAGAGGGAGAAAAGAGAAGTAGAGGAAATTGAGAGGGGGAGGGGGGAGTGAGAGAGAAAAGAAAGATTGGAGGGGTTGAGGGGGAGGGGAGAGAAATAAGGGAACGTGGGAGAGCGATGACTTTTGTGAGAGATCGCATTTTATCCGCCGCATGTGGCGAACGCTTCGTGTTCAATGGCGCGAGCATTTCCACAGTTGCCCCGCGATCGGATCGCTAACGTAAGAGCATTCCTCAGAACTCGAGGGAGAAGAAGAATAAACGAGATTATCTTTTATTTATTTATCGGAGGAGATTCCATTTCACTCCTACCACCATTCCCTTCTCTCTCTCTCTCTCTCTCTCTCCTCTTCGTTTCATTCTCTCGATACTGACGTCACGGCGTGCCCATTGGTCGACACCTATCCACGGCGGTCATGTGCTTCCCCGTTATGAAAGGGTGCGCCTATTGTTAGGAAAGGCGTTGCAGTCGGATTCCTTTAGGAGAGAGGATATCCTACAATGTCGGCTCGTATCCCTCGCAAGGTCTTTCGCGGTTTCACGAAGTCGTGTTTCTTTTCGGCGAAATTCCAACTGCGGAAAATGTGAAGGTACACATACACAAAATGATATTTTATTCAAATTTAATGCAGTTTTTTTATTATCCACGCCATTTTAATCTAAAAACAACCTGTTATTTTATTCCTATGAAAAATTTCCATTTTTTTGGCGCCTCGGGTGATTTTTGGGATGCTTTTTAAGCTTCAATGCTTTTGAAATTTTCCTCTTTATAATGACGATAAATTAAAAAATAAATCCGAAAGGTATTTTTATCATATAGGTACCATGAATAAAAAAGTCGATTCTTTTACATTTTTTTCGAAAATTCGCCTAAAATCAATCTTTCCAAATATTTCCGACAGCGCTGCATTACATGGCAGAAAAGCATATCAATGGTTATTAATGCTTTTGTAGAACTCGATGCTTAAATTAATTTCTCTCAAAAATGTGCCATTTCGTGTTTGTAAGCAATGGTATTATAATTTATGAACGGGAATATTTGCTGTAAATCAATAGTTGCTCGAAGCTTTACGGATATAATTTCCAAAACGACCGATCCTGTTGCATTGGCTGTTTGAAATACGCTTCGTTCGAAATGTCACTTTAGCGTTTGGAAAGTAGAATGAGGAGAGATTATAGCGACGAAAGAGGGGGGAGGGGGGGGGGGAAGTGTGTCGGTCGCAAAGCCCAGTGGAACGCCTCGCAAAGCCGACTGTACATTTCACGCCCAAGATGAATGATCGCGCGCCCGATCTCCAATTGGCAATCGACATTGGAAATGGATTAGAGAGAATTGAAAGGTTGAGACAGAGGGAGAGAGAGATGAACAAAATACTCTAGCCGGATAAAGTTTGCAACTGCACTGACACTCAATCAAGAACGTTTTACAAATTTACATTTTTACATCATTCTCAGAGCGAAGGGAAAATTATTGAAGACTGCTTATCTCTGACACACTAGATTATCGTCAACATTAGTAACGTGTCAACAGACATCACAAGTGAAAATCGGTTTTCTAAATCTTTCATTAACAACATTGTTGATGACTCAATGTGTCCTTTAAGTAAAACTTTTAAACTTTTTCAAAGTTACTTTGCTATAATTCAATCCGTTCACTTCTTTGTTATATTAGTAACTGTTTTGACTCTATGTTCCTTATAAATCTTCTGGAAATTTATAATTCTTCGTTGACAAAAGAAGTTTTCTGTGGACAATATACCTTAAAATTCGTCTATTGACTAAATTGGCAAATGAAAAATAATGTAATAAGACAAGGCCTATGCAATATATGGAACTAGCAGAAATGCCCAAGGAAATTTTGTTAAAATTCGACCGGAATTCTAGATGATACATGGTATTTAAGAATTCAATCGGCCGCCGTTTTGAATAAAACGGGCAGAGAGAAACAAAAACCGATTATGAATTATTCCTGGGAGCCATCCACATTCGTACCAAATTTGAATCAAATCAATAGGAGAACTCGGGAAAATATGCGTGTTAAATCGGCTGCCACTTTGAATAAAAATGGCAGACGGAAACGAAATCCCGCGTTGACATTCCCCTTAGTGTCCTCTTGCTTTTCCCTATAATCGCGCCAAATTTGGTCGGAATCTGTTTAGAAACGTGGGCGTGCATAAAGGAACAGTCAAACAATTGGCCGCCATTTTGAATCAAGTGGACAGACGGACACTAAAACCCCGCGTTGACCTTCCCCTTAGTGCCCCTACAATCCTGTAAAATTTGGTTTGAATCGGTTGATTGTGGGTGTACATAAAAGAGCAGACAAAATTGGCCGCCATTTTGAGACAGACGGACACTAAAACCAGGAATTAGCCTTCTCCTTGGCGCACCCTAAATCGCGCTAAATTTGTTCGGAACTAGTTGAGAAATGTGGGTGTACACAAAGGAACAGACAGACAGACTTACTAATATATAGTGGTGGAGATCCTTATACTGCGTCCCTTCTAATCACGTGATCCACATTCATCAACTCTTCACTGGGAGTTAATTTCAAGTTATTTCTCCAAACAACATAATTTACTATCATACACCGGTAAAGATGTCAGCCGTAACCTTATGAAGTGGGTTATAAATATTTTTACAAAACACTTATAGAAGTACTAAAATCGTTTCAACGAACATTTTGAGTAAATGACCTCAATTCATAAGAAAAAACAAAAAATATCCATTTTTTGTTCTTAATTTTAAATGGCTGGTTATTCATTAATTTGAAATAGAATTACATTTGATGATTTTATTGTAATTTATCACACGAGATGTTTGAAAATGTGTTTAGATTTAAAATTTATTGTACTGAAAAACAGTTCGATTTTAATTTTTTAAAGGTGATCGGAGTGATCGTACGATGCAACTTTTATAGATTTCCGACGTTTTGGGAAAACATTTTGCAATGGGCAAATCGAACAGTGGATCTTATTAACATTTTCATACAATATAGAGTCATCAAGAAGAGGAAACGTATCTGGCATTGCAAGCGAGAGATTTCCAGAAACATCAGCAATGACGTCTCCCTCCTCCACTGCCTCACCTGCCCCCTCGTGCCCCCGCCCACCCCCTCCATCCATCCATCCCCCGACGGAGAAGCCCCCAAAGTAGAATCTCGCATCGGAGGAGATTAGCCCAGCCCCCGTCCCCTCCGCAACCCTCACTACACCTCCCGGAGTGACAGTTCGCGGAAAGGCAGTGATGGAAAAACCGAAAACCATTTCCTGAAGATGAAACGAATTTGCCGGGAATCATGGATTGCGGTTTGGGAAAGAGGGTGAGAGAGGTTCCGGAGGGAGGTTGAGAGGGAGCGGACGGAGTGCGTGCGGGATTATGAGTATCGGGAAGGGGGGAGGGAGGGAGGGATTGGTGGGGTGCGCGCGATGGTGGAATAGGACGGGAGGGAGTGGATGTTGGAGGGATGGATGAGTATAGGGAGGGGAGAAAGAGGGGGGAGAGAGAGAGAGATTGAGAAGGAGAGAGGGGAAGAGGGTAGGTGGGAGGGGGGGGGGGGGACTGTTCCCAGAGTTGGTCGGGATTGATGTGGAAATCGGGAGGGAAGAAAAGCCTTCGAATGCTTTCGCCCTCCCCTCCCCTCCCCCTCCCCTCACTCCCCCTCCCCTCACTCCCCCTCCCCCTCACTCCCCCTCACTCCCCCTCCTCACCACCGCCGTACGTCTATCCAACTTCTGAGTCTCCGTGAAAAGAGACGTGAGGATTCGGCCTTGTCGAACCTCTCCCTGCCTCTCTTCGTACCCTCTTTTGCTCTCCTCCCTTCCCTCAACCTCCCCCTTTGCCCCCCCCCCCCTCTCTCTCTCTCCCTCCGCGTTCTCTCCGACAAAAGAGAAGCGACAACCGCGGGGCGCGTGGCTTGTTGCGAGGATGAAAGGCCGGCACTCAAATCTCTTTACTCGTGCGATTGGTTCCAAGTAAAAGAGAACCCTTGAATACTTTGCGGGATATTCCTACCCCTAAGGTTCTTCGGTTCATCGATTTCATTCGATATTGATATTTTAGGCACTCGTTATACTTTGGAAAATTTAAAATGGCTATACACTCCAGAAGTGAAATACGGTCACAGTGCAAATGCAAATCTGCCTAGACTATTTAGAATGAAATTGAATTTTCATATAGGGATATTTTATAGGAGTACATACTTTTAAAATGTAGTTACGAAAATTATAGGCATTTACAACGCAGTTTGTTTTCTGTAAGTAAAGGCAATAACGTTACCTATGGAGAATATTTTAAATTAATTTTGATCCTAATAGATTCGTATCTTTAAATCGATTTAATTAATACTATTTTTTTCCATGACCTATTATGTTACAGAAATTTGGAGTGATGTGCGACCACATTAAATAATCATTGAGACACAAAATTTTTGTCTAAATTGGGAGCGTGAGAGAACGAAGTTTTCTACATGTCATTCCAACCGCATATAGATGCATAAATAAGGACTTTGACAATTCCCTTTTAATTTGGCACATGCCATTCCACATAATCACTTACAAGGGGAAGGCACTACTGACCCCCAACCGATTTGGCTGAAACTTCGTAGAGATAATGTCCATGACGTCCGATTAACGAAAATATATACATATCAGGGCCAATACTCAGCCGTTTTTATTTTATTAGTAAAAATAAGTTCATATTTTCCGAGGCAATACATAAGTACTACACACGGTAACGTAATTCGTAAGAATTGGCGCTTGTGTAGTTGGTAGCGCGCTTGGCTCAAAATGTCAAGATCAGATGTTCGAGTCCATGTTCCGAAAATTTTTTTGATTTTTTCCTAATGTTCATTTTCCTCATTTTAAATGCTTATTTCTTAATAACGCTATAATAGTATATTTTTATTTTTTAATAGTTAATATTTTTTATATATTGATGTGCAGTTTTGAAGAATTATTTGTAGCGGACATAGCGGTTGGTTATCCTCGTCAATAAATTTTTCATTGTAAAGCGATTTATTAGTTTCTCCTCCCCATGAATAAACAATGAAAAGAAACGTATTGTCTTGCACGTATTGTTTCACAGTCATGGCATTGTCGATAAATACATTATAAGCATTTGGAAAAGGATCGGAGAGGAGCGATTTCAAGTGCTACAATATCAGTATTGCTTCTTTCATCAGAGCATTGTGAGTAATTTATCTAGCGTGTTTCGAAGTGTATTTTTAACATACTGCTATTTTTGCTGTTTCAAAAATGGAATATACTGCTTCAACATCTTCAGCGGGGAATCCTGTAACGAGCAAAAATGTTACATCTTCTACGTCTCCTCCTTTGGACGACGAAACGGCGAAAGACGTGTTGAACACCGCCATGCATTACTGCATGAAGCTCCTACGAAAAAATGGATTGATGTCGGATAAAGAAGTTCCCGAAAGTGAATGTGGCCGTAGTGTTGTAATGGCCCAAGAAATTTATACACGTGTTGTGGATATGCTTGGCGAGATGAACTTCAATGAAGATTATGATCTGGTGGGGCCAGATGAAGTCGACGAAATGCACGGATATGAGGAAATCGAGTTAGCTAGAGAAAGTTCGGGAAGCGAGTACGAACCGACACCAAAGAAATACAAACCAATAAATTCGGTTCCATATAAAATTAAAGTGAAAGTGGTCGGTCTTGCAGATATGCACCCATCGTGGAAATTGTCATCCCTACAGAAACAGGGAACCAAGTATTTAAGAGATATGAAGCAGTTAAGGAAATGGCGAGAAGATGTTGAGAAAGGAGGCTCACGAAAAAATAAACACGACTTCATCAATGAGTGGGTGTACGATCGTTTTGTGGAAGCTCGGAATAATCAGCAGCACGTGGACACACAAACGCTGCAGCAGTGGGGAATAGCAGCAGGGTTCCAATTTTTTAATGAAGATTTTCATTTCACTGCATCCTTACGATGGGCTGTTAATTTCAAGGCGACGCATAATATTCGTCAACGGCGCATCACGAAGTACGTCAGTAAGAAAGAAGCAGCCAAGCCAGGAGAAATACTGCAGTCTGCTTTACGCTTCCGAGACCAAACAAGACCGCTGATTAGTAATTTCGATCCGGATTTTGTAATAAACACGGACCAGACTGGATGCGAATACCGAGTGCAAATTAAACGGACTCTGACCCATAAAGGAGAAAAACGCGTAGAGTTGAATGTGGGCAGCATAGCAAAGACTACTCATTCGTACACGGCGCAGTATGCAATGACGATATCGGGAAAACTTCTTCCGAGAGTGTTTATTTGTCTACAAGAGGCTCATGGGCAGTTTGGTCCTAAAGTGGCAAACCAAGTTAAAGAGTTGATGGACGAATTCAAAAATGTATTTATAACTTCAACAAAATCCGGTAAACTGCAGTCGGGGACTTATGATGAATTTCTCGACAACGTCCTGAAACCATACGTGCAAGACAATAAGTTTCTTTTCATTGTTGATTCATGGGGAGGACAAACTAATAAATCGCTATACAATGAAAAATTTTTTGACCATGAAAACCAACCTCTATGTACCCTTCAAATAATTCCTCCAAAATGCACATCAATATGCCAACCCTGCGACGTATATTTTTATCGACAAGTGAAGAATTTCATTAGGCGGTTGCAAAATTCAACTTACCTACTGCAAAATCAACGCGAGATCACAAGTAGGAAGGACATGGTGAAAATTCATGCGTTGGTTCATAACCAGCTGTCGGCCCCAAGGTATGTGAACATGCTTCAATATGCATGGTTTGCTTCAAAATTGACTGACGAAAGACGCATCTTTTTCAATGTTAATCAAGTATCTTTCCCGGAATCCCTGCGAACATTGACATGCGACTGCGGGGAACAAGCATTCGTGAAATGTTCGTGGTGCATTAATCCGTATTGTTTCCATTGTTTTTATGATCAGTACCACCCTAGAACCTGTGAAAATGCCGTCGGACTACCTACTTAAAAACCAACCGTAAAGATAAACTTTCATATCGATACCTGATAATTAAATGAATTAAAAAACAGAATTGCTGACCGCCGATATAGGGGAAACCCTAATGAACGGCGGGGGTGGAGGAGGGTTCAGCAAAAAATAAAAAGTGAATGCATTAAATATGTAATTAATGTTAACGCAAACCGGACGAGTTTGATTTGTCATTGCCCATAGAGATATTATCATTGTGATTAGGAATTTTATTTAGAAATACATGGGTATTTAAACTTTAAGCAATATTAGAAAATTAGGTAATAAATACTTTAAATGATGAAAGTGAAAATGTGGGAGAAAATCAAAAAAATTTTCGGAACATAGACTCGAACATCTGATCTTGACATTTTGAGCCAAGCGCGCTACCCACTACACAAGCGCCAATTCTTACGAATTACGTTACCGTGTGTAGTACTTATGTATTGCCTCGGGAAATATGAACTTATTTTTACTAATAAAATAAAAACGGCTGAGTATTGGCCCTGATATGTATATATTTTCGTTAATCGGACGTCATGGACATTATCTCTACGAAGTTTCAGCCAAATCGGTTGGGGGTCAGTAGTGCCTTCCCCTTGTTAGTAACACGCACAGTACTCATCAAGCTATTTTAAATTGACTTTTAAGCATGTTTGTTTAGGAGACTCAATTATTTTGATTGAATTGGACGTTGAAAGTTAGTACTTCTCACCGTTCACTTTTCAATATGTATCAGTGTCTCACCGGCTCATAACTTAATCTTTCATTCTTTCTCTGCGACCTGTTTTTAGTTGGCCCTATGTTTTTTGTCCATTAGTTACAACTAATTTGTTCTTCTGCTCTCCGCGAAAGAAATTCCCCCTTCCTGATTGTCCTAATCCTTCAGCCATAGCATTTCACATATTTATTTTTCATTATATTATCGTTTACTTTCTTTTCATCTCCTATCTCTTCTCCTCGCCCTCATCTTCACATCCTTTTTTCGTGGATCACTCCTCTATTCCTTTCTCCTATTCCACCCCTTCTTGATACATTTCCTTTTCCATTCCATTTTTTCCCATTTCCTGCATAGCTTCCACGGGGGAGAGAGTGGGAGTGAAGTGGCAGGATGGGGGGAGAGAGGGTAGATAGGGAGGGGAGAGAGTGGGAGTGAACTGGCAGGATGGGGGGAGAGAGGGTAGATAGGGAGGGGGGAGGGTGAGAGTGGAGTGCAGGGTGGCTGGCGAGAGGGCGGCCTGGGACTGTGTGGCACTCTTTTCCGAAAAGAGAGGAATAAACGATGCCATCTCTCATTCCTCCCCCGCCTCCGATATGTGTGTGTATACATACATACATATATATATATACACACACACACAAACATACAAACACACACTTTTCTCTCTTCTTTTCTGCCGCCCCACTTTGAGAGAGAGAAATAATCTCCCTCCTTCTCTCACTCACACACCGAGGTACGTATCTCCGATCGCTTTTCCTTTTTTTTTTATATGCCCACAATGCAGCACGCTCTGCAACTCCGCGATTGTCGGGGAGGAGTCTCCCTCTTCTTTTTTTTACCCTTCCCCCTCCTCTTCCCCTCCCCCTTCCCTCCCGGAACCTCCGTTCCAAATACGAAGGATTTATGTCGCCGCTAGTGATTCTCTTGAAAGCGAAACCCAATAAACACAGATGCGTGGAAACGTCGACTTTCTTCTTTTTCCCCCTACTCTCGGTTCTTGTTTTTTTTTGCTTTATTTCTTGTGAAAAAAGAAGAAATCTTTCGCTCTATTTACCGCGCTTTCGTGAATGTCTTCGGGGGAAGGATTTGAATTGAGTAAAGTGTTTACCGATGAAATGCCATTGATTTAGTTTTGGGCCAACTTCTTTTTTAACGGTTTAAAGAGGAGTTTCTTTTTATTCGGTCGATCGCTTGTAGACAGATTGAAACGATAAAAGTGCGCGTAGTTGGAGGTATCGGAAAGAGAGGAGTTGGAACTCATCGTGGGAAAGGAAACTCTAGATTAAATCTACCGGAAATATTCGAAACGATATTTAAATCGAATGAATCCGCGGCTAATAATACCGCTCCATGTTCAAATAATGCGCTTAGCATTAAAATGATCAGACGTCTTCGTTCAAATGCTTTACTCACATTATGCCAAAGCGGGCGGTAGCTATTTATTCACCTAAAGCAAAAGTTAGTACTAGGAGAATTGTTCAGATAGAAAAAAAATTAAAAGTATTAAGATTGACTTAGAACGATAAGAATGTGTTATTTTGATGGCAAAGTCGGCAACAACTTGCTCAAATTTTGTTCGTTAAATTTCTTCTCTTACCATAGTTCTCTTTATCCTGTTCTGTCTTTTCAAATGACGGTTACCATCGTCACTACAAGAGTAGCTTTATTTATTCATCAGCATCAGTTATTCATGGAGTGGATTTATTTCTTTCAAGGAAACTAGTACAAAACCCGATTTTCCGCTACGGAAAATTCAGAGAAATCTTAAAGATATTATATTTTCATTTGTATGAATATTGACAAGCAGCTCACCTCTTTATTTTCAAACAGAGGGTTACAGTAAATTTAACTGTAGCAAAAATTTTCGAAATATGCAGGATTTCTTATTCTTGGGTAGACATCCGGTATTAGTATTTTAAAATTACTGAAACCACGCACTTTCGACAAACACAATTTTCCATGGGGTAATATTGTCCTTGTTATGAGGAGCTCAACTTTGTTCAATGTCTAACCGTGTATTTTATTTATTGTTAACGCAATGAATGATAAACCAAAGTTTCATGGAAATAATGTTACACCTAAATCCAAATTTTACCCTGCAAATCGCCAAAGTGACTAGTGGCAGCGGGTGCAATGCAGCAATACTCCAGTACCAATAATTGCCTCTATGATGCGCGCCTGAAGTGACTTTACTAAGAATCGTGTCCCATTACACACGCTCGTATTTGGTGTGTGATTTCTCAACAACATCATAAGGACTCCAACTTTTAAAGTTAATCCCAGATGGATTTAAAATGTTCAAAAATTCTGCTTCGAATCTCAGCAGTATCTGCACTGTTATATATCCTACTCGAACCAGGAAATATGTCCATTAGTGCGGTATTTATTTTTCATATCTTGATGTTAGTGTGACTGTTTCTTGATCGGATAGGAGATATCGATGATTTATTCCAAGTAAGCTTGAATAGAACAGATGGAAATGTATGAACGATTTTATGATTCAAGAACAAGAACTTAAAAAATACTTGTCTCTGGTATCTCCAATAGCCACATCAAGGTTATGAGATACCTTCAACAAGTATTTCTTGAAATTTTCGGCCATATGACGAGCTCGATAATTCTCTGTTGAATCGTTTGTATGATGCCCTATCTTTGTATCCATCTTTTCCTTCGGCTATTTTCAAAAGAAAATTCCAATGTGTCGAAGGAGCGAATGAGGTAAAGTTGGCGAAGGAGGAGAAGGGCGCGAAAGGAAAGGGTAGGAGCAAAGAGGGAAAAAGAGTTGACGAAGTGAGCTCTCAGGCGAGCGGGCATCCAAGTTTGCGCCTCCATTATTATCTACTCATTCTTTGTGTTAATTTTTAATACAAATTATATCGCAAAATAACTAACTCAGCAGGGATATTGTGCTGAAAGAGTTTGATAAATTTACTGAGAACAGTCATGCAAGTAATATTATAGAAATCCTATCGTTTTTATCTCCAAATCTGACTTTCTGGAATGCTTAATCCTGGAACCTATATTGTAGGGAAAAAAACCTCGATTCGTACATTTAAGGTGGACGATTTGTTTTCGAGTTACTGATATTTTAGAGTGAATATACGTATTTTGCAATCTCTGAAACATTTCGAACGTGGTTATTGTCATCGGAAAAATAATAAAGTCACTCATATTTCATAACTTAACCTTTCACAGAGGCCTTTTATTGATATGATATAAAGATTAAATTTATGAAAGACTTCAAATTAAATTCTATCGGATTTAATTTTACGATGGCTATTGAAACTCGTTGAAAATTTACCCGCTCGTACTTCTTTTACTAGTTTTGGATAGACGTAAATAAAATTCTTTTGCGTGCACCATTTTTTACAACATAAATCCGTCAATTTCCGAGTTGAGGATTCATATGGAGTGATATGGAAACATTAAACGGTATAGTATTGACAATTACGTTCACCTCTATAAAAAAGGCGCATAACCAAGTAAAAATGGCTTCAGGGAAATTCCGCGATTCTTATTATAGATAATATTTATTTCGTTCCCGTATTTTCTTAGCTGTCATGTCCGGAGTACCGCACCTCTTGACGCATCTCTTCTCGTATTTTTTACGCCATAAAACGGCTCTTCGCCCGTCCTTAGTTTCAGCGATGCCCAAGAATAGAAAACTGACCCTTATAATCTCGAGGGAATACTTGCCCAATCTAGCATCCATATCCATCCGCATGCTACTCCACCCACACCCGATCAATCCTTCTCTTTCTCCCCTCCCCCTTCATCCATCTGACCAGAAGCGAACCTCATCCCCTACCTCTCCTATACTTCCTTAAGTGATCTGAGAAAAAAGGGAGGGTTGGAGGTTATATCCCCCGTAGTGTATGAACTGGCGATTCCAAGGAAGTCATCGATAGATGGTCGTTCATTTTGACAAACTATCCCAGGAGAGATAGGGAGATGGATAGGCCGGAGAGGAAGAGGAAGAGGGAGGGTAGGGAGAGGTTAGGGTAAGAGGGTGGTTAGGGTAAGAGGGTGGTTAGGGAATGGGGCGGGGTGGAGTGGAGTGGAGAGCGCGGGAGTGGCCGATGGGTTATAGCCGCCGCGTGTGTGAGTGGGTGGAGGGAGGGGAGGAGGGAGGGGAGAGGAGAGATAAGGCTTGTTCGGAGGAGGGAGAGAGAGGAAGTGGACGGGGGGTGGGAGTAGGAGTGGCCGTATCCACACCTCATTCGGAAGGGAAACAGATAAATCAGGAGGAGGCGGAAATGCTCTCGGAATCGAGACACTTTCGAACCATCGTACAGTCCTCCCCATCCCCCTCTCGAGCCTTCTAACCCCTTGACCTCCGCCTTCTCTTCTTCCTTTCTCTTCCTCTCAACCTCACACTTTCTCTCTCTCTCTCTTCTCTTTACTCCACCTCATCTTTGCTTCTCTCCCTTCCTCTCTCTCTCTCTCTCCATCTCCTTTCTCTTGATTCCAGTCTGCAACTTTCTCTTTGCTCCCACTCCAACACAAAAGAAAAAGCTTTATTGGAATTTCACTTATGAAAGTTTTATCAAATTTCATTTTAATTATTCAATTCCCTCTTCCTCCCTTTTCTCTTCGTGAAATCTTGCATAATATATCATAAAAATTGTGGAATCTTAGCCTAAAATTATTGATGTTTAGGTGATAACTTATTTATAATATACATGTAAAAAATTAACTTTGAAATCACTAATCAAAATAAGCCTTCCTAAAATTAAAGAAGGCATAACCGCCAAAAAAAATCCAAAATATAAAATTTCTATCAATCTGGGACCTCTGCCTGTGAGAGACCGGTTGCCAAAGCAACCAACATCTCGAACTCAATGCCAGACGCGACATTTTCATTTGCGTCTCTGTAATAAAAGAAGAAATCGTGTCTTTTTACTCTGAGTTTGCCACATTGGAGAGTGCCTTTGAGTGCGTTATATAGGGAGAGTGTGGGAGGGAAAATAAAACGAGAGGAGAGAAAGAAAGACTAGCTGTGTCAGCAAGTGTGGAAATGTAGAAGAGAGATATTGAGAACAGTTCTCTTACGATTCCGTCACCAAAGGGCCCCGGGCCCCCTCTTCAGCACCAAGTTGTTCTTTCTCGCCCCTCGCTGCCAATAACTTCCTCGACCTCTCACCTATAGCCACGAACGACCAAATGGAAATCCAGGAGTTTCCTAAACGTAAGGAGTAAAGAAGTACGCGGCGAAAACTGGAATTAAGAAATGTTGAGATATACCTTCCGCATGCGTGATGATTCCCTAGATAATTATCAAGCTCGTCTTATGCCTGAAAATAAATGCAAGATGAATCCTCGAAAAAATAAGTACTTATATCTCCAATAGCCGTAAGTGTTACGGCTATTGTGTAGTTCTAATTGTAAGATAAGTAGGTACATACTTATTTTTTCAAGTGATTATTCTTGAATAAGTATAATAATGAAAGTTCTGTTAAAAATTATGCAATAACCGTAAAATACCATGTATAATACGTAAAAATATCTAGTATAAAGCAATTGACACACCGTTGTGAAAATTTAAGTAAATATAAAAGTTACAATTACAAGTCACAGGGAAGAAATTGTGAACTGATATTAGTACTTATTATCCTTGATTTTAGAACACTCTAACAGCATTGCATATGTGCATACGCATAAAATAAGCCTTTCCATATTATTTAACATAGAGATAATGCTATAATATTGAGATTATAAAAACCTCGGAAACAAAGGGAAAGGTTTCGCCTTCTCAAGAAAAAGGGGAACAAATTCTTTTCTTTGCAGAAAAAATATGGAATTGGTGACTCTGGACGCGCTATAATAAAGTAAGAGAAGGCACTGCTTGAATATTTCGCGAAACGTAAAATTTTCCTGGAAGATTTTATAGAATTTATTTGCGATTGAATTAAAATAAGGATTATTTTTTTCAAACTCCTGATTGCTTAGCAAAATAGTAAACCGATGAATCAGTGAGATATTAAAGTAGTTATCTATAGATATAAAAGTGAAAATCAGATTGATTGTTCTTTATACAAATCCACATTTTTTAAGATATCGGCATGAAACTTCGCATAGATATATAATTTGACCTTTCTGGCAACATAGGCTATATGGCGATAAAAATTTTGGGGGGAGGGAGTGTTTAATTCAATCATTATTTTCACATAAGTTTACACGTTATTTTCGATTTTTCAGAGTGCAAGGTTTTTTTCCTTCATTCATCAAATACCTAAACATGGACCGATTTTCTTCGTTTTTTGCTTTATTCGAAGGTTAAAACTGTGTACTGTGTCATTCTTGCGGTGTTTAGATATTACACTTTCGAAGTTTTAGATTCATTAATTCCGTTTAAATTCAACGGAACTTCCGTCAGTAATTTATAATTTAGGAAAAACAATTTCTTTATTTACGAAATTAAAAATAAATTTAGTAGAAGTTCCATTGTGGGAAAATAAATAATAACATGGTTTCGACTGACAGCGGTGACATGATGATGGCTGGAAGGCGAAACTACTATAGTATTTATTTTTCTATTGTGGAATTTGTACGAAGACGTATTAAATTTCTTTTATATTTGTGGATTAAAGATTTAAAAAGTAAAATTCCGCATATCACTGTTTTCTCAGTCTATGTAATAACACACAGAAATAAATCATCATCTTCTAATTTTTTCGCTTCTGCAAGTAAGCTAATAAATTGATTTAATACAGGTATATCCTGATATACGTCGTCCCGATTTACGTCAATTCGAAGTTACGTCGCCGATCAATTGATACCTGTGTACAGATTTACGTCGTTTGAATCGAAGTTACGTCGGTAGAGGTCTGAGGTACTTTAAAACTTGTGTTTCAACCTTCCTGAAGCTGTTATCTGATTGAAATACTAAACAAAAATCACATATTGCGATCTAAATATCTACTCTGTAAGATGATATCAAAATAAACAACGATTTTAAAAATACTGCTTCACTTTTTACTCAATTAGTAATGGTATTATATGTTAAAGATACAGCCTCATCAGCAGCAACGGCCATAGCATTATGGAAACAAAGTAAACATCGAAGGGTCGGGATAGCGCTTGGGTGGGTGACCGCCAGGGGAAAACGGGTGCCATTACAATTACCGGTTAACGCTGGTTAATTGGCAGCCATAAGAGAATCTTAGGTGCTGCAGCCGGATGATGAATTAATTGGCGACGTTAAGAGAACCTTAGTGACTGCCGTTAAGTAGGCAAACGTGTGTATAAAACCAACCATCAGAGTACTGCAATCCTTTAAAAACTACCCTAGAGAAAAGCTGGTCCAAGACCTAGAAGCAGTTTCTGTTTGTGAGTTCTTGCTGATACCCAGAGTTACATCAGTTAGATACGGGGAGAGAGGTATCAATAAAATATAAATAAAGATTTCATTTAGATTCCAAACAAGCAATCAACGTAATGCCAGAATACGTTGACAAAAACTGGATGAGTTATTATTGAAATTTAAATTAGCCAAAGCTTTTCCTTGTAGCACAGCTGAATGTGAGAGGGGTTGTTCTGAATCTGATTGCAATGGATTTTGCCCTCGAAAACATTGGTGGGAAACGTCAATAGTTTACTAACGATTAAAATAAATGGGCCAATTTTGGGTGAATTTATTACGGCCTGGTACCTTGAATCGTGGAAAAATTTACACAGATTAGCTAAAGCCAACCAATCAAAACAACAAAAGACGTTAAAAGTGAAGATGAGTTGAAGCCTTTACAGGAATTTTGGAAAATTATATAGATAAATAAATTTATAATTTTTAAACAAAGAATTAAAAAAATGTTTTTTTTCTAAAGATTTTATTTGTATAATGTCAAATGGAATCAGTGTTATTGTTTTCTATTCTATCCTCCTAGTCTAACAGTTTCCAAGGAGTTTTTATAAATTTAATATTTTTAATCAATGGAATTCCAACATTTCTTGATCCACAAGACAAGGGTATACGCCAAACCAAAAGTTTCTTCAACTTTTTTTTAGTTATGGCTACACCTCTGTTTGAAACGCTCGGAACCGCCGTCAGAGCTGATCTGGGAGTATTCGCACGACGTCCAACTACTAGCCTCCCCCTCTAGAATTTGTCGTGATTTTAGTGAATATGTCGTTTAAATTAAATTATTACCCTCAGTCGTAGTACATTTCACGCTGAATCTGATTAGGTATATTATAATTTTCTAAATATTCTATAAAAGTATTTAGTATTAAAGAAACTAAAAATATCGGGACGATAACAATATTAATAATTTTAATTAACTTTATCCTAAAGAATAGTCACTTTTTCTACTTCATTGATTAATATTTTTCTGCAAATATGAAGTACATGTTTCCTGATAACGAAGCAAAGCCGTTGCGAGGAGAATCGCCTCTTTCGGCTAGGCTGCTATGTCCAAAATTCGTATTAGAAACGCAGCAGTGTTGCCATCCTATTGTGCATGACCCTGATACGCAGCACTTCCGTTTATTCGGACGCTGAATCTATTACCTACGTTTCTTCCCGTACGAATTCGGACTTAATTTGACGAGTATCTAGTCCCAGAATTGATTGATAAAAGCAATCGCTTGTTCATAACTATATAGTTAATTCCTGTACGCATCCCCACTCATATCATCGATTCTATTGAGTAAAACTGCTTCGATTCAAGCCGATTCGATTTACGTCGCTGTCTTCAGGAACGTATCCCCAGCGTAAATCGTGCTATACCTTTATTTCAGATTACTCTTTTATTATGGATGCGCTCTAGTCATTTTTCTTTTAATAGCCAAGCAAACGAATAAAAAAAATTAATAAAGAACTGCAAAAGCAGATTCCAAAAGCGCTTTTTTTATAATACTAACAGGCAAGCATAACAAAAACTCCAATTATCAGATATATCAGTGGGCAATTTTCACTGCATGTAATACACACACACACACATGTAGCACTATAAATAAATGAAATTATTATTAATATTTTTACAATTGAAAAAATATAACGTATATGCGTGATTCAAAAAATCATCAGATTTAGCGATCAAACTGCGTTATTATAATGTAGCACTGTAATTCAAGTAGGAAATAATAAAAAACAACATAAACAAAAGGCAAAGCCCAAAATCAATCAAAAGTTCTTTAAAATTCCTCACCGTAGTTAAGTGACTATAATAAGATTTTTATCCCTTTTTGAAAATAAATTTAACGTAATTACGTTTCGATGTAAGTGTTGTAGGCATAATGAAAATTTACCATAGTAACGTAAAGATAGTTCATAACGATTCTTTTTAATCCTGCAAAAAGGCAAACGGAGAGACCTCAATAAAAAAAACCGTGACTGCCACCATCCCGAAAATCTTATCTTCACGGACGAAGGGAAAACGTAAGCGATTTTTTTTAAAGCTCTAAAATGGAGGGATAAGAGCGAGCGAGGCGCATTCGTAGGTGGAGAGAAATGATGAGAGAAATGGAGGCGTTAGTACACGGAGACGGGAGATGGAGGGAAGAGAATTTAAGGATGCGAAGTGGAGACACGTATAAGGGGTTCAAAGAGGGGGAGTGGGGGGATTGGGTTTTACAAAGGGAGTGGAAGTGGGTATAGAGGGGTTTAAAGGCGGTGATTTTGTGAGAGTGGGAAGGGAGAGGGGGGTAGAGTGATGGAGGGGGTGCGGTGAGGGTTGAAAAAGAGCTATTCCGTCTTCTATAACGCAACCCTTCGCCACTTGGCACCCCTGAGCCTCCCGCCGCCACGATTTATAGAAATGTTTGTGGAAACGCGGAGAGAGAGAGAGAGGGAGAGAGAGAGGGGTGTACTTTACATGGGAATGGCTATTTGTCGAGAGAGAATGGAGAAAGGAAAGAGGATGGAGGGAGAGAGAGAGAGTGGAAGGAAGGGAGATAGGAAGAGGAAGAAAGGAGAGGGGAAGAATAGAAAGGGAAAGAGGTGCGAGAGGAGTGAGGTTTATGTCGAGAGAGATCTTGTTAGGTGGGAAGTGGCGAAAGAGGTATTCTTGGAAATAACGATAGTATTTATGTGTGGATATTCAAGTGGAATAAAAGACCCACATTTCCCCGATGATCTCAGTTTTACACTTATCTAACAGCTAAAGTAGAAGTTTTATACGGTATTTTTGAGGTTATAATTAACTAGCAAAATTTCTCGGTGTTACTCGGTACCTATAGCATGGTGAGATCAGTTCCCATTTAAAAGCATCGATCTCGTTGCCATGGCATTTAGCGTTTTCCATTGTTACAAACCTTTAAAAATACCTTCTTTCATGATCAATGAGTAAATTTTAAGCTAAATCGGCTTAGATTCAAATTCTGTCTTTAAAATATACAAAGTTGCTTCTTTCAGCTTAATATATGTTCCTGTTCCGAGTTCGTATCTTCTTCATTTTAAGTAATTTAAATTTGCAAAACAATAAAAGTCTGCTCGTCAAGCAATCGATTTTTGCCTGTTATATTATGCTAATCCCCTATATTGGCAGCACTGACTAATCCCGGTTGACCAAACCTCGACCATTCACTAAGTTACGGTATAAGTAAGAACCGTACCAAATTTGGTTGTTCTTCGTCTTATAGTTTGAGCGTCCATAATGAGACACAACCTTTCGGAAATATATATATATATATATATATATATATATATATAAGATTATAATTAATAATTAAGAATAGTTTCCCGTTAAAAAATAATAGTCGTTTTCCGCAAGATATTTTAACCCATAAAATAAATCGAATATTATTCGTATGTTATAATCTAGAGCAGCGGTTATCAATGCTTAAGTGAACGACACGCTGCACATTACAATCCGCCGAACCAAAAAAAAGTAGGAGCCGTGTGTAATGAGGAATAGCCTACTCCTTGTTTTATTGTTACTAAAAATGACACAAAGGAGAGAGAAAGAGACACAAATTATGCTTAACAAAATTTACTTTGTTTTTTAGCAGACGCTATTAAAATTTCCCCCCGGCTATTCGCGACACGCCATTATGTCGCGACACACCGTTTGAGAACCGCTGATTTAGAGCAGAGGTCTCCATGGTCGTACATAAATCGTGGACGAGATAATCAAGATGTCGCTAAGAGATATGAGACAAACATAAATGTTTTTTTATGCTTGAGGATTTTATGATAATTTGTTTTCAATCAAAACATACCATTTTGAGTCGTATTTCTAAATTTTAACAAGGCGTTTATCGTTACTATGGCATGCGATCCAAAATAAATATTTCGAAGTTATTTTATTGGCCCTCTTGCGATTTGAATTTGAGACCCTAAAGCTTTTTTGAATGTTTCGAATTTGGCTATGAATTGAGAATCTGGATGCAGCGCATTTCTTTTCAAATGTACTTGAGAGTCAAATTTCGAAACTTTTTGCACCAATGAAACTAAATATTTATATAGTGTTCATATCGTGCAAAATGAGATTTACTCAACTGTTTCACGGCTGCAAGATATGTCGTTTATTTGATGCAACTCATAATCAGAGAGTGGAAATTCGTTTATGAATTCAGCAGGTCCATCTATCACGTGACTTTCATCTTCATTCGCTTTTTGGTTCATTTATAACTCACGTTTTAGAAATATACGCTATGAAGTGAAATGAAATGGCTGTTATGAAGAAAAGGGAGCGATTACAGTCCGATAGTAAAGTGTATGCCCATATATATATATATATATATATATATATATATAAATACTTAAGGAAAAGGAAAGGTAATAATAAGGGTAGCAACAAGGTGTTGGAGGAAGCCCAGTGGACACTTACCTAGAATGAAGAGCCGCTGTGTTTTTCGTGTGTCCTCAGCACCCCCAGCGGCTCTTCATTCTAGGTAAGTGTCCACTGGGCTTCCTCCAACACCTTGTTGCTACCCTTATATATATATATATATATATATATATATATATATATATATGTGTGAAAGTTACGTAGTTCGTTTAATACCTACATAGAAGCAAGGATATTTTAAAAGTTTTATCCAACAAACTTGCTATGTAAACTGTTTCATCGTTTTCGATAAGATATTTTAACCTACTATTGGAGCTAAGGATGAGCCTAAATGTATGCAAATATTTACGGCAACGATCAACGAACATCCAATTTAGCATCTAGAAAAAGGGAGCGTGTGACCGTAACAATTCTAAAGAATTGCCGCAGGTCTTCATTCAGCTGTTTTGAAAATAGGATAACAGTTAAGACGAATTTATTGCCGCGCTCAAGGTTATAAGCACAAAGAGTGATATGCGCCTCGTGCCTCACTTCCTCATTCGATAAGAATCTGAGAGTCTTCTAATCACCGTGGCCGATACTCGAGAAGAAAGACCCTCGAGAAGACTTAACTCTAGTTAACACATGGAAAGGGTTGCGTAATCCACGCGTCGAAGTTCCATCACCGCCGCCCCGCCCTTCCACCCAGAACAACAGAATCTGCTGCGTGGGTGCAAACAGAACACCGCTGCCCCTCGCTCCCCACCCCTCCCGGCGGCGCTCCCCCATGATACATACACCCTTCCGCACGACAACAAAACCACGCTAAGGATGGAAGACTTAGCCGTGAAACGAGATTACGGAGGAGGAGGCATTCCTCGCTTGATCCGTGGTCTAACACAAAGCCCCACCGAAAGGGATTCTCGCCTTGCCCCCAACCCCTTCTTTCCCCTCCCTTTTCTAATGCTCCCTCCTCAATCTCCACTCGACGTTCTCTTCAAAAACGCCTCCACCCCCGCCGAATCCTCCTCCTCCTCCTCCACCCCTCTCCTACCAACACCACCCCTATCGCCTCTCCTTATCTCCTCGATCCACTTCAGCACCCCTTCTTCCTTACCGCTCTCATTCCCGCGGTATTTATCCCTCCGCTCATCCTCCCCCGACCGACCGACCCATCCCTTTTAACCCTTAATCCCCCCTCCTTCCCCCTCCTTCCCCCCCTCCTCCCCCCCTCCAACCTCCATTCTCTCTCCTATTCCTTGCCACCGTGCGCATCGCCTCCTATCCTATTCCCTTCATTCCTCCGCTCATTCTATCCCTCTCATCCCTTATCTCTCTCTTTCCTACCAAATTGCTATTACCTCGTTTGGCGTTCTCTCTCTCTCTGGAAGCATCCCATTTTTTCCTTCTCTCTCTCTCTCTTTTTCTCCTCTCAAGAATGTCGATGGGAGTGAGAGGGGTATTTATTGGAATCGGTTGATTACAGGAGAGATCGTCGTTTACGCTTCTTTCTGCCTCTCTCTCTCTTTCTCTCGTCCTAAGCATCCGAAAGAACGCTCCTTATCACTCCTAAATCTCTTAAATTCCTCATTTCCACTCCATCTCGTTTCTCTCCTTCCCTAATCCCCATCTACTTCCCTTTTACGGTCTCCAGATATTGGCTTACGTTTTCGCCTCCGTGGTTTCGAGGCATCTTACACTCGTAACTATAGTTACGAGCTTCTAACGGTGGCTGGGAACTGCGTTTCTTGTGCTGACAATGCGAAAACTTTCTTGACCGCATAAAAATTATACGCTTTTGACCAAGAGTCCCTCGTGCCCTATCCTTCTACGTATGTTTTATGCGTCGATATGATTTAATCTTCCGAATCGCTTCAAATTTTTGAATTTATTTTAGAACGAAAGATAAATTTAGTTGGATAAAAATGCATAAAAGACCCCTTTGCAATTTTTTATGTAATTTATTTCGTTTTTAGTGTATCTTTTAAATCGCTTACGTTTTCACATCGTCCGTCAGCTCGAAAACTTGTCATGCAACGAGAAGAGCTGAGAAGATAATGTTTTGGCTGGTGACAAACACAAACTCGACCTATTTTGGGATCCATCCGTCTGTCCGTATGTTAAATTTTCGTGTTTATAATATTTCTACAGCAATAAAAGAGAAGCGTAAATAATAGGTATGCGTTATATACCATTTACTTTCGAAAGTGGATAACATCATATTAAGCCAACATAACTGCGGTGAGGTATGTTTTGATTGATTTTTACGTTTTGTGGAGAGGAGGGAGAAGAAGTTAAAAATTTACATGAACATTCTACAACGGGTGAGGGAATAATTGCAGAGCAAATTACATAAGGCGCTTTATTTTCTCTAGTTTTAGGGTTATATCTTTGCTTAAGATCGAGAGCCTCAGTGCTCTGCAATAATATGTTTCATACTTAAAAACATTTGACTCGTTGATATGGTAGTTTTATTTCACATTTTTTAAAATTGGAAAATATTCCCATGTTTTGTGGTTTAAAAGCGATTGTTCGTTCGACATAGATTTGAATTTTCCTTTAAAAAAATATAAACCACCTCCCCAGAATTCCTATCTTATTCTTAGCTAATTTAAAAATGCAAATTTGTAATATCCTGCACCAATTTAATGCTTTTCTTATAGGGTTAGAAGTGAAATTAAGGGGTTAGAAAAATAATTCGTTTACACCTCGGCAGATTAAGCTAGATCCACCAAATTTGGATAATTTTTATCCTTTAAAAAATTGTAGGGTTCCGGAGATATTTCCCGAATAGACGGATGGACGGACAGACAAAACGAATACCTACAAAAGCGATTTTTAGAGCGCTTTTTAACTTGTTATATGTGTCATGAGTTTTTTTTACTCATTCGCTGATATAAAGACCTAATAGGACGCGTTGTGCCTCGTCTCGGGCGGGATCGCCTAGCGATCTTCCTTATCGAGCTCTTATTAGTATTACGATATATTTTACGAATCAAAGTTCATCTCTTGCTTCCCTTTAAGTGAAATCCCTGATTGATTAATTTAATCCGAGTATGTTAATTTCATCATCCATCCTTATAAAAATACAAAATGTCTTCGAGATACATTCTGCGTAAAAGCGCCTGATACTTGCATACAAACTTACAAGCAGAATTCTTTAGGTGCCTTACTTTCAGTATATGCGCCTAAAAATACGGGTTATATTTTATGCTGTTTTAATATGACTATTTTTTAGTTTTTCTATGTCTGGTTCACTTTTCTTTGTTTCGTGTTAAATTTGAGGATTTAGGTGTGATCATAGTTACCCGGTGTTACTTCAATCTCTCAAAGGAATCTAATACAAATATGATCATTTTTAATCGTACAATACTTAAAGTATGGCATGGCTGTTGATAGCACGTTTGGCCATAAACCTGAGTTGGACTAGAGTTATCAGATCTACTGTAAAATTCAGGGATCTCTTTATTTTGACTACAAGCCTCAAATTTATATTTCAGTTCATTGTATGGATCCCGAAGTGGTATCTGATAACACTGACTTTAGAACCAGTAACTGAAGTAGTGAAGAAGAACACAACCTAGACAGGGAACGACCAGCGCGTGCGTTCGTCTTTTCGAAACGTAAAATGAACGTTTTCATCAGCCACGGAGTGCAGTGAACGATTCTCGCTTGTATCGTTATCTATAAACATTGTAATCAGCAATATCATTATTATTTTATTCACATTTTGTATATTTTCAAAATCGCTTGCTACGTATTTAATTAAATTATATTCAAACTCACATTTTACTTTAATATTTAGCTATACAGTAGGACCTCGATAACCGTAGTTAATTGGTTCCTGCAATCCCCGACGATTAACGAAATGACGGTAGACGAAACCGATTTTCCCATAGGGGCAGCAATAATTCGTTCAAAAATACCTTACACGTATCATATAAAACTGAATTTTTAGACCTCAGTTTGCTTGAAATTTTAGACAGCGTCATTTTCATTTGTTCATTTCTAGTTTTAATTGAAGGATGTCACATTTATGGACCTTTTAGCATCATCGTCACTAACACTGCGTTTTGGGACCATTTTTATCACTTGAAGTTTAATAAGCTATAAAATATTTATGAAATATGTTAACTGTTGACAGTTGTACTGCAGCAATCCGCGAAGGAATGTTTTGGTGTTTGATTCTTATATTTGAAGGCAACATTCTAATTACCTACTGTTTGTCTTTGTTTAACCCTTTTTCATTTTACATGAAATGCTTTCACTCTAATACTATCGACTGAATGTTCTCCGAGAACAGCCACAGCGCACCGTTTCGATAGATCAGGGGTGCCAAACCTGCTGCCCGCGTGCCGGATGCGGCCCACTAAGCAATTTTATGCGTCCAACCACGAGTGTTTCATAGTTTTCAAAACTTTTTTCATTTATTTTAATCAACTTCTAAAATTATTTTCCGTGTAGCGAAATCTGTTAAGATATATAACGTTCAATTGCGACTTCTTAGTAAATATTTCTCAGTTCAAGTAAGTTCTTTTTAATGCTGGTTTTGATTTTTTTCTCAAAGATATTTCTGAGATTGAATTCCATCGTGATTTTTAATATTGAAATGTTAACCATAAAAAGCTAATTCTAATTTGATTTCCACGCATATGATGACCTAGAATTTCTAGTTAAATTACGATTTAACTATATTTCATTAGCCATTTCCAATGCGGCCCATCGAAGGGTTCACTGCCACCAATGAGGCCCGCCATGCAGTAAAGCGCCTACTGTCGTCGGTCTGTCCGTCCATCCGTCCGCAAGTTCGTTCTCAGCTTCTACCGAACGATTTTCATGGAATTTGATATTAAGGACTTATATTCGAAGATAATAAGAAAATCGCAAAAATGAATCACGTAAGCCAATCAGGAGTACCACTTTACTGGTGACGAAAAATGAACCTTCCGTCATATCTCGTCAAGTATTGCTTAATATAAAAATATTTTTTCAAATAAAAGTTGTAGAACTGATAAATTAGAGTATTTCTTTTCCTATACATTTTTGTCGAAGGAGTAGCCGTTATCAAGAAAATCAAACCAGAATGTATTAATTCGAGTTGAAATTTTCTTGCATGGTTATTTCTTCATTGTTGCTAACATAAACAACCTCACAAACAAACGTTTAATTTCCTTCGTGTGCCTGCAGTATTTTTAAATAGGAAGAAAATGGTTTATTTATGATGAAGAAAAGAACTTAAAAACGCTATTTCCCTTACGTACAGGGATATCATTTCTTTCTAATACTCCATTGCACGAAACGTACCCATTTGTGATACGCTGTGCACTTTCCTAACTTGTTTTTTTTTTAAATAAAGACTATTGAAAATATTTTAAAATTATTCTCGAGTGTAATTGCCGATAATTATTTCTGAGAACGCTGAAGTCGAGAGTAATCATAGTGATTGCTCTGTATGGAGAAAGTCATGTGCTAGCCACATCTGATATTTTTGCACCACTTGGCGACAAACGACAGTTGATCGAAACAACGATTATCGATGGCGGCAGTTATCGACGTCCTACTGTATTTGAAAATTATTAAAATATTTAACATGTATTTTGCCGGTTTTCTTATTCAGAATCCGGCCAGTTTGGATTAGCTGTTGTTTTTAAGGGTAAATCTCAAAGAAGAGAGAGATTCTTCTGAGCGACATTTTAAAAGACCAAATTAAGAGTTTTTAAGTCAACTTTAACGTGTTAATTTCGCGTTATCCGGGAAAAAATGGAGGAAGGAGAGAGAGAGAGAGAGGAGGGGAGACGAGGATTAATATTTAACATAGCTGCGACACGATAACAGAGATGAAACAGTAACTGGTGACAGGTGTAGGAGGGATGCAGGAGAGAGAGAGAGAGTGAGATACGTACTGAGGTGGCTGCTGAATATGAGTGATGGGGAACGAGTAGGGTGTGGTTGGGTTGGGTTAATTTGATGCCGGCGCAGATGAAGGAAAGGGTTCCGCATCCTCTCCCCTCGACGGAGTGCAGTGGGACTCCCATCCATCTCCTCCGCCCCTCCAATATATGAATCATCTCCTCCGCCATCCCCTCTGGGAGCGTCTTCGCCTCCTCTGGCTTATCTCTTCATCCTTTGTCTTTTTCAATATCCGCGTGTCCATCTGCAGGAAACCTCGTCCCGACCCACACTCCACCCCACCCCCTCCTGCCCCCACGGGGTGGCTTTTTTTTTAGAGGCCCTCTGCCCCCATCTCGCTCTCCCCGGCACTGGATCAAAAACCTCCAGCCCCCACGACGGATGGAGAATGGACAAGTAGCTGCTGCCTCCGTCCTTTCCCTCTCTCCTTACTCTCCCTTTCCTCTCATAGTGTCTCTCTCTGCCTCCTATACCTCTCTTCTCTCCCTTTAATCTTCCAGGTCCTTTTCATATACCTACTCCCTCCACATTCTCCTCCCTTTCCCTCCTCCCACCCCGTTTCTCGTTTTCCTAATATTCCAAAATACGTATCTCCCGTCATTCAACTTTATACATTTCTGCTCCACATCTCGTTTTTTACCTCTTCCTTTCTCGTCTTTCTTCCTCCATCAATTCATTCTCCCTCTTCACTTCCTATCTCTTCCTCTCCCTCATACACCAACTTCCCTACATACCTCACTCTCGATATCTCTCCTCCTCCTTCCCCCTCTCCCCCTCTTCCCCCTCTCCTCCTCCTCCTCCTCCCCCCCTTCCCCCTCCCCCTTCCTCCTCCTCCTCCTTCCGCTCCCTTGGGTTGGTTTTTTTCCGCCTCCCGTTATGGATGGCTCTCCTAAAACGCCGGCTTCATTCATGGAATGGCCGTGTTTTAAGGGAGATTGGAGCCGAAGGGCCCCGTCCCACTGACTCACGGGTGGAAGGGGCAAAGAGAGAGGGAGATGGATGGGGCAAGGGGCAGGAGAGGGCGTACGGAGGGCGCGGGAGTGAGCGAGGGGCAGAAAGGGATCGGTGGGGACGGGACGTTTCGTTATTTTGCGGACTCGACGTCGGAGTTATACGGTAGGAGAGGGAGAGGAGGAGGGAGAGTTTCAAAGGAGGGAATTCGGAGGTGGTATCACCCTCTCTCTCTCTCTCCCCCTTTCGAATATTTACAAACTTTTCCGTCGAGAGAGAAATACTCGGGCGTGATAAAGCTGCGGTATTCATCCAGAGGTACGCACGTCCCTCGGGGCACGCAAAAGAAGGGTCTGATTTTGTGTCGAGTCAAAAGTGTGTGCGATGGATTGAAAAAGCATGCGCATGGGGATAGCGCGACTAAAGGAGTTTATCGAGATGAATGATTTGGGCGAAAAGTAGTGAGATGATTAAAAAAACAAGCGAGCGTCCTGATACGGCGAGCAATCTTAGGCAAATGAAGTCGATTTGTACGCAAATGAAGTCGATTTGTACAAGCCTGATAATTGTAGCAAATTCTACTACGAATAAAAACGTTTGTGATGCATTCCTCTCCAAGCTTATTATATTCCAAGCGATATAAATAACTAAGATTAAAGTGCGTTTAATTGATTTTAGAAATCCTTTGATTTGGCGCGTTTTCATTCATGAAAATTACGACGATTGAAACCGAATGGTAAAATTCGTGACATAACGCTTAATAGTTTGGCTAATTATTTTGATTTACGGCTACGTTCTCTCGTAGAATTTCATAGAAACGTATTGGGTTTATTTAATTTAGTGTATTATCCTATTTTTATCTGAGTCTCTTGATTCCCACATAAAATTCCTTTCTCACAGTTCTCTCGGTCGCATATTCTCAGCCGTCGTGAGGTTCCGTTCAGCGCAAGTGAAACCCCAAACCCCCCTTTCCCCCCCCCTCCACCCCCCCTTTCCCCCTCCCCCCCCCCTTTCCCCCTCCCCCCCCCCTTTCCCCCTCCCCCCCCCTTTCCCCCTCCCCCCCCCCCTTTCCCCCTTCCCCCCCTCCCCCTCCCCCTTCGGATACGCTAGGAAACGCACTGAATTCCAAATGGCCTTAGGGTTAGGAGTGGCGGAGGGAGAATGGGGGAATTGTGGTTGGAATGGGAGTGGATGGGAGGAGGGGAGAATGGATGGGAGGGCGGGGAGAATTTAAAACTCGGAGTTGATGCGAAAGAACACGAAATCTCTTCACCATGTTCCCTTTAATGGCTTAATCAGATGTAATCCCTTTTTTTCGGGTACGTTGTCGTAACTGTTGAAATGCCTCTCGAGTTTTTTCGTCCGTTTTCGTGTCTTTTTCCGCTGGGAAACGTAGCCTGCATAATAAGACACGTTTTATGCCAGATATACTACAGTTACTCTTAAATTTGCGCGCCTCGATGTAAAGGAGAGAACAAATATTGTAAGAAAAGCTGACTGAGAAGTAAATTTATCCGACGCGCTTAAATATAATTTTTTTTAATGATGCATTCCCCGCAAAGCCAATTTTAGGCTTGTCTGCAGGTAGAGGGAAAACCCCAAGACGAATCACAACATCCATGCCCGAAGCGGGATTCGAACCCGCGACCTTTGGATTAGAAGGCAGGCACACTACCTACCAGTCTAACCCGGCCGGCAAATTAATTAAGAAAATACTAGTTTAAGTTTTAAGAATTATATATATTCGAGGAAAGATGGCCATAGAAGGAGATTACGCAATGGAAAGTGATACGCTCCGAAAGGCTGTGAATAGAAATAGTTTTGCACTAATCGGAGGAATTTTTAGAATGATATTTTCAATATTACTTCGTTATTGATGAGATATTTAATAAAAATAAACGTTAACAATAGCAATAATCCTCGTAATCATATCTATTCGAGCGCTAATACTAATTTTGAGACGCAAAATCTTTCTCGCAAAACTGCGATATTCTTGCACATACTAAATGAAACACTCTATACTTATATATTTTCTGAGTTTTACTTTTTTGACCTTATCGCTTATTGTCAGCATTTTCGCCGAAAGAAAAAACATTTGATTGTTTTAGCATCAACGACATTTTTATGTTGCCCACATACTGTGACCTCTCACACTCGACAAAAATTAAACCTTTATAATTTCCTTTGTAAAAAGCTTTCATGGTAAAGAATCTCCTTTGCTGTCGTTGGATTACTACTCCAGGTTTTATAAAAGTCAATTAGTTCTCATTATAACGACAGAACAAAGTTAACGGAGCAAATAGCGAAGAAAATATCGGAGATAAATTTCATAGAAACACTAAAATTTAAAAAAATATAACCACTGGTTCTTAAATTTGATTTCCATGGAAAGAATTACTTACCAGTTATTAGTGATATTTTAACTGATACTTAACGCAAAATACAAATATAATACTTTGCAAATTATGCAAAAATAGTTGAAACTTTACCAGATTTACAAGGAAATTTTTAAAAATATCTTCCATGTGACGAAAGAATTATATTTATTTGTTAATGTGTTTGTATGTGTACGTCACATCGAGAGACCATTCCTTTGAGGTAGATAATACTTCATAGCAAGTTCAGTCCACTCTTTGAATTGCGCATTAGAATTAAGTGCCTTATTACTCTTACTCACCTACATCCACGTAAGTATATTAGAGCCGCTACAGGAGAGGTAGTAGTGGATAGAACGATGAGAGGGAAGTAGGGTGAAGTAGAGAGGGGTGGGTAGCAGAGAAGGAGGAAAGGGAGCAGCAGCAGCTGAGGACTGACTATAATGAAAGACCGTGTTAGAGAAGGGATTGGAATGAGAAGACGAGGGATAAAAGGAGGCACAGGAGAATAAGCGGAGGAGGCGTGGAAGAAGGGTGAGGGTGATAAGATGAGGAGTGCGTGAGGATAAAGTTAGTCTAACTGAACAAACGGCGACCGCGTGGCACGTCCCCTTACCCTCGTCACAATTACGCCAAGGAAGAGATCGACTTACGCCCCCCTCCCTCCCTCCCCCTCTAACCCCACCCCGCCCCACCTCCTCAAAGGGGCTCTGGACATTGTGTGACGTATGGCCTCGTTTGCATATCGGTCCATCCACGCTGATAGATCGGCCCTCCCAGCGGACAGACACGCGCGGCTAACCGACCCACCGCCCCCGTACCCTCGGCCCTCCCCCCCCGTACCCTTATCCCGCGCACGGCCTGGGGCCACCAATCATCCCTTGTCCCTTTCTCCAGTCATCCCTCTCCTCAAAAATATGTGGGAGTATTTTAAGGCCCGCGTACTCACGTTAACTACGCCGCTGCAATTTAATCGCGACATTAATGTCGATTTTTATTTAATGGACATAGTTCATTCGGGACGAAAGTTCTTTTTCGCGACACTCTTGTAGTTACAGTTAACTTATTCAATGAGCCCAAAAATTGTTAAATTAATATAGCGTTCGCCCGTCATTTTAAACATGTTATTTCTAATTTTTTTCCTCGGAGTGACTTCTGATTTATCCGAATAGGTTCGAAAACTTCCTTGGACGAGACTTCAATAGCAGCATTTAGTAGGGAGTATTTACAAACAATCGTTCTCTGATTAGAGCAGTGAATCTTATATTTGTGATCATTCTTATTATAATAATCAGAGCTACGAATTCTACTACGTTGGCCGGTGGTCTCTAACTAAAATCATACGTGAGCCGTATGGTGGCACTGCACTACATCCGCGGACCGCATCAAATCCGTAGGCTGCAATCCATGTTGACTACGCAGAATGTTTTAATGGAAATGAAAACTAAACTGCGGATATTTTGGAAGTTTTGATTTAATACATTCATTGAATTTCTTAGATTATTTTAATATATTTTATAAGATATACATTTGAGTTTGAACTGCATCACAGTATAAAGCAGGGATCTCAAACTTTCCGCCCGAGAAGAAAGTTGTATTATGTGTGAAGTGATATGTCCTTCGCGATTTCACGATCCTTTCACGCTGATCTTCATTCGAATTTTGATAACGCAGTCTTAAGCATCAGATGCTTGAATTGATTCTGGAAGCTCTCTTATCAAACTTGACCGTGCTTCCTGTATCCAATTTCATTTGTTAACTGAAATGATTGTCGTTACTTTCCCGTCGGTTCTTCTGGTCTTCTTTATGCGATTTCCTTCTTTAATACATCATTTGGTAAGCCGAGCCTTTGGGTGATGTTTTACAGCGAATAATTCGATTGCTTTATACAGGACAGTTTCATTTTATTTTTACACCCCTATCGAGTAGCCATATCAGCACTCCTTCCATATAATTTTATAGTGATAATTTAAAAGAAAATTATAATTTATTTATTGCTCCTTACAAATTAAATTATTGGGTACGAAAATGTTAAACGAATGTAAGTATAGAGGACAAATCTTTCGGAGTAATATGCAAAAAAATATTGTTCGGTTTGGAATCCTACTTGATATAATGTTCTCCATACTTGTTTAAAATTTTACACATTACTTAACCGATGTATATGTTTCAACAGTTTTTATTGAAATCTCAGTAAGATCATTAAAACCGCATTTATTAAGGTTTTCGTAATTTATTAATTTCGGGCAAAAACTGCTTTGGATCGCACTCTCTTGGATAAGTTAACAGTATTTTGATATCACATTACCAAATTTGTCGAAGTTATATCACTATATTGGATTTATATTCTTGCAATTAAATATTATTCTTAGAGATTATTTTAGATTGCGTGGATTTATAATGCTACTTTTCTGACAACACCTAATCACCCAATCACTTCATTTTATCTATTTCTATTCAGGGAGAGATATTTTTTTAAAAACTCCTCTATAACCTGTATTATTTGAAGTTTATCCTCATGCATTAGATTTTTTTACATTAGCCTAACTAACGCAAAACGGTACTGGCTTTTGCAAATTAATTTACGCCCACTTATAAACGATTTAAAAAAAATCGTGAAACATACCGTTTCAAAGGTATCTAGAACACTGCTTGGCAATCGGCGAAAACGTAGCAAAGAGCGCTTATTCTAGCTCAGTCAAACGTATTTCAAGGGGAAAAGGAACACGAGTGAAATCCCTCTCACTCTAGTAAGAGTGGCGCGTTTCTTTTTTTTTTTTGTTTCTAGCGGCGAGTTTAATTTCCGCACTCTTTCGAGGGTTAGATGGCGGGGGGCGGAGAAACCCAGCGGGGGCAGTTGTTAAAAAAAAAAGGCAGAGGATGAATTAAGCGCGGAGGGATTTTTTTAATGGGAAGGGACGTGGTGGGAAAATGGAGGAGGTGGGAGTGGCATGGTTGGGTTGGTGTGAGGGTGGGAGGAAAGGGTGTGAGTAAAGAGAGAGATAGTCGGTTGAGTTGCTCCGGACAAATGAGTGCGGATTAACTCGCCTCGTCGCCGCTAGTAGCGCCAGAGGGATTGCCCTTTTTTCCAACAGCAGAGGATGAGGAGGGGGAGTGGGGGGTTGAGGGCCGAGGAAGGGGAAGGAGGGAGTACGAAGGGGGAGGTTGCTAATTTTCAATTCTGTCGGCAAAAGGGAGGCGGGGCGTTTAAGTGCGAACTTTTCCGCCGCTGTGGGGGAAAGCCGGCGGTCACGCGAGGAGCCAGTGGTCAGTCAGAGAGGGAGGGAGTGGTCAGTCAGAGAGGGAGGGAGTGGTCAAGGAGAGTGTGAGAGATTAAGCAACGCCATATTTTTTTAAAAATTAGGAATTCTACGGCAGGTAGAAAGCCGCACCAGAAATGCTCCGATTTTTATGTAAGAGGCAATTAGGTTGATAATTGATATTTTAACACGGAAAACGAAATTCCATCTATTAAACCCAATTGAAACTCCCTCGAAAACTGGAAATATTTTTTTAAATTCTAAAGTATGGTAATCAGTTTAATTATTCGTGCAAAGTTGCTTTATGTGGCTCTTCCATACGGCTCGAACGAATAGTAAGCAAATAGCAGTCATGTGCAGATATGTGGTGAAAGTTTTCGCTATACGCTTTTGAGTCGTAGCATTTAGTTTCACATCTTTGGCATGAACACGTTATTAACTATAATTGCACCGCCGGGTATGAATTTTTTAGTGAACAATATTAAAAATTTTCTGTGTTGCATATTAAGAAAATGGAAAACTTATATAGAGGAAAAATTATCTATTGATAAAGAACTTTGATAGCTGTTCCTGCTACAGTAAAGTTCAGCTCAGTTTGAAAGTAATTACGCAAAAGTCATGTTATTTTGTAGGTGGGAGTTATCATAAGTGTGTATTGCGTGTGTGTGTGCGTGCGGGCGCGCCTGTATATGTATGTGTGTGTGTTTTCTTTAAGCTTATATATATACTAGCTGAAAGTACCCGGCGATGCCCGGGTTATGCCCGACAGGTAACTAAGTGACCAAGAGAAAGTCGACTTTACACTGTAATCCATAAATCTTAAGAATTTTAACTTGTAAGAACATTCAAAATGGGATAGAATCTTTAATAAAACATACTTACCTTCTAATTACAGCAAATGCCCCATATATTGCTGTGCGGTATGTGTGTCATTTACGAACCAAAGAAGCATTTGTCATTTTCTGGGGAAATGTTGGCGTCCTAGAAAAACTTGTATAGATTAGACGTTTTATTCACAACCACAAACTTATGTCGAGTGACTTCTATGGAGAGCATTATAAATGTGCGTTAGTAAGCATTACAGATGTATAATATAAAGGTTTTATTTACTAAAAGGTAAGATTCCAGCATACACGATGAATTGTCGTTATAAACGCTTCCCATATGCAGTCAACAGAATAATTATCCTTAACTATGTGCGTTGCTATACATCATTAATTTCGATGCTTAAACAACAGTTCGAAGCGAATAGCGCTATTCCTTCACCTATTTGAAGGTTTAATTGGCATTAATTGAATCGGAGGCAACAATTACGGTCGCCTTGACAACGTCCGGAAAGAGTACGAAATATCCGTAAAATTTCGAAAACAATTGCGTATTTCTGAATGATTCGACCGTGTAACATGTAAACATCGCAAGAATAAGATAGTATAGAGTTTTAGCCGTCGAATAAAGCAAAAGCGAAGGAAATCGGTCGATATTTACGTATTTTAACTAACGAAGGAAAAAACCTTGCACTCTGAAAAATCGAAAATCCCTTGTAAACTTATGGGAAAAAATTGTCTCCTGGATTCGAACCCGGATCGATTTTGGAAATCCCAGGTACCCTATGTTACTCGTAGAGTCATATGAAGTCAATTTGCAAAGTTTGGTCCCTATAGCTCAAAGGGCGTGGGAATGTATAAGGAACATACGGACAGATGGACAGATAGATGGACAGACATTCAATTTTATTATATAAGATATATATATATATATATATAATACATTCGTTTACTCATTCTACAGTTATTATAATACCGATGTTCATTTTAATATAGTTTTCATTGTGAAAATAAGGGTGTATCTTATTATAATTTCTGCATTTACATGTGGGTGCAATTTAAGATTTTGTCAATTAAGATGGATCATTTTTAATCCCCGAATATTCTTAATCTATAAAATTTACTGTCAAAATATCTTGACAGAATTTTCTCATTGGCGTTTTCATCTTGTCTAATTATAGATCAACATACCTTGTTTAATACTGAAGGCAACTGCTTTTACTAGATTTCCGCAATTCGCTTCCCTTCCCTTCGCTGCCTTCTCCCTCCTCCCCCTTAATCCCTCCTCCACTTTCTTCCTCTCTCTCTCCCCACACTCTCTCCATTACTAAAACTTCAATTACGTTCTGCGATTTCTCTCTCTATCTCTCTTACCAATTAAAAACGCACGCGGTAAAGGTCCACGTCTATGAATCCTGTGGTGAGACGCCAGTTAGGCATGTCCTTAAACTATAAAAGTCCCTTTCCGTTTCCAAAACTCGGAACCCCTCCCAATTCTCGGCGAATGGCGGCGAAATTCCTACCCAATTTGCATATTTCAACTGAGCCATCCTTTAATTGGTCCCGTTCCCATTCACATTTCAAGGCAGTGGGGAGAAAGGCAATGTGGGGGAGGAGAAAGAATGATATATTTGAATGGGTATTTCTGAGGAATTTGCGTTGTTTTGTCTTAGAGATTTGTTGGGTGAATTTAAAACGGTGTGGCCGGGCAAAATGATCGCAATCTTGAAAACGAGGCGTTTGATAATTACTCGGATTCTTCCGGTAAGGAGACGTGCAGGCCGTGATTAAATATTCATGGTGGCACGAAAAGAAACCTTTTACGTAATAATGTCGGATATAAATACAGATTTATTGAGAAATTGTTCTAGGTTTGACGTCATTTAACTTGGGCAATAATATTACATTTCGTATTACTGTCTTTTTGGTATCATATGAGTATTTATTCATTCTGTTACGTGTAACTACAACAAGTTAGGAAAATGTACAGAGTATGACAAATAAGAGAGTTTCGTGCGATGGAACATTTGAAAATAAACGATATATATTGAACTAAGGCACAACAAAACACCACAACACGATTGTCTCTCTGTCCAGTAGATATTTCTTCCCTCTCCTACGTTGGTGCATTAATAAGCTTATTATAGTAATTTCAGCATAATGACTAAATACTGCAAAGCGATGTATCAGAAATGATGCCAGGAAAATATTAAATTTGTGATTTACCGATCTGTTTCATAATCGGTTGTAATTAATCAAACAATCCAAAATTAGTTGATACATACCTTTGCTTAAGTTAAGCAGTTGCAATGTAATCTATACGTTCACGCTCATTTCTTTGTACGTGCAAAACGCTTTGTGTGTACCAAAGGAAAAGAAATGTATTTACATTAATTTCTTCGTCGCAGATAAACCATTTCCTTCCCTCGACAAAGTGCTGTATAGACACGAAAGAAAATTAAAGTTATTATCATAATTATAGCAGATATTATTTACTTAACTTGTTATGAAGATTGTTTTAGTTAACAACAAAAAAATTGCTACTTTCTTGATTGATTTTCTTTAAAACGGCTACAAGTTCGATAACAATGTACAAGTAAAAAATATTTTACTTGACTAGATCTACAAATTTTATTTGGTTATTCTTTGGTATGGCCAATATTTTACGAGATATCGGAAAATTCGTTTTTTGTTTATTGTAAAGTGACATCCCTGATTGGGTTAAGTGAATCATTTATATCATTTTCGTATTGCCTTTGCCGTTACGTCTTAAATATTAAATTTCACGAAAATCTGTTTGGTATAATCCGAGAACGAACATACGAACGTAAAGACGGACAGACTAATACGCTCACGTTGGAAATGAAACGCGCCTAAAAACATAACCAAAGGCATTCAGAGAAGAAAATATGTTATTTCGTTTCCGGCGCGGGTGTACGCTCCCTTCAGGTTGCTTTAAAAAAATACTTTTGTGTTTACATATAAGCTCCTGTAATAAGTTTTCATGATCGGTTTATCATTTTTCCGACGATCGTATAGCCTACGGATCCAGAAAAATTTGCCCCGGAAGTTATCCCTATGAGCCCGTATATGATGTATGGATTTCATCATTCGTGTTTCCGGATATCTTATGATTCTGTTAACTTTATCATATCCGTAGGTACTCTTATTCCCTTACACGCATATACGTATTCATGGCTCCCATATCGCATACGAAAAGCGAGCATAGATAAGATCCCGAATAATCGTTATAAAATGCCATTATTTCAATTATTTACAGGGGTTGTTCTAAATAGGATTCGTGTCTTAAAAATTCTTTTCAATCCCAAAACTAAGACGCTGAATTATCGGACGATTTGAAGTATCCTGATAATTTGCTGACACAAGCGCTACAATAACCACAAATGGCTCGTCGGCGTAAATAGTATACGGTGCGCGACTTTTATGGAGAAGACATACGGTGCGGACTGAAGTGGCGAGTTCAGTGCACGGTGGAAAGTTGGGGGACCGTCGAGATACGTATGTAGTGTGTCTTCCGGCATTGATGGGAATGACTTAACGACGTTACGGTCGATTAAAGAAGCGAGGGTCAGGGCGTGGAGAAGAGGATAAAGGAGAAATTTACGTGGTATGATGATCAGGTTATGACTACGCCACTTCCCACTAAATTTATCACAAAATAGAGCCTAAGGAGCTCGTAGCGAGGAACTAGATTGCAGTGTGATCCCTTGTTTGCCCTTTTGGAAGCGACCAAAGTATATCTCATGCTAAAGTTGACTGCTCAAATGATCAACCTGTCTCCTTTAGCACTTCAATGAATTAACGACTACAGTCTGAAAAGCTTCATTCCACTGTTTCTCTTAACGCCCAAATTTACGAAATTGCAACATATTTAATGGTGTTTTCTTTCGATTGTTAAAATAATAATTTACTTCTGGATTTACAGTGATAGATGGGTCTCTCAACTATTCAAAACATTTTTTAGAGTGCAGCGTAACATTAGAATAAATTATTATTTTGACAATTAAAATAAAGGCACCATTAAAAACGTTGAACATGAATGGGTTAATACAGTAAAAATGTTAGAGTCGAAATGGAAAGAGCGATAATTATCAGAAATTTATATGGAATTCCATAATGGTTCGCCGAGTTAAGAGATTTTTAGAAAAATCTCCGCCGAAATTTCTTTCTTTAGTATTTACAGTAAAATAAAAATATGGTGTTACATTTTTCATAGTCCTCGTGAATCAGAATATACACAGTTAATGACGATTGAAAAATATTAATATTTATCAAATAAAATATAATTACGGCACTTCTTAGTTTCGTCACTAACGATTCATATTTAGTGAGAGCAAGTTTGATTTTTTTCGACATCAAAATTCGCTTTTATGCATTGGGATATTTTTTTCCGCCTACAAAGCAGAACCGCTGCAACAAAAGCTGCGAAACGACGAAACGCGACAACGGAAAAATGCAAAAATATCGGCGCGCGAATTTATTACGAATAAAATATATACTTTTTCCATCTCGAAAGAGCGGTAATTTTTATCGCGTATAGATTCCCTCACAGATTCGAAGGCATTGTTTTAAACTTTCAATAAAACCCAGCCATTCATTCGATGACGCGGTTTGCAATTTTTCAATGAAAGGGACTTTTAGTCGACTCGTTGATGCTCCCGGCTTTATATCCCTTTCCCCCTGAAATTGAGATGTTATCCGTTGTTTATCGTTTCATTTCATTAACTCAATTTCTGCCGCGGGGAGGCGCTGTTGGATGGCGACAGAGGATAGGGAACGAGGGGGTGGGGAGCGATGCTAGCGCGATCTGCAGGGATAGGATCGAGGGAGGGGGGGGGGGGTGGAGAGATTGATGGAAGGGAGGAAGAGAGGGTTATGTGTTTGGGGGTGAAGAGGGGGCGCTCTGATGGAAGTTCCATTGCGGCGGCGGTTCTGCTCGCTGGACTGAGCGTGACAAATGCTCTTTGAGGGCCGTGGGGTTGAATTAGCGAGCGCAATGGGAGAGGGCGGGGTATGTATGTGGCGAAATGGGAAGCGGTCGAGCCAATAAAGCCGGAATTGGGGGGTGGGGGAGGGGGGCGGGGGGAGGAAGAGACAAAGTGAGCTTAATATGTGAGTGTGTGTTTGCGTGTAGAGAAAGGGAAGGGATGGGAAAGTGTGGGGTGGGGAGGCTAGGGAAGGCTTATAGATTGAAAATACTTTTATTTGGTAGAGATAGTGTCGCATAAACAGTCGTATGGTATTACTTTGTAAGAATCGATCGAAAAAAAATCGTATTTGAAATGAAGGACGTTAGTGCCATTTTTAATTGATGCCTCTTTGGTATTACTGGATCTTATATTATTAATTTTTTAAATTCATTCTGTGAATAGCTTCTGTCGTCTTTAGATGGCTCCTAAATGTGTTTGTTTGTATAAATTCCAACATAAATGATTTTTACTAAATGAAATTACCATTCGCAAGGAAAATGATTAGCGTATGAGTTAATTAACTTGTATAAATCCGATTAAATTGTGACATATAATACTTTGAGGGTGATTCTGTATTGTTTTGAGAGGTGGCCCAACGAATGTGCTGACTAAATACAGGAAGAAATTTCACATTTTACTTCAAATAACCTTAAAAGAATTCCCAAACCTAAATTTTTAGTACTTCTTATTGAAACATATCAACTTCCCTGGAATCCATGATTTTTTAAATTGTTTGTTAAATCTCGTAAGCTATTATACTTGTGTTTTCAAAAAATGAAAAAGTGCTAATGAAACTTTGTGAGTTTGAACCAATACGTAAATAAGGATAACTAGGTGTCTGGCTGTTGCAGAGCCACTTGCAAGGAAGACTGACCGTTAAGTAATAAAAGACAATTGCACGGCAAAGACTTATTACGAACATGATTGGAGATTATGTATTGCTCATTTGTTTAAATCGGTTGAGAAGAAGTTTGTTCTGGTGAACAAGAATGAAAAACGTTTTTCTTTCCCTGCTCTTATGCGATCTATGAAGTATCGATTAAAAAATAGTAGTCAGCGAGAGCACGAAAATACGATCCGTAGTTTCGGAGATCAAAATTCGAGATTGTTCCAAGAGTGTTTTACGCACGAATTCCGCAAACGGAGGGGAAAGTGCCCTTCGATCCAGGCCGAGATAATTTTTTGGGATAAACTCGTAAAGAAGAAAAAGTGATACTAAACTCCGGCCCATTCAATAGACGCCGTGTTCACGCTTTCCTCCTGACCTCTTCCCTCCCAACCCTCTCTCATTTCCTGTTTAGAAGAATTGTACTCGTTTCTACTGTGCCAGAATTTCTCATTTTCTAAATATGAAAAAAGTTCCGTTTTTCTGTCATTAAACGAAATTTTGAGCTAATTCGGCGTGGATTCGAAAACATATGCGTCATTTAGTTCTTTCGGCCGAGCAAAATGTCCAAGCCCCAAGTTTGAATCTTAATTCCAACTAGTTTTTAAAGGCGCATGTTTTGGATGTAAAAGATGACGCAATGTATTTATTAGTGGAAAATATTTATTTTAAAAATTCAATAATTCACAACTATTTCACATTTCTAGTTTTTTAGATTTTTCCTGACGCTTTAGCGTATACGTATATCTACATACTTGCCGAATTTCAGATTCTCGCCTATTCCAGATCTACAACTCCCACACCGATGTGACAAGCATGCTGCTACACTACATAATATATAGAACATCGATATTCAGGTATCTTAATGTCCATATAGTTGTTGCATATAAAAATATAGAGGCCATGATTCCATTATCAAATTGCTGTTACTAATGCAAAACAAGTGAAGGAATAATAAATGAATAAATTAAATAAGGCGCTTTTTCACTGGCTGCTATCATTGCAGCAGAATAAAGAATTATTGCAGATGCGATGTATTGTTGGTTGTGTACCTTTATGGTAGGATGTGCTTGTTAGCGATTTTTCGATAATTCCTCAGCAGCTGATCCTGCATTCACCAAATTTTTATCACGTCAAGCTGTAATATAGAGAAATCTATCCTGAAAACTGGCTTCTCCAAGTTCCAGAGATTTTATCCGTAGAGAGGATCGGACGGACTGACAAACCGAATACACAAGTGCTAAAAAGTAATCGAACCAGTGACAGAATGACGAAACATTTGGAGCCAAATATTTAAATATATATATGTACGTATATCTAAAATGGGCCGGCGTATTCTAGAATTATCGTTCGACAAAGGGAGGTGGGAAAATAGTTTCAGGAATCAAGTTCTTCCAATGGCATAAAAACGGAGCGTTTCTATGTGACCATTGATTCGGAAGAGGGTCGATTCTCTAGCAGCTGTGAAGAGGCGTCGAGGCCCCGTCGGAGGATATGGAGAATTTGGGGTTGGAAGAGGGAAGCTACTTGCAGCAAGCAACGAGGAGGAGATACTCCGATTCGAGAGACCACTCTTCGATACCCTACGCAATCAGTCGAACGTAAGCAGTTCCGGTGAAGAATCTTTGAGAGGCGTTGACGTGTGAGAAAAGGGGGAGGAGGGCGAGTGCGCGATCGAGGGGCATTATGGGCCGTGAAAGGAAGGAGTGCTGATGGCGAGAGTGCGTTTGTCTGCGTGTGAGAGTGCGGAAGGCATTTAGTCCCCTTATAGGAGACGAGAGGAGCCTTATGGACTAAGGGCATAACAATTTGTCACCCTCCATCTCACTCTCTACAACTTCCTTTCCTAGATGACGTCAACCCCAAGACAGCACTTCTCCTTTAGTTCCGGAAGAGGTAACGCGAGTCTAATCGGAGTGAGGTTGATTGACTTAAACTTATTTGTATTAACTTGGAGGCAAGATTAAATTCATTATTTGAATCCTTCGAACGTCATAAATTCCGAGTTCTTAGCTTAACTGTATCGTAGTACTTGAAAATGTAACTTTCTAGTATGCGGCACCCACCGCTGTCCTAAACCCGTGGTCATAATCAATGTAATGTGCGTTGTTCGTCTTTACCCTTTCTTTTCCTCCGTATCTTCGAACCTCTTTCCGTTTCTTCCTTTTAATTGTTTAATTGTTGTGCGCTTCAGATACTGATGTATTATTGAAATGTGATTTTTTTTCATAACACGTAGGTACTTGTTCAATCAAAACAAAAAATTCGAAAGAACAGATGGATTGGAGGTATAAATATTAGTATTTTTTACCGAGTACGGCACTGAGGATGGCTGATTTGTGGGTGAGATGAGCATGAGGTTTACTTAACCGTATTATGAATTAGCTATGGGTTATATTTTTGCCAAATTGCAGTACCTACCTATATGTCATCTAAGGGGGACGGGAAGATGATTTGCATTGCTCTATATTGTTTGTTATCAACTTTCCGAGTGAATTTCAACACCGTGTGCGAACTCATATTCTCTATCGTTTCATTTATATTAAAACCTCACTTTTAGGCTAATCGCATTAAATATTTTCGACTGATATTTCTTGTACTCAATCTTATCCGTTAAAAGTTATTTCAATTTCTACTTCTCATACAGCTAAATTAGGTTTTTATTAAAAAAATACTTTCAATTAGACAGCAATCTCACATTTCTGGAATCATCATTCTTTTAAAATTAAAATTAACTGTTCTCGATGTGCCAATAAAGTGTTTTCCGCGGATGGAGCAACAGACGCTTAGATTATATCTTTCTGCTTACGTTCCCCTACGCTCTTGAACACAACACTTCGGTCGAGGGCTCATCATCCGTTGGTAAGACCCTACGAACTTATTGTGCCCGACTGTGACGACGGCTCCTTTATTATTTAAGACTCTTAATGCGGTTAAAATATTCTGAAAGTGGGGAATGGCGCAGATGAAGCGCACTTAAAACAACTGCTACGCGCCATGCTCACAAAGCGCGCAAAGCATCACGGAGCGATCGATCGCTTTAATATTTAATTCCCACTCTCCCTCTCTCTCTCTCCTCTCTCAGTAACACCCCCGCTACTATCTCATTTGTTACTCTCTCCTTTGCTCTTCTACATCTCCATTTATTTCCTGCAATACTCTCTCTATTCATCTTTGTTCCTATGCTTTTTCTTTTTATCTTCGTCCATTTTCTTCCAAGTCCTCTTTTTCATACTTCTCCTCTCGCTGTTCCTCATTATTCCTAATTTTCACGCTTATTTGTTTCCTCCTTCCTCTTCTTCCACGATTTTCTGCATTTCTTCTTCTCCACATTATGTATATATTCCTGCTCTGTCCACTTCACCCTTCGTATTTCTTTTCCATCCCATCCCTGTGTGCTTCAAATAGCTTTCTTCTCCAGTTTCTCTACTTTCTCTAAGTACGCTTTATCTTTTCCCTTCCTAAACGTTTTCTTCATCATCCCCATTTCAATCGCTTCTCTTTTTATTCTGCTCATTTCCCGGCATCCTTTCTTTCTATCCTCCCTTCCTACCTTTGTTTTCCTCCCACTCTTTCTCCCTGTTGTTGTCAACCGCCAAACGCGACTCCACTTAACCGCCCATCGAGTATTCATGAGAGGACAAGTAGCAACGAACAGGAGAGAGAGAGGAGACAAAGGGAGTGGGAGATAATTTTGAAAAAATAACTCCCTAATACTCTCCATCAAAAAACCCTTCCCCTTTCCGACCACAACCTCGCCCTTAAAAAAAAATTATCCTCCCCATCCGCCCACATCATGGTGCTCTTAATTTTTAAACGCATCGCGCAGAAATAATCTTCCAGCCTCTGTCTCTCTCTCTCTCTCTCTCCTCTCTCTCCTCTCTCTCCCTCTCTGGAGGCGTATTCACTCCTTGAAGCGCGTCCCGTTTTATGCCCTGGAAACGCCAAAGAAGGGTTGAGAGCGGGGAATTGTCTCTCTTTCGCGCCGTGTGCCCCTTTTAGTCCCATTCCACCCCTCCTCTTCCCCCCCCTTCTACCCCCTCCACTTCTCAGATCACTCCTAATGTCTTCCCCTCCTCCTTTTCCTAAGCGACCTGACCACAGAGATCTCCCGACCGCCTAAACGGGGTCTCCGTTGCTAGGCAATGAGCCCACCCACACGCATATCTATTCACCAATTTCTCCCACCTCCCCCTTCCTTCCTCCGTAGAACATCTCCTCCGCCAAACCCCTTCTCGCTTAACTCGCTAGACGGCGCCCTTTTATGACCCTGTGCTGTATGCAAATTGGGGCCCTAATTAGGACCAACAGCCTCCTTTTCCCCCCTCTCTCTATCTTCCGCATTGCCATTCAGGGTCCCACTTCCTCTCCCCTCCTTTTCCTCTCCCCTCCTTTTCCTCCCCCCTCCTTTTCCTCCCCTCTCCCTCCCACCGAACCCTTTCCCGCCGGCGGTGCATATAGCGGGTGCCAGTTATGGGCCACAGCCGTCGTCTCCTCCACCTCTCTCCCTCTCTACTTCTCTCTCTCTCACACACACTGTTGTCGTATTAAATTTTAAACCACTCTCAAAAGTTCCACTCGGAATGTTGCCTTTGCCCCAAACACACCCCCTCCATGTTGGACGCTTTCCCTTAGGATATTCCATCCCTATGCTACACATCAATTCCCTTCCATCCAGCCTCCCTCCCTCCTTACCCCTTTGCTCCCTCTTCTCCTTCTCTCCCTTCTTCCCCTCCCTCCCCCTCCTCCTGCCCCGCCTGCCACTAATATGCGGCAAAACACAAGGAGCCACTCAGTAAGAGAACTTCTTCCCCTCTTACGCATTCCTTAATCCCTCTCAACCTCCCTCCCTCTCTTACCCTCTCCCCCTATTTCCCCCTCCCTCTTTCCCCTCTCCTCTCTCTCCATTTCCCTCCCCCTTTTTCCCTCTTTACCTCTTCCCCTCTCCTCATCTTTTTCTGCCTCCTTTCGCGGCACTCCTTTCCCGTCGTTCCCTTCCACGAGACTAGCATCACGATCTTCTCGTCTTAATCCGAGGCAGAAGCAACCATTAAAGGTCCCAAATGGGGCCATTTGTCTCTCAGCTGGCGAAAGAGAGGGAGAGAATCACCTAGGGCTTTCTTGACATCAATTCGATATGCTCTCTCTCTCTCTCTCTCCTCTCTTTCTCTTCTTATGGAAACAAAACAGCGGAGAGATATAAAGATTGCTCGTTTTGAAATGTAGGAAAGGGTTCGGTAGTTGAGGCGATGAAGGAGAGAGAGAGGAGTAATGGATACACGCAATAAAATAACAGCACCAGCGTGTTTCTCTGCAATTAAAACAAGCTGCTCAGTCACCGTGTACAAGGGGAGATCTTTCTTCTCGATTATTTCATAGTGGTCGACTCTTCACGTAAGCAAATGTTTGAGCGAGAATTTATTTCATGGCCTTTCGTTTTCGCTATTTGTATCTTCAATAACTTTATTAATAACTCAACATAATATAACTCTCTTAAAATGCCAGTCAATACCTTTAAGAAACATTTAAAGCGACCTACCTTACTGATTTTCTGCCGATTCAATTTCCTTTGTTGATTTAGAAATATGTTTGCTAACCATAGTGTCGGAGTGCCTTGGTATAAACAGTGTAAAAACACTAGAAGTTTCTGCCATATGAGTTTAACTGACTAATGTATGTGGAAACATAAACTAATGATGATGAAGAAAATATATTAAGCTACCTCAAATTATATGCATATCTAATACCTTACACCGGTAGAATGTAGCACTTAATTTCGCATACATTTAAAAATATTGTAGACGAATTGTACATAAATTTGCAATAACCGATTGATAAGAATTTTGTACTCAACTGCATACTTTTTCATATTTCTAACAAGTATTAAACTTATAATACTTGCCTTTTGCAAATTGCAGGTTCCAAATGATTAAAAACAAAAAGTACTCCCAAAGTAATAATTAATTAAATAAACAAAACAAACAGACATTTACTAAGTATTTAATAACAAAATTAAAACCAAAACATTCACTAAACAACAAAAATAGTGACATTAATTTCAATATTCAACTTCACGTTTTATTTTGTATAGGTATAGTAGATAAAATTATTTTGAAATGCATTTGTCGCGCACGTATATGAAATTTCTCCCGAGTACATATTCCAATCAACTGTCGGTGATTTGGCGTACAGCCAGTATTGTGTTCCTTAGCCCTTGATCTCGTTATGAACAATCTCTTTATATATAGTCGTAAAAAAGCAATGGCAATTTATGAATCTAGGTTAATGAAACGGTGCCATTAAAGTGTACCAGCCTGTATTGCAAATCCCACGACTGTGATTTCGTGAATTCTCACTGTTTGCCATCGTTACAGTGCAAACAGAAACTTTTACATTAAGCGTATAAGAAAGTATCGAAGCTATAACTTGACTTAATGATTTTAACTTACCTTTAAATTAAACCTATAAATAGGTTTAAATAAACCATTGAATTTTATATGAATATCGTCAGAACAACTTTCTATCTATGATTATTGCAAAATTCATGTATCGATAGCCAATTTTTTAACTTGTCGAGACATAAGATGGTTAATTTTCTTCTGATGTGTTAAAATGGCTTGAAAAGTAAGCGCAATCAGATGAAAGTATCTTTAAAGCAATAAGCAGTACGCCAAATAAGTTCCGAGTGCAAGTTAAAGAAGCTCGGTTGATGTATTATTTTATAAATAATAACTTACCAGTAGCATAATGTTTATAGGCTAAATTTGTTCCTAAAATGCATTTAAAGTACTTAATGTCAAATAAAAATCTTCCATTTCCTACTTGTACGTTGGCTCACGAATCCTTGATGCGATTCCTTATTTCGGTATGAAATCTTATACTTATATCTCATGAATCTCACTGTTTGCGAAAACAATTAAAACACGGAAGTCGGACACATACACCGAAAATTAGCAACAAGGTGAAGTTCCCATAAATACGTAAAAGTTTTACGTATATATTGGAAACTCTGCAAAAGATTCCGTTAAAATTATGACTGAAATTCGGGTACATTATGTCCTCCAACCTTGCCGAAGCTATGTATAATTAATATTGTCGTAGCATCCAAGGATCCAAATGTACAGGTCCAAAATTTGGCTCAAACGCAGAAGGAAAAAATTTGGTGAAGTGCCGAGAAAAATTGTATTATTAGATGGTTTAAGTTACTCCGATAACTGCTGGGAAAACCACATTTACATTTCAGTTAATAATTAGACGACCAACGTTTACTTTAATTACCAGTACTTCGGTCGTGTTGCTCATATGACGAAATGTACTCTCTAGTCAATAATTAATCGAAAAAAATTGATCGTATATTTTCAAAGGAAAGAAGTACCTCCCGTTTGGAGATTCTCTCTGCGTGTTCATCCGGTGGTCAATTGTGAAGCGAGTGACGAAAAAAGCGAGAAATCACAGAGCTTAGGGGATTAAAAGGAGAATGGAGGGAAGGGAGCGGGAGATTGAATGTTTACTTAATTCGCTCGGGAAATACACAATTGGAGCCAGGGTGAAAAAAACCTTATCACTCGAGAGCAGGAAATTTTCGGTAGGAATTAATAAAAGGAAGAAAAGGTGAAGCGCAGAGAAAGATAGTGAGGTTGAGAATTATTGAGAGTAACATTTTTTTATTTTTGAGTCGCTGTGGACATCACCAATAGAGAGGCTAAGAGATATAGCCAAGCGCTTCATAGGAGGAATCCTCAATTTAAAGCGATTATTCTTGTCACTCTATGGATAACATTTTTTCCGCTGTATTCACCACCGGCGGCATAAGATACCTGGACATCGATGTCATTATAAAGAATGTACATATATAAATTATGACCTATTTTTATAATACTACCGCGCCGAGTAAGTAATTCTGTAACGATGAGAGAGACAGCTATGCATATGAGGCGACAGTGAGAGTGAGGGAGAGGAGAATGGGAAATGCTTTGATTTTCATTTTGTACTTCATTGGCGCATACGCGTCATTTTTGACGAGAAATTACGCTAGCAAAAATTAAACGAACCTCCGATTACTGCAAACTCCGTTCAAGCAATCGTTCTTTTTGTTTTTCTGATAAACATTTAATGTGTCATATGCTTTCTGCATAAAAATATAATTTGTTAATGAATGAATAAAAAATTACAGTGTAAATGTTTCTTATAAATTCTTTCTGCCCCTCTCTCCCCGTTTCCCGAGTTCCTCAGTCTCATTTATTCCTTTACATTGGGATTCAGTTGCTGGAACTCGTTGTGGTCCTCCAACCGGGAGCGTTTTTAACGTCGGTGCAACGCACCGACGCGTCCGTCGCGACGGGCCCTTCATATTGCGGACCCTAAAGTTATTCTCGGATGGCGAGACTGCATGTTGATTCTTGCTCACAAACTTGTCTTTGTGTCCATAACCATCGGAATCAATGTCCCTCAGCGATTATTCCTTTATTTACAAATCCGATATTTTATTCTAAATGAAACCAATAGCATAAACTAATATTTTGATAAAGAAAATTCGAATTTTTATAGCAGATCGGTACAAACCGGAAAAATTGCACCGAGTACTTCTAAGTCTTAAAAGCGCCCCTGCCTCCAACGAATGATGTTATTCACAATGGGTTTTATATGAGTCAGGAGTCGTCAGAGGGTGACTGTACTATGTTTTTTAACCCTTGAACCTGCTTTTGAGGGCTTATACGGCTAGTCAAAAGTTTTATTTTGCCCTTCATTCCCATGTGAGATGCACCTGGGAAAATTATGCATTAAAAAGACTGATTTAGAATTACGATTAAAGGTTTACGATCAGATGTTTGGTTGACAGCAGAGACAAAGGCTATTTCAATGCCTTTGCATTCAACCTCTTGCGCCCTTCCTCCTCCCTTCCACTACCCCTCGAGCCAAGGGTCCTCCGGGTTTCGCTTCGTCTGTTCGAGTCATAGCTACGTTGGCGGAACTACGTTTAAAAAACACTCACTCCGAGTAATCAACACTTAATTTATTTCTCTTCATCAAAGTTTTATTTCGTGCATATCCTTTACATTTCTTCGCTTCTCTCCACGGTTACCCTTTCTTTTCCTCCAAATCTTCCAACCTCGTTCAGTTTTTTTCCTTTTAATCTGGCTCACTCTACTTTCCGTCCAGTACACCTCTTCACCCCTTTTTTCACACATTCTCCTACATACGTTCATCTCTCTCCTTTTGATTCACTCCTTCCTCTTTCTTTCACTTCCGATTCGTCTTCAACATCCTCCCCCTCCTCCACAGGGCCCACAACGTGGCCACAGAGCCACCGTCTGGATGAAGAGGAGGAAAGAGGGGTGGGGAGCAGGGACCAATGCATCAAACCTTGTCTCCTCTGATCTCCACGAGTGGCTCTCACTTTTAGCCCCTTTTTCCCTCTCTCTCTCCCCTCCACCCTCTCTCTCTCCCTCCTCCTTTTCTCCCCTGCTCTCTATCACCACGTGCTCTCTACTTTTAATCAACAGAAATTCATTTTCCCGCACGCAGTTCGTTACTCGACCGCCATAAAACATTAAACCCACGTAATTTTCTCTCGTTTTTTTTTTGGCTTTACTGAAATTAATTTTGTGGGCAATTTTTTGCGTCTAGAATTTTTGTTTTATTTTGGTGCATTGCAGTAAGTATATAAATAGAAAGGTCTTGAAATTTTTACATTAGTTTCGTTGTAGTTTTTTTCGTTATCTTCCTGCGGTTGAGGTTGGTAAATGTTTGCTCTTCGCGTATTTTCGTCATGTATACGACTAATCTTCTTGTTATCGAAGGAGTGATTAAAACTGAGCTGATAAAAATCTTTCAACTGGTAGACGTGAAATATCATCGCATATAATAAAATACGCGTAATCTGAACGGGAGATTCTCGAGCCTCGCATAAAATGTTTCCATTATATTTTAGGCAGTTTGGATTCCATATTTTTATAGTCTCCTTTAGATTCTTTACGAGCTTTAAGGTTGATGCAAGAGCGTAGTAGACTGTTTGGCGATGCAAGCCATGCGATGGCGAAGCGATCCCTTTTCCTGCTCCACTTCTGGATCTGCCATTGAAATTCACAATAGTCTCGTCTTACTAGACCATCGTCCAAATCTCTATCTCTTCTCTCTCCCAACTCCTCTCTCCTAATCCCTTCTCTCTTCTTCTGCGTTCCACATCTCTTCGTCCCCTGTTTCCTTGCAGCTTTCCTCCGCATGCAACTCTGTTACCTTCCTTCCTCCTCCCTCCCCCCTCTGCACCTCCGCTGCAGAAAAAAAACCCGCCGTCCTTTTTTCATCCCCTTGTGGGGGCATCCATATTGACGCCACTATTCAATGCTTTGAAATCCTCCCCACCTCCCCTCCCTCTCCCTTTACTTCCCCTCCGTCCATCGCATCGCCCTCGCTATCAGCTCTGACCACAAAGAGGGAGAGCGAGGACGAAAAAAAGGAGAATGGTCCTTCTTTTTATGCCCCTCCCTCTCCGCCTCGTCCTCATTTCGTATTCCACGGGTAAGCGAGAGAGAGGACTGCACGACCTCAAGACCGCAGCCACCACCACCACCTCCTCCTCCCCCGCCATGCCTCTTACCTCGCTCCGATTCTCCCAGAAGGCCAATATACCACGCATCCCCCTTCCTTTCTTCCCCACTCCGCTTCCCCCGACTTCTGCTCTCCCCCACTCACCTCCCTCCCCCTCCCAACCCTCCGCCCCCGCAATCCCTCCTTCAGTGGGATATCTCAGGCAGAGTTTTATCAGCGATTCCGATGGCCGCAGATTTATGCACGCCGGGGGAGCATTTAAGCTCGCCCCTTTCGTAAGGGAAAGAGAGAGGACAGTCCTGCAGGAGAATGGTGAGGCCCTTTAAAAAAATCTCCTCCCAACCTCTCTCCTCTCAGCATCTCCTTCCTCTTCCTTTTCGTTCCTCCTTTTTTTCTCTCCTTGCGCCCTCCGCAAAAATGTGAAATTTATACATTGCCGTACCCTACACGAAACGACGGAATGGCCACATAATTCGGGCCCCCGGTTCCCTATAAAAGAGGAATTTATCAGGCGTGGAAGGGGGCCTGGCCCCTTCAGCCACCCTCCTGCCCTCTTCCTCTCCAGGACCCCCGACACTCCCACGAAGGATGGGATCGCATCCCATTTCGAGTTGCCATTCGACAGAGAGAAGAGGAGGACCTCCCTCCCTCCTCCCCCCCCCCCCTCTTCCCACCCTTACATCCCCCCCCTCTCTGCCTTTCTAAAGAGATACAGCGCCGTGCCATTAACATAGGCTCGCCATTTCTTCGGAAAAAAGTCTTCCAGGCTTAAAATCCCTCGGTCTCCTTGGAAACGACTTTGCTCTTTTCAGGTGCGGAGTCATTTGGTCCTTTTTCGGATGTCCACCGGAATCTAGGCATCTCCATTCACTTCCCTTCTCTCGGCTTCTCCCCCTCCTTCCCCTCCCCCTCCTTCCCCTCCACCTCCTTCCCCTCTCCATCCCACCTCTCCTCCCTCCCACATCTCGAAAACCCCTTCGACTTAAAACTTTCCACCCTGTCGATCTTTTCCAACCCGGCTCTCAAGACCGCTTGTCCGCAAAGCTTCGTCTACTCACACTATCCACGCAAGCACCTACATCAGCCTGCTAGAATTGCTTCCTTTGCCTCTCGATAACGCTTTTAAATAATACGATGAATATTTAAGCGCAATAAATTACGTTTATTTACCGGCGGCTCCACGGTCGAAGGAAAAATATATATGCCGTGTTTTCGCTTACCGAATCGTTTTTGTAGGTAGTTGTTCCGCATGGGCGAAAGAAAAGGGCGGATTCGAAAACTGTATAAATTCGATTTTCATGAGGCGGCGCCAATGCGTGTGAAAACCGCCTTGTTTATCGCACGTTGTTGGTGGGACCTCTAAGAGCGACTCTTGTTGTCTTAAAAGGGCAGCAGATCGTCTAAAATCGGAAGACACACTTGCGCTATGAAAACACGAAGATTAATTTATGCATCAACACGATACGTAGGGGCAGAATCGATTAATTTTGAATCCTGGAAAAATTATTCTCTTCATCCAGATCGGCTTTCATAAGTAACCTTTTTCACCGTTAGCTGAGTCGTACCAAAGACAACTCCTTATCTAAGCTCTACGAAAATTTGGTATTTTGTTTGGCGCAAAATATTTTCAGTATATTTTTAAACTTGGAAATTTTAACGAAATGAAGACGTAGTTATATATGTCGCTGTCTCCATCGTACCATACTCAGTAACAACAACCTTCAATAATTAAACATTTTGGAAAATTAATGAAAACATTAATTTCTATAGAATCTATTATTAAAAATTCTATATAAATTAATTGACTACACTATATTAATTTGTCACAATAACAATATCGATAATGTTGTCATGATATCGTACTGATCGTAGATATTGAATAAGAGGAATGCAATAAATATTTTATTAATAAAAAATTAACCTCGAATCTCCACATTTATTTTTGTGTGCGGAAATATATATATTATCTTTCAGAAGTTAATCACTTTTAATCGAGAAAAAAATACTTAATAAAAAGAATCATCCAAAAACATTAAGTTAAAAGTAAATGATTTGGAATATGATTCTTATGTTTTACCAAATATGAGGTTTGATCTCTTGAGCTTCAAAAATCATAGATATAAAAGAAGAATCCCAGTGAAGAATGACTAAAGCCGTGGCAGTTTGGAGTCGAAGGAGTACTTTAGGATTTATGGAATTCTAAGATCAGTGGAAGGAATTTAAGAAGAGAGACATATGAGAGAAATTGAGTAGGAAAGAAGAGAGAAAAGGGGTCGGAGGTAAGAGGGGATTTCAAGAGAGAGGGACCTTAGCGGGTGCCTTGAGGCACGCCGGGATTAGATCACCGGAGAAAAGAATTGGGAGCCGCATAAAAGGTGGATGTTCCTTTGCCTGTAGAAGGAAGATCTCTGGGTCCTTTCGAATAAGCCCTTAACCCGTCTTCCCTCCTACATCTCCCCCTTTCCTTTTATCCCTTATGCTCAAGCTTTTTCATCCCAGCCATTCCCTCTCTGCCAACTTCCAATCCTTATGCCCCTGCCTACTTCCTTTTGCTTCTATCTTACACCTTCATTTCTAAATACGTATGTCCTTCCTCTCATCGCTACTTAGATTTTCCTATTCCCTCCCTCGGGCATCTAATCCCGCTATTCTCTCTTAAGTCTCTTTCTCTACAGGTATCTCCAAAGCTCTTTTTGCCCTCCATATGTCTTTCTGTGATTTCAAAAGTAATGCAGAACATGCATTCACCATTTTAAATGTAAATCGGGGACTTTGAATTTATTTGTATTCTAAAGTTTCAGAAATGACGAATCTTCATTAAGGTTATCAGTTGTTGCGCATGTATGCCACCTGCGGTCGTATTATTCTTAATTTACCACTCTTCAATTGACATTTGAAACGAGCATTAATGCAACCTATATGAAATGGTATATTGTGATGAACGTGTTGTTATATAAACAGTGGATTTAAGCGAATTTTTATTTAAAATGCTTGTGATTTCCCTTTCGTGCCTATCCGCTTGTCATTAGCTTAATAAAATTGCAATTGTAGCTTAAACAAAAGGATTAAACATTATTTCGGTGTGGTTATATTGATAGATAGAAGATACAATCAGTTTCCCATTGGAATCAGAAGACTAATTGATTATTATTAATTATTATTAATTAATTATACGTACCCAATCCTCTCGTTTTTACAATTAAACTATTCTTTCTTAAATTGACAATGTATCGCATTGATTTAAAAATTACGATTAATAATTTTTTCTCACCGATGGTTTAACGTTGATTTACAGCAACGCTGGCTAAAATAATTCTAAAGTTCTAATTTGTAGTATATTCCCATCAGACTATTTTCATAAAATAAAAAATTCTTGGTCTAATCACGGTTTGGATACAATACATTAATTTAGGTAACACTTAAAAATATCGAATGAAGAATCGGAGATTTGCCACCGAGGACGGATTCCTAATTCGGAATTACGGATTCGTAATTGACTCAACCGCTTTCCGACTGCAGAAATAAGGAGTTTATGTATTTAAATGTAAGCATCATAATTGGTCATTAAGTGGTGGGATTAAAGTCATTTGCAGCTCAAAAATCCTGCTTTCAGGGTAATAGCGCCAATAGGGACGTACGCTATCGGTGATCTTCTTCTTTAAGTCCAAATTTTTAAATTGGTGAAGGGAGAAGAAGGAAAAAAAGGAAAGAATTATTAAGAGGAGGGTAAGAGGCCATTGAGGGGGATATAAAGGGGAGACAGAAATAGTAGTAGAGAAAGAGGGAAAAGAATAGGAGAAAGTAAATATAAGAAAGATGACGATGTCGAGTCGAATGTCTTGGGCCGTTGCTTAATTCCGCTTTCAGCTGTTTCTCGTGGATTTCGGGAAATGTCGAGAGGAAGGAGGGATAGCATGAGAGGAGAAAAATAGGGATCCGCTGTGCGTGGAGCGGTGTAATATTTATTCTATCAGGATCTAGGCCTTCGAGAACGGAAGAATAAGGTCACGTGTTAGCGACGAATACGAGATATTCTGAAAATATGTGGAAAAGAAGAAAAGGATGGTCATAAACAGCGTCATATGCTAAATTGCCTCGTAAGAAAGGTATTAAACCTAGTTACATCATGCACGCACGGCTAAAAATCAATTAAAATTTGACAGTTAACTTGGGAAATAGTGTACGATTGACTCTTCAAAATAAATACACAACTACTTTCAATTTCTAAGCTTCGTTGCATTCAAATGGACTAATTGTCTTACTTTAGCCTTACCTCTTTGGATAAGTACCGATTTATAAAAGATTAATTTAAAAATGAATGAAATATTTATCGTAATGTCTTTACGTAGTGACAATGGCGGATCTAGGAACATACCTTTGGAGGGGGGGATATTTATTGATATATACTTATATGAATAATGTATAATTATAATAAATATAAACAAGTTTGCCACATTTTGATAATACCTAGAATATCGAAAAAAATAAATTGAAATGACATTTTATTAAAGACTAGTGTAATGCCCGTTGAAATTTCAACGGGAGTAAAGATTCGATCGTTCAAGCTATTTATGGAGATCAAATTGTCATCAGAAACATTTTTTGTATTGAAAGTCATTTCCCTCTCCTTCATTCCCCCTCTATTCCCCTCTCACCTTTCCCTCTCCCCCATTCTCTCTCTCCCTCCATCTCGTATTAAAAGCAATCAAAGCACGTTTACATCCATAAGAATTGAAATAACAATATGATATCTAGGTCTAACAATGGAATTGGTAGGCAAGGCAATATCTCGTTAAAATGGCAAGATTGCCTCAAACTGTGTGAATTAAACGTTTAAATTTAGCGATTTAGAAATATAGGCGGGAAAAGATGAACAGAATAAGAACCTTGTTAATGTTTTCTTCAAAATGGTTTACATCCGAAGTTCGTAGGTCAATTCTGTCTAATTTTAATCTAAAAAAGAATGAAAGCCTACACTTCGAAAAGTTCATTTTTACGTGAAATTACGTGTTATCTTATTGGAAATGGAAATTTTCCCCTGGAGTCGAACCCGGGTCTTTTATCTCGAGTTTAATACATTAAAACATTTTTTATTATATCATAATGCTATCATGAAAATTTCATCAAATTCGGTTTAGTCGTCTGCTAGATATTATGCTTCAAAAAGCATTACTGGCAAAGTGACACTTTTATATAGTTTGGACTTATTATTTAACTAACTGCAAATATAACATTTAGTGCCTAAAAAATTGAATCTTAACTATACGTAAAGTAGAAATCAGTAAATGAACAAGATATTATTTTTCATTTCAAAAGTCTTTCTACTGTTATTCCCAAATGTGTCCATAATATAACATTATAATTTAGTCAGTTTGCCAAGAACAGGGGAAAAACAGACTGATCACAATCGTCTCATATTTGTTACAGAAGATCTTGTTTGCCTTATGAGTGGACGGGCTCTTTCGGAGGCTTACGTCCGATGCCTCGTTCCCAACATTTTAGGCAGATAATTACCCCATTACACCCCCTTGTATCCGCCAATGCGTAGTGAGTAAGAGTAAGAAACATTCATGCGTGAGCAATTTCTCTAATTTTTTTCAACAGTTTGCTTGAATACTTTACTCTTTAATTGGTATTGAGAAGTTAAAGCGTGCTCTGTAATTGTGATTTTTTACACAAAACATCTCCGAGTTGCAAATAACTTCTCTCCTGTTTTTACGAACTGCAACTAGCGATGGAATAAATGATTGAACTTTTTATTTAACTCTTTCATATAAATGAAAAAGGAACGTCTGTTTTTTTTGAAAATTGAAAAAAAAATAGTCACAAAAATACGCGAAAAAAATACAATAGAAACTTAATAATAATACAATTTTACTAGTTTAAATACATATTCAGATTATTTCTGATTATGAAAAAAAATGCTGACGACCAGGATCGAACCCTGGCCCATCTAATTACTAGGCATACACATTGGGCTATCACCCCTTCCACTATTATCGTTAATGTTGTTGGTATATGATGCATTCATGCTTAAACCTGATTTTTAAATTGTTAATATCTTTTAAACAAAGGCCCATTGGCAAAAACGCCGAGAGATATATTTCATATTTTAGTTCTAGTTTCACGTCCTAAAAGGGTTTTACGAATTTCAATATTAATGTTATAGCCTCTCCTTGTTAGTGAATTGTCAAGGTTTGGTCACCCGGGATTAATTAGCGCTGTCAATATAGGGGATTAACATTTTTCCATTTCTTGACTTGCAAGGTATTCTTCCTTCAAGCATTAAAATACGTAAATATGGACCGATTTCTTTCGTTTTTGTTTTATTCGACGAATAAAACTCTATACTATCTTATTCCTGCGAAGTTTATATGTTACACGGTCGAAGTTTTCAGTAATACGCTATTTCTTTCGAAATTTTGTGGATTTTTCGTACTCTTTCCTGGCGTAACCAAGGCGGACTTCATTGTTACCCCGATTCAATTAGCGTCAACGAAGCTTATAAATAGACGAAAGTTTAGCGTTATTCGATTCGCACTTTTGTTTAAGTAACGAAACGATCGATGGTTATGGATAGAACATAAATAGATACTGAATATTATACAGGAAGCGTTTATTGATGAAAGTAATAGAACCTTCTTTCGTCTATTGAATACTGGAATCTTACATTTTTTATAAGTAAAATCATTGTATTCTACATTATAATGTTTATTAACGTAAATAAGCTCACGTATCTGGTGTAAATTTACCAGTCAGTGTTCAATCAGGACAACTGTACGTTGGTTTTTCAAGCCATAAAAGTAAATATTTCAGCGAGGCATAATTACACAAGAAATGAAGCTGGATTTGGCGAAAGTAATATGATAGGAAATAAAATTATTGTTATATTTGAATGCAATAGGCTCGGAAAAGGACTGTTACAAGCAAATATGATTAATTGTTAAGAAAAGCTAATAGTAATTTTAAAAGTATCTACGATATATTTTAAAGAGTTTGTATGTTGTGCTGTAGTAGCTTCACTAAATCCGTTGAAATTCAACGGGAAATTCTGCTAGTATTTCATATTTCTCAAAGAATGAATATAAGGATAGTTTATTGTTGGGCAACTTTAACAACAATTGGATTTTATAAAAAACTGATAATACGATTTTCGTCAAGTTTCATATAATTATTTAAGTTGATGTTTATAATAATTCTACAGAGTTCATATTTTTCTAAAGATAACTGAACGACGCAGTAGTATATGAGAAAGTTTGTACAATGTATGTTGTATCGATTGTTAGGCGCGTTTCGCTTCCAGCGTGAGCGCCTATTATCGTCGGTCTGTCCGTCTGTTCTTCCGTCCGTCCGTCCGTCTGTCTGTCCGTCCGTCCGCATCTTCGTTCTCGGCTTCTACCGAACGGATTTTAATGAAATTTGATATTAAGGACTTACAATACAATACATTAGGAAAATCGCAAAAATGAATCACGTACGTCAATCAGGGGTACCACTTTACTGATGACAAAAATGAAATTTTCGTCATATCTCGTAAAGTATTGCTCATATCAAAATATTTTTCAAATAAAAATTGTAGAACTGGTAAATTAGAGTATTTCTTTTCCTATACATTTTATCGTAGGAGTAGCCGTTATTAATAAAATGAAACAATAATGTCTTAATTCGAGTTGAAATTTTCTTGCATGGTTACTTCTTCGTTGTTGCTAACATAAACAATCTCACAAACAAACGTTTAATTTCCTTACGTGTGCATGCCGTATTTTTAAATAGGAAGAAAATGGATTATTTATGATGAAGAAAAGAACTTTAAAACGTTATTTCCCTTACGTACATGTACATAATTTCTTTCTAAAACTCCATTGGATGAAACGCGCCCATTTGTGATACGTTGCACACTTTCCTAATTTGTTTACTCTGCTATGCAGATTATGATGGGATTCTCAACACATGGTGCGATGATCCAGGCCTCGCTAAACAGATTCCATATTCCCGCACTTCTTACCTCGACATACGTCGGTGAGTGCGTGCTAATGGTTTTCGAAGAGAGAGAGAGAGAGAAAGAGAACCAGGTATCGTCCGCCCGCCGCATTTGCGAAGGAATAAGAGCCGTTGGTCCTGAAAGCCACAATCGCGAGCGATTAAATTCCCCCCGCCATTACTTTCTCCGTGTATGCATTCTCTTACAGCAACACACTCACTTTCTCCCCTGTCGCTCCACCTCCCTCCCACACACCTGGCTCTACTTCACTCACCTCTCGATTCCCAGGCACTCGGTTTTCTTCAACTCGCTCCATCTATTCTAAATGTTCGCTTAACTTGTCCAAACTCTTTGGACCGATCTATCGATGGTCGGACTAGGAGAGGAGGAGAATCAAGTACAATTCTGTAAATTCTCGTGGCAGTTGAGATTTTCTCCGTTCGCTTAGTTTTATCGCAAAGATTACTGGCTAATATGTGCTGCTGCAATGTTATCGGTATATTTTGAAAGACGCTCGTTTATTCAGAGATCGTCTACTGTATTTCGTTTACCAAACAAATCTAACTTCTTAATGGAAGCTATGAAGTTATCTTTTGTTTTCTGTTAAAAGCTTAGCATAAAGTTTCACATTCGTTTACTGTTTAGTCAATAAAGGGTGTCGGAGTTGTTTTCGAAATCGTTTCTATAAATGAAGCTATAAATTCTTCAAAATACTCACTAGTGCCTAAGTCATATAAATGATTCCATATAACTGTTTGAAGTTTGAAGTCACGATGAAAGAAGATCCTCTAGTCTTACCAGGTCTAACTCGGAAATTATATACGATACTATTTTTAGATGCAGGTCCTGAGCTGTTTCATTATTTGTTTTATAGATTTATATATATTTCCCCCTCAGATCGAATCAATATATATATAGTTATGCTTATTCAATCTGATGGAAAACTCATTCCATCCACCTTCGTATCGATTCCTTATCTTCGCGCGGATTCCGTGTTGACAGAAAGAGACGAGACAAGAAGAGAGGCTTATAAAATGTCGCATTGCATCCTAAGTCACGTGGACCCTGTTCCAACCAATCTTCCTTCGTTCTATTTCTCTCTCTTTCTCAGAGTATTGTTTCAGTCTCTTAAGAGCGTTCGCATCGAATACCAATGTCTCCCCCGCCTCAGATTGCTTTTCGGGAGGGGAGAGAGACTATATATATATATATATATATATATATATATATATATATATATATATATATATACACACACATACATATACACACACACACATACACATACATTCCTCACAGCGAGTTGGCTATTCTTGATCCAATATGGCGGACGGAGGGATGAAGCTGCGTAAAGGACCCGATGAAAAACAGCCTCCGTCAACGACGACGGAAGAATCCTTCTCCTCCCTATTCCTCCTCCCTCCCATAGCGATCGACCTCCCCCTCCCCCAAAAATCCACCCCATCCATTTTCCCCGAAAACAAAAAAAAGTTTTTATATATATTTCCCTCTTCGGTGGTAAGGAGTCAGGCGCGGAAAGATACGCCGCTGCCCCGGTCACCAAGCAGTCCTCTCTGGAGGATGGGAGAAGAGGCGTGGCGGGGGAGGCTGCGGAGGCTGACCCACGATTTCGATTATCGATAGTGGGTCTCTCCTGCTCCTCCTCCTTTCGCATGGCCAGGATTATCCCGGGCCTCCACCTACCGAGGACTCGCCCTTCGCTCCTCGCCCTATCCGCCATCACTCCCCATTCCTCTCTCCCTCCCTCTCTCTCTCACTCTTTTATACCCTTCCATTCTTATTCCCTTCGTGTGATCGTCACTCGACAATGAGCGAACCGTTGACTGCGTGTGTGTGTGTGCGCGTGTGGTGGATACGCCACGATTCGAATCGCCTCGGATTTGAGAGGTTTCCAGAAAGAGGGAAAATGAGATAAGAGGGAGAAGGAGTGGTAAGTAAAGGAGAAGGGACTAAAAGAGAGAAGGGAGAGGCAAAAAGTAGATAGGAAGGGGATACAGAGATGATATGAGAGAGAGAGAGAGAAGGGGAGGAGAGTGGATGGAAAAAGTTAGGGGGTGGGTGGAGGAAAGTAAGCAGACGAAGGAAGAAAGAGAGGAAAATGAAGTAAAATTAAAGTCTGAACTTGTGTTTAAAATTTCAGCAAGTATTAAATTCAATTTATCCCTAGTTATTCGAAAAGATTTCTCAGATTATGTAAATGAAAATTATTTTTCACTCACTCAATATGTCTCATTTTATAATTTTTAACGTCTTATGATATATAATATGCCAGCATCATACATAATTAAATATAAATAGTACACATAAATAACTTTTTCAAATATCCACTTATACTCTGACACAATAGCTCCTAAACGAAAACAGGGACTTCGTTTTTTTTCAATTGATTCAGTATTCTGTAAACGCTTCATCGGTCTGTCCAACTGTATAAACATTTTTTGAAAAAACGTCATTTACTGTCTGCTTCAGCAGCTTTTTCCTTACTTTTTATAATGAGTTATTACTTTCTTACGATTCAGTTATTATAATATAATTGTTTCCCAAGCATTAACGAGAAACTATGGTCCAAGAGAAATTTCATATGATACAATATCGATAAAGTGTCTCAGAACTATAATGTGCGAAATTTTATAATCGTAAATCAGAATATGAACATCAAGTCATTTCAATTCAATCGTTAATAAAAATATATTTCGCAAAGGTTTTCACGTATTTAATTTAAATTCATTACGCATCAACTTCAGGTATATAATTGCATCCTACCGCCGGAACAGTATCAGGTTCTAATTCGGGTCGCCAAGTGAAAAGTTTCTAACCAACTCTCTTTGATAAGTGAGGGGGAGAGAGAGAGAGAAGCAAATAGCGTGAACGGGTAAAGAGAAAGGGAATAGCAGGTGTTTGCGGCCGACGGAGGGCATTTGTTTGTTCAGAGCTTTTGTCTCGGAAGGAGATCCGCGCGAGAGGTGACGCTGATTGCTACCGAGGAGGACCAACGGTCTTCGCCGGAGAGACGACTCAAGAGACTTCCGCAAGTTCTTCTGTACGCAGGAAATAATTTATTCGCCAAGGAGCACCCGCGAGCGGGGGAGGATTGAGTGAGCGATTGGGGGAGAGAGGGGCAGGTGCGCCTCAATATACGGAAGACACGGAACAGAGGGCGCAATCTGTGCACCCTTTCAGCTACCTCGCGATGGCCGCTTCCTGTCCGATCGGAAGCAGAGGAAGCAGGTGCGGCTCCGTGGGAATTCCCCCCTCGAGGGTGCTGGGGTTTGCCCGGCGACCTTCGAACTCTTCTCCCGAGGTCTCCCTGGGCCAATGGACACGCCGGCTGTCTGCAGCCGCTGCCATCCTATCCATCCGCCACACGTTGGAACAAGGGTTTAGAATCTCGGTTGAGTTTAATTCGCGAAACAGTTGCTTTATTTGGATTTGTTTGTATCTTTCGTCGGTTGAAAACAGGAAATACCTCCAAATATTCGAAATTAAAATTATCACTTATTACGTTAGTAGCAATCTATTTTCTGTAGATAATTTTCCACGGTATCAATTTATTGCGTTTCAATTGAACAACACGTAATAGATTTTTTTTAAATAGTTAAATCGGATGGAATGATTAAATTTGAAAGGGACAGCTTGATAAATTTTTCAATTTTTTGGAAAATATTTCCCTTTCGAGCATAAATTAATATGATATTGAGTTACTAATTAAAGCTCTTAATGAGCAGAAACTATGTAGATTATCTTGGTTCCTTTATAGTTTAAAATCTTATTTTTGTGTGAAATTTGCCTATTGCTTTCCATTAGTAGACTCACGCGAGTGTAATTTAAAACTAATTTTGCATAATATAATACCTTATCTACGTCACCTTCAACCTTTAGACCAAGGATCGCCATCATGGCGGTCGTTCAAGTTTTAAGCGTATCAATAACTGTCAACAAATTATGCCATAACCTATTTTGCGCCGTTTCCTATTTAAAGTTAAACTAATGGTGCATATCCGACATCAGAATAAAATTTGACGTATTTGTTATTGATTTTCCGCATACGCCATTGCGCACAGGACCTGCTATAGCAACCGTTCGGTGCAGATCCTTGGAGAAAAAATTTCCTTTGCATCGTGAAAGCGAATTCATGAAAAATCAATTTCGAAAAGACGGAAGGATAATTTTCGCTATCATAAAAGAATTGCTGTTTCGGACGAGCATTACACGGCCTTAGATGCACGCGAAATGCGTGCCTCATCCCATTTAAAACTCTCGCACAGCGTGATAGCGTGCATACTGACCGTTACTTCGCTCTTTGCGAAAGACGTTTAGAGTAGCGGTAGATTTTATCTCCAAAAACAAAAGGAGGACGGTTTTCTGGAGAAGTTAGAGAGATAGTGATAGGAAGATGGAGTGGAATGACGATTCCGCCTCGGCTATGAAAAAAATGCCCAATTCGGAAACTTAATATTCTGGTATCCATCTGTTAAATTTGAAGTATTTAACTCCAGGAGTCACTTAACATTTGAAGTAAGAGAAATCTTTAAATAAAAACAGAAAACTTGCACTCTTTACGAAGACGAATATTTATGTTGTAAAAAGTTGCTATTTGTTCATATAGAACGATTGATGATAAAGTGAAAAATTCACTTTGAAAACTTTATTTTTAAAATCGCAGTTGGGTGGGGTGCAAACCCCTTAAATATATATCTTGTTGTATAAGCACGAAATCAAAAGCATCACAACGGACTTTCCTTCCAATACAATTGTTGTGCGCAACGCAACTCGTTTGACATAATATACATATTGAGAAAGTTTTTATTTAATTTCAAAGTAAATTAATGTGGTTTTTGGTTGAAATAAAATGTTATATAAAGTAACGCCAACTTTTTATCAATCGTTTCATGTAATCAAATGAAGAATTTTGGCTATCCTTATACAACATGGACTCAATAGCCTTTTTGGGTAATGTCGCCGCAAGTCAAAGAGTATTTGTGAATAAAGCTTAGTGTACGAAAATATAATCGTATAGAAATATTGAGCTTAGGCATTAAAGGAAGAAAAAAGAAAGAGAATAATTTGACGCTAGAGAAGATGGAATGAGTGCATATTTGAAATGTGAGCAAACGAGAGACGAAGCGAGAGCAAATATCGATTATCAAAGGATGCGGCACGAGAGAAAATTCCATAAACAAAATTTTTCAAATATCGTTTTTACTGCTTCAAGAAAAAAAAGGTTCCTTTGAATATCAAGCGATGGAGCGATGTTTAATTGAGAGCCGAACTCATCAGCCACGGTCGAAGGAGGTCGCTAAGTTCGGAGAGAGTAGGGGAGGGCGGACATTCAGAAGGAAAAAAAGGAGAGAGAGTGAAAGTGATTGAGAGAGAGGGGAAAGAGAGAGAGGGTGGTTCTAAAAAGGAGAAGTACGAGGAGGCGAGCGGGTGTTAGAGGAGGGAATTCTTCGTGGATTGGTGGTGACCAGGGGCGGGTGACCGTCCCCTTTCGTCTACGTGTAATGAATCGAATCCAATACCATTTTGGTTGGACGCGCCGTCCGCTCCGATAGCCACTTCCGGATTGGATTCTCTTTTTATATCGTCTCACGCTCCAAACGCCCCAACTCCCCCTTCTCCCCCCCTTCTACCCCCTCCCCCCCTTCTCCCCCCCTTCTACCCCCCTTCTCCCCTTCAATTTCATTCGGAGGGAGTGGAGCGGCGGAAGGAGGGGGGGGGTTGGGGGATGGGGGAGGAAGCAGAGGGACGTTGAGGAGGAAAAGGGCTTAGATGAGATGGAGGAAATGGCATAAAACATGCTTTTGGATCATTTTCTCGCAATGTAATTTATGAAACTGAAAAACATTTCACTTTTTTTAGAGTTGAATCGATGGGAAAATTTCGAGCCCAAGATAAATCACTCTGATGTAATTTAATATTTAAGGAAGCGAAACTTCTTTGTGATGATGTTTTAACTTTAAGAAGGAATTATAAAATGTTATAGTTTATTATTCCACAGGCGAGGACACTTCTACGGCCTTTGTGGCCTTTGAAACTGCGACTTCGGTTTTTTTTTCGTAAACACGTTTTACATCAAGTGTAACATTTTTCATTATCACAATATATCATTCCATTTTTAATGATAATTTCCGTTAGTTATTGCTTGATTGCGATTTTTAATTTCTGAATTTCAGATCGTTTTTTAATATCGAACGAATCTTTATTTTTGCCAGTTTTTGAGTGCGGCACCATCATATGGAAGCAATATTGCATATTTTTACGCATTCATTTTTGTCATTGCATCATCATCAATTTATGAAAGCGAAAAGTGTTGCCAAAAATAGTTATAAACATTTCCAAATCGATGATTTATTTATTTAACAGCATTTTTAGCGGCATCCCTAAGAATCAGCTGCGGCACCCACTTTGGGGAACCGTTGGTCTATGCAATGAGTGGATATTTATCTACAGTGAAAGCTTGATCTATCGTTCCCTTTATGGATCGTTTTCCTTAATTTGTTGTTTATTTTTTATATTTCTTACAAAATAACCATTTAAACAATGTTAAATTATATAGAATTCACTGTTCCTCGAAGTATCATTTTCATGTCAATCGCCCGGAATTTCTTGGTCCTGTTCCACAATTTAAATCTATTGATCGCCGTCCTCTTATCTTCTATGGGTTGCCATTTCAAAAATATAGTCTGTTTTCCTTCCCCTCAATTATTTAAGACGTAAATGCGCAATAACTAATTAAAACATGTATAAGAAAAGTATTTCATCCTTTCTATAGAACATACTTTGCTTAAATGCTAAAATAAGACAGATTAATCGTTTCTCAGACGACGCGACAGTACTAGTTCGGAAACGATTTATCTCGAGATGGAGACTTAGTAGTCCAGCGTGTTACCCCGAGTTATTTACGAGATGCCAAGGAAAGGGAAAATAACACGCATAGCACCTTAGGACAGAGATTCCCAACCTGGGTGCCGTGAAGTGTTCTGAGGGGTGCCACAAATGTTATTCTGTTTTACCATTTTTAGTCGAATTTCAAAAATCCAAACCAGAGTTAAGACGAACTTCATTTCTTCGCAAATGCCCTTCGAACTTAAAGGAGATACGGAGAAGGGGGTTATTATTACGATTATTAGGGAGGGGTGCCGCCAAATTCTGAAAAGTCACTTAAGGGTGCCGCCACTCTAAGAAGGTTGGGAAACGCTGCCTTAGCCCATCAGCCTCTGGGGAAGAAGAAGTGAAAGATAGGAGTCTCTACAAAAATCAGTGGTAATTTTCATTCGGCGCGCTCGATTCACTATCCTGTTCCTATGGTTTCGCAGTGTGATTCAGTAGTAAGTAATAACTATTTCTTAAAAAGAAATCTACTTTTCGAAAAAGCGAATACTTTTTTCCTACGCAAACAGTGTAGGCACGGAAAGATGAGTTTAAAACGTCAAGCTGTGAAAAACAGTTGACAACCGAAGATTTCCTTATGAATAAATAAGAACTGTTGCAAACCAAAATAATTGTTTATTTTATGCGCACCAACATTACTTGTAATAAATATATTTTCAGCATAGTAATTTTTGTTTTTGAACTTTTCATTCTATTCTACTTTCATTGATGTCACTTTTCTATTCCTTCAAGAGAGATCGAGGTTTATCTCTGTCCCCGTAGAAATCACTACTTTCCAGCTTCATAATTCTTTAACAGATAGAGAAAACACCAAATGAGAACTGCGATCAAAAGGTCGGGTGGATTTGACGAGTGATGTCGATAGATATAATTGAAGGGTGGTGGAGGCAGAACCGTCGCGGATGTGGGGCAGAAAAATGTGTATTGGAAATGGGTGGCAGTTTTGTCGAGGGCAGAAAATATGACTTTCGTGTGATTTGTGTAGCGCTTATGCAGTCAGCTACAGTATAAGAGACGTATACATGAACATAAAATCTAGTTCAGCGCAAGAAAATGACTTTGGCCACGCTCTGGGCCATTGGTGGGTAAACTACGGCCGGTGGGCCACATCAGCGATTCCATTATGAAAGCGAACCACGAATTTTAATTCGGGCGATTTCATATTTATTGAATTATGCCCTTTAGATAGGACCCACGACGCTAAAATATTATAAATTATTGATTCTCACGAATCGGTTTATTCCCATTCTCTCAAATTACTTCCGATGCGAACCCTAAGGACTGTTAATGCGGCCCGCATCGTAAAAGTTTGCCCGCCCTTGGTCGGAGCTCATCAGGGCATGAGCCTCAATATCCTTCTATTTTGTAGTCTCATCCGAAGTAATATATTTTTTCAAAGAACCGTACATCCACGCTATAACGCAGTAGCTTATACGGCGGATTCGAATCTTCCCTCAAAATTCTACATTGAACTTGAATAAATTCCACTTCACTGACTAAGTATCTAAATATTTTTGGGTTTTATTGGTTATAGCATTAAAATAAAATTTTAAATGCCGTGTAAACTTACTGCATTTGATAATACAAGAGTATTATTCGTGTGCCTAAATCGTTCATCATTATTTACTGTCTTACCCGCTACTATTCCATTACAAACTGTACATTTAAAAAGAATCACCTAACCAAAGTCTCGTATTCAACGCAGAAATTTACTTATAATAAAAGCCCAGATTGGTCTGTTTTCATGTTTATCTGTCCATAACGCTCAGAGCACCACCGGTGGAATAAGCTCCAGGTGAATCATGTTAGCCCCAACGGCGGCATAAGATCCAGGAGCACAGTGGTAAATCCCATTCTACTCCTACTTTCAGGTTTTACTTTTAAATGTTTAGCTGCTCACCATCCACATTGAGGTCATTGGTTCGATTCTAGGAGCGTTACATTCTCAGTTTGATTAATACGTGGATAAATGTTCGTCATATTTGATGGGCAATTTCGCTAGTCTCTGAATAAATATCTTCGTTCGACTGCCGAAGCACGAACTCTCTTTGCCCGAAACGGCATCGCTGGCGTAACTCTCACACTATATTAGACAAACTTCCTCCTTACCAAACCCTTAACATCCTCTCAATTTTACTCCTTCGCCTACAATTCTACGCTGTAAAATTAACTAATGGATCATGTTTTTGCGATTGTGATGTATTCTATGGAAATCAGTGTCTACATATCCGACCCGTTCTTTGCGTGGAAAGGATTGAAGAAGAAGATGAAAACCATTTCCTTGTCTTCTCCTTTATTTGTGTTTCTATTTATGCAACCGAAATGATTTTTTTCTGGAATGTCTCTGAAATATCCTTTCATTCTATCTTCTTTGGTTTAAGTATATTGTCAGAAATTTAGCTAAAAATTTATTGATGAACGATATTTGCCATTAAGGTATCTAAAGTTTTAGTTCCTTCGATCCGCGTTCTTAATAACTCAGCCTCGGGACCTCCTTGTGAAATGTCCTCCATTTCCATTCACTCTATCTTCCTCTTCCCCTTGTATTCCATTCCTCCTTTCCATCTTCTCCTCTCTCTCATTTCTACTTCCACTCTCCCTCCCCTTTCCTCTCCTTCAGCTTCATATCCTTCTCCCCTTCGTTGTTCTTTGTACCCCGTCCTTCCTTCCTCCCTCCCTCCATCTCTCTCTATCTTCCTCTCTCTCCCCTATCTCCCTCTCTCTCTCCCGCTAACACCCATCTCTCACAGCCGCCAAACCCTAAACAGATCCATCTGCGTCGATTGGATTTCAGACCAAAGAGAAGGTAGGGGTTTTGTGTGTTTTATACCGTAGTGTAGTGCAAAAGGGATTTGGTGTCCTTAAAAAGTGTGCGCAGAGTTCCTACCAAAGAGAAATCAAACGGATATTCCTGAGCGGAAAGAAAATTCCGACTACGCTATAAAATTTTCACGACCGAAATAGATGAAGAGTTTCGGCAATAGTTCACTCCATGCATAAATGCAACTCCACCGCGTCCCGGAAGGGAAAGCATGTTTTCTCACGGGGTAGGAAATGAGCGATGCCTGAATGTACAAGTTGAAACAAAGCAAATGCTCTCCAAAGCGTCCGAAGAGCGCCATTTACGTTTTCCAAATGACAGAAGATGTTGACATAAGGATATATGGAAGCTGCGATATTTATTGCTTTCAAAATATATTGTCGAACCGAGATAGTTCCCATACTTAAACCATTTCCAAGTATTCCATTACGCTCTCTCACGTTCACGTGTGTATGGCAAAGTTTTCGCAGAAAATATCAGGGTTTTGTTCTTCATAAAGAGATGGGTTTTAGCGTCATGCTCGATTCCTTACATTTTTTTAGAAAAGTCGCACATTGCGGTTTGGAGAAATCAGCAAATTGAACGATACCACAATATATGTATGATATTTCGATATTTTGTATAATTCCTCCCAAGTTATCGACAAAACGATTCGAAATATGGCCTCATTGAGAGGGACTTAGTTTAAGAAAACTTCCTTCTGTATCTTAAATCAAAAGTCCCCAACAGATGGTCAGTAGGCCAAATGTGGCCCCGAGAACATATTATGCGGCATGTATTTTATGTTGTGAATATGATCGCTAAAAGTTTTCCGAAAACTGAACACCCATAATTTATAATATTTTTCATATAGTTTTTGCGGTGATTGAGCCATGTTTACCATAGACTTAACTAGTAGTTCCTACAACTTGTGAAAGGACACAATTTGTATCCGTGGTTTGCGTTCCACACTTGTACGGTGGAAACATAAATAATGATATGATAGAACAAAACTTTTCTTCTGAACTTCGAAAATTTCCTCGGTTAATGACTAATTAATCTATCACGGTTAAGTAATAATGGATTTGAAAGATAAACAATCCTACGCTTACGGTATAGTGGTGATCCCCAAATCTCATAATCGTTGATTCGCTCTAGAAACATTTATAAGATTTTTTAAATATCACTCGTCAATGGCTGTTCTCTCGTAGATTTAACAGTTGTAATCGATTTTCCTGCATAAATGGTCAATCGGTGAAAAGGGTTCCACGGGACGGAATGAACCAATTCGAGGGGAAATTGAACCTGAGTCCCCCATTTTGTGAGAGGAAGAGTGGTGAAAGGGGAAGGGTGTGGAGGAGGGGGAGGGTGTGGAGGAGGGGTGGAGGAGGAGGGTTAAAGGCGAAGGGGTGCGAGGAAAATAGAAGCTGGAAAGAGAATGGAGAAGTGTTGGAGGGGGGGGGGGGGGGGGGCAAAGGGGAAGGGAGAATTGGAATGGAGGGGAGGCGGGGGAAGGGGAGGGGAGGGGGCGTAGTGTACTCTGACAGGATCGCATGACCGATGAGTGTTGTTTGGTGCACATCTGCTCTCTTCCGGTAGAGAGGAGGAATGAGGATGAAAGGAGAGAGGGAATAGGAGGAATGGAGAGAGGGGAGGTGAAGAAGTGGAGATGTGAACGAGGTGTTCAGATATTTTTGAGTGAAGTGTGAAAGACGAATAGGGTGATAAAGGAAAAAGAGCGAGTAGAAGAAATGGCGTGGGTGGGTGGCAGAAGGTGAGGTGATGTGAATTTAGCTTAGATATTGTATTGAATTACGAAAGGTAGGACAGAGGGAAATGGAAGTGAGGAAGATAGAAGGAAGGGCGAAAGTATAGATCATGATAAAGGAGTAAGAGAGAGAGAGAGAGCAGAGGGGGAAGGAGAGGTTGCATCGGGAAAGAAAATGAGACAAACCGAGGAGTTCGTTTGGCAGTAAAATAACTTGATCGTTAAAAGTTTTAGTTTGATTATTTCCTCTATTCAAAGTTCTTTCGTCCGACCATGCCAAACTGTGAAATGGCGCCACGTAGATTTGTTCAATATAAATTTGAAAAACATCTAAATTTTCAATAAAAATGCACTTTTTTAATAAATTGATCGTCAGTGAAAAATAAATAAAATAAATGCTCGCACTTCCCTGTTTTAGCTGAAATTTAAGAAAGAATTGGTGTAAATATTCGAAAAAGTATCGTTTCCAAATATATTTTGTGAGTAAGAATTTGGTAAGCATGAAACGTTGTCATTATTAACGGTTTGTGTTCAAACACAATAATATTCTTTACAATTTCCAGACAATTACATTTTATATTTAAATATTCCAAGCGATACAAATTCTTGTGAAGGCCATACTAAGGAAATTTTCACGAGAATAAGATTTCAATATTGGCCTAATTGGAAATATTTAACAGTGAATTATGAATATGCCTTCTAACGCTGATATAATTTCATTAATAGAACCATTAAAAGAGCACAAACCACTGGAGGTTATCCACATATATCGTCACTTTCTGCGAGGAATGCGATCATGGACCAGCATCGGTGAATCGCTCCTGGAATTGACAGTTATGACGCTCTTATTCATACTATCGAAGATTATACGAATCGTTCTTTTTTTGGTGAAATGCTTGTCTGCGTGTCCTGTGGTGGAAGTGAGAGCGAAGGAGAGAGAGGGACGGGGGATATGGTCAGTGGGACAGGTGGAGGAGGTGGCGTTTGAATTAGGAAGTGGAAGGAGAGGGGGTTGGGTTGGGTTGGGTTGGGGAGGAGGCCGCATGAGGGCGTCGATGCGGCAACATTGGATCGAAGGCGATCCGATCGTGTATCTCTCTTTCGATCGAGCGATCTCCCTTCATCCCCAATCCTCTTTCTCCTGCCACCCTCACCTTCCCTTTCTCCCACATATTTTCCCTCACGTTCACTCTTCCTTATACCGTAACCGGTTATGCCATATACAGTAAAATCTCGTTTTTACGAACACCGTTTTTACGTAAGTTGAATTATGTTGATAGCCTTTCCAAGCCATGGCCTAAATTCCATATTAATATTACTTACTAAATGTATACTGTTGAGGGAAACTACTGGGCTTCTTTTGTTTTGTTTTGAAGTTGAAACATAAGTACTCTTCTTTAGAAAATTGAAACATACCTTCTTTAAATAAAGATATTTTTTATATATTTTGAGAACTATAATATACTATTAAATACTAATACGCTACACTATAGAACACGTTTTCGTTAAAATGAATTTATGTATTGGCAATAATTGATCATGAATGGATTTAATCCATCTTCTCTCCGCATATCCGTTTTCCACTCCTCTTCTTTCCCTTTGCATCCTCTCTTCCATCCTCCCTCCTCCTTTACTCCCGTCCTCCCTCCCGTCCTCCCTCCCTTTCTCCCTCCCTTTCTCCCTCCCTTTCTCCCTCCCTTTCAATCTTCTATTTCTCATCCACTTCGCCTCGCCGGAGATAGAGGGTTTTTAGGGTGGGTAGAGGAGGTTGACAATGCGAGAAGAGGCAGGGAAGGGAGGAGTAGAGGGAGAGATCTAGGCAGAGGTGGATGGGGGATGGAGGGGAGGGAGGTTGGGGGCAGGCCGTGCGGAGGCGGTCTCCGATCCATTGTCCCGTGCGGCGCGAGTGTTCATGCACGAAGGGGAGGATTTGAGAGAAAGAGTGATTCGTGGGAGGGGAGATTGGGAGAGGGAGATTGGGAGGGGAAGGGGGGAGGGGGGAGGCGGAGGAGGGCGTCACCCGTAGGGAATCAGCGGTTTGGTTGCGTCGCTAACCGACTGGACAATCGATGTGTCCCCGTGGAGTTGCCCGAGACGGGGAGAGGGGGAGTGGGGGGGGAGGAGGCAGGAGGATGGTGTGGGAGGGTGTGTGGCGACCCTGCGCCGTACCCAGAGTTGAAGGGTGAGCGGAAGGGAGTAACGCAGCCTCCCTCTCACCTCCACCCACTCAACCTCAAACCCTTAAGCGAGTCGAATCTCTTTCACGCTTTCACGACAACGCTTCCGTATTTTGTTCATACGCTTATATTTAAACTTGGAGGTTGTCTGTTTTGTGATTTTGAAAGTAGGTATAGCGGATAATTTTCATATCTTTATACAAATAATACAATTTAGAATTAAATTTTATTACGGATTGAAGGTGAACTTTTGTAATATGCATGTTTTCTCGTTTAAGAAATTATAATTATTTTTTGGTAAATTTGTGACCTATCTAATACATATTCCACTTAGCGTGAAATTTATAACAGTATGTGCCAACGATCAAAATTATAGTAATTCGCTTTGCGTGATTTTGATGTATTTTTCAGAGTAGATGGGGGAATTATAAGTACTGAGGGATGAATTTTTCATTGCAAACTAATAAAATTTCAATATGAAATAGATTTGTTGATTTAGAGGATTTTTCTTTTTACGGATTTATTTAAAAGCAGGAGAAATGTTCTGTGTTAATTAGGAAGTCCAATATATTCCTATCAGCATATAATTTTCACCAAAACTTTCATTTGTGCTTATCTAGCTATCTTGCCTTTGGATGTAAGTGGATTTTCTTTGGGCGTTCCAAATTGAGAACATCCGTTTGGGAGGAATTGATACTAACTTGGCTATCCTGACCTCAACGCGAGAAACACCTTATCTGAAGCGGAAGAATTAGTCTGCCTCTTTAGTTCAGTGGTTAGAATATCCGCACTGCTAGTGGAAGATCCGGGTTCGATTTCTGGTAAAGGCAGAATTTTCCCCTTTATTCATAATTCTTTCTATCGTATTAAGAAATTTAAAATGTGAAAAATTGCATGAATAGCAACGTACACAATGGCTGTTTTCAAATTTATGAAATACGACTAGGTATTATTGATTTAGAGTTCGTTTCGCGTCCTTTTCATGGCTCGAACGCCATCCGAGATAGGTCACTCCCCGAAAAACGATTTCAGGCGTTGAAGTCTCCGAAATAGAGCGAATCACGAGACGAATGACTTATATGCAGATAACGCAAAGGGAAAAGGGTTGAGATGGAAGGGAGTGGGAGGAGTCAAGAGGGAGGAGGGAGGGGGATAGGGAGAAGCGACGTTGCGTGATGCGAGTAAACGGAGCGGGGAAGCAACGCGACGGAAATTCTAATCACCGGTAAGTGGCGCACTTGAGAGAGTAATTCGTCTCATTGAGAGGCAAGGGGGCGTGGCTCCGCGTCATTCTATACATCCCTTGATTTAAAAAAAACGTAGAACTCCCTCGCTCCCGCCGTGTTTTTATTCCCTCTGCATTTGGGCTCGCTCCGCGATGAGCCTTGAACGCAAGCCATCCTCCTCTCTTTGCCCCCTCCCTCCCTCCTACCCTCTTTACCATTATTCCCATCCGCAAATCGCTCTATATATCCTTCGTTCTCTTCTTTTCTCCTCGTATCCACCATCTCTCATCTTTCTTTAATACGCATCTCGTCATTCCTCTTTGACACAAACCTCTTCGCTCCCTCTCGTCGCCCTCACCCCTCCTAATTCTTCATTCCATCATCTTTCCTCCTTTTTCCTTACCCGTCGCTCTACTTTTACCCCTAAACTTTCTCCCTCCTCTCATCACCTTTCCCTCTCCCTAATTCCTCCCCTTCTTTTTTTATTCTCTCCCCTTGACTCCAATGCCTTCAAATCCTTCTTCCTCACGGGCCTCTCTTTCTTCTCTCTGCTTTTTTCCCCTCTCCACTTCCTTAATAACAGTTGCCGGCGCACACAAACCTCCCGAAATCCCGTGCACGAGCTCTCTTTTATCGCTTTACCGCATCATCGCCCTATTCTTTCTCTCGGATGGAATAATTCCCTCTTCCACTCTTCTCCCCACCTTCCTCCTCCCACCTCTCTTACGCTCAAAGCACTTCCTCCTCATCCTCTCTTTCTCTCTCCCTCTCTCCCCAATCTCGTCTGAGTGGTGAGGATTTCCCATTAACGTCTCCTCCATTCACACGAATCAACTATCACCACAATTATCGTATAAGCATAAAGAGAGTAAAGTTATTCGCTAATGAAAAGAGGCGCTTAAAAATTACAGATATATATTGGACCCATTTCTCACGAAACAAAAGAATGTAGTATATTTGCCTTGATTGACATGCCATCGTGAATGCGCGAAGATTTTTTTTTTCGATCGAGGCGCAAAATCCATTCGAAGTCGAGGCTCGCAATAATTGAACGCTCGTACGAATTTGATTTCCGTTCTGCCCTCTGCTAGCCATGGAGACTCTTTTTTCGTGAGCAGCGACCGCTTTAAAGGTTCAAAATGATCGGAAATGGCGACGGGTGAAAAGATAATACGAATGCCGAATACCGCCGATTTGAAATGATTGCACCCATTTTCTACTCTCTCATATTTATCGTTTCTCAATTTGAAATTGAATTCTTTAATTGCCGAATTTGATTAAGTGATGTTACATTGAAATTTGAAATGCCATCTGAGATGTCGCAAGCAAAATCCGACTGACGTGATAGTTAACTGAAAATGTCTCACTGGCTTTCGAAAGCGTTTAAAAAATATATTCTTTAGTTTATACATTTAAAATGGCGGAAATGCTTTACTACTAAATTTCTCATATTTCTTCGAGATTCGTAAGGTTAACTTGCTAAATGATTTTAAAATTTCGAGTAACCCGAAAAAGGAAATAAGAATCGAATAATTTAAGTGCCGCATGGAACCAAATTTAGTTGATGACGGAAAATTATGTGAAGCAACAACTGTACATGAAATAATTATGCGTCTTACAACAATCTTTTGCTCATTGCTAATTATTTTTTCAGCAACTAATGTTAAATACTTAAATTGCGTAAGGCGAGATTGTCGTGTATTTTATACTCTATTTTATTATCTCCACTCAGATATATACATGTATTCAAATCCGAAATATAAATGTATATTAAGAAATTTGAATCAAAAGTTGTATATGATAATAAATATTAGGGCGTCCCGTTCTTTGTATTTTCGTTTTATTTTATAATTGTAGAACAGATCGATTGCTATACTTATCGCGCACCTAGTGGCAACAAGCGGCAAGAAAATGCGATACGATTGAAAACAAACTACGCCATATTGAGTTTGATTTTAAGGTCGTAATTGTATTTTAATTCATAGAAACTCGAGACACGAAAAGAAAAATGATCCATGAAACGGAGGACTGAAGGCAAGTGAAGATTTACGAGACAAAACCTATTCTACAAGAAAATAAGAGAATAGAATAGAGAGTATAGAGAATAAAAATAAAAATAAGCGTCTGGAACGATTATAAAAGTTCAAAGTAAATTATGAATTTCGTGAAAATAAAGAAACAAAAGAACAACGAGAAGAAAGTTTAGTTAAGCTAAGGGAAAATCGATCACGACGTTTGGCAAAAGAAACAGAAGGTGAATGAGGTAAGCGTCTAAATCAGTTAAGAATAAATCGTTCTCCACGTCTTAGCAGTAAAATTCTTACCGGCAAATGTAGTACCTAGTTGTTTCACGGCTGCCACCCACAAATTCTCCGATCAAATTTGTTGTGTTTGCAAGAAACTGTTATGAATTCCAGTTAAGAAACATTTCCATTTAATATATATAATATGAACTTTTGAAATCGTTTGGATTTTTTCTTAAACATAATTTTTATACAACTTTACTAACAGTTTTCTGGTAGGTTATAAAAATAGAGAGGAAATTTCCTGTGAGTAGCTGTGTTTTATTACAAACATGAACAGGGCATCCTACGTCAGCATTAGTTCCACAGTGGTAAATTCTTGTGCGTTTTATTAAAATGTTGAATTTCAATGACCTTTCGACTTAGATTTTTAGTGAATTGTTAAAAGAATTGTTGAGCATAAATTAATTAGAATTCACATACCTACAGAATCCATGAACAATTTTTTAACATGAGATGAATGTGTTTTTTGGTAGCCAAGTTGATAGATTTTATGATAAGAATGAAAAGTAATTAATTTTAAATTATATGAAAACTTTATTTCGGTTAATAATTTACAGGTAGACTGAGCACATCCAGTTCAAGTTTTATATTGTGTTAATAGTCTAATCTTTTATTTTAAAAGTCCAGATGTATTGTAATCATTTCAAGGCTAAATGATGTCTTAGTTCAGTTCTGGGAAAATAATTTTGAAGGGGGTGCATAGAACACAGCATAAAATCATAGTTTGGCAAAGTGTTACCATTAAAAAAATTCCTTATGAAAGTTGTATAACAATATTAGCTACAATATAAATTTCAGTATTAATAGTAATGTCTGATGCAAATTAATACAAAACAATTTGATCTCATTGTCATAATTATAAATTCATTTCACTAAAAATATAAAATAAAAAAATATAAAAACAGTTTTAAATTATAGTCTTTTTATGAAGCACACTGAAAAATATAAAGTAATTTTTTGGGTTCAAGAAAATATCTGGATCTTAAGGAAAATTTTCACTTTATGTTATCATGAATCTCTTTAAAAAAAGAGGTATGGCATATGTTGATTAAACAAGAATTTATAGGCTATTTATATGGTAGTGAATAATTTAATCAGCATATGCCATACATTTTTTAAAGAGATTCATGATCATATACAATGAAAATTTGCCTTAAGATCCAGATATTTTCTTGACCCCAAAAATTTATTTTATATTTTGCGCTTTATAAAAAGATTATAATTTAAAAATTATTTTTTGTATATTTTTATTAGCTCCTCTGTTTAAAAGAAAGAAATCTTCGAATTTTATAGAATAAACGAATATATGAGTAATATATATATATAAATAAATGAATTTATTTTACTCAAAAGGAGAAAATATTAATTACTCAACTAAGCTTATAGTAGACGAGAACAGTGGTGCCCAACCTCCGGCCCTCGAATGGTTTTTCAAAAAGCAATCCAAAAAATTTATCACACAAATTCATACATTTAATGAAAATATTTATAGTAAAACTTTTAATATTGAAATTTCTACCGTAAGAACCTTCATTTTCGCTTAAAATGGCACCTCAGAATATATAGGTAACTTCCGATTTCAGAAGATTTGTCAATTTCAAATGCCAAAGGATTCGCAACCACCTATATGGCCTGCAATATAGAAAAGGTTAAACACCACTGGTAGGTATATACCATATAATACCTCTAACTATAAAGCTGTAGAATAAAGGTTCAAATACAGCGTAGCCGCCCTCAGTGGCAGTTATACTGTCCTCGACTTTAATATTGATCTTCATAGAAATGTGTACTGGTCAACTGCAACGATCAGAGGTACGTTATTCGTAGTTGCTTTATTTATCGCCCAACCAATATCGGTTGATAAAATGAGCGGTGATGAACTGATTCCGTAAATGTCAGCGGCCAGGGCTTAATACGAACCCGGGCCGACAAAACCGAGATGCGAGCAGACCTTTCGAGGGCAGGATTACGCACGATGGAGTGCGAGGTTTTTGGGGGAGGAGGGGGCAGGAGAGAGGGGCGGAATGGAACGAGAGATTGGGACGGGGTGGTCGCTTCCCATTGCCGGCCGTGGATACCGCGGTGGTGGAATTTCATTACGGCTCCTCCATTGGATTTATGGCCAACGGCAGTGCTGCCCTCTGGGTTGAGCGATTGATTGCCTCCGGCGACCTCATCGCAGCCTATCTCCTGCCCTCGTTCTCCCTACGCCACCTCCGCTACCTTCCCTGCTCTCCCCCCTTCTTGCCCCAATCCCTCCCTAACCCTCTTCCTCCATATCTCTTCCTCTCTCTCTCTCCACAGCAGCATCATTCCAGAACAGACTGTAGCCCGCGCGAATATCCACCGCGCAGCCATTGCGGAGATAAACAATTGAGATCGCTGCATTGGCATTCGAGGAAATGGAGGAATCGGCGCTCGTCAATCTTTCGAACGCAACGTCTATTCGGGGAGTCCAGTTGGGGAAAGGGGACGCTTATACAAGGGAACCGCGTGCGCTTGGAAACAAAGGCATTTCTGGGAACGCAGCGCGGGAATCCGTTTAGTTGTAGGAAGAGGAGGTGATTATGTAGTTGAGGAATGAGTCGACGCAGAGCCACCGTCCATCTCAGTTCGTTGGTGCGGTCGCTGAAATTGTGGTAAAATTCGTCAGTTGAGCTTACGGCGGAAAAAGAAAGTTGAGGAAGGTGGAACGTTTTTGAGGAGCGATATTTGGGAGGGATAGCTCTATGGAAATTCCTTCGAAGGCTTACTCGTACCTGCAGCTAAAATAAAACAAATTCGAGCAACCCTTCTCGGTATGTGGGAAATCTCGGAAGTTTATGAAAATTAAGGGAGAAAAATGTTGGCCACATCGATTTGCCGTTACATAAATATTTATTTGTATTTTTCATTATTGTTTAGTTTTTAATAAAAAAGACAAACTGGAAGTAATTCGAAAAAGAATTAATTTTTATTAGTCGTTATAATATTAAATAAAAAGAAGAAAGACAATATAATACGAAAAATATTAATGATTAATAGCCATTTATTGTAATACGAAATGCGATTCTTCGTGAATATATTATTTCGCTGTGAAATTGCATTAAGTTCTATGAAACGTACAGCGTTAAATTTAAATCGAGCATAAATTAATCGTTATAAAATATATCAAATTTGCGCTTATTGAAATGAGTAAGGACGGACTGATTTTTTAACGTTAGGCATGATTCAGCTTGTAACCTTTTTATACACCAAATGCATTTGCATTCATGACATTTTCCTTTATATAAGATGCCCCAATATATACTCGAATTATCCGAAACGAAGTTGAAATATAATTTAAGAAGCACCTTCAATCGAAGTACTTAAAATTGAAGTGATATTTCAATTGTACAATGAAGTCCTCAAACTGCAGTTGTGTGTAGACCTTTAAAGTTTATGACTAAAGCCATCCATTTCCGCCATCCCCACGTGTTCCCTAATCTCCTAGCGTTACAACCACTCGCTACCCCTTAATCCTTCTCCCCCCTCCCTCCCATTCTCCTCCCTCCTCAACACGCTCTTTCCTCCCCATTCCCTTTCCAACTCCAACCCCTCTCTCCTTCTCCCTCCCCCGCAATGACTCCTCCCATTCTCCACGTGACAATAAATGAGAGATGAATAAGACTCACCTCCCCTCCACGCAAAGGTCGCGACATTTCGGTCAGGATCCCACGCAAACTACCCGCTTCTCGATCCATCATTCTCCCCTCCCCCTCTCACTCCCCCTCCAACGCTTACTCCCTTTCCCCCCTCACTCCAATTTTTCCTTCTCCAAAAACCTTTCCTGTCTATGACACAATTTTTCGGCATTAAATAGATTGTTGGAGTGAGAAAATTGAAGCACGCGGAGTAGATCTCTCGGTCTACACGAGATATTTAATTTTTAATGCGTACTAGAAAAGTCGATAGTAGTCGGTCGATCGACGAATGATAATTTTTAATATTAAATATGTAGGCGAATCATTAGAAACGAAGAGTCGCGTGAAGTGGCATCAGCGTAGGGTTGCGTTCATGCTAAAATAATCATGGTAATTATTTGTAATTGCCAACTCAGCACAGTTGTATTTCAATAAATGAACACTTTAAGGGTTACTCAAGATGCTAATTCCACGGTGACAGATGTTGAGCAAAAATTTAATTTGACAATGTTCTGCCGTTATTTCGCAATTATCAGTTTGTATTCAAAGAATTATATATGCACACACACACACACAGGGCCGTGGCGATATACGATCAAACTGTACTCTAGTACAGTATCCTGTCATAAAATGTGTATTTGGACGGAAATATATAATTGGCAGTGAGAGGAATACGTGCATTCATTTGCTCGCTGTGCTATTGATAAGAAAATATATTTTTTATGTTAGCAGGTGTTTTGACTCGGAAGGATTACAAGAAATTAATGCGTGTATACATTGATAAAAAATTAGTTATTAATTTTAATAAAATTAAAAATTATGTAACTAATAAATTAATTAGGATGAATTAAATGCTAAGCGTAGCTGCCGTCCTACTCTCTCGCACTATCCACATGGATGAGCGAATAGAATGTAGTGATGCAGCATATTCTGTTTATGTAGCTTTGACACGCTGCGATCGGTGGATTTTGCGAGAAAAGCATCCTTGAATCGCGAATTTAAATGTTTTATTGCCAACAACCATTATTCCTGTTCATCGTCTATATATTTTATCAAATTTTTTGCTAGATTCTTGGTGGCGCTTTTTATAATAATGAAAAAAAATGCATTCGAAATCATATCTCATTTGTTCTTTCGACGAATATCTTACGACGTAGAGAAAACGTATGTATAGTGGTTTTGAGTGCCTTCATTACTGATAACAAATCCACTGCCCACTCTTCTCGTTTAAATATGTATGCTATTTCATCTTTCAACTCGTAGTTAATGCATTATATATCGGAGGTAGGTCCGAAAATTGTAGATAAATGTTTTTATATCCTGCGAAAAATAGGAGCATGTGGAGGATCAGGTTTAACCATGATTAATCCCGGATCTTTCTACGGACAGACTACCTATGGTAGTGAATTAATGAACCATTTTGGCTCTATATGTCAGTCAATCTTTCATTCTCAATTTTCTCCAGCGGATTTAATTTTTGTTTCTGAAAGCATCCCATTAATGCCATGTGACGCCCCGATGAAGAAAACGCGAATTTAAATCTTTATCGAAAAATTATAGGTTGCGTAATTATTTGAATGCTTTAAACGCAAATATTCTGGAGAAAACAATATCTCAATAGAGATAAAGGCATGTAATTTTTCTACATTGAAAATTATTTTGGTAAAAATCTATTGTAACTAAATTTATCATTTTTAACGTTTAATCACAAGCTCATCTTTCGTAACAGCTATTTCGTTAATACTGTTATTTAACACAAATTCATTTCAATTTAAACCAAGTGAAGCTTTTTAAAACTTCAGAATTATACTCTATGAAACAATTGATCGTAGCTCATAAAATAAAGGTTGGACTCGTTCGTTGCTGAACTCGTGGATGCATAGCAATAACGTCGCTTCATTATTAAGGTCACTGCTTCTAACCCTGTCGTTGACATTCTCCATTTGCCTCATCATTGTTATTGTTGTTACACCCGCGTCAGCAGATTACTCCCTAACTGACGATCGTTGCTAGGGAAGAAAGCTGGGAGGTGCAGTGGTCCCTACTAAAGGAGTGCCAACACGTTGCCGAATAGGAGGCGTAGATTTGTCGGAAGGAAGTTTCTATGGAGGAAGAGAGAAGGGGAGGGGGAGAAAGGGGAGGGGAGAAAGGGGAGGGGGAGGGTAGAAGGGCGCCGCAGGAGTCGGTCCGGACTTTACGCCCATGAATTTTTTATGCGACTCTATCTCCTATAGCTCGACCTTCACCAACTCCTCCTCCCCATCCTCCTTAAAACCTCCCTCTGCTCTCTTTTCCGCCCTCTGGGGAGAGGTTGCGTGGAGCCTAGTCCGCTGGATGGCGCATGAGGCTCCTGGAAAGGTCGCTCTAACCCCTTTCCTCCCTCCCTCTTGTGTTGCCGCTAATCCGTTCCGCCCCCTTCCTCCCCCCCCCCCACCACTATCCCACTGCGTTCTCCTCTTGTGCATAAAAAAGGACAAAGTTTAAGTTTTCTGATATGTAGTCGAAACATGAACTCCCCAATTGTGTCACGTAAAAGCAGTAGAAGAAGAATACGTTAGGATTCTCACTTACTTTATTGGTCGAAAACTCGTCGAAATACCTATAGGAGTTAGTTATAAAATGTCCTAGATATTGAAAATGATTCAAAATAGTGGGAAAAGTGGTATGATAAAATTTCTAAGTGAAAAAACGCATTACCGATGAATAAAAACGTTTGCGGCATGGAAAACGTTTCGAATATATATCATTAATTTATCGGCAAATGATTTACAATTTTCGAGGAGAATATTTATCATAGAGAAGTTAATGACTAGTTTTCGATAATACATCATGAATCAAAGATTCACTCAAGAGAAGTTATCACATTTTTAAGTTAGGATTTTAATCGAATTAATTTTCCGTTCCAAAATCAGGTCGTTTTATCGTTCAAGAAATGTTTAGCAGCGCAGTTTTTACAGAAAGCATAAGATAATATAGCTACCAGTAAATGAGGTAATAATATTACCCTTTCATTAATATTGAATAAATTAAAATGTTTTCAATCCAAAAATAATAAATTTCTTCTTTTATCTTCGATGGAATCGTTTTTATTGTCGATATAATTTGGCAATCTTAGTTTCATCTTTAATATCATTTTCTTCGGTTTCTTATCTGCAGTAGCTGTTTTTGTTATGTATTCCTATAAAGGGATCATTGTTTAGAGGATATTTTTATAACTTTTTTATATGAATAATTTCAACGGAAGCTTCAACGATTATTTCCACAAACCCAGGATATGTAAATTTCGAAAAAAATGTTTTATAAACATTTAACTATAGTATTATAAAAGGTGAAGTGCATAAGTAATGCACAATGATACATTTAGTGTTGTTTGATTACTATATCTGATAGAGTTGATTTTCGCTACCCACTGTGAGATATTTTTTTATGCGGAAGTCCCTAGTTAATGATAACTTCATTATTAGAAACTTATTTTTGGCTTTGAGAGAGATTGAAAGATAGGGGGCGTCTAGCTATCAATTTCCATTCCAACCAACTCCTGTTCCCTCTTCCGCTAAACCATTTGCTTTTGTCAAAATCCGTTAGTAACATGATCGCCTCCTTGACATTTAAAGTCTTCGTTTCGGGAGGTTTTATGGACTCGTAACCCGGTGACTGTGAATACACGGAGGGGTTTGTGGGATATATAGAGGGGGAGGGGGAGAGAGAGAGTGGAGTGAGAGAGGGTGAGGGGAGACAAAAGCCGATATGTTACCGAGAAATAGTTTAGTTTGGCTTCTCGTGCCACTGTAATCGGATATAGGATTTAGGAGTGAATTGTAAAGCAATATAATTGACAAAATAGTAAATTTTTTATTATATACCTGCAGCTACGTAACAATCAGAATCATAGAGATGCTGTAAATCTGCCGAGTAAATCTTTTCGGTAAAAATTACGATTATATTATTACTATTATTGCTTAATAACTGCGATATTATTCTTAAATTAAATGTGTTTCCGACGAAATAAATGGGATAAAGTAATTCTTAGAGTTTAAAGCATTTAAGTAGATGCGATGGATTAAGACGAAGATGTGATTATGTTTTTATAATTTTTTTATAATATCCTATGTAATTCAAAATGACATTAATACATTTCTGTTGTCAAAAAATAAACAAGCGTGTTTTACAGCCCGGATATCCACTTGAACCTTTCTCATTAATTGTAAACGGTTGCTTCAGTAATAAAAGGACTTTTTGAAATTTCAGTTCTTTATGAAAATTTATCTCCAAATAATGCATGCCAGTCAATGGGTATGATAAATTTTACGAGAAGGAAACAATTTTGTATTACATAAAATATAAATAAGAGAAGGATCGTTTATGTGGAGCGAAAATTTAAAAAAGTGCTCAATCGATCGAAACCAAATTATTAATATTAACTCTCACGATCCTTGAATATTTAATAGCTAGTATTTTAACCTAAAGCCAAGTGAATATTTGTCTTCTGGACCGAGGATTTCGAGAGCAGGATATGCGGCGGGATCAAGTCGTTCAATTTAACCTTCCTTTGATGCGAGGGATAACACGGCGTCACGGAGAATTATTCAGCCACCGAATGCCACTGGCTGTCGCAACTAGATGCATTTAGGGATAGTCAAAGTGGGAGGGGGAGATAGTTAAGGAGCTTTGTATTGGGGAGAGAGAGCGGGGTTAATGGGAGAGGGCAGGAGGGGAGGGAGAAGGGGTTGGAATGGCAAAGGGATGGAGATTGTTTCGGGGCGTGGTTCCGTAACGGGCAGTTATGGGATTGACCTTTGACACCATTTCAACCTCTCTCTCGCCAGATCGCGGTACATTCAAATGAGCTGCGCCCTGACGGTAGAAAACCCCGCTCCAGACTCACCTCACTCACTTCGGGAGCACTAAAGCAGGGAAGAGGGAGGGAATGGGCCACTGGAACTCGTCACCGCGCGTACAGTGCTGCCCCCTGCAGCGCTAATCCGCGTCCTCTCCGGGCGGAGAGCTTTCGAGAACGCACACACGCACGCCTTTCCTCCATAGAGAGGCAGGATAGGCTGGGTGAATGTTTAGCGGATTGAATGCACTGGAGCATTTCTCAGCCAAAGCGCATTTAGGATACATAATGCGTTTAGTTTTTAAAAAAAGGTGTTGAATATTTCGATAGGGAATCGCATCGTTGCATATTTACTATGGTATGATCACTTTTCTGCTCCCTTGTCTATTATAGTAAAACTCGTTTATAACGATCACGCCTAAAACGAAATCTCGGCTATAACGAAGAAATGTCTCGGTCCTTTGAACTTCTCCATAAGGGCATTGGTTAAATTTCTCGGATGTAACGAACACGCATTTTACGAATTCTCGGCTGTAACGAAGAAATGTTTGGTCCCGTGGCAAAAAATGCCCCATATATAACGAATTTTGGCGAACAGAGCGATAAGTAATGAATAGTTTCCGCAGGTTAACCGCGCACTTGTTCGTAGAGGTCCCCTTCCTCCATCTACCCCTTCCATACGAATTTCCACGCTCCCTTTGTTTTGAAATTGATATTAAAAATGTGAAATGTTTATGTAAATTAATGACCATAATAATAATATAAATTGACCATTTAAAAAATCGTATGTAATAGCAGTCGAACATTTTACATGCGGCGAAGTTGATAAGCATCTCTTTGCATATGTAAGTACGGCATTGAAGTCGACTCACTGCAAATACAGTAAAAGCTGTGTTATCCGGCTATCTTGGGGATTGTGGAAAGCCGATTAGGAGAAATCTCCGGTTAGGGTAGCGATTTTCGATTTTGACATCGCAAATTTAGCAATAACCAAACAAAATTGGGCTTAGGTTCACTATCGTTCTCCCCAAAAATAACTATGCATGGGGTTTGCATTTTCCATTTTAATTCTTCCGCACCTAGTTAGATATTGACACTATTTACCCATTTTTATTTAATACGTTGCTACGCTTACATGCAAAACAAAAAGGCTATTGAAAAGTTAAGGGCGTCCGGGAAGTTTGGGGATTACGGCAGTGAACCTGTTCCCAAAATTGAATTTATTGGATTATATCTTTCTTATTTATCTTTATTTACTCTATTAGAAAAGGACGAAATTATTTAATTCTTCTGAACATTTCTGTGAAAACCAGTCATATAATATTTTATCCAGTTCCTCAATTTTTGGCTTATGAAGCGTATGATGTTTATTAATTGATTTACTCGTCTCAGAAGATGTCACAAATTTCATTAATTTAGCCTTATGAGCCTTGATATCGCAGAGCGTGGAAGATTTGATGTTGAATTCTTTTGCTATGGCTGCTCTATTTTTTCCTTTTTCAATTCGTTTGATCAGGTCCAGCTTTTGTGTTAGCGTTAAACCAACCTTTTCTCTCCTGTTCCTTGCTTATAGGTATTTATTTTGATGCCATATTCAATGGATGGGTAATTTTTTAAATAATAAAAAGCGATAAAACTGGAAATTGGAGAAGTACACCAAAACATCTAGACAATGCAAATGGTTTACGTAACCAAAAACGCCATGCTTACTCGGCAGCCACAGAAGTATACGGAGGAAATATGTAATATATACATCTTACATTTTAAGAAATTTTAAAGTGGAAGTTGTGCTATTACACACATACAATTCACACAAAAATTCATAAAAAAAGAAAAAGCAATACAAAATGAATTATATTTGTGTAATTGCCGGTATCTAAGGGTGGTCGGTTCTAAATAGCCCGATAGCACAGCTTTTACTGTATAGGTATACGTGTTATATGGGATGTATAGGGTAAAAACCATGTTTCTCGTATATAACGTAATCACGCTTATAACGAAGCAATGAGTCGGTCCCCTCAAATACGTATTAAAAGAGTTGTACTGTATTTAGTTTGCGTAGAAAATTTTCAGCACGACCTAGAATTGTTCGTTGAAAATCTTGTGTATTTTTTCTCAGAATCCAGACTGCGGAACATGATAAAGGTTAAAGCCTTTTTAATTGATATTAATAATAATTCCGGCGCAGAAAGAAGTTTCTAAATTTGATCACGAGTTTATATATAGATATAATGAAATCACGACTGGAATATATTTTAATGCATACGTAACTCATAAAGGCATCGAATAGTTAGGAAAACCGAAAAAATCCAATTCATTGTAATCGTAAATAACCATTTATTTGACTGCTCTTACCTAATATGTTGGTAGTTAAAAAATGGTTTCACTGATTGTTTTGGGGCTTTTTCGACTTTATTCTTGTAATTTGTTCCACCTTGAGGTAATTTTTAGTATATTTTCCGGTTTTCCAATGCTTCATATCTGCATACAAGTTAAATCTAAAACTAGCTTAAGTTCGAAAGAGAATAGTCCAAAAATGAGTTTCATCATTTCTCTTTTCGAAAATAAGCCGATACGACACGAGAGCGAAGGAGAATTTTCATGAATTCTTACGGTTTACCTCAGATTAACGCGTGGAAAGAACTAGGGAATATTTTGAATTAATCTTGTTTCTTTCACTTGAATTATTCATTATTTTCTTTGTTTTTAATACCGGTATTAATACCGGTATACCCGCTATGACGAACATCAATACCGAAATACCGGTATTGATTTTTGAGACCGGTATTGCATTACCTAGAAAGAAAGAATGAAGATTTTGTACATAAAATAGTATTGGGAGTACGTGCAGGATTTAAATCATGGTGGGAAGCGACCCAAGGTAAAGCGAAGAAGTCAACTCGAGCGGGAGCCTCGCGAAAAACATTATGAAGCCAACGAGAGAAAGGAAAAGAGGAACAAAAAAGAGGGCGTGGAGGGAGGAAGGGGCGAGGACGGGGGGAGGGGAAGGGGCGAGGAGAGGGAGGGAGAGAGGGATAAGGGCGTATGGCGAGATGGCAGATCTCAAAGGGTACATCCACATGTCCCTACCTCCCACCGGACCCATCCACCCCTTCTCTCGCCCCATATCATCTCGTCACTCCGAATGCACTAATGGGGCGTCCCTTTCTAAACGCTATGCGACACTTTGAACCCGTAGAGCGGGATAGAGAGAGAGAAAGGGAGAGAGAGAGAGGAGGTCCTCCTCCCCACAACAAGAGTGGATCAATACCCCACTCACCCACCCCACTGGGAAGAAAGAGATGGGAAGGGAGAGAGAAGCAGGAGTGACTCGTACCTCGCGAGACGAGAGGAGAAAGAGACGAAGAGAGAGAGAAGAGAGGAGGAGAAGAGACGAGTTTCCTCTTCTGCTCCCACGGGACGATCAATGCTCCTCGTGGGGTGGGGCGGGACAGGAGGGGCACGGGGAGAGGGAGGATGGGGGGCCCAAAGGGAGGAGGTGGAAACCCGTGAGGAGGGGGCCCCGAAGTGTGAGGCCCTTCTGACTCGAGCCGAGTGCTTGGCTTGGAAAAAGGGAAAGAGAGACGAGGAAGGGCCTAGGATGTAGGAAGATGAAAAACCGAAAGGGAAAAAGCTGAGGAGCTGTAAAAAAGGAATTGATACACTACGTATGTCTCTACGTTTCTCATAAAAAGGTTTGGAAAAACAGATGCGCATTTCGGTCGAAAAGCTGGCGTCGTCAGTGGTTATTCGCCGATGATAGAGATTCCGAAGTGTTTTCCAACTGAAGAAATGTAAATAATAGAAGAGTGAAGAGGAACGGGGAAAGTGCTGACAAAAAACAGATTGAAAAGAGCGGTTTTCTTGTTTTGTGTGAATGAACGAAGACAGTTTTATTGCGAGCTAGGTGAGTGCCATCGCGTGCTCTCCGCGTAAATAGAATCCTTTTATATCTACTGCGCGAACTTTTGCGACCTTTATTTTCCTTGCCCTAGCTGACCTATTTTAAAGACAATATTTGCGAAAGTTTGAACCACGTAACGTAAATCTTGAATCTTTTTTATTCGGGTATAATTGAAAAGTACACTATTAATGTCGTGATTATCTAAGTATGCCGCTCGTGTCGTGATTTCAACATAAAATGTTTGTTTTTATTTAGGCGATCGTTAAAATACCTGCAGCGCTCTTTAAATTTCTTCACGGTTGGGTGATAATTAAAATATCTCATTCGGTTAATTTTATATTGAAAAAATTTGAGGACATAATTAAAGCAGTGGACTGAAGTAAACTCTGTAAACACCTGTATGTACTAAGATAAATATTTCGACAACTCTATCAATTTCCAGTTTGTGAGAAAATTAAGAAAGTAACTAATTTTCCAGTAGTTTATTGTTTCACCAGGTTGCATAGTTCCAGGCGAACAGACGATTTCATGAAAGTAATTTCATTGAAATATTATTTTTAAAACAATGTTTGCCAAATGCTGACCTGAAGACATCTTATTCAGATAAACACAAATACAATTGCCAAATTAAGGAAAGCGTCGCTATGAAATTCGTATTTACTTTTTGTGTACTGTAAGCATTACCTCCTTAACCAACCTTATCATATTCATTTGGCATTCTCAAGTGTATTTTTGTTTTCATTGTGACTTATTCATATCCTTACTCTTTTAATAAAAATCGTTTTGATTAATTCTATTTTCACATGTGATTTTCTCGATTTAGTTCATGTATTTATATCCTTATATTTCTATGGATAAAAAAGAGATATAGTGCATGACTTATCTACTAAGTTCATTTTTACTCTCTTTGGCTTAAAATTTATAATTCTCCTCTAAATGATTTGGCCAGTCTAAAAAATAATTCTTTATAGCAAGTCTCAAATTAGGAATGTGTCCGGTAAGAATTTAACCTTGATACTTTGTTACTTAATATGTAGTTTAAAAACGTTCAGACCAGTGCTTTTCAAGCGGGATGACATGAAGCCCCAGAGTGACGCGACGGTTATTCAGGGGTGACGCGAATATTTGGTAAATTCGCAGTGTATCATATTCTGGTTTATAAAAAGAAATAAATCAGGAGATTAAACACGCCTGCTTATTTAAATGCCAGAATTTTATCTTTATGTTGTAGGGAAAGCCCCATTTACCTCTAAAGGTGACTTAAAGGTAATGGAACTGTAAAGGGGGTTACGCATGACTGAATATGGGGTGAAGCAGGCAAAAAAAGATTGAGAACCACTGGTTTTTACATTTGACGAGTTATTAGTAAATATGAGCAAATTGTATTCATAGGTTTGGAAAAATACTTAATTTACGATTTATTATAAACTTATTTCACTAAGGGTGAAATAGTGCAGCGGTACCCATACTGAACAGCGTATATGTAATAGTTTGGATATTTTATAATTGTAGTTTAAATTGATTGCATAATTTTCGTGCATTACTAATAATAATAAAATTTCTCCAAATACTCCATTCACTCTTGATATTTATCGTTACATGGATGGGGTTTGAGAGGGTCGCGGTACCGAACGTACTAAGAGGGGTCACAGGTGCATGAAGTTTGGGAACCGTTGAATAAGAAAGATTATTACTTGTGTCAAATAAATAACAAAGGTTAAACTCCTTCAACTAAAATTAAGGAAACAGAAGCAACCTATGATATAATTGTGCACCTCTATATATTGTGAACGTATAGGGCTGATAATATGATAGTAAATTAATAGATTCCTTAGCGAAAACCTAATAAACATTGAATGGGTGATTGGGAGTGGCTGCTTAGGACTCAAGGACTCAGACTTGACATTAAATCTGTCCCTAGCAAAAAAATAAATAGTGAGCGGCAGTAACATTTAAAAATATTTCAGTTGGAAGTCACGGGAATATTTGTGTACGTGGAAGGTGAAGTGGGAGTCACTAAGTTACTAGCGAATTCGTATCATAGAAAAATAAAAGACACTAGCGGCAGTTTAAAAAAATAAAGTAATAATTGGTTGTGAACCTCATTCAAATTTTCAAAGCATTTAATACGGTACAACGATGTGGATGTTTCTCTCTTCCACACACTCTGCCAAACACCAGTACCTAAATTGCTTTCCACCTCTGAAAAAATAGTATATGTTACATAAGCCATTTTCTTAAGTAATTTTTTAAGAAAAAATTTTGCTGTTTATTCTGTTTTAAACGAACGTTAACAAGAATGCGGAAGGAGAAAATCAGTAAAAAAATAACGTCACGTAATGACTTTCAATCTGTTTCTGTAAAATGATATTGGTGCCTCCTATAGTTGTCGCTTGGTTATATAAAACAAACGTCAGTTAGACTTCTAAGTTATCGTTTGTAATAATTCGCTGATCGTATATTTTAATTATCTCATGATTAGTTTTCCAAAACTTATATAAGTAAAGTATAACAATTTAGCTGTTATTGGCCAGTAATATGGCGGAGTTTGCGAAACATACGAATTAATAACATCACTTGAAGTTTAAATTATCCTCAAGAGTATTCACTATAGTATCATCCTGCCGTACGTTTTGCTACCGCTGAAAAAATCGCTGCATTACAAGCATAATACATTCAGCCAAAATTGCATAATGCGTCATGTTTTAGTAAGATTTTCTCAATTTTTATCGTTAATTAGCAATAAAATCTAGATATGTAATATTGTAATAAATTTTATGCCGTAAATCGGTCGACTCCATAAATAGCCGTTTTTCCTAAATTGTGCTTCAAATAAGTTATTCCGTTGGCAGATATGCTTCTATTTTTTGGAAATATTTGTATTTGAGGAGCGGTGTGGAGAACCGCCGATAAATTCTTTTAACTTGGAAATACTTGTGCATTCGTTTCAATTTTTAATGCGGCAAAAGATATATTTGCTGACGGAGTCCCCCTTATCAAAAAAAAATTTCCTTTCATTTTTATATACTCTCAAAAGCAGGTGTGAAAAAAAAACGAGCCGAACCGATTTGCCGCCGGGTTTCATTTCTTCCCGCCGGATTATTCCGGATTAACTATGCGGATTAACTTCGAGATATGCCTGCGATGGAAAAAACCTAATTGGAGCGGTTTAGTGTCGTTGGAAAGCACATTAAACGGCCACCTTGGTTCGAGGCGAGGATCTTAACGTGCAGGAGTCGTTCGTACGGCAAATAGGCGGACGGCGTGCATTTGTTTGCCTCATTCCAGCATCGCACGTACGGGGGCGGCAGTGTGGGAAGGCCGCCGCCATCTTCTGATCCGCGCCCCAGGGCAATATCGACTCGGGGGCAGCACCTGTTCCCTCCCTCCCCCTCCTCACGCCCTCGAGACACCTCTCCTCCGCCCCCATGGCCACCATCGCCATCACGTGACTTGCACAGGTGTACCATATGGCGAGTGGAGTGTGGGTGGGGTTGGGGAGGGGAGAAGGATGCTGCGAGGAGGAGAGAGAGGGAGGGGGGAGGAGGTTAGGGCGAGCGAGGGGGAGTGTTGTGGGAGGGGAGGCGGGAGAGGGCGCGATGGGTGGGAAGAGGTGAGGCAGGGGGCGGTTAGGCGAGGAAGTCCTCGACCAATGAGAGGCCACCTCCTCAGGTCCTGAACAGGTGTCGGGAAAACGTCGATCCCGCGATCCAAAATGGCGCCTCTGCGCGCTACAGCAGGGAGGAGGAAGGGAGGGAGGGAGGGAGGGGGAAAAAAAGAAGGAAGGAGGAAAGGGGGGAGAAAGAGAGGATGGAATGAGGGAGGAAAGGAAAGAGAGGATGGGGATGGGAGGGCAGGGGAGAGGAGAAAAGGAGGGATGAGAAATGAGAATAGAGAGATGAGAAATAATAATATAGATGTAGATGAATACAAAAAATTGGAGACGAAAGAGGAAGAGATGAAGCAGAAGATTGGAAGAGAAGAGGGGAGTGAGCTGTAGATGAGATTGAACTGTAAGGATATGCGTGAGATAAGAGAAGTCGGTTACAGAGAGGAATTCAGCAAGAAGCTGATAATCCATTACTCCACCACCCGGAAAACGCAGAGTTCATAAAACTCCATTCATCCCGGAAGACCCCCTGAGAGTTTATGCGTTTCATGACGGTGATCTCTCCATTTGCGGAGTTAACTCCGACTGAAGTAATTTCCAAAAGAATATTTAAAATATTTTCTAAACAACGGTGCGCTAACGTATGGATATATTCCGAGAGAAAATTATCTTCAAAAACACCTCGAATGAGAAATCCTTCGTGGCTTAATCGTAATCATTTTCGGCGGAAGAGGAAAAGCAATTTCGTAATAAGTTGCGCGGTTTTTATCTCGCTAGGATCGTAATAAAACTTTCATCAATCTCTCTGGACCGCACATTGCCCATAGTTTTCATTAAAATGTTTTGAAGAGATTTTGTTATCAGTATCAAGGGTTTTTCGCTATTTATTACGTAGTTACAATACAAAAATCGATTTGGTCTTCCAGGGAGCTCAGTTTTAAACAGTTAACAACCCAAATTAATCGATTAGTTTTACCAAATGGTTAACTTTATTAGGAAATTAGGACACTAATGTGCAAGTGACTGGTAAATCTCATTCATCGCTACGTAATAGAGAAATAGATTTCTAGCAGTGATTAGTACTCTCAACTGAAATTAAGACCGTGCCTTATGTTTTTTATTGACCAAGGATATTGTACTTTCTTCAATATATAATTATGTCCAACTTTTTTCATTTTGGAGTGAATTTTTGCATCCATAACTAAATACTTTATATATTTCCTTCAATTAACCGATGCTATTCGGATAATTGAAATGTGTAGAAAATGTATAAAATGTTGAAAATTGATGAACATGAATAATTGAGTTAATTACGCAAAAGACGAATGATTGCGCATAACATTTTGTAATATTGCGTGAAGCACAGAATTCGTCCGGGGTTGATGGGAAATAAAACATTATTTTAGATCAATTTATTAATAAAATTAGCTTCTGCAAAACAGCGATTGTCCAACCCGAACATGTTTCTAAACTATTAATTTCATGTAAAAAACGAAGGATAATAGTTAAAATCGAAAAATGCACGTTCAATTCAGTTCTTCTTTAGTTTTTCCGTCTTTAAATTTTCCCAATTGCTCGGAAAAGAATTAAGACGTACGTACCATACCTACCTATGTCATGAGATTGTCGTCATCCTCAAACTCAACTCCTCCGATCTCCAGCGGTTAACATGACCTCCTGACTCCAGCCTTTTGATCCTTTTCGTACCTTCACGTCGTTTGGGACGCATACGTTGGACGCCATTTAAAAAACGCTAAGAACGATCGTGGGAGATATAAGGAGAGCCACCCATTGCCGTTCCCAGCTGGATATCCTTTTTTCATCTTCTTCCTCCTCTTCTGCTATTCTTGGCGGAAACGCTAAGGTGGTGGGCGAAGTGACTGCCCCACCCGCCCCCGCTAACCCTTGCCATCCACCGATGCCCCCTGTGAGCCCTCTCTCCCTCCCTCCCTCTCGGCCCCTTCTCCCTCGCCCTCCGTCCTCGATCAATACGACTCAACTCCCGGGGTACCTTGGGGCGGCGTCCTGGTCGCCCTCTCCCACCCGAGGTTCGAACGAGGGACCAACTTCCTCCATCGCTCTATAGACGACCTCCCTCCCACCATCTCTCCCTCCCTCCGCCCCACTGCCTCCCCCTTCCACTCTCTCCTCCGTATCAACCACCTACTCCTTACTGAGGTCGAGAGCATTGCTGTTAGCACGCCCTCAATTGGAACGACGGCAGTTTTTGAGAGGAAATCGATTTTAATTTGGTGCATAACTTTTTTTTAATCCTAGTAGCGTTCCGTTTTATTACCCGCGCTTGATCCGGTAATAATTCCTTGCTAATCGGGAATAACGAGGTTTAAATAATTCCTAGCTACAGAGCAAAGATTGCGGATTAATTTTAAAGATTGATAACAATTAAAAGACAGTGCTTACCTCCGCAAGCAAATATATTTACGAATCTTTAGAAAATAGTATATTTGATGTGAATGAACAAATTTTTAGATTTGACTGTAGTGAAATGGTTAAAGGAAGGAAATAACTTCTCTCAAAATGTTTCCACGATTAAATTTGCTCGTCAGCCATTTAACGGAGATATTTTTTCGAATGAGCCGTCTTTATTATTATATTTATTTATTAGCAAACAGTCGGCTTAAAGCACGAGGCCAATTAGAGCAGATCGATTAACAGTCAAATTAGGCGTTTTTTAAAGAACGCTTATGTATTCGGTTTGTCTGTCCGTCCATCCTGCCATCTGTCTGTACGGACAATATCTACGGAATCCCGCAGTTTGGTGGGTCAGAACTTTTAGAATAATTTGGCCTATACGGGAGTTAAACATGGTACATATTTGGTTGACCTAAAATTAGCTTCTGAGGAATAATAGAAAAAATTGCTAAAAATTACATGTTGCTCCAAATGTTGGCATCTGCTATTCTTTACGTCGATGGAATGATAACAGTCGGTAATAAAAGCGGCTTATGTAATTCGCTCTGCATTTCTTCCCTTACTTGTTTCAAACATCTTGGTTTTCGTATTACAGATTTTCTGACGAACATATAATATTTAGCAACTTGTGCATTAGCATTCCCCACGTATTATTCACCCCTACCATCCTCCCACCTCCCCCCTCTTATATCTACGCAATTGTCAATTTCGTAATTATAAAATTATCATCTACGAAGTTTCGATAATTACTCTTAGAGCGAAATGTAAAACAGTTGAAATACATGCAGCGTAATGAGATCCTCCTAATGCTTTTTGCGTAAACTTCCCCTTCCTCGCTCTTCGCCCATCCCTCCTTCCCCTTTCCGCGCCTCCAATCTCCTCCTCCTCCGGCGTAAACGCATCATTGACTCCATTCCGCAAATCCATATCCCTCTCCTAGCTCCTATCTTATCCTCAACAGTCGAAATAAAAAAAAAGAATTCCCGGCTCTCTTCGGTATGAATAACTGGAGAGTGGTGGGGACGAGAGGGGGCGAGAGAGGGGGCGAGAGAGGGGGCGAGAGAGGGGGCGAGAGGGGGCGAGAGAGAGAAAGAGAAAGGGTGGTTTGGTCCAGGGCTTGGGATTGGATCTGAGTGGGTCGGTTAACACTCGGAGGAAAGATGGGAGTGGGTCGGAGGAGGGGGAGGGAGGTTGGTGCGCAAGAGGGGAAGTAATTAAAATACTCCCACAGTGAACATCAAAGGGTGGAGTTAGGAAAGAGGGAGAGGGGAGGGGAGGGGAGGGAGTGAGTGGAAGAGGAAGGGAAGGAGTGGCCGCGGAGCTAAAAGGTGGAATCGATCCCCTTCGAAACCCTTTGTGGCCTCCTTGGCACCCCCTATATCCCTGCCCCCTCGCCCAAACATCCCATCCGCTCATCTCTCCCCACACCCGTGATTCTTTTCACCGGCCCACCTCCCTACCGCCTCCCGAAACGCACCCCTTTCCCGCCCACCCTTCCCCTCCCCAGTAATAGGTATCCCCATATGCTTTACCCCTTCCTATTCACTTCAGCTCTCAGTCAATGACAAGAGAATAGGGAAATAGGCGAGTATTATACTTATAAGGCCGAAATTTCCAAGGACGAGTTGCTTTCAGCGGACCCTTCCTTCGTTTCGTCCCTCTTTCGGTTTCATTGTCGCTCGATCCATTTTGCAAGTGTCGATTTTGTTAATATCCGCGCCATTACGACTTTTCTAAAAATGCCGGAGTTTTCAAAGGATTGCGGAGTAATCCATAAATATGGCGACTGGTTGGTTGTTTTTATTTTTGTGAGAAAAGGCTCTATCCGTTGGGGGCCTTAACTACGGAGGAGGGTCTGCGAATATATTTGCGGCGCAAAATCTGCCATTGATTGCGAATTTTTTCGCGGCAAGCGGAGCGAAGGAAAGCGCGGTTTACGTCGTCGTTCGGAGCGCCTGCCGGCACTCCCTTGTTTTTATTCGAATTTCTTTTTTTCGAAATCGAGAAAAAGCGATATACGCCGCTTTTCCGTTTCGGGAAAAAAGAAAAAATAACAATTTTTTTATTTATTTGGAAATTAATTCCCGATCGTAAAAAGGAAAAGCGACCAAAAGCTTAAACTGGTAGCGTCGAACGTTTTTCGTTATTATTTTTCCCTCGCTGCCGATTCGCCTTGAGAAACATTTGACGAGCGCCATCTCTTTAGCGCTTTCCGCCACCACCCAAATGAGAGAGAATAATTATTCCTCCGCGTGGAATGAGAGCAACACCACTGCCAAATTCCCTTTCACCTATTACTATTCCTAGGATAACTCGGACGCTCTTGATCTATAACGATGCAGTTCTTTTTTTAAATATTTTTATCAAATCGGTTAATCTTCGAAATTATCAAAATTGTAGTTTTCCCCTTTTAATTCTAATCACGCGTGTAAGTTCCACAACAGTTTATTTCGATAAGTTATAAGTCAGTTTTTTCAAATGTAATTTGACGGAAATGTTTAAATTGTGGGGAAATATCGTTTAAAAAAACGAGAGCTTCATTTTTTGACGCAATATGAGAAACCGCGTTTTATTTATTGAGGTTTGTTTAAAATTGTAAACTTAGTAATGTGACAATGTAATTTATCCAATAATTAATTTGTAAGTTTAAATGTTCTATCTATAACAATTTACTCAGAATCAACATTTGAAAACTTTACACTGCCGCCCATCGATTTCTTCAAATATACTCTTTGACAGCGTAATAAAAGGTATCACAGATAACATATTCAGTCTTATAACTATTATTGTTATATTGATTTAATCGATTGCACAGACGGACAGACAGCGAAAACACGAAACGCGCTCAAAAACTGAGGGCATTTCTGATGATTTAATTTACTTATTATAATTTGACGGGATATTTGGAAAATGGATATGAGGAATTTATCTCTTTATTTGTTTTAATTAAACCGAATTCCTATCATTTAAGTGTGGATATTTTGTATAGAAATAAGATAGAGGAACTTCTTTTAAAATATCATTATTTTCGAAAAAAATACCTCAATGAATCGATTGTAATTCGTTCCATAGATTCCTGTTGACTAACCTAGACTGCTTGATAAATTGTGCAGATTGTTAAGCGATTATAGAAATAGATTAACTGCGATGTTTTTTAAAAAATGAGAAAAGTCACGATATATTTATTTTTAGCTAACTCGTAAATAGCTCGTAACTGTCTTTTTACATCGATACATCAACGATAAGAAAGGCGAGTTCGTGCGACATAGGTCAGGATTGGAACTCGCGATCTGAGAGACAGAGGTCACTTCTCTACCCAGGTCTTGAAATAGGAATACACTCGAATTCGAGCCTATAAAACCCAACCCAAAGGAATGATAAAAAAAAACTTAATGAAAGCTCTATGGCTTTTATTCATCCAATGCCAATTGTAACGGAAAAATATTCGCCAGTTTAAAAAGATAGTTTCGAAAAGGATCATTTATCACGATGCTACGTCAGCTATATATGTATATTCAATGCGGTGCGCAGCGAAGCAAACAATCCTTGTTTGAAAATCGCCCCAAGAACGGAGCATGACCGCTGGAAACAAGCTCTCCATAAAAACCTCCATATTGACGCACGGCCCCTAGAAGGAAGATTTCCCGTCCAAACACTATAGGGAACCAGAATCGCAGGTCCGTCTCATGACGACATTGCCACCACGGCAGCACCCGCTATTACAACCCTCTCCCCCTTCCGCCCTCGCTGCCGCTCCCTCCCCCTGCCACCGCAATCCATCTCACTCCTTCCCCCTCTTCATCTTCCTACCCTCCTCCCCTTACCCTCAAAATACATTTCCTTATTGTTGGACCCCCCGTCGCCGTGGGGAGTGGAATGAAAGCTTACTTGCCCACTAATAACCCTAGCTGAGTGGTTCTCTCTCCCTATCTCCGTACCTCTCCGCTCATCCCCACCCTCTCACGGCGTCCTCGCCTGCTGCAGACTGGAGAAGAGGGCCCTGTTATACCATCTTCGTCTCCTCTCTCCCTCTCTCTCTCTCTTTTTCGCACTCTTCTGCTCTCTTCCGTGCCAACCGTCTTTCTTCCACCATCATTCTTTATTCTTCTCTCTCTCTCTCTTTCTCTCACTCGCATTCCCTCCCCCCCTCCCCCCCCCCCTCCCCCTCCCCATCCTCCTCTCTTTTTTTGTCTCCAATTTTCTCTCTCCCTCTCCTCTTTCTTTCTTTTCCTGTACACTCCCTTTTGTTTTACCCAAAGCGCTGAGTCTTCTCTTTCTCTTTCTTTCTCTCCCTCCTTTCTCTCTCTCTCTCTCCTTTCATCTCACTCCTTATCTATTCACTCTTTTCTCTCGTTCTTTCTCTATTTTCTCAATTTCCTTTCCCTGTTTCCGTCCACACGTTTGTCCATTTGCCAATCGCGTCTCTAGTCTTTTCTCGTGATTGACCACTGGTATGTTAAATGTACACAGTTTCCATTCTCTCTCTTTGTTTAAAAAAATCTGAAGTTAAAAGTGAAGAAATATTTTCCCCGGTATTTCAGCAGTCTATGGATTATATTTCCTAATTCAATTTTACGTATACCTGTTTTATGAACGTTGAAGAGCAAAACATCTTCGAATATTCCTATCCTCTAAAGCGAGAGTCTCAAATTAAATGTTTAGGTTTTAACGAAGGATTTTCTGGATGCCTTCGAGATAATTCTTTAAATTTTTTCTGACAATGAGTAACTCTACAATGTTTTGTGGCACATCAAATAGAGAATAAAATAACTATTCCAATGAAGTAAGTGTAAAATTGTTATATTTCAATCTCTATTAACGATTAAAATATCTCAAGACATCGTCATTCAGGCGGTAGAATGGAGATTAATCCCGCCGGTAGAAAGTTTTATATACTTATTTGTTGTAATTACCACTTGTTGTTTTGTTATAAAACGATAACCGCAATTATATTTGAGGTTTTATTCCCAAAACAACAAAATTCACTCCACTCCACCATGCTTTCGTGCGAAAGTATCGTCTCCCCATCCGCGTCATTCGATTCCCTCGACTTCTCAAAGCGACCACGGCAGGTTTTGAAAAGGAATTTCCAATTAGGTTAATATTCCATTAAGCCTTTTTTTATCACTTTTTTGGGGGGATGGGAGCGTTCTCTCGATTCCCACCCCCAAGCCTTCCTTATTTCTCTCCCCTCACAACGCCTACCATTTCCTCCTTCCCTCCCATTTCTCCCTCCCTACCCTCCGGCCTCCAACCTCACTCACTCCTTCCAATCCAACCATTCTGTCAACGTCCCACAGGTCCCGAAGGCGTCTTATGTCATCCTCTTCTTCCGCACCCAACCTCTCCATCCTCCCCAGATTCTCTCTTCAACCCCTCCACTCCTCCCCCAACTGACTCTTTACCTCCCCGACTCACTCTTTGCCTCTCTTCGTCCCTCCTCCCCTTCCTCCTCCCTCTTCCTAATCACCGCAACTCCTCTGGGACTTTAGTAATTACTCGCAAGGAGACCTTCCTTTGAGGAGACGTTTCCCCCTCCCCCTCCCCTCCCTCAGCCGCCCACACATCGTGGCCCAACGTAGAGTTAGCAAAAGGCGGCCCCCGGGGCGAGCGGGGCGTGCTACCTTGGGCTGTGGGGGGCGACGGTCGGGGGCCGTCTTCTGGGGGCGGCGTCAAGAAACGAGATGTACCTCTCGGGTCCTCTTCCTTTCTTCCACCCCCTACCCTATGTGCCCCCTCCCATCTCTCCGCCTCCCCCCCCACCTCCCTCCGCCTCTCCCTTCCTCATTACCATCGCAGCCAAGGAAAGTTGATCGATGCGCTCTCCCTTCTTGAATTCTGAGGCGTATAATCTGTTTGCACTGTAGCCGAGAGAACGGGTCTTTTATCAGTAGCATTTTAACAACGCACGCCGGAAAGTAAGCCGCTTAATTTAATCTTTCTAGAAAGCACTGCCTTTTCATAACTGGTAGTATTTTATTCTTCATATTAGCGCTTCCTTAAGAAGTTGGCGATACCTAATTTCCCATCAATACCATATTTCTGGTATGTGAGAGATTGGTTAATTAGTATTTAGTGTTTTTATTTGGCTAAAATTCATAAATTGTTTAATAAATGGTATTATGTCTGCAAAACTTAGTCATCCGTTAGTGGTTTTTAGGTTTGTGAACCGGTTACACGTGGTATGATTTAGATGTCGATCGGATTCTCCAACATTTTTGGGATTCCTTTAAATTTTAGCATCAATTTTTACAATCCTTTAAGTTTCTCAACGTTTTTAGAGTCACGGCGTCCTCAAGTGACATCATAACACAGAGGCATTCCTTCCCCCATCTGAAATTATCGTGGGTTTTTTATTGTTATATTTAGGAAAGAAATCAAGTATTTATAATTATTTATTACACTAGCCCTTAACATTTTCTAGTTTTATTAATTAATTAAACGTATTTACAAGACACAAATCATACATTTCTTTAGATAACTAATTCAAATGATAGTTATCCTTGTCATTAGTATAGGTAAGAAAAACAACACCACTAGTGTAGGGGCGTGTGTTACACTTCCCAAATAAAAAACGATGGAAATTAGTGGTAATTAAAACCTGTTAAGAAGCTATTGTTTATCCGACGCCATATTATGTAGCGTTAATTGCGATTATTATGAATGAAGAACCTTCATTTACCTTCATTATTATGAAAAGGTAAGGATAAAATAATATCCTATTTGTTCGAAGAAATAAACACAATCAGTGGCGCACACAGGATTCTCTCTCAAGGGGAGCGGAGGAGGGGGGGGGGGGGGAGGGGGGGGGGAGAAAGGGGGGAGGGAGAGGGGGGGGGGGGGGTCAGAAATATTTAGCAAGCACAAAAGTTGAATGCAAGCTATATCAATACCTACATTATTAATTATATATTTATGATTAAAAAAACAAAGGGGGCAAACCGTCTCCTATACCTCTCTTATGGCGCCCATGAACCCAAATTTAAAATAAAGATGTTTCCACAGATTTTTAAAAAAGTCACAATTTTCCAAGGGAGGAGGGGCTCCGGACCCGATGGACCTACCCCCTCCCCGTGTGTGCGCCACTGAACACAACTGAAATTAAAAACGACATTGAAGTATGTAGAAATTAATTATACACACAGACAAAATTAATTATCATAAAAATTTCAACACTTGGGCAAAGAGAAGAATTTTCGCGGCACCCCAACAGAAAAGCACGCAATAGCGCCGCTGCACTTCGGTTGAGAAACATCGCCTTCAGTCCAGAAACAAAGTAGCGCCTAGGTATTTTCAACGCTTGTATCATCCGTTAAAACTCCGTGGATTCTCTGGAAAGATGGCTCCGCAATCATTCGCGTGGGTGGTCGGCTCAAAAAATGGCATCGTTTGCCCATTCACTCGCCTCCTTTCACCCGACCGGAAGTACATTTACACGCGATGAAACTTTGATGGCCACCTCCGGTCGAGATGCGCTCGCTCGCTGGTCGCTTCCATCCACGAGCCACTTTCAGGTAGATGCCGATCGATAGCTAGGGAATCAAGAGTCCCTCTTCTTCTTCCTCCTCTTTTTCGCAAGGGCACCTCTCTTCCCTTTCCTCCCCCTCTCTCCCTCCCACGCAAGTTGCTCGCTATGGAGGAGGAACGTCTCATATTCCCACTGACCAATGCAGAATGCGAAGGAACGCTTTTGCCCAAACCGATACAGTCATATGACCTCAAAAAAGAATAAGCAATAGCATTACAATAGCGTAACTGAATAGGGCTCTTTCTGCAGGCTATGTGCTATCTATATCACTGAAAGAGAGAGAGAGAGAGAGAGAGTGAATTATGCCGAAGGAAGCTGTACGGAGAACTTGACATTATGAGTAATTGCTGTAATTATTTAAAGTTGTATTTATTTAAAGCAAGGTTTTTGACATTTTGATTTTCAAATATCATGAAATCCTATAGTGTTACTTTCAAAGTACGTAGGTTGAAATTCTTGCAGATTGAAAGCCATAGCTATTAGTTTGTTTGTGTTTCTGTAACCCTGACAAATACTCTTTCACCTGAATTTCAATAAGTTTCCATATATGATGGTTTTGTGTGAAAAGGATATACAAATTGCCATAATCACTCTACAAATCTTATCCTACATATTAATTTTGAAGTGCGCCTGCATGTGTGTATTACATCGGTGTGGAATTGATACATTTGTAATATGCGAGAATCTGTAATTTGTCATTTATGCTGATATAGAAGTGAAAGCATAAGGACAAATATGAAAACCTTGAAGTGTGGAATAGTTATGAAGCTATTATTGTTTTAATATTCCCATAATAAATAAATTAAGTCGTCCGTTGTATTTGTAACATAGCTTTTTTTAAATATTTTGTAATTAACATACGAACTTAGACTTGAACGATCCAAAATACGAAGAATAATTTCTTGAAGAGAGATTTATATTTAGCTTAAAATTGCTTTTGATGGACGTAGATATAAACTATAAATTAATAAAACAGTGAATAGATTTGCTATTTGGGAAAGTCACCCGGACTTCGCTGTTTTAGTGAAGTTTTCGTTTCAACGGCATTAGTCGCAACAAGAGTTTACGGTATTACCTACGTATTGTGGTAATTCGCTCCAATGTAATTTGTATCCCCATTGCGTAACTGCTTTCACATTGAGAATCCGTAAAAATACACACAAAATCAACTCTAAACTGCTCCCGGCATGTTGTTTCTTCGCGAGCCGATGCACTCGGAGTGCTATCGGCGGTTTGCCTAATGAGCCGTGGAGATGCGGATTGCCTCCGAAAAAGGGAGACAGCGAGAGAGAGAGAGGAGTGGGAGGTAGAGGGAGGGAGGTAGAGGGAGGGAGGTAGAGGGAGGGAGGGAGGTAGAGGGAGGGATGGAGAGGTAGAGAGGGAGGGAGGTAAGACCTTCTTCCGGCTGCGTCTTCATCGGCGCGGAAAGAGAGATTTCGAATGGATCACAATGACTTGGAAGGTGTCCGCAAGGAAGCGGAGGGGAGGAGTTGGGCGAAGGGGGGAGTTGGGCGAAGGGGGGAGTTGGGCGAAGGGGGGAGTTGGGCGAAGGGGGGAGTTGGGCGAAGGGGGGAGTTGGGCGAAGGGGGGAGTTGGGCGAAGGGGGGAGTTGGGCGAAGGGGGGAGTTGGGCGAAGGGGGGAGTTGGGCGAAGGGGGGATTTGGGGGAAGGGGTGGCGGATGGTATACATAGAGAGAGTGGGAGGTGCACAATACTTTTGTTTTTGTTACTTTATAGTGATGTGTTTTAATGAAAACCCGAAGCATTAGTTAACTTCTGATTCATCGGATGCCTCGGGAATGGGTTTCTTTCGGTTGACCGAAATGCCTATTTAAGCACTGCGCACGAAAATGAAAAACTAAGTTAATAAAGAAAATCCTTACATAAAAGTACGTTATCAGTTACGTAACTGAAATAATACTGTCCTATTAACACCTTCATTTTGTATAGGAAAAATAAACTCTGTAGCTATGTTAGTAAATAATGCATTATATAAACTTGTCAAGCCAAAAATTTTAAATTCTGGTTATTGGATATCCGGTTAATCGGGAATTGAAAATGTCTAGCGTGATTTCTTCTTCGCCTTAATTACCTCACTTTGTTGGTTTTTGGTAAATTCCTGAGAAGAACGTATGGCCAAAGCTACGTTATTTCACTTCTGTAGATGATTTAGCATATAATAAAATGATAGTTAACTTATGGCCGAATTCCCTATCCCAACTTGATTACTGCTATCAAATCATAAATCAACCAATAGCGATCACTTGATCCACTTACAGTAAAACTCGTTTAATACGTATTTGAGGGGACCGACTCGTTGCTTCGTTATAAGCGTGACTACGTTATATACGAGAAACATGGTTTTTGGCCTATATATCCTATATAACATATATACCTATACAGTAAAAGCTGTGCTATCCGGCTATTTAGAACCGGCCATCCTTAGATGCCGGCAATTACACAAATACAATTCATTTTGTATTTCTTTTTCTTTTTTTATGAATTTTTGTGTGAATTGTATGTGTGTAATAGCACAACTTCCACTTTAAAATTTCTTAAAATGTAAGATGTATATATTACATATTTCCTCCGTATACTTCTGTGGCTGCCGAGTAAGCATGGCGTTTTTGGTTACGTAAACCATTTGCATTGTCTAGATGTTTTGGTGTACTTCTCCAATTTCCAGTTTTATCGCTTTTTATTATTTAAAAAATTACCCATCCATTGAATATGGCATCAAAATAAATACCTATAAGCAAGGAACAGGAGAGAAAAGGTTGGTTTAACGCTAACACAAAAGCTGGACCTGATCAAACGAATTGAAAAAGGAAAAAATAGAGCAGCCATAGCAAAAGAATTCAACATCAAATCTTCCACGCTCTGCGATATCAAGGCTCATAAGGCTAAATTAATGAAATTTGTGACATCTTCTGAGACGAGTAAATCAATTAATAAACATCATACGCTTCATAAGCCAAAAATTGAGGAACTGGATAAAATATTATATGACTGGTTTTCACAGAAATGTTCAGAAGAATTAAATAATTTCGTCCTTTTCTAATAGAGTAAATAAAGATAAATAAGAAAGATATAATCCAATAAATTCAATTTTGGGAGCAGGTTCACTGCCGTAATACCCAAACTTCCCGGACGCCCTAAACTTTTCAATAGCCTTTTTGTTTTGCATGTAAGTAAGCGTAGCAACGTATTAAATAAAAATGGGTAAATAGTATCTATATCTAACTACGTGCGGAAGAATTAAAATGGAAAATGCAAACCCCATCCATAGTTATGTTTGGGGAGTACGATAGTGAACCTAAGCCCAATTTTGTTTGGTTATTGCTAAATTTGCGATGTCAAAATCGAAAATCGCTCCCCTTGCCGGATATTTCTCCTAATCGGCTTTCCACAATCCCCAAGATAGCCGGATAACACAGCTTTTACTGTAATTGCAGTGAGTCGACTTCAATGCCGTACTTACATATGCAAAGAGATGCTTATCAACTTCGCCGCATGTAAAATGTTCGACTGCTATTACATACGATTTTTTAAATGGTCAATTTATATTATTATTATGGTCATTAATTTACATAAACATTTCACATTTTTAATATCAATTTCAAAATAAAGGGAGCGAGGAAATTCGTATGGAAGGGGTTGATGGAGGAAGGGGACCTCAACGAACAAGTGCGCGGTAAACGGGCGGAAACTATTCATTACTTATCGCTCTGCTCGCCAAAATTCGTTATATATGGGGCATTTTTTGCCACGGGACCAAACATTTCTTCGTTACAGCCGAGAATTCGTAAAATGCGTGTTATTTACATCCGAGAAATTTAACCAATGTCCTTATGGAGAAGTTCAAGGGACCGAGACATTTCTTCGTTATAGCCGAGATTTCGTTTTAGGCGTGATCGTTATAAACGAGTTTTACTCTATTTCTTTCAACTTCAAAGTAGCCGCTCTCTGAGTCAATTCTCAGGTTTTTATTTAATTATTAAAATAGTGCCATTTTCTTAATGTTCTATAGATGGGAGTTGTGAGAGAAAAAGCAACGATGGTGTTGCTTTTCCCTTAGATTTCTGACAGGGATAGGAATATATCGCATTATGGCCGTAGGATTGATCTTTAATATTCTCTCCACAAATCGTTTATTTCAAATTCTAATGCAATTTAACCACTGTGGATATCATCGCTTTATGTGTGTATATTCTGCATATGTATGCTAAAACTTCCGGCCTCGCGCTTTCTCCCTCAAATATACTTCGACCGACTTCACCAAAGATGTAATCTAACACATTGTCCTTCCTACGCAACGCTCACTGAAGCGTTTCCTCCCAGGAACGCCTCCTCATTCCGCCTCCTACTCTCTCTCCCTCCCATTCTCTCCTCCCTCTAATAAAAGAATCAATCGAATAGGAGGAGGACGAGGGATGTCAGGTTTTACAAAAAGTCAAAACCCCATTCGATAGGCAAATGCAAACTTCAGATGGTCGCGAGCGACAATGGAAGGAGGCAGATAAGGAAGCTACGCCATGAATGGGAGAAAAACAGTTGCGAAGCGGCTGAGAGTAAAAAGGCAGCACAAAAACGTCCCTCGGAGAGAGAGAGAGAGAACTGATGACATCATCTCGTGCCGCACCTACGCTCGCACGCGCTCTTAGACGGGAGAATCTCGTGCGTCACGCGGCTTCCTTTGTGAAGGCCAGCGTCCGTTCTTTCATCCCCCGACCCCCTCCCACGGCACCTCCGGGTCCCCCTTATCTCCCCCGCCCCCGTCATTATAAGCATCGACACTTTGTTTGGTAGGCACGAGGCAAACAGGGAGCGCGGCGTCTCCGGTCCCTCTCTTCCTCCCCCCGCACCCACCCCTTGCTCACGCACCGCCACCCGCGCCCACCCACGCGGACGCCGAGTCAATCAGAAGGCACCGACATGTCACCATTTCCACATTCGACCCCTCCTTCCACGCTCTCCCCCTCGGTTGTACCCACAAAACCACCACTCTGCCGCCCCTTCTTCCAACCTCATTCTCCCCATCATGACATCCCCCTCCCCCCCCTCTACACTCCCCCTTCCTATTCCTCCTCCATCCCCAATGCCCTTCCACTCCCCCTCGACCGCAACCGTCACCGACTCCCCTTTCACAGACTTCACACACAAATTGGGGAGAGGGTGGCGCAAAGCATTGATTCCCCAAAGCTCAGTCCAACAAAGGATTTAATCAACCACGGAAGTGATTAGAAAACTCGGTAGAGGACTCTGTCTGTCTCTCTCTTTCCTTCCCCAAACCAAATCGCTATAAACCCAACGCTATCAGTCTCCCGCCTCTCCCATTCATCCATCCCTTCTCTTGCTTTATCCCTATCATCTCTCTACTTTTTTCTCATCCTCTTTTTATGTTTCGTGTTGTTTCACGTAGGATGTCGTTGGGTTAATTCAGCGTGATACAGCGGCTAGGATTTCTCTCTTTTCCTGTTCTTTAGACTTACGGTAAAGGACTGGTGTCTCCAAATTTTCGTCAAGTCGAATATTTCGCGGCGATAGTCTCATTGGCGTTTTAAGTTAGCATTTACTTTCTTGCCAATGACGTTTCGTTGGTTTTCTTAACTTATCGAATATCAAAAAAATAAGTGAGGAAAGAGTAGTTGAAGTAGACTGCGGTTTAAAAAATTGCTAATAAAGAATATTGAAATTTATGTACAGTGGTCTCTAGCTGCTTTCGCTTAGGAGTTAGCGTTTCGTACAGACAGACGGATAAACTGAACCCCTAAGTGGATTTAGAAAACGCTAAAAATGTGCTCTTCAACTCAACCAGTGGATTTTATTTGGTGATAATTCCTGTTTCAATGAAATTAATGAGTTACCTCAAATGCGAAACAGCATTCCTAAGAGGATGTTCACTGACGCTTATTCTAATTCGATATTCTTGTCGCAGTCTATGATTGGCGAGTTTAGATTTGAGTAGAGCTGCTTCTGACGCCCTCGTCTTGTTTATGGGTGCTGGAAATGCGCATGTCAAACATTTTGAAAATTTTCGTTACTATTTCTTTCTGTTCTGCGTGTAACCTATGCAGTTTCAATTATAAGTTGAAGAAATACTAAATACGATGGCTATGAGTTACTCTCAATCATTCCCTCAATTCTAATTTATCAACAGTTTTTTCATTCTTCCATTCAGTGCTTTTCAGAATCTATAAAATAGTTTTGTATAGCAACCAATTGAAGATAAAAAAAAGGCTGAATCGGTGGCACGGAGATTAAGATAATTTTCTCGACCTACTGATTTTCTCCGCTAACAATACGCTTCGAAAAACAAAAACCTGTCGCCCTAAACCTTTCCCGAGCCACGCATTATCTCTGGTTTCCACGCACTCGCGCGGTGCCACTTCCCTCCCTCCCCCCCTCCTCCTATCCCTCCCCAATTCCCACCAGACGACAAAGGAATCGAACCGAGGTCCTCTCTCTCTCTCTCTTCTCCCTCTAGAATTAAAAGGGAAGTATGTAGTCAAAATAGGAAAGGGAGGGAGATAAACAGGAGAGGAGCCGTTAAGGGGATGAGATACATACAGGGAAACTATCACTCAACAACGTCACTTCAGGCACGCTCCTATGCTCGTTCCGGGGCCTCACCTCGCGGGTCTTTAATAAAGGCGGCGAAAACCAAACGCGTTTCGCGATGACGTCTCCCCTTCCCTGTTCTCTCCTACTCCTCCTCCACCCCTTCTACCAACCCCTCTCTATCCCTCACCCCAATACACCACCATCTTCCTCAAAACACGAAAACATCTCTCTCTCTCTCTACCCCTCGTTTCTCTCGCGCCGCTGCTTGCCAGATAAGGCGTAGCTTTAATGACGCCACACGGGCGAGTGGAGAGGCAAAAAGAGACGTACTCCAGCCGAGAGAAATAGTGAGTGGCATGAAAAAAATATATATATATTTATATATATATATATATGTGTGTGTGTATGTATGTATGTATGTATATATATGTATATATAGAGGGACACTCGTAGAAGGAAAAGAGAGAAGGCAGGGACAGAGAGAAAAGAAGCGAGAGGAGCTTTTAGCGTCTTTGACTTTCTGCCTTTGTAACAGTTGCATAGATAAACTGTTCCAGAAGTAGAGATGCTTTATCGTTGTTGTAACCGTTTGAGTAGATGAAATTTGTACCGGAGGAAGAATAGTGTATTTGATGGGGCGAAAATAGAACAAGCACGTTTTTTTCTTCTCCCTCATCTCTCTCTATCCTCCTGGATAAATCGCGTTCCCTTCCTCCTCCTCCCCCATTCCCCCTCCCCCCCCTTCCATCAACCTCTTTCTTAGTTAGATCTCCCGATCAAGGGTTTTTTGAAGTACATATGAGCCGGGCCCAAAACACTCAAAATGAGGAATTGCCCCAAGAATTTTTCATTACACGAGTCGCGTTAAGATGTTGTCGCGAATAATAACGTTATGTTACATCGGATTTAAAAAAATTAATTAATTAACCATCCCTCACGGAAAAATATAACTCGACTAAAGTACACACACTATTTACATACCAAATATTTTACAAAGTGAAATTATGGTGGGCCGCAATAAGGTATTTTTATATTTTCTGGCAGTGGAGAGAAAAGATTGAGAAACCCTGTATTCGCATCTCCTCGTACCCGTTCCTTTTCTTACCTCTCTCTCCATCTGCTTCTCACAAGCGTTTCATTCCCCTAGTTCCGTTCAACCTAGGCGTATGGAAATTGCTGTTTTGTTATTTACGCGTTAGAGCTGTGGTTTTACATGGCGGATCTCAATCAGTTGTTGCGAATCCTTCTACGGGCGCTGCTTTCGTTTTTATCCTTTACTCAGTTATAACGTGTTTGAACTATTCACCTGGTATAAATAAATGTAATGAAAATTTCTTCAAAATCAATAGCAGCACATTTGTGAATTTCAAAATAGTTTGTGATTATAGTATCCGTTCTTATATGATACATCAATTTATACTGTTAATTTTACAAAAAATCAGTTCTACAAAGTTCTTTTACAAGGAATTTTTAATTATATATAGGACCTTTTTCTGAAAAATGCCAAATTATAGGATTCTGGCCACTTCAGTGTTAAATCACGCTATTTTCTTAATTAATACTAGTCCGCCCATTGAAGCGTTTCTTGCTATTTGAATGTGATAGTGTAGGAAAATAAGAAAAAAAGCTAAAAACATTAATTTTACGAGTAATATTTATTATTAAAGGAAAAACATTAACAAAATTTTTGTATTTTTTTCATATTAAAATATTCGAATTCTCTCTTCAAGAAGATACACTTCGCATTTTGAGCCGTGCATGTCTGAAATTCATGTATTAATTATAACAATTCTTAAAAGCTATGTTACGGATATAAGGGGCGACTGAATTTATTTAATGCGAAAATATTTTTATTTTTTAATAATTAATTACCTCCTAACTATCCCACACTTCAAGGTTTGTATATCTTTCCTAGTGCTTTTAGATTTGCGTCGTGTCTATAGTATGTATATATATAGATTCTATACACCAGCCAAATATCATATTTTCACCTATTCCTCGCCGGTGTGACGCACAGACGCAGCTACACTACAGAACTAATATATAGGACTAGCTGACCATACAGTTATGAAATCGGAGCTCTTTTGGAGTATTACAGTAAAAAGGCTCTGCGCTCCCCAACCCGCGTGCCCCCGTAAATGGGAAGAAATCAGAAATTGACGGGAAATGTTTCTCTGCCGGATTCCGTATTTATTCTTTTAATTTTATTCAGGCATATGTGACAACGCATGTAAAACTTCACTAATCACTTTACATCTCGTATCCTTAATATTCAATGCTTGTTTAAAAAACTACAATAATTCTGACATTTCATTCGCTCACATCTCACTTTCATTTTTCAACTCGATCGCTGTATTCTTCTGATATTCCCTCCGTTATCCATCTATGTACTTCTAAATGCATTTTGCTTACAATAGGTATTACTGGGATCTATGTGATAAATAAAACATTTCCGACATTGGCGCTTAATATTCATTCTGAACTTACAATATGAGAAAGTTAAGTCGTCAGCACATATTTTAATTTTCAAATAAAGGTAAGACTTTTCGGATTCGATGAAAGGATCGGCCATTTTCCCTCTAAATCAGAGCCATTCAAAGTGTCGCACTGATACAAGTGGCACCAGGTGACCTTCGGAGGGTTGTTTGATTCGAGGCAAATTTATTAGATACTACTGAAAAGGGGTCTTGGTGACAAAATGTTTTTGAAAATTTCCAAGCGATAAATGGAAAAAAATTTTAATTAGAGAATGCTATTTTTAACATATGCTGTGCATTTCTGAATAGCAAAATCCTGTATATTAACATGTAACTTTTATTAAAATAGTATTCATTATCAATATTAGTATTAGTAAGAATCAGACTTAAGGGCGATATTTAAACAATCTAAGCCACTCTTGCATATTAACCAACACGAATAACACAAACATCCTCCGAGGGACTAACCACCAGTCTACCAAATTCGTTATAATGAACAAAAAACTAAGTAATGTTTGTTTTTTAGCCTTGCTAATGTATTTGTTCGTCATCCACAGTTGCGTTTTTAAATCCGCTTTTTATTTTCTCCGCACGCTGAAATAAAACCGACGTTTTTCTCTTGTTTGCCCATTCGTTTCATGGAACCGCCATTAGGGAAACATGATCGCTGCATGTTCCTCCACCCCACCCCACCCCACTCCCACCCCTTTCGCCCCGCCCACCCACACCACCAAACCCCGCTCCCATTGTCCCTCGCACGGACGCGGCATTCAAAGGGTCCAATTTCGTCTCTACGCGGGGTCGAACCCCTTTTCATCCGGATGGGAGGCGGTATGGTTAAAATGAGCCTCTCTCGCAACAATAAATCGCAACAGATGCGCTTGCCACCGGATGACCTCGGAGATCCGGAAGGTCAATCCGTTGTATCTTTGGACCGAGTGTGTTTGTGTGGGAGTGTGCGTGCGTGACGCAGGTGTTGCGTATAACTCGGCGGCGCCACATCGCATTTCTCCCTCCACTTCCACAGTCTGCCTCTCTTTGCTCGCTCACGTCCGGCCTCACACGTGTGCTGTTGTACTATTAGGTTCACGAAAATGAGAACAGATTTTAATAAATTCTTTCTGTGAAAGAAAAACTTTCGATAGAACAAAGAATAATCTATTCCTGCCTTTTCATCAATTCCTTTGAGCTTAGTTTTTTTTTTTCGAAGTATGCTACGCGCATAGAATTTGTTTTTGAAAATCCTGCAAATTTATTATTTTTTCGGCAGTTTATTTGTGCAACCACTTTAGATAAACTCAAAATTTTAGATTCGGCTTCACATTTACATAAAACTTTATTCGTGAGGATCTTGCATACCTTTCATATTTTAAATTTATTCTTATACTTTGGAAATACGTAATTATTAGTCTACTAACAAAAATATTTCTGCATATTCATTTCGTAAAACTTTCTTTATTTAATGGCTACCTATTATTAAAGTACAATTGATTAAACTTGCCACCTAGGAAGCAGCCTCAGAAATGTTCGTGGATTTCTCCGAAATTAAGGCAAAGAGTGAGTTTATTCATTTAGTTTTTTATGCATTCAAAAATTACAGGCGACGTTGTAACGTAAGACTTTTCGCAATGCCCAGGAATCTATTGAAAGGTCACTCTTAAAAGAATTGCTGAGATTCGTGCCATTCCACTTTCTCTTTACTTTCTCTTATCTAGATATAGAACGATTGTGTCAATTGCACATCTAATACGTAAACATTTGTTCAAAGAAAGAAGTTAATTTTAAAAAGGTGAAGGACTTGAAAGTTAGATATTTTTCGGCCGGCAATGGAAGTGAATCAGTGAGCAACTCTCCGTTTTTTTCTACTTTCCGCGACGAGAAACAAAAAATAGCGGGATTTTATTTCCTCTTCCCCACCGTCGACAAATAATTATTCTGCGTGTGCCTCGTGAAAAACTGTCGTTTCGACCGTTCACGCAGCCATCAAATCGGAATCCCAGGATCCGCAGAGGTCTTTTTATATTTCGTTGGTGGATTACGCTCAACCGGGTAATCCAACTCGGATCCAGGATCAGCACACAGGTCACTCCTACGCTTCCCAGAACGGGCGAAAGAGAAATGGAGTTGGCAGCCGAGTTTCGTGGTTGTCGGAGGGGGTGGGGTGGGAGGAGAGGCGCCAAGATCAAAAGCACCTGCGTCCCTAACGCACGCCCACTCCGAGCGGTGACCCCTGTGACCCCGCCCACGAACACCTCGAAGAGCGTGCGCCCCTCGCAAACCCCCGTCTCCGACCAAAACCGACACCACCATCCCCGCACTTTCTGCCTCCCTCCCCCCGCCTCTCCTCCCCCGATAATGGAAGGGGGTGGCAGAAGGAGGAACGTCAGGGTACCAATCCAGACCAGGGCGCACCCTGCCCCCGCCACCTGCCGCTCCGGCGCCGGCGAATAACCTCTCGCCTCCCACGCCCCCCACGAAATCCTCTCCCCACACCGCCCTCGAAGTGGCATCGAGGTTTCCTCCCCACCCCAGATCCCTATCGACCTACCCACACCACGCGCGACCTCTGCCCCGCCCTCTGCACGCTAACGCCCACGCACGCACGCACACACACACACACACACACCAACGCCACCTACAATAAGACTGCTGTGCAAGGCTGGGGAGTGGAAGAGACGGAGCGAGATGGCGCGATGAAAGAGAATGGAATTTTTCAATCGGTAACGAAAGGAAAGGCGAAAGAAAATCAGAAACGAGGCTATCTGAAAATATTTTGAGAAAGAGGTTAAGTAGGGAGATTCCATTGGCGGTCATTTATCATCGACGCCATAGACATTCTGTAACGGGTGTCCGATTGGATTTCGATGCTGACCAAACTTGTGGCGATCGGGTCGTAATATTCGAAGGGTGACAAATATAATGAGCATTTTTAAAAGTAGGTTTGAGGTTGTAAACCGTCATCACTCGAGACTGCTGCTGTATGCAGTAAACCACAGTAACTTATGAGTTGGAAATATTGACACGAAAGAAGTATTTTCCGCTCCTCACACCTTCAACACAGGAATAATGCAAATTTCCATTATGGCTACGTTTACCATTCATCAAAAAACGTATTTTTCATTACAAATGAAGAATTAATTGATCCCGTCTACACTTAACTGGCCGATGTTAGGCAAAGTTAATCTGAAATTGAAATTATTTAATGCTAACAATTATGATTAATTGCTTATTCCAGCCGACTCTTCGACCGCGAAATAAGCAATTCAAAAATTTCGGCTACTTCTCCACGAAAATTTTTGTTTTTTTTCGGCATACCAGATTGTCGGGACATTCCAAAATTTTCCAAGTTTTCGCGGCTTAATAGATTGTAGGAACTTGACCGAAAATTTCACCTTTTCGCATTTGTTAAAATTTCATGATTTATTTCAAATATCTTCTCTGAAGTAAGCTGCTTATCGGTAAGAGATGATAATTGTCTTTTCTCACTGAAATTAACTAATTATAGATGCTTTCAATTTTTTATTTTTGTAAGACTTGTAACGATAGAAATTATATTTCCCTGAGGAGTAACTTGAATCGGTATTTCAAATGAAATAGTATAACAAAATTCACGATTAAATTATTTCTTGTTACTAAAAATGATATTTTATTGTTTTATCTTACAAAAAATAACACAGGAATATTAATATATCCATCACAATTAACGGTGCGTCTTTGTTTTTTAATGATTTTCTCGGTACTGCTCGTCATATTAATCATTAAAAGTCGCGTATTTTCATAATTTTTCAAACAAATCCGAATGCTATAAGAGTGGTTGATTTATATTATTTTTAAATTTTCAGAAGATATTTTATATAGTTATATAGCTGTTGCTCATTCATAAGAATAGCCCCGGGAGAGGGGGAGGGAGGCGGGGAGAGAGAGGGGGAGAAAGGGAGAGAGGGAGAGAGAGGGCGGGAGAGAGAAAGTATGTAAACATAACTGAGTTGGCCTAAAACCACTCCTTTTTTCATTTCGCCCAAGTCTCTAGTTTTCACCGCATCAAGCCTTGTCCACCAGTAACCGTTATTTCTTGAACAAGCGTCTATTGTAAATGGTTATTTGACTGTTAGTTTCCGTTTAACGAAAAAATCGATCGAGTCCTTGCTTTCGTGAACTCTCTCTCAGCTTACCCTCGCAAATTCTGTTCGTCTTCTCTAAGGCACTTCCACTTTTTGAGGAGCCTACGAATTCTTCTTTCCTATGCTCTTATAGCATGTCTTCTCCTTTATCCGAACGATAGTTAATTGGCTCTACTTTTTAATAGTACTTCGAGGTATAATTCGCGTATATTACCTGTGACATATCAAGTAATTGTCAAGAAGTCGCAGAGTAGAAAACACGAGTATCAAAAAATCACTTATCTCCTTTCATCGGGTTTTGCATGTATTTCGAGAGGACTGGATTAGAGCGCGTTTTCAATTTATTCAAGTATAATCATCATCAGCATAAGTAGTCTGTCCGTAGACAGGTCCGTGATTACTCATGGTTAAACTTGGTTCTCCATATACCCCTATTTTCCGCAGTCTTCTTCATGTCTTGATAGTTCTCTTTCAAGTCGTTCTATCAGTTGAAACCTTTTCTTACCTCTCTCTTTTTCCATCAAGTTTTCCGTCTATCACTTCTTTAATCCACGTATTTCACTGTTCTTATAATCCTTCCTCCAATTTTGAAATCTCCCGTGCCTTATAACGCTTCTTGCATTACCCTCTCTCCATATACCTGTATTGAATAGGTTCGGCGACACTCCTCTACCGATATTTACACCACTGGTGTCAGCGTTCTCCAACCTGACCTTTATTACTTGATTAACATATAGATTCCTGATCAGTCTCCTGTCTTTCCAGTCTACACCTATATCCTTTAATATTCTCATCAGCAGTACCCAATTTACTCTATCAAAGGCCTTCTGCCAGTCGACGAAACATATGCAGCAATCTTGGCTGTAATCTATTGCCCATTCTGTTATGATTCTCACTACACCGATAGCATCTCTGGTTCCTCGTCCTTTTCTGAAGCCGAATTGATCTTCCCCTAGCATTTCTTCGGCCTTTTTCTCTAGTCTTTTATTAAGAATCCTCGTGATGATCTTCGAAGTGTGTGACAGTAGGGATATCGTTCTGTAGTCCTTACACTGCATTGCCTTTGGCTTCTTCTTTAGAGGGATCATTGTTACATCTAAGAAATCCTGAGGCCACTCTCCTGAGTCGTAAATCTTGTTAATTAGTTTTGTAATCACTTTTAGTCCTTCCGATATGACTTTAAGTACCTCTGCCGGTATTCCATCGCTGCCTGTAGCTTTTCCTTTATTCAGTTTCAGTATCGCCTTTTCTACTTCGATTTTCATAATACTTGGTCAAGTATTATATACTCTACTTTATTATGTAAGCTAAGAAAATGTATTATAGCTGCCTTAACTAACGATCGATTAATAAATATTTATTATAATTTTGTTCTGTTCAGCTGAGATCGTATCCTTCATTAGACAATTGCTAGCGATTAACGAATTTCACTTAAAAAATTGAAAATTGCGTCTAAAACTTAATTTTATGACAACTTCAATGTCATATACAAATGAAAACAAGCTTTGAACAACAGCTGCATGGAATATTTTCAGTTTCATCCGTTGGTGGTGTGACAATTCCCTCTGCTGCCGTTCTACTGTTGAGTTTTGATTGCTCGTGTTCGCTTCAGGCGACGACTGGAACCAGCTTAAGTTCCCGGTGCTGATTTTGATTCTTACTTCTGCGTTGACAATGTCATCCCCAAGTGCGCTTTTGAGAGTATCTACGACAGGTGTGTGACATAAGGGAGAAAGCAGTAGAGGGGGAAGAGCGAGTGCCTATTCCTTCGCTTTCGGAAGCACATGTTGTTTTTGAGACTCTTGATAAACGTTACGTTTTTCTACGCGTATCCATTAACGAAAGTGATAAATACAATATCTGTAAAGTAGAGACTACACTTTTGGAATTAGAACGACACGTTAAAAAAACAAACATCGAAGACTTCTTCGCAATTAAATAATATTAAGAATATGTTTCTAAATGGACCTAAATATATAGGTATAGTTACATACACTGTTGTTTTATTTCTTTATTGGAAATTTCCTGCTTTCATCGTTTTCCCCGCATCCATCATTATGTTTTTATGGTTCCTTCAAAAACGATCGATCGAGATTTCACCGTATTAAACATTTTAAATTATTTATATAAAAGTTTAATAAAATTATTGCGAAAAATAAAATACATCACCAAGTTATTGAAAAGTATTAAAGCGCTGTACATATTTAATTTTTTCGGAAGATACGAGGTAAAGGAGGCAACAGAGGCTGAAAACCTTCCAGTTTTCTGGTAATCTTCCCGTATTATTGGCAAGATATATTTCGGATTAAATAGCTGGTTTTCTGAAGAAACCGGTTTTATGAGTCCACTTTGGAAACAGACCAACTAAATAATGCTCAGAAGAACTTAATATGATAAAAAGAAAATAAATAATTTGTGATGAGGTCAATTATTCATTTTCTTTCAAAATTTAGAATAGCGATATTGCGATAAGCCATTCTGAGAGGGACCTAACGAATTTGTAGACATTACTTAGAAATGAGAATACTATAGTTGTGGCCACAAATTATAGCAGTGATATGAGTTATTTTTTATGTAAAATGTTACTTCGTCATTGTAAACCTAAATCTTATGATTTTAATGCATTCTTCGTCAAAACTTAAAGAGCGCTTTAGGAAACTCTGTAGCATTCAATATTGAGTTCGTCTTTCAAAATTACGCTCTGGTTTGATGTGATCTTACTATGCCGGACATTTTACTGATCGTAGTAGTTCGGAAACAAATCCACAATGAATAGTGTATTTTATAGAAGTTAATTAAGCAAGGACAGCAAATTTAAATACAAAAGCGATAAATAACACGCTTCGAGAACTAGCGAAGGGTCTGAGACGGTAGTGCTGACTGGAAACAATGCCTCATTGAGGTCGCCTACAGAGGAGAAGTCGCATATAAGAAAGGGAGGAGTAAGGAGGACCATAAGGTTGTGAAATCCTCCTCAGCCGACCTAACCGTAACCGCATCGGACGACGTAAACACACTGCAAACTCAAAATATTTTCCTTAGAATTTTGAAATACCTCAGTAAGCAAGCCGTCTCGACATGGCCTTTTTAGCCATTTTTTAAAAATCGCTTTGTCTGTTTGTCCGTCCGTCCGACTGTGCAGACGATATCTCTTAAACGGTTCAATCTAGAGGAACCAAAATTTCAGGATACGTTACTACATATGAGAGTTATAATACATGTGGCAGGAATTTAGTGGACCGGAATCAGCTGATGGGGACTAATTCTGCCCCATTATTGACTCATAAGAAAAGCACGTCAATCGGTGGTAAGGGTTTTATACGTATTTGCTTTTTTAAATTATTTCCAGTCAAGATTCGAACTCAGGAGTTGAACTGCCGAAAATTTTATAAATTGTAGTTTCTTATTTTTGAAGACGGAATTCAAATCCTTGTAGATTTAGCGTACATTTTTAGTTTTTATCGGAAAAAGTGGGATTTTTTCTGTCCCAATAATCAACTACCATGGCATCGAACTCAGTGCTTTTTATATGTGCAAACTTTTAATGGGAATCAGAGGGATATATTATAATGTCATTAATGTTAAACAATTACCAATGGAAGTAATTTACTTTTCGTAAAAAATCGCCCTATATTATTCCTGCTTTCGCAGTACTTTCCTATCTTGTTAATATTTTCTTTCAAAGTATACAGCGCAAAATCTGGTAGTTATTTGATTTTGTATAAAACTGAATGTAAATAATTGGCACCAAAAGGTATCGGATGCGAAGGTGTTCTGACACCGAAGCTCCTACTATACGCAGCGGTCTTAGAATACGATCAGGGAGAGATTGCGATAGTGTGGATTGGAAGGGGTTTCGGACGAATTTGGGGAGAGAAGGGTGTGGACGTGTGGAGATTAGCGTTTGACGTTTCCTTTGGGTTCCATGAATTGCAAATTATCCTTAAGGGGTTTTTATCTCCTGCGCTGCAATTGCCGAAGGATTTTGGGGGCGGAAGGAGATGGGTTATCTTTTGTAAGCGGAGACGGAGAAGGCAATTGAGGAGGGGGCGAGTGTCGGGGGTGCGGAGGCAGGAGAAGTGATTGGGGGAGGAGTTTCTTGGCGACCACATCCGGCCAAACAAATGCGATCCGAAAAAAGACTGGTATGGATGCAGTTAGCTCCATCCTGAACGATACCTAACGTTCTGCTTTCTCTGCCTTACATAATAGCGAGAATTAACGGAATCTACACATTTAAAGGGCGTTTTTTGTGAAACATTTTTTTGCCATCTTGAGAATAGTCAACAGATGTTGTGATCAAACGTTTCCGTTTTCATACCGATATCCCGAGTGGGTAATGAGGGTAATTTGTCCTACGAAATTAATCGTAGTTTATGTGAGAAATTCTGTATTTAGTATATTTAAATAGCACATTAATTGAGGAAACACGCAGTTTAATAGAGAAGATGACGTTTTTATGGAATTATTTAGCCATTTAATGATGTTTAACTAATGAAAGTTTACAAAATTTTAACATATTAGTTATTCGATAGTTGCATTATAAAGTTCTGCTCTACAATCATATTATCAACTAGAAAACTAAATATTATTAGAAAAATAAGTCAGCAAAATTGTTATTTCAAATAAAGGTTTCCAAACTATAGGTGATACTAGTGAAGATCAAATCACGGAGAAGATAGAACGAAACACATCGACCCTCGCAAGCGACCTTATCGTGTTCGTGTAGTTCCTAGGCAACAACTAATATACCGTTGGTTAACACATGGAACATTTTTGCCTGATTAACACGAGGTGAAACAGAGAGATAATGAATATGTACACGAGCTTAAAAGGCGGGAAAAAATTCCGTTCCATTTTTCAGACGCTCGGAGTGAATTAGGAGAGAATGAGAAAGTTGAAGCGGAAAAATGAAGTCGTTTAATGTTGGGGGAGAGAGAGATACAGGGAGGAGAGGAGGGGAGGATGACGGAGGGCGGAGGGGGAGGCAGGCGGATGGGTTAGCTGGGAAGGATTGCATTAGAATCAAGATGTGCTGCCCCGCTCCCTCCCTCTCTCCCTTCCTTCTTCTCTCCCTCCCTCTCTCTCTTTCCCTCCCTTCTCCCTCCTTCTCCCTCCCCCTCTCTCTCCCTCCCTCTCTCTCCCTCTCCCTCCCGCTCTCTCCCTCTCTTTCTCCCTCCCGCTCTCTCTCCCGCTCCCTCCGTCTCCCTCCATCCATCTCTCTCCACCTCCCTCTCTCCCTCATTACGCATGACACCTCGCAAACGGTCGCTGGGGAGATAAGCGACTCCCATCTCATGCGATAGCATCTCGCACACCTCCCTCACAGTCCCAGCGCTAACCCCAATTCCGACGCTCCCTGACTCCGTCCTCTTTTTTCCCCCCCACTCCCACCGCCCACTCGTCTTCCCACGAACCCCTTCCCACCCCACTCCGCCTCTCCATCCTCCTCAAACCCATTCCAAGACGCTCCCAAAGGGCAGCCGAATAAGAGGCCTGAGGACTTCCGAGAATGCGGTGTCGTGCCCACAGACCGTGTAACACGCAGATCGCGTCGCGTGTCCTTATAAAAAAATGGGGATAAGGGCAGAACCTTCCCATCTCTCGTCCCAATCCCACGCGACCAACCTTCTCCCTCACCCCTTAACCTTCCTACTCTTTCCTCCCCCTCAACTGCCCCACTCCTCCCTTGAGTTAAAAAAACATGGAAATGCAAATTGGTCCCGTCACGCCCTCTACCATAGGTTCGTCATAAACTCTCTTCAACCCTCGGACCATTCTCGCGTATCTCTCTCTCCCCCAATCTCTCCATCGTCGCAACCTACGTTGCTGCGATCGTAATTCCGCGTATCACTGCAATACACGTGGTAAACGCGGTAAGAAACGCTTATTGAAGTATATTAATTTCCTCCGAGGTCCTTATACATTTAATTTTCTTCCAACTTCTTTCTCTCTACAGTGGAGGAAGACCATTAATGGCAACTTGCTTTCTTGCCTTTGAGTGTAATAAAAGAGGGTGCTTTTTATTTTTAGGGGCGATAAAAATTATTGTTGGTATTCCCACGTTTCTTTAGTTGGCGTCCATGTGGATGGAGAAGAGAATGGAGAGGGAGGAGAGAATGTGGATGGAGGAGAGAATGTGGATGGAGGAGAGAACGTGGATGGAGGAGAGAATGTGGATGGAGGAGAGAACGTGGAGGGAGGAGAGAATGTGGAGGGAGGAGAGAATGTGGAGGGAGGAGAGAATGTGGAGGGAGGAGAGAACGTGGATGGAGGAGAGAACGTGGATGGAGGAGGGATGGCGAGAGGCGAGAAGGAGATTCAAAATCTCCAAGCCCTCTAAAGCGACGTGGCCATGGACCCATGTTTCCCCTGAAAAATAACAATTTTAAATCCCAGTCCCACCTATTTGCATCCTAATGTGCGAACAGGGCCACGGATAAGATCTACTGAGGTAGTCCCTCCATGCAAATTCGTGCGCCCTTCCCTCCCGTCCTGAAATCTCCCTCCCCAATTCCTGCCCCATACGCTTCCCCTATCTACATCTCCTACACACTCTCCCTTCCTTATCCGCGCAAAAATCTTTCATCCCGTGGGAATCCCTATCTCACTACTCGAGCAATACCTTCCCCCTGGGGGAGGGGGGCGCCACCTTACCCTTTCTTCTTGTCACCCTTCACGTCCTCTCGCCCCACACCCTCCTCCTCCCCTACCTCTTTCGTAATCCTCTTTCTACGCACGCCCTCTCATCCCTTAATTCAGAAGAAAAAATTCAAAGCTGATGGTTGAGGGGAAAGCAGAAGGTTGCTAAGAACCTCCCACGGCTCTCCAGTGTTAGTCCACGCGTCAACTATCCCCGGGAGGGGATGGGGCAATCTCCCGTGCTTAAAACTGTAGCTGCAAAAAACGTCGAGAAACCTTGGTTCTAAAGTTTTTGTATTTGTTATTAAAATTTTTAACTTAATGCATTTAAATATAAAATTTCTTAGATATTTTAGACTAAATGTATATTTATAAACTAATATGTTCGAAAATTGATATTTTATGTCGATAAAACAAAGTCCAGTTAGCTCTTAACATTCGTGGTGTTTACGTTCTTGGAAATCACCGCGAATGTCAAATTCGTGACAGTTGCAACATCCCTGCTTACGCGTTGATAGGAACAAACTACGCAAACTACGGGATAAATTCGCGGCAAAATACGTGACGTTGGATGATTAAATCGTTCGCCAATTCGATTCAAAGTGACGGAGAGAACAAAACCATGACCATTCACTAAGTAAGAAAGAATTGTGCCAAATTTGGTTGTTCCAGCTTTTATCGTTTAGGAGTAGTTCCATGAACAAACGTACAAATATACCCGAAAACAAATTCTTTAAATTGAATAGTAGATTAAAACCCTGTATCGAGCAGCAGTGCCCAAACGGATATCGATGCTCGCCAATTGTGTTGTCATATCCCTAGTCTTCTCGCGATATTGGCGAAAACCTATAAAGAGTAGAGCGACTGACCCTTAGAATTTTTGTGGTTTTTGCAAGTTTAACCTTCACTGTGATACAGCAGTATTTTTCTTTCGCTAATGTCCTGAAGTAGGATCGCTACATAAGAAGATTAATTATATGCTAGGAAGACCACTAATCGGTCACTTGTCAATGATAAATTCGCCAAATGTGGCGACTGGCAACAGTGTTGTACGCTGATGTTTCTGACAATTCATGTCTCTTTCGAATTTTATTTACGAATCTCATTTTTTATTTTTCATTAAGAAAATCCAGTAACATTTTTAATACTTAAACAGGATTATAAGGTTGCTCTATTTCACTAGAATTACGATATTTGAGTTTACCAAATTGAATTAGCGGGTTCTGTTAAATAATATAGGTTATCGTTGAAGATGGAAAATTATTGATTAAACCTAAGCGTATTTAAAATGTGAAATAGTAGATGAAATTCGTAATTCACGTTGTTTTTTCTGAATTATCTCTCCTATTATATACACTTAGGCCTAAATAATACTTTGGCATGGACATAGCACGTAAAACATTTAATGTGACGATGATACACTTTCTTGCTCCATCTTTGAAATAAAGAAAAATGAATAATCAGTTTGAATAAACATTTGCCGATTCCTTTTTCCGCTACAAATTTTACTGTGGAAAGTACGCACGAAAAACATCTCGGGCGATTATATTTTGTTTCGACGTTAAAACAGCGAAAATTATTTCCCATTATGCTGGGTTTATTCGCAAGGATAGTGGTAACGAAAAAAGAAATTTTGTTCACGAGTACATTAAATAAATCTCTCGTGAATGCTCTCTTCTAAGTAAGACGAGTTCTCAGGGCATCGTTAGTACATTTTCATTCATAATCCCCTCCATTATATAAGCGCATCTATAGGTAAATAAGAACCTGCTGGGATCTTTGAGTGGGTCGACGGGGACGAAATTTTATAATCTCTCCGCAAAGGAATTCTTCGCTACGTATCGAATAATATGGAGACTTTTTTTCGTTTATTAAGTTGTATTTCATCGAGGATCATAAGCTTTACTTCGCCAATGGGAGAGATAGATTCCGTCGCGTTACACTCGAAAACGGTTTACCTCGCAATGTCGCGGAGAGAGGGGAAAAAAACCACCCAAACTTTTAATCCGTAATCCTTTTATCCCGTTTCCCTTCTCTGGGAAGCCATACCCTTTAGTGCCTTGTTCCGCCGCTCCGACGAGGAGCGGCGCTGCCAGGGATCAAGGGCGTTTTCGAGAGGATCCCGGTTCATCCTCCCGGTAAGAAAGCGAACGCAAATGAGGGAGTGTCAGGAAGGGGTTGTGGGTGACGGGAGGTAAAGGGGGGGAGGGAGGGGGGGGGGGCAAAGGAGTTCCGAAGCAGCTAGTAGAGAATTGACTCCCTACATCGTCTCCCTCCTCCACCTACTCGCGAACTCCTCCGCTTGCCCCGAGCGGACGCTTAGCAGGAGTCTCCTCCCAACCTCCCCCTCCGATCCCCCTCTCTCCTCTCTCCCTCTCTCTCCTCTCTCTCCCAGCGATAAGCCGATCTGTTCCGAGTCCCGAGCCGTGCCACCGACTAATCCCTCTAATTCTCAACTGCCGCTCCACTCACTCCCTCTCTAGCACTCCGGCGACGGTAATCGCCTTTTCGTTTGTTGGCAGCCGCTTAAGTGTGACACACACACACACACTCGCATACACACGCACACAAACACACATACATGAAGGCAGAATAGGGCTTCGGTGTCGCATGCATCGAAGGGGTCCTTATTGAAGCAAACAATCTCATTGGAACGGATGAGAGCGAGGTGCGAAGAAATGGAGCGCGGTTTCCATGGGTTCGTTGGAGCGATGGAAAGGGAGATTTAAAGGGGAGTGAGGGGGAGATTGTGAAGGATGTTGAGGCGAGGGAGAGTGAGAGGGTTGGGGAGGTGGGGGAGAGAGGAGAGATGAAATAGGGGGTGGAAAGGGGGGATAAAATAGAGGCGGGAAGTTGAAGGAGGAAGGAAGAAGAGGATTGGAGAGGGGTTTAGAAGGAGGGAATTAGGGAGGAAGAGATGAGAGGGAGAGATTAGGAGTGGGAGAGGAATTTGGTCCCCCGGGAGAGAGAGGTGGTGAAATGTAGGCTATCCGAAGGAAGATTCTAGGAGATGCGTAGAAGGATGCAGGACGGGCATCTTTTCACGCCCGAATCAGGGTTTGGTTGGAATATTTTTAACCGATTTAATTTTTTTAGAAGTTTCCATATGAAAATCGCGTTTATCTCCTAAGTTTATTAATTCTATATGCTATATTTCGATGCATGAAATGACTAAAATTTGTTATTTTGGTAACATATAACTTTTCACTTGGTCCTTTTATAGTCGTTTCACCAGCTAAAGTCTCTTGGCCTTGAAGACGGCAGCCAATAGGAGACGGTTTGTTTGGAAAGGTAGTGGGGAGGAACCCAGTCTCACTCCTGCTCTCGAAGAGATCACATCGGGATGCGTTGCCATTAGAAATTGCGTAGTATATCAGCTGAAGGCGAAAATCCGCAAGAGCTGGCAACGCGCACCGGTATCTGCTCTCCCGCACGAAAGTTGAGAGGGGCGATGGAAGGGGAAACGTTCGTGATTGGCTGCTTGCTCTAAGTAGGCCAATAGACTTTAGCTGGTGAACCGACTATAAATTGCTTTCATCTGTAATCTTTCCCGTTGAATCTCTCTGAATCATCATTGCTTTAGTTTATTAGTTCAATATTATATGGTGATAATTTAAAAGGAGGAGAATGTACAGCCTTCGTAAATAAAGTTATATATAACAAGCTCATAATTGGACCAAATTAAGTTTTATATCATTTTAATAATTTATATCGTTATTTTCAGACCGATTTTATTGAAAAAATTGTAATCACAACCCCTCGCTTTTATTTTTTCAAAATGCATCATGCTATTTGGCCCACCAGCTTAAAAAAGTGAATGCATAAATTACTTTACTAGCATAGAATATTTTGTCTCTTAAACCGCAGTTAAATGCCAAAGTACAAAGAACGTCACACCAATGTTCTCAGTCACTAAAAGAACCGATGAAAGATAATTCAGTTTTAACTGTTTCAGCGAAAATAAATTGCAAATTGGGAGCAAGGATGTGAAAGATCATATCCTAAAGAAGAACGGAATTCCGAGGTCCGATAGAGGAATGAAACATATTGGAGATATCATGGTCTAGTACGAAGAAACGTGATCGAGTGTATCATTAGAGGGAGGTGTTGAGGGAGAGTAAGGGGAGGAAGGGAGAGAAAGAGGGGTTTTGTGGTTCGCAGGGAAGGGATGTTGCGAATGGAGCTCAGAGCGGAAGCGGGAAATGCTGAGAAGAAACTGTGGTCAGTGGCGCACACACGGGGGTGGGTCCACCGGGTCCGGACCCCCCTCCCCCCATTGGAAAATTTTGACTTTTTCTAAACTGTGGAAACATACATAGTTATTTTAAATTTGGATTCATGGGCGCTGTCAGGAATAGGAGACGGTTTACCCCCTTTGTTTTTTTAACATAAATATATAATTAATAGTGCAATACGCGAGATGTAGGTATTGATATAACTTGCATACACTTTTGTGCTTGCTAAATATTTCGAACCCCCCCGCTCCCCTTGAGAGAGAATCCTTTGTGCGCCACTGACTGAGTTATGCTGAGGGATAGGAGTGACGGAGTTCTGTCAAGAGGCGAAGAAAAGGGAGGTGGAGGGAGAATTAAGAGGGAAGAAAGGGAATGGAGGTCGATAAGGAGGGAGGTGGCACTTTGGGAAGGATGTCTCTCCCTCTGACCTCTCCACCCTGGTGTGAGGACGGGGAGTTGAGGGCCCGCTGTGAAGGACTGGTTTTTTTTTTACGAGATCGGGGAAATCGCGGGGGATTTGGCGCCTGCTCTAGGCTGGGTCGTGATTTAGGGGGCGAGGGTCGCGGGTGCGTCCCTGGAGACCACCACCTCCCCTACCCTCGGATCGCGGGCTGGCTGATACTTCCTCGATTGCCGCGAATGGGGATGGAGTGGATGGAGGGGAGCAGATAAGGGGCGGAAAGAAAGCGAGATTCATTACGAATGGCGTAACATTCGCTTACCAAGATCGTATTATGTTACGTGGGTTTTAAGATAAATATTTTCCATAAAATTTCTATTATATTTTTTCTTTAGTTTCCCTGTATGAGAGCGTAAGGAGAAGAATGTGGAAGAGAATTGGGATAATGGAGGAAAGGGGAGATGAAGGTCGAAAAGAAGGATATAAAAGATAAGTATGAGGGAAATGTGGATGGAGCAAGAGGGAGTGGAAAGAGAGAGAGAGAGAGAGAGAGAGAGAGAGAGAGAGAGAGAGAGAGAGAGAGAGAGAGAGAGAGAGAGAGAGAGAAAAGATGGGATGATGGATAGAGCGAGGAAAAAAGAGTGGGAGTAAGGGAAATAAGGTAGAAAAAAGAAATGAGGGAGAGGTGAAAGGTAAGGAGGTGGTAAGATGAAGGAAGAAGAAGCAAGCTAAAGGAACAGAAAAGGGATAGAGGTGTAGGGACTGTCGGAATGAAGGGAGAATGGCAGAGATGGCAGGGAGGTGGAAAGAGGCGAGGGATTGGGGTGTGGGGGGGGGGGGGGGGGGATGGTTGACGGAGGGATTTATTACGGGATGTGCGATAGGAGGGGGAACTGGGAAGAAGGAGCTGAAGCGCTCCTATATCAAAAAATAGAAAGAGGAGAAAGGAAAGACGAGGGAAAATATTGGCCGTACAGAAAGTGCCGCACCGTAAAATAAATGGAGCCTTCTGGTTATAAATGTATTTTCACTCGAAAAATCCTTTGGGGAAACTAAAAATTGATAACGGAATTAAAATATTGCTATGCGTTAAATTACCGCACTGGAGCATTAAAATTCACGATAACTACTTTAATTAATTTTTTAATCTATAGTTAATTTATTGAACGGCAAAAATGTGCGACCGCATACGTTTAAATCGGGTTCATATAAACACTGGTGGCTGCGAGAGTGTTTTTAATGCGCAGATATAATTTATGAGTTACCTCGAGAAATTTCGTGGGCATCACTTTTTAAAAAATAACAATTTTCGGACTCGATCGTGGCTTTAATCCAATGTTTGATTTATGACACATACTATGGTCAACAATCAGTTACCACTGATGATGACTGATTCGCATGTCAAATAATTTTATCGTTTACTTGTCTGTTTCATGGCTACAAGAGTTTCCTATATTGTTTATCAGTTATGGAAGCGTTAAACGGTTTAATACCAGTAAAAACAAATTGTTATAGCAATCTATTCTCGTATATGATTGTCTAGGGACCGCCATTCTGTCTTCGGTCGTCTTCAATGCTTACATTGAAACTTTTATAGTTAATTGATGATCAGTATAGTGAAACAGAGCTGGGAAAATCCGGATCCGGAACCGGAGCGGAAAATTTCATCGGAACCGGAACCCAAATAGGAACAATGATGTCAAAATTTTGGTTCCGGAACGGTTCCGAAATGGCCTCCTTAAAAATGAATAAATTGTTATTAATATTTTTACATTTTTTAAATTTAAACCATGGACTTTTTAATTTCTACTATCATATTTTTTATACGAAATTGAAAACATCCTTTCTCTGATTATTCTTCTTCCTTGTTAAATTGGATCTAATGTTTGGACCTTGGTATCCAATCCATTTACATTTGATTTCCATATTTTGCGGAATAGATTCTGGTAAAAAGCTGTTCAAAGATTACGTAAAGCAGGGAATAGCAAGTAACATTAAATTATTTACTCAAATACATTATAAGAGCTCACTTTCCAATCAGTTAGATCATCTTTCTTTGCGTAGTCAAAAAAAAATATTCTCTACAGTGAATACAATGAAATTGTGGGCTTAGGAGATAGGCGTTTCTTCATATTTTAATATCATCCGTAATCGAAATAAAGAAGAATATTATTCAGAAGTCGAATTTGTTGTGTAATTTATCAAAGTTGTTTTTTAAGACGATGATTCAAGAAACGCTTTATGGATTTGAAGACAAAAATATAAATCCAACCTCTTGATGCTATCGACAAGATAAATCTATATCTTAATCATCCTCCAAATAAAATTTTCCCATACAATATTAGTATTCATCGCATAAAGAACGAACAAGGTCACCCATAAATCGTTTCATGAACTGCAAACTTGGGCAGAGGGCGGCAATTTTTATCTAGCCTCAACCGTGGCTGTAAATAATGCATGGTGTAACTAATTAACTAAAAAATGTTAAAGTTGGTCACACTACTTTTAAGACATAATTTTTTGATGTAATTGAAAAAAGTTGTAATTCATGTAAAATCTTATCAATAAAAAACATTATTTTAGAACTAGGAATGGATTCGGAACCGTTCCGGAACCGAATCCGAACCGTTCCTTCTTTTGATCACTTCGAACTGAACTCTGAACGGAACGAGTTGGGAAATTTAAGGTCGGAACCGGAACGCTCGGGACCGAACCGGAACTTCTCAGCTTCACTAAATGGAAGGAAGAAATTTCAACATTACATAATCATAAAGCATTCGAAAGCCACAAGGCAACGCGAAAGTGGCGATGCAAACTCGGATCCTAAGTTTCATTATGGCTGTTATCCAACGAGTCTGATTAATTTCAGGAGAAATGCAGGTGCATCGAGAAGCAAGCATTAAACTCAATTAGTACCCTCAATGTGTAAATCGCCCAAACTGTTCGTTATGAGTAGTATAATTAATTGCCAATGTAAATGCATCATTTTTTCTCCTCTAGCTTTCCTTTATAAGTGCTATATCTGGGCTTCCTTCTCCCAACCTTACCCTCGGATTAGTTCATAATTATCGTCCATAGCACATGATTATCTTTTGGTCTTCTGAAATTAATAAACTACGTATTATGTTTTATCAATAGCATGAGTTATCCCGCCTAAATAAGATAAAGTCCCGGAAGACGATCCGATAAATAATAAGCGGACTGAGGCAGGCATAAGCTGGAAAGTTGGGAGATGTGGAAACAGGAGAAAGTGATGATTATTAAGAGAAGAATGTGACTTATTCTGTCGAATTTTGATTCACTTTACCTAAGCTCTGGAAGGGTGTAAAATGGGAACGCAGAGGAGTTGGAACATTCCATCTGTTCCTTTGGAAAACAGAAGTACCTAAACTTCCGAAATTTTTGTGAATAAAAGAGAAACTTTATTAATATGTAAATTTTTCTCATAATCAAAAACCTACAACAAAATACATTATTACGACAATAAACTCGGAAACTGATACTGCATTGGCACTGCTACGTTATAATTCAGGTCCTGCAAAGTTTAAATAAGACGTGTCTGCAGGTGCATATGTTAAACTTCATATGTGCTCTGCATTGGTTTTAATGCACTTTTAATGATACACACTAATCAGCTGACTATAATAAAATTTGCATGAAAAATTAATCACTTTATTAAATTTTTCCATCCTTCAGTTTTTCCCCAAGCCTAAGATGTTATTGTTAAAATATCTGCGAAGTCCGAAAAGTAATTCAGTTTATAAAATAGATGTAATATATAAAGACACAGTTAATAGTAAAGACGTCGTTCCATTTAAGGATAAGTAACGATTTTAAATATTCATGAGCAATATTATTAGAAATTCACGTAAAAATGGAGTTGGTATATTTGGTGTCTATTCGCTATTTTCGAATGGTGTTTTCCTTTGTTATAGAATAAATACTTGCTTCTCATTGTCAGTATGTTCTGATTCAACTGATCCTCAACGTAAGTTTATTATAATTTGCTCCATTGCACATGAAGTCTACCACAAGATATCAACAACTAACGATAGTGTATTGGGAAAATATTGTCTTTTACCATTAGTTCGAAATTTAATAACCTCATTTTCTTTTCGCTGTGCACTATTTTTGCGATTTTTTTAATGTAAAAACCTTTAAAAGTGGTATACATTTTCTACGTATTTTCTATTCATTTCTTTGAAGTAAAATTCTATTTTCCTATCTTTCTTTTCTCATCTTAAAAGTATGCAAACGCAAAGGAGATATGACCTCAAATTAAATGTCTAACCAGCGTCACTTTAAAAGACATTACACCCCAATACTTATTGGAACTCTGCGTTATTTTATTTTTATTTCAACAAAAGGTCAAACGTGCGGAACGGTTAGTAATGTCAGAGCATTTTAATGCAGAGCATCTAACCGTAATTTTTTTCGCTCCAGTTTTCGTTCCGGTTCACTCAAAACAAAATTTCGGTTCGGTTCCGGTTTTCGCTCCGGCAATCATCAGTGAACCGGTTCGAACCGGTTTCTTTCGTACGACCTTAAAATATTTTTAGGAAACTTTCAATAGCTGATTTATTAATTTACGTAATTTTCTAATTAAATCAAATACGTCTTTACTATAACAATAGTGATATTAAAAAACTGATATTAAAAACGAAAATAAATTATTTAAATGTAAATATTTAGTATGTATTTTATTTATTTAACAATAAGATTATTTAAAATTCAATAATTACAAACCATACATGAGCCGCAAATGATTTCAACAGGTTAGGAATATGTAGATTAAATTACAAATAAGCACGTTTCCTGCGATAAGAGTATTCTAAACTTATTATGTTATGCAAACCATTCATCTCATTTTCTAATGTACTGTGCTTAATCTTTAGCCATTAATTTCATTAAAATCCGCTGAATAGCTACGAAGAAAATGCACTCGGATAGAAGAATGGACAGACCGAAGCTAATATGCGCTAAAGCTGGAATGCCTAACAATGAATTATTAATATTTTAAATCACAAATCGTGCGGCAAAATAAGAGGCCGCGTTGTATCAATCGTATCAATAAGTTGAATAAGACATTAAGTTATTTTCATTAACAATTTGTAGATCATCTGCACTGCTCATATTATAAATACTGTAAATGCACGGCTTCATTTTTTCATTCAAAGATCACGTAAATGGATGAAAAAATGTATAAATTTTTTATGAGGAAGAAGCCCGCGGAAATTCAGAGTCCGAGAATCCAGAAAGGCTGAGAAATGTTTATTAACATGATACAAATTTACTATGACGGAATTTTGCAAACACACAAGGAAAACATTAATTGACACTAACTTAAAAGCAGCAGGATAAATGGAAGATTCCTGAAAATAGCATTTAAAACAGAAATTTGACGTCTGAAACTTTGATTACAATGATATCATTATCAAATACTTAAGTAGTTGCATAAAAGCCACAACAGTGAATTTCATTGAATTAATTTCTCACTGTACCAAATATTCTCTTGAAATTAAAGTATATATATATAGAAAATGAGACTTACTTATTCCACGCTGGATGATTTATTTTTTCCTTAATGCTGGCAGCACTTCGTTATTCACACCGATAAGCTACATATTTTGATGTAAATAACAAATATACATCAATTTTGTATTCCTATTTTAAAGAACTATTAACATCCAATATAAAATTTAATTTTTTGTATTTACAAAATATACCTATTTAAAATTACTAACCTGTAACAAAGGGCAACTAATGCAGAAATACGCACAAGGAACAAACGTGGAACAATCCTTCTTCAATAATTAGCAAGACCAGACTGATGGATGCTACGCACAGGTCATATGAAGGAATGAAAGGTTGTGGACATATGTAGCAGACGAAACATTGGAGATAACTTCCCTTCTCCCATTAGGCATTCATAACGTTCAAGGAATTCTCAAATGGTTAAATATTCCCATAGAATTTCCGAAAGTCGTTAGATATTATCTTAATGTCATTCGTGGAACGAACCAAGGTACTTGGCGACAGAGTATGGGAGTGTGAGGGAGGTGATGACCATTTGAACATGGAAAGTTACTGAGCGGTTGGAAAATTTCGCCTTTCGCTTAAGGTACAAATACACTGTGCGGACGAAGGCGAACGAACGAGAGCGAACGAATGTTCGGCTGTTTTTCGTCATTCGGACTGTGCATTTGCTCAGTCGTCTACACTAGAGCGATTGTTTGCGTTCGTTGACGTTCGACGCTTTTCACAGTTTCTTGCTGAAGTTGCAGAGTTGTTTGCTTAACCGTCCACACTGCGCACGAACTTCCTTTGATGTACCGCCCTGCCAGCGAACCGCGCCGAATGCATTCGTTCACTTTCGTTCGCATAGTGTATTTGTACCTTTACACTGTTTATCCGAACTGAAATAAAGGAGCGAAATAAATATCGGTTTCCGGTTTCGGTTCGGATCAACACATTTAGTTTTTTCCGTTCGTGTTAGGTTGCACTCCAGCCAAAAATATCGGTTTTTTTCGGTTCGGGTTTTCGGTTCGGATTTTCGGTTCGGTTCCGGTTCGATGCCCTGTTTCAATGCAGCATTTAGCATCCTGTCCGATCTAGCAGGGAGCATATCAAAACCGTCATAGCATCGACAAACGGGGATGCCCGTCGAATGTGAAGAAAATCGCATACTTTTCCCTAATACGACCCGTCGTGGAATGCTGTAGTGCCGTTTGGGACCCTTTCCAGGGGGGCCTAACTAGGGAGCTCGAAATGGTTCAGCGTAGAGCGACTAGATTTGTAAAGGGAGAATATCGGTATGGTGCGAGTGTATCAGAGATCTCGAGGGATCTGAAATGGCAGACGTTGGAGAGTAGGAGAATTGCGTACAAAAGGAAACTATTTGAAAAGTTTAAAAGCTCCGTATTCGTTGAAGACATACGCGGCATAGTTGTACCCATCGGTGTTAGCGAACGTAATGTTAGATCAGAGTGTACGAGAAAATGTCGAAACAATCGCTAGAACCGAGAAATACTACAGATCTTTTTTCCCAGATGCGATAAGACGGAGGAACAACAGAGAATTAGTTAAGAGTTCATTGGTGCTGTGACACCCTCTGCCAAACGCTTCTGGCGGCTCTCAGGGTATTAATGTAAATGTAAATGCCATTCAGTACCGCAACTAAGATACTCCTGCCATTACACACACACAAGTGCTACACACCCCCTTCTTCTCCCTCCGCACTCACCCCCCTCATCTCCTCCTCCTCTCATGACAAAAACCTCTCAGCAAGATGAGACCTCAAAGGACATGCTTCTGTTCCCGCTGGTCGTGAGGTGGCTATTTTTAGATCCACGACCTCCGAGGACGGAACGAGTCAATTGATGACCTCCGCAAAAAAGGGGGTTTTTTTAGAGGGGTCCAATTAGAGGGCAGCAGAAGCACGCCGCGCGCCAGAAGGAATTCCCTTCGGCGTGGAGTAAAGAATGCATTAAAGTGGAAGAGCGGAGGAGGATAGGGAGAAGGGAGGCGGGAGGGACATATGGAAAGGGGAGGAGGGATGGACGAGCCCTCGAGGCGATGCGACAAGACACGAAGAGCAGTGCGAAAAGCAGTCTCCTAGCCATATGCCCCCCAATCTCATCTTTCGCCCTCCCCCTTCTTCCCCTCCCCGTTCCACTCGCTATCCGGGAGGTTATTACATCATAACTGGGTTTACTCCTTATTTTCAGCGACTTCGAGTCTATTTTTCTTCTGACTTTCTTCTCCTTCTCCCTCAGTGTCCATTTAACGACCGAGTCGGAGACCTCTTCTCCAAGGCCTGAGTGCTTTTCCAACCTTCCCTCTCCCTCCACACCCCTCCGCTTTGGCACTCCCCCCCCCCTCCCTCCCATTCACGCCCTCTGACCTCTTCCTCCTCCTTCCCCGGTCCACTCGCAGAGCGCTGCTCTTCTTTCCCTCTTAAATAAATTGAGGGGAGTGCTTCCCAGAAGTGACCGCGTAAGAGCCACTTTAGATAGCGACGCTAATGTTTTCAGATTACCAGAGGAGGCGTCGCAATGATGTTTTACGCGCCTCTCTGAATCCTTCTCTTCTCCCAAAAATAGTGCCGTTTCTCGGAATCATAATCTCGTCCATTTTTCTTGGTATTGCGACTAAAGTACCCACAACTTACGTACATATAGTATACTTTAATCTTTGACTCCGTCACTTTTGGCAATTGGTTGTTATGTCATTCCTTTTAACGACATTTGCTCCACTGTACCGATTCTGCAAAAATGCGAGCTTCCAAAAACGAGGTTGCAGCCTCACTATTATCTTAAAGCTTGTATATACAGACTCACGTTGTGGCATTATCTTATTCCTGGTATAATGTTTTTCCTTGAATATGCTGAAGTTGGCGGGTTATCGGGTTATACGTCATCTTATTTCATCTAAGCTTTTAGAGAATTAGGCGCCGGAGAGGTTAACTGAGAAAGTTTTAGGTATGCAGCACTAATCCTAAAAACCAGCAATCTTGGGAATTGGAAGTTGCCGGTTTTAGGTTTCTTTCCCGGTTTATGGGCAATATAATTACGTATGTTGACCCCGAATAATCAAATAAAGTTTACATGAAGTTAGAAAATAAAATAAAATAGGAAAATGCAGAATAACGTTCCTTAATTTCCTTAGCAAACCTCATTTTTCTTCTTCGCTTGCATAGTAAGTAACATGTAGAGGCAGGTGATGATAATTTACTTTTAGATTTTGGACAGGGGAAGGTTTTTTTCCTCTACTTTCATTGCATTATTTTGAAAATTTCCCGTAATTTAATTGTTTCAGGTACTAGGGTTATCTGATACGAGCTTTTCTTTAATTATATAAATAGATCTAATGTCTCGTTCAGATTTCGAAAATGTACGATTTTCTGGTAATTCCTGTTTTTTTGAACTTTGTGCCGTAATGGAAACCCTCTTAAATCAAAAGTAGAAAGCAAATGCCACAGATCGATTTTTAAGACAGACCGACGTCGATATGAGGTCAAAAAGAAGAACCTACCCTATGAGAATGGTTATGGTTAAGCGTTCTACATACTATATTAGACTTCCTGAAAGAAGGGTAGGGATATGAGAATTTTAAAAGAAAGGTTTTGGATAGCCAGGATTTGGTGGTGTGTGCCTAAAACCTACCGGAAAGGAGAATTACTTTGTGTTGTACATATTTATTAATTTCAAAAACAATTTCATTACGGCTTCAGCGTCCGCACTGCTTTTCATTCCTTTCTCTCTTACCAGCTATTATTTTCTCGAAAACCGAGGGCTTCAATTTTACAAACAAGTCCCGACGCTCAAGAACGCACCCGGTTGATCCGATGCGGTATCGCTGGCAAACCTTTCACTCTGACGAACCAGCTTCCTACTTCCTTTATATCGTATTCACCTTACCCTCGGAATATTTCGACTGCTCTACGCCGTTTCCTCCACAGAGGGACTTTTGCATGGAGATAAATCGCACTCTGTATATGTTAAATGCATCGTTACAGTCAATTCGTTCAAAAGGCGGCGGGACAAGTGTTCGCTCTTCTCCCAAAGTTGACCGCGCACACCTCTCGTCACGTCAACGAAATAACTCGTGTTTTCTCCGAATTGGCGCTATTTCTTCGTTACTTCGGCAGTTCTGTTTTAGACTTGGTGTTGACTGGCGTTGAAGTCATTGAGTGAACAGCTATACGTAGAAATGGTTGACATTGATCGGTAATTAAGAGTAGTTTATTCTACGCATTTTTAACAACAATTCGATTGTCTCTAAAAACGGCTCTAACGATTTTGATCAAATTTCGTACAGTTACTTGAGTTTACGTCTTCAATAATAATGCATAGTTCATATTTCTCAAAAAATGAATATAAGGCTAGTTTATTCTAGGCAACTTTAACAATAATTCGATTTTTTCAAAAACGGCTTTAACGATTTTGATCAAATTTCGTACCGTTATTGGAATTTACGTCTGCAATATTAGTACATATTTCATTTTTTTCAATGAATGAATATAAGGCTAGTTTATTCTTGGGCAACTTTAACAAAAATTGGATTTTCTAAAAACAGGCTCATACGATTTTAATTTTCTAATGATAACTAAACGACGCATTAGTACCCATATATGAGAAAGTTTGTACAATGTATGTTGTACCGATTTTTTAAATAGCCATCTCGCCGTAGTCTCCAACACTTTTGTAATTAATTACGATAAAGGTGAAGATGACTGGCGTTTTCCTTGTGCTTAATGCATTTTCAATGTCTTTCTTTGTGTTATGCTGCTCTTGTCTAGTTTTATGATGTATATTCTGAATTATTTACTATAATAATAGCCCAAGTCTGTTGGTTGGTCACGCTTTCGCGATGGCCGATATAGAGCGTTTTAACAAACTTCCCGAATAGGTGGAAGATTGAAATTTGGCAGGAATGCTCTATTATCATATTTTAAGGTAATGACCAAAATGAATCTCGAAAAGAGTCCTGGGTTCGACTACAAGGAAGACATTTCCATTTTCCGTAAGGTAACACGCAAAATCGGCTTTACGACATGCAGGCTTTCATTCTTTTTTAGATTAAAATTAGAAGTAATTAACCTACGATCTTCGGTTCTGCACCATTTTGAAGAAAAAATTACGTTTCTTATTCTGTTCATCTTATTCCGCCTACAGTTCGAAACCGCTCATGTTAAACGTTTATTTTACATAGTTTGTGGAAATCTTGCCATTTTAACGGGAGGGAGGGAAGCGGTGTGAGTAATGCCAGGTTAAGCCATATCTACACGCACACTTCACTAGGAGGGAGGGAAGGTTGCTGAGGAAGGTCCCTATCCTATGCGACGTCATACATTACAATTGGGGAAGCTAAGAGTGAAACGAAGATGTGTCTCTCGCGTGTTTATCTGGAGAAGTTCAAAGACGCAATTGGGAGGGGGAAGTGGGAGGGAGCTTAACCTGGCATTACTCACACCGCTTCCCTCCCTCCTGGTATACCATGACCTGACCCTCACTTCCATTCCCAACCTCCAACTGGACTACTGTATGTTTACATTCAACTCCTATGAAATCGTCGAGTCCACAGACACCATCGCAAAGTCGGACGTAGATTATCTATTCTCGCAATGTACCTCTTTCAGGGTTAACTTTGAAACTTGTGGCATTCAGCTGCTCGAATAAAATTGCGGAAAGTGAATATGGTGAAATTGCGTGCCGTCGCGACGGTTGTAAGTTGGTTGACCTCGGAAATGACTGGTCAAATATCTCGACTGAATGATACCCCGCTTCAGGGACTTTGTCTTGTCTCCACTCGAAGGTTAAAGCAACATGAATCAATAATAGTGTCCAGATGGAAGAATTGAATACAAAAGGAAACTATTTGAAAAATTCGAAAGCTCCGAATTCGTTGAAGACGTACGCGGCATAGTCGTCCCCATCGGTGTTAGTGAACGTTATGTTAGATCAGAGTGCAGGAGAAAATATGTCGAAACAATTGCTAGAACAGATAAATACTACAGATCCTTTTTCCCTGACGCGATAAGACAGTCCAACAGAGGAATTAGTTAGAGTTCACCTGGTGTTGTGACACCCCCTGCCACACGCTCTGGCGGCTTGCAGGGTATTGATGTAAATGTAAAATGGAGGAGTTAGTTAGGAGGGAGGCTAGAAAAAGAATGGTTTTCGTATTTCTAAGAAATTTTCAAACCAGACCTCGAAAGAGGAGTCATTTTTGAGCATTAGTTTCACTAGGTTCGTCGTTGAAACAAGACTTAAGCTGCGTTTTCATAAACGCCTTAGATGCGTACAGAGGCGAAGGTCGTATGGGCAGCCAATCAGGAGCCGGGAAACCTTCGCTCAACTACGCGCGAGTTCGCGTATTCTCGCGTCGTCTGAGTTGAGAAAATCTCAACTTTCACGCGCGTATACGTGAACATGGCGGCACTGCGCAGTCCTAGGTAGCGCGCATGTGCCATCTACTATCGTTTACAAAATTATGTAGACTCGAGTTTGAGGCTTAATCTCAAAAACGGCTCATGGGATTTTCGCGCAATGCATATCAGCATGTAGATAATTTTGTTCTGCGTTTAGTGTAGGTGAAGCAGAATTTTAAAAAATTATTCTAAGGTATGTTTTTGGAGTGAGAATGAAAAATAGACCCCTTTTTTGAGCGTTGCGGCGGCTGGCGTCACTTTGCCGGTTTGATAACAAAACGGGATGTTCAAATGAAATGAAAATTTAATAGAATCTGAGTCGTAGTCTTATAATTACGTATGCACAATTTCAAGTGTTTAACTTTATTCGTTCACGGTATTCTATTCAATTTATGAGACCGTGTTTTCTCCGTAAGTATGCGGCTTGGAGGCACGCGATCTACGCTGTCGTCTTTCTCTCGGTATTCCTATTCCGAATCAATTAATGTCATTAAACTGAAATGAACACAATATTTTATACAGAATTTTATATTTTTTTAAAGAGAAAGCGGGGCGTACCTACGCTTGCGCTGAACGCTTTCATGCGAACTCCTACGCGTGCATATGCGTAGAACTTGCGCCTCTGTGCGCTCGTAACGCGTTCATGAAAACGTAACTTTATAGTGGAAGTGCGATGGTGTCTTGTGGATTTTGGTTGTAATATTAGTTTTTCGTTAAATATAACAGGTTAGTATTTTTATTCGATATAATTAAATCATTGTATGGTTTTCAGTCAGTTTATTAAGTTAATTTTGAACTTTGCTCTTCTTTTAAGGAGGAAAAACTAGGTTCTCATAGTGATTTGCATGTCCCGATCTTTCGCTGCCTACTATTCTTCCGAATTCATCGAAGTTTTCCGGTGATTTATTTGCAGCATTTGGTAAGTTCAAATTAATCATTCCACCTGAGATATGTAGTTTCAGTATGGAGCCTTTTCGTTAATTAATATTTTCTTGTTCACGTTAATTATTAAATTATTTTTTCTTACATTATGTACAACAATATTTTTTTAAATCTTCATATTTTACGAAACAACTCCATTATTTAATGTGTTTACGCTAGGATGTAACTGTTATTGCAATATCGTATGCCTGCCATCCACAAGTGAGGTGACTTGCAGTGTATTATGTCGATGTAGCTGTATTTCTTGGTCTTTCGAAGTGATTTAAATATTGATTTCTGTACAGTAACGTCAGGGAACCTTCGGTCAAGTTAGAGTAAGATTCCAGGGAAAATGTGCATTAATTAAAAATTGTAAAAGCAACTAATTGTAAGTTCAGAAGACATGCGAATGAAAAGTGCATTACATAAAGCTACGTGATATTTCCAGTTTAAAAATTGTGATTAAAAAAATTAAGCTAAGTAAAATCAAATAACAATTGTATTGGTATTTTTATAGGAATTAACTTAAATAAATGGATTGTCTATAATATATTTTGAAGCGTGTGTTTGTTCATGGATCTCCTAAACGATAAAAGCTAGAATAACCAAATTTGGTACGATTCTTCCTTACATCCTAACTTTGTGAATGGTCAAGATTTGCTCCACCAGGATTAGTCAGTGCTGCCAATATAGGGGATTAACATTTTTCCATAAGATAACACGTATGGATCCATTTCATGACTTGCAAGGTATTCTTCCTTTAAGCATAAAAATATGTAAATATGGACCGATATTTTTCGTTTTTGCTTTATTCGACGAATAAAACTCGACACTATCTTATTCCTGAGAAGTTTACATGTTAGACGGTCGAAGTTTTCAGAAATACGCTATTTGTTCCGAAATTTTGTGGATTTTCGTACTCTTTCCGGGCGTTGCCAAGGCGGCCGTCATTGTTACCTCCGATTCAGTTAGCTTCAATTAAGCTTACAAATATACGAAAGTCTAGCGTTATTCGCTTCGCACTTTTGTTTAAGTAACGAAACGATCGATGTTTATGGATAGCAACGTAAATAGATACTGATTATTATTCAGGAAGCGTTTATTGATGAAAGTAATTGAACCTTCTTTCGTCTATTGCATACCGGAATCTTACATTTTTTTAAGTAAAATAATTACATTCTACATTATAATGTTTATTAACGTAAATAGGCTCACGTATCTGGTGTTCATTTACCAGTCAGTGTTCAATCATGGACAACTGTACGTTGCTTTTTCACGGGTTTCTTGCTTACAAGACATAAATGTAAACATTTCATAGGTATAATTACACAAGAAATGAAGCTTGGTTTGGCGAAAGTGATATAAATGATAGGAAATACAATTATCGTTATATTTGAATGCAATAGACTCGGAAACGGAGTGCTACAAGCGAATATGATTAATTGTTAAAAAAAAGCAAATTTTAAGTTAAAAAGAATCTACTATATATTTAAAGAGTTTGTATGTTGTGCTGTAGTAGCTTCACTAAATCCGTTGAAATTCAACGGGAAATTCAGCTAATTATAAATAAATTATTTAAGGTTATGTTATTATAAAGTAGTGATATATGTAACAATGCCTTAGTTTTTGGGGCAGTTAGACAGGTCATACACTCATATACATAACAAATCCACGCTCCCTGATACCTTTTTACCTTCTTATACGAAGTATCGAGAAAGTATTGTTTTCGCGAAAAAATTCGACTTCGAGATTTTTACGGAAATACACGTTTTAGGTGTCGCTGAATCAGAAAAAGTGGTTTTCTCAATGCCGTCTGTCTGTCTGTTACTGGCTCTGAAGCCTAGACGGTAGAACGAAAATGAATGATATCTCGTACTTAGGCATTTTATCATACTGAGCAGACTATACATAGAAACGGTTGACATTGCTCAATAATTAAGAGTAGTTTATTCTACGCATTTTTAACAATCCGATTTTCTTGAAAACGGCTTTAACGATTTTGATCAAATTTCGAACACTTACTTGAGTTTACGTCCAAAATAATACTGTGTAGTTCGTATTTCTCAAAAAATGAATATAAGTCTAGTTTATTCTAGGCAACTTTAACAATAATTCGATTTTCTCAAAAACGGCTATAACGATTTTGATCAAATTTCGTAGAGTTACTTGAGTATACATCTACAATAATACTACGCATTTAATTTTTCTCAATGAATGAATATAAGGCTAGTTTATTCTTGGACAACTTTAACAAAAATAGGATTTTCTAAAAACAGGTTCATACGATTTTCATTTTTTAAAGATAACTAAACGACGCATTAGTATATGAGAAAGTTTGTACAATGTATGTTGTACCGGTTTTTATAGGACTACACCGCTGGGGCAGGGGCCATCGTACTTGTTACCGAAAGGGTCACATGATACTTGGCTTTTATCGAGCCATGTACGACTTCTAACGTCGTGAGAAAATTTAGTTTTGCTAATCATGAGAATTTTATAAAATGTGTCAAATGTCATGCACCTACTAATATAAAAATAAGCATATTACATCTACTTGCTGGAAAAATATATCCTAAATTTCTTTATGAAATATTACTACTGACATCCTTGCTGGCACAGATATTTGAAAGTAAATTATAAGGGATTAAGCGGGACTGATATTATCATCGTGCGGGCCGTAGTTTGGGAATCCCTGCATAAGTGGAAGAACATGTGGCCGGCTGGAAATCAAATATTGGGCAAATAAATGGCTAAAATACTTCTTTTATCGATCTGATGATATTGCCTTAGATGAGTGGTCGACAACCTACGGCCACATCCGACTCGCCAGTGTTTAAAAATTGAAGAGCAGTAACATAAAATGGAAACAGCAAATTATATAAGCAACATATTCCGCTTTTACCCCTCTATTCCCCTATTAGAAAAATACCTTTAAAACGCGTGAGGTAATATTAACCCAAAACTAAAACCCCTTAGTTTCCTAAAATTACCGTTCAACTCTAGTTTCGACTGGGTGTGGCTCGCGATGACGGAAGAAGTGGATTTTGTGGAACGCAATTAGTGCCAAAAAAAAGTTTGGGCTCCACTGCCTAAGACCATTATGACCCTCCATTAATCATTAAACTTAACTAGCCAGAAAATATGGGTACCGGGTTTATCTTTATATTTTGACTCGATCTGAATGTTGTTAAAAAATCGGTACAACATACATTGTACAAACTTTCTCATATACTAATGCGTCGTTTAGTTATCTTTAAAAAATGAAAATCGTATGAGCCTGTTTTTAGAAAATCTATTTTTGTTAAAGTTGCCCAAGAATAAACTAGCCTTATATTCATTCATAGAGAAAAATGAAATACGTAGTATTATTGTAGATGTATACTCAAGTAACTCTACGAAATTTGATCAAAATAGTTGTAGCCGTTTTTGAGAAAATCGAATTATTGTTAAAGTTGCCTAGAATAAACTAGCCTTATATTCATTTTTTGAGAAATACGAACTATACAGTATTATTTTGGACGTAAACTCAAGTAAGTGTTCGAAATTTGATCAAAATCGTTAAAGCCGTTTTCGAGAAAATCGGATTGTTGTTAAAAATGCGTAGGATAAACTATTCTTAATTTTTGATCAGTGCCAACCATTACTATGTATACTCTGCTCAGTATGATAAAATGCCTAAGTACAAGATTTTATTCATTTTCGTTCTTCCGTCTAGGCTCCTTATCGCGGGCTGAGGGTGTTCGGGCCGGGAAACCCGATGAGTGGAGAGTGGTGTCCACTCGGGGGGATCGTGGGGTGGTGCTGCGGAGGCAGGGACCTGGGAACACCTCGGTGGACCCTCTTCCTGTTAGTAATAGGTTTGCGGTGTTGTCGGAGGACGACTCCGAAGCCGTTGCGCCCGCACCCGCTCCCGTCTCCTCGGTGGGGACCGGGCCCAAGGGGAGCTCGGGGGGAAAGAGGGGGCTGTTAGTGTTAGGAAGCTCCAATGTCCGGCGTGTGGTGGCGCCTTTACTGTCACGGGCCCGTCGGGAGGGTGTTCATGAGCGGGTGTTCTCCAGGTGTATACCAGGAGGTACGGTGCCCCAGGTGACGAAGGAGGTCAGGGCGTCGGTTTTGGGCACGGGTTGCTCCTCGTTGCGGGTGGTGGCCCATGTTGGGACCAATGACGCCTCGAAGCGCGGCTCCGAGGAGGTTTTAAGTTCTTTTAAGAACTTGGCCGCTGAGGTTGCTCGTGTCCGAGAGGAGTCGGGTTCTGATGTGCGGCTTACTATCTGCAGCATTGTCCCTCGGACGGACTGCGGGTCTATGGTTTGGAGCCGCGTGGTGGGCTTGAACCGTAGGCTGTGGGACTTCTGTAGGGGCAATGGACTGTACTTCGTTGACCTGAGGCCGGTGCTGGACTCATGTAGGGTACCCCTAAACGGTTCCGGTGTCCACTACACGGCCGAGGCAGCGGATGCGGTAGCGCGTAGGGTTTTTGAACACGCTAGGGTTTTTTTAGGTTAGACGAGGTTAACACAAATATATCTGTTAGAAAAGAGTCCGCCAACATTAACCGTAGGGAGTCCAAGAATAGCGGTAGAGTGAGAAGTAGAAAAATAAAACTGTTAGATCAAGTGGCGGGGAAATCCAGAACGAAAATATCCGTAGAAAACACAATAAAAATTATTATTATGAACTGCCGAAGCATTCGAAGGAAACAGGCTGATTTTTGCCACTTAGTTAAAAGCCATCGTGCAGACGTTGTATTGGGAACTGAGAGCTGGCTATCGGGTGACATTAATTCTAACGAGATTTTCCCACCAGATTACGTGGTGTATCGCAAAGACAGGAGGGAAAGAGTCGGAGGCGGAGTTTTCATCGCCGTCAGAAAGAGTATATCAAGCCAATTAGAGGAGCTTAACGTCAGCGAACACTGCGAAACGATATGGTGCTCCCTTCGTACGAGAAATGGTAAAAAATTATTTTTTTGCTCATTTTACCGCCCACCTGACTCGGGAGTCGAGAACATTAGAGAACTCAGTCGTACATTGCAGGTGATAGGTAGGAGAAAGAACGATCCAGTAATCATTCTTGGTGGAGACTTTAATCTTCCATCGATCGATTGGAAATCCGTAACCTATGTCAGTGGTGGAAAAAATAGAGAAGCTTGTCGTGAATTAATTGAAGCATTCACTCTAAACTCGCTAGAGCAAATCGTCAACGAGCCGACGCGACATGACAACAACGGAAACGGAAACATATTAGATCTGCTAGCCACTACCCACCCACTATCGACTAGAAACCTACAAATCGACGAAGGCATAGGTGATCATAAAATAGTAATTGCCGACTTCAAATACACACCTGCGACAATATATAAGCCAACGCGATTAGTCTATATCTTCAGTAAAGCAGATCTCCCAGGCTTAAAAAATTATGTTACAAACCAAATAGCGACATTTATCAATTTTGCGAATAGTAACAGCGTAGATGACTCTTGGACGGAAATTTTGCGAATCATTCGAGAAGGGCTAAAAACGTTTGTCCCAACTAAAGCAATTCGTGATCGCAAGGACCCGCGGTGGGTGAAACCGAAACTCCGTGCCTTATTCAAGAAACAAAGACGGCATCACGCGCACATAAAGCACCTTAAAGAAGTTGGTAGGGACCACGCAAACGAGTATTTAATATACAGAAATATTCGTAAATCTGCAAGAGACGAAGCGCGTAAGGAATTTGACGTCTACCGATCCACGACACTGTCGGACTCACTTAAAAACGACTCGAAAGAATTTTGGTCGTACGTGCGAGAAATGCGAGGACAGTCCACAGTACCTCTTCTACGTACAGACAACGGTGAAACTGTACACGATTCATTTACTAAGGCTAGTATGTTAAACCGGTTCTTTGAAAATTGCTTCACAATAGACAGCGGTGATTTCATTGATTTCCCTACTCGTATAGACTCAAATATGAGCGACATAGAAATATCCGAAAGCGGTATCGTCAAATTACTAAATCAGGTCCACAAAAGAAAATCGCCAGGGCCTGAAGCCATACCTGCATTCATTATAAACTCGTTAGCAAACGAATTAGCTCCGTACCTTAAACTTCTATTCAGAAAATCTTTAGATGAGGGTGTAGTTCCTTTGATATGGAAAACAGCCCACGTTACACCAATACATAAAACGGGAAGTAAATTAAAAGTGGAAAACTACCGCCCTATATCGTTGACGTCAATCTTCTGTAAGGTTTTTGAGCACATTATCGGTAGCTCAATAATGCGATTTCTCGAAAGCAAAGAAGCGCTTAACAGTAGCCAGCATGGTTTCCGGAGAGGCAGGTCATGCGAGACTCAGTTAGCTCTACTCACACAAGATATTGTGAAAGCAACGGATAAAGGAATAGGAGTTGATGCAGTATTTTTAGACTTTAGGAAAGCCTTCGACACCGTTTCTCACGTGAAAATAGTGCAAAAATTAAGGGCTTATTCAATTAACGAGAAAATTGTAAATTGGATCGCCTCGTTTCTTTCCGATAGAACCCAGAGAGTAGTCCTCGATGGAGTTGCATCAGACGTCGTCAAAGTGACTTCCGGCGTGCCTCAGGGAAGTGTAATCGGACCTTTGTTATTCTTGATATATATAAATGATTTAGCATATAATGTAAAGTGTAAAGTTAGACTCTTCGCGGATGACACACTTGTGTATGGAGAAATCAACACAATACACGATCAGGAGAATTTGCAAAAGGACCTTCAGGCTATCACGAAATGGTGTAAAGATTGGCAACTCGATCTGAATATAAAGAAATGCGCCGCAATGAACTTCACGCGCTCCACGAATTTCAACCGTTACCCGTACCAAATATCTGAACTAAAGCTAAAATACGTCAATAGCTACAAATACCTAGGAGTAATTCTCAGTAGCAATTTGTCTAGTAGAGAGCATATCAAATCCGTTATAGCATCGACAAACAGAATTCAAGGGCTTTCCTCTAGAGTCCTGCGGGGATGCCCCTCGAATGTGAAGGAAATCGCATACTTTTCCCTAATACGACCCATCGTGGAATACTGTTGCGCCGTCTGGGACCCTTTCGAGGAGGGCCTAACTAGAGAGCTCGAAATGGTTCAGCGTAGAGCGGCTAGATTTGTAAAAGGAGAATATCGGTATGATGCGAGTGTATCAGAGATATTGAGAGATCTGAAATGGCAGACGTTGAAGAGTAGAAGAATTGAATACAAGAGGAAACTATTTGAAAAATTTGAAAGTTCCGAATTCGTTGAAGACGTACGCGGCATAGTCGTCCCCATCGGTGTTAGTGAACGTAATGTTAGATCACAGTGCAGGAGAAAATATCTCGAAATTACCGCTAGAACAGAGAAATACTACCGATCCTTTTTCCCAGACGCGATAAGACCATCCAACAGAGGAATTAGCTAGACTTCACTTGGTGTTGTGACACCCCCTGCCAAACGCTTCTAGCGACTTGCAGGGTATTTATGTAAATGTAAATGAGCCAGTAACAGACAGACGGAGAGGAATTGAGAGAGCCACTTTTTCGGATTCAGCGACACCTAAAACGTTATTTCCGTAAAAATCTCGAGGTCGAATTTTTTCGCGATAACAATACTTTCTCGATACTTCGTATGAGAAAGTAACAAGTTACGAAAGTATAAAACGTATCACAAATGGGTACGTTTCGTGCAATGGAGTATTAGAAAGCAATTATATACCTGTACGTAAGGGAAATAGCGTTTTAAAGTTCTTTTCTTCATCATAAATAATCCATTTTCTTCCTATTTAGTAATATTACATGCACACGTATGGAAATTAAACGTTTGTTTGTGAGATTGTTTATGTTAGCAACAATGAAGAAGTAACCATGCAAGAAATTTTCCAAGTTCAACTCGAATTAAGACATTTTTGTTTGATTTTCTCGATAACGGCTACTTCTACGATAAAAATGTATAGGAAAGGAAATACTCTACTTTACCAGTTCTACAACTTTTATTTGAAAAATATTTTGATATGAGCAATACTTTACGAGATATGACGAAAATTTTATTTTTTGTCCTCAGTAAAGTGGTACCCCTGATTGGCGTACGCGATTAATTTTTGCGATTTTCTTATTATATTTGATTGAAAGTCCTTAATATCAAATTTCATGAAAATTCATTATGTATAAGCGGACGGACGGACGGACGGACCGACCGACCGACGATAATAGGCGTTCACGCTGTAAGCGAAACGCGCCTAAAAATGTATACCATTTCTTGAATCTCTGTATGAAGTTTCATTTTTGTAGTTCCACTCTTCAACGAGACCTTTCGCCCAAAAGCTACATACATTGTGAGAAAGAGAGATGAAAGAACTGAAGAAGAGGGGCGAGAGAGATGTCGATTAGGTTATTGGAGCCTCTTGCTAAGGATGAACGAAGGGAAAGTTTAAGAAAGCAAAAGCTGCGAGTTCGAAAGAGGATGGCAAAGGGAGAAGTGGAATAAAGGGGGAGAATGGAGGAAAGAGTAAAGGCGAAGGTTTAAAATAAAAAAGAGAGTAGTGGAAAGAGATAATGGAGGGGAGGGGGTGTTGCGGGCGAATGGGAGAGAACCCCACGCTATTTTATGGCACCTCATTCTACTCCCATGAGGCACGGATCGTTTTTATATGGCGACAGGGATCGTGTGTCTCCCTCGCATTCCCTTTACCTCCCCTCCCACTGCCACTCCCCTCGGCGTCACTCCAGCAAACGTCTCGGGAGATGCGTCCTCCTCGCTGACACGACCGGGGAAAAGAAGTCGGCGACAAGGGAACGGAGGAGGAGATGGGGGAGTGGGTGTTGGTTCGTATTGTGGTGTCCAGGGGGAGGAGCGTGTTAGTGGGAGAGCGGTTGACAGAAGAGGCTGAAAAACTGTCTTGGGAAATACGTTTCATATGGTTTCGCGGTTGAATTTGAACGTGGAAAAGTGGTAGAATATGTCGAAAAGTGCGCGGTTGATGTAGAGACGAAAGGAGATTACGTTAGTCGGAGAAACAAAATTGACGGTTTTTTTATCAGATTTATTCCAAAAATTATTCCGTATGACCGATATAATATAATTCTGTCTTTTATACTTTTCTTACGCAAATCCCGGACATGCAATTTCGATTGACCGAGGTGTACGTCGTAAGTGCGCGTCTAAGGCATTTTCATTGCAAATATTAGTTATTAATCAGAGGCGGGAAGGGAGCCGGGCGAGCGAGACATCCTCCTAGGGCGCAACACGCTTTGGGGCGCGACAAATGACAATTTGAACTTTTAAAAATATATTTTAAATATTTTACTTTACCTCTACATTTTAAATAAACTAATTTTCAGAGCTAAAATAGTGTACTGTATACTTCATTACGAGGAAGCTTAATTTTCAAACCTTGCTTAGGGTGCCAAAATGTCTTGTCCCGGGATGATTTTCGCTAAGAAGAGGATGGTAGCACGTTTTATGTTAACCACTCCGTAAGTTGCGATGTGAAGACAGTTCCCAAAGCCTTCCGAATCAAAATGCAAATTTGTTTCAGATGTAGAAAGTCGATTTCAATCTAATGGAAGCAATAAAATTTTAATTCAATACTTTGTTCATTCATACCGTCTTTGTTGACGGAGAACTATTCCAGTGGAATTACATTTTATTTAATACATTTCGTAACATGCTGGATGTAGATGTAGTACAAAAGATCTTAATAGAGTCACTTCGTAACTTATGTAAACAAAGCGTCCACATAGTTCATTTCTGATTGTTATAAATAGTATAATGATTAGTACTATTATATTACTGTGTACTGTATTAACGTTATATTTTGTCAGTGAGAGATGGTCAGTATAATTTTTTAACCATCCAAACACACTCTGGGATCCCAGCGACCCCAGTGTTTTGTTTCGGAGTTCGTGGGAGGCCTAAGGTTGCATCCGATGCTTTGGGGACTTTTTGTAAATTCGGTTTGTATCTCTGTCTGTCTTATCACGCGCGCCTGAGCACCAGAGGCAATCTGACCGTCCACAGTAAACGTTCAAAATAGTGTTGGGTGTGCCATTCATGTAACTTATTTCTATACAAATATTTTTTTATCAGCGTACATTTTTACTTTCTCCATACGTAGTAATGGGAAAGTATTGTGATCACGAAAAAAATCGACTTCGAGATTTCAACGGAAGTGCACGTTTTGAGGTCCCTAGAACACGTTTAGACTATTTTCGGAATGATGTCCGTGTGTGTGTGTTATTGTGGGCGCTGTAACTCAAGAAGTACGTGCCATGTCGTTACCAAACTTCATATATAACACTTTAACATGAGCACAAAGAACTGATTGGTTTTTGGACAATAACGGTTAACCGGAAGTCGAGGTTTATTCGAAACCCGATTCGGTTTTTGCAATATTTCATCTTTAAAACATCATTACTGCATATACAATTTTATACAAATGTTATAGACAATGTAATTTCCTACAACTTTCATTTGAATCAATTTTCCATAGCAGTTATTGTTTAGGAATTATTTATAAATACCGTATATACTCGTGTATAGTACGAGTTTTTACGACCAAATTTTTATTGTAAAAATTGGGGATCGTGCTATACACGAGTAATGCATTTGAGGATTAAAAATTCATCTATCTTCACGGGCATTTTCGGTAAGTTATGCCACCCGCACGCATTCTAATGGTAGGCTAACCTTAACAGTGAGGCCCTTTATCGTTGTTATGTTGCTTCGTGAAGAGTACCTAGTATCTTTTTGATATATACAGCTTCAAATTCACAAATACTTGATATAAGTGAAGATTTACGGGCACTTCCTTTCTTGAATTTTATGTATGTACATCTCTGTTTGCGTCTTTTTACAAGGGATGGACTGGAACGAGTTGGACTAAAAGTATCGTAGACGGCGTAACTTTATGGAATTTCGACATCTTTGAAAAAAGAAATTACTTTGTAATATTCAACAGTCTTTATTGTTTCTTCAATCACACACTGATCGGTTTCCACTACAAAGTCATTCTAAAGGTGTTACGTCGGTTAGTAACACCATTAGAATGATTTTGTAGTGGAAACCGGTCGGTGTGTGATTGAAGAAACAATAAAGAATGTGGAATATTACAAATTAATTTCTTTTTATCCGTTATCCCTACCTATTAAGTAGATGAGCGTGTGGAACCATTACGTACGCGGAACGTAATCCAGACGTACTAGAATTGAAATGATTTTATTTCATCTTGTGCAATCATGATTCATATCACTTTTTATAAAGTGTTTTAGGAGTAAGATACTTAACTTATCCGAATTTTAGTGTACTCGCAAGAAATACTATTTATGACATTTACGGTCTTTTCTATGGTGGTGTGGAAAATCAAGGTCGTTCGATATATCTCGCTCGTAACCATCGAGCTATCGAAACGAAATATATCGACCCTGGTGGAAAGCTGGGGTCGTACTATAAACGAGATATATGAAAAAATCAGGTTTGTTAACCAAAAAATCAGGGGTCGTACTATACATATAGTCGGCATATACACGAGTATATACGGTAATCGGTGTTTACGGTTTCCGTCAAATATCTCCTTAAAAACGTCGTTATTGGTAATCTTCGTAAGGACCAAGGTTGTAGTGAATAATATTTCTTCCAGGTTTTGTTTGAAACAAATTTTCGTAGAACCATCCATTCGGAGATATTTTGCTTTTTCTAGTATACAGCGCCACCACCATGTAGCGGTGAATTCTGTAAACATATTCAAAATATACCTAATTTATGGCATTAAGGAAGACTGTATTCTTTTATGATACGAAATGATAATTTTGCCTCATAATGCTATTCATAATAATTTAAATATCTATACACCAAATATGGAGAAAGTCATGCGTTGGCCACATCACATTTTTTGTTGTTAGGATCATATTTCTACCTCTAATATGTATCTAATTGTGTCTTTGTTTATTATATTCAGTTTGGTGTTGGTTTCTATTAGGTAATTATCACACAATTGCGTCATCGCGACTAACAAGAGGAGACCATAACATTAATATTGAAATTCGTAAAAGATATTAACAATTTAAAATCAGGTTTAAGCATGGAAGCGTCATATGCCATTAATCTTAAGGCAGAAGTAGTGATAGATGATTGGGTAGAATGAAAGTCTAGTAATCGGTTGAGCTGGGGTTCGATTCCAGCTGCTAGCATTTTTTTTCATAAATTTTCAGAAATGGTCTGTATATGTTTTTTAACTAGTAAAATTGTATTATTATTACTATTATGTTTTTATTGTATTTTTGTTTTTGTCGCGTATTTTTTGTGATTATTTTTTGTTCACATACTCTTTGTACTTGATTTATTTGCACTTTCCACATATAACTGTAATGAAAAATCCTCTGTGAAATCAGATTTTTTGTACTTGATTTGCATTTTCCGCATATAATTATAACTTGCAATTAGTATGGTTAATTCCGACCGGAGTGTATTTCTTCTATCTCACTTCTACGGCACTGCAATACTTCGGATGATACAATTAAAAGAACAAGGTAATTGTTCATAATAAACATTTCATAATGTCGTATTAAAGAATTGATATTTTAATAAACAATCAAATAATGATTATAACATTCTAAATTATATTATTTATTTATAATTATAATATTATATTTATTTATTTATGTATTTATTTATTTAGTTTAAAGTTCTCCCAAAAAAATTACAGGGAAAACTTCTCATACAAGAGTAAGAAAAATACATCATGTGGTTTGATTATAACAAAAATACATAAACGTATAATTTTTACCATGTAGTTCAACTAATACAGTCATAGATAAAGTTGCATAAAGAAAAACAAAAAGAAAATAAAACATCTTTGATAATTAATAACGTGACCAATATGACGACAAAAACAGTTAAGTGTTTAACAAAAGGGGACTATCGAGGAAATTTCTGCTAGTACCGACATAAAGAGATCACCCAATAAATTCATCGCGTAGGAGTGCGAAGATGCTTAACTTTAGCTTAGCATTTTTGAGAAATAGGAATTGGTGATTTAAAAAAACCCTTTTTCGGCTCAAATAAATTTTTTCCCCTATAGCCGGCCCAAAAACCGGGGTCCACGGCATACATGGGGGCGCAGCGTACACGAGTAAATACGGTAATTCTATTAGATAATGCTCCTGGTAACCCAGTTTACCTTGATGACTTATCAGAAAACGTAAAGTTTATTTTTTTGCCTCCTAATATACCACATCATTGATCCAGTCAATTGATCAGGGATTATTTCAACTTTTAAAAGTTATTACCTTCAATATACATTTAAACAACTTCTAAATGCTACTGATGGACAAGATAAACCTACTATGCAGAAGCTTTGAAAACATTCACCATAATGAATGCCATAAAAAATATTTCAGGCTCGTGGGAGGAGGTGAAACCTTCATGTATGAATGGTGTTTGGTGCAGAATATGGCCAGAATGTGTGAATAAAATAAATGACAGCGATGGTGCCATTGTAGAAGTTGATAAATTGCCCACGGTTCGTCAAGAAATAGCTAACTTAGCTAGAGCATCTAACTTCGAGGGAATGGACGAGAGTTACATAGGTGAATTGTTTGCCTCACATAATCAAGAAATGAGCAACGAAGAGTTAATGCAACTGGATTTACAAACCGCTAACGAACAATAGTTCGGAAGAAATTCCTAAGCAACCAACTTTAACTTTAAAACGAATCTCCAAAGTCCTGAGTTTGATCGACGAAACTACTGAGATTTTTACGACTGACGATCCTGACAGAGAAAGAAGTTCAAAAGTAGCACGGGCGATAGCGCATATCAGTTGCTACAAGGAAATTTACATGGCCCAAAAAAAGGAGCTGTTCAGCAGACTTTAGATAAATATTTGAAGAAAAAAGAATAGGAAGGCGTCTCAACCTCAAAGCCTACAGATTCAGAGTCTGAGCAAATTAGTTCCTCATAAAATTATTGAGTTTCGTGAAAGTTGTTCTTTTATGTTTATATGTTAAAAAATGAAGTTATTTTTCTATTTATTTCAATTCATTCTTTTATTTCGTAATTTAAATGCAATTGACGATTAATTTTCAATTTCTTAAAATATTCTTTCTTGAAAATTGTAGTGCCGGTACATATCTTCGATATTTCAATGGTTTCTTATGGAAAATTGTATTTCGATTTGCGTCGTTTCAATTTGCGTTGTGTTTTTTAAGAATGTAACCCCGACGCAAAGCGGGGTCTGGGTGTACTTCTTTTTAAAAAAATATCTACCTTATCACCCATTTTATTAACTTCATCACATATTCTAGTTAGTGGTGAATTGTTACAATTACATGTTCTCACATAGGATTTAAAAAATCGGTACAACATACATTGTACAAACTTTCTCATATATAGGTACAAATGCGTCGTTTAGTTATCTTTAGAAAATGAAAATCGTATGAGCCTGTTTTTAGAAAATCCAATTTTTGTTAAAGTTGCCCAAGAATAAACTAGCCTTGTATTCATTCATTGAGAAAAATGAAATATGTACTAATATTGCAGACGTAAATTCCAATAACGGTACGAAATTTGATCAAAATCGTTAAAGCCGTTTTTGAAAAAATCGAATTATTGTTAAAGTTGCCTAGAATAAAATAGCCTTACATTCATTTTTGAGAAATATGAACTATACATTATTATTGAAGACGTAAACTCAAGTAACTGTACGAAATTTGATCAAGATCGTTACAGCCGGTTTTGAGAAAATCGGACTTTTTTATAAATGCGTAGAATAAACTACTCTTAATTATTGAGCAATGTCAACCATTTCTATGTATAGTCTGCTCAGTATGATAAAATGCCTAAGTACGAGATATCATTCATTTTCGTTCTACCGTCTAGGCTTCAGAGCCAGTAACAGACAGACAGACGGCATTGAGAAAACCACTTTTTCTGATTCAGCGACACCTAAAACGTGTATTTCCGTAAAAATCTCGAGGTCGAATTTTTTCGCGAAAACAATACTTTCTCGATACTTTGTATGAGAAAGGAATAAGCATATGCCCCGAATAACTGACGTAGTTATAACAAAGTTATTTATATAAGTTGCGACGGAACAGTTGAACTTGTACGAGAGACATTGAATAACTAATAATTACTGGGAATAGGCGGATGAATGTATTGTCATATTGAAGAGCATCGGAAGGGCTGGAGGTGAGGAAGGTAGGAGAGGGAGGGGGGAAGGGAGGGAGAGAGAGAGAAATAGGGGGGAAGAGGAGAGAGGGGGAAGGGAGGGAGAGAGAAAGATAGGGGGGAAGGAAGGGAGAGGGAGGTAGGAAGAGACAGGAGTGAGGGGGAGTGGTGAGGGAATAAGGATATGAAGAGGCGGGAAGCAATTTTCGCACCGTTATTACGATGAGGAAATGGAAAGGGCATAGGGAGGTGGGAGTCGTACGGATGGTGGGGGGGGGGGGGGGGCAGATCGGGGGAGGAAGGAAAGGGAGCCTCGATTTGTGGAGTTCCCTCTCTTGAGGGCAGCGATCAGTCATATCTCTCTCTCTCTCTCTCTCTCTCTCCAGCACATCACACCCTCTCTCTTTCATCCGACTCTCTCCCACTTTCTCTCTCTCTCCTCATATCCTCCCCCTCTCTCCTTGCACAATCTCATCCGACTCTCTCCTCTCACTTTCTCTCCCTCTCCCCTCTTCTCCTATCTCCCCCCCCTCTCCCTCTCTCACCCCCTCCAAAACCCTTCACATCATCTCTCTCAGTCTACTACCGCTTCTGACGAATTTACGCCCAAGGAGCGCCTCTTTTTTGCAATTTGGTCGCGTACTGCGGTGATCATTTATGTTGAGTGAGATTACCGAATCCTTAAACGTGTCGCATACTCCAGCTCAAAATAAAGTAGGGTTGTTGAATAGGTCGCTGGAAGGGGTAAAGGGAGGGAGAATAGGGGTCGAAGTTTCGTCACCCGCCCGCCCTGGTTGTTTTTGTGCCACGATCACGTGATGTTTTTAGTCCCGTGTTGCGGGAAAATGGGTTACTACGCAATACGAGGTCACGAAAAACAATAACTTTGGTTTCTCGATGCGATCCTTTTTATTTATAGGTTGCCTGCAAAACCGTTATGATATTTTTCTAATAACTTTATCATTAATTTTTTACTACTGCTAGATAATTGGCTCTTCTGACATGTATGCAAGTTTTGTGGATATTATATTCAGGTCATTATTTCACCGCAGGTACGGAGCAGAGATACGAAACTTCTATCTTTTGACTCTTGGAACAAAATTTTGGCTAATGTACACTAATATCCTACATCTTAAAAGTAAAATTATACTAAAGTGTAAATTTTTCCGATCAGTTACGTGCTAATAAATTAATTTTCTTATTTGGCTATCAGGTCAACATTATATATATATATATGTGTGTGTGTGTGTGTATATATATATATATATATATATATATAGGCATTTAGGTTCGTATTTATGTTTAAAGACTCCACAAAGATTGCCAAATAACTCAAGAACGGCTGCATCTATTTTATTCAGGAGCAAATAGCTGGAATTTATTTCGGTACACACAAACATCGGAGAACTCTTAGGAAAACAAATGATACTAGTAAGGGAAGGGCTGCCGCAGCAGGCACTAAAGTGCAGTTTTTGAAAAAGGAATTTGTTAATGTAGAATGTTAAAATATATATATAACTAGTGGAAACGCATCAAAAATGAGAAGACAATTCATCATGATCGGATGACAAAATCACTTTAACAGCTCTTTAATCACCACATTCTTGGTGAATATTTTTCATTCATCAAAATCTTTCACATTTTTATAATTTCTTGCTCTTGTGAGGGCCACGTAAAGTTGTCCAAATACATACTCAGGCAAGTAAACACCAACATGATCAAATGTTTGGCCCTGAACTTTATTAATTGTCGTTGAAAATGCCAAAATGACTGGTTAATTGGCGTCTTCGCATGGTGAAAGGTAAACTACTGTCACTTGCTATCAAATTAATGCGTGGAATTCTTTGTTACTTCCCGTAATAATTTATGCATCGATAGTTATTTTCATTTTTTTTTTACAACCAATCGGGTACCATTAAGAAATGCTTTTTTTTTACCTAAATTCCTAAGTAACGTGATGAATGATGCAACTTTGAGACGAAGATGATGTTGTGGCATACACCATGGACATTGCTGGTTAATTGACATTTTCTGCATTATCTGTTCGACGTTTAGCTGCTTGTTCTTCAGCTTCAAGCTCACGTTGTGTTCGACGTCATTTTCTCATGTCTTCTCTCATCTCTTGCCGTTTTCCTACGTCTTGACTTGAACCACGAGTTATGGTAGAGGATATTTAGGAAATTAATTTAGTATTATAATGCAACAATATTTAATACTTAAATGTAAACTTTCTATTGTTTATTTTGTTTGTTCCCATGGAACGAATTGTAAAAAAATTGTCACAAAGGAAATGAGTAATATTACGTAGTATCATTAATCTGAAATAATATTAAAACTACAAACTCCACAAGAAAAACCGCACTAAATCTATTGATGAAAATACGAAGCCTCTGTATGCTTTCGTTTAGGAGCAGTTAACGCGTCAGACAGACGGAGAAACCGATCGCATAAGCGGTTTTTTGAAGGGCTATAAAACCCCGACATTTGTGTATGTGATAGAATATTGTTGGCGCTCTAACTCATAAAATAATAATAAGATAAGCAAAAAACTTTGCAATTAAGATTTTTGTTAGCAAATGATGATCTGAAAACGTTTTGGCTTATACTGCTTTACCGGAAGTGGTTTATTCTTGTCGTTTTTCTTTTTTTCCAAATATCTCCTTTAAAACTCAATTTACGTAATAATTAAATATCTATATCCGAAATCTGGTGACAATCATCTGTTGGCCATATAAATGTTTTTATTTTATATTAGAAAGGAAATTGAAATCGTTATATAAACCTCACTACACGACTTAACACTTTATTCCGTTTAAAGCGAGACCTCTTTCAATTTTCGACGTGCTGCACAGCCTGAGTTATAAAAACACACATACATACATACAAACACATTCTTTTAGGATATCTAGGTATTCCAACTCTTACTTTAATAACCTTGGAGTTCTTAGATTGACATTATCTTAAAATATTTCTGTTAAATATAAATGTTTCATTAAGTTTAATAATTGGTGTATTTAATAATTTCTAATATTGATAGGAAACGGAGTAATTATAATAACGTAACGCATTTATATGCAAAATATGTTATGTGACGAAGGAAATCCATTACATATGGAAATTAAATGATTTCTTTATATTTTGTATTATTTAAAACGAAAAATTAAAATTAAAACATCTTTGGTTATTCAGCGTTAATAAAGATGACGGTATATTCAAATACACATCGATAAAACGAAAAAAAAACTCATTAACTTAGCGACAGTTTCGAACCCCGGAACATAGCATCCCACGTCCAACAGTCTGACCATTACACCAACAGGACCGGAAGTCATATCGATTAAGTTTAAACTTCCGGTTACGGTGGTGTAATGGTTAGCGTATCGGACGTCGAACGCGAAGTTCAGGGGTTCAAATCTCAAGGTAATTTTTAAACGTTTTTTTCGCCCAGCCAATCTTCTCGGACTAGGCGGGACAGTCCCGGATTTCGATAGTTTGTACCGCATGGTGAGGAGTCCCGGAAAATGTTTCGCATTCGTACAATTTGTTCCGCTTGCCCCGAATTTTCACATATAATCACACTTGAAAATTGAGCGAATCGCTAAGCGCTCTGACATTTATCGCCCTCGCTCCATGTTAAGGCCGCATTACACATACGCGCTTCCCCATGGTTTTATCCAGATCGGGGTCCCCATGGGAAAATGTCGGATGACCGACAGCATTAATATTTACGAGCTTCCCCATGGTTTTATCCGTGAGGAGAGGGGAGATGTTTATTTTCATTAACTTAGATTTATTACAAAAGTAAGGATGGATGCAGGCCCTAGCACCTTGGAAGGCGGTAGTACATCAAAGAATTGGTGCAAATATTACGAGAAAGAAAGCTAGCGTACGTAGGAATACTGAAGCAAAATAAACGAAAATCCCAAAAGAGTTTTTAGCATCGAGGGAAAGAGAAGTTAGTTCGACATTGTATGGATTTAGTGATGTTGTCACGTTGCTCATTTACGTTCCAAAAAAGAATAAAGCGGTGTTGATGGTATCAAATATGCATCGTCACAAATAAACCGGAAATAGTGGGATTTTACAACCGGACAAAAGGAGGCGTCGATGTATTGGATCAAAAGTGCGCTAATAATTCTTCTAACAGAAGAAGTCGACGTTGGCCATTAGCAGTATTTTATATGTTGGCAAACATATCTGTGGTGAATAGTTACATACTCTACCTATGTTTAAAAAATTCGAAAAATATAAAGAGATTCAATTTTGTGAAAGAATTAGCTCTAATACTTTTGAGGCTACACCTATAAAACAAACTTGCTGTTCCAAATCCACGTTCAGACTTGAAAAAACTCACTGAAAGCGTTTTATAAGAAGCAAACAAGGATGGAAAACCAAAACAGAAATCTGAGAGCGACAGACTTGAAAGAAAGAGGAAGTGTAGCTTATTTCCGAATACACAAAGTCGAAATACCAGGTTAAAATGCATAAAATGTCAAAGGCCAATCTGTTTATAACGTTCCAAAAAGATTTTTGAAATATGTTGTGGATATTTGTAATTGCAAAATATTTTTTTACATTACGTATACTTTCAATGCAAAGATTTTCAAATATTACTATGTAGATATTACATTATTATATGGCGAATATTAATTATATGTAATAAATGTATAAGCCTAATGTATCATTACAGTTAATTTAATAATAAAACAATAAAAATTCAATATTTTTATATGCGTGTCTGACATACACATACTTCTAATAATAGAGTAAAAGTAGATACTTCGGTTTAAGGGTTAAACCCCCCCTCTTAAACCTCCCCTTTTTAAACACTACGCCACGGCACCCTCTTAATATTATTTATTTTAAATTCGACGCTGAACTGCACATTGCACGGCCCCGTTGGAACCATTTTCCGGCAAGAGTGGAACACTTGGAGGAAACCCAGAAACCCATGCCAGCGGGTGATCGGGGGTAAATTTTTGGGTTTCCCTGATTTCCCCGCTAGCCTCCATTCATTTCCGTACACGGGCTAAATTTTAGAGCTTATAACTTAAATTTCTCTACCGTGTCAGGCTAAAGTCCTTGGCGTGTCACTAAGGGACACGCGTGGAAGTGGTTCGCCATCCCTATCCTAACCTAAAAAAATATTACCGTCCTGAAACGTGAGAATTTGTCTGCTACGGCAGTTCGGTGGTAGAATATCCGTCCGGCTAGTGGAAGACCCGGGTTTGATTTCCCGTCCTAACATTTTCCAACTGTTTCCACATTTTCCATTATATTTAGTATTTTATTTTACGTAAAATCATACATATTACTACAGTTAGAGCTTAATGAGAAAATTTTCTGGAGGAGATACCTAATACTTAAGTTTATTTTGTGGGTTATTTATGAAACTACGGATATTTAAGTCTCGCTTCTGAGACTTTATTAAGGTATACAGAGACCTAGTCAATTTTTTAGTGTTCCAGACATTACTCCCAAAACTAGTGGTTTATTATTATTTTTAACGCAAATGGATCTCCTTTTGGAGTGGGGCCCCTCCAGAATTCATGCATCTACATACGTCCAATCCCTTTTCTCATAGTTGTACCCCTTTCGCGTCTTACCCTTCCTCTCCCATTTCCCCATGTGTTCCTGACATGGAGATGGAACGAGAGAGAGAGGTAGCGGAAGGGAGAGTGCATTGCCATTCGAAGTCGACTCCTAATTGCAGTTCTTTCGCGGGAGCGAAGAGAATGTCCGTCGCGCGAGGTGCGAAACGGACGCACTTAAGGAAAAAGCTTTCTTCCCCTTTCCACTTTTCCCCTCCATCTTTCTCAACCCACCCTCTCAACCTATTCCCCATCCACTAATACACACCACCCCCTTTCCCCGTCACAGACTCCGACTCGGCCCTCCACCACTCCTCCCCCTCCCCTCTCTCTCCCTCCTGTTCCCGTTGCCGGGAGACCCACTCCCGACTTCTTTACTCTCCGCAACCTCCAGTCTCCATCCCTCCACCCCACATCTCTCTGGCACAAGAGGATAAATAGTATATATACAGGGTAATGCGTTTTCTGTTAAATCTCCCGTGGAGAAGCAATAAAAATGGAATAGCGATGTGAGAAAGAAGCGTCGATCCCCCCTTCCCCCCTTACCTTATCCCCCCTCCCCCCCTTCCCCCCTACCCCGATCCCCCCTTCCCCCCTACCCCGATCCCCCCTCCCCCCATACCCGATCCTCTCTTCCCCCGCCGCGCGTTGCACTCCGTTCCTTTCATTTTTTTACCGGTTAGTTGAGGGGATTTGAGTGTAGAATGGGGAGAAAGGGAGGGAGAAAGGAGGGGAGAGGCGAATGTGAGGGAGGTTGAAGTATAGGAAGTGTGGGAGGGAGAAGAGGAAGGTGGAGGAGTAAAGGGGGTGGGGAGGGAGGGGAGGGGGGGAAACAGGAGAGGAATGTGTGGAGGGGTTTGGAGAAGGGAGACAGTATTTCATTTTTTATTCCGCTCTAAGTGAAGTTGGGATAGCGGGGGTGGAGGAAAGGGGATCTTGTTTTGGGTCGAAGCATTGAGGCGGGAGAATGAAAGTTAGAGGAATAGGGCGGGCCATATACAACGCAAGAGATTGGCGTGAGGGAGGGAGACTTACCATATTCCTTATAATGCCATCCATCCGTAAGAAAGTGTTACTGTAATTTTTATATTCGAAATAAATCGGTAAAACTTACGTGAGCGAAATGTAATCTGGGCGTAAAAACTAAAATAAATCGTGACACTTTTAATTGCTGGAATATTATCCAAAAAGTTAAATATCATTCAGTAATCCTTAAGGAAAAGTCCTTATGTAAAATAATTTTAAGGGATCTACTTTATTATTTTATCGCGTGATTGAATGTTTCCGATTTTTTTTATTTATCATTAATCGAGATCTCGACATTTATTTATAATCAAATTATCCACACATAAACTTACCATTTTAATTTTTTGAATTTATGAAAGCGTTATTTTCATGAGGTATTTGTAATTTAAATCAATCCGCTATATACCTAATGATAAACTCGAATTTCTTCATTAAAAAAATTTTAATGATGTTCAGTTTGTCGACGCATTACAGAATAATATTTTCATGAAGCGTGTGCCAGTTTATAGTTTTAAAGTCAAGTGACGGCCTTTCTTGATCTATAAGCATGAATCGTTTTACTTGTAGTATAAATGGAATTTATGGCTCATTTCATTTAGATTTGCTTCGCCATATCTTTACGTCATCAGATGTTTGACCTACTCCAATAATTTTATTACTAAAGATCGTTGTTTCTTTCATTCTCAATGAACGTTTTTCTCTTTCGAAATTTTAATAAAGAAACCAGAAAAAATGTTTTTTCTAACCAAATGTTTAACTGCGTATCCAGAGTAATGTGAAAAAAGTCTAAAAACGCATATCGAAAAATTGAAAGTAATGCATATCTGCGTGAATGATCACTCCTTGTTATTATTACAAACGTTTACTTAACTTTCCTTCGTATTTATTTATTTGTTTGTTTGTTTGTCACACATCAACACTCGCTCGCTATAAACATGCGAACAACTCGAGAAAGAAACTTTAAATTTGGCAGGAATGCCCGATTCACATATTTTAAGATGATGATGAAAAATAATCTCGAAAAAAGTCCTGGGTTCGACTCCAAGGAGATTTACGTTTCCCATAAACTAACACGTAAAAATCGGCTTTTCGACGTGTAGGCTTTCATTATTTTTTAAATTAAAATTAGAAAGAATTAACCAACAATCGTCGGATATTAAACATGTTGAAGAAAACATTATAAGGTTTCTTATTCTGTTCATACCTATTCCGCATACAGTTATAAATCGCTCAATTTAAACGTTTTATTCACACAGTTTGAGGAAATCTAGCCATTTTAACGGGATGTTGCCTTGCCTACTAATTCCATTGTTAGACCTCCTTATTGGAATAAACGTGATTTTAATGCTTTTAATACGAGAGAGAGGAAGGAGAAGGAAGGCGGGGGAAAGTATTTTAATAGCAACCAAATTAAACAACATTTGTAAATTATTATATTGAATCAGTGCCTTGCCGTGATATTTCATTCAGGGAAACCTTCTTGACGGACACATTACCCCTTAACTGCGTCTATCGCTTATACGCGTCAACCTGTGTTCATTAATTCCTTGTGGACCGCTTTTAAGCTTCGTAGTGTATTTCATTTGCTCTCAGCAGTTTACTCTAACCGTTTACGCACGTTAAACTTCTCTGTTACATATTAACACCTATTAATGTCCGAGTTGAATTATTTGATGCATGCTACCTTGAACTTTTTCCTACAAAAATATTAGGTATTCCCCGTCACCAGGTTGATTTTGCACAGAAATATTGCTTTTGTGAGTGAAGGGCTTTCGTCTAAAGAGCGGAAATCTTTGGCTGGTGGGGAAAAATTCCTTTTCCTCGGTTCTTTAATTTTACACCGTACGGGGACATAGTTGGTGAATCGTCTTTTACTTGCTATAAAAAAACTCATCCGTCCATATTTAACCCCTCTACTACGGAGGAGTTTTTAATAATTCCCTCCTCAGCGGACGAAGGAGTTTTTTGAAAAAGCACGAAAAAGTTGCGAAAATTTTTAAAGTCATAACGTTTGATGTTTTCAATGTTTTTTGATGAAATTTTTTATATAGTTACAGAAAAGATGAAGTTTTTAATCAGTATCATTTAAAATATCATACGTCAAACACAAACATTGCTACATAGAAGCGAATGAACAGTAATCGCTTAATGTTACGGTGCGCGTTCGCGGTTTATATAACTTTCAGCATAGCATGAACTATGAAAGATATTGACATGAAATCTTATTCAAAGAAACATATAAGCATTACTAAACATCATTCGCTGAGTGTACTTATCTAAACCAATTAGGTAAAAAGTTTGTTGCATGTCAACTTTTACATGTCTTGACTGGAACTTTTTAACTAACAATAAGTGTTGTATTTATGATTTTTTTTAAAGGCGTTTCATTAATAAAATAAACGTTTTAGTTACGCAGTCATCATTCTTAATCATTACATAAATCAAATGGAAAAATTGGTTACATTTCGTTTATTAGAAGCGGAGATATTGAGTTGTATTTATCATGAGATTTCAGACAGAAAGCGGAAAACTTTTAAAACTTACATATTAACTCACAAGTCCTTTCCCGATTGTTTTATAAAATATACACATGCGTACTTGGATTCAGCATGAAATTTACATTATAGCATCGGAAACATATATCTTGTAAGCGAAGTCTTTGAAAAGATACCGTGTATCATCCGAGCGTGACCGTTTCCTCGTCTACACGCACGTTTAACATGTGCGATTTCGAACTGTAGGCGGAAGAAGTTGAACAAAATAAGAAAGACAAAAACTGTGTATTCTTATTATAGACTGTCGATAAATTGCATTTATTATTATTGTAATAAATAAAAAATGTATCTTTATGTCAAAAATTGATTTTAATGCGCTGTTTTATTTAGTATTCCCTAATGTTAAATATAGATAAAACATACTTATTGATTCACTAAAATATCAGTCATGTTACGGTTTTGAGTTAGCCTTTCATTTTAACGCGTCGTTTCGTGTTTCTGGGGGACGGAAGGACCTCATAGGTAAACACTGCAAAACAAAAAAATCGGTACAACATATATTGTACAAACTTTCTCATATATGGTAACTAATGCGTCGTTTAGTTATCTTTAGAAAATGAAAATCGTATGAGCCTGTTTTTAGAAAATCCTATTTATGTTAAAGTTGCCCAAGAATAAACTAGCCTTATATTCATTCATAGAGAAAAATGAAATACGTAGTATTATTGTAGATGTATACTCAAGTAACTCTACGATATTTGATCAAAATCGTTTTAGCCGTTTTTGAGAAAATCGAATTATTGTTAAAGTTGCCTAGAATAAATTAGCCTTATATTCATTTTTGGGAAATATGAACTATACATTATTATTGAAGACGTAAACTCAAGTAACTGTACGAAACGTGATCAAAATCGTTGTAACCGTTTTCGAGAAAATCGGATTGTTGTTAAAAATGCGTAGGATAAACTATTCTTAATTTTTGATCAGTGCCAACCATTTCTATGTATACTCTTCTCAGTATGATAAAATGCCTAAGTACGAGATTACATTCATTTTCGCTCTACTGTCTAGGCTCCAGCGCCAGTAACAGACAGACAGACGGCATTGCGAAAACCACTCCTAAAACGTATATTTCCGTAAAAATCTCGAGGTCGAATTTTTTTGCGAAATAATACTTTCTCGATATTTCGTATGAGAAAGTATTTTTTCGCGAAATAATACTTTCTCGATACTTCGTATGAGAAAGTAAAAATTCACACACACGATAGGCGATACGTCTTAAATAGACAAAAGGTTAGCGAAACCATTCATGTAGCTTATATTGCGATAATTCTTCGTACACGCAATGAAACTGCTTTGAATCTCGCTAGAATTCTAATATTTCATCTTTCTCATAATTTAGTTATTATTGTTGACCACTTACTTAACATACACCCATATTAATGTCACCCACTTTTAAGAAGCATACAAATTTTTTAGTAATATTTTCTGTCAAAAAAATTTATTTTCTACCTTTTGAGTGCAGTTTTTAAGTAAAGGTGTGTATACACTAAAAATGTTTTTTTACTTAATTTTATTCTGGTTAACAACACATACGAGTCGTAATTCTGTTGATCTTTATGTCGCGGCGACAGATATTTTACAACAGCAGCAGATAACTTGCGTGACATGAAAAGGCACGTCAGTGTGAATTCACTCGAGACGGAAGAAAGCGACGATCTGAACTGAAATCGGCGAGCCTTAACCTTCCAATTGACTTACGGATCGACATTAGCATAACGTCGCCGCGAATTTGCGACGTGAAACAAAACAAAAGACGTCTCATACTGGGAAAAGGGTGCGTCGGAGGGGAAAAAGAGGCATTAAAAATGGTAGAAGTATTATGAGATGTCATGGAGAGAGAGAAGGACAAGGGAGGAATACTGTGAAAGAGAAACGAAAAAGATAGATTCAAAATTCCGGCTCACCCGAACGAGACATAAGCGGCGGAAGGAACATCGGTGCCTTCCCATCCTCCTCTAATCCGACTCCCTGCTTCTCCATTCATACTCCCTATTTTATTAGAGCTTTTTTATGTGTTCGGTTTGTCTCTCCGTCTATAGAGGAATAATATCCGGAATTCTGAAATCTGGAAATGCCAACTTTTCAAAATATCTTTTTCTATAGGAGAGCTAGATGTAAAATTTTTGTGGATCTAAGATTAGCTGCTGGGGAATAATCGGAAAAAATAAAATATCGCTCAAAAATTAATGCTGATACAAATGTAGGCAATCTACGATTCTTTACTCCGATGCAAATATGGCATACGGCGAAAAAAGTGCCTTATATAATTTACCATGTAATTCATCCTCTCTCTCTCTCTCTCCTCCCCCATCCCTCATCGCTTTTCCCCTGTTGTACCCCACCCCAAACGCCCCCCCCCTTACTCTCCCTCCACCACGCACCACCGCACCCAATCTCCAGCCTGGGGTGCATCGCCCCATTTGGTGCACGCTCGCCATCCGCTCGTAACGGCCATTTGATGCGAATACGACGTCCTCCGTGAATGGAGACCCACGTCGAGATTTTAGAAACTAATGATTTAAATTTTTTTCATTCTTTCCGGGGTTCCCGCCCGTCCTCGAAAAGAAACGTTTTTATTTCGAAGGAGGTATATTTTCGAGAAGGGTGGAGATTTGATCGCTTCCCTTTTTCTTTTTCTCACTGTAAGCTTTTGTGAAGATCTACGCTGCGTCTATGCTGCTCGGAAGGGATGAAAGTTCTTTTCTGTATTAAGACATAATTCTCTGCTAAAAGTGAGAGCGGTTTTATAAAAGTAGTTAAACTACTTTTAATGGTCTTAAGACGGCTCATTTCCTTCTATATTTCAAATTGATTCTAATTAGTTTCGTGCAGTTAACCGTAAGTGAATGGAAGAATAAATTAAGAGGGCATTAACTAAAATAAATCCATTGGCACCGAGTAGCAATGCGGTGGAAGACATTTTCGGCAAATATTCACTTTGAATGCTCCAAAAACGAAAATCATGGCGAGGACGGATTACATTTTTCTGACATTTCCTCGAATTTGACTTGGCGTCTAACGAGCGACATCGATTTCGATAGGGAAAACTGCCGATAAGAAAACAATTTTGGCACGAAGTCTCGCCAGAGTTTTTGGTCAACTTTCATCAGTCTGTAAAGCATCTCTTTTGACTGTTTCTTTGAATTCCCAAGAAACATCTGTTGAAGACACTCCAAAAATATTTTAGTGTAATTATAGCTCGAGGATTTTTTAGGAATGCAGAAGACGTTTGCGCGTAGCCTTTCAAATGCGTTAATCGTGAGAGAAGCTTTTGACGTAGAAGAATCAACAATCGTCCCTCATAAGTACTTTAAATAACTAAGTATTCGAATTAGTCAAATGAACATTTCGTTTTTGGTTTTATCTAGCGTAAGTTCATATAGATTGGGCCGAAAGAATTATTAAACATCTCCACTACTTGTAGCAATGCGCACGCATAATTGTCCGATTTGTATATTTTTCATGAAAATACTTTTAAATTTTTTTTAATAATAATAATATTTATTCCACATACATAGTATATAACATATAAAACATATAAAAAGGATTCAGATAGGAGAAATCCTTCGAAAGTTTATCCGGTAAGTATATGTATATTTCTCTCCATCAATTTTTCTTTCATCCCCATCTCCACCTATAAGCAACAGCCTTCAACGATTAACCCGAAGGATTGGCCAATATTAAATGATTGATTTTAATGTACCCTATCATTTCAATGTTTTTCTTACTTTATATGGCCGAAAACTTTTCCGTGTAAATAGAGTGACGCTTTCAGTCGGTACTTCGCGTCGGAAGAAAACGGTTGCACTGCTGTCGAGTCGTAGAAATTGTAGCCGTCCTGAGGTCGGGAAAAGGTATTGTGAGTGTGAAGTGTGATGGAGGTGGCGGGGGGGGGGGGAATGCTGTTTGGTAAACCTTATGACGCAATCCATCCGGGTCGTAGGAGAGGTCATCTCTGGTGCCCCACCTGGACAAGGCGGGTGGGCCCACTTCCTTCCTTCCACGTAGGTCATCGCGGGCCATCGCCCGCACCGTACACGCTGGGCAGCGTACGTTCTTTTGTCGCTTTCCCCCATCCACCCTCTTTCTGTCCGCCCTGTTTGATTGTGTGGCGTGCGATATCTGGCGGAGGATCGCCGAAGCCGTCGCCGCCACTCTCTGGGGCACATCCGGTGACGAATCGGGAGAGAAGTTGTCTTTTCTTTCACGCCAGATCGATAAGCAACAACCTATATGCAACCAACCGCTTCTTTTTTAACGCTTTCGGAGGAAATGGGATTTCCTCTTCGCCAGGATGTTATTTCTACATATTGAATATTTAGTTATTTGAGAGTCGCTTCTGAGAAAACGAATTTGAAATCTTGTATTTTTTGACTTTGTCTTTTTTCGTCCTCATTCTCACGGGCATTCAAAAATTAAACTAGAAAATGAAGCGGAGTCAGCCTCAAAATGCAGCAGTTTACCTAGATAAGGATTTTCTGTTTTACATAATTACATACTCATAAATCCTTAAATGTTCACAAAATTAATGAAAAGCGTCTTAAAATCGTTATTCGGTAGAAAGTAAATAAATACAGGGAACTTCGATAACTCCGTATGTCATAAAGAAATGTCTTGAACAGCAAAACACAAGTCGGTGTTTTCAAATGTTATCTCTGCCATTTTTATGATGACGAGAATGAAATGCAATCTTATAATAATAATTTTACCTACTTAGTGATTAAAATTCGGTAATTTTGACTTTTAGCATAGATAATGAATTATAAATGTAATTCAAAAGTTCGTTTTTTTTTCAAACAGGGAATTTTCTAATAGGTCAATATGAAACAAAACTAAATTCGTTCCACAAAATTTTGTGCAGTCACCAAACTTAACAAAAATGAGACGTGTCTTACGAGAGAGAGAGCGGACAGACGGACGGACATAAATGACTATACTACACTGCGTTCTGTGATGGGCACATCGTAAAATATCGTGAAATTTTTCTCCATTGTATTCGAAATTACCATTCATTGTGTTAAACTTATCTAGCATTCATTTTCATGAAAATTTGATACCATAAAATATAAATGCTCCAATCAAATAAATATTATTACCTATTAGTTATCTGTAAATTTTAGATGAACATATTTCTTGTTCCTTAATATAAACATCTAATCCGCAAACAAAGATAAGCGATGGATATAAACATGGCCCGCTATAACTGGCAAAGATTTTTTTGGAAAAGCTATTTCATTGCGATAAGGATCATATTTTAAGGCCCGGCAAAAGATTAGGAAAATTTTACATCGCGGCAGTCCTCTGAGAAAATGTGATGACCTCCTCCTCCCTCGCTTCATAATTATGCTAAATCATACAGGTTTTCATTTTCTATTCCTCATCACATTTCTTTATCTAATAAGATTCGCTCTACTTTTCCTGAGAAGCCTCGAACCCAAATCGTCCTCTTTTGTGTGGCCTAGCTTATTTTTATCCCCCATGGCAACAAACACCCACCTCAATTCATCTCCACAAAAAACCCGCACAACCTTAAACCATAAGCGTACACGGAGGTAGCTCATTTTATTCGCCCGACGCCCTTCTACTAATCCTATCGAACGCTCCAATTCTTAGGATTCTTACGAGAGAACTCATACGAAAGAACACTCGAAGGTCTTTGTGTTTTCCATTTCCTGCATGTCTAATATTAAAGGTTACAAACCATTTGATCGATTTCGAGAAAATTTAGCAGAAATGATAAATCTTTCAATCCCAAGGGTAATATGAGCCATAGAATAGTTTATTTGGAATATACGCGTATTTGTTGGGTAGAAAAATTCAGAGAGGTACGTTGTATAATTTCATTCATGTATTCAAACAAAGGAAGGGGGGACATTCCTAAGCTAAAAAATGCCGCGAAGATATTAAAAACAAATGTATGATACAAAGTGAAGCGTGGCGTAATTATTCAGGGTATTTAAATTTGCTGTCACTTGGAGGGCGCAGGCATATTTTGATGGGGTATATTCCCTGAAACCAATCAGTTTCACCGCCGATTTAATTTAGGTAGTTAGCTAGTTATATAAATAAATAGTAAAGAAATATTTAAAATGTCAACATAACTTGCGTAGAAATTGCATATATTTATTTCTTTGAAAAATAATGGCTTTTCACAAGGTGACACCTGATTTTGTTGAATTTATATTAATATAAATACAATTTAAGATGCATTTTATCGACAAGAATATCGTACATTAAAGGATATTAAAGTTAAGCGCGAAATTTTTTCTAGTAGCCAAGCTCCTCGTTTGAAAGAATAGTTTAATAGTTTTTAAGTAGCGTCTCGCTCGAGTTTCGCCTCAGCGTTTTCATTTTCCATTTATTAATTAACACTCCGCTTGAAAACTTCCGCTGTTATACACCACGTCGTAACCATTGCAAACGTATTCGTGTAATCCATTTGGCCCTTAAAGTCTCCTCCCTTGCTCCCTCTCCCCCTCCATACCCCTCCTCTCTTAAATCTTCCGCTCCAAGCCAAACAATTCAACACCCTACCTGCCACACCTCATCTAACGCTTTTCCCTCTCTCTCATCTCCTTCATTGCTACAACTCCATCCGCTCTCTCTCTCTCCCTCACATCCCCCTCCCTCTATTTTTTTCTCTCCCCTCCGTACACGTGCAACATGAACAATTCAAGGGACGAAGCAATCTCTCCCCCTTCCACCCTCACTCCACCTCTCACGTGCTCCCGCCAGGAAACTTCGCCCATTAAAACTCATTAGTGGCCCCTGCAGCAGCCATTCTCCTCCTCTCCCACTCTCTCTAATCCTCTCCTGTCCTCCTCCCCTTCCCACTCCAATTGGAGGGGAGGGAGTGTTTGTCATGAGTGTCAAGCCACAGTACGTGGTATTTTGTGACCACGCGCAACTGTCTCTTGGCACTGGAGCCTGATGAGGAGGGGGATGGGAAGGGAGTGGGAATGAGAGGGAGAGTGAGAGAAAGAAAGATGGAGGGGTGTTGAAGTCTCCACCTGAGCCTTCATCTAATGAATGCGGCTCTTTTGCCGTTTCAGCTCTTTACCTCCGCCATTAATTGAATGAAGTTTTCCGGAGAGTAAAACGGGGGAAGCCATTCCATAGACGAGAGCGGGAAGTCGAATTGAATTGTTAAGGATTCTAGATAAACGCGCGTTAAAACGTAAAAACGCTAGTCCTTCCGGGGTTAAGATTTTGGGTTCTCTTTACAAAGCTATTTCGGAAATACCGCTTTTTCACTTTGCGATTTGTTTCTATTAGTTGGCGTAAATCAATCTCGTTCGTTAATTCAGCTAAAATAGGCTCGAAACAAGAAGAGTAAGTAAATATAAATTACTTGAGAGAAATGATGAAGACCATATCGAATTAAACTCTGTGCCTTTTTCCGCAACTGCGCCAAGTTCTAGGTTCTGACTGTAATACAAAAATGTTTTTACGTTCCTCCGGATTAAAAGTAGGCCGTCGCCAAACGTTCTATGTCATTTAACCGGAATCTACGGCTACGGTAGCTGAAAGTATTTTTTATCGTTCCACGTAGATTGATTGCTAGTAAGAGTGTTTATTATTAACTATTATGTAAATCGGAAAAGAAATATTGTTATTATTAATAAAAAAGTTATGAGTAATAAATTTATCTCAAATAAAAGGTAAATTATACTTTAATTCTTCGCGAATATTCATTTAATAATGTAATATAATCGAACTTAGAGCTCTGCACGGGCCTGCTTTTCTGGGCCCGGCCCATACAAATTCGGACCCGTCCCGTACGATGTGGAGGAAATTGCAGCCTCGGCCCCTGAGACATTACGGAGGACCAGTGTGAATCGCGTTGTTTTTAAAGCAGGGCCCGGGCCCATAATTAATTCTAAAGGACCCTGTCCGTGCAGGACTATAATCGGACTACGAAGCATGCCGCAAGTTTTCAAGCCGCATTCTCATCAAATTTTTAATTTTTGCGTTAGCCTTTTTGCGTTAATAAGCATTACAGATATTTAATATGATGGTTCTGCTTACAAAAAGATAAGATTCCAGCATTCATACGATGAAATGAAGATTCAATTGCTTTCATTAAATCGTTTGAAACGCTTCCCATACGCAGTCAACAGAATAATTATCTGTAAATATTTATGTTGCTATACATCATTAATTTCGATGCTTAAACAAAAATTCGAAGCGAATAACGCTTTTCTTTCGTCTTTTTGAAGGTTTAATTGGCACTAATTGAATCGGAGGCAACAACGAAGGTCGTCTTGGCAACGCCCGGAAAGAGTACAAAATATCCGCAAAATTTCTAAAAGAATGCGTATTTTGGATCGAATTCTGGAATGGATGATCGGCATCAGCGTTTCGGCACTGCGACCGGGCATCCATTTATTGGTGTTGGGTTGCTTGGGTTGGGTTGGGTTGGTAATGGAGTGGGACCTTTTGCATTATTTGTTCCCCAGGCTCTATTCTGATTTTATCTTAGTGAATGTTTTTTTTATAGTGCGTGAAATGAAATGGAATTCTTATACTAAATATACTATTGTTGCTGGATCTCATATTTGTTAATTACTTAGATTTAATAACTTTCACGGAAAACGAAAGCTTGCAAACCATGACGGATCTTCCTGTGGCGACATTTACCCACCCGATCACCGGCCAATGGTGAGGGATAGCTTCGTTCCAGAGAGGCGAAGGGCACGATAGCGCCCGGAGACGGCTACACCCGATATAAAAGGCATTATAATCTAAAAACAAAGCGAGCCGAAGGTTCGCCAATATCCTCGGTTACTAGGTAAATAAAAAGTTTTTTTGACAATTCGAAAAACGGGACATATAACCCACTAGATCCCGTATTTATGAAAACTTCGACCATGTAAACATTTAGCCGTCGAATAAAGAAAAATCAAAGAAAATCGGTCCATATTTACGTATTTGGACGAATGAAGGAATAAAACCTTGCACTCTGAAAAATCGAAAATCCCGTGTAAACATATGGGCAAATTTAATTGTCTCCTGGATTCGAACCCGGGACACTTTATCAAACGAAAATATTTTTCCAGGGACCTCATAACCAGTAGAAACAAAACGTCGTGTACCGCATATCTTTATGGCGAACGATTCTCGAGAAATACGCCGCTTTAACGCTTCACGTGCGTACGATTAGAATTTTAATATTATAAGATATTGATATATATGAAATATAAAATTTTTAAATCTCATTCCTAATTATGAATAAAAGGCATCACCAGGATTAGTGAGATGGGATAGGCGATGACAGATTTTCCACCTATGATCCATTCTCTTTTACGGTTTATTTATAAATACGGATAAGACTTTCAGCAGGAATTAGTATAATGGTCATAATATTTTTTTTAAATTAATAGAAGAGAAACTACACATGCACGTGCTTGGCTTAAAGTTTCGGTACGGTACAAAATTTCTCTGTGAAACGCCGTCCGCAGAATATTCAAAGTTTTTACTAGAGGCTAGAACTTGCAAATTTTATGTTATTATTACTATATCAAACTAAAGCCATATCGTGACTTCGCTCCCATTGTTTATTATCACTTCTCCAACAAATTTATTTCAAATGTGAACTTGGAGAAGGAGAAAAATTATTTATATTACATAATTAAAAGCTCAGTGTGACTAACGGTTCAATATAAACGGACAAAAAATAGGAAAGCAAACTAATTTCAATTTTTTAAAAAGTAAAAAAAATAACTAGGTCATTCACGTCGACTAATAAAATATATTTTGACATATTAAATTAAAATCTTTTAGAAAATCACTTTAAAAGTTTTACGTTAAGATATATTGTCGGAGATTCGGTTTCTTTTGATTTTCGTAATACCTGCCTAGGTATATACTATTTACTTGACTTGTATCTCGACGTCACGACGTACAATTAAATATAAATTGTGGTCCTGAAATTTTTGTTCCTTTCTGTCAGTACAACTTGACTACAGTAGCTAAACTCTCAATATTCTCGGTTTTGATAATTCGGTCGAGGTTCCCCTGTACACCGCGGCAAATATACCTATTAGCGGATTTAACCATGGCGTAAGTTGTTACTGTCAATCCGTAATCAGCAGAATTGTAGCATTCGCGAATTTAACATTCAAGAACGTAATCCCCTACGAATCTCTAGGGCCTACTCTCTTTGAGATGATTCGGAGATTATCCCTGTGTCCGGGAGAGCCAGCAAGATTTGCAGCACCAAACCTCTTTATCCTTGTCCTGATCCCATTATTATTATTATTATTATAGGCTTCAAGTGTATTTTGATATTTCTGCCATTGCCAAGTGCAGATTGCGCATGTACGATGTCTATCCAGCTTTAACTTTATGTATTTATGCGTCAACACGGCTATAGAGTTACATCTTTCATGAATTAATCCGCACTTTTGATTATTTTCTTAAGAAATCTCGTCCCTGAAAGATAAAGAGCATCGTTATCATTTTTATGAAATTGTGGGTTCAATACAGAAAAGGTTATTTACTTTTTAAAGTTTGCAATTGTTTTCTAAGTCCAATTAGAAATCGATCATTATAGCTGAGTAGATAAATGTCTTTTGTACTCTTGCAAACTAGACTGTACTTTCAAATAATAGGATCATTTATAGGTAAATATTTATCGTGATTACGGAATTACTCTTTCCATTGGAGTTTACTTACTGTTTAATTATCTCTCTCCAATTGCCATAAAGAAGGTTGAGAATACCAGATACGCATTTCATCTTCAAGAGAGCCATAATTAGTGGTGATTCAGCGGCAGTAGCTAGGCAACTAGGAGCAGAAGAGCCCTCGGAAAAGTACCATCCTAACCCAACAAACGCACATGCCCAATTAAAGCTGAAACTCATTTAAAATCCTAGCAAGTTGCACTTGGTAATCAGTCAGGAAAATGTTGAAAAGGTTAGGCTTTTTAAATCGCTTTCCAAAAATAATTTTTAACTGGGACCCCATTCCAAAATTATAATGCAGAACAGAGATCGCTTAAAAATCGTTATTTTTCCTATATTCCGAAAAATTCGAGGCATTTGGCCGCTCATGCCAACTTATTATTACGCCATCGACTAGATACTATGTTTTTATTTACACGCAGATGTCTCTCACTCGTATCTAACACAATCGTCATTACAATATTCATCGGAAAACTTCCAATACGTTTGTATACTTCTGGGCCAAAAGGAACAAAATCCATTCCTTCCCTCCCTTTTCGACCTCTCTCTCTCTCACTCGGCCGCAGAATTTGGCGATGCCTTCTCTCCCCCAGCCCCCACCCTACCCTCGTCACCTCTGCTCTCTCCGTGCGAAACGGAGAAAGAGATAGGCGACAATTGAGCATCGCGGGGCGCGCTTCCATTGGCCGCCGGTGTTCTCTCCTTCGCGGGGCCACGACCCCTTCGACGCCCACGGTGACGGGGGAGGGTGAAGCTCGCGCAAGTCGTGGGCGGGGCCACGCGGGGGCGAGTCGGGGGCAAAGGGCGGGAGGAGCCACCGTAAGGGGGCATCGCGGAGCGGCCAATCAAAGGACTCGGTGGCGACGGTTGCCTAGGCAACGGGAGCGACGTGTGAGGTCGAGAGGCGATGAGGTTACGGGAGTTAGGTAGGTGGTGGTGGGAATGATGTGGGAGGGGGAGGGAGGGGAAGGGGAGGGAGGGGGAGGGAGGGGAAGGGGAGGGAGGGGGAGGGGAAGGGAGGGGAGGGAAAAAAGGAAGCGAGAGGCGTAGTAGGATGTAGAAAGGAGAGGGTTGAAGTTGTAAAAGGGGAGATTTGATAAAAGGAGGGAGGAAGTGAGAGGGAGGGTGGAAGAGATGAGGGAGGATAGTTACAATGAGAGATTGAAATGGTGGTACTATTGAGGAGTGAGAGAGGAAGGGACGAAGTGCAGATTCTCCCACCCCTTCCTTAACCCACTCAACTTTATTAAACCCTTGAACGGCGCGGGGGTCTTCTCTTCTTTTTTTCCTCCTTTTACGTAAATAAGCACCGTCGACGTTGGCTCAGCTTTCGGCCTGTAGTCTCACGACCAACACGCATAGGATGATGCCGCTATTCTAACTGGACTTTCTTTCTACATTTTGCGAAAACAATCCAGGTTCCTTGTTAATATTTTAGAATTTCATTTTATTCTGTATTTTTTCTGTAATGTCGTACTGCATAATTACAATATATTCGTCGTGCTATGTTCGTCTACTATGATGCAACAAGAACTTTCGACATTCTCTTAGGCTTAATGATTTTTAATGTTAAAGTGAGCATTATTGTAACGTTCCGTTTCGCTGAATGTTTTCATAAGAGATATTTTTTGTTGCACCAAACTATTTTTTATAATATGGCTGTTCACGCTATGCAGATTTATGCAATATCGGGAATGATAACTTAATCCAAATCCGCATTTAAAATTGTATTATGATATGCTATCGATATAAAAATAAGCATTTTAACGCATGAAAGTCGATGTTTTAAGCCGTGCTTAACACTGAAATTGTTAAAAGATCAATTTTACTAAGTACGTACGTGCGTATTCCACAATAGGGTTAAATTTCTCTCTCTCTAATTGAAATGCGTAGTCGACACTTAATGCGTAGTTGTTAAGCGAGGTTGGTTGTACACTCTTCGTGAACGAGTTCGTTGGATACGCGAAGGTGTCACACTCGACAAATTACCGCACCATCTCTTTAGAAGAGACGACTGTATTCTCTCCCGCCCAACCCCTCTCTTCTGAATCTCCGCTTCAAACCCCCCTACAACCCTCCCTCTCCCCCCCCCCTAATACTCTTCCCCAGGCTCAATTTTCCTCCCCCTTCCGTGGCCAACTCTAACCAGGGAAGGATTTCTGCGCAGCGGTGCGTCTGTCCTTAGCAACGGAACAGACTGCCGCCATCAAAGCGTGAGTAATTCGAGTCGTTTATCCCTTGTGATGAAATAGCTAACCCCCTCCCATAGGCGCATCCCCCTCCTCTCCCTTTCTCCACGCCCCTACCTTCTCTTTTCTATACAAACTAGCGTCGATGATACCCTTAGAGGTGTACATATTCGGAAAGGGATTTTATTACAACTTTGAGAGGTTGAGGCGTTCTAATGACTCGATTACTCAATTTATCAGACGAGAAACCTCCGAATATGGTTCGGTCACACACAAACGATTTAAAAAATCGACAAATAGCATATGAAAATAGTCGAGCTAATTTTTTTGCAGCGCACCGTAAGTACTTTATTGCTTCGCGAAGTTAAACAATCTTTTCATGGCGCTATTTCGAGATAAAATCACGCTTTACGTTAATTTCATTATTTTTATTAGAAGTCTCGAGAACAAATCCGCCTATGCGTTCGGTTTGTCCATCTGTCTAACGCGCTAACTCCTAAATAAAAGCAGATAGAGATTTTGTGTTTTCGGCAAACGATTCATTATTGTCTTGTTGTGCTCGTTTTATCGGTTAGTCCATCTGTTTGTCCATATTTTTTCGAAAAACTACAATTTACTGTCTGCTTTAGAAGCTCTTTCCTTATTTGTTACTTTCTGCATATACAGTATAAGCGTACCTATAAGGTATTCCTTGAAAAAAATAATATTTGATATTTCAACAAAAATAAACGTTTTAAGGTCCCCTGAATACATTTTCAATATTTTTTCGATGATGCCTGTGTGTGATATAAATATTAAAAATCTGGTCTCGTAAGATTTTGGCTGAAATCGAAGTTGATATTTACTTTTTTCATTTTGCCAAATATCTCCTTTATAATGTCAAAGCAATATACCATGAAGATTTAGCCTAATGAAATGATATTATACTAGCTGTACCCGCGCAATGTTTGCCTAGATTTTTTTCAACTAATTTATTAATAACTAGCAAAATTGCCCGTCGTTGCTGGGGTTGCTATGGTGATTAGGATTTTTTCATTTTTACAAACCAATAAAAATATCCTTTTTCATGATTAAATACTACATTTTACGCGAAATAGACTTTGATGCGAATTCTGTCTTTAAAAATATAAAGTTGATTCTTTCAGATTCATGAGTGTTTTTATCTCGAGTTCGTATCTTTATTTTAAGCAATTTAAATTTGCAAATATTTCGCATCAAACAGTCGATTTTTACATGTTATCTTATGGAAAATTGTCACTCCCCTATATTGGCAGCACTGGCTAATCCCGGTCGACCAAACCTTGATCATTCACTAAGTTAAGACACAAGTAAGAACCGTACCAGATTTGGTTGTTCTAGGTTTTAGAGTTTGAGCGTGCATAATATTTATGGGAAAATGTAAATGCCCTATGTTGGTAGCACTGTCCAATCCAGGTTGGCCAAACCTTGACCATTCACTAGGTTAAGATGTAAGTAAGAATCGTACCAAATTTGGTGTTTCTATGCCTTATAGTTTGAGCGTGATTAATGGTTATGGAAAAATGTTAATCCCCTATACTGGCAACACTGACTAATACCGGTTCAATAAACCTTAACGAAATATGAACTTCCTTAATTTAAATTTGATGGCTCTATATGTAGCCGTTCTCGAGTTTTAAGGGGGCATTTAATAGACAGACCAAAACTTTACATCTTATTACATATTAAAATTTATGAAGGTTTTGATTAGCCACCGAGAATTCGGTAACAATTTTCACTGCGGTAGGGCATGCAGCGCCAGTGGGCGACGGAAAGAGGAATTTCAATACTGTTTCAGATCCAATTAGCAACAATCCTATTTAAAAACAATATTTTCATCGCAACGATAAATTTTCACCTAAAAAACGTTAAATTTTCGTGTTCAAAACATTTATGGATGGATTGGACGCGTAACTGAAAAACGACAGCAAGAAAATTTTTATTTTTGTAAGCATTATTTCGTTTAAGTTCCAAATTCGTACGATGATTCTAAGTAATTTAAAAATGCAAATGAAAAATATGCTGCACTCATTCCCGGTGCGAAGTTTCAGTTATTTAGTTTTTATGACCGTTTATTTATATTTTTGACCTCCCCCATCTTTCCAAGCCAAAAATAAAAAATAAGCTGGAGGTGCACACTCTCCTAGGTCTTACGGTCTCGGAGGTGTGCAGGAAACACACACAAACATTGACATTTATTATTATAGACGAGTCATATAACTGGACCTCACAATTCAAATACAATATAAAATGTCCCCAACTTAAGTAAAATCTTCCTCCTAACTTCTTTAAAAAATATTCGAGAGCTTCTCATAGAAACTGCATCGTCTTTAATATCATCTTTTCCCATTTCTCCATAATTCAGCACCGGGCGAACATCAATAGAATCGAAAGCAGTTTCGTATGCTGGACGAAATAAGTAATGTTATGTAATAATATGAAAGAAATTTTTGATTTTTCTTTTAACGTTGAACGGTAAAACTTTCTCGGGTGTGTTTCATAACTAGTTTAATGTTACAGTTTTTAGCATCCGAGTCCCATTCGCTCGTTCGTTCAACGGGATTAAAACATTGCTTAATTCCGCAGTTTCTGCACTTTCTCGAATATACAGCGGATAAAAACATTTTCATTCGCGAGGAAAACATCTAGCCCGAAATGTCGTCCGAAATATCGACGACGAGAGCGAACAATGTTGCTTCGTTCACTGCCAAATATCTATCTCGTAGATTTCGCTAAAAGTTTGGTCCGTCGCTGAAAAATTGGAAAATGCCGTATTTACGCTAAAACTGGAAAGAGCGCAAACGTATTAGAATAGCTTCCGGAACCTTATCCGCTCGATGCAGATTACTTTATGTAAAAGAGAGGACCCGAATGGATATAAAAAAATATCATCCTCGTCGAACGAATATATTGGAGGTAGAAGGGAAGGGAGAGAGGGGTTGCAACGGAAAAGTAAGTCATTCGATTTCGAGTATTTTCCCGGAAGGCTTTTTGAAGCGACGGAAGGTGGAAGGGAGAAAATCTCCTCCCTTCTCCCCTTCCTTTTCTCCTTCCGGCCTCCATAACCACAAATCCACTTTCGGTGTGAGAGAGAGAACAGCCGAATTTGTGACCGTGGATGGCGAGATGTGGGAGGGAGGAGGAGGAGGGTTTGGGGCGGGGAAGAGGGGCGCGAGAAAAGGGGACGCGAATGTGGCGGGGAGGGTGGAGTAAGTATGAAATAAAAAAGGGAGAGAGCTTCGGGGAAAAATCTCTTTCCCTCCACGCACCACACCACACCTCTCTCTCTCCCCATTGTGCTGCGTCAATTCGATTTATAAAACTTATCGCCACAGCGGAGGTGTTGACTGTGAGAACGAGAGGTGGGGTGGGGGTGAGTGTGGCAGAGGGGGTGGAAGGGTGGCCGTGGAGAGAGTTAGTGGAGGTGGTGTTGGAGGGACTTGCGATTTCGGGAAAAGATGGGACGACCGATAGGAGAATGACGAACTGGAGCAGATGGAGAAGTGTGTGTGTGTGTGTATATGCTACGTATGAATAGGTTACGCAGAGGGCATAAGGGAGGAGAGAGAGAGAAATATATACTACGTGGAAGCGTAAGCTAACTCGAATGACGTTTCCAACAACTTAGGTCATCGTTACAAAGTTACGGAGATTTAACCGTTAACTAGTGAGGTATGGTCTGTGAGACACCGCCTAAGTTATAGTGTCGAATTTGCACGCTACATTACCTTCCGCTATTTTCCATTTAATAAAAAATAAAAAAATAAAGGAATATTAAATTGTCTCTTTTAATCACCTCTTAATTCTTAATCCTAATGGCGGTATTTAGTATAGAAAATCTAATTTTAAACATACATAGCTAGAATAATGAATAAAATTGGAAAAATACCTCCAATTTGGAGGTATTTTTCCAATTTTATTCATTGTCTTCACCGTGTCTCGTGAGTTCTTCATTTTATTTATAGCTAGAATAGTAAAATCAATGACGGTTTGGGAGACCATCTCTGCTACACGTTCATAATTTCACCTTTCAAAACCTCAGTCGTTGGCCATCTCAAGAATTTCTTCACCTAATGAAACAATTTGAAGAACATCGAGCTCGTATTATGGCCGAAAACAAATTCAAAAATAAACAGGTCAATAACATTAAAAAGTCGGAAAAAAAAACATTACTTCCGATTCCATCCGTTGTGAATTTAACAGGCACGAATGACTATATTTTTACTTGTTCCAACTAATAGAGGGAAAATTGGAGATTTGTATGGCGCAAATGTTGAGAGTTTTGGGAGAAAAAATCTCACCTTGAAAACAATACCTGTTCTTACACGCGAATGTTCGTTAGATGTCATGAATTTCACGGTCTCGCCTTGAGTTTTAGAAGTTGCGCTATGAATTATGATTTTCAAAAGAAAATGCTCTGGATGATACGATATATCGTTTAATTCACATTTTACACTAATTTCAGCTTTTGGTTTTCCCGTATTATTTTAGATAAATACGTTGCTATTTGGACGCTGAAAACATTTGCTATTTTCAAAACTCATTCCCATTACTTTAAAAACATTTAACTGTGAATTGTTTAGAAGCATTAAAAATTTTAAAATTATAAACCTTACAAAACTTTATTTTTGATGCGTTAAATAAAAGGTGAATTACTTTGCTATTTAAAACTCAATGGCAATTTTTCTGAGAGCATTATTTGCTGTCTGAAATCAGATTGACGGAAAATTCCTTCAGAATCTTTGTCACCTAATTTCGGAAGATCAAAATTTTTCCCGTTCTCAGTATCGATAATTGTGTTTTTTTTTTAATTTCAGAAAAGTTTTAAAAAGAAATATGCTATTTGTTGTAAAAATTTTCACATTACGTCGCATTCTTTCGCACTCGATGTCGCTTAGTAATCTACCACATTCATATATACACAAACTATTTTCTTTAGGTACTACTTATTCTTATTTCATAATTTGATTATTTTCTCAAGCATAATACTTTATCTCTCATCTCGGTGGTTGGCACATCGATGCCATTACATCGACCTTCTTAAAAACCACACGATTTGAGGAAAAGTTTTCGTGAATTTCTTTGCGCCAAAGTCCGAAAAGGGCATGTATCAAAATTACTGAAACCATGTATAGATTAAGATATGAACTTATTAACTATATAATATCTTAATATTATTTCCTTCTTCTTACCTCTTTTCCTTTTTCGTAGCTTCTTCCCTTCTTAGACATCTTGCAACAAACAGTTGCCTCTCATTTACATTTACATCAATACCCTGCAAGCCGCCAGAGTGTTTCGCAGGAGGTGTCACAACACCAAGTGAACTCTAACTAATTCCTCTGTTGGACTGTCTTATCGCGTCTGGGAAAAAGGATCTGTAGTATTTCTCTGTTCTAGCGATTGTTTCGACATATTTTCTCTTACGCTCTGATATAACATTGCGTTCACTAACACCGATGGGGACGACTATTCCGCGTACGTCTTCAACGAATTCGGAGCTTTCGAATTTTTCAAATAGTTTCCTTTTGTATTCAATTCTTCTACTCTTCAACGTCTGCCATTTCAGATCCCTCAATAACTCTGATACACTCGCATCATACCGATATTCTCCTTTTACGAATCTAGCCGCTCTACGCTGAACCATTTCGAGCTCCCTAGTTAGGCACTCCTCGAAAGGGTCCCAGACGGCGCAACAGTATTCCACGACGGGTCGGATTAGAGGAAAGTCTGCGATTTCCTTCACATTCGAAGGGCATCCCCGCAGGACTCTAGAGGAAAGCCCTTGAACTCTGTTTGCCGATGCTATAACGGTTTTGATATGCTCTCTACTAGAAAAATTGCTACTGAGAGTTACTTCTAGGTATTTACAAATATTGACGTATTTTAGCTTTAATTCAGATATTTGTTACGGGTAACGGTTGAAATTCATGGAGCGGGTGAAATTCATTGCGGCGCATTTCTCTATATTCAGGTCGGGTTGCCAATCTTTTCACGATTTTGTAATAGCCTGAAGGTCCATTTGCAAATTCTCCTGGTCGTGTATTGTGTTGATTTCTCCATACACAAGTGTGTCATCCGCGAAGAGTCTAACTTTACACTTTATATTATCCGCTAAATCATTTATATATATCAAGAATAACAGAGGTCCGATTACACTTCCCTGAGGCACGCCGGAAGTCACTTTGACGACGTCTGATGCAACTCCATCGAGAACTACTCTCTGGGTTCTATCGAAAAGGAACGAGGCGATCAAATTTACAATTTTCTCGTTAATTGAACAAGCCCTTAATTTTTTAACTATTTTCATGTGATAAACGGTGTGGAAGGCTTTCCTAAAGTCTAAAAATACTGCATCAACTCCTATTCCTTTATCCGCTGCTTTCACAATATCATGTGTGAGTACAGCTAACTGAGTCTCGCATGACCTCCCTCTCCGGAAACCATGCTGGTTTCTATTAAGCGCTTCTTTGCTTTCGAGAAATCGCATTATTGTGCTACCGATAATGTGTTCAAAAACTTTACAGAAGATTGACGTAAACGATATAGGGCGGTAGATCTCCACTTTTAATTTACTTCCCGTTTTATGTATTGGTGTAACGTGGGCTGTTTTCCATATCAAAGGAACTATTCCCTCATCTAAAGATTTTGTGAATACGATCTTAAGGTACGGAGCTAATTCGTTTGCTAACGAGTTGACAATGAACGCAGGGATGGCTTCCGGCCATGGCGATTTTCTTTTATGGACCGGACTTAAAGGAGAGGCTACGGAGTGTAACTCTCAGATTTGATTCATCTTCTACCAGTGGAAAGTTTAGGTCAAAAAAAATACCATTTCGGAATTAGGGGCCAACGCCTTTTAGTTTAAGAGAAATAATTAATTAAAAAGTACAAAAATGAGCCAATCTCAATAAATACTAGTAACTTCGCTATTACGTTCAGAAGCAACCGTAGCCTAAGGGATAACGAGTAGGACTTTCGATGCATCATCTCGGGGTTCGAGACCGGCGTTGTTAAAAAATTTTTCTCGTATAAGATTTCATTTTTCGTGCTAGTTTTTCTCCAATTTTTCGGAAAATAATTATTCACCGCAATTTTTATTTTTTTCGCGCAGGATAATTGTTTTTAATCACTAGACAACTATTTTCCCCCATTTTTCAGGAAATATTTATACACCGCTATTTGCGTATTTTATTCCCAACTTACACCCTCAAAAATCCCGTGAATTCATTATTGTAAGTTTTAATCATTTTTTCTGCGTGAAGAAGATTATTGCGAGAGCTAAAGATAAAAAATATATTTGCAGATAATAATAAAGTAACCCATCTTATTAGTTATTATTGGTACAGGTATATAGCATCGGAAGGTATGACCACGAAGAATAATTTCTGCGAGCTCCTCGCTCTGCATCTGCCCGTCGCTGGGTTGACACCCTCCACCCTTCAAAATTAGTATGAATTTCCAGCGCATTCCTTTGGATGATAATCGTCGAAGAAATACGGAAAACATAAATATTCATGGCACCAGGAGCAACATATAAATGAACGCTTGCCACAGTTGCAACGATTTATTTTAATTTCGTCTGTGAACGAAACTTCATTTACATTAAGAAATAATTCGCGCCGCTCGCAGCTATTTATATGCTGCCCCTATTGCCATGATTGTTTATATTATCGTTTTTTTCGTACGATTACCATCCAAAGGAATGCACGGGAAACGCAAACTAGATGTATAGGGTGGAAGTGCAATTACGGTGGAATATCACAGCTTAAAGAATAGGCCAATGTCTACGGAGAGTGTCAATGAAGTGATGGACAGACGCGACTAATTTTCTTGAGGGAGTAGGTTGGGAATAAAATACGTAAATAGCGGTGTATAAATATTTTCTGTAAATGGGGGAAAATAGTGGTCTAGTGATTAAAAACAATTATCCTGCGCGAAAAAAATAAAAATTGCGGTGAATAATTATTTTCCGAAAAATTGGAGAAAAACTAGCATGAAAAATGAAATCTTAAACGAGAAAAAAAGTTGAACAACGCCGGTCTCGCACCCCGTGACCACGCATCGAAAGTCCTACTCGTTATCCCTTAGGCTACGGTTGCTTATGAACGTAAGAGCGAAGTTACTAATACTTATTGAGATTGGCTCATTTTTGTACTTTTTAATTAATTATTTCTCTTAAACTAAAAGGCGTTGGCCCCTAATTCCGAAATGGTATTTTTTTTTTTGACCTAAACTTTCCACTGGTAGAAGATGAATGAAATCTGAGAGTTACACTCCGTAGCCTCTCCTTTGTTAGTAATTTAACGATTCAGCTTTCGGATATTTCTATGTCGCTCATATTTGAGTCTATACGAGTAGGGAAATCAATGAAATCACCGCTGTCGATTGAGAAGCAATTTTCGAAGAACCGATTTAACATACTAGCCTTAGTAAAAGAATCGTGTACACTTTCACCGTTGTCTGTACGTAGAAGAGGTACTGTGGACTGACCTCCTCGAATTTCTCGCACGTACGACCAAAATTCTTTCGAGTTGTTTTTGAGTGAATCCGAGAGTGTCCTGGATCGGTAGGCGTCAAATTCCTTACGCGCTTCGTCTCTTGCAGATTTAAGACTATTTATGTATATTAAATACTCGTTCGCGTGATCCCTACCAACTTGTTTAAGGTGCTTTATGCGCGCGTGATGCCGTCTTTGTTTCTTGAGCAAGGCACGGAGTTTCGGTTTCATCCACCGCGGGTCCTTGCGATCACGAATTGCTTAGGTTGGGACAACCGTTTTAAGCCCTTCGCCAATGATTCGCAAAATTTCCGTCCAAGAGTCATCTACGCTGTTACTATTCGCGAAATTAATAAATGTCGCTATTTGGTTTGTAACATAATTTTTTAAACCTCTGCTTTACTACTCTGCTGACTAATCGCGTTGGCTTATATATTGTCGCAGGTGTGTATTTGAAGTCGGCAATTACTATTTTATGATCACCTATGCCGTCGTCGATTTGTAGGTTTCTAGTCGATAGTGGGTGGGTAGTGGCCAGCAGATCTAATATGTTTCCGTTTCCGTTTTTGTTATATCTCGTCGGCTCGTTGACGATTTGCTCTAGCGAGTTTAGAGTAAATGCTTCAATTAATTCATTACAAGCTTCTCTATTTTTTCCACCACTAACATAGGTTACGGATTTCCAATCGATCTATGGAAGATTAGAATCTCCTCCAAGAATGATTACTGGATCGTTCTTTCTCCTAGCTATCACCTGCAATGTACGACTGAGTTCTCTAATGTCAGAGTTCAGGGATGACCCCGCACCCCTCACACGCACCAAAGCCGCCTCGGACTTTTCCACCCTCTCAAGCTCCGTGATTCGAGACCTCATGGCCTCCAAACCAGCGTCGCGCAAAAAGTAGGAAATGGGAGTCCTTGGGATAGCCATCCTAAACTAATCTGAACTAGCTAAATGTTTTTAAAATATAACTTAAAATACTCTGCTAACTTATTCGTGGGCTGACTTAAGCGCTGTAATCTAGGGTTAACGCAGGTAAAAAGTGAAAGGGAGGGGGTTATTCACTACACAAACAACGTTAGTCTCGACCTGCAAGCAATTTTCTACAAGTTTTGTTTGAAAAATTTTATCATAAACTACATAGTTTCTGAAAAAATTCTAGGGTACATCGCTAGCTTGTTCGATTGTAGTGCCACGAGTTCGAAACGGGAAAAACGCCAACTACATTACGATCGTATGCGCAATGAATTGGCCAGAGGACCGAATACGGCCAAAGAGAACTCTTCTTACGGCCCGCGAATCTATGATAACAATGTATTGAGACCTAGATATTTTTTATAAAATTAGAATACCACAAGTATGGAGAAAGTCATGTGTTGGCCACATCAGATTTTTTTCTTTTCGAGTGTATTAAAATGTGTAAATACGGATCTTCTGGTATCACGTCAGAAGTTTTGAATTGAAAAACTTTAATTCGGTCAGTAACAGTGAAGTGCAGCTGGATGGCATTTCACGGTATTTACTGTAATTTTGCCTTAATCTGATGAGGTTTCTCTGTTTTGTTATTATAAAGTAAAATATTCTCCTCTCCTTAAATCTCACTATTCCACCATCGTAACCCTCTCCCCCTCCCCCCTCTCCCTCCCCCTCCCCTCTCTCCCCCTCTCCTATCACTCTCCTCCTATGCCAATCCACATCCCCTACTCTCAACCAAAAACCGCATATCGTCTCCTCCCTGTCCACCACCTCAATTCGGCTCTTATCCTTCAAGCTCTTAACCTTCGACCCTGGCGTCCATTTTTTCATCCCTCAAGCCTCGTAGAGAGCTTCCAATCCCTCTTCCTCCTGGCACTCCCCTATTCCCCCCCCCCCCTCTCTCTCCATCCATCTCTCTCCTCCTCCCTTTTCCCTCCGTCTCTCCCATTTCCATCTCCTCCTTCCTTTTGCGTCAAACTCGTAGGGCAGGCGCAAACTTCACCACCTGCAAAACCGTCTTCCTACTTGAAATACGTTCCCGGTGACAGGAAGCCAATCACCGCAAACGTAAACAGATTCTTTCGCCAATTTTCCCGCTTTTAATGAATTCCCCGAGTTGGGCCATTTCATCCCTATGATTTGAAACGTGATTTTGAATTAAATGAGCTTTTTTAACGATTATCATTGTCTTTTAATGGTAGTTGAAAATAATTTCTATTCAGATTAGTTTTATTAAAAAGTTTCACTCGAAATAATGAGCGCTGAAGTCAGGTTGTGTCACTTAAAAAACATCTCATGTCGAATACGCTTCCAGCATGTGGGATACGTATGAAAAGGGAGAGATATTTGAGACTTTTCGCAGATGACACCGTCTTATATATGGAGATAAAGAGCCAGGATGACCGAAAATCGCTCCAGGAAGATTTAAACGTCGCTTCAGCGTGGCTTCAAGAATGGCAAATCGAAATTTACCACGGTAAATGTTCCTTCGAGTTTATGAAAGAGCAAGAGTTACGAATTAGACTCGGAGCGTGGAATTGATAGATTGAATATCCAATCTGCGGAGTACGTTAAATATTTAGGAGTCACCATTTGTCCTGATCTATCGTGGAATATGCATATTCGAAGGATCGTAGGCGCAGCTAATAAAAAATTGGGCTTCGTAGGCAGAATAGTAAGAAGTACCACAGAACAGGTACGAGAAACGTGTTATATATGTTTTATAATTACGTCTTATAGTATTAGAAGATAAAACCGAGTGGAAAACATTTTTTGCTTTGTGTTTCTGATTAACCCCTCAAGTCGGTAATTAAATGCCTACTAACATCCGTAGGGTCGTATTTAAATTTTACTATCGTATTAAATATGCATGGATCGGAAAGTATTTTTATTTTCTCATATATACGAAGTATATCGAGAAAGTATTGTAACCACGAAAAACTTCCATCTTGAGATTTTGATGGAAATATCCGTTTTAGGTGTAGCTGAGTCTAAAAAAGTGGTTTTCGCCATGCCGTATGTCTGTCTGTGGGTCTGTCTGTTCATGGCTCTAGAGCCTAAACGGTATAGCGAAAATGAATGAAATCTCGCACTTAGGCATTTTTTAATACAGAATAGACGCTATGAAGAAATGGTTGACATTGCACAATAATTAAGGGCAGTTTATCCTAGGCAATTTTAACAACAATTTTATTTTCTCAAAAACGGTTCCAACTATTTAGATCAAATTTCTTACAGTTACTTGAGTTTACGTCTGCAATAATACAACATAGTTCTTATATCTCAAAAAATGAATATAAGGCTGGTTTATAATACGCAAATTTAACAACGTTTGGATTTTCTCATAATCGGCTCCGACTATTTTGATCAAATTGCGTAGTTACTTGAGTTTAGGTCTGCAATAATACAACATAGCTTTTATATCTCAATAAATGAATATAAGGTTAGTTTATTTTTTGGATAACTTTAATAACAATTGGATTTTCTAAAAAAAAGCGGCTCATACGTTTTTCATCGAATTTCGTATAGTTATTTAAGTTGATGTTTATAGTAATTGTGCATAGTTCATATTTTTCAAAAGATAACTAAACGACGAATTAGTATATGAGAAAGTTTGTACAATGTATATTGTACCGATTTTTCCTTTGAGACTATTGAACAGAAAATCATAAAAATTTATGAAAAACGCTAAAGTTCCTAGTGAAAAATATACATATATTTATGTATAACCGCCGCAGCGGTAGGCATGGTTGTACGGGTACGTCGAACTGTCCTGAGGGGTTAAGCCTTCTTTTAATGTTATCAAAATAAAAAAAATTAACAGCGAGCATTGTTTTTTCTCAATTTTGAAAGTTCTAATTCTACAACTTGTAAGGAACGGCTGTACTCCTACGGCTTACGGAATGGCATTAAGTTAGTTTATTTTAATTTGGACATTTGCAACTGAGAGCAATGGCAGCTTTAAATGATGGAAAATGAGTAATGGGATGAAAAGGGTTGGGAACCACTGGTCTAGCATCACATAGTATGATTTTATTGTCTCACAAACCACAGCAACCACATTATACAGCCCAACAAACTAATCTTCCAGCCTAGTCAAAAACGATTCTATATTCCAGAGCCATCTATTAGCCTCCAAGACAATCTTTTTCATTCTCTCGCGACCACCACCAAACCACCGCCCTTCCGTCCCGCGCATTATCGCTAACCTATCACTCCACCATTTCATCTCCCCTACTTCCTTCCGAGACCTCTATCTCCCCTCCCTCTCCCTCTTCCTTCCCCTCTTCCCTCCCCCTTCCTCCCCCTCCATCTCCTACACTCCAAAAAAAAGGTAGCTCCTCCATTCTTCCATTCCCGCCTCCGAGGAACACTAACAGCTTTTTTCTGCTCCCTCCCTCACCCCTCCGCCGACATTAAATTCGCCAAATTGACAGGCCGGAATGGATTTTTTTATTGCAAATTGGGGGAAACGATCAGAGTGCGGTGCCACTCAGGAGGGGATTTGCGCGAAGGGAGAGAGAGAGAGGAGAGCCTGTGTCTCTCGGTGAAGGAGTCTCTCTCTCCATAATGGGGAGGGATTGGAGGAGGTAGCCTGTGGAAGGGAAAGATGAGAAGTTAAGAAAGAGGAAGATAAGGTCGTTTTTATGACGGATAGGTCCTCCGTTCAAAAATCAATTACTTCCAATGCTGAGATTATTTCGTGCTGCGTTAATTTCACGAGTAATGCTTACAATTAGATATTATGGAGATAGGTTAACTCCTTTGATTTCGCGTAAACAGAAAGAATGTCGTGGCAATTTGCAAGTTGATTGTTTATTTACATTTCTTTGTATATATGTGCAAGGTAGGATACATGAAGAAGGATAATCTTCATCACGACCGATGGTACGCGATGAGTCTTTATTAATAGCTTTTAAATTAACTACAGTTTTTATTATTTATTTCTAGGAGTTATTCATTTATAAAAGTTTTTACTCGTTATAACGAAAAATGAAAATAATCCCCATAAACGCTAATCATTAATTTTACTGAAATATAACCAAAATAACGTATGCTGGAAGAAATTAAGAAGAAAGGGGTCGTTCAAATAATAATATGCCAAAAATAAAAGAAACTCGTTTTTTGTGTTAAAACTAATTACAGGTTAATTTGGAATCGGCTCGAGGTCTATTGGTAATAAAATCAACTTTCTGTATATCTTAAACTTCCGAGTTATAAACCCAAATTAATAATAACCAACATAAAAACTCAAATTAATAATATCCGACATGTTCGCGTTTTAATCAAATTGAGAAAAGGCTCCCCTGGAATCGCACCAGTGCTTGACTCGCCTAAAAACTGAGAATAGTTGCAATTAGCAAATGCTGAAATATCGGCCGAAATCAGACGAACCGGTACATCTACATCGGAATACGGTATTGACTGATTTAATTCCGTTTAGCTCCACACTGCATATCTAAGTGTAACGGAAACGATAAAGTCTTGTATTTTTTTGACACGAAAACCGAAATTCTGTATTATTATATGATAAATCGGACTTTTTTTTTTTCCTTGCGTTTATGAATAGCAAAACATTATGATTCTTCTCGAGGCATATCATACGGCTAAAAACCGCAGTAAAAAATTGACTGTATTAAACGTTCATTAATTCTATTCAACATCATGCAGAAAAAGTCTACGTTCGTATCACAGTGCCTCAAAATATTTAAACTTCTTTTTCCCTCGATCTAGAATCCTCGATATTTCCTTTTGCCTTCTGTTCTTTCGATATTTGTTCCTTCCAAGAGTTCGGCTCATTCTTCTTATTTAAATCTCCCTCCGTCATTATTTCTTATCTCCTTGATTCTATGGCATATAGATTATTCATTTTCAATAAAAAAAATGTAAAAACTGCTTAGTAGAAAATTCCGTCAGATAGAAGGAATCTTATTCAAAAGGCGATCACAAGCACGTCGAATATTGTTAAAAATATAAACAGCTCAAAAAAGACGAGAAACCTCAAATCGCGAGTTATTGCTAAAATTTGCGCGGATTACAAAAAACCGATATCGGTTTACGGAGTCAAAAATGTTAACGATAATGACAAGAGGAGGGAATCTAGGAGGCGATTAGGAAAAACTTTGGATGGAAAGAGTAAAGGAAAAAAACTGTCTGGAAAAAGGAGAGTGAGGCGAACTTATGGTGATAGGGAGCGGGAGAGAAATGGAAGAGGCGATGGTTGGTGAGAGGGTTGGTATTTAGTGTAGAACGCACCATAATGCATACTTAAGCATTACCGCAGAGCCATTAGAGGAAAGTGGGCGTGAGGGAGAGAGAGAGAGCTCTGGGGATCTCTGACAGCCTCCTCCCACGCCCTTCATTCCTCCCCACGGGTAAGAATCGCAGGTAGTACGTAGTGTGTGTGTGTGTGTGCATGTGTACCATCGCTTCAGTGTGCGTGCCGTACGTATGAGTTCCGGTTGTTCTCCGTGGATTCCGGGCGAAGGCATTGTTCTCCCGGAAACCGCCTCCGGGTTCCAGTTCGCCATTGTCCACGCTCTGGATCCGGGGAGGAAGGCAACAATGGGAAGAGCGGGGTCGGCCACGAGTCGTGCCTCTCTTCAGCGCCACAATGGCTCCTGTCGGAGAGTGGAGAAACTAAAGAGGGTGGATGAGTGGAAGACGGAGGGTGGGGTGGGTGGTATGGGGTGAATAGAAGGGGTGCGGAACGGGTACGATAAAGAACCGTATCCCTGCAGGAAAGACCTCTCTCCCTCATTCGCAATCCCACGATCCTCCGCTCCGCTTTCTTCCTCTCCCCCTTCCACCCTCTCTCTCCCTCTGTCTCCGCAGCGTCGCACAGATATGCGAATCCAAGGATAGGTACTATCTCTAGCTGGTCAGAAGTTGTTCTAGGGTAAGAACCGCGTGGGAAACAGCAGGTCGAAATCCTTGTAAATATATTAGTACAATTAATGAACTTAAATTTTAGAGCAATTGGCAACAGGAAAAATGCAATATAAAGCCATTATTTGCGTGAAAGGTTCGATAAAAATTTCGAAAAATGAGTTATATATTCTTCTGCGTTGTCTCTTTTTTTATAAATAAATGCTGTGGTATACCTCTGTTTAAACGAAGTAACGCGCCAACCGCTATGCGGCCGCAAGCTACAACAATAATTTTATTGTAAAAATTGCGTTACATTTGTTTAGCAACTAAATAATTTTCTTTGACGTACCAAAAGACGATAGAAGACGTAAATTGAGATGAATAATGCCGTAAATGCCTCGTCATCTCTCGTTTCCATTGATATCCGCAACGCAGACTCTGTGTGTGTCACTGGATTCGCACGCCTTCGAAATTTGAACGAGAAAATTCGACAAAAATCCCTCTGCAGGTGAATTTCGCGAAACGGCCACGAACGTATTCAAAAACTGTTTCCCACGATTCTATCGCCACGGAAAGGTTCGACGATTCCGTTGCGAGTCGCCTTCGAATTTGCGGTTGGCAAATTGCTTCATTCCTCCCAAAATGCCTAACATTTGGCGCGAAATTGAGAGTGGAGGAACATGCGCCTGCATAAACGCAAACATGTTAAACGATCTTTGATGACCGCGGCACTATTAATCAATCTCTCTCTCTGACCTCTATCTCTCTTCCCCGCTGCCCGATACGTGGACACTTCCACACCCCGCGCTGACCCAGGCGTTTGACTGATGGATTGTCCAGAGCACTCTGTCCCTGCCTCTCCTCCTCCTCCTTCTCCTCCTCCTCCTCCTCCTCCTCCTCTTGTACCCTTCCTCTCGCTCTTTAGCAGATGCTTTTGTGTTTACTCTTTGCGGAAGGAAGCTCGCTTCTAAGGGGAAAAAAGGTGGTTTTTCGCAACCGAGACCCTGGAAACTTACGTTCTCTTCCTTCGGACAATTATTAATGATGTCTTCCACTCGCTCATTCCACTCTCAAGACCGCTCTGGCTCAATATCTCCCCATCCTCCCTCCCTCTTATAAGCCTTACACAATTAATCAGTCGATGCCGAAGTGGGGGAAATTTTAAAAGGATTGGCGTATTTGCAAAAGGGAGAGGGATCCAGGAAGTTTCTGTTAAGGTTTAAGAACGAGGTATGACCATCATTCAACGAGATCTGCCTGCTGGAGTGGTTCGACGGAGAGGATGTTAAACGGGCGTTTTTGAGACGGTTTCCCGTATCCATAATAAAAGTATCGATTTTTGAACGAGCCCAATTCGGTATCCCCGCCGAGAAATATCTAAAACTTAAAATGTATCGCTTCGCATTTAAAAAATTGATGGATAAAGGTATTATTTGCATCTCCTTCATTTCGTTTCTCAAGGAAAACTTCAGTGAACGACTATTTTTATTTTCACTTTCACTTTTAAACGGTTTTGTATTAAAACCTCTTTTAATATCCGACGAAACAATTTATCTCGCTGCAACAACGAAATTTTGTTTATACCACATCAAGGTGAAATTATTAATACATAGCAACCACAAGTCGTATTTTTTAAAATTTCGTTTCATAAAATCGGAGGAATGAAATGCCGTCATTTTGTAAAAATATGTAAGTACTATAAAATCAAAGAAGCTTCATTATATCTAAATTTTCCTGTACCATTTTATCCAACTTAAAAATTTTCCATATGTCAGCGCTCCTTGGATCCTATTAAAAGTCTCTGCAATCCATTATTTTTTCACCTTAATCGTGAACCAAAGGTAACAAATAATACCTTTGTTAAGAAATGAATCGATCCAAAAGCTGTTAAAATCTTGATAATATACTAATTACATTTTTATAACATACAACACTACCCATAACTGGAAGCAGTAAAATTTTTTTAACTGGATGTACCTATTAAATAATTTTTCTTGGAGTGATGTAAGATATTATTATGCTGTTTTGAAAATGTTTTGCGATGATATGTAGGCCACGGGGTATGTTTCTTCTCAGTACGATGGTAGTGACAAATTTCATGCCTTCTCTGAGATTACTGACGGTTCCATGGTACACATTTAATAAGAAATACAAATGAATTTACAAATATTTTATACACTTCACCACGGCTAATTAATTCAGATTTCAGTCAATGCAATATAGGAAAAATTGCTGTTAAAATATAAATCGCTATATAAACGATAAAAACCAAATACCAACGTAATGATTAATTGGGTAGGGGAGACCGGGGCTGGTTGTCACACGGGTTGGTTGTCACAAGGTCTATAACTCGGCCACTAGATAGCGTTGGGGAATGCTCTCGACAAGGTAGTTGCCCTCCGCCAATGTACGTAAGTAGTTCCACGCTGTTAGAGGGGTAGCATAGTCAAGCACTCGTCCACGGCATTGGATTTTCTTAATTTTGAGGTGGTGCGTAAATAATTCGATACTCAGTATTCTATTATTCTTGTTTTTACATATATACCAATCACGCTGTTCCCTTACTGGGTAAACAAGCTAAATGCCTCTGCCATTCAGAATATTTCTCCACACCTTCCTATCCTTACATACTTCTTTCGATTCAAACACATCCATGCATCGTTTCATACATCGTCTTCCATTCCTCAAACTTCTGATCTCTCTTTTCTTGAGAGTCTCCTCCACCACATTCAGTCAGCTTTTTCTTGGTCTTCCTCTCCCTTTTCATCCGCATACTCTACCAATATATATCAATTTAGTCACTCGTTTCTCATCCATTCTCTCCACATGCCCAAACCATCGCAGCACACCCCTTTCATACTGACCTCTTAAAGTTTCTTTCATTCCACATTCATTCATCACCCAAGTATTCCTGACTCTCTCTCTCTCCTGGTTTTCCCACACATGTTCCTAATATAACCCATTCCAACTGCATTCACCTTACTCATGTGTTTCTCCTGACACACCCACGTTTCGCTACCATACAACAAGGTGGTTACAAGCACACTTCTATACACAGCCATTTTTGCTTCCTTTGACACTTCTTCACGATTTAATACTGACCACATGCTACCAACCGCTTTTCTACCGGCATTCACATGCCTTTCTATCTCTCCATCTATTCTTCCATTCTTAGAAAACCTGTTCAACAGCTTCACCATTTATGCGCAGCCTACAGTCATTCAATTTATTCATTCTTTCAAATACAACAACCTTTGTTTTTGACACATTGATCTTCAGATCGATTCTCTCTCTAATTTCAGCCATACTAACATTCTTTGCAACTCATTCGGCATTTCAGATATCAACACAGCATCATCAGCATACAACAGCACCCGCACATTCACTTCCCCAATCCTCAGACCATTCGTATTTGCACAGGATTCCCTCGCACATTTATCCATAAACACATTAAACAACCAAGGAGACATCACACACCCTTGCCGAACACCACTTTCAATCTTAAACCAGTCACTCAGCATACCATTTATTCTTACGCGAGCCTTACTTCCTGAGTAGACTGCTCTCACTGCATTCACTAACCAGTCATTCACTCCATACTCAGCCAGAACATTCCACAGGTCATTTCTGCTCTTTCATTCAGAATCAAACCAACTCCTTGACTCCCATATGTACACACATCCACACCAGACCACAGCCAATCCTCGTACATTCATTTCATTCACCAACTCATGTTCTTTGCCATACACTCCTCTAACATTCCACGTGCCTAACTTCCACTCGCGTAAGTCGTCTAATGATGGGCCAACCAGTTTTGACCTCTGCCTCCCACCATGACTTTGGTCATCCGAGGCTTTTCGTATGGCTTTGTTAGTAATGGTAAATTAGAGTAGACTAGGTTACCAGCCTAAGCCGTACCCGTGCCGACGCAGCATTCCCTGCTAACGGTAAGGCATTCTAGTTTTTAAAGCAGGTATTATTGAAATTTGAGTTAGCGCAACTTGAAATATATATATATCCTTCCGTATTTTTTGCATTTTTGTTTCGAAACACACGTATTCGTATATTATCAATATAGCCGCATTTACCTAAGATGGCTGAACGGGGCAGGTCGTCATATGTGAAAACTGAAGCGATACCAATTGGGTATGCGACGTAGATTACAATTTCCACGAAAATAACTTTTGGCTAATAAATAGTTAACAATTTATTAACCACACCAAAATAACAATTGTCTAAACTTATAATTCACCCGTGCCATTGTGTGGTTCAGGCACCATGGACTTCACTTGAAAGTTCAGGCGAGGTTAGCTCAGCTGATGTGGGAGCTGCTATGGTTGGGAAGAGAATGAGAGAAAGCGAAAGCCCGCTCACTGCCTAGAACCGAGTACCTACTATAGTCTGTTCACTATCTAAAGTCTCTTGGCTTTGAAGAGCAGCCAATAGGAGACGGTTCGTTTGGGAAGGTAGTGGGGGGAATTCAGTGTTACTCTTGATTTCGAAGCGTTCACATCGGTCTGCGTTGCCATTTCTACCGCCGTTTCCTTGCTGTTGCTGTTCGTGATTGGGTACCTGTTCTCCCGCGCGAAAATTGTGAGGGGCGATGGAAGGGGAAACGTTCGTGATTGGCTATTGCTCTATGAAGGCCAAGAGACTTTAGATTGTGAACAGACTATAGGGGAAGAGGGGAGATGTTCACAGGTGATTCTGGAATTTCGAGGTGGTGAGTCGTGATTGGTGAACATTTAAACAGGTGTTTCTGGATTTGCAGTTCTCGACTTAAAGTTCGTTGAACTGGAAGGGGACTGGAGGGAGGGCACACTTTTTAGGATATATATTTAAACACCCAGAAAAGTCCGCGGCATCTCAGCGGAGGGGCGGTTAGTTCGGCCTTGGTCTCTCTCTGCCGGCCTTAGTCCAGAATCCCGAGCTGTGTCGATCGACAAAGTCCCTCGGGATTCGGGACAAAGTCCCGAGGGCGGGGAGAAATGCCACACTACTGAACGGATTTTCATGAAATTTGATATTTAGTACTTACAATCAAATATAATAAGAAAATCGCACAAATGAATCATGTACGCCAATCAGGGGTACCACTTTATTGGTGACAAAAAATTAATTTTCGTCATATCTCGTGAAGTATTGCTCATCTCTATATAGGTATATAAAAGGCTTATTATAAAGGCTTAATGATAAATGAGTTTGAAAGTTTGCAACGCGAGATCTCCGAATCTACTGTGCCGATTTTTACGAAACCTTCACTAAAAGATTCAGCGGTATCTCGAATAGGTTTTAGGCTTACCGTATATACTCGTGTATATGCCGACTCCATGTATAGTGCGACCCCTGATTTTTTCATATATCTCCTTTATAGTACGACCCCAGCTTTCCACCGGGGTCGATATATTTCGTTTCGATAGCTCGATGGTTACGAGCGAGATATATCGAACGACCTTGATTTTCCACACCACTATAGAATAGACCGTAAATGTCGTAAATAGTATTTCTCGCGAGTACACTAAAATTCGGATAAGTTAAGTATCTTACTCCTAAAACACTTTATAAAAAGTGATATGAATCATGATTGCACAAGATGAAATAAAATCATTTCAATTCTAGTACGTCTGGATTACGTTCCGCGTACGTAATGGTTCCACACGCTCATCTACTTAATAGGTAGGGATAACGGATAAAAAGAAATTACTTTGTTATATTCCACATTCTTTATTGTTTCTTCAATCACACACCGACCGGTTTCCACTACAAAATCATTCTAATGGTGTTACTAACCGACGTAACACCTTTAGAATGACTTTGTAGTGGAAACCGATCGGTGTGTGATTGAAGAAACAATAAAGACTGTTGAATATTACAAATTAATTTCTTTTTTCCAAGATGTCGAAATTCCATAAAGTTACGCTGTCTACGATACTTTTAGTCTAACTCGTTCCAACCCATCCTTGTAAAAAGACGCAAACAAAGATGTACATACATAAAATTCAAGAAAGGAAGTGCCCGTAAATCTTCACTTATATCAAGTATTTGTGAATTTGAAGCTGTATATATCAAAAAGATACTAGGTACTCTTCACGAAGCAACATAACAACGATAAAGGACCTCACTGTTAAGGTTAGCCTACCATTAGAATGCGTGCGGGTGGCATAACTTACCGAAAATGCCCGTGAAGATACATGAATTTTTAATCCTCAAATGCATTACTCGTGTATAGTACGATCCCCAATTTTTGCAATAAAAATTTGGTCGTAAAAACTCGTACTATACTCAAGTATATACGGTAATTTTATTTTTCTAACATAAGCCGTTTCAAAGATATGGCGATTTTTCCGCGAACACCCATTTTCCGTCAGCGAGAAAAGCACCTCCAGGCAATGTCGGCGTGCGCCACTTACTGCGCTATCTACTTCTTCCCGGTGGCGATCTTAGGAACTAGGATCTTCCTCCTATCCCCGCCCTCCCCTCCCGCGCTCTCCTCTCGCTAGCTACGAATTTCATGCGTTTACGTACGAGTGAACACTTTTTAATACATTCTTCTTACTTGCCTAGCTTTTCTTCTGATATACCTACCATACATCGTTGGTGTTACTAAAATTTCTATTATTTAATTTAAATTACTGTTTTGACTAATAAAATTTTGTGCATATACCTTTAAGAAGAGAAGAATTGGGCGATTGTCCGGTTCAGCAAGGCGAAGTCGTCGTTTTAGAGAAAATGAATCTACCACTTCATACCAAAATCGTCTAGAAAACGAACGAGAGCGATCTTCTTTACGGCGAGATCAATTAGAAAGTCCCTTATTAATGAGAGGCAGAGACAGCGTCGAGCACGCGAAACGACAAATGCCCGGGAAGTTCGCCTTGAAAGCCATCACATACGCTCATCTCGGCGGCGCGCTCAATTGTCTAGCCAAGAGAGTGCAGAAAGGCAAGCTAGGATTGAGAGCCAAGTAGAAAGATGGGACTCGGAAGTTCGTTCTGCTTTTCGCTATAGTCCCCGAATAGAATAGAAAAATGATGCTGAATTGGTTTTAGGCAAAATGGACAAAGTTTGCCAATTTTGCACAGCTAAAAATTGGAAAAACGAAAGTGTCGGCCTTTGTTGCTTTAATGGTAAAGTGAAGTTACCAATGATAATGGAACCCGCTGAACCATTAAAAAGTCTATTACTTGGGACACATCCCCTTTCCAAACATTTCAGTCCGAAATGCACCCGGGCAAAACCGGGTACGAAAAGCTAGTATCAAAATATTTTTCAAATGAAAGTTGTAGAACTTGTAGGAGTAGCCGTTATCGAGAAAATCAAACAAAAATGTCTTAATTGGAGTTGAACTTAGAAAATGTCTTGCATGGTTACTTCTTCATTATTGCTAACATAAACAATCTTTACTTAAAAGACAAGCGATACCGGGACAAAATTTTAAGAGAGAAGTCATGGGAGATGATTGGATCGAAAGTCAACATGAATAGTAAGTACATTGTTTTTGTGAATACTGATGTGAGTAATGAACTTGTAATTTAATGTGATATTATGGATATGATATCAATATTATATTCCTGGTAAGGTATGTCAAGCAAAGTGGAGGAACATTAGGGACCGGTATGTGAAGGAGAAGAAGAAGCCAAGAAGTGGCGCAGAGGCGTCTCACAAAAAAACATGGAGATTGACTCCGTATTTACGGTTCCTGGACGACTCAATTGAACCGAGGCAGTAAGTAGCATCCAATAAGCATATATTTGTGTATTGAGCAATCTTTTACAGACAAACGACGTCCAATTTAAGAGAAAGGTTCAAATACCATTCCGTTTTATATTAGAACTTACCGTAAATGAATATGTATTCATTGACTGATACCTTCATTATAATATGTGAAGTTTCTTTTACGATAAAACATTAGTAGATATGGTACTCGCAAATATTAAAGTGATAGACATTACCAATAGATTTGAAATACTATCAGATGTACTTACAACTTACAATTAGTTATTTACAATATTTAGCTTGTTAGAAAACAACCCCTTTGGATAGCCTTTTAGGAAAGTAAGATAATTGAAGACATTTATCGTTGCAGTATATGATACTACGGCGCTCTAATATGTTATGTGCTACAATAGTGTATCTGAGATCAAGATTAACCTTTAAGGTATTTGTTCTTCAAAACCAAGCATATAATAAATATAGCAAACAAAGATTTAATTACAATTCATATTGTAAAGTCTCATCCAAATGGTAAAACATGAAATAAATCATTTAAACATTCAATTTCTCAGGAGTGTAATACTTTGGGTCACTCCTAGTAGTAATAGTTGCAGTGTATTGAGAGGAATATAAATAGATCCTTCTTTAGCTTTACAAATTTCTCCAGCTTTCTACTAAATTCAATTCAAACAAAAGTTCTACAGGTGGCTTACACTCGTTTTTTTAAATTCCAAACTTCATTTAAAAAATGACTGCATCATGTTTTACATGTATGAGGTGTAATACCTACAACCATTCAGTTCTTTTCATTAATAATAACTGAATTATTACTCAAATATCAACAACTTAAGAGGTCACCATAAATACTTAACCACAGATACATTACTACTTGCAATAGAGTATGAAATTGTCTTAATTAGAATGTGCACTGGTGTCCCAAAATAAGCAATTGATTTAAAATGAAACCTCATTTGTCTTGATAATAGTCTTTGTAATGATATTAATATAATATTTATATAAAATATAGTCTTTGTAATCATGTTACACATGTATTAATTCATTTTTTGTCTTTCTTTTATACAATTTTAATAATAAGTCTCTATTGTAAGTCCATTGAACACTTTTATGCAGTTGTTTATATAAGCAGTACTTCAAGTCATGGGTGTATGATGTGATATTATATTATTGTCTAAATACTGAAATTTATTTTCTCTTTTGGTTTTATAGGTCTTCCACAAGCTTATGAATGCTGGAAGTAAGAGAAGACCCATCCCAGATAAATTTATTCCCACTACCTTCCTCCTCATCACTTTCCTCTTCGAACTCAGCAGTACCATTTCCACATTCTCCTTCCCCTGCTATTTCTTTACCTTTATCTTCCCCGGAACAAACTTTACCTATCCCCTCAAAAGAACCAGGAGTAGCTGAAGTTAATGCATCACCGACACTGCATCAACGTAAAAGTACATATTAATTCTAACACCTTTTAAATTATGTTTTTAAAGAAAAAAATATTTCTGTTTGTCTAAATATTTAATGTAGCTTTGATGGAAATTGTCAAACACTATTTGAATACTCATATTTTTCATTAAATTAAGAATTATTGTTTCAGAGGTTTCAAAGAAACTGGATGAGGAGCTGATGGCACTACTGCAGAATCCACCAAAGCCCTTAGAGGAGGAAGAACATTACTGCCTGACTGTGGCTGCCAGGATGAAGAAGCTGACAGAAAGGACTTCTTCGATTAGAAATAGAAAAAATTCTCTTAAATTTTCAGACAGAAAATGAATAAACTTCATTGAATTTTATTATATTATATTTTATTATTTTTCCTTAACGAGCTATAATTTCTCCCATTGCCATGGTATTTGTCCTCTCCCCATGAAGTAGTCAGCAAAATCTTGTCTGATACCACCAGCATCCCTACTGTAGCTGTTGCTACTGATACGGCCTATATTTTGAATGGCTCCATCTTCTGCAATTTCATTCCTCCACTGACCAGGTTGAAGAATGCCATCAGCATTCTCGAAATCCGCAGAACCTGGAGGGCAATAAATTGCTCGTCGTGAATTTCTGACCTGAAGATAAAAGTAAAATTTGTTAGATAGTTTCTTATTTATAAAGTGAAAATTTGAACAATTTCATTGCCTTTTTCTTACTTCATTTCTCAAAATCCAGTTGTGTAAACAAACAGCTGCTTTAATTAATGCCTCAATATTGGCAACACTTCCAAGAATAGGCCGTCTCAAAATCCTCATTCTTGCACTTAATATATCAAACGCATTTTCTATTACCCTTCTTGCCCTGCTAAGTCTGTAATTGAAAATTGTTCTCTTGTCCTCCAATCTTTGGCCAGGGTAGGGTCTCATTAAGTATTTTTTTAGAGGAAATGCCTCATCAGCAACAAAAACATATGGCGTTTTCTTATCTGTTCCTGACAACTCAGTTGGAGGTGGTAAATTTAATAACTCTGCTTCCAAAGCCCTGCCAAAAAGGGAATTTCTAAATGTTCCACCATCACTTTGACGTCCTGCTCCTCCAACATCCACTACAGTGAAACAGTACTTAGCATCACAGGCTGCTAGTAAAACTAGGCTATGAGTGCCTTTGTAATTGTAGTAGGCAGATCCTGCATTTGATGGATCCTGAGAATCAATAATCGTACATTATTTCTTGAAAAACTTGGATTTTATTTTATAAAGCAAAATATAAACATTTTAATATTAACTTGAATAACACCAAAAGTAACTGTAAAACTTACCTGCATCACTACATGCTTCCCATCTATTGCCCCTAAACAATTTGGGAAATTCCATCTCTTCCAAAAGTCAATGGAAATACTTTCCCAATTGCCCTCAGTGGGTGTTAAAAAAACTGTTTTACTAAGCGTATCCCATATAGCATGCGTAGTTTCCTTAATAATATTTGAGACTGTTATTTTTCCCAATCTAAATTGATAAGATATACTCGTCATGCTATCTCCTGCAGCTAGATATCTGCAAATTGACCAAAACAAGGATGTTTAAATATATGAATACATAACTCTACTAACTGCACCTTATTTATCTTTTAGAAATTAATTGAAATGAATATTATTGACTTACCTTAAAGTAACGCTTAAACGTTCCCCAGGAGAAATAGCCTCTCTCGTCACAGACGCCTTTGTTATTTCTGGTCCAACGATTCCTAATAGTTCGTCGAACATTTCGGTGGACATTCTAAAATAATTAAAAAAAGATTCCGAGTCGCTTATCCGCATCTCTTGCAACAAATTACAGTAATCGCCTTGACTTCGCCTGGCCTCGAAAATAGGGCGAACCCACCACCTTTTCTTTGCTGTTCGCTTCCTTCTTTTTATAATTACACGTAGCACGTTATATCGCCATTGCAGCTGAAAATGATCCATTTCTGATATTCTCCGTAAAGATACCGACACAGCCACTATATAGTTGACAAAACCAATAGCACTTTGACAGAACGCTTCCGTGTTGTCAACTGTTTACAGCATGCGGCAAGTACCGTACATGAAAACGGTCTCCGTTTTCTGCCGCGCGGTGGTACCGCCCACGCCGCCTAGACCACGTCCATGAAAACGTAGCTTTAGCCGTTTTGGGCGGCGGCTGGAAGGTCGATCCAAGTGACGCAATGGGCCGTTTATGGCGGTCCCAAGGCATCACCTGCATCTCACAATCAGAGAGGCGGCTTATCATGCAGTGCCGAGAGGTGGAGCACTTCAGAAAGAAGGCCCTGGCTCTATTTTCAAGGACTTCCGGGTGAGGGACCACCCCAGAAGCCAGGTGGAGTTCCTTCGTACGTACGAAGTGGAGCTTCGTCACTCTGAGGATCAATCTCAACGCAGAGTTGACAGAAATCTGGCTAATGTGGCTGGGTGCTGCTCCTGACCACACCGGCGAGGCATATAATAGGATAGGCAGTACACAGGACTTGTAGATCCTCACCCTGGTCTCCAGAGTAACTTCCCTGGAGCACAGGATGGGAGCCAGCCTTCGTACTGCAAGAGACCCGCGAGATTTTAGGGCCTTAATGTGGGGTGCCCAGGTGAGACCCGTGTCCAGGGTCACGCCAAGGTACAATGCCTGAGGAGACCAGGGGATGGTGAGGCCTCTTATTGTTGTACCATTCGTAGATGGTATCGAGGGCTCGCTGCAGGTACCTGATGGACATTGCCACATTAACCGATTGCGCCAGCACAGCAGGAAACAGGCTTAATGCTTTCATATGGGTAAGCTTTTAATGGGAATCAGAGGCTTATATTTTAATGCCATTAATGTTAAACTATGCCTAATGAAGGAAATCCGATATTTATATAATTCCCATTTTTGGAACTTTTTTGCCCCAGTATTGCTCCATACAAGAAAAAAAATGATAAGGCAGCTCCATATGACCTAGAGACTTGAAATTTGGCACGATTATAAAAATTTCATTGCAAACAAAGTTCAACTTAAATACTGCAACAATTCCAAATTTTAAGGGCGTTTTTGCCCCATTTATGCTCCATACCAGTGTAAAAATTATACTGCAATTCTTAATGAGATACAAACATGAATTTTGGCAGAATTATGGGCTTTTAGTTAGGAAGGAATCTGATATTGTAAAAATTCAAAGTCTTAGGGCCTCTTTTACCCTATTATTGCACCATACGAAGAATAAAATGATATGGCATTTCCAAATGGGCTACAAAGTTGAAATTTGTTAGGATTATATTATTTTGTACAAAATCGATTGGGAATAATTTGAAATTGTAAAAATGCTAATTTTCAAAAATGCTTGCAGAATGCAAGCACACGTTAACTAGTCTATAATATATAGACGCTTCTTACACATGATATATATATATATATATATATATATATATATACATGTACATTAGGGTGGACCTTATTTTTCGACCATCAAATTTTTTTCACGCGACCCCCTAGATTTGTTCCATTTAGTGAAACAATAATTTCTGCAAAAGGAGAAGTCAGTCGGACAACGGGAAGGCATGCCACAATTGACTTGAATTTTGAAACTTTAGTAATTTTACTTTAATTTCAGAGGTAACTTTATTATATTATTTTTACTGAAAAAGTTACTATTATTTAATAAAAGTATCATTTCTTAGTTGTTTAATAATAATATTTACTTATAAGTTTAAACAATTTATTCGAAACCTTTTGATTTTATCACTGAATTCAGTGCATAATATTGCGCATGAGCTACCGCGTACGCGTACGGCTGTGGCCTTGGCCGTCAAAGATGTAAATAAAAAAATCGAGTTTTCGCTACAAAGTTTGCGAGAGGTGCAGCCGAGGGAAGATTAAAAGGAATTAATAGAATTAATGATTATTTTTCTTGGTGGAACTCCTTTTGATGGGATCTCATTCAGAATCCCTGGCGCTTTCCACCATGCCAGATGGATGGTCAAGGCTATATATTGTTTAAAAATATATTTATTTCGAGATCAATTTAAAATAAGTCCGGAAGAAAAATTAGGAATTCGAGATATGTATCTTTTTATATATCCAGGAGTGGATTCGGGCACCAATACAGATAATAGCTCCTCGTCTAGATCTCCAACTCTTGTGAGATCTTCACGAATACAAAAACGTTGATGAAGCTATAAGTAATGTAGCAACTAAAATATAATGTACCCATTTATGTTATTTGGCACTCGAAAATGCAGCACTATCCTTTTTTGACAGCGAAATTTCAATTAACACTAAAAGACATGGTTCAAGCCCTTAATAATGAATCCGACTATAATTTTAAAAAAGTAACCATTTCCCCTAAAGATGTAGGGCGATATAAACATTATGGTGCAGAAAACTTCATTTCTGTTCAATCGAAGAAATTTGTTGAGCGATTTAGTATAACAGATTTTACGTCTAAAGATCCGTCAATGTGGGCAACGGATGATAATTTTAAAACCGCATTAAAATTGTAAATGATATTGCTGAACAACGAGTCAAATTCATGAAAGACTACAATGACTGTTTGACAAAAAGTGAAGCGGAAAAACAGTTTATTTTACAAGTTGTAACCGACTACAAGCAGCGTTATCCTAATGTTAATAAGAGTATGTTAAGGGAAGATTTTAATTAAAAAGGTTATATCATTGCACCCTGAATTACACTGTTTTTTCTCTCCTCCTCCCTTTATATATATATTCGACTTTAATGGTTTATAACGATAACTTTTGCTGATAGGAACTTATATGATTGTTAATAACAATAAATAATTAAATGTACATACATAAAACAATTTAACAGTTCAATTTTTTTGTTTTTTTCTCAATATAATACTGAAAATGATGCCGAGTACAAAAATTATTAAATTTTGGATTAAAAGAATTTTTTAAATTATTAATAAACAATTTTTTTTGTTATAATAAGCTATTATAATAAGCACTTTAGCTTAAAATAACATCTAGTGATCAATAAAGTCGATGTAGTGTGTACTTTTTCATTTTTCGTGAAATTTAATTTTTTTGTGAAAAAGTCGTTTGTGGCTCGTGTTTCCGTTGTCCGATCAATTTGCGCTTTTGTAGGAATTATTTTCTCACCAAATGGCACAACTTGGGGGGGTCGCGTGAAAGAAATTTAGAAAAAGAATTTTCACCAAGAGTAACTAAGGTCCACCCTAATGTACATATACATATACATATATATATATATATATCATCATCATCATCATCATCAGCCTTTTTCAGTCCACTGACGGACGAAGGCCTCCCCCAGACACTTCCAGTTTTCCCTGTCAACTGCCTCCCTCCTCCAAGTTTGCCCCAAGAACTTAACAAGCTCTCTGTCCCACCTGTCTTTCGGTCTTCTTTTTGGTCTCTTGATGTTTCTTGGGATCCATTCGATGACACTGGACGTCCAACGCTGGTCATTTCTTCTAGCAATGTGGCCTGCCCACTGCCATTTTAACACCTTCACTCTTCTAATCACGTCACAGACTCCCGTCTTCTTTCTTACCCAGTCGTTCCTCTTGCGATCTCTTCGGGTGATCCCTAACATGCATCTCTCCATGCCCCTCTGTGTTGTTTGCAGGCGCTGTATCATTCTGGCATTCATGGTCCATGTTTCACAACCATATGTCAGAACAGGCAGAACACATTGGTCATACAGTCTCCTTTTTAGGAAGACTGGAATATTTGATTTAAAGATGTTCGCATTCTTGCCAAAAGCACTCCATGCCATCTTCACTCTCCGGTTGATTTCTCCAAGAAGCGAACCATCTGTAGTGATGAGTTGACCTAAGTAAACATAGCTGGTTACTTCTCCAAGTTCTGCTCCGTTGATATGTATCTTCTCAGAATTTGTGAAGGAGTTGTACATAACCTTTGTTTTATTAAGATTCATCTTAAGTCCAGCTTCTCGGCTTGCTTGCTCAAGCTCTTCAGTTCTTCTAAGGAGCTCTTCTGGGCTTCCTGCGAACAGTATGATATCATCTGCAAAGCGCAGGTGACTCAGATATTCTCCATTTACCTTTATGCCTTTTTCCTCCCAGTCTAGCCTTTTGAATACTTCCTCTAGAGCTGCTGTAAATAACTTAGGGGACATAGTATCTCCTTGTCTCACTCCCTTTTCGGCCTTAAAGGCACTCGTCTCTTCATGCAGCTGGACAGATGTTGTCGCATTTTCGTAGATATTCTTGATCAAGGTTATGTACGTTTCTTCTACTCCTTGTTTCTTTAGTGCACGTAACACCGACGAAGTTCGGACAGAGTCGAATGCTTTCTCGTAGTCGATAAAGCACATACATAGAGGTAATTCATACTCGTTGGTCCGACTGATTACCTCTCTCACGACTTGGATGTGGTCCATCGTGCTATACCCACTGCGAAATCCAGCTTGCTCTCTGGGTTGGGCAGCATCAAGATGGTTTTGAAGGCGCATAGTGAGTATTTTGGTGAATATTTTGTAGACTGTTGGGAGTAGGCTGATCGGTCTGTAGTTATTCAAGTCTTCTTTGGAACCTTTCTTGTGCAGAAGGATAATACATGCGTGGTTCCATGTTTCTGGTATCTTTTTCTTCCTCAGACAGGAATTAAAAATCTTAGCGAGAATTGTTTCCGTATGATTCCCCATTGCTTTGAATACTTCCGCTGTGATACCATCCATTCCAGATGCTTTTCCATTCTTCATACTTCTGATTGCGTGTCTCACCTCTTCCGGAAGGATACCTGGGACCTCTTCGGTGGGCATGTTTGCATCATCATTTACTTCATCATTTCCTAGAGGATCCTCATACAGCTTGGTGTAAAATTCTTGTACCCGTTTCAGGATCAGTTTCCTATTATGGGTTATGGAGCCGTCTTCTAGCATCAAGGCCACCAGCTGTCTCTTTCCGATCGAGAGATGTTGCTTCATTTTCTTGTAACTTCTATTGTTTTCTATGGCTTTCTCGATTAGTTCATAATTATATTTTTTCACATCTTCCTTGATGCACTTCCTTATAGTTTTGTTTAGTTCTGCAAAATGGATCATTTCTTTAGGATCATTAGTAATTAACATTTTCCTTCTTTTTTCCATCAGCAGTCTTGTTTTTTCAGTCAACTTTTTCTCTGGCTTTGTTTTAACTGTTCCGCCTATTTCTTCAGCAGTTTCCTTGAGTATCTCTATAAATTGGGATTCAACTTCTGGGTCTTCCAGTGCACTGAATCGATTTTTCAGTTGGAGCTGAAATTCTTCTTTTCGTTCTTTTAGCACCTGCGTGTTGATAATAGACTTAGGCTTCTTCTTTATAAGCTTCTGTCTTTCTAACTTTGAGTTGAATTTTATTCTGCATCTTACCAAGCGATGGTCGCTTCCAGTTTTAAACTGGTTGAGGACGGAACAGTCTTCAGCCAATTGCTTCTTATTTACTAGTATGTAGTCAATTTCGTTTTTGGTACCATTGGGTCCTTTCCAGGTCCATTTTCTATTGGGATTCTTTTTGAAGAAAGTGTTCATTATATATAGACTAGTACATTCAGCAAAGTCTACAAGGCGGTCCCCTCGTTCATTTCTGTCTCCATAGCCCCATTTTCCAACTGCGCTGTCATCTTCCTTTTGTTCTCCTACCTTGGCATTGAAATCACCCATGACCACTTTTAGATGGCAGCTTCCTTTGTCGTGCAGTTCTCCAACTTCTTGGTAAAAATCTTCCACTTCCTCATCCGAGTATGATGACGTTGGCGCATAAACTTGGACTATTTGAAGTTGATATCTTTTATTTATTTGAAGCACTAGTCTAGCTGCCCGCTCGGATGAACTTTCCATTTCCACGATATTATTCTTCAATTTTTTGTTGATGATGAATCCAACACCTCCTGTTCTTCCTGTGTCAGTTCCCCTGTAATAAAAAATATCTCCACTCTTCAACTCCAATAGGCCTTCACCTTTTCTTCTCACCTCACTAAGTCCTAAAATGTCCCACTTGATCTTCTCCAGTTGTTCTTGGAGCTCTTGAAGTTTATCTTCACTGGACAAAGTCCGGCAGTTAAAGGTAGTTAGGTTGAGGTTAAAGGAATTGGGTAAGGATGAGAAAGAGTGGCAGTGGGCGTTTAACCTCCGGGGATTCTTAGCACCCTCTGCCTTCCTGCCTTGTTCCTGACCACTGCCACGGTCAGAGGCAATCCAGCCTCCGGAGAATGAGGGCCGTTTTTTATGGGTGTACATGTCATGGGGGGATTGTGGGCCTTAAAACACCACGCTGGCCCAGAGCGGGTTGGTGAGTACCTCTTTCACTTTGGCCGGAGATATTGCAGAAAGACTTCACAGCATGGTTGAACCTACCGGTGTCCGAGGACACCACTGTTCTTCGCCCTTTAGCCTCCGTTTACACCCTTCCGCCGACTTTGAGGCAGTGAACTGAGGCAGTTGGAAGGGATATATATATATATATATATATATATATATATATATAGACGCTTCTTACACATGATATATATATATATATATATATATATATATATCATTCTATAAGCACTCTTCTTACAGAGGAGGATATACGATATAGGATACAAGTAAATGTGTGCTTGCATTCTGCAAGCATTTTCTCTCACCTTAAAGTGAAAATAAAAGCCGAAAAATAATTTTCAATGCTTAAAGTTGCATCTCGGCTCCGAATTACGTGTTTTTCTGTTTCGAAAATATTGGGGTAAAAACAACCCCTAAAATTTATAATTATAAAACATTTATAGGTTTTTATCGTTTGTTACGAATACCTCACATTTATGCGAAATTTCATCAATGCAGCACCTCTAAGAGTGCATTTATATGAATTTCATTGTTTAAACTTTTTTAATTTTTAACAGCCACAGCAATAAATATTTCTAAAATTTTCAATGTTATTTACCACCGGGACATTATTTCCTAACATTGTTAAAATTTTCAGCTTCCTCGATCTACAGAAAGTACATAAACATTAGTCAATTTGTTAAACATTTGAGAATTAATTACGGCCGAACGAATAAAAATTTTCAAATTTCTATATTCCCGTTTTCATTATTTGGCGAATTCTACAGGTAGAAAAAATTTCAGCTTCATAGCCCATTTAGAAATACCTAAACCATGATATGTTAGTAAAATTGTTTATAATTTTTAACGGCCAAAATAATGCACATTGTTGCAATTTTCGAATTATTCCTCCGATTATTTTTTTCGGTTCACCTATGTATTAAATTCCAGCTCACCAAGTATTGTAGTTTGGGCCAGACATTAGTATCCTTCTATATATACATATATCCTATATCCTCTGTAAGAAGAGTCGATATAGAATGATATATCATGTGTAAGAAGCATCAATATATTATAGATATACTAGTGAATGTACTGCAAGCATTTTCTCTCACCTTAATATAAAGAATGAAAGCCGACAATTACTTTTCAAATGCATAATTTTGAACCTATGCACCTATTTACATGTATTTTTTTTAGATAATAATGGGGTAAAAACAACCCCTAAAATGTATAATTATAAACATTTTATAGGTTCTCATCATCCGTTTCGAATAACTACTATTTGTGAAAAATATCATCGATGTAGCACGTATAGAAATGCATTTTTATATGAATTTAATTGTAAAAAATTTATGAATTTTTAACAGCCACAATTATAAACCTTTCTAAAAATTTTAATGTTTGTTACCACTGGAGCATCATTCCCACCCTAGGTTAAAATTTTCATATTCCTGCACCTTCAGAAAGTACATAAATATTAGACGAATTGTTTAATATTTAAGAATTTTTTACGGCCGATGAATAAAAGTTTTCATATTTCTATATTCTCTTTTTCGGTACTTGGTAAATTCTACCGATCGAAAAAATTTCAGCATTGTAGCCCATATACAAATACCTAAACCACAAAATGTTCGCCCCTAAAAATTGGAATTTTTGCAGTTTTGTATTTTATCTTCGGTTACAATGAAATTTATATATTTGGGCAAAAATTTCAAGTGTCTAGGTTATATGGAGCTGCCTACTCATTTTTTTCTCGTATGGAGCAATATTGGGGCAAAAAGCACCAAATATGTGAACTATATAAATATTGGATTTCCTTCAATAGGCAGTTTTATTTTTCCAAAAAATATTAAAAAGCAATTTTCGAAAAATATTTTTCGAAAAAAAAATTTCCAAAAAAAAATTTTCGTAAAAAATTTGTCGAGAAAAAACTTCGAAAAGAAAAATTTCGCAAAAAGATTTCCAAAAATGTTTCGCAAAAGATTTTCGAAAAAAAATTTCGAAAAAATTTTTCATAAAAAGAACGAAAAAAAAATTTCGAAAAAATATCAAAAATAACATTTTCGAAAAAAGAAATTTCGAAAAATAATTTTCTAAAAAAAAATTTCGAAAAAATAATTTTCGAAAAAAAATTAAAAATTTTCCAAAAGACATTTTTCGAAAAATACGGAAAAAAAAATCCGTAAAAATTCCTTAAAAAAATTTTCGAAAAAAAATTTGCAAAAAAATTATTCGAAAAAACATTTTCGGAAAAAATTTTCGACAAAATTTATCGAAAAAATATTTTTAAAAAAACTTCGAAAAAATATTTTCGCGAAAATATTTTTTAAAAAAATTTCGAAAAAATTTTTCCGAAAAAGAAATTTCCAAAAAAAATTTTCCGAAAAAAAATTTTCGAAAAAAAAATTTTCGAAAAAAATTTTCCGAAAAACATTTTTGTAAAAAAATTTGACGAGAAAAAAATTATCCAATTTTCGAAAAGAAAAATTTCGCAAAAAGATTTTCAAAAAAAAAGTTTCGCAAGAGATTTTCGAAAAGAAAGTTTTCGAAAAACATTTTCAATAAAGAAATTTTCGAAAAAATTATATCGAAAAAAAAAATTCGAAAAATAATTTTCGAAAAAAATAATTTCCAAAAAAAAATTTCACGAAGATCTTTCGATAATAATTCCAATAAAAAATTTTCAAAAAAGAATTTTTCGAAAAACATTTCGCGAAAAAAAATTTTTGAGAAAAAAATTCCGAAAACAATTTTCGAAAAAAAATTTCGAAAAAAAAATTCGGAAAATAATTTTCGAAAATAAATTTTAGAAGAAAATTTTACAAAAAATCTGACAAAAAAATTTAAGACGAAAAAAATTTTCTAAAAATTTCAAAAAAAAATTCAAAAAATTTTCGGAAAAAAATTTCAAAAATTATTTTCGCAAAGAAATTTTGGAAAATAAAATGTCGAAAAAAAAGTTTTGGGAAAAAGATTTTCGAAAAAAATTTTCGGAAAAAAATTTCAGGAAAAAATGATGCAAAAAGAAATTTTCGGATAAAATTTTCGAACAAAGTAATGGGGAAAAAAATTTCGAAAAAAAAATTTCCGAAAATAATTCCTAAAAAAATTTTTAAAAATTTTCCAAATAAAAATTTTCGAAAAAAATCTCCGAAAAAAATTTTTCAAAAAAAAATTTCTAAAAAAAATTTCGAAAAATATTTTTGGTAAAATTTCAAAAAAAATTTTCCGAAAAAAAATTTAGGAAAAAAAATTTCAGAAAAAAGTTTCGAAAAAAAATTCGAAAAAAAATTAGGAAAATATTTTTCGAAAATAAATTTTTGAAAAATAATTTTCAAAAAAGAATTTCCGGAAAAAAAATTTCTGAAAAAAAATTCGGAAAAAAATTTCGAAAAAAAATTCGCAAAAAAATTTCCAATAAAATTTACAAAAATTTCCAAAAAAAAGTTTTCAAATGTTTCGAAAAAAAATTTTCGAAAAAAACATTTTTTTTAAATTTTTTTTCGAAAATGTTTTTCAAAAATCTTCCCAAAATTTTTTTTTCGAAAATTTTATTTTAGAAAATTTTTTTGTTTTTTCTAAAATTTTTTTTCGAAAATATTTTTTTCCAAAAATTATTTTTTAGAAAAGTTTTTCGAAAAATTTTTTTCGAAAATATTTTCTCTAAAAGTAATTTTTCGAAAATTTTTTCGAAAATTTTTTTAAAAATTTTTTTTCGAAAAATTTTTCGAAATGTTTTTCCGAAAATGTTTTTTTCGAATAATTTTTTTTAGAAAATTTTTCGAAATTTTTTTCCCAAAAATCTTTTTTCGCGAAATTTTTTTTCGAAAAATGTTTTTGGAAAATTTTTTTTTTTTAATTATTTTTTCGAAAATTATTTTTCGAAATTTTTTTTTCGATATTTTATACAAAAATGTTTTTTCGTTTGAAAATTTTTTGGAAAACTTTTATCGAAAATCTTTTGCAAAAGTTTTTTCGAAAATCTTTTTGCGAAATTTTTCTTCGAAAATTTTTTTCGCGACAAATTTTTTTACTAAAATTTTTTTTGGAAAATTTTTTTTCCGAAAATTATTTTTCGGAGTTTTTTATCAAAATTTTTTTTGAAAATTTTTCTTGGAAAAATTTTTTTCGAAATTTTTGAAAAATGTTTTTCGAAAATTGCTTTTGAATTTGTTTTGGAAATTTTTTTTTTATTTTTTCGAAACATTAAAAATTTGCTTTCGAAAATTTTTTTTCGAGTTTTTTCTAAATTTTTTTTGGAATTTTTTTTCGAAATTTTTTTCGGAATTTTTTTCCAAATTTTTTTTTTAGAAAATTTTTTTTCGAAAATTCTTTTTTGAATATTATTTTTGGAAAAATTATTTTCGACAATTATTTTCCGAATTTTATTTACGAAATTTTTTTTTGAAAATTTTTTTTTGAAATTTTTCCAAAAATTTTTTTGGAAATTTTCGAAATTTTTTTCGAAAATTTTTTTTCGAAATTTTTTCACGAAAATATATTCGACAAATGTTTTCGAAATTTTTTTTTTCAAAATTTTTTCTCGAAAATTTTTTCCTTAAATTTTTTTCCGAATTTTTATTTTCGAAAAATTTCTTTTCAAAAATTACTTTTCGAAAAATTTTATTTGGAAATTTTTTTTTCGAGAAAAATTCTTTTTGTAACATTTTTTATTGAAATTTTTTTCCGAAAATGCAATCACATATTATAAATATATAAGGAACCGTTTCATGGTTTAGTTATTTATATATGTGCTACAATGCTGAACTTTTTTCTAACGGTAGATCTTGCCAAGTAACGAAAACGGGATTATAGAAATTTGAAAATGTTTATATATTTTGCCGTAACAATTCATAAATATTAAAAAAATTTGCTAATTTGATGTACTTTTATTTGAGCTAGGGAGCTGAATATTTTGAGAAATTAGGGAATGCTATTCCAGCGGTAAATAATATTAAAAAATATAATAAAGTTTATTAATGTTGCTGTTAAAAATTCATCATTTTTAAACAATTATTTTTATATAACTACAGATTTAGAGGTGCTATAGCGATGGAATTTTGCAGAAATATGAGGGATTCGTATCAACTGATACAAACTATAGAAGTTTTACAATTATAAATTTTAGGGGTTGTTTTTATTCCAAAATTGTCCGTTATGTAAAACATTAATCGGCGCGGAGGTGTAAACTTTTGCATTTAAAAATTATTAACTACCTTACTCTTTATATTAAGATGAGACGAAGCGCTTGCAGAATGCAAGCACACATTAACTAGTATATGTATATATATCATGTGTAAGAAGCGTCTGTATATTATAGATATCATGTGTAAGAAACGTCTATATATTATAGATATATAGGAGGATACAAAATTATGAGGACTTCCAGATGTGCTAAAAACTTGCAATTTGGTAAGAATATAGGTTTTTGCTCACAACCGATGGAAAAAATCCGAAACTGGCAAAATTCCTATTTTGAGGGGCTTCTTTGGCCCCTTTTTGCCCTATCTTTGGCCCATAAGAAAGCATGTAAATTGGTGTAGAGATTTTTGTATTTGCATGTTAAAATTACTTCCCGTCAAGATACGAACTCCAGACTTAAAGTCTCGGATAGGATATAAATTGTAGTTTCTTATTTTTGAAGACAATCTATAATTTTGAAGAAATACTCACTTCTGCTTTAATGCTTCAAAACTTCATTCAATGATTTGCAAAATTTATTTTTTTACATTTCCTATATAACTTAGAGACTGCGATATTGACAGTTATTCAATTAAGAATTTTAAATTTTATTATAACATTTTAGATCAAACACAAAATACACAACTATGAAATTTAAAGACAGAGTAAAATAAATGAAATTTTTGAAAATGTAAATAAAGTTTAATAATTTTACCAAACAAATCAATTAATTAACAAATAGTTAATCGCTGCTGCTATTCACTTCTCTTTGAGTACCACATTCGTTGCAGAAATACGTGGTATGTTCACCGCAAACATATATCGTACATACAGTACATGTAGTAGTCGTCTTCCTATTCTTTTTTCGTGGACAGAAGTCACATTTCTGTCTACTGCCTTCACGATGTAATATTTTCCTGGGAGGGCTTTTCTGTCCTGATCTGGTATGCTAACGAATTTTTTCCGAAGTTTGTTTGATAGTCCAGAAGAAACACTTCTTACTTGTGCCAAAAATGGTGTTGTTAGTTCCTTCCTTAGTTCACGAAGAGAAAGCCTTCTGGGAATAATGTTTCCAGTATTAGCCCCATATATTATCTGGCTATTTATACCTGCAACATCCAGTAATCCATAAAATATTGTCAAAGACCATCTGTTACTGCATCTGCTCACTGAATATTCACTTTTCATTTTATCTACAACATCAACACCTCTTTGGTCAAATTGTAGAAGGTTTTTTGTCATCACCTGTATTTGGATCTATTTCTCCGATGTCGTGCATACTGGAAATTAATATTACATTTTTATTTTTCTTTGGCACATATGAAGCTATCAGGAAACCTTCGCCATATCCAAAAAGACTGCTGTCTACCACTTGTCTTTTTGTAGTAAATTCTAGGGGAATTTGTGGCTTATTTTTTCTCAAAGTTCCAACAACTGTAGTTTTATAGTCTACCAAGAGCTCTTTCACGATGGGAACGGAAGTGAACCAATTATCCATGGTTACATTTCTACCAGTATTTGCAATTGGGCGAATCATTCTTTTCACAACACTAATGTGGTCGTTGGGCAAACTGTATGGTCCCGTAGGCTGTTTTCCGCAATAAATTTCCATTTTTGACGTGTAAAACATTCTAGCATCCACTAAAGCATAAATTTTTATGCCGTATTTGTTTGGCTTTTTAGGCATATATTGTTTGAAGCTACAATGACCTCTGAAGCCTTGTAACATCTCGTCTATTGTAAGGTATTCACCCACTTGATAATTTCCACCGCAACTTTCATTGAAGGCGTCAAAAAGTTCCCTTATCGGTGCTAGTTATCTATTTTATTCCGTTCTTCCCAAGTGTTTATGTCATCAAATCTCAGAGCGCTGAGAAGCAGGAGGAAGCGACGATATGACATGACTGCTCCAAATCTCGAAACATCTATATTATCGTCCCAAAAGTCTTTGACATTAGTGTGAGAAGATGTCAAACATCCCGCCAAATACAGAAGACCAAATAAAGATTTTATTTCTTCCAAACAGGATTCTGAACAGTCTCTGAGTCTGGAATAATTCTTTTGTAATTCTTGCAGTTTCAAGTTGGTACAATTGGTTATTTTTAGCAATGTATCATTTGAGAAAAAGAGGTTCCAAGATTCAAATGGGGTCTTCCTTCCATTAGCTCTTAACTTTGACTCCAGGGAGATGAGACACTACATTTTTTGGGGAGTACGCCTATTTTTTCGTGGAGGGTTTTTCAATAATTTTGTTTTTCTATCTTTTCCTAAAAAGTAATCTGACTTACTCTGAACGTCATCTTCGTGATCCTCGCCTGATTCCTCTGTCTCTCCATTGCAACTGTCCTCTAGTGGTTCTTTATCTGAATAGTCACTCTCAGCTTCATGCAACATTTCACTTTCCTCTTCCTTTTCCTCCTCCTCAAGAAACCATTTGTAATAAACAGTAGGATCTGAAGACCGTTCTTGCGCCATTATTTGTTAAAAAATGAGAAATGTAAAAAAGCGTAATAAAAATTAACTGCAAAATTTTCTAACGCCAGCACTCGCAGGTGAGCAGAATGCTCACTTTTGGGAGATACACAGACAAACCGTACAGTTCGAAGGGCAGAACTAAACTGAGAAAAGTTTTGATGTGTCCAAGCTAAAGCAGATGAGTCATCATGAAGGTATGTGGAAGGTTAAAGTAAACAAACACTTCAAAGAAGTTCTGGACAATTGTAAACATAAAAATGAGCGCCGCACTCACCTCGCGAGTTCTGGAGGGTTAAGGGTTTCTGTTCCTGAAAACGTTGTTTATTATGAACTTTTAGTGAAGAAGCAGTATGAGTTTTTTTTAAATTTTGTTCACTACTGCCGCGGATTATGATTTAAATTAATTTTTTCCCCTCTTGTGACTTCTTATACATATATTTATTTGTGTGTTTCCTATTTCAATAAAATAAAACATTTTCTGGATATTATAGTTTTTTTACCATTGCAAACTATGAGGGGGTGGGCGCAAAATGTCTGTGCATAGGGGCCCCGGTAATCCGGCACTGTGCACACCCAAAAGCAAATTCTGGGTACGCCACTGTACACTGTCAAAAATACAATGCACTATAGCTGCCCTGGAATCATGAGAAATAAATTTTATCTTGATGGACGAAAAATGCAGAAATGATAGGCAAGGAAGATACCACATCCTTTATAAACACTTTTAAGAACGTAAAATAATTATTAATTCAATATTGCCGTAAGACTGGAGAGGAACGTTGACAAATCTTCAGCTGGTGGGAAATGCGCATCTACGAAGATAAGTGCGCATATATTTTTCACAGGAGCAGTGTTTCCATGATTCGACACCTGTAGCCATGGAAGAACTACTAGGAAGTGCAGCTTCGATCTTTTCCCGAATACCTATAGATGTCTCTGATGGTTGCGCCTGCAGCGATCCTATCGGTCAATATGAGTCTAAAAATGCCCATTCCACACTCATTACTCAAACCATGGAAGAAATAATTAATTATTAATAATAATAATAAATTATTCTTCCATGATTCAAACTGTTCAAAGCAGTTCGTTGGAAATCGCGCGGGAAAGTGGTGGGGTTTTTCAGCGTCGTGTTTTTCTAATTGTTGAAATGGCACGGAATGCTTATTATGCAGCATATTGCTGCAACAATTTTAACGGTTGCAGGGTAGACAAGAAGATTTCGTTTTTCGGATTTCTGAAGGATATTTCGAGGTGAGCTTAAAGAAAAGATACCACATAAAACGGAATACTTGTGTTAAGTTGAGAATTACGTATGTTTTTGTTATTAGTCTTGATGCCTATTTCTGCTTTATAATTTATGGCAAAATTTTGCGTGAGGGATGATTTGATGTCTGCGGATATCAAATGTATGAAGAAGTATAGGGTCTGCAGTGACCATTTTACAAATGATGATTTCCGCAGCAGATTCCCTTGGCCTCTCCTAAAAGCGAATGCCGTTCCTAATGTATTTGAAAGTATGAATACAAGTTTGAGTATTAAACATGGTATACAGTGAAACTTCGATTTTATTATATACCGGTTTTTCGAATTTCGTTAACTTAATCCTATCGTATTCTAATTCTTGTAGATGAGCCGAGGGATTCTGAGGATGTTTTACATTCTCCCAAACCTCACTCAACACCAAACCATCTTGGTAAATTTTTAAAATTTTAGCATTTATTAATTTATACTCTCCACTTGCCTTTACCAACGAGTTGCCGGAACAAATATTATTGTTATTTATGAATGTATTTCTATCCGGAAAAGAATGTTGTGTTTTTATAAATGTTGTATTGTTATTCTTTACGTGAGTAAATATAAAATCTTGCACCCAGTTGTTTTGTTTTAATTTAAGTCCTAAACTTATGTTAAATACGTCATCTAGCGTCTTAATTCAAATGTACTGCCAAAAAATCTGGTCTGCCGCTTGAGTTTAAATTAGGCGCGCTTCAGCTCGTATTGACCGCTAGATCGCTTTGCCGTCAACGTATTACCAATGTCCTTATGGGAGCTGCGCTTCCTATTATTCTTCCATGCCTGTAGCGCTGTTCTGTGTTGAAAAGAGTGAGTGACGATTTTCGTGTTTGAACATAGAAAAAGTGTTTGTTGACGTTGGTATATACAAACTTTTCTAAAACTGACGTCAAATTTCACTGAAACGGTCTTGTTTGACAGTGGGGAAGAAGAGTGGAAGGCAGAACGACAGTGGAGATGTAAAGACAATTTTGTTTGAATCTAGCGAAAGTCGCCTGTTGGTGATAGCTTCAAGCGAAAAATATTTCAATTAGTTAACTTGAGCGGAGTTTAACGAGTTTTGAGGTACGTATTTTTGCTGTTAACGGTTTTATTAGCATTTTGAAATAATAATTAATTGTTGCAAATTGTGGTATTTTCAGTTTGTCAAATAATTTGTTGTTGCGTTTGTGTAACATTACGCAGTGGAATAAACCTATCACAGTGAAGATCAAGTATACAAGTATTTATTGTTATCAAATTGTAATGCCCTGCAATTCTCATATATCGAGATGGCTAACGTTGTCATAATATGTAATTTACGTAATGGTAAGGTTATTGTATTTTTGTGACTGTTATTTTAAAGAAATTGACTGTAGAACTTGTGGAATGATAATGTTTTCCGTATCTTCACAGGGTCTCCCGTATACCTTTATAGTATGTGGTGTTTCTTGTTCATCGTTCTCGCTGCTCATCGGCACTTAGCTGTAGACCTTGATGAAAGTCGTCAACGAAACAGAAAGTTGACATCTTCGGAACACTGTTGCTAAGTTTTGGTATTTTACTTTATGAAATATTTTAATTACTGTTATTCTTATTTATATATAATCAGTATTTATTATAGAATTTGTGAAAATGTTATCTTGCAATTGTAGTCAATATCTTTATCTTTGCCGAGATATTGTGTAGGTCGTTTTCCTCTGTAGTTGTTAAAAAAGTTTGTCATGCTGGAAGTTGACTGTATTTTTCCAAGAGCTGTTATTTTTATAACAACATGAATCTAGTTCAAAATGGCCAGAAATGTATGGGGAAGGTCTTTAACTTTAGGAAATTTGACTACAATCCATTGCATCAGAATTTGTCATTGCGTTTGCATTAAAATTATTAGAATCAGGTACTTATTAATAGGAAATATTTGTTCTCATCCTATTTTTTATTTTACTGAAGCCTACTACCCAAAAACGTTTAAACTTTTTCGCATTAATTTGTTATCTGAGATAAATTTAAATCTGAGGCAACCCCTTTTATTATTAGTACTCATGGATATTTACATACTTAATGGAAATATATGCCTAGTTGTATTAAATCTAAAGTCTTGTTGCAATATTTTTTAAGGCGATGGTGATATTTTTACTAAGAATTGGAAAAACGGATATTTTGTAACATTTACCTCAGAAATTACTTGATTAATATATAATGCTAAACAATGTTATTACCACATAGACACAAAATAATGTTCACTTCTAAAGCCAAAGCTTTGAATTGTCATTATCAGATAATCATTTCAAAGTCTAGTGACCAAAGGTAGAAAGTTACAATATCATTTGAAAAAAAGAAATGACATATGTTTCATGTATGGCATTCTTTATGTGTGTGTGTCGCATGTATGCAGAGCCATCCCTAGGGCATCGGGAATCAGGGTGACCGTCCCGGGCCCCACTATTTCAGAGGCCCCGTGCTTCTATATTACCGCAAGGAAAGTCTAAATTTAATTTGGCAGTTAATGATAACCAGGCCCCGCATAGGTCAATTTGCCCTGGGTCCCGCATCTCTGTTGGGGCATCCCTGCATATATGGTTTTGTAGTTTCTTTTAATAATCTTATTTGATATGGCATCAGTTTTTTAAATACCCAGTTCATTTATTAAGGAATTAATAACTTAGTGGTTTTTCTTCTTTTTATCCTATTCTTTTTTAATGACTTTCCCGTTAATCATTATTTATGGAATTTAAAAAGTCGAACCTTTTCAGCATATTTATGTTAATTGAATGATAAGTTCATTTTGTCCGTTTTTACAATGGGTTTCAGTTTTAGCTGATCACATGTATTTGTTGTGTGAAGGAGAAGAGGGAGAGGTACCATCGATAATATTTTGCCATGGGCGCTTTTACTCTTACAATTAGTTATGCCACTGCATATCACCCTTGATATTTAAGGCTTTTATTATGTTAAACTTAAAATCAACAGGTTCCTCAAAATGTCATTATTCACTTCTTTTAAATACTTGGATAAATAAATGAAAAACACAACTGCTGACCCATGCCATATCTCTTAGTTTAGAAAATTATTATTCCATTTTCTTCATTGTTTAAGAACAATTGAACTTACTTAATAATCAATACAGGCTTGGCTTAGTTAGTGAACATTGTTGTGTAAGATCAATTCACCCTGTTTGAACCTTATTGCAATTTCATTTTGTCTAATTTAATATAATAATAGCCGTCGTCTGTTGGTTGGTCACGGTATGCAAACACTAATAACTCGAGAAATAATAATGATAGATGTAAAATGCGATTTACGACGTGCAGGTTTTTATTCATTTGGAAATTAAAATTAGACGAAATTAACAGACGACCTTCGGATTTGAACCATTTTTAAGAAAAAGTTATAAAGTTTCTTATTCCGTTCATCTTTTTTCGCCCACAGTTCGAAATATTCCATTTTAAACGTTTAATTTGCATATTTTGTGGAAATCTCATCATTTTAACGTGATGTTGCTATGTCGACCATTATCATTGTTACACCTCAAATTACTATTATTGTATACATCCTTCTGGGAATAAGCATGCGTTGAGTGCTTCAATACGAGAGAGAGAGAGAGGGGAAGGAAGGGGAGAGATTGGCGTGTTTTGTGGAAAATAAGTATATTAACGTAAATATAAAAAATTTTAAGTATCAACATTGTCATTTTAGAAAAACTGGAATTAAAAAGCATTCTTAAATTAAATTCTTTGTAAACCATATGTGCTTACGAATTTATATTGTTATTCCTCGAATTAATTTCGTAACAATGGCCTAGGGTTTGGAAAGGAATATAAATTAAAATTCAATTAAAATTAAAAAGACATTTAAAACTGTTAAGAGGCAATTTTCGAAGAAACAACAGTGGATCTTTTAATGAATTGATTTGTTTTTTATAAAAGGAATTTTGGCGCTTATTTAATACAGAGTAAGTTTTAAGGCTTATAATCCATTTAAATCTAATAACAATGGCTATTATAGTTTAAAGAAAGAACTTTATTTATTCACTTTACAGAATGAATTAATTTTAGGCTAGCATTGCCTATTATAAAAGGAGATACTTTGGAATTTACAGTATGTAAAGTGGAAGTTGTACTGAATTGACTCAAGTATATTTCAAAGCAAAAATCAATTTAAAACTATTGAAAGTTGTTGTTTCGGAAACTGAGAAGTCCAGAGTGGTGAGCGGACGCTAAACGATATTAAGGTACATTTTATTCCAAAATCTAAGTATTATCAGAGGCAATTGAAGATTGAACAAATTTTTTTGTTACCGGAATTCTGCTTATTTAATGAAATTGAAATCCTAATGCTATAATCAATTTAAAACTAATAACAATGGCTATTTCAGTAGAAAGAAAGGTACTATTTTATTCACAAGGAATTTCTGTGAGATTTTAGTTAATTAATTAAAACAGAATTATAATATAGAAATATTCGATGGTTAAAACAGTGTACAATTTTATTCTTGTGATTTTTACATGTTGCATTGATGAAAATTTAGATTCATTAAACCTGTTGAAATTCAACGGGCACTTATGCTAGTCTATACATAAAAGCCCAAATGTTTTTTCTGATTTCCTTGTGCTTAATGCTGAATAACTGGAAAACCGTAATTATGATTTTGACCAATTTTTGTGATGCACTAGGATCTACCTCCTGCTTCTTTTAGAGTTGTCATTGCCTATCTCTCATAAGGTCATGGTTTTGATTCCAGGAGAGCAAGAATGGCATTAATTTTTGCCACACTTGAGAGTTCTATGCTTTTATAAGAAGAATAGTTTAACATTATGTTTCCTTACAGTTTGTGTATTCTGTTTGTTGTTTATTTTTTTATTTTCATTAACTCTTAAACAGCACTACTATGGCCTTTTAGAAAGAGCTTTTAACAGTAACAAAGACAAAGCAGGATTCAAACCCGTGACCCAATGATTAAGAGGCAGACACACTAACCACCCCTTAACCACGACTGGCTTTTTTTCACCATTTAGCTTCATTAAATATGTATTTTCTTATTTACCCTCACTTCTTTTATGTAATGTTTCAGACAATGTATAAACTAGATGCAGCCAAAAGTTTAGCCATTCTTAAAAACAAAGATATTATCCTCAATCAAGACACAGATCCAATAGGAAACACTACTTTGCTTTCTCTTTCAAATAACGGTCCTTCCGATGCTCTTCCTAACTTCTTCATTGCTACATTGTATTTCTTCCACCCCTTTTCTTTCCTTTTCTTCCACCTCTCGTTCTACTCCAGGTATATATACTCTTCCCCGCTCGTTATTATTTGTCTTTTTTGATTGGCATATTGAAGATGGAATTGTTGCTTCTGAAATACGTATTTAGGCAATTTTGTAGGAGGAAAGTACTCTTGTGTTTTTTTATTTTGTGGTTGGTGTGTGTGTGTGTGTGGACAAAGAAAAGGAGGGTCGCTGGCATTGGAGTAATTCTCCCTAAACCTGGAGTGTGTGAGATTGCATGTGTGTTTGGTCACTGGCATGGAATAAATTCCCCTAAAACCTTTTTCTTTGTCCACACGCACAAATGCAACCAACCAAATTTTTTTTAAAAAACATACGAGTATTTCCTTCCTTCAAAATTGCCTAAATACATATTTCGGAAACAACAATTCCATCATCAGTATTTGAGTATTTTCCCTTTTAAAAAATATTTTTATGGTTATTAGGAGGTTTCGCCATCCATCTTCATGCGTAAACTACACAAAGTGGTAATCAGAGAAGAACATGTTTACTGTAGTCATACTATACAACTTTTACTGTTTACATTTCCCCATGTTTAAATGGACATATAAATAAAGATGAAAAAATGTCGATTACCTTAATTAAGAATTTGTAGCTATTTTTTAAAATGCAGAACACTTGGCCATCCTGAAAAGCATTATTGGGACACTGGGACACTATGATGAAATATGTGATATGTGCAAAAGTGAATTTATCTGGTCCCCCTAACCAAGATTAGTTTTCTTCTTGAAACTCTTTGTAAATTTTGTTTTTAAATTCGTATTTATTAATTTGGTGAATGTATTATTAATTTATAACATAGTATAAAGAATTTCTTGGACCTTGGAACGGTAATAATACTTTATAAATTTACTCTTGAAAAATACCTGACAATAGAACTAGTTTTGCAAATGGATTCACTGCTGGTGCTGCCTACTAGGTTTGTGGCTGCCACTTTTGGTAATCACAATATGCTCCTGATGCTGTTGTCCCGTAGTTAATTCTTTGTCATTATAAGAAATTAGTATTTAGTCATCAGAGATGTACCCTGATATATTTCTTATTTTATTTTTTTAATACTTTTTCCACAGAGCAGTTTAGGATCCATGCTTGACAGAACAAAATGGTAACTAAAGTGATGCCTTGCTTTCCCAAGCTTGTCTGAACATGATGCATATATAAAAACATTGAATATTTGAAGGAATTTTAACAAGGAATGAAAGGTAAGTTTGCAGAAGTAAAACAGTTAAGGTGTTATTACTTTGAAATGATGAATTAGTGAAAAGAATTTTTAAAAACTAATGAAAATGCTGCAGTCTTGCTACTGCATAACACTTTCAGCACTTGCTCTTACCTCACAGTTTATATATGACATACAGGCAGCCCCTACTTTTGTAGACTATGTTCCTGAAAACGTGTACGAAAGTCGAACATAGATTTACATGTTATAAGGGGGTTTCCGTTCCCAGAGAGCCAAAAAATATTTTAAAATCTCTAATTATGGTATAAATGTGTAGTTTTTTGAGCAGGGGCCTTTTAGACTCAATTGTCGATATTATAATATAGAGAGATAGGGCAAATGCAATAAAATATTTAAATAATTGCACAAATAAACACTGCTGTACAGACAAAGATGCCGACGCAGCAGAAACTGCTGGCCTGGTGGCTGACAACCAGCAGCACTTGAAATATTCGTTCGTCATTTCACTGACGTACGAAAGTGTGAATTCGGCATACGGAAGGTGGTTTACAGGAGTCAATGTATAATGAACGAAATTGCGAGTTTTTTTCATTAAAACGTTTTGCTATTTTCATAGTTTTTTTGTAATATTGCCTAATCTTGGTCCCAAAGTGAGTGGTGATAGAAATGAAAGAAAGACAGTAAAAAGGGCAAAAACAGTGACAAGTTTGGAGAAGAAAATTGAAGTTTTAGATAGGCTTGCGCAAAATGAATCTGCTTCATCAGTTGGTAAATTACTTGGTGTGACCGAGTCCACAATAAAATGGATAAGGAAAGTGAAGAAGCAATTAGAGCTAGTGTTGCAAGTGGTACTTCAACGAGTACAAAAGTGTCTTTTGTACGTAGGAATCTGTATGTAGAGAAGACAGAGAGGCCTTTACACCTATGAATCGAGACCAAAACTCGCAAGAAAATCTCGCTGAGTTCACTTGTCATTAACGAGAAAGCCAAGCAACTGCACAATCATTATGTCTCAAATTGTTTCGCAGTCTGCTAACGGAACATCGCCAATGCTATTGAAGCATGTGTAGATCGATTCCTTGCTCTTTAAAAAAATGTGACATTTATTCAGAATGCCACAGTACATATTGTATTATTATATTTGTTCTTCTCCTTCACAATTAAACACCGTCCGATTGAAGCTAAAGATTCGCCGCTTTCAGCATGCCTAATTATTTCCATCCTTGTCTCAATCGTGTTCACTTTATGAGCCCTACATTTCTTTTCACTTGTATTGGCACTTTGTTTTCTGTTTCTCACATTTATAAAATAATAAGTGTAAAATGCACAAACAAAGAAAACCTGCTCTACGTACAAACAAAGATGGTAACATTGCCGAGACTGAATAATAATAATAATTTATTGATTATTAACCGATTTTACGGTGGTATTAATCTTGTCAAATTTCAGTACCATATTAAAAAAACATTACACACAAATCTTATATTACACATATTATTACAGAGCATACTTTAAGGTTAGTTTTGTCTTCAGAAATTTAAATCTGCTAGGTCATTTTCTAGAAACTCATCAATTGAGTAGAATGATTTCAGCCATTACTCTTTTGAATTTTATTATATTTATGCATTTTGATTCATTTGGTAATTTATTAAAAGTGTTAGCTTGGCTGACAGACAGCGCCACTATGAGATAGCTCAAAATGTTTGATCGTCACTTGACATATGAAAGTCCGAATTCGGCATATGAAAGGCGGTTTAGGAATGAGAATGTATAATGTACGAAAGAGCGAATTGTACAAAAGTCGAATGTACGAAAGTAGGGGGTTGCCTGTAAAGTAGATTTCTGTAGAAAAACTGAGAGAGAGGCCTTGGTTTTCATACTATAAGTTGATAATCACAATGTTCCCTAGAGAATATGTTGCAGAAGAAAGAAAATATACAAAAATCTTTAGGTACCAAATGAAACAGTAGTATGCTATAAATGAACAAATCATAACATTATTACTCTCACACCTAGCCTATTTAGATGTCTTCTCACAGCCCAGACAATTTTTGGACTTTTAAAATTTTTACAGAAGCTCTATTTTTTATAATATAGCTCAAGATATTTTATTTCTAACATGAGTGTTAATATATTGAAAATTTTTGTGTTAATATTTGGTATGTTTTATTATGTAAAAATTCTGATATTAAGTTCTGTTGTTTGCTTAATTAAAATCAGTAATGGAAATTCAACCTTGAAGGAATTTGATTGTATTACGTTTTCAAAAGAATCGAACACTACTTTTTTGATCATTTTCTGTTGTATTCTTTTTGAGTAATGCAACTTGAAACAAGGTTCAGAACAGAAAGGAATTTTACACTGAATGCACTGTCATTGTTAGTTATTCTTTGGACTGAAACCTAGATCAGAAATGTAGGCGCTTTCCCCACTACCTGGATAGGCAGCCACTGTGGTGAACATGTGAACTCTTCATATCACGTGACTTGTGGCAAGGTAATGGCGGCGTTTGAATTTTGGGAATCGCTATGATCATTTAAGTGAACGGATTCCCGATGCAATTAAGGAAATTCCATTAATTTAGGCTATTCCATTCCCGACGTACATTTGATTGTTTTTCCTGGAATTTACATTTACATCCAAACGTCATCACATTATTATTAATCAGCTTCCTTCTTCCTCTTTAACCTTTTCCCCTCATTCCACCCCTTCAAATATGGCTGGAGTAGTGTTTTTGTTAACCACAAGTACATGCTTTAGGCTCTATATCATTTTATTAAAGCTCCGTCCTCATTTACCAATCCTAGTACCTCTTCGCTAGTCTTTCTCTCTGACCGTAGCTCAAAGGCTTTCTGACACCCTCTTTCCTAAGGGTTCATGTCTTGCAACCATAAAGGGCTACATTCCAAATCAGAGATTTCACTAACTGCTTCTTGACTTCTCTTAAATTAGTCCCTCTCCTTCCAATGTAGACCAATTTTTGCTTCTATCTGCATTAACTTGGGCCAAACAACTCGGTTAAAAACTTTCTCAAAGTCTACAAAACATACACATACATCTTGTTTATGTTCTATATTTTTATTGATAGCCATTAAATTACATATACTACAACTCTAAATATACAAATTGAAAAACAAGATGGAAACCAACAGTTACAACTAATCTAATTACAGGAAAAAACATAGATTCACCCATACATTTATAAAAAATATATTAAGTAAATATACAGAAAATGTTACATTAAATATACAGAAAATACATTTATAAAAATTATTAAATATACACTAACAAGGGGAGTATTTATAAGTTGCACCTCAGATTTTCATGAGATTTTGCAGATGGATAGCTCTTATGTCACTGTTAACGAATTACCCCCTATACCGCCAGTAGTTTTTGCAAAAATTCACCTTTTTTATGCGCATGAGGATAGCATGCCAATAAAGACCTAGAAAACGGCTGGCTGTCGTAAAGCTCTGGTGGTCCAGTGGTTAGCGTGCGAATCTACGAATAATATGGTCTAGGTTTCGATCCCGGTTCGGACCAAATTTTTTTCTTTTATCAGATGATGAGGAAATTCAAAAACTAACAGGATCGTGTCTTGATTTTAGCCAATGGCCACCGAACTTCCCTAAATCAAAACACTCTTCGGAAAGATGTTTCTAACATACTTTGGAATGCACCGTTGGCGTGAAACTGTCTCTTTTCAATGCGACTACCCACTCTTTTTCATTTCTTCATTTGCAGGAAAGCTAATTTTCAAAATATGTAGTAAGTTACAGTAAATTCCAGAATTACTTTCCATACAAGATCCGCAGACAAAATGAAGAAACCCATTAATTTCTCCGACTTTGATACTTTGAGAATTGAGTTTACCTGAGAATTTGATGATCTTGGGTCTAACGGTGTTAAGATATGAGCCAGGAATTTTTTAATTAACTCAGTTGTTTGCTGCATATGACAGTAGATAATTATCCTTGATTTTAGCTACCAGGTTACAATTACTACTTAAAACAATTGTTTCAGTTCAGACACGAACATTTTTCATTAACTATTGAGCTGTCTGGATAGTTTGTGTCAATTTTTTTATAAAATAAAACAATATTCATTTTATATATAACTTTCATCAGCAATATATTTTCCCCTTTCTTTTACAACATCTTCCCATCTGCCAGGTATTGTTAAAATTCCATCTTGGTAAAATTTGAGAGGTTCAGAATGCCACAGTACATATTGTATTATTATATTTGTTCTTCTCCTTCACAATTAAACACCGTCCGATTGAAGCTAAAGATTCGCCGCTTTCAGCATGCCTAATTATTTCCATCTTTGTCTCAATCGTGTTCACTTTATGAGTCCTACGTTTCTTTTCACTTGTATTGGCACTTTGTTTTCCGTTTCTCACATTTATAAAATATTAAGTGTAAAATGCACAAACAAAGAAAACCTGCTCTACGTACAAACAAAGATAGAGCAGTGGTTCTCAAAGTGTGGTCTGCGAAAGTCTTCCAGGTGGTCCGCAGGCTGGTCCAAAATGCAAGTTAATGATACACAACACCGAGGCCATTCTAAAGAACAGACCAGAACCCTAATCTTCAACACTTGCATGACGTATTACAATGGTGATAAGGCTAAATATGCCATTTAAAATTAATTTTTGTATAGCTTACCTGATTAGTCCTAAAGTAATTAATGTTGGCAAAACAAATTAAATTATTACCACTGAAATTAACTAAATTCTTCACAGCGTAAAATCTCAGTGGATACAACAGAATGTCCTAGCAACTGTTCCACTACCCTACTTATTTTGGAACAATCAAAATTGGTTACTCTATTAAAGTTTTAGAAGATCTTTAATAATATAAAATTCTTAAAATAAAGTTAGAATTTTTTATTCTTAAATTCATATTTTTTCTCAATCAAGGATGCTTTTAGAACATCATTCTGTTCCTTTTTCAATATATATTCTGAAAAGCTTAAGCAAGACGTCAAAATTAAGCTTAACCATTAATTCAGCTTTTACAAGGTCAATACGAATTTTATTTCTCTCATCACTCCACATATTGTTCATTATAGAAAACACTTTCTACATTTGCATTACTAATGCGAATTGATAAGACAAATAACTTTGGCAATTCAGTCATCTGTCTTTTTAAAAATAAGCGCTCACTTTCTGTCAACTGGAATTTGTAGATCTTTTATAGAAGGGAGGATTAGATTAACATTACAAACCTCATCATACAGCTAATCATTATTTAATGTCATAGGTATTTGCAGTTTTGACTGCTTGGACAACTTTAGCATACTCAAGTACATCAGATTTTAGGTTCACAATCAGTGCAGAGAAATACTTAATGGGTGAATTTTCAAAATCATACCATTTAAAAAAAATAATCTATTGCTCTGGTATAGGCAATCAGGGCTTCTTCGGTGAACTTATTTCTCTCTCTTGGATTTAATTCAAGCAAACTTTCATTTACTTTTGATGAAAAAACTTATCACTCTTTCTACACTCTAGTTTGTGTAAAAGTTCTACCATTATACAAGTACAAGGACAAATTGTGTTAATAAATATATAAATTGGTGGGCAAAATAAAATTCCAAATACTCTTATGGCAGTCTTCTTCACCAAGATTTAAAAAGTAAAACCTAACATCAGACCAGCACTTAATAATTCTATATAACTAGTGTAATGCCTGTTGAAATATCAATGGAAGAATTATAGATAGATAGATTATTATTATTTTCATTTAAAAGAATTAATATCACACTTTTACATATGAAATATTCTGCCATATACAACATTTCTATTGAATATTCTGTTGTTGACGGGCTATGTTAAGTTAAACTTAAAATAGTTGCCTCTCTTTCCCTCCCACTAACCCCCCCTCTCCTTCCCCCCTCTCCTTCCCCCCTCTCTCCCCCTCCCCCCATCTTACACCCTCTCTCCCTCTCACACCATCTCTCCCTCCCCCTCCATTTCACCCCTTCCCCCTCTCCCCTCTTCCCCCCTCTCCCCCTCCTCTCTCTCCCCTCCCCTCTCTCTCCCTCCCCTCGTTCTCCCTCCCTCTCTATTTCCCTCTCACTCTCCCCTCCCCCTCTACTTCCCTCTCTCCCTCCCTCTCGCTTCCCCCTCTACCTCTCTCACCCCCCCTCTCTCTCTCTCATATTAAAAGCATTCAAAGCACGTTTATACTCATAAGGATTGAATTAACAATATGATAGAGAGGTCTGACAATGGAATTGGTAGGCAAGGCAACATCCCGTTAAATGGCAAGATTTCCTTAAACTGTGTGAATTAAACGTTTACATTGAGAAATTTCGAACTGTAGGCAGAAAAGGATGAACAGAATAAGAAACTTTATAATGTTTTCTTCAAGATGGTTTATATCCGAAGATTGTAGGTCAATCCTTTCTAATTTTAATCTAAAAAAGAATGGAAGCCTGCACGTTGAAATGTCCATTTTTACGTGTTACCTAATGGGAAATGAAAATTATCTTCTGGAGTCGAACCTGGGTCTTTGATCTCGAGTTTAATATGTTAAAACATATTTTTATTATATCATAATGGTATCCTGAAAGTCACATCAAATTCGGTTCATTAATTTGCGAGATATTAAGTTTCAAAGAGGGTAACGATGACAGAGAGATCTGGGATATTATCTCCTATAAGAAAACGCTTGATGTCTTTGTCGGTGTCTGGCCGGACGGTCTCATCAGTTAGTTATAAATATCTCAACATATCTCGGCCATTTCTTCAGCCAGTCCAGCCAAATTCGGTAGGATTGCTATGAATACGTTCCAAAAGCTATTTCTATAAAAAAAAAGTCCCGGGTTCGACGCCAGGAGATGTTTTATATGAATCTCATATCTCGGCCCATAAGTTTACACGCTAAAATTTAATTTTTGACATGCAGAGTTTTACTCTTTTGGAAATTAAAATTAGAAAGAATTGACCTACGACCTTCAAATTAGGACCATTTTAAAGGAAAATAAACGGGCCGTTTAATTTTGTTCGTCTTTTCTCACCTAAACGTAAAACTTTTGCAAATTTTACGTTTAAATGCGCCGATGTAAGAAAAATCGTTCATTTTCGTCAATGATCGCCTTGGAAACGGGCATTGTTGTTTCAAGCTATATATGCTCAGATAAACCTATATTCGTTTACGTAAATTGGATGGATAAATGCGGTAAATTACGTATTTTAAAACATGCTAATGTTTGAAATAATTCGACGATATTTTAACGTGCCTTCGTTGTCTTATCCAAGTCTTTCTGTATATTAAAGGCATTTGCTTGCGCTGTGCATTCGCATTATCTGAATAGGACAGATATTATGAAAATAATTTTTTCCGTGCTGTTTATTTATAATTCGCATCAATCCAATTATAGGGTAACCAAACAAAATACTATTACATTGTTATCTAAATAATTAAGGTATATGCGCTGATTGCGTGTGTATTGAGATATCTATTGAGATTGTTCTTAACTGCTGTTTAGTGGAATTGAACGATTGATTGTGATTACTTACTAAATACTGCTTTTCATATGGACAGCTGTATGTAGCCATAAGTAGAACACATGACAAACATAATTTGAAATTTTGGGTTAAGGATAAACATAATCAAGGGAAATTGCTGTTAAACGAAAGAGTATTTACAAGGAACGTCGTTATAAGAGAGCTACTGAATAGGTAAATTAATATTATTGAGGTAAAGACTATTTTCCTCTTAATTTTTTAAAACTATTCCTTTGTTTTCATTTGTAGCCCTTTCCAATCTTATTCAAATATTATAATTTTATCATTTGTTTGTTGGTTTTATTTTTATATTGTTTGTTTACAAAGGCCGTTTTAAACGGGATCATTCGCCTAGTAGTTATAATGCAGGATATAATGAGACCCACCTGATGATAATAAAAAAACAATTTTCTATTCTAGTTCCAAATATTCAAAACATGATTTTAAACTTTCTACTTTTTTTGGAGCTGTGAGAAAATTCAGCATTTACCTACTTTTAAGCACAAAATTTTCAACATCAACTGACAATAGTTTTAATGCATTTCTACCACAGTTATGAATAATATGACACTTATGTAAATTTTAATTTTTTCTTTTAATAACGTGTACACTGAATTATTTTTACCAAAATTGGCTGCTGTACTGTCAGCAGAAAATGAACTCATACATGGTAATTTTAAACCATTTTCCTCAAGCTTCTGGCAAATTACTGAAGACATACCTAGAGCAGTTTCATCATGGCTTTCATAGAAATCAAGCAACCTCTCTTTAATGCCTTTATATTTATCAAATAATTTAATGGCCAAAGGGAATAGCTTTTTGTTTATTTTGGTGGACACATCAGTTGCAACTGAACATGGAACATGTTCAATGCTATTAACTTTCAATTCATGAAGAAGAATTTCAATTGACTTAGGTGCCAATACATTTTTAACTATAGCTTCAATTTTTGTTCTTCCGCAGCTAACCTTCTTAGCAAAATTTGAATCAGAGAATAATATTGTTTAATTTGTTGCCAAAGTCAATACTATTATAGGAATGATGATGTTGAATACCATGATAAATTTGAGCTACTTCAATTAAAGTCTCATTAACTACCTTCCAGCAACCAATTATCATCAAAGTGAGTATTATATGTTTAAATTCTCATTTTTCTACATCATCATTATCATTACTTGATGTTTTTTTTCCTCCTCTTCTTTTCTGTCTCCATTTTAATAGTTTAGGCAAAAGGGTTTATAAAAATTTGGCACAAGTGAAAAATTTATCATTTTGTTTATTAAGTAATCTCCACTTGAAAAAAATTTTTTTAAAATATACAATATATGAAAGTAAACATGGATAATATAATAGAAAATTGGAGTATTATGTAATGTTCAAATAAGATATAAACCAGTGCATTAAGTTTACAATATCCAAATTATTCAGATTTGAAAACAATTATAAAACCGAACAATAAAAAATAACAATGCTAAAACAATTAAATCATTAAAAAGATGAAATAATGCTTCCTAACCATCGCATCTGCCCAAATAAAATGTTTTTTGTCAAAATCTATCATGAAAAAATCACCCCTCAGCTTAAATGCAAGACCTACGATGAATATTAACCCTCTCACGACCAGCCGCCCGAAACCGTTCAAAAAATATGCTTTCAAATTTACCTCCGAAAACTGCGACTTTCACTTTTCCTCACAGAAATGACATTGTATACCATAGAAACACAAGATGTATCGTGTGTTTGGCGTACTTTTTCGAAGTATGTACAAATTTGCTTTCCAAACTCAAAGTTTTTTATTTTTTTCGGTATAAAAACCACCCCATATGCTCATAGTAATTCTTCTACTTTTGACTATGATGTAAATTATGGTTCGGATAGTGAATTTTTCGGATTTGATGTAGAAGACAAAGTTTTCCCGAGAACGAATTCTTCTGCAGAACCTCGCAGTTGTTTACAATACAAGTCAGATATTGATATTAGCAACATTTCGGATGACGAAGTTAGTATATCTGGGGTTGATGCTGAAAATGTTTTTTGGATGAAGAAACTGAATAAAATATCCAGTCGGGTGATTCATTGGAATCTGGAAAAAGAACATTATTTCTCAATAAATATGTTTAAATTGTGAATGTATAACTGTTTTATTTAATCTTTCCCGAAATTGGATTCCATCTTGGATTATTTCGAACTTTTGGGGTAGGCAGCATGCAGCATCTTTGGTCGTGAGAGGGTTAATGAATAAATAATCAAGGCTAGAATATTGAATTTAGCACTACCTGTGATTTATTACCGTTTAAGGCTGGGTTTTTCATATTATTTGAATGGTCACATTATTTGCATAGATTGACATTGATGGCTTTGTGTGCTCAACTGTTTGAATTCCAGTAAAACTTTACATGGAACGTGTATAATTATATAAAAATGCAATTTGTTAAGGCAATGTAAATGCTACTTTCATTGGAAGTAGACTTGGATGAAAAATTATCTTGGCGAGATCGCTATTACTATATTTGACCTTTTGTGAAAATGAAGATGAATGAAATTATTGTCACTGAATGTGGACCATTATTCAGCAACGCAAAATTATTAATTGGAGTAGCATTTCAAAATGTCAACAACTAAACCATTTCCCACTCATTTCTTCGATCTTGAATAATGTATTCTAAGCTGTGCATAAATGCCTGACACACTTCAGCATAAAATCTACGAAATTTACATTTTTGCCAAATACATTGTGGAAATTTTTTGGGGTCAGCTTAAATTTGGGGTTGGCTTCTATTCGTGCAGATACGGTAGTTTTTAATTATTTGCTGAATTTTGTAAGACAAATAAAGTATGCAGGAGCTCGTTTATTATAGTTAAAAGCTACATAATCCTTAATGCTATTTAAATCTCAGGCTAAAGCAGTTATCAAATATCCACATCCAAGAAACAGTACAATTGATGAAAAGACTGGGTAAAAATAAAGTACACTATTACATAATTCCTCTAGTGATTTTCACATATTTTGCAGTGCCTCACAGTCGTAGTTGTGTTATGTTGCCGATCCAGAAATAAAGCAGTTTGTAGTGTGGACGAGCAACAAATACACAAGAAGTTCAAGTTTTTCGTAGTAAGTATATATAGATAAAACAACAGTTATGAAAATATTGGGAGAAGACGAGAACATGAATATAAGAGTAGTGGGAAAATCTCTAGAGCAGGTTGGGAAATATAAATAAAACAATACAATCAAAATTAAAGTAAAAAATATTTTAATTCAAATAATTTATAAAATGCAGAAATGTTAAAAAAGGCTTCCAACTGCAATTGAAAGTGGACTGGAGATTTGAGCTACCAGTCTAGAGATTATGGTGATGACCCTGAATTCTTCGGTCCCTAAGCCGGAAAAAAGTAATAGTACAAATATATATATATATATATACATACACATATAAAAATATGCCAGGAGTGTTCCAGGTTCCAGATCGTTATATGGCTTGCAGTATCAATCAAAAGGATGTCTAGCAGTGCTTCTTGAAGGGTAAGTACTTAAAAAACAACATGCAAATTATTCATTCCACATATTACAAAAAAAATGCATACAGATATTAAAAATAAGGTAAGTAGCCAGAGTATAGAGTATATTTTGTTTATTTTCCTAGAAGCAGAAGTTATCCTTTTCTTCCAGTCATCAATCTCACGAGTTTTTGGATGTGCAAAATGTTTATTTATCCTGTTTATTTTCCTGTGCTTATATTTACTTTCCTTTGTTTACTTTCCTGGACTTAAATTTATTTTCTTTTGTTCATTTTCCTGGACGTTTATTTATTTTCTATATTTTCCTTTCATATTTTGTTTTTTGTTTGTAATTCCGACGCTGTATATTTCAACAAATCACCATCTTAATAATTTAGCTACGCATAAATGGATTTTGGAGTTTGTAAAACTTCTAAAACTTAAATCTGACATGGGGAACCTTTGCGGTCAACCTTTCACATGTATATGTATAGACATCAGATTCTCATGAAATGCACTATAAAAGAAGTAATTCCGACACCATATATTTTAACAAATCACCATCTTAATAATTTAGCCACGCATAATTAATTTTGGCGTTTGTAAGGTTCGTGAAAGTCATTTCATTCAAGAGAAGCACTTGCATGTAGAGTTGGAATTTATGTTCGAGGAACATTTTGTAATATCCACTAACATATCTTTATTTTTTATTTAGTTAGACACAGGTAAAAACCCAATTACAATTTAACAAAGGTTACAAAGAAATTCTTAAACTATAAAAGTATAAAGCATAATACCTTTTGAACATCATAATATAATTACAGAAGTTTAGCCTATCCAATTATGTCGTCTAAATCATTGTTTGACGGCAATACATACACATAATCTATAAATTACAAACATTACCATACAAACTTTAAAATAAACATTCAAGACGAACATTAAAACAAAATGAAAAACCTTGGAAATAAATAATATTTAAAAAACTCAATAGATATAGGAGTCAACATTTAAGTGTTTTATTACAGGAATGGTAGTATTAAATGTGTAGCTCACTTCTAAAATGGTTTGCAATTTGTTGTACTCTATTTATTGGACTATGAAATGCATAATTCTGTTTGTGATATTGACAAACAAATGGAAAAGAATCACGTACATAATGACTTGGTACTCTTATATTGATTAACTGTAGTAGTTCAGGGGCATCTATAAAATTATTCATTAACTTATAAATAAAGATTATATCAAATTTAGTTCTATTAGAAGATAAGGGAGATAATCCCAATTGATATAAAAGTGATTCATAGCATACATTATTATTGCGATTACCCAATTTATAATATACATGCCTTAAAAATTTGTGCTGTACCCTTTCAATAAATTTTATGTAGGTTTTTATATAAGGTGACTAAATAATACTTGAATAATCAAGATGCGAACGTACTAAAGATATATACAAAATTTGTAGATCTTATTATAAATCCTAATAATTTCAGCGATTTCAATGTCACAAATTCCAAGTGATAAGAAGATGATAAAGTTTAATCAAAAACTACTCCCAAATCTTTTATCGATTCAACTTTGGGTAACCTCTCACCATCTAAAATATTAACAGAATTTAACGGACATTTTATTTTGTTAAAAGTAATTCTTGTGCATTTCTCCAATTTAAATAAAGCATATTACATTAAATAATATTTAATACATTATGCTTTGGATATGATAGTGGATTTCTAAAGTATTTGATCATAATACTTCCTGAGGATCATGATTTTTCAACATTAATAAGACAAGCCTGAATAACCACTGAATTTCACAGACTGCATTTCTGAGTCAGTCAACCAGGTTCGACTCTGAGACAATCTTAGGCAGAGGTGGTTTTGAAGTGAAATTTGGCACAAATGATTTTTTAAAATATATAATCCCATTTTATTGCAGATAAAATTTCACACCACTTTTTATTGTTTAAAACACATGCCGTTCACAACTTTTTTATGTAATTACTTGGACTAAATTCTCAAAATCACAGTATACCTCTAAGTATATACATAAAACAATTTGAAATAACTTTGAGTTATTTCAGCTTCGGCTCCTCATCGGTCATGTCTTCTCTTATCTTCTAGCCACCTCCGATTTTTGCCTCCTTTTCATTTCTGTTTCTGCTAGTAGTCAATTATCCTGGCAGGCAAGGGAAATAAAAAGGCGGCCACAATATTTTGTGGCCTTGTCAGCGATAGAACTGGGAGTCCCCAATAATCAGCACTCTAAGAGCAGCCATCTCAATGCCTGGAAAATGATTCAACCATCACTATCTCTCTCATGAAGAGTTGTTATAACCTGCTTGCTAATTTTTACTACTAGCTGACTCTCAATTCTGCTGAGTTGTACAATCCCACTCAACATAAGAATATAATTTTTCGCATAATAATGGATCAGCTAACTCTATCCACCATTTACATTCAGTGAAAAAATATTTATGATAAGTCTTAGTGAAAAAATCTTGCTCTCCTACAGCTACCAATGTTTGTTTAGGATTTACATCTGATCACAGTGAAATGATAACTTTTAAAACGGCAGTAGTTGAATAATAGCACTAAAACTTAATTCTCAATATAAAGGTAGAATCACATAAAGTGTCATATTTATAATTATTTCATCTGCAGACATGTACATCATTAGAACTGAATGGAGTATGTCCTTTATTCCTGACAAAGCACATACTTTCAGAATTTGTAAGGCATGATCAAGATTAGATTAGCATTCACTCTTATGGTTATATAAAACTTTTCACCCTCATGTGTGTTTCCATGAAAACTCCAGGAACTTGGATCCTAAACATATCTTCCTATGTAAACGATCTTGATATGTGTTTTCATTGTTTACTTTGAATGTCACAAATACGTATAATGTTATTAACGTGAATTTTTGTTAGCGCTTCATTAAGCGTAGCTCCTGCACTGTTGCTGTAACAAAATCTCCTTCATATCCAAAGGATAAAATGTATTTTTAATGTGCTTTTATTTGTTCATAAAACGTTATTTTATCAATGTTTAACTAATTCCTGTATTTTGAGTGAACAATAAAATATTTGAAATTTTAACCATTATATGTTTTTGATAATATCATAATGATTAATATCCTTTTAGCGTATAAAAATAAGTACGAAAGAAAGGGAAAACAATGCGTAACACCATTTTCAAGGGGTGTGGGGTATACGATAATGGGAGGGGGACCGAGTAGTTCCTGCGGCCGGCCACAATGGCAGTGCGTACGCGGTCCCACGTTTTATACTTGGAGTGTCAGGCCCGTGACGTGAAGCACCGGAAACGCTAGCTAGCAAACCTAGCAACGTATATAGTGTCGGAATTATCCATTTTTTCTTTCTTATAGGAAGATAAGATAGCGGCAAAACTCGCTTACACGTTTATATGAAGCGTCGTGTTGTTTATTTGAGCAAGATAACATCGCGGCAAACCTTGCATATATTAGAAGTTAGCATCATATTCTTCCTTATAGGAAGATAACGTAGCGGCAAACCTTGTATACATTAGTCGTAAGTATCATATCGTCATTGTTTTTATGAAATCTCCTATGTGACAAAATGATAATTTTTCAGGAGTGATAAAAATCAAAATTTATAAAGATCCATCATATTATCATTGGATGTGTTGATTTATATTACTGCATAACATAAAATTATACATTATTAATATAAAAATAAATTATTATCAATAATACATAATTAGCTATATGAATGTTTTCTTAGAATTTTTACATATTAGTATATTAAACTGCTGATTTGGGATACATAGGAGCATTTTTATTGAGTGAATAATAAGGCGCTTATGTAAAAATGTTAATTCAATATTTTTAATAACACATTTAACTTTATGAAGTAACTTCTAAACATTGAATATACATTTTATGTGAATAATTACCGAAGTTTTACAAAATATGCATTTTTTAAAATATTGCTAATTATGTCTTCAGTCCAATATAATTTGGAAGTAGGAAAATTGCACAAACCCACTTGATAACAATCTCTTTAGTCTTATATATTATTTTAAATATTTTTCCATCACAATAATTTTCTTTATAACTAAAAACTTCTGCAGTCTTACAATATTAAAGTATTTCAATCATAGGAACTTTCTTTATAACTCATACTTCTACAGTCTTTATTTTCAAATATTTTTATTAAAAGAGCCTTTTAAGAAATCTTCAAATTCTGCAGTCTTATTATATTATTTTAAATTTTTTCAAACAAGTAAACTCTCTAGAACTAAAAACTTCTTCAGTCTCACAATACTATTTTAAATTGTTTTTCTTTAAAATCTCTATTTTATTTTCTTGTCTGGCTTATAAGGAAGGCTGTCATAGAAAGCATGGTGATCCTTTTCTATAACTTTTTTCATTTCCTGAAGATGTCTGTATTTGGATTCACTAATTGGCAGTGGTCAATTATATAGGGGTTGTGCATCAGCGATATTACAAGCAGACCTCTTCATCTTTTGTGGTAACAGTTGATATTCATTCGTATGGTCGTGTTTAAAAAGTATGTCACCATTTGGTAAATACTTCAGAGCCCTGTCACAAACAACAGGATCTCCAGCTTTCCTTCCGGGCCGAAGTGATATTAGATTTGATGATAACATCTCATAATTTTTGAAAAATGTGTAGTCACATACGTTAACCTTATATGGATGTGCCGGCCTGACAAGTCTCATGAGAGCCACATAGTCAGATGGGGAGTTAATTGGAGGTTTGAAGTACTTATCAAGTGTTGCATGAACACTGTCTGCCTCCATCATGGTGTTCTCCTTTTCAAGGAAATGTTGTTCAGTTATAATTGACTTTCTCTGTGATATATCACTCAAAGCACTAGCGAGAACTTTATTCCGATTTTGGTAGTTACATCCATCTGAAATAAGTGTGACTTTATTGATAGATTCTGGGACTTTTGAAATAAAATCCACTACACAGTTTGTGAACTCATTGGCAGTGACATTTCCATTGGCTTCATGCCAAACATACAGATTGACATCATCACTGTTCAGCTGATAAAGAGTGAAGTTGTGCACTAGTAGTTTCTGTTTGTAATACGATTTCAAGGAAAGTAATTTTGGGCATTCTTCACCATTTGATTAAAATTAACCTCACTGCAGATCTCACTATTCACTTAAAATACAAGAATAGTTTAACTCCATGTGCCTAACCCACCAACAATCCAGTCAACAACAGTGCTGTAAATACCTTCAATGTCATAGAAGCTCCCATGTGTCTTTCTGGGAGAAAGAATCAACCTTAATTCCTTTATACAATACCTCCTGTGTGTGTATGTGCTTTGAGTGCACATAGGAGGTATTTAGCAGCAACTTTTTGATCAAGCACATTGGCTATTTCATTTCTATTACTGAAAAGTGCCCAAATTGTAATTTGTATAACATAGTAGGTTTTCCTTATGATAGAGCGCACTGAATAGAATCCAGTGGTACCAAAATCTCAAAATGGCCAATTTTGCCACATAGAAGGATTCATAAAAACAACGACGTTATTATTCTTTACAGGAAGATAACATAGCGGCACATAAAGCATCGTGTTTTTTATTTGAGGAAGAGAACATCATGGAAAATCTTGTATACATTAGTACCAAGTATCATATTGTTCTTTACAGGAAGATAACATATGAACAATGTAATAATAAATGAAGAACTAATGCAATGAAATGTTTTTGAAAATTGAACGTCATTTAATACTATAATAACCCAGGTCTGTTGGTTCGTCACGCTTTCACGATGGCCGATATAGAGCGTTTTAACAAACTTCCCTAATAGGTAGAAGATTGAAATTTGGCAAGGATGCTTGATAAACATATTTTAAGGTAATGACGAAAATAAATCTCTAAAAAGTCCTGGGTTCAACTCCAAGGAAGACATTTCCATTTTTCGTAAGGTAACGTAAAAATCAATTGTTTGATGTGCAGGCTTTTATTGTTTTGGAAATTAAAATTAGAAGGAATTAACCTACGATCTTCGGATCTGAAACATTTTGAAGATAAAATTTCAGAGTTTCTTATTCTGCTCATCTTTTTTCGCATACCGTTCGAAATCGCTCATGTTATACGTTTAATTCACATATTTTGTGGAAATATTGCCATTTTAACAGAATGTTGCCTTGGCTACCAATTATATTGTTAGACCTCAAAATCCTATTGTTCTATCAATCCTTATGGGTGTAAACGTGCACTGAATGCTTTTAATACGAGATAGGGAGGGAGAGAGAGGGGTGTTAACGCAGGGGGAGAGGGAGTGAGGCAGAGAGGGGAGGGGGATAGGGAATGAGGGGGAAGGGGTGGAGAGAGGGAGTAAGGGAAAGAAGGGAGGGAGACAGACAGACAAATGACTTTATTGAGGGTGAAATTGAGACTATATAGTCCCTTCTTACATTTAAGAGAGAGAGGAGTGAAGGGGAGAGAGTGGAAGGGAAGGGGAAGGAGGGAGAGGGGAGGGAGGCAACTAATTAAAGTTAACTAAAGATATCCCGTCATAATGACGGGCAATTACGCTAGTTATAATTACAAAAAAACAACAATTTTGGTTAAAGTGATGTATTCAAATTAAACAACATGTATTAAAAATTGGTTTGGATTTGTTTTACGGGTACTCCTTGTTAAATAATTCATACATTAACATTTTATGAGGACATAATATTACAGAATATCATTACATACAATAATGTTACATAATGAAAATACATTGAATTCAACAACACATTACGTATAATAATACATTAGGTACAAAAGTAATACAATAAATACCAAAATATTAGATAATTCACATTCTTACAATATAAAACAAATAACAGACAATAATAATATAGACATTTCATTATTCCTCCTGGATTGTGATGATACATCTTTCTCGGAGTCGTCAGGATGTCCAGCAAAGGTCATCCCAGGAACAGAGTAGCTCGGAAAGGAGTAAACACAAGAGTTAGCTATAGGTCACAAACCACTGAGACTTTGACAACAGAATCTTTAATAAGGAGTTCTTTTTTCTCATATTGTAGACATATCATGCAGTATTTTATGAAAACTTCATGCTGACACCATAAAACAAAAAAAAAGATGAAGGGAAATAGCCATAACAAAGCAAAGGAAACTATCAGACACTGAAAAACATATCACTAGATTAGCATTTGAATATCTATAATATATAGACACTTCTTACAGATGATATATCATATATATACATATAGGAGGATACAAAATAATGAGGCACTTCCAGATGTGCTAGAAAGTTGAAATTTGGTGGGATTATAGGTTTTTGGTCACAACCGACGGAAAAAATCCAAAACTGTTGAAATGCCTATTCTGAGGAGCTATTTCGGCCCCTTTTTGCCCCATAAGACAACACGTAAATTGGTGTAGAGGTTTTTATATTTGCATTTTAAAATTATTTACTGTCAAGATACAAATTCAGGACTTTAACTATCGGATAGAATATAAATTGTAGTTTCTTATTTTTAAAGACAGATTTCAAATACGAGTAGAATTAACGTAAATTTATAGTTTTTATCGGAAAAATGTGGTAATTTTTCTGGGAGGCAACAATAGACTGCCTAGGCAACGAGTTCAAAGCTTTCATATGGGTAAGGTTTTAATGGGAATCAGAGGTTTACATTTTAATGCCATTAATGTTAAATACAACTAATGAAGGAACTCCGATATTGATATAATCCCCATTTTTGGTGCTGTTTTGCCCCAGTACTGCTCTATGTGAGTGCAAAAAAGTTGAGGCTGCTCCATATGACCTAGAGACTTGAAATTTGGCAGGATTATAGAAATTTCGTTGCAACCGAAGATAAAATAAAATATTGCAAAAATTCCAATTTTTAGGGGCGGTTTCACCCTATTTCCGCCCCATACGAGTTTAAAATTATAAGGCACTTCTTAATGAGATACATACTAGAAATTTGGCAGAGTCATGGGTTTTTAGTTACAACAGTAGGAAGAAATCTGATAATGTAAAAATTCAAAATCTTCGGGGCTGTTTTGCCCATTATTGCCCCATACGAGTATTCAAATTATAAGGCACTTCTAAATGAGCTACAAACTTCAAATTTGACACGGTTATATGATTATGTACAAAATCGATAGGAAATAATTTGAATTTGTTAAAATACTAAAATCAAGAAATGCTTGCAGAATGCAAGCACGCATTAACTAGTAATATATAAAGGGACTATAAAATAAAGTCTTTAACAAAACGTAACAAAAATGTAAAGACAACAAATTAATGGAATGAAATGACACAATACAGAAGAGGAAGAAATGAAATGTTTAAACAAATAAAGAGAAGCTAGAAAGAAGAAATGGAAGAACATATTACTAGATTAAGCACTGGAAAAATTATATATCAGAGTTTTTCAAGTGGTGCATACTCCGGTGATGACATCGCACATGTATTTCCTGTATTCATAAGGATTAAATTTTGATTTTGTACATTGTTCTTTCACAATCCTTTCTGCGTACAAAGCAACAAACATCCCACAATTGTGGCCATCTTCTTGGATTGATTGCTCAGGTACGACAATATTCCATTCAATAGTTTCATTTCCAAGCTTACTATTTAAGATAATAATCCGCCTATGTAATGCACGTTTGTGAACATCCTTCAAATCCCCACCAGCTGGATCATAGAAATGTATCTCCTCTCCTACCACAGCCACTGAAAGCACCCAATGACCATTGCTGATGTTAAAGGGGATTAGTAATTTGGAAATACCTTCATTCCTTGAACATTGAAACAAGTCTCTGTAATGGACTTTTTCTTAATACTAACTCAGACAGAGCAGGATCTATAAAGGTGATACAAGCATTATCATACACGACCTTCCAAAGAAATGCAGCAATTATAATGTCATACAACCAACCTCGATGAAAGTCTTGAGCAACCTCTTTAAGCCTGTTCAGTTCTTCTTCCAAGATATAATAATCCAATGACTTTAAATGCAGCTGACTGACTGCGAAGGGACAAACTTTGAATAAACTACTCGTAAGAGTAACATTGTCTACAAATGGCAAAGTAAAGCTGTGATTATGACTACTTGACAGCAGGGACTCTTTAATTTCAGTCTTTCTTGCAGCATTAGGTTTCTGAAAACGATGTACAGTTGGACGCCTCTCCTTCATCGTCTGATAAAGCTGGCATTGAGGAGTAATCTTGGTGTTAGGAGGTATAGACACAGGTTCCATAAAATCTGGTTTGTCCTCTGACAACTCACTATTAATTAAACCTTCACACCTTTCAACAACTAACTTTAAAGTATTATAAATGTACTGCTGTAATTCCTGTTTTTCTGTTTTCACTTAAGGTCTTCACTTTATCACATAGATTAGCAATAAGCTGGATAATTTCTTTTCTTTTGTCTTTACCATCACGTTGATGAGAAGGAGTGGCAATAGAAACATTTCCAGATTGTTGAGGAGAAGGACTCTCACCTACATCACAAAGGGAACGAGCTCTAACGGAATGGACTTTGTGGATGTGTTTGCACAAAGAATGACAGTCGGGACAAGAACTACTGTACGTATGACAACAAAGATTAGAATATGACATTTCACAGCATTTTATAAAGCATGCATCTGAAAAATTGCATCTGTTATTGTAACAGGTAACAGTGTATGTTAACTTTGAATTTGATTGAGATTTTACTTTCCATGATATGCCATCACCATTCACCACTACATTGTCATCTGGTATTTGCATACCTTTAACATGTCGTTCACAAACTGATCCCCCAAATCCCAATGGAGGTTCTTCCATCATTCTTTTGTATGATAAAGCCAAATGATTAGTTTTGTGCATTCTCAAAAGCACTATAATTAGATCATCTAGCCTACGATCCACTTTTCGACTAAGGTAATGAGTTTTTAACTTGTTGTGGAAAGTTTCCACAAACATGTTAGTATCTTTTCTGGCATGGGGAAAATTTCGATAACAGAATGCCCACTTTTCCCTGTTGTGACAATAATTATCCTTAAAATATTTAATGAAGGAACTGGCAGATACACTATAGCGAGACAAAAATGCTTCAAGCATAGAGTTAAACTGCTGTTCATTTTTTTCCTCCATCAATGTCTCCAAAATTTCATTGACTTCCCGTATTAATGTGTCGTTGCCTCGAAGTTTTTTGTGCAGATTCTTCTGCCAATTTCTTTTCACGTGCCAAGAACAGAATAGATGTCTGACATCCTCACCAAAAACTTTTCTAACAGCATTTCCTAAAGCTTCATCCCCATCTGTCATGACTGCATTTACTACTAGGTCAGGACATTTATCTGTAATGGAACTCAAGAGACAAACTAGAGTACACTCATCTATATAATTAGTTATAAAGTGTGCAACAGGATATCCTACCCCATACTCATCAGGAACTACTGAGTTCAAGAGATGGTATTTGTAATGATTAGTACCATGAGTGGAATCAATGCACAAGACTCGAGTAGAGCCTTCAACCATTTCTTTTAATTGCTGCTTCTGCTGAATTCCAAGAAAAAAAAAAGCTGAGAAGAATGGGGTAAATCATCGAGATCTGTTCTTCCAATTTCTGTGCATATACCCAAAGGTTTGTATATTAAAACTGAGTCATCTTTTTTCATGGAAGGAACAAACAAATGAACTGCTAAAGCATCATCTTTGTTTAATCGTTTTTTCATGTGCAGTCCATACTTCATTTTGTTTATATCTGTTGTGGATATGAAATGCTCCTTCAGTGAAATTTCATCCTTTACATCTGTAGGCTGAAAAGATTCCTGAATGGTATGGGCAGGGACACCCTGTTCCAGCAATGCATTAATTTTTGCTTTAGTGGATTCATCCCAACAATAGAATTTCACATTTCTGAACTTGAGCTCATGATTGTCAGTATTGAAATACTTAACATGAATGCCACCAATTGCTTCTTTCACAATCATTCTGGAAATGCAGTCAGTGTTGGGCATGCAACCAAATTTCCTTTTCCTGCTTGTCTTGTTCAAAATCAAATCATGGTTGTGACTATTAATAAATTTACACACAAAATACTGTATCGAGATTTTGTCTCTACAAACGACTCCAGATTGCATATTCATCGAAATATTGAACTTTCTACATAGATCTCTTTTCCAAGAGTTAAATTCAACCATGTCTGTAAACTGATGGTTTTCTACAGAGATATCCTCCTCATGAAACACAATCAAATGGTTAACCAAATCAGAATGGCTCTGAAATTTCACATTACAACCAGGACATGGGCAATTAATATATTTACTAGCCATATCACACATTTTCTTGTGCCTACTGTAATTAAACCTATTTGCGTATGACACATTGCATACTGGACAAACTCTTGGATATTTAATTGAGGTGGAATTGTTAACACTGCCACAGTTCTTTTTATGCTTACAAAACGATGATTTACATGAATATATTTTCTGACATACGTCACACTGACGAGGATAAATTGATATTGATGTGACACCCTCTGTGGAACCTCCATTTACACATTTTTTGTTGCAAGAATAACAATTTTTACGTGACAAGAGCTTGACGCTTGATGTTGGACACAGAACATTAGGATTTTTATGACTAGACTGCAAACTTACTGCATTATGAATGAATTCCTTACCAGAATCAGATCTCTTACTACCTAAAGGAGAAAGGATTGTTTTTTGAGACTTGATTGCCTTGATTGTAGGAGACCTTACGATTTTATTGGATGAAAATTTTGGCATTGAAGTGTCATGTAATTGATCACAGAAATCTGTCAATAACGCCCAACGATTGGACAAAGGAATCGGATGAGAGGGACAGAAATCAATTTTACTTGTTGCTGTGTTTGACTTGACATAACTACTAAAACATTTCCTCTTTGACAACAATTTCCAAGTTTGAGAAGGGGATGGCAATGGCTATTTACCTATAACCTCCTTGATCCAATCAACATATTTGAATGTGGGAACGAGAGCGAAAATATTTGGACACAATATTTAAGTAGGTAGGTATTACCTACTTTCTCATATACGGAGTATATTGAGAAATTAATTTAATTTTTACATTAGATTATATACTTAATTACTTTACGTACGTACTTCAATCCTCTGTGAAGAAGTTACAGCAGTGAAAAATTCGTAATAAAGAGGAGCTTACCTTTATGAACTATATGATAATATTACAATAATAAAATTTTAAGCACTTCATCCGTTTTAGTATTTTATAATGAAAAGTTTTTTTAAAACACGTTATAAATTATAAACAACGAGATCAAACTACTGCAAATGTAGTTTATGTTCTTAATTAGAAATGACACCATTTTTATACAAAACCAAAATGTAACTACAATAAGTTGCAAATAAGTATATAAATTAAATGAAGGAAAAATAATGTGTAAATTAAATACCATTCAGTCAAACATTCAGTATTTTATTTTAGATTTACATATGTATTTGCCTCCGTTCATGGAACGGACTTTCTATAAATTGATGCAAAGGATGATCCCAATATACTTATGCGACAGGCATTAGCTGTAATAATGGGAGATACAAATGGAGAAAGACGGAAGGACAATTGTACAATTAGATAAAGGATTTCTTGGAAATTGACGCACGAATGTGTCTTTGAAAATATATTACGCGAGTTTTTTATATTTCAAATGGGAAATGAGGTGGAAGGTTACCATGAAGGACGTACCAGAGTTTTTTTATGGTTCTTAAGTGCATTAAGAAGGCTGATTCACTTACTAAATAGAGTATCTTAGTTAGGACAATTACAAGTGTATTTTTCTACCTGTTCCGGACATCTGTGTTTGTAAATCAGTAGATATACCTTTCAAATTTATACGAATATTTTATCGGTATCAATGGAATATACCACAGGTTTCCAAAGTACATGGATAAGATAAAAACCTGAAAGTATTTTCCGGAGTATAATTGCTATTCTTACAATTACACTCGTGAGTAGTTTTTACATAATAACTAATAATTGTTTCCGCATATTTTGTAAATGCTGCCGAAACTACCCATGTAATTGTTTATGAAGACGTCCTACAGAAAAATAAATGTTACCAAAAAACGCAATCGTATTTGGACCAAAAATTCGTTATTAATTAATTAATTACATTGTCGGTTTTTAAGCAATGTGAAAATATATTTTAATGCCTTATTTTTATCCCTCTCCATGACGAATCCAAATTTTGGTTTGAAAACAAAAGTTTAATGCCAGTAAATTTGATTTACTGCAAGTAATTTATAACATTTACGCAAATTTTATCGATGCTATAATAAGTTATAAATGTGTTCCTACTAAAATGAGAAATCAAGATATAAAAAGGAATGCTTATTTTTTGTAGTCTTTTTGTCGAAATTGTAAATATCCTGGTTTGTAAAGAGGAAATGTTGGTTAGCATGCGCGCCTGCGCGTGACTTCATAGAAAACTTAAAATGGCTGACGACGTTATCTGTTATGTGCGTAATACCGTTCGAAATTTATTTTGTTTCCATCAGACCTTTTTAGAAGGAAAAAACTAGACCTTTTTATTGTATTCGAAATTTAATGGTGATAGTTATGATCGTGATATAAGTTTGGCCGTGTGTTCTTCGAAAACTGGTCCACGTGATAATCATTTTGACAGGAGTGTTTTAATACTTTTGGTTATTTGATGTTTACACCAGAACATGTTACAAGTAAAAAACTAATCGTTTTTATTGTATTCGAAATTTAATGTTGATAGTTTCGATCTTGACAAAAGTTTGGCCGTTTATTCTTCGAAAACGGTGGTCCATGTGAGGCATTTTGACAGCAGTTTTTAAATATGTACTTTTAGTTTGATTTGTGTACGTTTTAAGACACTTTAAGTGAAGTGAAGTTTTATCTAAAGTTTTTTATAGTTTCAATGTGTGTAATCTTCACATTGCTTACTGGACATTAATTAACTTCTCTTAATAGTACTATTTCTTATTTTGTAATACAATGATATGTGAATTTGTATATGTAATTATTCAGTATGCCCTGTTTTGCCACTTAATTGTAATTTATGGTGATGTTTTGCTGTATTATTGTTTTTCTTTAGTCCACTCGTGCTGTTATATTGTGTTACTTTGTATTTAATTTTGTGATGGAGTTTGTCTGATTGATTTGCCATGTAACTTTGATCTTCTGGAAAATAAATGTACTGTTATTATTGTGTGATACGGCTGGCCTGGTCAATCTCCTCGAGGATTTATATCTTCAAAGGTAAGAAAATCTTAAATAACTTATCTATTCATCTTTGATTTATAGTTGAAATATCTTTACCGTTTATATATGTATATAGTAAATGTTATATTTATCATATTTATGTATAATGGAGTAATTATTCTTATAAATTAGTCCTTATGTATAACATGTTACTGCATAACATGTTTAATGAGTGATTTTATCGTTGTAAAGTATTTTCTGTGAAGAGTTGGTAAAATTTTTTGCAAGGACGGATTTGTTTATGGGCAAATATATCCAAAATATGGAGTTACACTCTTAAAAGTATTCTTAATTAAGTTTAATTTCGAAATATGCAACGTCGTATGTCAGGTATCTGAATTTTTATCTCACGGATTTTATTGCAGTGTGCAATAAATGCCATTTTAGTTAGTTTCAGAGCAGTTCTTACATTAAAGCTTGTAATTATCAACAGAAAGTTTAGTAAATGTCAATCGTGTTTAGTAATATTGACTTTAGGGTTTGTTGTCAATATATATTGTGTTTTTAACGTTAAAATTATAGTTTACCTCAAAATGAGAATTGTGTTTAAAAACGTATGAATAATAAATATTTTGCCAGTTTCCATTACTTTATAAACTTCAAATCAAAAGTTATTGTTAAGATTTTGTAGAATTTTTATCTTTTGGGTGCGAGATTTCTGATTTGGTTCTGTCGTTGTTTCAGATGCGTGCCTCCGAAGAATGAAGTCTGAAAATGCAGCCAGCATCGTACATCTTCCTCAGACCAGCTCTGCTTTGCGATATCAAGAAAGAAGATGGGTGAGTGTGATTGATTTTGCATTTCAAATTAGAACTAATGAGCTTCCCGCTTTAAATATATATTTCATATCCTGGCATGTGCAGAAACTACATTAGTCTTACGTATTTTTACACATAGGGGTATTTTCTCTCTATGGCAGTTTTAATATATCTGGAAGCTGCGGAAGTGCTCTTCTCGTACCAGCATCTGTTATGCTTTTCTCACTTATTAAAAAATAAAGCTCTACAATATTGACATTCTTTATCCATTTTTGCTAAATATGAATCATCTCGTCGAATAGCTAATCCATTTCCTATTGCTGAGTTTAAATTTGTGTCGTTTCTTCGCCTTCCGCCATTGGCTGCATCGATTCTGTTTTGGCTTCTTCAGTTTGTTCGTTTGTTGTTTGTTACCTGATTTCGTTTATGGTCTCTCTCGCTGTCTGCATTTGTCCATCTGCCCGTATTGATCTTCTCACTCCTTCTACGTCACTCTTCTTTATCTTCTTCTGTCTCTTCATCTGCCCTCCTTAGTTCTCTATAATATCCTCTTTCTTCCATTTGATGAATTAATGGGCTATTATTGCCTTAAACTTTAATTTAAAGTTTAAGGCAATAATAACAACCTGGGAAATTGCAATTGATAGTGCTTTACTGTCAGAGGTAATAATGAGTAAAACCGTTGTTTTGTAAACTAAACAAACAAAATTATAAGTTCCATTTGATGAATTAACGGGGTACTAGCTGTACCCGCACAGTGTTTGCACTTTTTTCTCTCTCCCTCTCTCTCTCCCTCTCTCTCTCCCCTCTCTCTCTCCCCTCTCTCTCTCCCCTCTCTCTCTCCCCTCTCTCTCTCCCCTCTCTCTCTCCCCTCTCTCTCTCCCCTCTCTCTCTCCCCTCTCTCTCTCCCCTCTCTCTCTCCCCTCTCTCTCTCCCCTCTCTCTCTCCCCTCTCTCCCTCCCCTCTCTCCCCTCTCTCTCTCCCCTCTCTCTCTCCCCTCTCTCCCCTCTCTCTCCCCTCTCTCTCCCCTCTCTCTCTCTCCCCTCTCTCTCTCTCCCCCCTCTCTCTCTCTCCCCCCTCTCTCTCTCTCTCCCCTCTCTCTCTCTCTCCCCTCTCTCTCTCTCTCCCCTCTCTCTCTCTCTCCCCTCTCTCTCTCTCTCCCCTCTCTCTCTCTCCCCTCTCTCTCTCTCTCCCCTCTCTCTCTCTCTCCCCTCTCTCTCTCCCCTCTCTCTCTCTCCCCTCTCTCTCTCCCCTCTCTCTCTCTCTCTCCCTCTCTCTCTCTCTCTCCCCTCTCTCTCTCTCTCCCCTCTCTCTCTCTCCCCTCTCTCTCTCTCCCCTCTCCCTCTCTCTCCCCTCCTCTCCCCCTCTCTCCCCTCCTCTCACCCTCTCCCCTCCTCTCTCCCCTCTCCCTCTCCCCTCTCTCTCTCCCCTCTCTCTCTCCCTCCCCCTCTCCCTCCCTCCCCTCCTCTCTCCCGCTCCCTCCCTCTCTCTCTCTCCCTCTCTCCACCCTCTCTCTCCCGCTCCCTCCCTCTCTGTCTCTCCCTCTCTCCACCCTCTCTCTCCCTCTCCCACCTCTCTCTCTCCTAGGGTTACCATCTTTCTCTGGTGTCATTAACGAAAACTGAATAATATCTAGTACTTACTCCCCCTCCCCTCCCGAGACTCATCATTCTTTTAGAAACGAAAAGAAAAAGTGACTAATTATTAAATATGTAATATATTCTTCATTTACAAGAGTGACAAACGCAATGAATTGTGACATTAATTGCATTTTTATTAATAATTTTTAATTCAGACTTTTAACGGTAATAATAACATTAATAATAATTAATAGTTAGTTTACGGATATAATTATACAATTGGAAATAAAAGTACATCTTTGTAATATACAGCATAGTAAATACTATCATATCAGAGATCATTAGAAAAAATAGAGTTAAAAGGAAGAACAATAGTTACTTAACCATCAAGAGATACAGTAAAAAATTATACATTAATAATTTTGTATAAATCACAGTAGATTATATGAAAAAGAATTGCGTACATCAGTGAATTAGCAATAGGTTAAATAAATTGCACATGTCAATTATGAAAAAACAAAATACAGTAAAAAATAGTACGTTAATCATTTTCAAACGAGTATTAAATCTCTGTAGTAATACCGTTTTAAAAAATTAAGAGAACTTCGATTAAGAATCACAGAAATGCGTCTACAGTGAGTAGAAACTAGTTAATTAAAATAAAAAGAAACCTAAAATAATCTTCGCTGACAGAAACAAACGATTTATTGTACCATTAAATGTAATATAAGCAAATTTTAATGAACCCTCCAAGGACGAGAATTATTTTTTTCAAAAATCTTACTTTTAGTAGTTTTTTCTTCAGATGGACTATTTGTATAAGGAAAAATTATTTAATAAATTATAATAATCTTCAAAAACGCCCGTTCCCATTTGGGAACGTCGGTCCTTCCCACTACTCTACCAATACGAAAAATATAACGAAATGAATAAACATTACTTTTCAAATAAATCTTGATTTATTTAACAATTTATATACTTTAAATTATATTAGTTTCAAATTACTTCATATGATAATTTTTAAAACATATTACAACAAGTCCCACATCGCACTTCTCTCGTGATGAACATTCCTCATTTGCACATCGCCTCCTCTTTTTCCCTGTAATTCCCGTTACGTAATGCGCCAACCTATCGTATCTTATTACTTCAGTAGAACCACCTTTTGAGGTGGATGCCCTGCTCATTTGTCCTCCAGGTGATTTTAGTGGCGTTTTGTATCGCGTTAGGTACACCTGCGCTATTTCTCTTATAAACTCCGGCTTCGTCCTCGGCTCTGAGGATTTTTTTTTCAAAATCCACGCATTGGTTATTGCTACGTCTAAGAGTCGAGTAGAAATTGTCCACCGCCATTTATGCCCTCTTATACCTGAAAAATCAAATTGTTAACATATCCTTTCGTCGCTTATATGTAATCGGAGTAAATTCCTACAAAAGGAATTCAGGATACACCGCACTTGTCCAATTATAACGAAACGCTTCACGTTTTCTAAGATTTTCTAGAGAAAAACGTGGGAAAGAATACGAGATTTTTTTAGGTCTCTCTATATATATTACATATGGGATTATTTGTAAATTGTAAACGCATTACATACTTCTACACGAATTAATTATTTGTAAAGATATACCCGGTAAAGAAAAGGAATAGGGCGATCCGCAGCTGCAATTAATTGAATATCGAGACGTTACGGCTGCAGAACACGAACGTGAAGATTGGCGGTAACTGACCTTCGTCTGTTCCCGCCTTCGATGCATTTACGCTTCTAAATTTCTAAACCTATTTCAAGTAGAAATAATAATTTCGAATACAATATAATGTGTCCGCTCAGACACGTCTACAGTGTTAAAATTATCTAATATCTTATGAAAATGCGTGATATTTACGTTTTATTTTACGAAACGAATGATTTTACGGTGCATTAGAATAACTAGCAATGAAATGCAATGCAAATTCTACTTTAATAAATTAGTTATTAGGAAAGTACGTCGCTATATGTTGGGAAAAATACGGTATATAATATTTCTTGAACGTCATCGAAAAAAAGAAACAGCACTGGGAAGGACTGACGTTCCCATACGGGAACACTGATAAACTGCGCAGTTGTGATCATGGGAAGTAATCAATTTGCAATTTTTAGGCGCGTTTCGCTTACAGCGTCTGTCCATCCGTCCGTCCACATGTTCGTTCTCGACTTCTACCAAACAGATTTTCATGAAATTTGATATTAAGGACATTCAATCAAATATAATAAGAAAATCGCAAAAATGAATCACGTACGCCAATCAGGGGTACCACTTTACTGGTGACAAAAATTATTTTCGTCATATCTCGTAAAGTATTGCTCATATCAAAATATTTTTCAAATAAAAGTTGTAGAACTGGTAAAGAAGAGTATTTCCATTCCTCTACATTTTTATCGTAGGAGTAGCCGTCCTCGAGAAAATCAAACAAAAACGTCTTAATTCGAGTTGAACTTGGAAATTTTCTAGCATGGTTACTTCTTCATTGTTGCTAACATAAACAATCTCACAGAAATATGTTTAATTTCTTTACATGTGCATGCAATATTTTTAAATGGGAAGGAAATGGATTACAGTCATGCCTCGTTTAGCGCAAAGGATACGTTCCAAACGGTCTTTGGGCTAACCATATTTGCGCCAAACAAACCGATTATAACATGTGCTTAGTAGTGATCAGTTCGCAAAATTGCTAGGTTCGCTAATGTTACTTTTTTATTTATTTAATATTAATTGTCATTAAAAATCAATATTAATACAATTTTAAATCTTTCGCGGAGGTGCTCGCATTTATGCATAGATCGCTAGGTCCTGCGAGTTGTCGTTTTCGTCACTGCAGCGCTCACATCTACGCATAAATTACTTACTGTATGTATAAGGGTATTCACCATTTTAATAATTGCTTGAAATTCGTCAGGAAACTATAGCTGCAGGTTTATCAGCACTTGCTGATTCACCTGTAAAATGAACGCTATGTATATTTGAGCGGCATTTAAAATTTTGAAGCCAACCGGAACTGGCATGCAAAGTTTCTGAAGAATCTCCACTCTTTTCTTGCTTTACACATTCAAACAGGGAAATTGCTTGAGTAAGGGGCATGTGTTCATTAGAACGCATAGAATCAATCCACAACACTAGCAGTTTCTCCATTTTTTCAAGCATATTACTAACAATAAGTGATCGTGTGAGTTTCTTCGCAGTTACTGCACTGGCTGCTTCAATGGAACTTTTTATTTTGCCTTTATTTAACAAATTTGTATGAATTGTAGAAGTTGTGAAGTTAAACTTACGTGCAATATTGCTCTGACGCTCACCTTGTTCAAAAGACTGAATCACTTTAAGTTTTTCCTCAAGATTTATGCTTTTCCTTGATAATTTAGGATTATTTTCTACACTTTGACTGCCGTTACTCAATTTTCTCCTTTCTGCTATGATTTACTGAAATTATTTCCCCCTATGTACCATTAAGATGTCATTTTGTCATAGATACCTTAAACAAAACAACCCAAATACAGTAAAACTCGTTTAATATGTATTTGAGGGGACCGACTCATTGCATCGTTATAAGCGTGACTACGTTATATACGAGAAACATGGTTTTTGGCCTATATATCCCATATAACACGTAGACACATACAGTAAAAGCTGTCCTATCCAGCTATTTAGAACCAGCCACCCTTAGACGCCTGCAATTACAAAAAATTCATTTTGTATTTCTTTTTCTTTTTTATGAATTTTTGTCTGAATTGTATTTGTGTAATACCACAACTTCCACTTTAAAATTTCTTAAAATATAAGATGTATATATCATATATTTACTCCTTATACTTCTGGGGCTGCCGAGTAAGCATTACGTTTTTGGTTACGTAAGCCATTTGCATTGTTTAGATGTTTTGGCGTACTTCTACAATTTCCAGTTTTATCGCTTTTTGTTGTTTAAAAATTACCCATCCATTGAATATGACATCAAAATAAATACCTAAAAGCGAGGGACAGGAGAGAAAAGGTTGGTTTAACGCTGACACAAAAGCTGGAGCTGATCAAACGAATTGAAAAAGGAAAAAATAGAGCAGCCAAAGCAAAAGAATTCAACATCGGATCTTCCACGCTCTACGATATCAAGGCTCATAAGGCTAAATTAATGAAATTTGTGTCATCTTCTTAGACGAATAAATCAATTAATAAACATCACACGCTTCATAATACAGAAATGGAGGAACTGGATGAAATATTATATGACTGCTTTTTACAGAAACGTTCAGAAGAATTAAATAATTTCGTCCATTTCTAATAGTGTAAATGAAGATAAATAAGAAAGATATAATCCAATAAATTCAATTTTGGGAACAGATGCATTGTCGTACTCTCCAAACTTCCCGGACGCCCTAAACTTTTCAATAGTCTTTTTGTTTTGCATGTAAGCATAGCAATGTATTAAGTAAGAATGGGTAAATAGTGTCTATATCTAACTACGTGTGGAAGAATTAAAATGGAAAATGCAAACCCCATGCATAGTTATGTTTGGGGAGTACGATAGTGAACCTAAGCCCAATTTTGTTTGGTTATTGCTAAATTTGCTATGTCGAAATCGAAAAACGCTCCCCTAACCGGATATTTCTCCTAGTAGGCTATCGACAATCTCCAAGATAGCCGGATAACACAGCTTTTACTGTATTTGCAGTTAGTAGACTTCAATGCCGTACTTACATATGCAAAGAGATGCTTATCAACTTCGCGGCATGTAAAATGTTCGGTTGCTATTACATACGATTTTTTAAATGGCCAATTAATATTATTATTATGGTCATTAATTTACATAAACATTTCACATTTTTAATATCGATTTCAAAACAAAGGGAGTGTGGAAATTCGTATGGAAGAGGTAGAGGGAGGAAGGGGTCCTTGACGAACAAGTGCGCGGTAAATGGGCTGAAACTATTCACTACTTATCACTCTGCTCGCCAACATTTGTTATATATGGGGCATTTTTTGCCACAGGACCAAACATTTGTTCGTTACAGCCGAGAATTCGTTAAATGTGTGTTCGTTACATCCGAGAAATTTAACCAGTGCCCTTATGGAGAAGTCCTAGGGACCGAGACATTTCTTCGTTATAGCCGAGATTTTATTTTAGGCGTGATCGTTATAAACGAGTTTTACTGTATGTCGTTGGAACTGATTACGTGAAAACAGCTTTCCTTTATTTTTTTATGCAAACGAAAGCCAGCAAAAATGCACACCGTGAACAGTATTTTCATTTTACAGTATGTACCATACATATAGTATTTTATAAAAAAATAAAAATGTATATCACAAGATTTCAATTGCGCTAAACAAACATGCGCTAAACGAGGCGTGACTATGTATGACAAAGAAAAGATCTTTAAAACACCATTTCCCTTATGTACAGGTATATAATTTCTTTCTAATAATCCAATGCATGAAATGCACCCATTTGTGACACGGTGTACACTTTCATAACTTGTTTATATCTTAAAAATGTCTCATTACAAATATTAGTATTATTTTAAACTTTTATTAATTTTTAAATGAAGTAGTTAACTAATATTTTACAATACAATTTTCATAAGCACAACATTAATTCATCATAACTTTAATGTATTTTAGCAAGAAATTTTTGACAACAAATTTGCATTGATTGTGAGATAAATACGGTGTTCGTATAATTATTTCTAACAAAAAATGTAGATTGAACTATAAAACATTCTTTTTAGATTTAGTCACATTAAACATTTATCTGGAAAATTACACTGTAGTTGTCTTTGTGCATCAAATCTCGGAGGAAGTATTCGAATAATTGTGTAACATAAATTGTAAATGAAGTACATACATACATAATTCAGTGTGTAAATAATGCTATGCTCTTTAATGGAAAATTCAGGCTTGCATTTTTGATGCAAAGTAGAATTACATTTGGCTCATTAATAGGAAGAGTTACAAGAACTTCCTCATTTAGATTTTTTAAACATGCCCTTTTAATATCTATATTATAAAAGGCATAGGATTCTTTCGTGTTTTATTGTCTACACATTATTGAAGCCACTCTTTAGATGTGATTTAAGATAATTTCCGAGTAGGTATGAGTTTGAAATTTGGCAGGTATGCACGAATCATGAATTAAAAGGCAATGACGAAAAAATCACGAAAATAGACCCGGGTTCAAGACTCCAGGAGAACGTTTCTGTTTCTCATAAGAAAACACGCAAAATAAAACATTTCGATGTGTGCAGGCTTTCACTCTTTTGCAAATTAAAATTAGAAAAAATTGAGGTACCATCACCGTATTTAGACTGTTTTAAAGAAGAATGTTCAACGTTCCTTATTCTTTTCGTTGATTTACGCCTTCCTTTCGAAATTATTCAATTTGACGAATATGTGACAGATTTTGACTTTTATCGATGAGTTTCCTGGACAGCGAATGTCATTGTTGAGAGTTGAGATTCCTATTATTGCCTCTAGGGAGATAAGTGCGGGGGGGGGGGGGGGGGGGGGGAGAGGCATAAGGCATTGAGTGCAATTTGTAACATTGTAACAAAAGTATTGTCCACTTTTGTAACAAAGTATTATTCACTTAACATAAATTTATTTTAACAAAGCTCTTTGCTGAGAGAATCACTCTAAGAGTTGAAGCATTGAATTCCTGTATGATTTTAATTCTCTTTTCTACTGTTTTTGTCTTTCATTGCATTAATTCTGTTCGTTTGTTCATCTGTTGTTTGTCGTGTCTTGTTAACCCAACCACATGCAACACAGTGTAATGTGAGCAAATTAAGTAAGTGTTCACTTGTATAAATTGTTTCTAAAACAAGTATGCTGTTATGAAGGTTAGCGTACGTAATAGTGTCTCATCGCACCGTGAAATGGCATGGATGTCTGTGTTGACCAGCATCATAGCTAATCCCAATATTCTGTAAACTTTGAAGCCTCTTTGTGTTTATTATAAAAAAATTCTAATATTTCAAATTTGAAATGCAGGCATCTCTAGTGGAATTATAAAATGTTATATTCTTCTATATTATTATTATTATAGCACTGACTATAATTAACCAATTGACCAAACCTTTTATACATTCACCAAGTTAAGATGTTAATAAGAACCGTACCAAATTTTAGTTGTTCATATATGTCTTATAGTTTATGGCGTGCATAATGAGACACGCAAACAGCCTTTTGGAAATATATAGATTGTGGGAAGCTCATTCAATACTATTTGGTATAATAATTATAGTATATTTATTTTGTTTCTCAATTTTGTAGTTATTGTTTTGATTCACAGGTTGGTCTCTATGTAGATATTAACGTTGTCTCTTGTTGGTCGAGTTGTATTTGAGATCAGTTAACCATTTCATGGCTATTGTTTAAAATATCTTCATTAAATTATCATAACGATAATTTTGGTAAACTCCATATGAGATTTTGACTTATTCTAAGAAGGCATTCTTTAAATTTTTATCATAAATGACTCAATTGCATACAAATATTTAACGAAGTACATACTCAAGTTTTATCGTGTACTCAATAATTTCATAAATTACAATCTGTAAATTCTTCAAATATCGGTTTTTTAATAAACATTTCATAATGTTAATGCATTGCTACATAAAGTTTGCACATTTTTAATGCTAAAAAATATAATTGTTGATAAATTTTGAATGATTTGATTTGCTGATTGTACTTTTAAATTTGAGAAATTGGCCATGAAAGTGTTAAGCTATCGATAAGGAGCAATGTGATTTGTTAAGGATAATCAAGAGTTAAGTCACGCAATGCAATTACTACTTAAATTTTACGTAAATTAACCTCAAATCGATAAATTTTATGGTTACTGTATATTACCTGGATGTTTGGCTGAAACTTTAAGAATATGCGATATTTATTTATAAATAAAGTGTTTGCTTTTGTTAAATGTTATATTTTGCATATTAGCTTTGAATTTGACCTTTACATAAGAGCAAATATGTTTTTGATGTAAATATAATCTCACCTCGATTAATGTTACATTTTTAAATCCAAGCAAGATAATTCTTAAAGACAAAATGTATTTAGTTCAATCATCACTGTTATCAAAACTAAATTGCTATCAGAAGTAAATGTAGCCTTTGAGTTTATATTATGCAATTAATCTTTTTAAAAAACAGTTGTCTAATTGAGGTACATAGTGTAATTTCAACGCATTTTAATAAAATTAATTTGGAAAATATCGAGGTTTAATTTTATTAACATTTGAAATAGGTATGCCATAAAATTTTAATATTGCATTTTTGAAGTTTATTTCTGACTTGAATAGTTTATAAAAATGTTATCCCGGCACCTAAGTTACTTGAATTAAGCATTGCTTTGCGAGATTCATTTCCTTTGTCATTTATGCGAACGTTGCTCCCATTTGGAATCAGTTGCATGCATTCAATTTTACGTATTTCTTGACCAATAAGAGACATTGTTAATTGTAATTAAGGTCATTGATAATGTGAAATGTTTCTTTTTTAAGTTTTTCTAGAACAAGCACTTGGAAAAATTGCTTGCCTCTGATAAAAATAGCTGCGACTGGGCTGTGAGAAAATTAATACATGCATTTCGACTACAGAGCAGTTGTCGTCAGTGGCATTTCGCCACTGATGACGGCTGTTCTGTAGTCTAAATGCTTGTATTAATTTTTCCACAGCTCAGTCGCAGTTATTTTTATCAGAGGCAAGTAATTTCTTCAAGTGCTTGTTCAATAATTTATTTCAGTTGCAAAATGTTTGATGGTTTATTTTTTCATGTAGTTATGTCAGCTGTTGAATAACAGTTGAAAATATTGTGTTATATGTAATTTGTTAGTTGTTCAATAGTTGAAATGTAAATAAATTGTCAATGTTGAATAATTTGTTCAATAATCAGCAAAATTTGGCTGAATTTATGGTCAAAAATGTCATTTTCAGGCAAAAAATTTGCTAATTCTAGCATAAATATACCTAAAAAACCCCTTAAGTCCAACGATACCTAAAAGAGGCTCCGAGAAAAAGAAATTATTTCTATCTAAAAGGAGTCAACAGGTTTTGATCATAATAAAATGTCTTTATTGCAATGAAAATAATGTACAATGTATACATACAAGTTCAATAAAAATTTTACAATCTGAAATAATACATTTTCTCTACTTATTTTATCCTGCACTTCAAAATAAAAACCTGGACTTAAAAGAAAAACAGTGACTAGACAAAAGAAGTTTGTTTACATTGTGGACTTTGAATGATTTTGACTCCGTACAAGTCCTAATTTCAGAAATCTTTAAAGTCTTAGAGTTAAAAATTATTCCGTCCAAATTGTAAACAAATTAATTTCTAAACTTGTTTACAATTTGGACAATCATTTTTAACTCTTCGACTTTAAAGATTTCTGAAATTAGGATGAAAAAAATTAATTTGTTTACATTTTGGACAGAATAATTTCTGACTCTGACTTTAAAAAATTTCTGCTGTGAATATTAGCACAAATCAAAAATTGCCATTTAAAAATTTCATGAAGTGCAGAAAAAAATTTAAAATTTAGCAAACTAGAATAAAAGTTGCACATTTTTACAAAGCACTTTGGCAAGGATAATATCATTTCTTTAACAATTTCTATTGGTGACAAAGTAGAGAGGAAAAATACCACAGCAAGCTTAGAAAAAATGAGATGAGACACAATACATATATATATATATACCCAGAAATGCTAATTCTGGTTTGTTCAGATTTAAAAAAATGGCAATAATTATACAGAATGGAAAAGCAATAGCTTATATATATTTAGACAAAAGAATTTACGATTTTTATGAATAATATATAAATAACACAACACTTTGGAAACCTGTTTACAAATAAATAATGTCTAGCAAATTGGATATTGATGGAATTATTAAAAGAACTTTAGTATACAGACTTGGAATTCTTTTTTCTGGATACTGACTTTAATTAAGAATAAAATAACCTTCACAATTTTTCTTAATTAAGAAATTTAACTCTCGACAAAGTTAAATCTCTTTCTAAATATTACCTAGATTCAAGAACAATTAAATTACCACTTCCAATGTATGGGCTTAAATAATTGGAGAATATAAACTTTTCACAATGAAAATACTTTACATAGACATACAGTCTGGATTTTCAATCAAAACTCTCAAAACTAATTGAAATTTCATTTGCATTTTAATCTCTTGATCTGATTTTGATAACTTGAATAATGAATAGAATTTGTATTGACTCAGAAATTTTTCTGCCTCGAATAAACAACAATAAAAACCCCATAGAATATTTTCTGAATTAATTCAAGCAGATCCTACATTTATCTCCAAATTTCTTTAAATTATTAAATTAAATCTCGAATTATTTAACCACGACAAACCCTCTTGGTAAAATTTTAAATGTAGAACACAAAACATCCCGATACAAATAATATTTTTTAACTGCTGCTCCTATTTTAAGATTAAATTTAAGTAATTACTTTCCAACGTCCAAATTATTGAACGATATTCACCATAGAAATACATGACAATCCTGCAAACATGAGCTAATACAGTGCTGTCTCAGAAGTCAATATGAAAACTTGGCATTTTATAAGTTTTCTAAAGTTTTTAAATTCAGTATCTTCTGCAATTCGTAAATAACTTGTTACAACATTTGATTCTTATTAACAAAAGTGAATTTAACGAAAATTTAAAATTTATAAAGTACAATAATAAAATTTTACAAACAAAATGGAATATTCCTTATAAAATCAAATTAAAGAAAGGTTTTAGAATTCAAACTGAAAACCAACACCTTATATTCTTGTAAATTTATAATCAAAAATTAAATGCATTTTATAAAAAAGTTATCAGAAAGATTTTAAATTCAAACAAAATTGATGCCCTATATTCTCAGAAATAAAATACTCTTACGGACGATACCAGATAAAACTTTTTTTTCAAACGTAGCACTATATTTTCCATTTACTTACTTTTAGTGTAAATTGATTAAACAATATTTTTAAAAGATATCAAATTCTTGGGGAATTGTTTAATCCTATCATAAATTTTGGCTTATTCTGAATTACGGGGAAAAAAACAGCTCCTAAAAATTGGAATTCTTACTTTATCGTATTTATTTCAATTGGCTGAGCAGAAATCTATAATAATGCCAAATTTGAAGCATTTAGCTCATCTAAAAGTGCCTTATTATTACAATCTCTCCTAAATCTTCCGTAAGATGCAGCCATATTATTATACAAGATATTTATCGCCTGATATATTGAACAAACCAGAATATAGCAACATATAGGTATAAAAACCTTCTCTCATCCCATGTGTGTAGCCTCCAGCCCATAATCCGCTTTACTCTTGCACCCAGATGCATCAGTTCTTGTTTCAGCAAAGTAGTACTTTTCGATTCATGGTTCCTTGATGCCTCACACCATCGCATTTTCACTCAGCATCAACTGTGAATGCCTAAAATAAAGAGGAAAAATGATTGTGGTGAATTCAATTAAGAAATATTAACTAAAAAATCTAAATATGAAAGATTAATTTGCTTAAACAACATGAAAGAGCGCATCTCATTTTTCAAGGTCTATTTAAAATCTTAAAATAGTAAATTCTTCGCGAGGTAGAGCCAACCATAGATACATAAAAAATGACTTGAGAAGGGTAACAGATAAAGCTAAGGAAATTTGGATAAAAGGAAAATGTGAGGAAATGCAACAGATGGAGAAGTTAAGACGGTACGACATGATCTATGCTAGGGCACTGGAATTAGAAGATAAGAAGCCTAATGGAATTCGTGGTAAAGCAATTATAAGTACAGATGGAAAAATAGTCACAGAACCAAAGGATGTAGCATGGATGTAGGTACGGGAAGAATACATTAAGAAACTATACAACAAACGGGGAGGATCGGTACAAACAGAACTGGAAGAAGAGGATAACATTGAAGAAGACAACTTGGGACCAAGTATTATGAAAAGCGAAGCAGAAAAGGCGATACTGGAACTGAAGAAAAGAAAAGCTACAGGCAGCGATGGAATACCGGCAGAGATACTTAAAGTCATGGGATCTGAAGGACTAATAGTGATAACAAAATTAATTAACAAGATTTACAATTTGGGAGAGTAGTCCCAGGATTTCCTAGATGTAACAATGATCTCTCTAAAGAAGAAGCCAAAGGCAATGCAGCGTAAAGACTACTGAACAATAAGCCTACTGTCACACAATTTGAAGATCATGATTCTTAATAAAAGACTAGAGAAAAAGGCCGAAGAAATGCTAGGGGAAGATCAATTTGGCTTCAGAAAAAGATGAGGAACCAGAGATGCTATTGGTGTAGTGAGAGTCATATCAGAAAGGGCAATAGAGTACAGCCAAGATTGCTGCATGTGTTTCGTCGACTGGCAGAAGGCCTTTGATAGAATAAATTGGGTACTGCTGATGAGGATATTAAAGGATATAGGTGTAGACTGGAAAGACAGGAGACTGATCAGGAATCTATATGTGAAACAAGTTGTAAAGGTCAGGTTGGAGAATGCGGAAACCAGCAGAGTAAATATTGGTAGAGGAGTAAGACAGGGCTGCTGTCTATCACCAATTCTATTCAATATATATGGAGAGAGGCTAATGCAGGAAGCGTTATAAGGCACGGGAGATTTCAAAAATCCGAGAAGGGATTATAAGAACAGTGAATACTTCTAGCAAGAAAGGTAAAGGAACTCCAGAATATGATAAATTGACTAGCAATAACAGGTAGAAAATACGGTACGGAAATTAATGCAGAAAAATCCAAGGTAATGCGAATATCGAGTAAAGAAGAAGAAAATTTGAACATAAGTATTGGAGGAAAGCCATTAGAACAAGTTTCAGATTATAAATATCTTGGCAGCATCATATAACAAGAGAAATAAAATTACCAATGAAATCAGGACTAGAATAACAAAATCAAAAGCCACTTTCAGAAGAAAGAAACTCCTACTAACGGGAAATATAAAGCAGGAAATCTGCAAGAAGTTGATAAAATGCTATGTATGGAGTATAGCATTGTATGGGGCAGAAACATGGACGCTAAGGAAAAATGATATAACATACTTGGTAAGCTTCGAAATGTGGACATGGAGAAGAACGCTGAAGATAAAATGGACAGATAGGGTGAAAAACGAGGAAGTATTACGATGAATAGGAGAGAAGCGAACGATTATACAGATTATCAGAAAGAGGAAGGCGAACTGGATTGGGCATTACCTGAGGAGAGAGTGCATGATTAAAGAAGTGCTATAAGGAAAACTGGATGGAAAAAGAGAAAGAGGTAGGAAAAGGTTTCAGCTGATAGACCACTTGAAAGAGAAAGAGAGCTATCAAGAAATGAAGAAGACTGCGGAAAATAGGAGTGTATGGAGACCCAAGTTTAACCTAGAATAATCACGAACCTGTCAAAGGACAGACTACCTATGATGATGATGATTGCCTCAACTGATAAACCAAATAAAGAATTGATTTTTTTAATAGAAAACAAAGCGTAAATTATCAGGGGAAATAAAGCAATTGCATTATACAACAATTGAAAGTTAAAATGAACCGAGTCAAATATTTATAATTCAAACAAACTCTTTATAAGTTTAATAATAAATTGCATGGCAAAGTAAATATACTAACAGCCAATTACGAGATATCAATGTTAATAATAATAATTTATTTAACACAAACAGTTTCCTCCAATTACATGTGTTGTAATATATTTTTAACAAGCACAAATGACCACGCCCTCGGCATTGGGAGCTAGACACTAACCACTCCTCTATTTTTCACAATGAAAATATTTTACTTTACATATAGGCATTCAGTCTGGATTTTCAATCAAAGCTCTCAAAACTAACCGAAATTTCATTTGCATTTTAAACTCTTTATCTGATTTTGATAACTTGAATAATGAATAGAATTTGTATTGCCTCAGAAATTTTTCTGCCTCGAATAAACAACAATAAAAACCCATAGAATATTTTCTGAATTAATTCAAGCAGATCCTACATCTATCTCCAAATTTCTTTAAATTATTAAATTAAATCTGGAATTATTTAACCACGACAAAATCTCTTGGTAAAATATTAAATATAGAACACCAAAAATCCCGATACGAATAATATTTTTTAACTGCTTCTCCTATTTTAAGATTAAATTTAATTAATTACTTTCCAACGTCCAATTTGCTAAACAATATTCACCATAGAAACGCATGATGTCTGCAAACATGAGCTAATACAGTGCTGTCTCAGAAGTCAACACAAAAACTTGGCATTTAATAATTTTCAAGTTCAAACAAAATTGATGCCTTATATTCGCAGAAATAAACTATTCTTACGGACAATACCAGACAAAACATTTTTTTCAGGAATAGCGCTATATTTTTAATTTATTTACTTTAAGCGTAAATTGATTAAAAACTATTCTAAAAAGAAATCAATTTGTTTGGGTGTAGTTTAATCCGATCGTAAATTTCGGCTTATTCTGAATGACAGGAGAAAAACAGCTCCTAAAAATTAGAATTCTTATTGTATCATATTTATTTCAATTGGTTGTGAGTAGAAATCTAAAATAATGCCAAATTTGAAGTCTCTAGCTCATCAAAAAGTGCCTTATAATTTACAATCTCTCCTCCTAAATCCTCCGTAAGATGCAGCTTTATATTATACAAGACATTTATCGCCTGATATAATGAACAAACAAGAATATAAAAACATATAGGTATAAAAACAACTCTCATACCATATGTATAGCCTCCAGCTCAGATTCCTCTTTACTCTTGCACCCAGATGAATCAATTCTCGTTTCAGCAAAGCAGTACTCTTCGATTCATGGTTCCTCTACAGCTCAGCATCAACTGCTACTACCTACCTACAATGAAGAGGAAAAAATGGTTGTGGTGAACTCAATAAAGAAATATAATCTAAAATTATAAATATAAAAGATTAATTTGCTTAAACAATATGAAAGAGAACATCTTATTCATAGAGTCCTACTTTAGAATAGTAAAATTTCAAATTCTTTACGAGTTTATTCATATTATTATGTGAAGATTTATTTGACAATTAGTTTTTAAATTTTAACCTTCCATATTGCCTCAACTAATAAACCAAGTAAAGAACTGATTTTTTTATAGAAAACAAAGCGTATGGGGCAGAAACATGGACGCTAAGGAAAAATGATATTAAATACTTGGAAAGCTTTGAAATGTGGACATGGAGAAGAATGCTGACGATAAAAATGGACAGATAGGGTGGAAAACAAGGAAGTACTACGAAGAATAGGAGAGAAGCGAACGATTATACAGAATACTATCAGAAAGAGGAAGGCGAACTGGATTGGGCATTACCTGAGGAGAGAGTGCATGATTAAAGAAGTGCTAGAAGGAAAACTGGATGGAAAAGAGAAAGAGGTAAGAAAAGGTTTCAGCTGGTAGACGACTTGAAAGGGAAAGAGAGACATGAAGAAAACTGCGGAAAATAAGAGTATATGGAGAAGCAAGTTTAACCATAAATAATCACGGACCTGTCTATGGACAGACTACCTATGATGATGATGACTGTTGACTAATCAACCAAATAAAGAACTATGGAAAATAAAGCGTAAATTATCAGAGGAAATAAAGCAATCGCATTAGATAAGAATTGAAATTAAAAATTGGACCGTCATTTGCCAGTCCAATAAAAATATTTTATTTATAATTCGAACCTTAAACTCTTTTAAAGTTTAACAACAGATTGCATGGCAAAGTAAATATACTCAATAGTCAATGAAGGGATATCAGTGTTCTATTTGTTAACTCAGAATCTTAAGTTGATATTTTAGAAGGCACCTCCTGCTGACCACCAAGTTATCAAAAAAAGTATTGTACCTCCTGACACACACCAATTTCACCAAAAATAAAATCCTTTGTCATAGTAATAAATGGCATGATACATCACATTTCAGCCTTCTATCTCTTACAGTTTAATTTATATTTTGATTTGATTGACTGAACATTTATAAAATAAAATGCGCTAAAATGGTATTTGAATAAATCTTTTACAATTTTTGCATGCTCAACTGATAATTAGCCAACCAGCATTGGAAATAAGAATAAAAACGAATTGTCACGATCAACTTTCATTAGCATAGCACTTTTACAAAAATTTGCACGTACTCCAATAATTCGACTAACTTTCACTATTAAGAATCTCAGAAATTGCTTTCTTCAAAATATTTCCACGATTACTTCAGCAATTCTAATACAGATAGCCTTTTCCAAGCAAAATATTTTAATCATTTTCCTCAAAATGTCTCCATAATTTCAATATTCAATCGTTTACACATCACCAAAGTGTAAATTCAACAAACATTTCACGTTACACTGTCACTACAAAACTAATATTTTATACAACATATTTAATTGATTTATGCTGAAATGGAAGTCAGTAGACTGAAAAGTTCTAGTTCCCATGCGCTAAGTATTTCATAAAAATGCCAAAAACTGAAGCGTTGATAACACTTATGTTAACGATAATTAGCAAATCTTCGAAAGTAAATTATAAAAATTTTATTCTCTCAATGAAATATTCACTTAGAAGTTGAGATTTCTCACTTTCCAATATAAGCTTATGTTACTACACTTTCACGAATAATAGATGGAAAAACAAACAGTACGTACTGCAAATATATAGACTCAATTAAAAGACAAATGCATGGTTTCACGACTAAATTTATCCTATCTGTTCAGTAAAATACGTCGATAATTCTCACTGGAAACTTCTTGAGGTAACAGTCAATATCAATGCAATTGGCAAACTACTTAAAAGACACACGCTAATTTTACTCACAGTTAATATTTCTTGATATCACACAAGGGAACACGTCAGCTCAGTTCTGTGACGTCTTCTGCAAACATTCCTATGAAACAAGCAGAAACAAGATAATGAAATCTGAAAATTTGTACTGTAACTTCATGCTGAATATTATTTCTGATAGCCTGATTACATCATGTAATGTCTCTTGTACTAAACCAATCCGATAATATTCGAAGATATTGATTGTAACTCAAATTTCCAGATTTGTAAAATATAAAACTTGTATCCCTTAAGTTGCTAAGCTTAATACTTATATCCATACGACTAGTATGCATTGATTATATTAATATCATTTCAATAAACGAAATACTGTTTTGCTTTGAATGAATTTCTCGATAATGGTTGCCAACATTAAATACAGCTACACACGGAGAATTTTGTTTGAAAACTTAATACTTGGGAGAAAACCTTATCAATATATTTTCAGTTACTCATTAAAATAGTATTTATTCAGTTAAGCATACGCTTTAACGAGATTAAAATATACGAAAAGTTAGATGGATTGCCCCGGACACTCAAGCCAAACTCCCACTGTTGGCCACTCTGATCATAGGCTAACACCGTATATATCATTTATAAAATGGTGTTAATAAGACAAAAATATCACCACCTGTCCTATGTAATAGAAAACAAACCTTTACCTTCAAACTTTACGGTTACACAACCACTCGACAAATTATTATAATAACCGTATTCGTATCTAAACTTGACTCAGTCCACCCAAAATACACGTGGTTAACTTTCAACAAAGAAAAATGATTCCATAGATCCTATGTAAAGGTCTCTCTTAATTAATGTAAAGATTATGCCGCCATTAACTTACAGTGAAGAGATCAACCACTTCGTTTATGAATTTCAAAAAATTGTGAACTACGGATCGGAAGAAATGACAAAATTCTACGGCAATATTAATGCGGTAATGCTAACCCGATGAAGCATGCCGCCGGCGTCAATTAAATTATCGCTTATTTATAACTAAAGAATTCAAACCCGACAATGGATCACAGTAACACGTCCACGTAAATCTCTTGGCAAGTATGAAGACAGAGTTCCTCACCCCTTCACGATGTGTTCACCCTCAACGTAGAATTAACGTGAACGAATCGTACCTTCCACACGTCCGTCAGTTTGTTAAGAGATGCGCATGTTCAGACTTTTTTGTTCATGGCTGTTCCGTTCTCTTTACAGTCTATTAAATACTGCAAAATAAACATGGTATCTTTATTAAGTAATATTGGAATGTATTAATTAATTATTAATCGACCCGTTTATTAATAATATGTTATAAATTAAATACTGTAGTCTGTAACACACATTGCGTGTATAAAAGTTTCCACTCTGTCACTTATAACAAAAAATATCATTGTTATCTGATTTGAAATTTTACAATAGAAAAGTCTGAAAAGACCTTTTAAAAATCTATTTTACAACTAATACATATATACATACTATTTAATATATATCAGATCTTATTTACTTATATTACTGCTACGACTGTTTAAGTTGGCAGTCATTGCGTATCCATACATGAATATTTCCTATTTCAAACTGAACTATGAGTTTCTAGTTGGATTTTCTCAAAAATGGCTACTCCTACAGTAAATATGTATAGGTAATGAAATGTTCTATTTCAATTGCTCTACAAATTTTATTTGAAAACTTAACAAATATTTCATTTCTAGTAATTAGGCATCCATGATAGGGTTAGGTGAACCATTTATACGATATGTAAAAATAAAAACAATTCATTTCTCAGGATTAATAACAGTTAAGCAATTAAATAAATTTAAACTTCCTCTTTAACCTTTTAGCAGCCAGAAGGTGTTATACTTCCCAATAACTTATTAACACCATTTTTGTCAATTTCACCCTTGCAGCGAGATATATATGTAGGTCATGGTATTTAGGTCATGGTACCAGGAGGGTACAACTGCCATGTTAAAATTTTTTAACGCGTCCTATGACAATTTGTAGGAAGCGCTGGGCACTAAAACCAAATAGTGACACCCATTTGCCAGTAGTACTGTTATCCCGCTTGCAGCCCTGGGCTCCTTATAATTCCATTTATTTCATTTTATGTTACTATTCGCTGGCAGAGGCAAGCTAACAGAAAGAACAACACAATAGCGTGATTTTAAAACATGAGATTTATTTAAAAAGCATTCAATTACATGAAACTGACATATTCATGGAAAAACAATACCGAATGCTCTTAATTTTCGACGAAACGGCGATAAAACCACACGTCCTCAGTGCCGTATTTACGCACAAACGACTTTATTAGAGCGAAATAGCCCCTTCTTACATTTACCCTTGCGTCAACAATTACAAATTAGAATAAATTGTAATAATAATTTTACAGAAAAGAACCAGAAAATAAGATAAATAGAAAAACAATCAAAATAGCAAATTACAAATTCAGAAAATTCCTATAAAAACTATTAGCAGATGTATGTTCTGGAGAAATTTCAGATAGTTGGCTGATTGGTGGGAAAAGACTGCAGAACGAAGTAGCTTCTGTGAAGACGGATATGTAAAGCTGTCACCTGAAAAATGTAGGGCACACACTTCAAAGCTGTTGTGCCGCTTGTCAACAGGATGCCCATCCAAAATTGGGTTACTGCAAAATGTCTTCCACTCTTCGGCCCTGTGGGGAGATTAAATAATTACACTGCAGCAACACAAGTTTTGTCCTTTGTACGAATTCAGGTGACTTTAATGTATTTTATTACTGAACTAAAATCAAGAAGAGATCTTTTGTAATGTTTGGTGGAATAAATTATTGAATTGATACTATCTTTAATTATGAACAAGAATTGGCTGTAGCCAGCAGAACGATATCATTGCATATATGCATCAAGCCGGGAAAAGGTCAAGTGAAAATATTCAACTTAAAGAGGGAAGAAAAAACACGTGATATCGATGCAAATTAACGTTTTGAAATCGTTGAATGCGAGAGTGACATTACAATAACGCCCACAAACCTGCCTGTGTGATATATCAAAAATGTAAGAACTCACTGAGAATCCCCGGGCTACTAAGTATTTCTCTGCCGTGAGCAACGCAATGGATCAGGCCAAATGCTTCAATATCATTTAGCTGACCCTTTAAGAATTTATCAAATGGCGGTGAGTTCGTAATCTTACCTTGTTTGGAAGTTGGAATCATGGAAGAATATTCTTCCATGTTGGAATCCCGAACAACTTCCCGCCAACCGTTTGAGGGGAGGGGAGGGTTTGTAGTTTTGTAACCAATTCGAAGGTGGGATGAAAGATCGTCAAAGGAGGGCCTATACCAGGGGTGGGCAACCTTTTTAAGTGTGCGTGCCAAAATCGCCAAATCTTTGATGCATAATTTTCTCACGTGCCAACCGAAATTTTGTGGAACATATTATTATTTCGTGTCTTTTAAGTATTATGAGAACCTTTTCAAATACTCAAAGATCACACTAGAGCAGTAAAATCAAAGAATATTGTAAGGGTGATTATTTAAAGTCATGTAAGATTGAATGAATGTAAAAATTAGTGACGGAATTTTTACTTAAAAGTCCTTCTACCTAGCGTGGATATTTTTTATTAACCTTTAAGTGTAATTCTAGCTGCCATACACAGCCACACAATTTAAGGACGCAATTTTTAACATTAGCAAAAGAGTAAACAATAAGTCTGAATTTTTTGTTTTTGTTTTTTTATAAAGATCAATCAGACAAGTTTTTTCAAGTTTTCCCAATGCATTACAATGCCCAATCTCATAATCGTTTTATTTGACTAAAACAATAAAAGAAAATAAAATTAAAGATATTCTTTTATTAATTCTTAATCCCTTATGATCAAAACAAAAATTACAGAGAAAATAAAATGTTATTTTACCTACATAATATATTAAACAGAAGTTAATCTTTACAATTTTTTAGCAGAAAACATCAAATCAAAACTTCATTTTCATTTTCTTATTACTTATTGTTACTAAAACAGTTGATAGTGTTTGTTTCTTTATTGCATTTTTATTTGGTATCACTCTACTTAATATAATTGTATTCTATTAAGTTAAAATATACCATTCCAGCGAAGATGTTGGATATTTATTTATTTAATTATTTTTTAAGATGAGCCCTGCGTTTCGTGCCGGAAAAAAGTAAATATACGGAAAATGTTACATTAAATATACAGAAAATACATTTACAAAAATCTATTAAATATACACTAACAAGGGAAGTATTTATAAGTTGCACCTCAGATTTTCATGAGATTTTGCAGATGGATAGCTCTTATTTCACTATTAACGAATTACCACCTATACCGCCAGTAGTTTTTGCAAAAATTCAACTTTTTTATGCGCATGAGGATAGCATGCCAATAAAGACCTAGAAAACGGCTGGCTGTCATAAAGCTCTGGTGGTCCAGTGGTTAGCGTGCGAATCTACGAATAATATGGTCTAGGTTTCGATCCCGGTTCGGACCAAATTTTTTTCTTTTATCAGATGATGAGGAAATTCAAAAACTAACAGGATCGTGTCTTGATTTTAGCCAATGGCCACCGAACTTCCCTAAATCAAAACACTCTTCGGAAAGATGTTTCTAACATACTTTGGAATGTACCGTTGGCGTGAAACCCACTCTTTTTCATTTCTTCATTTGCAGGAAAGCTAATTTTCAAAATAGTAAGTTACAGTAAATTCCAGAATTACTTTCCATACAAGATCCGCAGACAAAATGAAGAAACCCATTAATTTCTCCGACTTTGATACTTTGAGAATTGAGTTTACCTGAGAATTTGATGATCTTGGGTCTAACGGTGTTAAGATATGAGCCAGGAATTTTTTAATTAACTCAGTTGTTTGCTGCATATGACAGTAGATAATTATCCTTGATTTTAGCTACCAGGTTACAATTACTACTTAAAACAATTGTTTCAGTTCAGACACGAACATTTTTCATTAACTATTGAGCTGTCTGGATAGTTTGTGTCAATTTTTTTATAAAATAAAACAATATTCATTTTATATATAACTTTCATCAGCAATATATTTTCCCCTTTCTTTTACAACATCTTCCCATCTGCCAGGTATTGTTAAAATTCCATCTTGGTAAAATTTGAGAGGTTCAGAATGCCACAGTACATATTGTATTATTATATTTGTTCTTCTCCTTCACAATTAAACACCGTCCGATTGAAGCTAAAGATTCGCCGCTTTCAGCATGCCTAATTATTTCCATCTTTGTCTCAATCGTGTTCACTTTATGAGTCCTACGTTTCTTTTCACTTGTATTGGCACTTTGTTTTCCGTTTCTCACATTTATAAAATATTAAGTGTAAAATGCACAAACAAAGAAAACCTGCTCTACGTACAAACAAAGATAGAGCAGTGGTTCTCAAAGTGTGGTCTGCGAAAGTCTTCCAGGTGGTCCGCAGGCTGGTCCAAAATGCAAGTTAATGATACACAACACCGAGGCCATTGTAAAGAACAGACCAGAACCCTAATCTTCAACACTTGCATGACGTATTACAATGGTGATAAGGCTAAATATGCCATTTAAAATTAATTTTTGTATAGCTTACCTGATTAGTCCTAAAGTAATTAATGTTGGCAAAACAAATTAAATTATTACCACTGAAATTAACTAAATTCTTCACAGCGTAAAATCTCAGTGGATACAACAGAATGTCCTAGCAACTGTTCCACTCCCCTACTTATTTTGGAACAATCAAAATTGGTTACTCTATTAAAGTTTTAGAAGATCTTTAATAATATAAAATTCTTAAAATAAAGTTAGAATTTTTTATTCTTAAATTCATATTTTTTCTCAATCAAGGATGCTTTTAGAACATCATTCTGTTCCTTTTTCAATATATATTCTGAAAAGCTTAAGCAAGACGTCAAAATTAAGCTTAACCATTAATTCAGCTTTTACAAGGTCAATACGAATTTTATTTCTCTCATCACTCCACATATTGTTCATTATAGAAAACACTTTCTACATTTGCATTACTAATGGGAATTGATAAGACAAATAACTTTGGCAATTCAGTCCTCTGTCTTTTTAAAAATAAGCGCTCACTTTCTGTCAACTGGAATTTGTAGATCTTTTATAGAAGGGAGGATTAGATTAACATTACAAACCTCATCATACAGCTAATCATTATTTAATGTCATAGGTATTTGCAGTTTTGACTGCTTGGACAACTTTAGCATACTCAAGTACATCAGATTTTAGGTTCAGTGCAGAGAAATACTTCATGGGTGAATTTTCAAAATCATACCATTTAAAAAAAATAATCTATTGCTCTGGTATAGGCAATCAGGGCTTCTTCGGTGAACTTATTTCTCTCTCTTGGATTTAATTCAAGCAAACTTTCATTTACTTTTGATGAAAAAACTTATCACTCTTTCTACACTCTAGTTTGTGTAAAAGTTCTACCATTATACAAGTACAAGGACAAATTGTGTTAATAAATATATAAATTGGTGGGCAAAATAAAATTCCAAATACTCTTATGGCAGTTTTCTTCACCAAGATTTAAAAAGTAAAACCTAACATCAGACCAGCACTTAATAATTCTATATAACTAGTGTAATGTCTGTTGAAATATCAATGGAAGAATTATAGATAGATAGATTATTATTATTTTCATTTAAAAGAATTAATATCACACTTTTACATATGAAATATTTTGCCACATACAACATTTCTAGTGAATATTCTGTTGTTGACGGGCTATGTTAAGTTAAACTTAAAATAGTTGCCTCTCTTTCCCTCCCTCTAACCCCCCCTCTCCTTCCCCCTTCTCTCCCCCTCCCCCATCTTACACCCTCTCTCTCTCTCACACCATCTCTCCCTCCCCCTCCATTTCTCCCTCCCCCTCCATTTCTCCCCTTCCCCCCTCTCCCCTCTTTCCCCCCTCTCCCCCTCCTCTCTCTCCCTCCCCTCTCTCCCTCCCCTCTTTCTCCCTCCCTCTCTATTTCCCTCTCACTCTCCCCTCCCCCTCTACTTCCCTCTCTCCCTCCCTCTCGCTTCCCCCTCTACCTCTCTCACCCCCCCTCTCTCTCTCTCATATTAAAAGCATTCAAAGCACGTTTATACTCATAAGGATTGAATTAACAATATGATAGAGAGGTCTGACAATGGAATTGGTAGGCAAGGCAACATCCCGTTAAATGGCAAGATTTCCTTAAACTGTGTGAATTAAACGTTTACATTGAGAAATTTCGAACTGTAGGCAGAAAAGGATGAACAGAATGAGAAACTTTATAATGTTTTCTTCAAGATGGTTTATATCCCAAGATTGTAGGTCAATCCTTTCTAATTTTAATCTAAAAAAGAATGGAAGCCTGCACGTTGAAATGTCCATTTTTACGTGTTACCTAATGGGAAATGAAAATTATCTTCTGGAGTCGAACCTGGGTCTTTGATCTCGAGTTTAATATGTTAAAACATATTTTTATTATATCATAATGGTATCCTGAAAGTCACATCAAATTCGGTTCATTAATTTGCGAGATATTAAGTTTCAAAGAGGGTAACGATGACAGAGAGATCTGGGATATTATCTCCTATAAGAAAACGCTTGATGTCTTTATCGGTGTCTGGCCGGACGGTCTCATCAGTTAGTTATAAATATCTCAACATATCTCGGCCATTTCTTCAGCCAGTCCAGCCAAATTCGGTAGGATTGCTATGAATACGTTCAAAAAGCGATTTATATAAAAAAAAGTCCCGGGTTCGACGCCAGGAGATGTTTTACATTCCATATGAATCTCATATCTCGGCCCATAAGTTTTCACGCTGAAATTTAATTTTCGACATGCAGAGTTTTACTCTATTGGAAATTAAAATTAGAAATAATTGACCAACGACCTTCAAATTAGGACCATTTTAAAGGAAAATAAACGGGCCGTTAAATTTTCTTCGTCTTTTCTCACCTAAACGTAAAACGTTAGCAAATTTTACGTTTAAATTCGCCGATGTAAGAAAAATCGTTCATTTTCGTCAATGATCGCCTTGGAAACGGGCATTGTTGTTTCAAGCTATATATGCTCAGATAAACCTATATTCGTTTACGTAAATTGGATGGATAAATGCGGTAAATTACGTATTTTAAACCATGGTAATGTTTGAAATAATTCGACGATATTTTAACGTGCCTTCGTTGTCTTATCCAAGTCTTTCTGTATATTAAAGGCATTTGCTTGCGCTGTGCATTCGCATTGTCTGAATAGGACAGATATTATGAAAATAATTTTCTCCGTGCTGTTTATTTATAATTCGCATCAATCCAATTATAGGGTAACCAAACAAACAACTGTTACATTGTTATCTAAATAATTAAGGTATATGCGCTGATTGCGTGTGTATTGAGATATCTATTGAGATTGTTCTTAACTGCTGTTTGGTGGAATTGAACGATTGATTGTGATTACTTACTAAATACTGCTTTTCATATGGACAGCTGTATGTAGCGATAAGTAGAACACATGACAAACATAATTTGAAATTTTGGGTTAAGGATAAAGATAATCAAGGGCAATTGCTGTTAAACGAAAGAGTATTTACAAGGAACGTCGTTATAAGAGAGCTACTGAATAGGTAAATTAATATTATTGAGGTATAAGACTATTTTCCTCTTAATTTTTTAAAACTATTCCTTTGTTTTCATTTGTAGCCCTTTCCAATCTTATTCAAATATTATAATTTTATCATTTGTTTGTTGGTTTTATTTTTATATTGTTTGTTTACAAAGGCCGTTTTAAACGGGATCATTCGCCTAGTAGTTGTAATGCAGGATATAATGAGACCCACCTGATGATAATTTTAAAAAAATTTCTATTCTAGTTCCAAATATTCAAAGCATGATTTTAAACTTTCTACTTTTTTTGGAGCTGTGAGAAAATTCAGCATATACCTACTTTTAAGCACAAAATTTTCAACATCAAATGACAAGAGTTTTAATGCTTTTCTACCACAGTTATGAATAATATGACACTTATGTAAATTTCAATTTTTTCTTTTAATAACGTGTACACTGAATTATTTTTACCAAAATTGGCTGCTGTACTGTCAGCAGAAAATGAACTCATACATGGTAATTTTAAACCATTTTCCTCAAGCTTCTGGCAAATTACTGAAGACATACCTAGAGCAGTTTCATCATGGCTTTCATAGAAATCAAGCAACCTCTCTTTAATGCCTTTATATTTATCAAAAAATTTAATGGCCAAAGGGAATAGCTTTTTGTTTATTTTTTGTGGACACATCAGTTGCAACTGAACATGGAACATGTTCAATGCTATTAACTTTCAATTCATGAAGAAGAATTTCAATTGACTTAGGTGCCAATACATTTTTAACTATAGCTTCAATTTTTGTTCTTCCGCAGCTAACCTTCTTAGCAAAATTTGAATCAGAGAATAATATTGTTTAATTTGTTGCCAAAGTCAATACTATTATAGGAATGATGATGTTGAATACCATGATAAATTTGAGCTACTTCAATTAAAGTCTCATTAACTACCTTCCAGCAACCAATTATCATCAAAGTGAGTATTATATGTTTAAATTCTCATTTTTCTACATCATCATTATCATTACTTGATGTTTTTTTTCCTCCTCTTCTTTTCTGTCTCCATTTTAATAGTTTAGGCAAAAGGGTTTATAAAAATTTGGCACAAGTGAAAAATTTATCATTTTGTTTATTAAGTAATCTCCACTTGAAAAAATATTTTTTTAAATATACAATATATGAAAGTAAACATGGATAATATAATAGAAAATTGGAGTATTATGTAATGTTCAAATAAGATATAAACCAGTGCATTAAGTTTACAATATCCAAATTATTCAGATTTGAAAACAATTATAAAACCGAACAATAAAAAATAACAATGCTAAAACAATTTAATCATTAAAAAGATGAAATAATGCTTCCTAACCATCCCATCTGCCCAAATAAAATGTTTTTTTAATATTAAAAATGAAATTATTGACATAAAGTGTCATATTTATAATTATTTCATCTGCAGACATGTACATCATTAGAACTGAATGGAGTATGTCCTTTATTCCCGACAAAGCACATACTTTCAGAATTTGTAAGGCATGATCAAGATTAGATTAGCATTCACTCTTATGGTTATATAAAACTTTTCACCCTCATGTGTGTTTCCATGAAAACTCCAGGAACTTGCAATTTCAATTACAAAGTACTAGCTAACACTAACACCACAGTTAATCAAATGAATTAAATCCAATCCAAACAATGTCTGAAAATATTTAAGATTAACATCTAAAAATACTACCTTGTGCAAAGGGATATCGTTAAAGTCAAAGTAAAATCGAAAAGCCTAGAATTAAACTAATAAGGGGACGTTGTCAAGTCGACGTCAAGGATACGGTTGAAACTTCTTGAGGTGAAACTAGAGACAAAATAAGCGGACACGTGTCCCAGCTTTCTTCCCCATAGGCCCAAGTTCGAGAAAAAATGGGAAAAATAGATTTGAACGTATAAAGTATACCGGTATTTAAGTCGGAGATTTCATGGCTGCGGTCGCTAAGGCGTTAGTATTGTTAAACTGTAGGGTTGGTGGTTCAAATCCCACCATCTTCGAACTTTTTTTTCAATTTTATTTCCGTCTATTTTTTCAAATACCAAGCTGGGTATATTTCTCAACTTCGTTATTTGTGATTAAATGTTTTTTATAGTATTTACGAGTTAAATAAACTAATTTTTGGTAAACTACGAACTATTCTTCGGGTTTACCAAAATTAGAAGTAACGCATCGTCGAAGCTTGAAAAACGAAGCCGACCTTGCTTTTCTATGAAGAAAAAGCGAAGTGCAACGCAAAAATAGCCACACCACGCCGTTAAATGAGCGTTTCTCACGGTGCCCGTGACGCCAAGCGGGGTGACGCGCATGCTAAAACGCTACATATTTCCCCGCGACAATGTTGCAATACACGTGCTATTGTGGATCGCTCTTACAATTAAAGGCTGCAGATCATCACCAATTCAGTTATTGCCGTTCGCTGCTTTTGCTACGTGCTTCTCTCGCTTTACTCCTTTGATTTTCTTTTTTGATATCGACCTCTACTCACCCGGATCACTTACTCTACCGTTAACGACCTCTGCGCTCTTTTTGGAATACGAATTAGCTGTTTGATCGTTCAGTATTGCGATTTTTCGTTTTTTTACGATTATCGTAATATTTTACGAGTCTTGATTACCTCCCTGATTTCGACTTTTGCCTTCATGAACCATTTCGCTTTATCGATGGAGATCGATCCACTTGCCGGACCCTCCGGAAGTAGCTTTGCACCGGACGATGAAGACGTCGCCAATGCTTCGTTTTTATCAGATAATCACGATAAACAAAATATAACAGGGGCTGTTCGATTTTTTATGGGTAAGCAATTTACATTAATATGGCATCTTGTGGCTGTCTTCACCCGCATTCCGAGAAATGCACCAGAATGCATTTCATGAACGTTCGGGAGGATTGTTTTCCCCAAGACCTACGCAAACGGAAGTGCATATGTTTCGCAATAAGTTTCGTAAGATGCGCGTGGTGCAAGGAATATCTGTGCTTACCTTGTTTTTACGATAAATACCATCCAAGCCTTTGCCTTAAAAATATTCAGTTGAATGGTTAATAGTGAGAGAACCACCTCTTTTTACCGCTGGCAAATAAAAAATGAAAGATTAAAATATGAAAAATTACTTTATTACTATAAAAAACATTTAATCACAAATAACGAAGTTGAGAAACGTACCCAGCTTGGTATTTGAAAAAATAGACGGAAATAAAATTGAAAAAGAAATTCGCAGATGGTGGGATTTGAACCACCAACCTTATGTTTAACAATACTAACGCCTTAGCGACCTCAGCCACGGCCCTCTATGAAATGACCGAGTTAAATACCGGTATACGTTTTAAGCTCACAGTGATAGCTTGGAAAAAGAGGGTGCCATTGTGTGGTGATTGTCCTACCCCAGGATAGAAATCATTTATTAGAGTAAGACCCATAACATTCATTGTTTAATGGCAATGCACTTTATGGAAATGGCATTGCATTCATTACTATGTTAATTACTATTGCTGCTTGCTGCAAGAGCGAAAAATACTGTTTACCATTAAAAAGGTATCTTTTTGCGAAATCTGCACGTATTCAAATTGTGTAATTTTGGGAAAGCAAAGAATCATACTTTCAGTCATAAATATTGCTTCTCTGATCTTTGTCTTGATTGTGAATAATTTAACAAGTCAAGCAAAAAATGTCTCAACCGATTTCAACGCTTTCCTTATGGGCATTTGGTATCTAATGTGTATGTAAGGGTTAAAAACACCTCTAAGTAATCAATTTCTTTAAGATTTTCAATTTTTCTGGTTGTTTATGGCCAATACCCTGTCGTAATACCGAATCTCATGTTGCAACGTCAAGTAGAGGATCCTAAACATATCCTCCTATGTAAACGATCTTGATATGTGTTTTCATTGTTTGCTTTGAATGTCAGAAATATGTATAATGTTAATAACGTGAATTTTTGTTAGCGCTTCATTAAGCGTAGCTCCTGCACTGTTGCTGTAACAAAATCTCCTTTATATCCAAAGGATAAAATGTATTTTTAATGTGCTTTTATTTGTTCATAAAACGTTATTTTATCAATGTTTAACTAATTCCTGTGTTTTGAGTGAACAATAAAATATTTGAAATTTTAACCATTATATGTTTTTGATAATATCAAAATGATTAATATCCTTTTAGCGTATAAAAATAAGTACGAAAGAAAGGGAAAACAATGCTTAACACGATTTTCAAGGGGTGGGGGTATACGATAAGGGGAGGGGGACCGAGTAGTTCCAGCGGCCGGCCACAATGGCAGTGCGTACGCGGTCCCACGTTATATACTTGGAGTGTCAGGCCCGTGACGTGAAGCACCGGAAACGCTAGCTATCAAACCTAGCAACGTATATAGTGTCGGAATTATCCGTTTTTTCTTTCTTATAGGAAGATAAGATAGCGGCAAAACTCGCTTACATGGTTATATGAAGCGTCGTGTTGTTTATTTGAGCAAGATAACATCGCGGCAAACCTTGCATATATTAGAAGTTAGCATCATATTCTTCTTTATAGGAAGATAACGTACCGGCAAACCTTGTATACATTAGTCGTAAGTATCATATCGTCATTGTTTTTATGAAATCTCCTATGTGACAAAATGATAATTTTTCAGGAGTGATAAAAATCAAAATTTATAAAGATCCATCATATTATCATTGGATGTGTTGATTTATATTACTGCATAACATAAAATTATACATTATTAATATAAAAATAAATTATTATCAATAATACATAATTAGCTATATGAATGTTTTCTTAGAATTTTTACATATTAGTATATTAAACTGCTGATTTGGGATACATAGGAGCATTTTTATTGAGTGAATGTTAATTCAATATTTTTAATAACACATTTACCTTTATGAAGTAACTTCTAAACATTGAATATACATTTTATGTGAATAATTACCGAAGTTTTACAAAATATGCATTTTTTAAAATATTGCTAATTATGTCTTCAGTCCAATATAATTTGGAAGTAGGAAAATTGCACAAACCCACTTGATAACAATCTCTTTAGTCTTATATATTATTTTAAATATTTTTCCATCACAATAATTTTCTTTATAACTAAAAACTTCTGCAGTCTTACAATATTAAAGTATTTCAATCATAGGAACTTTCTGTATAACTCATACTTCTACAGTCTTTATTTTCAAATATTTTTATTAAAAGAGCCTTTTAAGAAATCTTCAAATTCTGCAGTCTTATTATATTATTTTAAATTTTTTCAAACAAGTAAACTCTCTAGAACTAAAAACTTCTTCAGTCTCACAATATTATTTTAAATTGTTTTTCTTTAAAATCTCTATTTTATATTCTTTTCTGGCTTATAAAGAAGGCTGTCATAGAAAGCATGGTGATCCTTTTCTATAACATTTTCATTACCTGAAGATGTCTGTATTTGGATTCACTAATTGGCAGTGGTCAATTATATAGGGGTTGTGCATCAGCGATATTACAAGCAGACCTCTTCATCTTTTGTGGTAACAGTTGATATTCATTCGTATGGTCGTGTTTAAAAAGTATGTCACCATTTGGTAAATACTTCAGAGCCCTGTCACAAACAACAGGATCTCCAGCTTTCCTTCCGGGCCGAAGTGATATTAGATTTGATGATAACATCTCATAATTTTTGAAAAATGTGTAGTCACATACGTTAACCTTATATGGATGTGCCGGCCTGACAAGTCTCATGAGAGCCACATAGTCAGATGGGGAGTTAATTGGAGGTTTGAAGTACTTATCAAGTGTTGCATGAACACTGTCTGCCTCCATCATGGTGTTCTCCTTTTCAAGGAAATGTTGTTCAGTTACAATTGACTTTCTCTGTGATATATCACTCAAAGCACTAGCGAGAACTTTATTCCGATTTTGGTAGTTACATCCATCTGAAATAAGTGTGACTTTATTGATAGATTCTGGGACTTTTGAAATAAAATCCACTACACAGTTTATGAACTCATTGGCAGTGACATTTCCATTGGCTTCATGCCAAACATACACATTGACATCATCACTGTTCAGCTGATAAAGAGTGAAGTTGTGCACTAGTAGTTTCTGTTTGTAATACGATTTCAAGGAAAGTAATTTTGGGCATTCTTCACCGTTTGATTAAAATTAACCTCACTGAAGATCTCACTATTCACTTAAAATACAAGAATATTTTAACTCCATGTGCCTAACCCACCAACAATCCAGTCAACAACAGTGCTGTAAATACCTTCAATGTCATAGAAGCTCCCATGTGTCTTTCTGGGAGAAAGAATCAACCGTAATTCCTTTATACAATACCTCCTGTGTGTGTATGTGCTTTGAGTGCACATAGGAGGTATTAAGCAGCAACTTTTTGATCAAGCACATTGGCTATTTCATTTCTATTACTGAAAAGTGCCCAAATTGTAATTTGTATAACATAGTAGGTTTTCCTTATGATAGAGCGCACTGAATAGAATCCAGTGGTACCAAAATCTCAAAATGGCCAATTTTGCCACATAGAAGGATTCATAAAAACAACGACGATATTATTCTTTACAGGAAGATAACATAGCGGCACATAAAGCATCGTGTTTTTTATTTGAGGAAGAGAACATCATGGAAAATCTTGTATACATTAGTACCAAGTATCATATTGTTCTTTACAGGAAGATAACATATGAACAAAGTAATAATAAATGAAGAACTAATGCAATGAAATGTTTTTGAAAATTTAACGTCATTTAATACTATAATAACCCAGGTCTGTTGGTTCGTCACGCTTTCACGATGGCCGATATAGAGCGTTTTATAAAAACTTCCCTAATAGTTAGAAGATTGAAATTTGGCAAGGATGCTTGATAAACATATTTTAAGGTAATGACGAAAATAAATCTCTAAAAAGTCCTGGGTTCAACTCCAAGGAAGACATTGTGAACATCCTTCAAATCCCCACCAGCTGGATCATAGAAATGTATCTCCTCTCCTACCACAGCCACTGAAAGCACCCAATGACCATTGCTGATGTTAAAGGGGATTAGTAATTTGGAAAAACCTTCATTCCTTGAACATTGAAACAAGTCTCTGTAATGGACTTTTTCTTAATACTAACTCAGACAGAGCAGGATCTATAAAGGTGATACAAGCATTATCATACACGACCTTCCAAAGAAATGCAGCAATTATAATGTCATACAACCAACCTCGATGAAAGTCTTGAGCAACCTCTTTAAGCCTGTTCAGTTCTTCTTCCAAGATATAATAATCCAATGACTTTAAATGCAGCTGACTGACTGCGAAGGGACAAACTTTGAATAAACTACTCGTAAGAGTAACATTGTCTACAAATGGCAAAGTAAAGCTGTGATTATGACTACTTGACAGCAGGGACTCTTTAATTTCAGTCTTTCTTGCAGCATTAGGTTTCTGAAAACGATGTACAGTTGGACGCCTCTCCTTCATCGTCTGATAAAGCTTGCATTGAGGAGTAATCTTGGTGTTAGGAGGTATAGACACAGGTTCCATAAAATCTGGTTTGTCCTCTGACAACTCACTATTAATTAAACCTTCACACCTTTCAACAACTAACTTTAAAGTATTATAAATGTACTGCTGTAATTCCTCAGTTTTTCTGTTTTCACTTAAGGTCTTCACTTTATCACATAGATTAGCAATAGGCTGGATAATTTCTTTTCTTTTGTCTTTACCATCACATTGATGAGAAGGAGTGGCAATAGAAACATTTCCAGATTGTTGAGGAGAAGGACTCTCACCTACATCACAAAGGGAACGAGCTCTAACGGAATGGACTTTGTGGATGTGTTTGCACAAAGAATGACAGTCGGGACAAGAACTACTGTACATATGACAACAAAGATTAGAATATGACATTTCACAGCATTTTATAAAGCATGCATCTGAAAAATTGCATCTGTTATTGTAACAGGTAACAGTGTATGTTAACTTTGAATTTGATTGAGATTTTACTTTCCATGATATGCCATCACCATTCACCACTACATTGTCATCTGGTATTTGCATACCTTTAACATGTCGTTCACAAACTGATCCCCCAAATCCCAATGGAGGTTCTTCCATCATTCTTTTGTATGATAAAGCCAAATGATTAGTTTTGTGCATTCTCAAAAGCACTATAATTAGATCATCTAGCCTACGATCCACTTTTCGACTAAGGTAATGAGTTTTTAACTTGTTGTGGAAAGTTTCCACAAACATGTTAGTATCTTTTCTGGCATGGGGAAAATTTCGATAACAGAATGCCCACTTTTCCCTGTTGTGACAATAATTATCCTTAAAATATTTAATGAAGGAACTGGCAGATACACTATAGCGAGACAAAAATGCTTCAAGCATAGAGTTAAACTGCTGTTCATTTTTTTCCTCCATCAATGTCTACAAAATTTCATTGACTTCCCGTATTAATGTGTCGTTGCCTCGAAGTTTTTTGTGCAGATTCTTCTGCCAATTTCTTTTCACGTGCCAAGAACAGAATAGATGTCTGACATCCTCACCAAAAACTTTTCTAACAGCATTTCCTAAAGCTTCATCCCCATCTGTCATGACTGCATTTACTACTAGGTCAGGACATTTAACTGTAATGGAACTCAAGAGACAAACTAGAGTACGCTCATCTATATAATTAGTTATAAAGTGTGCAACAGGATATCCTACCCCATACTCATCAGGAACTACTAAGTTCAAGAGATGGTATTTGTAATGATTAGTACCATGAGTGGAATCAATGCACAAGACTCGAGTAGAGCCTTCAACCATTTCTTTTAATTGCTGCTTCTGCTGAATTCCAAGAAAAAAAAAAGCTGATAAGAATGGGATAAATCATCGAGATCTGTTCTTCCAATTTCTGTGCATATACTTAAAGGTTTGTATATTAAAACTGAGTCATCTTTTTTCATGGAAGGAACAAACAAATGAACTGCTAAAGCATCATCTTTGTTTAATCGTTTTTTCATGTGCAGTCCATACTTCATTTTGTTTATATCTGTTGTGGATATGAAATGCTCCTTCAGTGAAATTTCATCCTTTACATCTGTAGGCTGAAAAGATTCCTGAATGGTATGGGCAGGGACACCCTGTTCCAGCAATGCATTAATTTTTGCTTTAGTGGATTCATCCCAACAATAGAATTTCACATTTCTGAACTTGAGCTCATGATTGTCAGTATTGAAATACTTAACATGAATGCCACCATTTGCTTCTTTCACAATCATTCTGGAAATGCAGTCAGTGTTGGGCATGCAACCAAATTTCCTTTTCCTGCTTGTCTTGTTCAAAATCAAATCATGGTTGTGACTATTAATAAATTTACACACAAAATACTGTATCGAGATTTTGTCTCTACAAACGACTCCAGATTGCTTATTCATCGAAATATTGAACTTTCTACATAGATCTCTTTTCCAAGAGTTAAATTCAACCATGTCTGTAAACTGATGGTTTTCTACAGAGATATCCTCCTCATGAAACAATCAAATGGTTAACCAAATCAGAATGGCTCTGAAATTTCACATTACAACCAGGACATGGGCAATTAATATATTTACTAGCCATATCACACATTTTCTTGTGCCTACTGTAATTAAACCTATTTGCGTATGACACATTGCATACTGGACAAACTCTTGGATATTTAATTGAGGTGGAATTGTTAACACTGCCACAGTTCTTTTTATGCTTACAAAACGATGATTTACATGAATATATTTTCTGACATACCTCACACTGACGAGGATAAATTGATATTGATGTGACACCCTCTGTGGAACCTCCATTTACACATTTTTTGTAGCAAGAATAACAATTTTTACGTGACAAGAGCTTGACGCTTGATGTTGGACACAGAACATTAGGATTTTTATGACTAGACTGCAAACTATTTATGAATGAATTCCTTACCAGAATCAGATCTCTTACTACCTAAAGGAGAAAGGATTGTTTTTTGAGACTTGATTGCCTTGATTGTAGGAGACCTTACGATTTTATCGGATGAAAATTTTGGCATTGAAGTGTCATGTAATTGATCACAGAAATCTGTCAATAACGATTGGACAAAGGAATCGGATGAGAGGGACAGAAATCAATTTTACTTGTTGCTGTGTTTGACTTGACATAACTACTAAAACATTTCCTCTTTGACAACAATTTCCAAGTTTGAGAAGGGGATGGCAATGGCTGGACTGGCAAACTAGTGAAGGACTGTGAGGCAGGCAGGTTAGTTACAGGGTTGAGAGCAGGTGTATTAATATTGCGATGCAGAGAAGGCATGCTTGTTACGGGTTGCAACGCAAGCACGTTAGTCGTAGGATGCATCACAGGCATGTTAGTTAAAGGATGCAGAGAAGGCATGCCAACTACATGATGAAGCACAGGCACATGCAGTTTTTGTCTTAACCTAAAGCATGAATTGACCACATTACCTATAAGGAATTTCACTCCTCTGGGAGAAAGGTGAAGGCCATCTCGTGACAGCAACTCCTTATGTGGATCCGTACACTCAGCCTGGAACTTCAACCAGTTGTTGACAAATGTCACGTTGTCACAGCTGAAATATGAGCATAAATTTTAAGGTTTGACGTTGAAAATCTTTAATGAAAAAATGTAAATAAAATAAGTAATAATATTACCTTTCAGCCAATTCCTTAAGAAGTTTATTCAGCCTCTGGATATTCTCATTCATCCCCTTGATTCTCCTGACTTCATGTGGAGAATACGGCTTAAAAAGGCTTGGACTCCTTTCAAGCACACTTGAGATGAACAGCCGCACTCCAGGATTCATAACCAAAATTTGATCAATAAGTCTTCGATACTGCTGGCAAGCTTCCTCTGGTGTTTCACCTGTAAAAATTCATAAAATACCAATGAAGATAACTAATGCAGAGGTAAAAGGAAACAAATGAAATATTCTCACCTGGTTACTACAAAATATACTAAAACTCACCACAAATTAGGTTGTTGGTCCCAAGGTGAATAATGATATCATTAAAGAAAGTGGGGACCAGCAGCATAGAATCGTCAACCTCTTCCACTCTCATCCCTGACCTGGAAATCACCATTATTTCCAACGCTGAGAAGAGGTGGGAATATTCATGGACATACTTCAACTGGGAATCGCCAATCAACAGCAGCCCAGGAGCCATTTCTACATGAAATATAGAATTATACACCAACTGCAATACTATTCATGTGTGTGGGAGGTAAGTCAGCACATTACTCTCAGAAATGTTTCATTGAGAAAATGGGATACTAATTGCAACAATAAATCTTCCTTAACTTGCACTTATGAAACTTACCACCAAACAAATGAAGAATCAGGTACAGCAAGAAAAGCCAGAAAATGGAGATGAGATCTGTAAATAAAGTGCAGTTATAAGGATAACTCTTACTCAAAGACAGACCAGAATGCATCAATATGTATCAATCTTCATGAGAGTACATCCCAGCATCTTAATATATCAATAGACTTACCAGAAAATTACACCAAGATCCAGATGCCACAGAAAAATTTAGAGAGTTATAGAGAAGACCTGAGTACAATTTAGAGTGAAAGGTGGAAATAATATTATATATTATTAAATGTAACATATTATTTATATATTATTATATATAACATACTATTTATATATTATTAAATATGTATATATATTGGAAACAAACTATACAATGATGCTTTAAATAATCATGTGAGATGAAAAATAAAGTTATCAATCAAAATACAAATGGTATTTAATATTTGGTGCATTTCCTCTACAAAATAATATTATATATTATTCTTACTCAGATACAGACCAGAAAGCATCAACATGTAGCGATATTATTACACTTACCACAGCAAAAAGAACATAGAAATAGAAAAAGCTTCTCAGAAACACCAGGAGACTAAAACCAGGCTACATTATGTACATGTGAAGAAGAAAAAACTACGTTAGACATATATTACAAACATTTTGTAAAGCTATAATCCCGATCACCAAACTACATATCCAGAAGAGTTCGGTACTTACGAAGTTTTAAGGGATTCCGAACGTACGTTTTCAGCTGTAACTTTACTTACCACTTAATTACAAAAACGGCAAAAATCCAAAGAAAACCACCAATTCCAAACACCTGCAAAAAAAAACCGGGTACATACTTCAGAAACTTGGCAACGCCGAGGTTTGCCAAGTATGTTATCACTTTCTACAGGGAGCAAAACTCCATTATTCACTGTGTCCTGTCGCACTTCAATTTCGACGTTTTCTCTCACCTAAAAATAGATGTCACTTTGTCGGTTTAAGGAATTATTGTTTATTTAAAGAAAATTATGATTGTTATTATAAAATATTATTTTTAAATAAAGAAAACAAGCATATTATTACAATTTTATATGAAAAAATATTTTGTATAATAACTTTACGGTATTTAATGTCATTAAAAATGAATTTCAACTTTCTACAATTAGACAAATGACTATCGCGCTGAGCTGCCATTCGTAGACCGGAACAGGGTTTTCATTCGAAGCCCGGTGTTCGACGAGTCTACTTCGGGGTGCCAGGTGCACCTTCGAAGGTCAGTAACTTTCTTCCATTGCGATGGTGTTAGCGTAAAATTCACTGCATTTCTTTAAATGTTTCGCTTATCAAGTCTAGGTATATTCGAAATTGTCGCCTACGTAAAACCACGACCATTTATTCTCCATTTTTGTAACTTTCATATATTTATTTAAATACATTAAGACTAAATATGGAAGTAATTTCAATTCCAGTAATATATAGAAATGTTGCCTTCTGAAAATTTTCTACGTATCATCTCCGACGCGATTTTAATAGGCATAGTTTATCGTAGTGTCTTTATATTGTCACCCCCCTTCCAGAAAGTGACTATTCACTCTTGTACGTTGAATGCCTTCAATGGAAATGTGTGCGAAGATAGTGGCATGCTCTCCAAATTAGAAATTAACCTAAGGCTAACTCATTTCTCCGAAAAATTTCCGGGATTACATTAGAGACGGCTGAGAGTTGCTACATTGAATATAAACGGGATGACATTAAAGTACCCATTTCATTGAAAGCGTTGTAACATTACAAGTTTTTAACAGTACAAGTTGGTGGGATAAGTGATATTCCAGCTCACGCGAGGTACTCTCTCTATTATAATAAGTGCAACGAGGTGGTGGTGACTATTTTTTTTTGTTCGAACGGCTGGACATGGAAACAGCCGTCCGAAAGCGTGTGTTTACTTTTTGTATACGATTTCCGTTCGTTATTTGATATTTTAAGTACGTAACTACCGTTGATGAAACAGTTTCTTACACAACATATGTATCTAAGTTTATTTTACGTGTTTAATTACTGTTCGTCGATTTCCTTTTTTAGCGCCATTCTGTATGTAAGATTGTGCTTATTATACGCTGAGATGGCGATGGGGATTGAGAGGGGGAATAGGAAACCATCTTAAATTTAATTTATTCATGTATACCCGACATTTTGGACGGGCAAATTACACTAGCCTTTCTTATATCCTAGTATTTCTCTTAATTTCAGGGGCTCCTACGCACTCGTCAAGAAGAGGACTCTCACAAACCAGGCAAACTTCCCCAACTCCACCCTACCTATTCCTTTTTCTCCTTACTGTTTTTAGTACTATGGTATTACATTTGTGCATTTGTCCATATATATTTACTTTATTTGCTTATGTATACATTGAAATTCCATTTTTTACAACCATCGCATTACATATATGCATTTCTCGATATTTTTTAATTCGTATGCTTACGTATACAATTCGAACGATTTTTCTATGGCATGCCACGTACCCATTAATATAGTATTTTAAGGTGTTTACACAACACAAATGCCCGGCCGTGGCATAGAGAGAGCTCTCTCTAAACCGTCCCTTTCCCCCAGAGGTCGACCTCACTGGCCAGTCACACAAAATCCCCCTAACGACGATTCACGTTTCGATGCGAATATTTACGTACATGCGATGCGATTGATACACTTGCGAATATTCTCTATTGTATTTTTTTGCCTTTATATGTGTACCATTAACCTCTTTCCTCCTCAAACAGGTGCTGCAAATATCTTTTCTAGGCAAAGAAGAAGATGACTCACGGACAACTGCATTCTATAGTAAGTCTCCTTCGATGTTATTCCCTCCGAATTGGGTTATTTCCTCTTTTTAATTGCTATTTCTTTTTCAGAGCCATTTTCCATGACAGGGTGCAGTGGACAGAGGGCCGTGGGACCGGAGGAGCGATCATCGTGGGACCAAAGGACACGCGGCACAGGACACACTGCGTGGAGCTGAAATGGGTAACAGGTGCTCCGTAGGTTGAGGTATACGATGTACGGTGTTAAATTCTAGCTTATATTTTACGACTTTTATTATTTATGCTTAATTTACTCGCATTTCTGTCTGAAATAGTATTGTCCTTTTGATGCTACTGACTGACTACCCATAGCGCTATGTGGTTTGACAGCACAGGCCTGTGCAGACGTGACATTTACATTGCGTGACGAGATGTTTGTTGCTCAGGACTGATTGTATTGTTTCATCGATTTTGAGTGTCTTAGTGTTGTTTGTCTAATGTGTTTCTATGACATTGTTAACTGAATTGGTGTTTTTTTTTTATTTTATGTGTTTGCGTTGACAAATTGCATTTCTGACCAATTTTTATATATAGAAATTTATTTGTCTATGTCCTGTATTGCTATGATATGTTTTATGCCAGTGCTGACTGTTTTATTTGGACTGCTATGTGCTACTACTGACGTTTCTAAGGTATATAATTTTTATGTGAATTATTTCAGATTTACATGCATTGTGTAAATGTGCTAATGAATAATTCACTTATTACTTTGTCCACTCATTTTACCCTTATAGCTCTTTTTAGGTGCGTTTTGCTTACGGCGTAAGCGCCTATTATCGTCTGTCCATCCGCCCGTTCGTCCGCATGTTCGTTCTCGGCTTCTACCGAACGAATTTTCATGAATTTGATATTAAAAACTTACAATCAAATATAATAAGAAAATCGCAAAAATGAATCATGTAAGCCAATCTTGGTTACCACTTTACTGGCGATAAAAAAATCAACTTTCCGTCACATCTTGTAAAGTATTGCTCATATCAAAATATTTTTCAAATGAAACTAGTAGAACTAATAAATTAGAGTATTTCCTTTCCTATACATTTTTATCGTAGGAGTAGCCATAATCGAGAAAATCAAACAAGAATGTCTTAATTCGGGTTGAACTTGAAAAATTTCCTGCATGGTTACATCTTCATTGTTGCTAACATAAACAATCTCTCAAAACGTTTAATTTCCTTACGTGTGCATGCAGTATTTTTAAATAGGAAGAAAATGGATTATTTATGACGAAGAAAAGAACTTTAAAACGCTATTTCCCTTACGTACAGGTACATATACCATTTCTTTCTAATACCATTTGCACGATACGTGCCAATTTGTGGTACGTCGTACACTTTCCTAACTTGTTTCAGATATGTAGGAGGAAAGTGTTTCATTTCTTTTCCATATATGCAATTATAAGTTTTTTATTATCGTTTTGTAGGGTTCTCGTGAATGGAATAGGCCTCGATCATATCGGGGGAAACGCCATTTCAAAAAAAGGTTAACGAATGGAGTGCATTACCTCATTCGGGTCATTTGGAAACGTGCACAAAGTCATTCGGCAGCTTTCATTTTCAACAGAGAGTGTGTGGTGGAAGGCATATTATGTGAAGACTTGGAAGCAGCTCCTCTGTCTGGCAAGTGAATTTTTTCTCTGATGGATGTCAAGTTTCTTATGTATTTCTTAGAAATCACCTTTACGATTTCTTCCAATCATTCATGGAACATTTGTAGGACTTATTTGTGTTCTCATCTTATACATATCCTTATGGTTTATGCGACTGTGACAAGTATAAATGTTTGTGTTATGCGTATATGTTTTTATTGAATGAATTCATTCACTGTGCCCAGGAGGATTTTTTCATCCTTTAGCAGCATCATGTATTCAGTTTGATGGAATTTTAACATAGCTCTAGGAATATGGATGTGTAATTTCAATGCCTTATGTAAAAAGAATTTTTTTTGCCATAAAACAGAATGAATTGAACATGTCTAATCAATTTGAGGGTGCCACATTATATTGGGAAAGTAGCAATTTAATTTTAAGTGGTGCCCCCTTCCATGAGAACGCAATATCCTCCTACTCGTTGATTATCTTATAATTTTTTAGATTTTTCCTGACATTGGCTATGAAACGCAACCGATAGTGCATATTTATAACCACCCGAAATATCTCTGTATATTTTAAAAATTACACAGGACGATTTTATAACACAGTGAATTTTGCACGTTCGTTTATTAGATTAGAGGAAAATAAAATCCTAAGCAATAATTTATAAATCCAAAGGAAGATTTGTTCCTGCCGGAATATTACCATTCAATTTCCTGCTGGGACAATATGTGAAAGCAATTTCAACTGATGTTCTTAGTTTTCCAGGAATAGAAGGCAGTGCATATTTTTATTTATCTGACATCGATGTTTCCGATGGATGCATTCTCAGATGTATATGTAATGACGTTTCGCTGTTTCGTAATGATTTCCTGAATTTTCCTGCCATGGCTCACGGTGGCTTGGACGAAACGGGTGGACCGCCTCTTTCCGAAATCACTGCACCTGATATTAAAGTTAAAGGGGTATCACACCGACACCCCATTTCACCCGATCCTTAAAATCGTCTAGCGCCTGCGGAGTTTCGTGGTTTCCTACCTTATACGTTCCTATTTTCATTTTCAGGACATGGGAGGCATACGACCCATTCCGGCTGGCATCACCACCACCATCCAATACTGCAGTAGCTTTCACTATTCAGTTTCATAATAGGCATAGAGAACAGTTGCTCTGGCTTCATATCTATTTTTATTTATAGTTAACCTTAGCTTTCAATTTTTTATAACAAGATATACATAGAAAGGACGCATTCTGCAAACTTCTTAGGGCATGACATCTTTCCCCTTCAATATTACTAACATCGCAGTTCGCGTCTGCTTCTATGTATTTCAATCTGGCAGTGGTAGGCGAAGAGTTAATAAATTTACTTTAGAATCGGGCGCATTCTGGTTAGTATTTAGCGTAGATTATCTTTACTAACAGTAACACACCAGCCTGTGCCTGTTTCTAAATTTCTCTCATTAAGAGGTTTCAGTAGAAGCGAATTTTCTCGTTCAATTCTCTAAATTCAGCATCACGGGTCATCACCGTTCACTGGAGTCCGGGTTCAAAGTGTATCGTACTAAAAGCCAATGAGACAACGATCTAGGCATCTTCCTAGGGGAAGTCTATAGAAACGCCTGCGGATAGAGTAATGCGTTTCACTAAAAATGCAATTCCATGTTCGGCCGATGATTCTATGGTATTCAAGTAAGAATCTGTTCTTTTGACATTTTTCATCTACTTCTATCGATGCAAATTGCCTTTGGTAGTGTAGTGTAGTGTAGACTGACTAATCCTAGGCATTATGCATCTTTGTTCATTTTATATTTCTTGAGTTTGATAACATCAGTAAATTTCACGTTAAAGCTTTCCGCTAAGATAACATAGTTTTTCAAAGATTTGGGGCTGGAGCAATTTGTTCTCAGATAGGGAATCGGTTTTCTATCAGCGACAGTTGTCGATGGTGTGCCAGCTGATCCTCTGTGCCTACCGGAAAGCAGTATCGGTAAGATAGCTGGATTTCCCTTCACGAGGTATTCCCTTACAACTTATACTCAGCGTGTCTTCTCGGTATATTCGCGTTGCCATAGAGAAATAAATAATGCAAGTGGCCCTACTTCTGGGCACCCTTGTTTAAGTTATGGTAAAAATTTGCAGGATGTGTTTCAACTTAAAATACATCAGAAAATTATAATCAATCTCTCTCAAATCATGATCCTTCAAAATGATATGTTCCATACGTCATACTTTCACGTGCATTGTTTCACATGATTCATATCTCCGGGTTGCTATAGCGAAACAATGCGAATAATGGAAAGTTGTTCGGACTCATAAAAATAGAGCCAAATTTCATTAATACATGTGACATATTTGTCCTGCACGGACAGATAGTGCTCTAGAACGTTTCATGAAATGAGTTTCAGATATAAAAAGCTAACCTACGTTCAACGTTGACTTGGAAGAAATTGGTTTACAGGCACCCTTGTACATCTGTGCAGTGGACTGAGGGCTGTGGGAATGCAGGACCAAGCATCGGAGGACCGATCATCGTCGAACCAAAGGGCAACGCGGCACAGGACACACTGCTGAGGAACGGGGATGCTGGAATGGGTAACAGGTGCTCCGCAAGTTGAGGTATACGATGTATGGTGTTAAATACAAGGTGATATTTTACGATTTTTATTATTTATACTTCATTTACTCGCATTTCTATATGAAATAGTATTGTCCTTTTGATGCTACTGACTGACTACCCATAGCACTATGTGGCTTGACAGCACAGGCCTGTGCAAACGTGACATTTACATTGCGGGACGAGACGTTTGTTGTTCAGGACTGATTGTATATTTTGATCGATTTCGAGTGTCTTAGTGTTGTTTTTCTAATATGTTTCTATGACATTGTTGACTGAATTGGTGTTTTTTTTACATTTTATGTGTATCGTTGACAAATTGCATATCTGACGAATTTTTATATATAGAAATTAATTTGGCTATGCCCTGTATTGGTATGCTATGTTTTATGCCAGTGCTGACAATTTTATTTGGACTGTTATGCATTATTACTGACTTTTCTAATGTGTTTAAATTTTGAGTGAAATTATTTCAGATTTATATGCATGTTGTGAATGTGCCGAATGAATAATTCATTATTTACTTTGTCCACTCATTTACCCTCTTATGACTCCTTTTTCAGAGATGCAGGAGGCGAAAATGTTTCATTTCTTTTCTGTATATGCAATTCTAAATTTTTTATTATCGTTTTGCAGGGTGCTCGTGAATGGAATAGGCCTCGATCATATCGGGGGAAACGCCATTTCAAAAAAAGGTTAACGAATGGAGTGCACTACCCCACTCGGGTCATTTGGAAACGTGTACAAAGTCATTCGGCAGCTTTCATTTTCAACAGAGAGTGTGTGGTGGAAGGCATATTATGTGAAGACTTGGAAGCAGCTCCTCTGTCTGGCAAGTGAATTTTTTCTCTGATGGATGTCAAGTTTCTTATGTATTTCTTAGAAATCACCTTTACGATTTCTTCCAATCATTCATGGAAGAATTGTAGGACTTATTTGTGTTCTCATCTTATACGTACCTCTATGGTTTATAAATGGTTTATGCGACTGTGACAAGGATAAATGTTTGTTTTATCCGTACATGTCTTTATTGAATGAATTCATTCACTGTGCCCAGTAGGATTTTTTCATCCTTTAGCAGCATCATGTATTCAGTTTGATGGAATTTTAACATAGCTCTAGGAATATGGATGTGTAATTTCAATTCCTTATGTAAAAAGAATTTTTTTGTCATATTCATAAATTTCATTCCATTTCTGTTGTAATATTTTCTAGTTATTTACATGGCATGCTTACTTTCCTTGCAAATGTAAATCAAAATGTGGTAGTAAGGAATAAGGCACGACGTGTGTGCGTGCACGTCCCATCAAGCTACTAAAATTATCATTTTGCATTAATTGTTAATGTACTCATAAAATGTATTGATGCAATCTGAATATTGTTGTTAAAATGATAAATAAATTCCTGAGTCAACAATAACTTGCACAATTCAAGTCATTCATGACACTATGTAATAAATGTCATTCTTGATGAGCCTATTGCTTCTTATGTCGATCCATTGATGCACGGGTGAAATTAGAAACTAATTTTGAGAGTGATACAAATTTTTATGACTTCTATTAATGGTGTTATATGCAGGAGTATGCCACAGCCGGCTCCCTCTGGCTCACGCGAGCCGTTTGTTAAAATTTTTTGACACTTGGCGATCCGGTTGTCGAGCTAAGCATTCCATATTATCCGGAGGTTAGCGACGCATAACGGTCTGATAATAATGGGATGCCAAAACTGAAAGAACCCAAGCAACTGTCCATGGAATGTGCTTATTCGAAGTTACCACCCTTGATATGTTAGTCAGTAATAATATTTCAACATTTAAAATAACAATTAAATTGTTTTTACAATATTACCTTGTTTTTTATCGAAATCCGTTCTCATTCCCGCAAAGATCAGGTAACGCGATCTCATAGCAGCAAAAAAATAGCGACCCGGTTGTTATATATTTGGCAGCACACCCCTGGTCAGGGCCGGTTTCAGTTAAAAAATCTGATGTGACCAACACATGACTTTCTCCATATTTGGTGTATAGATTTTTAAATTATTATGAATAATATTACTAGGCAAATGTATTATTTCCTATCGTAAAAGAAGACATGTCCTTGCCGTAAATTACGTATATTTTGAATGTTTACAGAATTCACCGCTACATGGTGTTGGCGCTGTATACTGGTATTAAGATAAAGCGAAATATATCCAAAATGGGTGGTTCTACGAAAAACTAGATCAGAAATGTATGTAGATGGCGCTTTCCCCACTACCTGGATAGGCAGCCACTGTGGTGAACATGTGAACTCTTCATATCACGTGACTTGTGGCAAGGTAATGGCGGCGTTTGAATTTTGGGAATCTCTATGATCATTTAAGTGAACGGATTCCCGATGCAATTAAGGAAATTCCATTAATTTTGGCTATTCCATTCCCGACCTACATTTGATTGTTTTTCCTGGAATTTACATTTGCATCCAAACGTCATCACATTATTATTAATCAGCTTCCTTCTTCCTCTTTAACCTTTTCCCCTCATTCCACCCCTTCAAATATGGCTGGAGTAGTGTTTTTGTTAACCACAAGTACATGCTTTAGGCTCTATATCATTTTATTAAAGCTCTGTCCTCATTTACCAATCCTAGTACCTTTTCGCTAGTCTTTCTCTCTGACCGTAGCTGAAAGGCTTTCTGACACCCTCTTTCCTAAGGGTTCATGTCTTGCAACCATAAAGGGCTACATTCCAAATCAGAGATTTCACTAACTGCTTCTTGACTTCTCTTAAATTAGTCCCTCTCCTTCCAATATAGACCAATTTTTGCTTCTATCTGCATTAACTTGGGCCAAACAACTCGGTTAAAAACTTTCTCAAAGTCTACAAAACATACACATACATCTTGTTTATGTTCTATATTTTTATTGATAGCCATTAAATTACATATACTACAACTCAAAATATACAAATTGAAAAACAAGATGGAAACCAACAGTTACAACTAATCTAATTACAGGAAAAAACATAGATTCACCCATACATTTATAAAAAATATATTAAGTAAATATACAGAAAATGTTACATTAAATATACAGACAATACATTTATAGAAATCTATTAAATATACACTAACAAGGGAGGTATTTATAAGTTGCACCTCAGATTTTCATGAGATTTTGCAGATGGATAGCTCTTATGTCACTGTTAACGAATTACCCCTTACACCGCCAGTAGTTTTTGCAAAAATTCAACTTTTTTATGCGCATGAGGATAGCATGCCAATAAAGACCTAGAAAACGGCTGGCTGTCGTAAAGCTCTGGTGGTCCAGTGGTTAGCGTGCGAATCTACGAATAATATGGTCTAGGTTTCGATCCCGGTTCGGACCAAATTTTTTTCTTTTATCAGATGATGAGGAAATTCAAAAACTAACAGGATCGTGTCTTGATTTTAGCCAATGGCCACCGAACTTCCCTAAATCAAAACACTCTTCGGAAAAATGTTTCTAACATACTTTGGAATGCACCGTTGGCGTGAAACTGTCTCTTTTCAATGCGACTACCCACTCTTTTTCATTTCTTCATTTGCAGGAAAGCTAATTTTCAAAATGGTAAGTTAAAGTAAATTCCAGAATTACTTTCCATACAAGATCCGCAGACATTAGACACTTGCCAAAGTTGACATTAACGTTCACTTCGATAGCATAAAATAAGAAAATTATTTACATATACATTACAAAAAGTAATGTTAATGTCTTTATATAAAAAAATTCACCTGTGAAAAGATATATGACTGCCTTTTACATATCTTGCCATACATCCATAAGCACACTGCAAATGAGCCATGTTGCTACTCAGCTTCTTGCCACAAATCATGTGACTGCCTGCTTAATTATGTCGTCCTCACCAAAATGATGTCATGCTCTGTCTACCATATTAAACGTCTGTGGATTGAAAGAATAATAGTTCTGCCATCTACACAGCCAGGACTGAACTGAAAACAATATAAGAAACTAATGTCATTCAAAAACTGACAATTTCATAGTATATAAATGTATTCAAAATGAAGAAACCCATTAATTTCTCCGACTTTGATACTTTGAGAATTGAGTTTGCCTGAAAATTTGATGATCTTTGGTCTAACAGTGTTAAGATATGAGCCAGGAAATTTTTAATTAACTCAGTTGTTTGCTGCATATGACAGTAGATAATTATCCTTGATTTTAGCTACCAGGTTACAATTACTACTTAAAACAATTGTTTCAGTTCAGACACGAACATTTTTCATTAACTATTGAGCTGTCTGGATAGTTTGTGTCAATTTTTTTATAAAATAAAACAATATTCATTTTATATATAACTTTAATCAGCAATATATTTTCCCCTTTCTTTTACAACATCTTCCCATCTGCCAGGTATTGTTAAAATTCCATCTTGGTAAAATTTGAGAGGTTCAGAATGCCACAGTACATATTGTATTATTATATTTGTTCTTCTCCTTCACAATTAAACACCGTCCGATTGAAGCTAAAGATTCGCCGCTTTCAGCATGCCTAATTATTTCCATCTTTGTCTCAATCGTGTTCACTTTATGAGTCCTACGTTTCTTTTCACTTGTATTGGCACTTTGTTTTCCGTTTCTCACATTTATAAAATATTAAGTGTAAAATGCACAAACAAAGAAAACCTGCTCTACGTACAAACAAAGATAGAGCAGTGGTTCTCAAAGTGTGGTCTGCGAAAGTCTTCCAGGTGGTCCGCAGGCTGGTCCAAAATGCAAGTTAATGATACACAACACCGAGGCCATTCTAAAGAACAGACCAGAACCCTAATCTTCAACACTTGCATGACGTATTACAATGGTGATAAGGCTAAATATGCCATTTTAAATTAATTTTTGCATAGCTTACCTGATTAGTCCTAAAGTAATTAAAGTTGGCAAAACAAATTAAATTATTACCACTGAAATTAACTAAATTCTTCACAGCGTAAAATCTCAGTGGATACAACAGAATGTCCTAGCAACTGTTCCACTCCCCTACTTATTTTGGAACAATCAAAATTGGTTACTCTATTAAAGTTTTAGAAGATCTTTAATAATATAAAATTCTTAAAATAAAGTTAGAATTTTTTATTCTTAAATTCATATTTTTTCTCAATCAAGGATGCTTTTAGAACATCATTCTGTTCCTTTTTCAATATATATTCTGAAAAGCTTAAGCAAGACGTCAAAATTAAGCTTAACCATTAATTCAGCTTTTACAAGGTCAATACGAATTTTATTTCTCTCATCACTCCACATATTGTTCATTATAGAAAACACTTTCTACATTTGCATTACTAATGGGAATTGATAAGACAAATAACTTTGGCAATTCAGTCCTCTGTCTTTTTAAAAATAAGCGCTCACTTTCTGTCAACTGGAATTTGTAGATCTTTTATAGAAGGGAGGATTAGATTAACATTACAAACCTCATCATACAGCTAATCATTATTTAATGTCATAGGTATTTGCAGTTTTGACTGCTTGGACAACTTTAGCATACTCAAGTACATCAGATTTTAGGTTCAGTGCAGAGAAATACTTCATGGGTGAATTTTCAAAATCATACCATTTAAAAAAAATAATCTATTGCTCTGGTATAGGCCATCAGGGCTTCTTCGGTGAACTTATTTCTCTCTCTTGGATTTAATTCAAGCAAACTTTCATTTACTTTTCATGAAAAAACTTATCACTCTTTCTACACTCTAGTTTGTGTAAACGTTCTACCATTATACAAGTACAAGGACAAATTGTGTTAATAAATATATAAATTGGTGGGCAAAATAAAATTCCAAATACTCTTATGGCAATCTTCTTCACCAAGATTTAAAAAGTAAAACCTAACATCAGACCAGCACTTAATAATTCTATATAACTAGTGTAATGCCTGTTGAAATATCAATGGAAGAATTATAGATAGATAGATTATTATTATTTTCATTTAAAAGAATTAATATCACACTTTTACATATGAAATATTTTGCCATATACAACATTTCTAGTGAATATTCTGTTGTTGACGGGCTATCTTAAGTTAAACTTAAAATAGTTGCCTCTCTTTCTCTCCCTCTAACCCCCCCTCTCCTTCCCCCCTCTCTCCCCCTCCCCCATCTTACACCCTCTCTCTCTCTCACACCATCTCTCCCTCCCCCTCCATTTCTCCCTCCCCCTCCATTTCTCCCCTTCCCCCCTCTCCCCTCTTTCCCCCCTCTCCCCTCTTTCCCGCCTCTCCCCCTCCTCTCTCTCCCCTCCCCTCTCTCCCTCCCCTCTTTCTCCCTCCCTCTCTATTTCCCTCTCACTCTCCCCTCCCCCTCTACTTCCCTCTCTCCCTCCCTCTCGCTTCCCCCTCTACCTCTCTCACCCCCCCTCCCTCTCTCTCATATTAAAAGCATTCAAAGCACGTTTATACTCATAAGGATTGAATTAACAATATGATATAGAGGTCTGACAATGGAATTGGTAGGCAAGGCAACATCCCGTTAAATGGCAAGATTTCCTTAAACTGTGTGAATTAAACGTTTACATTCAGAAATTTCGAACTCTAGGCAGAAAATGATGAACAGAATAAGAAACTTTATAATGTTTTCTTCAAGATGGTTTATATCCGAAGATTGTAGGTCGATCCTTTCTAATTTTAATCTAACAAAGAATGGAAGCCTGCACGTTGAAATGTCCATTTTTACGTGTTACCTAATGGGAAATGAAAATTATCTTCTGGAGTCGAACCTGGGCCTTTGATCTCGAGTTTAATATGTTAAAACATATTTTTATTATATCATAATGGTATCCTGAAAATCACATCAAATTCGGTTCATTAATTTGCGAGATATTAAGTTTCAAAGAGGGTAACGAAGACAGAGAGATCTGGGATATTATCTCCTATAAGAAAACGCTTGATGTCTTTGTCGGTGTCTGGCCGGACGGTCTCATCAGTTACTTATAAATATCTGAACATATCTCGGCCATTTCTTCAGCCAGTCCAGCCAAATTCGGTAGGATTGCTATGAATACGTTCAAAAAGCGATTTCTATAAAAAAAAATCCCGGGTTCGACGCCAGGAGATGTTTTACATTCCGTATGAATCTCATATCTCGGCCCATAAGTTTACACGCCAAAATTTAATTTTCGACATGCAGAGTTTTACTCTTTTGGAAATTAAAATTAGAAATAATTGACCTACGACCTTCAAATTAGGACCATTTTAAAGGAAAATAAACGGGCCGTTAAATTTTCTTCGTCTTTTCTCACCTAAAGGAAAAACTTTAGCAAATTTTACGTTTAAATTCGCCGATGTAAGAAAAATCGTTCATTTTCGTCAATGATCGCCTTGGAAACGGGCATAGTTGTTTCAAGCTGTATATGCTCAGATAAACCTATATTCGTTTAAGTAAATTGGATGGATAAATGAGGTAAATTACGTATTTTAAAACATGGTAATGTTTGAAATAATTCGACGATATTTTAACGTGCCTTCGTTGTCTTATCCAAGTCTTTCTGTATATTAAAGGCATTTGCTTGCGCTGTGCATTCGCATTATCTGAATAGGACAGATATTATGAAAATAATTTTTTCCGTGCTGTTTATTTATAATTCGCGTCAATCCAATTATAGGGTAACCAAACAAACAACTATTACATTGTTATCTAAATAATTAAGGTATATGCGCTGATTGCGTGTGTATTGAGATATCTGTTGAGATTGTTCTTAACTGCTGTTTAGTGGAATTGAACGATTGATTGTGATTACTTACTAAATACTGCTTTTCATATGGACAGCTGTATGTAGCCATAAGTAGAACACATGACAAACATAATTTGAAATTTTGGGTTAAGGATAAAGATAATCAAGGGCAATTGCTGTTAAACGAAAGAGTATTTACAAGGAACGTCTTTATAAGAGAGCTACTGAATAGATAAATTAATATTATTGAGGTATAAGACTATTTTCCTCTTAATTTTTTAAAACTATTCCTTTGTTTTCATTTGTAGCCCTTTCCAATCTTATTCAAATATTATAATTTTATCATTTGTTTGTTGGTTTTATTTTTATATTGTTTGTTTACAAAGGCCGTTTTAAACGGGATCATTCGCCTAGTAGTTATAATGCAGGATATAATGAGACCCACCTGATGATAATAAAAAAACAAGTTCCTATTCTAGTTCCAAATATTCAAAACATGATTTTAAACTTTCTACTTTTTTTGGAGCTGTGAGAAAATTCAGCATATACCTACTTTTAAGCACAAAATTTTCAACATCAAATGACAAGAGTTTTAATGCATTTCTACCACAGTTATGAATAATATGACACTTATGTAAATTTTAATTTTTTCTTTTAATAACGTGTACACTGAATTATTTTTACCAAAATTGGCTGCTGTACTGTCAGCAGAAAATGAACTCATACATGGTAATTTTAAACCATTTTCCTCAAGCTTCTGGCAAATTACTGAAGACATACCTAGAGCAGTTTCATCATGGCTTTCATAGAAATCAAGCAACCTATCTTTAATGCCTTTATATTTATCAAAAAATTTAATGGCCAAAGGGAATAGCTTTTTGTTTATTTTGGTGGCCACATCAGTTGCAACTGAACATGGAACATGTTCAATGCTATTAACTTTCAATTCAAGAAGAAGAATTTCAATTGACTTAGGTGCCAATACATTTTTAACTATAGCTTCAATTTTTGTTCTTCCGCAGCTAACCTTCTTAGCAAAATTTGAATCAGAGAATAATACTGTTTAGTTTGTTGCCAAAGTCAATACTATTATAGGAATGATGATGTTGAATACCATGATAAATTTGAGCTACTTCAATTAAAGTCTCATTAACTACCTTCCAGCAACCAATTATCATCAAAGTGAGTATTATAGGTTTAAATTCTCATTTTTCTACATCATCATTATCATTACTTGATGTTTTTTTTCCTCCTCTTCCTTTCTGTCTCCATTTTAATAGTTTAGGCAAAAGGGTTTATAAAAATTTGGCACAAGTGAAAAATTTATCATTTTAAATGTTTAAATTGTGAATGTATAACTGTTTTATTTAATCTTTCCCGAAATTGGATGCCATCTTGGATTATTTCGAACTTTTGGGGTAGGCAGCATGCAGCATCTTTGGTCGTGAGAGGGTTAATGAATAAATAATCAAGGCTAGAATATTGAATTTAGCACTACCTGTGATTTATTACCGTTTAAGGCTGGGTTTTTCATATTATTTGAATGGTCACATTATTTGCATAGATTGACATTGATGGCTTTGTGTGCTCAACTGTTTGAATTCCAGTAAAACTTAAATGGAACGTGTATAATTATGTAAAAATGCAATTTCTTAAGGCAATGTAAATGCTACTTTCATTGGAAGAAGACTTGGATGAAAAATTATCTTGGCGAGATCGCTATTACTATATTTGACCTTTTGTGAAAATGAAGATGAATGAAATTATTGTCACTGAATGTGGACCATTATTCAGCAATGCAAAATTATTAATTGGAGTAGCATTTCAAAATGTCAACAACTAAACCATTTCCCACTCATTTCTTCGATCTTGAATAATGTATTCTAAGCTGTGCATAAATGCCTGACACACTTCAGCATAAAATCTACGAAATTTACATTTTTGCCAAATACATTGTGGAAATTTTTTGGGGTCAGCTTAAATTTGGGGTTGGCTTCTATTCATGCAGATACGTTAGTTTTTAAGTATTTGCTGAATTTTGTAAGACAAATAAAGTATGCAGGAGCTCGTTTATTATAGTTAAAAGCTACATAATCCTTAATGCTATTTAAATCTCAGGCTAAAGCAGTTATCAAATATCCACATCCAAGAAACAGTACAATTGAAGAAAAGACTGGGTAAAAATAAAGTACACTATTACATAATTCCTCCAGTGATTTTCACATATTTTGCAGTGCCTCACAGTCGTAGTTGTGTTATGTTGCAGATCCAGAAATAAAGCAGTTTGTAGTGTGGACGAGCAACAAATACACAAGAAGTTCAAGTTTTTCGTAGTAAGTATATATAGATAAAACAACAGTTATGAAAATATTGGGAGAAGACGAGAACATGAATATAAGAGTAGTGGGAAAATCTCTAGAGCAGGTTGAGAAATATAAATAAAACAATACAAACAAAATTAAAGTAAAAAATATTTTAATTCAAATAATTTATAAAATGCAGAAATGTAAAAAAAGGCTTCCAACTGCAATTGAAAGTGGACTGGAGATTTGAGCTACCAGTCTAGAGATTATGGTGATGACCCTGAATTCTTCGGTCCCTAAGCCGGAAAAAGTAATAGTACAAATATATATATATATATATATATATACACACACATATAAAAATATGCCAGGAGTGTTCCGGGTTCCAGATCGTTATATGGCTTGCAGTATCAATCAAAAGGATGTCTAGCAGTGCTTCTTGAAGGGTAAGTACTTAAAAAACAACATGCAAATTATTCATTCCACATATTACAATAAGAATGCATACAGATATTAAAAATAAGGTAAGTAGCCAGAGTATAGAGTATATTTTGTTTATTTTCCTAGAAGCAGCAGTTATCCTTTTCTTCCAGTCATCAATCTCACAAGTTTTTGGATGTGCAAAATGTTTATTTATCCTGTATATTTTCCTGTGCTTATATTTACTCTCCTGGACTTAAATTTATTTTCTTTTGTTCATTTTCCTGGACGTTTATTTATTTTCTATATTTTCCTTTCATATTTTGTTTTTTGTTTGTAATTCCGACGCTGTATATTTTAACAAATCACCATCTTAATAATTTAGCTACGCATAAATGGATTTTGGAGTTTGTAAAACTTCTAAAACTTAAATCTGACATGGGGAACCTTTGCGGTCAACCTTTCACATGTATATGTATAGACATCAGATTCTCATGAAATGCACTATAAAAGAAGTAATTCCGACACCATATATTTTAACAAATCACCATCTTAGTAATTTAGCCACGCATAATTAATTTCGGCGTTTGTAAGGTCCGTGAAAGTCATTTCATTCAAGAGAAGCACTTGCATGTAGAGTTGGAATTTATGTTCGAGGAACGTTTTGTAATATCCACTAACATATCTTTATTTTTTATTTAGTTAGACACAGGTAAAAACCCAATTACAATTTAACAAAGGTTACAAAGAAATTCTTAAACTATAAAAGTATAAAGCATAATACCTTTTGAACATCATAATATAATTACAGAAGTTTAGCCTATACAATTATGTCGTCTAAATCATTGTTTGATGGCAAGACATACACATAATCTATAAATTACAAACATTACCATACAAACTTTAAAATAAACATTCAAGACGAACATTAAAACGAAAAGAAAAACCTTGGAAAAAAATAATATTTCAAAAACTCAATAGATATAGGAGTCAACATTTAAGTGTTTTATTACAGGAATGGTAGTATTAAATGTGTAGCTCACTTCTAAAATGGTTTGCAATTTGTTGTACTCTATTTATTGGACTATGAAATGCATAATTCTGTTTGTGATATTGACAAACAAATGGAAAAGAATCACGTACAGAATGACTTGGTACTCTTATATTGATTAACTGTAGTAGTTCAGGGGCATCTATAAAATTATTCATTAACTTATAAATAAAGATTATATCAAATTTAGTTCTATTAGAAGATAAGGGAGATAATCCCAATTGATATAAAAGTGATTCATAGCATACATTATTATTGCGATTACCCAATTTATAATATACATGCCTTAAAAATTTGTGCTGTACCCTTTCAATAAATTTTATGTAGGTTTTTATATAAGGTGACCAAATAATACTTGAATAATCAAGATGCGAACGTACTAAAGATATATACAAAATTTGTAGATCTTATTATAAATCCTAATAATTTCAGCGATTTCAATGTCACAAATTCCAAGTGATAAGAAGATGATAAAGTTTAATCAAAAACTACTCCCAAATCTTTTATCGATTCAACTTTGGGTAACCTCTCACCATCTAAAATATTAACAGAATTTAACGGACATTTTATTTTGTTAAAAGTAATACTTGTGCATTTCTCCAATTTAAATAAAGCATATTACATTAAATAATATTTAATACATTATGCTTTGGATATGATAGTGGATTTCTAAAGTATTTGATCATAAAACTTCCTGAGGATCATGATTTTTCAACATTAATAAGACAAGCCTGAATAACCACTGAATTTCACAGACTGCATTTCTGAGTCAGCCAACCAGGTTCGACTCTGAGACAATCTTAGGCAGAGGTGGTTTTGAAGTGAAATTTGGCACAAATGATTTTTTAAAATATATAATCCCATTTTATTGCAGATAAAATTTTACACCACTTTTTATTGTTTAAAACACATGCCATTCACAACTTTTTTATGTAATTACTTGGACTAAATTCTCAAAATCACAGTATACCTCTAAGTATATACATAAAACAATTTGAAATAACTTTGAGTTATTTCAGCTTCGGCTCCTCATCGGTCATGTCTTCTCTTATCTTCTAGCCACCTCCGATTTTTGCCTCCTTTTCATTTCTGTTTCTGCTAGTAGTCAATTATCCTGGCAGGCAAGGGAAATAAAAAGGCGGCCACAATATTTTGTGGCCTTGTCAGCGATAGAACTGGGAGTCCCCAATAATCAGCACTCTAAGAGCAGCCATCTCAATGCCTGGAAAATGATTCAACCATCACTATCTCTCTCATGAAGAGTTGTTATAACCTGCTTGCTAATTTTTACTACTAGCTGACTCTCAATTCTGCTGAGTTGTACAATCCCACTCAACATAAGAATATAATTTTTCGCATAATAATGGATCAGCTAACTCTATCCACCATTTACATTCAGTGAAAAAATATTTATAATAAGTCTTAGTGGAAAAATCTTGCTCTCCTACAGCTACCAATGTTTGTTTAGGATTTACATCTGATCACAGTGAAATGATAACTTTTAACACGGCAGTAGTTGAATAATAGCACTAAAACTTAATTCTCAATATAAAGGTAGAATCACATAAAGTGTCATATTTATAATTATTTCATCTGCAGACATGTACATCATTAGAACTGAATGGAGTATGTCCTTTATTCCCGACAAAGCACATACTTTCAGAATTTGTAAAGCATGATCAAGATTAGATTAGCATTCACTCTTATGGTTATATAAAACTTTTCACCCTCATGTGTGTTTCCATGAAAACTCCAGGAACTTGCAATTTCAATTACAAAGTACTAGCTAACACTAACACCACAGTTAATCAAATGAATTAAATCCAATCCAAACAATGTCTGAAAATATTTAAGATTAACATCTAAAAATACTACCTTGTGCAAAGGGATATCGTTAAAGTCAAAGTAAAATCGAAAGCCTAGAATTAAACTAATAAGGGGACGTTGTCAAGTCGACGTCAAGGATACGGTTGAAACTTCTTGAGGTGAAACTAGAGACAAAATAAGCGGACACGTGTCCCGGCTTTCCTCCCCATATGCCCAAGTTCGAGAAAAAATGGGCAAAATAGATTTGCACGTAAAACCTATACCTGTATTTAACTCGGGCATTTTATGGAGCGCCGTGGCTGCGGTCGCTAAGGCGTTAGTATTGTTAAACATGAGGTTGGTGGTTCAAATCCCACCATCTGCGAATTTCTTTTTCAATTTTATTTCCGTCTATTTTTTCAAATACCAAGCTGGGTACGTTTCTCAACTTCGTTATTTGTGATTAAATGTTTTTTAGAGTATTTACGAGTTAAATAATCTAATTTTTGGTAAACTACGAACTATTCTTCGGGTTTACCAAAATTAGAAGTAACGCATCGTCGAAGCTTGAAAAACGAAGCCGACCTTGCTTTTCTATGAAGAAAAAGCGAAGTGCAACGCAAAAATAGCCACACCACGCCGTTAAATGAGCGTTTCTCACGGTGCCCGTGACGCCAAGCGGGGTGACGCGCATGCTAAAACGCTACATATTTCCCCGCGACAATGTTGCAATACACGTGCTATTGTGGATCGCTCTTACAATTAAAGGCTGCAGATCATCACCAATTCAGTTATTGCCGTTCGCTGCTTTTGCTACGTGCTTCTCTCGCTTTACTCCTTTGATTTTCTTTTTTGATATCGACCTCTACTCACCCGGATCACTTACTCTACCGTTAACGACCCTGCGCTCTTTTTGGATTACGAATTAGCTGTTTGATCGTTCAGTATTGCGATTTTTCGTTTTTTTACGATTATCGTAATATTTTACGAGTCTTGATTAACTTCCTGATTTCGACTTTTGCCTTCATGAACCATTTATCGATGGAGATCGATCCAGTTGCCGGACCCTCCGGAAGTAGCTTTGCACCGGACGATGAAGACGTCGCCAATGCTTCGTTTTTATCAGATAATCACGATAAACAAAATATAACAGGGGCTGTTCGATTTTTTATGGGTAAGCAATTTACATTAATATGGCATCTTGTGGCTGTCTTCACCCGCATTCCGAGAAATGCTCCAGAATGCATGGTATGCATCGAAATTAGCGGACACCAGAAGTGTTTTCATGAACGTTCGGGAGGATTGTTTTCCCCAAGACCTACGCAAACGGAAGTGCATATGTTTCGCAATAAGTTTCGTAAGATGCGAGTGGTGCAAGGAATATCTGTGCTTACCTTGTTTTTACGATAAATACCATCCAAGCCATTGCCTTAAAAATATTCACTTGAATGGTTAACAGTGAGAGAACCACCTCTTTTTACCGCTGGCAAATAAAAAATGAAAGATTAAAATATGAAAAATTACTTTATTACTATAAAAAACATTTAATCACAAATAACGAAGTTGAGAAACGTACCCAGCTTGGTATTTGAAAAAATAGACGGAAATAAAATTGAAAAAGAAATTCGCAGATGGTGGGATTTGAACCACCAACCTTATGTTTAACAATACTAACGCCTTAGCGACCTCAGCCACGGCCCTCTATGAAATGACCGAGTTAAATACCGGTATACGTTTTAAGCTCACAGTGATAGCTTGGAAAAAGAGGGTGCCATTGTGTGGTGATTGTCCTACCCCAGGATAGAAATCATTTATTTAGAGTAAGACCCATAACATTCATTGTTTAATGGCAATGCACTTTATGGAAATGGCATTGCATTCATTACTATGTTAATTACTATTGCTGCTTGCTGCAAGAGCGAAAAATACTGTTTACCATTAAAAAGGTATCTTTTTGCGAAATCTGCACGTATTCAAATTGTGTAATTTTGGGAAAGCAAAGAATCATACTTTCAGTCATAAATACTGCTTCTCTGATCTTTGTCTTGATTGTGAATAATTTAACAAGTCAAGCAAAAAATGTCTCAACCGATTTCAACGCTTTCCTTATGGGCATTTGGTATCTAATGTGTATGTAAGGGTTAAAAACACCTCTAAGTAATCAATTTCTTTAAGATTTTCAATTTTTCTGGTTGTTTATGGCCAATACCCTGTCGTAATACCGAATCTCATGTTGCAACGTCAAGTAGAGGATCCTAAACATATCCTCCTATGTAAACGATCTTGATATGTGTTTTCATTGTTTGCTTTGAATGTCACAAATATGTATAATGTTAATAACGTGAATTTTTGTTAGCGTTTCATTAAGCGTAGCTCCTGCACTGTTGCTGTAACAAAATCTCCTTTATATCCAAAGGATAAAATGTATTTTTAATGTGCTTTTATTTGTTCATAAAACGTTATTTTATCAATGTTTAACTAATTCCTGTGTTTTGAGTGAACAATAAAATATTTGAAATTTTAACCATTATATGTTTTTGATAATATCAAAATGATTAATATCCTTTTAGCGTATAAAAATAAGCACGAAAGAAAGGGAAAACAATGCGTAACACGATTTTCAAGGGGTGGGAGTATACGATAAGGGGAGGGGGACCGAGTAGTTCCAGCGGCCGGCCACAATGGCAGTGCGTACGCGGTCCCACGTTTTACACTTGGAGTGTCAGGCCCGTGACGTGAAGCACCGGAAACGCTAGCTAGCAAACCTAGCAACGTATATAGTGTCGGAATTATCCGTTTTTTCTTTTTTATAGGAAGATAAGATAGCGGCAAAACTCGCTTACATGTTTATATGAAGCGTCGTGTTGTTTATTTGAGCAAGATAACATCGCGGCAAACCTTGCATATATTAGAAGTTAGCATCATATTCTTCCTTATAGGAAGACAACGTAGCGGCAAACCTTGTATACATTAGTCGTAAGTATCATATCGTCATTGTTTTTATGAGATCTCCTATGTGACAAAATGATAATTTTTCAGGAGTGATAAAAATAAAAATTTATAAAGATCCATCATATTATCATTGGATGTGTTGATTTATATTACTGCATAACATAAAATTATACATTATTAATATAAAAATAAATTATTATCAATAGTACATAATTAGCTATATGAATGTTTTCTTAGAATTTTTACATATTAGTATATTAAACTGCTGATTTGGGATACATAGGAGCATTTTTATTTAGTGAATAATAAGGCGCTTATGTAAAAATGTTAATTCAATATTTTTAATAACACATTTAACTTTATGAAGTAACTTCTAAACATTGAATATACATTTTATGTGAATAATTACCGAAGTTTTACAAAATATGCATTTTTAAAAATATTGCTAATTATGTCTTCAGTCCAATATAATTTGGAAGTAGGAAAATTGCACAAACCCACTTGATAACAATCTCTTTAGTCTTATATATTATTTTAAAAATTTTTCCTTCACCATAATTTTCTTTATAACTAAAAACTTCTGCAGTCTTAAAATATTAAAGTATTTCAATCATAGGAACTTTCTTTATAACTCATACTTCTACAGTCTTTATTTTCAAATATTTTTATTAAAAGAGCCTTTTAAGAAATCTTCAAATTCTGCAGTCTTATTATATTATTTTAAATTTTTTCAACCAAGTAAACTCTCTAGAACTAAAAACTTCTTCAGTCTCACAATATTATTTTAAATTGTTTTTCTTTAAAATCTCTATTTTATATTCTTTTCTGGCTTATAAGGTAGGCTGTCATAGAGAGCATGGTGATCCTTTTCTATAACTTTTTTCATTACCTGAAGATGTCTGTATTTGGATTCACTAATTGGCAGTGGTCAATTATATAGGGGTTGTGCATCAGCGATATTACAAGCAGACCTCTTCATCTTTTGTGGTAACAGTTGATATTCATTCGTATGGTCGTGTTTAAAAAGTATGTCACCATTTGGTAAATACTTCAGAGCCCTGTCACAAACAACAGCTTTCCTTCCGGGCCGAAGTGATATTAGATTTGATGATAACATCTCATAATTTTTGAAAAATGTGTAGTCACATACGTTAACCTTATATGGATGTGCCGGCCTGACAAGTCTCATGAGAGCCACATAGTCAGATGGGGAGTTAATTGGAGGTTTGAAGTACTTATCAAGTGTTGCATGAAAACTGTCTGCCTCCATCATGGTGTTCTCCTTTTCAAGGAAATGTTGTTCAGTTACAATTGACTATCTCTGTGATATATCACTCAAAGCACTAGCGAGAACTTTATTCCGATTTTGGTAGTTACATCCATCTGAAATAAGTGTGACTTTATTGATAGATTCTGGGACTTTTGAAATAAAATCCACTACACAGTTTGTGAACTCATTGGCAGTGACATTTCCATTGGCTTCATGCCAAACATACACATTGACATCATCACTGTTCAGCTGATAAAGAGTGAAGTTGTGCACTAGTAGTTTCTCTTTGTAATACGATTTCAAGGAAAGTAATTTTGGGCATTCTTCACAGTTTGATTAAAATTAACCTCACTGCAGATCTCACTATTCACTTAAAATACAAGAATAGTTTAACTCCATGTGCCTAACCCACCAACAATCCAGTCAACAACAGTGCTGTAAATACCTTCAATGTCATAGAAGCTCCCATGTGTCTTTCTGGGAGAAAGAATCAACCGTAATTCCGTTATACAATACCTCCTGTGTGTGTATGTGCTTTGAGTGCACATAGGAGGTATTTAGCAGCAACTTTTTGATCAAGCACATTGGCTATTTCATTTCTATTACTGAAAAGTGCCCAAATTGTAATTTGTATAACATAGTAGGTTTTCCTTATGATAGAGCGCACTGAATGGAATCCAGTGGTACCAAAATCTCAAAATGGCCAATTTTGCCACATAGAAGGATTCATAAAAACAACGACGATATTATTCTTTACAGGAAGATAACATAGCGGCACATAAAGCATCGTGTTTTTTATTTGAGGAAGAGAACATCATGGAAAATCTTGTATACATTAGTACCAAGTATCATATTGTTCTTTACAGGAAGATAACATATGAACAATGTAATAATAAATGAAGAACTAATGCAATGAAATGTTTTTGAAAATTTAACGTCATTTAATACTATAATAGCCCAGGTCTGTTGGTTCGTCATGCTTTCACGATGGCCGATATAGAGCGTTTTAACAAACTTCCCTAATAGGTAGAAGATTGAAATTTGGCAAGGATGCTTGATAAACATATTTTAAGGTAATGACGAAAATAAATCTCTAAAAAGTCCTGGGTTCAACTCCAAGGAAGACATTTCCATTTTTCGTAAGGTAACGTAAAAATCAATTGTTTGATGTGCAGGCTGTTATTGTTTTGGAAATTAAAATTAGAAGGAATTAACCTATTGAAATTTGGCAAGGATGCTTGATAAACATATTTTAAGGTAATGACGAAAATAAATCTCTAAAAAGTCCTGGGTTCAACTCCAAGGAAGACATTTCCATTTTTCGTAAGGTAACGTAAAAATCAATTGTTTGATGTGCAGGCTTTTATTGTTTTGGAAATTAAAATTAGAAGGAATTAACCTACGATCTTCGGATCTGAAACATTTTGAAGATGAAATTTCAAAGTTTCTTATTCTGCTCATCTTTTTTCGCATACCGTTCGAAATCGCTCATGTTATACGTTTAATTCACATATTTTGTGGAAATATTGCCATTTTAACAGAATGTTGCCTTGGCTACCAATTATATTGTTAGACCTCAAAATCCTATTGTTCTATCAATCCTTATGGGTGTAAACGTGCACTGAATGCTTTTAATACGAGATAGGGAGGGAGAGAGAGGGGTGTTAACGCAGGGGGAGAGGGAGTGAGGCAGATAGGGGAGGGAATGAGGGGGAAGGGGTGGAGAGAAGGAGTAAGGGAAAGAAGGGAGGGAAACAGACAGACAAATGACTTTATTGAGGGTGAAATTGAGACTATATAGTCCCTTCTTACATTTAAGAGAGAGAGAGAGAGAAGTGAAGGGGAGAAGAGGAGAGAGTGGAAGGGAAGTAGGGAGGAGGGAGAGGGGAAAGAGGCAACTAATTAAAGTTAACTAAAGATATCCCGTCATAATGACGGGCAATTACGCTAGTTATAATTACAAAAAAACAACAATTTTGGTTAAAGTGATGTATTCAAATTAAACAACATGTATTGAAAATTGGTTTGGATTTGTTTCACGGGTACTCCTTGTTAAATAATTCATACATAAACATTTCATGAGGACATAATATTACAGAATATCATTACATACAATAATGTTACATAATTAAATACATTGAATTCAACAACACATTACGTATAATAATACATTAGGTACAAAAGTAATACAATAAATACCAAAATATTAGATAATTCACATTCTTACAATATAAAACAAATAACAGACAATAATAATATAGACATTTCATTATTCCTCCTGGATTGTGATGATACATCTTTCTCGGAGTCGTCAGGATGTCCAGCAAAGGTCATCCCAGGAACAGAGTAGCTCGGAAAGGAGTAAACACAAGAGTTAGCTATAGGTCACAAACCACTGAGACTTTGACAACAGAATCTTTAATAAGGAGTTCTTTTTTCTCATATTGCAGACATATCATGCAGTATTTTATGAAAACTTCATGCTGACACCATAAAACAAAAAAAAAGATGAAGGGAAATAGCCATAACAAAGCAAAGGAAACTATCAGACACTGAAAAACATATCACTAGATTAGCATTTGAATATCTATAATATATAGACACTTCTTACAGATGATATATCATATATATACATATAGGAGGATACAAAATAATGAGGCACTTCCAGATGTGCTAGAAAGTTGAAATTTGGTGGGATTATAGGTTTTTGGTCACAACCGACGGAAAAAATCCAAAACTGTTGAAATGCCAATTCTGAGGAGCTATTTCGGCCCCTTTTTGCCCCATAAGATAACACGTAAATTGGTGTAGAGGTTTTTATATTTGCATTTTTAAATTATTTACTGTCAAGATACAAATTCAGGACTTTAACTATCGGATAGAATATAAATTGTAGTTTCTTATTTTTAAAGACAGATTTCAAATACGAGTAGAATTAACGTAAATTTATAGTTTTTATCGGAAAAATGTGGTAATTTTTCTGGGAGGCAACAATAGACTGCCATGCAACGAGTTCAAAGCTTTCATATGGGTAAGGTTTTAATGGGAATCAGAGGTTTACATTTTAATGCCATTAATGTTAAATACAACTAATGAAGGAACTCCGATATTGATATAATCCCCATTTTTGGTGCTGTTTTGCCCCAGTACTGCTCTATGTGAGTGCAAAAAAGTTGAGGCTGCTCCATATGACCTAGAGACTTGACATTTGGCAGGATTATAGAAATTTCGTTGCAACCGAAGGTAAAATAAAATATTGAAAAAATTCCAATTTTTAGGGGCGGTTTCACCCCATTTCCGCCCCATACGAGTTTAAAATTATAAGGCACTTCTTAATGAGATACATACTAGAAATTTGGCAGAATCATGGGTTTTTAGTTACAACAGTAGGAAGAAATCTGATAATGTGAAAATTCAAAATCTTCGGGGCTGTTTTGCCCATTATTGCCCCATACGAGTATTCAAATTATAAGGCACTTCTACATGAGCTACAAACTTCAAATTTGACACGGTTATATGATTATGTACAAAATCGGTAGGAAATATTTTGAATTTGTTAAAATACTAAAATCAAGAAATGCTTGCAGAATGCAAGCACGCATTAACTAGTAATATATAAAGGGACTATAAAATAAAGTCTTTAACAAAACGTAACAAAAATGTAAAGACAACAAATTAATGGAATGAAATGACACAATACAGAAGAGGAAGAAATGAAATGTTTAAACAAATAAAGAGAAGCTAGAAAGAAGAAATGGAAGAACATATTACTAGATTAAGCACTGGAAAAATTATATATCAGAGTTTTTCAAGTGGTGCATACTTCGGTGATGACATCGCACATGTATTTCCTGTATTCATAAGGATTAAATTTTGATTTTGTACATTGTTCTTTCACAATCCTTTCTGCTTACAAAGCAACAAACATCCCACAATTGTGGCCATCTTCTTGGATTGATTGCTCAGGTACGACAATATTCCATTCAATAGTTTCATTTCCAAGCTTACTATTTAAGATAATAATCCACCTATCTAATGCACGTTTGTGAACATCCTTCAAATCCCCACCAGCTGGATCATAGAAATGTATCTCCTCTCCTACCACAGCCACTGAAAGCACCCAATGACCATTGCTGATGTTAAAGGGGATTAGTAAATACCTTCATTCCTTGAACATTGAAACAAATCTCTGTAATGGACTTTTTCTTAATACTAACTCAGACAGAGCAGGATCTATAAAGGTGATACAAGCATTATCATACATGACCTTCCAAAGAAATTCAGCAATTATAATGTCATACAACCAACCTCGATGAAAGTCTTGAGCAACCTCTTTAAGCCTGTTCAGTTCTTCTTTCAAGATATAATAATCCAATGACTTTAAATGCAGCTGACTGACTGCGAAGGGACAAACTTTGAATAAACTACTCGTAAGAGTAACATTGTCTACAAATGGCAAAGTAAAGCTGTGATTACGACTACTTGACAGCAGGGACTCTTTAATTTCAGTCTTTCTTGCAGCATTAGGTTTCTGAAAACGATGTACAGTTGGACGCCTCTCCTTCATCGTCTGATAAAGCTAGCATTGAGGAGTAATCTTGGTGTTAGGAGGTATAGACACAGGTTCCAGAAAATCTGGTTTGTCCTCTGACAACTCACTATTAATTAAACCTTCACACCTTTCAACAACTAACTTTAAAGTATTATAAATGTACTGCTGTAATTCCTCAGTTTTTCTGTTTTCACTTAAGGTCTTCACTTTATCACATAGATTAGCAATAGGCTGGATAATTTCTTTTCTTTTGTCTTTACCATCACATTGATGAGAAGGAGTGGCAATAGAAACATTTCCAGATTGTTGAGGAGAAGGACTCTCACCTACATCACAAAGGGAACGAGCTCTAACGGAATGGACTTTGTGGATGTGTTTGCACAAAGAATGACAGTCGGGACAAGAACTACTGTACATATGACAACAAAGATTAGAATATGACATTTCACAGCATTTTATAAAGCATGCATCTGAAAAATTGCATCTGTTATTGTAACAGGTAACAGTGTATGCTAACTTTGAATTTGATTGAGATTTTACTTTCCATGATATGCCATCACCATTCACCACTACATTGTCATCTGGTATTTGCATACCTTTAACATGTCGTTCACAAACTGATCCCCCAAATCCCAATGGAGGTTCTTCCATCATTCTTTTGTATGATAAAGCCAAATGATTAGTTTTGTGCATTCTCAAAAGCACTATAATTAGATCATCTAGCCTACGATCCACTTTTCGACTAAGGTAATGAGTTTTTAACTTGTTGTGGAAAGTTTCCACAAACATGTTAGTATCTTTTCTGGCATGGGGAAAATTTCGATAACAGAATGCCCACTTTTCCCTGTTGTGACAATAATTATCCTTAAAATATTTAATGAAGGAACTGGCAGATACACTATAGCGAGACAAAAATGCTTCAAGCATAGAGTTAAACTGCTGTTCATTTTTTTCCTCCATCAATGTCTCCAAAATTTCGTTGACTTCCCGTATTAATGTGTCGTTGCCTCGAAGTTTTTTGTGCAGATTCTTCTGCCAATTTATTTTCACGTGCCAAGAACCGAATAGATGTCTGACATCCTCACCAAAAACTTTTCTAACAGCATTTCCTAAAGCTTCATCCCCATCTGTCATGACTGCATTTACTACTAGGTCAGGACATTTATCTGTAATGGAACTCAAGAGACAAACTAGAGTACACTCATCTATATAATTAGTTATAAAGTGTGCAACAGGATATCCTACCCCATACTCATCAGGAACTACTAAGTTCAAGAGATGGTATTTGTAATGATTAGTACCATGAGTGGAATCAATGCACAAGACTCGAGTAGAGCCTTCAACCATTTCTTTTAATTGCTGCTTCTGCTGAATTCCAAGAAAAAAAAAAGCTGAGAAGAATGGGGTAAATCATCGAGATCTGTTCTTCCAATTTCTGTGCATTTACCCAAAGGTTTGTATATTAAAACTGAGTCATCTTTTTTCATGGAATGAACAAACAAATGAACTGCTAAAGCATCATCTTTGTTTAATCGTTTTTTCATGTGCAGTCCATACTTCATTTTGTTTATATCTGTTGTGGATATGAAATGCTCCTTCAGTGAAATTTCATCCTTTACATCTGTAGGCTGAAAAGATTCCTGAATGGTATGGGCAGGGACACCCTGTTCCAGCAATGCATTAATTTTTGCTTTAGTGGATTCATCCCAACAATAGAATTTCACATTTCTGAACTTGAGCTCATGATTGTCAGTATTGAAATACTTAACATGAATGCCACCATTTGCTTCTTTCACAATCATTCTGGAAATGCAGTCAGTGTTGGGCATGCAACCAAATTTCCTTTTCCTGCTTGTCTTGTTCAAAATCAAATCATGGTTGTGACTATTAATAAATTTACACACAAAATACTGTATCGAGATTTTGTCTCTACAAACGACTCCAGATTGCTTATTCATCGAAATATTGAACTTTCTACATAGATCTCTTTTCCAAGAGTTAAATTCAACCATGTCTGTAAACTGATGGTTTTCTACAGAGATATCCTCCTCATGAAACACAATCAAATGGTTAACCAAATCAGAATGGCTCTGAAATTTCACATTACAACCAGGACATGGGCAATTAATATATTTACTAGCCATATCACACATTTTCTTGTGCCTACTGTAATTAAACCTATTTGCGTATGACACATTGCATACTGGACAAACTCTTGGATATTTAATTGAGGTGGAATTGTTAACACTGCCACAGTCCTTTTTATGCTTACAAAACGATGATTTACATGAATATATTTTCTGACATACCTCACACTGACGAGGATAAATTGATATTGATGTGACACCCTCTGTGGAACCTCCATTTACACATTTTTTGTTGCAAGAATAACAATTTTTACGTGACAAGAGCTTGACGCTTGATGTTGGACACAGAACATTAGGATTTTTATGACTAGACTGCAAACTATTTATGAATGAATTCCTTACCAGAATCAGATCTCTTACTACCTAAAGGAGAAAGGATTGTTTTTTGAGACTTGATTGCCTTGATTGTAGGAGACCTTACGATTTTATTGGATGAAAATTTTGGCATTGAAGTGTCATGTAATTGATCACAGAAATCTGTCAATAACACCCAACGATTGGACAAAGGAATCGGATGAGAGGGACAGAAATCAATTTTACTTGTTGCTGTGTTTGACTTGACATAACTACTAAAACATTTCCTCTTTGACAACAATTTCCAAGTTTGAGAAGGGGATGGCAATGGCTGGAATGGCAAACTAGTGAAGGACTGTGAGGCAGGCAGGTTAGTTACAGGGTTGAGAGCAGGTGTATTAATATTGCGATGCAGAGAAGGCATGCTTGTTACGGGTTGCAACGCAAGCACGTTAGTCGTAGGACGCATCGCAGGCATGTTAGTTAAAGGATGCAGAGAAGGCATGCCAACTACATGATGAAGCACAGGCACATGCAGTTGTTGTCTTAACCTAAAGCATGAATTGACCACATTACCTATAAGGAATTTCACTCCTCTGGGACAAAGGTGAAGGTCATCTCGAGACAGCAACTCGTTATGTGGATCCGTACACTCAGCCTGGAACTTCAACCAGTTGTTGACAAATGTCATGTTGTCACAGCTGAAATTTGAGCATAAATTTTAAGGTTTGACGTTGAAAATCTTTAATGAAAAAATGTAAATAAAATAAGTAATAATATTACCTTTCAGCCAATTCCTTAAGAAGTTTATTCAGCCTCTGGATATTCTCATTCATCCCCTTGATTCTCCTGACTTCATGTGGAGGATATGGCTTAAAAGGGCTTGGACTCCTTTCAAGCACACTTGAGATGAACAGCCTCACTCCAGGATTCATAACCAAAATTTGATCAATAAGTCTTCGATACTGCTGTCAAGCTTCCTCTGGTGTTTCACCTGTAAAAATTCATAAAATACCAATGAAGATAACTAATGCAGAGGTAAAAGGAAACAAATGAAATATTCTCACCTGGTTACTACAAAATATACTAAAACTCACCACAAATTAGGTTGTTGGTCCCAAGGTGAATAATGATATCATTAAAGAAAGTGGGGACCAGCAGCATAGAATCGTCAACCTCTTCCACTCTCATCCCTGACCTGGAAATCACCATTATTTCCAACGCTGAGAAGAGGTGGGAATATTCATGGACATACTTCAACTGGGAATCGCCAATCAACAGCAGCCCAGGAGCCATTTCTACATGAAATATAGAATTATACACCAACTGCAATACTATTCATGTGTGTGGGAGGTAAGTCAGCACATTACTCTCAGAAATGTTTCATTGAGAAAATGGGATACTAATTGCAACAATAAATCTTCCTTAACTTGCACTTATGAAACTTACCACCAAACAAATGAAGAATCAGGTACAGCAAGAAAAGCCAGAAAATGGAGATGAGATCTGTAAATAAAGTGCAGTTATAAGGATAACTCTTACTCAAAGACAGACCAGAATGCATCAATATGTATCAATCTTCATGAGAGTACATCCCAGCATCTTAATATATCAATAGACTTACCAGAAAATTACACCAAGATCCAGATGCCACAGAAAAATTTAGAGAGTTATAGAGAAGACCTGAGTACAATTTAGAGTGAAAGGTGGAAATAATATTATATATTATTAAATGTAACATATTATTTATATATTATTATATATAACATACTATTTATATATTATTAAATATGTATATATATTGGAAACAAACTATACAATGATGCTTTAAATAATTATGTGAGATGAAAAATAAAGTTATCAATCAAAATACAAATGGTATTTAATATTTGGTGCATTTCCTCTACAAAATAATATTATATATTATTCTTACTCAGATACAGACCAGAAAGCATCAACATGTAGCGATATTATTACACTTACCACAGCAAAAAGAACATAGAAATAGAAAAAGCTTCTCAGAAACACCAGGAGACTAAAACCAGGCTACATTATGTACATGTGAAGAAGGAAAAACTACGTTAGACATATATTACAAACATTTTGGAAAGCTATAATCCCGATCACCAAACTACATATCCAGAAGAGTTCGGTACTTACGAAGTTTTAAGGGATTCCGAACGTACGTTTTCAGCTGTAACTTTACTTACCACTTAATTACAAAAACGGCAAAAATCCAAAGAAAACCACCAATTCCAAACAGCTGCAAAAAAAACCGGGTACACACTTCAGAAACTTGGCAACGCCGAGGTTTGCCAAGTATGTTATCACTTTCTACAGGGAGCAAAACTCCACTATTCACTGTGTCCTGTCGCGCTTCAATTTCGACGTTTTCTCCCACCTAAAAATAGATGTCACCTTGTCGGTTTAAGGAATTATTGTTTATTTAAAGAAAATTATTATTGTTATTATAAAATATTATTTTTAAATAAAGAAAACAAGCATATTATTACAATTTTATATGAAAAAATATTTTGTATAATAACTTTACGGTATTTAATGTCATTAAAAATGAATTTCAACTTTCTACAATTGGACAAATGACTATCGCGCTGAGCTGCCATTCGTAGACCGGAACAGGGTTTTCATTCGAAGCCCGATGTTCGACGAGTCTACTTCGGGGTGCCAGGTGCACCTTCGAAGGTCAGTAACTTTCTTCCATTGCGATGGTGTTAGCGTAAAATTCACTGCATTTCTTTAAATGTTTCGCTTATCAAGTCTAGGTATATTCGAAATTGTCGCCTACGTGAAACCACGACAATTTATTCTCCATTTTTGTAACTTTTCATATACTTACTTAAATACATTAAGACTAAATATGGAAGTAATTTAAATTCCAGTAATATATAGAAATGTTGCCTTCTGAAAATTTTCTACGTATCATCTCCGACGCGATTTTAATAGGCATAGTTTATCGTAGTGTCGTTATATTGTCACCCCCCTTCCAGAAAGTGACTATTCACTCTTGTACGTTGAATGCCTTCAATGGAAATGTGTGCGAAGATAGTGGCATGCTCTCCAAATTAGAAATTAACCTAAGGCTAACTCATTTCTCCGAAAAATTTCCGGGATTATATTAGAGACGGCTGAGAGTTGCTACATTGAATGCAAACGGGATGACATTAAAGTACCCATTTCATTGAAAGCGTTGTAACATTACAAGTTTTTAACAGTACAAGTTGGTGGGATAAGTGATATTCCAGCTCACGCGAGGTACTCTCTCTATTATAATAAGGGCAACGAGGTGGTGGTGACTATTTTTTTTTGTTCGAACGGCTGGACATGGAAACAGCCGTCCGAAAGCGTGTGTTTACTTTTTGTATACGATTTCCGTTCGTTATTTGATATTTTAAGTACGTAACTACCGTTGATGAAACAGTTTCTTACACAACATATGTATCTAAGTTTATTTTACGTGTTTAATTACTGTTCGTCGATTTCCTTTTTTAGCGCCATTCTGTATGTAAGATTGTGCTTATTATACGCTGAGATGGCGATGGGGATTGAGAGGGGGAATAGGAAACCATCTTAAATTTAATTTATTCATGTATACCCGACATTTTGGACGGGCAAATTACACTAGCCTTTCTTATATCCTAGTATTTCTCTTAATTTCAGGGGCTCCTACGCACTCGTCAAGAAGAGGACTCTCACAAACCAGGCAAACTTCCCCAACTCCACCCTACCTATTCCTTTTTCTCCTTACTGTTTTTAGTACTATGGTATTACATTTGTGCATTTGTCCATATATATTTACTTTATTTGCTTATGTATACATTGAAATTCCATTTTTTACAACCATCGCATTACATATATGCATTTCTCGATATTTTTTAATTCGTATGCTTACGTATACAATTCGAACGATTTTTCTATGGCATGCCACGTACCCATTAATATAGTATTTTAAGGTGTTTACACAACACAAATGCCCGGCCGTGGCATAGAGAGAGCTCTCTCTAAACCGTCCCTTTCCCCCAGAGGTCGACCTCACTGGCCAGTCACACAAAATCCCCCTAACGACGATTCACGTTTCGATGCGAATATTTACGTACATGCGATGCGATTGATACACTTGCGAATATTCTCTATTGTATTTTTTTGCCTTTATATGTGTACCATTAACCTCTTTCCTCCTCAAACAGGTGCTGCAAATATCTTTTCTAGGCAAAGAAGAAGATGACTCACGGACAACTGCATTCTATAGTAAGTCTCCTTCGATGTTATTCCCTCCGAATTGGGTTATTTCCTCTTTTTAATTGCTATTTCTTTTTCAGAGCCATTTTCCATGACAGGGTGCAGTGGACAGAGGGCCGTGGGACCGGAGGAGCGATCATCGTGGGACCAAAGGACACGCGGCACAGGACACACTGCGTGGAGCTGAAATGGGTAACAGGTGCTCCGTAGGTTGAGGTATACGATGTACGGTGTTAAATTCTAGCTTATATTTTACGACTTTTATTATTTATGCTTAATTTACTCGCATTTCTGTCTGAAATAGTATTGTCCTTTTGATGCTACTGACTGACTACCCATAGCGCTATGTGGTTTGACAGCACAGGCCTGTGCAGACGTGACATTTACATTGCGTGACGAGATGTTTGTTGCTCAGGACTGATTGTATTGTTTCATCGATTTTGAGTGTCTTAGTGTTGTTTGTCTAATGTGTTTCTATGACATTGTTAACTGAATTGGTGTTTTTTTATATTTTATGTGTTTGCGTTGACAAATTGCATTTCTGACCAATTTTTATATATAGAAATTTATTTGTCTATGTCCTGTATTGCTATGATATGTTTTATGCCAGTGCTGACTGTTTTATTTGCACTGGTATGTGCTACTACTGACGTTTCTAAGGTATATAATTTTTATGTGAATTATTTCAGATTTACATGCATTGTGTAAATGTGCTAATGAATAATTCACTTTGTCCACTCATTTTACCCTTATGGCTCTTTTTAGGCGCGTTTTGCTTACGGCGTAAGCGCCTATTATCGTCTGTCCATCCGCCCGTCCTTCCGCATGTTCTACCGAACGAATTTTCATGAATTTGATATTAAAAACTTACTATCAAATATAATAAGAAAATCGCAAAAAAGAATCATGTAAGCCAATCATGGTTACCACTTTACTTGCGATAAAAAAATCAACTTTCCGTCACATCTTGTAAAGTATTGCTCATATCAAAATATTTTTCAAATGAAACTAGTAGAACTAATAAAGTTCTTTTCCTATACATTTTTATCGTAGGAGTAGCCATAATCGAGAAAATCAAACAAGAATGTATTAATTCGAGTTGAACTTGGAAAATTTCCTGCATGGTTACTTCTTCATTGTTGCTAACATAAACAATCTCTCAAAACGTTTAATTTCCTTACGTGTGCATGCAGTATTTTTAAATAGGAAGAAAATGGATTATTTATGACGAAGAAAAGGACTTTAAAACGCTATTCCCCTTACGTACAGGTACATATACCATTTCTTTCTAATACCATTTGCACGATACGTGCCAATTTGTGGTACGTCGTACACTTTCCTAACTTGTTTCAGATATGTAGGAGGAAAGTGTTTCATTTCTTTTCCATATATGCAATTATAAATTTTTTATTATCGTTTTGTAGGGTTCTCGTGAATGGAATAGGCCTCGATCATATCGGGGGAAACGCCATTTCAAGAAAAGGTTAACGAATGGAGTGCATTACCTCATTCGGGTCATTTGGAAACGTGCACAAAGTCATTCGGCAGCTTTCATTTTCAACAGAGAGTGTGTGGTGGAAGGCATATTATGTGAAGACTTGGAAGCAGCTCCTCTGTCTGGCAAGTGAATTTTTTCTCTGATGGATGTCAAGTTTCTTATGTATTTCTTGGAAATCACCTTTACGATTTCTTCCAATCATTCATGGAACATTTGTAGGACTTATTTGTGTTCTCATCTTATACATATATTTATGGTTTATAAATGGTTTATGCGACTGTGACAAGTATAAATGTTTGTGTTATGCGTATATGTTTTTATTGAATGAATTCATTCACTGTGCCCAGGAGGATCTTTTCATCCTTTAGCAGCATCATGTATTCAGTTTGATGGAATTTTAACATAGCTCTAGGAATATGGATGCGTAATTTCAATGCCTTATGTAAAAAGAATTTTTTTTGCAATAAAACAGAATGAATTGAACATGTCTAATCAATTTGAGGGTGACAATTTTGTAGTCGACACATTATATTGGGAAAGTAGCAATTTAATTTTAAGTGGTGCCCCCTTCCATGAGAAGGCAATATCCTCCTACTCGTTGATTATCTTATAATTTTTTAGATTTTTCCTGGCATTGGCTATGAAACGCAACCGATAGTGCATATTTATAACCACCCGAAATATCTCAGTATATTTTAAAAATTTCACAGGACGATTTTATTCGGATTTTATAACACAGTGAATTTTGCACGTTCGTTTATTAGATTAGAGGAAAATAAAATCCTAAGCAATAATTTATAAATCCAAAGGAAGATATGCTCCTGTTTTGTTCCTGCAAGAATATTACCATTCAATTTCCTGCTGGGACAATATGTGAAAGCAATTTCAACTGATGTTCTTAGTTTTCCAGGAATAGAAGGCAGTGCATATTTTTATTTATCTGACATCGATGTTTCCGATGGATGCATTCTCAGATGTATATGTAATGACGTTTCGCTGTTTCGTAATGATTTCCTGAATTTTCCTGCCATGGCTCACGGTGGCTTGGACGAAACGGGTCGACCGCCTCTTTTCGAAATCACTGCACTTGATATTAATGTTAAAGGGGTATCACACCGACACCCCATTTCACCCGATCCTTAAAATCGTCTAGCGCCTGCGGAGTTTCGTGGTTTCCTACCTTATACGTTCCTATTTTCATTTTCAGGACATGGGAGGCATACGACCCATTCCGGCTGGCATCACCACCACCATCCAATACTGCAGTAGCTTTCACTATTCAGTTTCATAATAGGCATAGAGAACAGTTACTCTGGCTTCATATCTATTTTTATTTATAGTTAACCTTAGCTTTCAATTTTTTATAACAAGATATACATAGAAAGGACGCATTCTGCAAACTTCTTAGGGCATGACATCTTTCCCCTTCAATATTACTAACATCGCAGTTCGCGTCTGTTTCTATGTATTTCAATCAGGCAGTGGCAGGCGAAGAGTTAATAAATTTACTTTAGAATCAGGCGCATTCTGGTTAGTATTTAGCGTAGATTATCTTTACTAACAGTAACACACCAGCCTGTGCCTGTTTCTAAATTTCTCTCATTAAGAGGATTCAGTAGACGCGAATTTTCTCGTTCAATTCTCTAAATTCAGCATCACGGGTCATCACCGTTCACTGGAGTCCGGGTTCAAAGTGTATCGTACTAAAAGCCAATGAGACAACGATCTAGGCATCTTCCTAGGGGAAGTCTATAGAAACGCCTGCGGATAGAGTAATGCGTTTCACTAAAAATGGAATTCCATGTTCGGCCGATGATTCTATCGGTATTCAAGTAAGAATCTGTTGTTTTGACATTTTTCATCTACTTCTATCGATGCAAATTGCCTTTGGTAGTGTAGTGTAGTGTAGACTGACTAATCCTAGGCATTATGCATCTTTGTTTATTTTAAATTTCTTGAGTTTGATAACATCAGTAAATTTCACGTTAAAGCTTTCCGCTAAGATATCATAGTTTTTCAAAGATTTGGGGCTGGAGCAATTTGTTCTCAGATAGGGAATCGGTTTTCTCTCAGCGACAGCTGTCGATGGTGTGCCAGCTGATCCTCTGTGCCTACCGGAAAGCAGTATCGGTAAGATAGCTGGATTTCCCTTCACGAGGTTATCCCTTACAACTTATCCTCAGCGTGTCTTCTCGGTATATTCGCGTTGCCATAGAGAAATAAATAATGCAAGTGGCCTTACTTCTGGGCACCCTTGTTGAAGTTATGATAAACATTTGCAGGATGTGTTTCAACTTAAAATACATCAGAAAATTATAATCAATCTCTCTCAGATCAGGATCCTTCAAAATGATATGTTCCATACGTCATACTTTCACGTGCATTGTTTCACATTATTCATATCTCCGGGTTGCTATAGCGAAACAATGCGAATAATGGAAAGTTGTTCGGACTCATGAAAATAGAGCCAAATTTCATTAATACATGTGACATATTTGTCCTGCACGGACAGATAGTGCTCTAGAACGTTTCATGAAATGAGTTTCAGATATAAAAAGCTAACCTACGTTCAACGTTGACTTGGAAGAAATTGGTTTACAGGCGCCCTTGTACATCTGTGCCGTGGACAGAGGGCTGTGGGACTGCAGGACCAAGCATCGGAGGACCGACCATCGTCGAACCAAAAGGCAACGCGGCGCAGGACACACTGCTGAGGAACGGGGATGCTGGAATGGGTAACAGGTGCTCCGGAAGTTGAGGTATACGATGTATGGTGTTAAATACAAGGTGATATTTTACGATTTTTATCATTTATGCTTCATTTACTCGCATTTCTATATGAAATAGTATTGTCTTTTGATGCTACTGACTGACTACACATAGCGCTATGTGGTTTGACAACACAGGCCTGTGCAGACGTGACATTTACATTGCGGGACGAGACGTTTGTTGTTCAGGACTGATTGTATTTTTTGATCGATTTCGAGTGTCTTAGTGTTGTTTTTCTAATATGTTTCTATGACATTGTTGACTGAATTGGTGTTTTTTTACATTTTATGTGTTTCGTTGACAGATTACATTTCTGACGAATTTTTATATATAGAAATTAATTTGGCTATGCCCTGCATTGGTATGCTATGTTTTATCCCAGTGCTGACAGTTTTATTTGGAATGTTATGCATTATTACTGACTTTTCTAATGTGTTTAAATTTTGAGTGAAATTATTTCAGATTTATATGCATGTTGTGAATGTGCCGAATGATTAATTCATTATTTACTTTGTCCACTCATTTACCCTCTTATGACTCTTTTTCAGAGATGCAGGAGGAGAAAATGTTTCATTTCTTTTCTGTATATGCAATTCTAAATTTTTTATTATCGTTTTGCAGGGTGCTCGTGAATGGAATAGGCCTCGATCATATCGGGGGAAACGCCATTTCAAAAAAAAGGTTAACGAATGGAGTGCACTACCCCATTCGGGTCATTTGGAAACGTGCACAAAGTCATTCGGCAGCTTTCATTTTCAACAGGGAGTGTGTGGTGGAAGGCATATTATGTGAAGACTTGGAAGCAGCTCCTCTGTCCGGCAAGTGAATTTTTTCTCTGATGGATGTCAAGTTTATTATGTATTTCTTTACGATTTCTTCCAATCATTCATGGAACAATTGTAGGACTTATTTGTGTTCTCATCTTATACGTACCTTTATGGTTTATAAATGGTTTATGCGACTGTGACAAGGATAAATGTTTGTTTTATCCGTATATGTCTTTATTGAATGAATTCATTCACTGTGCCCAGTAGGATTTTTTCATCCTTTAGCAGCATCATGTATTCAGTTTGATGGAATTTTAACATAGCTCTAGGAATATGGATGTGTAATTTCAATTCCTTATGTAAAAAGAATTTTTTTGTCATATTCATAAATTTCATTCCATTTCTGTTGTAATATTTTCTAGTTATTTACATGGCATGCTTACTTTCCTTGCAAATGTAAATCAAAATGTGGTAGTAAGGAATAAGACACGACGTGTGTGCGTGCACGTCCCATCAAGCTACTAAAATAATCATGTTGCATAAATTGTTAATGTACTCATAAAATGTATTGATGCAATCTGAATATTGTTGTAAAAATGATAAATAAATTCCTGAGTCAACAATAACTTGCACAATTCAATTCATTCATGACACTATGTAATAAATGTCATTCTTGATGAGCCTATTGCTTCTTATGTCTATCCATTGATGCACGGGTGAAATTAGAAAGTAATTTTGAGAGTGATACAAATTTTTATGACTTCTATTAATGCTGTTATATGCAGGAGTATGCCACAGCCGGCTCCCACTGGCTCACGCGAGCCGTTTGTTAAAAGTTTTTGACACTCTGCGATCCGGTTGTCGAGCTAAGCATTCCATATTATCCGGAGGTTAGCGACGCATAACGGTCTGATAATAATGGGATGCCAAAACTGAAAGAACCCAAGCAACTGTCCATGGAATGTGCTTATTCGAAGTTACCACCCTTGATATGTTTGTCAGTAATAATATTTCAACATTTAAAATAACAATTAAATTGTTTTTACAATATTACCTTGTTTTTTATCGAAATCCCTTCTCATTCCCGCAAAGATCAGGTAACGCGATCTCATAGCAGCAAAAAAATAGCGACCCGGTTGTTATATATTTGGCAGCACACCCCTATTCAGGGCCGGTTTCAGTTAAAAAATCTGATGTGACCAACACATGACTTTCTCCATATTTTGTGTATAGATTTTTAAATTATTATGAATAATATTACTAGGCAAATGTATTATTTCCTATCGTAAAAGAAGACACGTCCTTGCCGTAAATTACGTATATTTTGAATGTTTACAGAATTCACCGCTACATGGTGTTGGCGCTTTATACTGGTATTAAGATAAAGCGAAATATATCCGAAATGGTTGGTTCTACGAAAATTAGTTTTAAACAAAACTTGGAAGAAATTTTATTCTCTACAACTTTGATCCTTACGAAGATTACCGATAACGATGTTTTTAAGGAGATATTTAACGGAAACCGAAAAACCGGTTATTTATAAATAACTCCTAAACAATAACTCGTCTAGAAAATTGTTTCAAATAAAAACTGTAGGAAATTACATTATCTATAACATTTGCATAGAATTGTATATAAAATAATGATGTTTTAACGAAGAAATATCGCAAAAACCGAATCGGGTTTCGAATAAACCTCGACTTCCGTTTATCCGTTATTGCCCAAAAACTAATCAGTTCTTTATTCTAATATTGAAGTGTTATATATGAAGTTTGGTAACGATGTGGCACGTACGTTTTGAGTTAGAGCGCCCAGACTAACATACACACACACACACAGACATCATTCCGAAAATAGCCTAAACGTGTTCTAGGGACCTCAAAACATGTATTTCCGTTGAAATCTCGAAGTCGATTTTTTTCATGAATACAATACTTTCCCATTACTACGTATGGAGAAAGTAAAAAGGGAAAAGCAAAATATCTCTGAAATGGAAGGTTTTACGAAAATTTGTTTCAAGCAAAACTTGGAAGAAATATTATTCTCTACAACTTTGGTCCTCACGAAGATTACCAATAACGATGTTTTTAAGGAGAAAACCGAAAAACCGGTTATTTATAAATATTAACGTAACTTCTACCTCGAGACTCATCGTATGCTAGCCCAGGGATCCTCAAACGTTATATTGACAGGGCTACATTAGGCTTTATGTACGACAGCGCGGGCCACTTGAGACTTTTCAAATGACTGAAAACTTCAAAGAGCAAATTTCGAGGAGGGGAGGTTGGTTATCGAGAAACTTCACCGTTAAAAAATTATTTCGAGGAGGGGGGGGTTGTTTTGGGTAAGGCAGGCGGGCCGGGTTAAGTCACTGCGCGGGCCGGATGTGGCCCGCGGAGCGTAGTTTGGCGACCCCTGTTCTAGCCCATTGGCGTCGGCTGGGGGGGAAAGGGGGGTGGCAGTTATTTAAAATACATTCATGGAAATCAATAAATTGCATTCACACTTCTCACGTTAATAAAAAATAATTGTCATGTCTTCCACCGAGATGCACAGTTGATGGATGTAATTTGCATTAGATGCACTTTCGTGTTCGTTGTTGACTTACTCAGCGTAAGTGGCCTTTGTTAATAGCATAGCTGCTGTCAATCTTAATAATTGTGATGAATTAATCATTACGCCGTGACATATAATCGAATTAGCCTATGCCCCTACGCTGCGACATTCCACTTTAACCCACAGCCCTGAAAAAACTTTCTCGTATTACTGCTGCTCAACAACACACACACGACCCCCTGAATGCTCTTCAGTTTGTAACATGGACACCATTTGTTCCATGTAAATATTTCGTGAAAATTTTCGTATTTTTGTAATTATATTAACATTAATTTTAGAAGATTTGAGTCAGTTATTTAATTTAAAAGGATTGTTCTAATTTTTATTATATTTAATATGTCTAATAGATGCTTAAACATTTTTATTGCTATAAAAGAGTTGTAAAAGTATTAACATCAGTATCATTTTGCAATATAATCATGACTTTATTATTCATTATTCTAAATGCGTATTTTGAACATTTTTTGGATGTATTTCCACTATATAAATATAAAATTGGATATTACCTGGATGGTTGTCACGGTTCGGATATAAATTCCGCAACGAAAGGGTTAATTAGAATGGTGTGTAACAAAACTAAAATCGGCTGATTGTTTCACAATACGTTTTATACATACATAAATAGAACGCTGGAAATGAATGGCAGATATCATTCGCGAGAAATTGGTAATATTAAGCAATACTCAGCATTACCTTGCTACGTATTTATAGTTTCGGTAGAGTTAGTTCTGTTGGTTTATCGTTTTACAATGATATGCTGAGTTTTTAAGCAGGTTGTAAGAAAATTATTCCGCAAAAATAAATTTTCCGCAAAAAATAAATTTTTCCGCAAAAGAAAAAATTTCCCGCAAAAAAAAAATTTTCCCGCAAAAAATCTTTACGCAAAAAAAATTGTTCCGCAAAAAAAAATTTTCCGCAAAAAAAAATTTTCATAAAAAAAACAATTTTTCCGAAAAATAAAATTTTTCCCGAAAAAAAAATTTATCCGCAAAAAAAAAATTTTCCCGCAAAAAAAAAAATTTCCAAAAAGAAAAAAATTTCCGCAAAAACACATTTTTACGCAAAAAAAATTTTTTACGCAAAAGTAAATTTTTACGGAAAAAAAAATTTTTCCAAAAAAAAAAATTTCTCTAAAAAAGAAATTTTTTCGCAAAAAAAAATTTTTCCGCAAAAAAACTTTTTCCGCAAAAAAAAATTTTCCGGAAAAAAAAATTAAAAAAAAAAAAATTTCCGCAAAAAGAAAATTTTTGGCAAAAAAAAAATTTTCCGCAACAAAAAAATTTTTCCTCAAAAAAAATCTACGCAAAAAAATTTTTACACAAAAAAAAGTTTCCACAAAAAAAAGATTTTTGGGAAAAAAATTTTTCCACAAAATATTTCAAAAAAAAAAATTTCCGCAAAAAACAAATTGCCGCAAAAAAAAATATTTCCGGAAACAAAAATTTTTACGCAAAAAATTTTTCCGGAAAAAAAAATTATTCCGATAAAAAAAAAGTTTACGGAAAAAAAAATTTTTCCGCATTAAAAAAAATTACTGGCAAAAAAAAAATTTTTCCGCAAAAGAGAAATTTTTCGGCATTAAAAAAAATTACCCGCAAAAAAAAATTATCTGCAAAAAAAAAATTCTTCCGGAAGAAAAAACCTTTTACGCAAAAAAAAATTTTGCGAAAAAAGAAACATTTTCCGCAAATAAAACATTTTCCGCAAAAAAAAATTTTCCGCAAAAAAAAAATTTTTCCGCAAAAAAAAGTTTTTCCGCAAAAAGAAATTTTTTCGGAAAAAAAAATTTATCCTCAAAAAAAAACCACCGCAAAAAAAAGTATTCCGGAAAAAAAAAATATTTGGCAAAAAGAAAATTTTTTGCCAAAAACAAAATTGTCCGCAAAAAAAAATTTCCGCAAAAAAAAATTTTTACGCAAAAGAAAATTTACACAAAAGGAAATTTTTACGGAAAAAAATTTTTTTCCAATAAAAAAAAAATTATCCAAAAAAAAATTTTTTCGCAAAAAAAAATTTTTTCGCAAAAAAAAAATTTTCCGCAAAAAAAAATTTTCCGCAAAAAAAAAATTTTTCGGAAAAAGAAAATTTTTGACAAAAAAAAAATTTTTCCGCAACAAAAATATTTTTCCTCAAAAAAATCTACGCAAAAAAAATTTTACGCAAAAAAAAGTTCCCACAAAAAAAAGATTTTTGCGAAAAAAAATTTTCCATAAAAATATTTCAAAAAAAAAAATTTTTTCCGGAAACGAAAATTTTTACGCAAAACATTTTTCCGGAAAAAAAATTATACCGATAAAAAAAATTTTACGGACAAAAAAAATCTTCCCGCATTAAAAAAAATTTCTCGGAAAAAAGAAATTCATCCGTAAAAGAAATTTCTCCGCAAAAAAAAATTTTTCCGCAAAAAAAATTTTTTCCACAAAAAAAACATTTTCAAATTAATTTTTCGGCAAAAAGAAAATACGGCCAAAAAAGGTTTCCGCAAAAAAAAATTCTTTTCCAAAAAAAAATGTTTTGGCAAAAAAAATTTGCCACAAAAAAAAACTTCCCCCAAAAAATTTTGTACCAAAAAAAAAAGTTTTTACCGAAAAAAAAAATTCTTCCGCAAATTAAAAATTTGTCCGCAAAAAAAATATTTTTCTGAAAAATAGAAGTTTGGGAAAAAAACTTTTTCCGCAAAAAAACATTTTCTCCAAAAAAGAAATTTGTATGCTAAAAAAAATTTTTCCGCAAAAAAAATTTCTCCGAAAATAAAATTTATCCGCAAAAAAAAAATTTTCCGGAAAAAAAACATTTTCCGCAAAAAATTTTTTTTCCGGAAATAGAAAATTATTGGCAAAAAAAAATTTTTCCGCAAATAAAATTTTCCGCCTAAGAAAATTTTTCCGCAAAAAAAAATTTCCCCCAAAAAAAAGTTTTCCTCAAAAAAAAAATTTTTCCGCAAAAAAAATTTCTCCGAAAATAAAATTTATCCGCAAAAAAAAAATTTCCGGAGAATTTTTTCCACAAAAAAAACATTTTCCGCAAAAAAAAATTTACCGCAAATAAAACATGTTTCCGGAAAAAGAAATTTTTTCGGAAAAAAAAATTTATCCTAAAAGAAAAACCACCGCAAAAAAAAGTTTTCCTGAAAAAAAAATTTTTGGCAAAAAAAACATTTTTTGGAAAAATAAAATTGTCCGCAAAAAACACATTTCCGCAAAAAAAATTTTTACACAAAAAAAAATTTTTATGCAAAATGAAATTTTTACGGAAAGAAAATTTTTTACAAAAAAAAAAATTTCTCCAAAAAAGAAATTTTTTCGCAAAAAAAAAATTTTTTCGCAACAAAAAAATTCTACCGCAAAAAATTTTTTCCGGTAAATTTACGAAAAAAGACAATTTTTGGCGAAATAAGAAATTTTTACGCAAAAAAAAATTTATGCGCAAAAAAAAAAAAAATTTCCTCAAAAAAAATTACGCAGTAAAAAAATTTTTAGGAAAAAAAAATTGTTCCACAACAAAAAATTTTTCAAAAAAAAAAATTTTCGCAAAAAAAAAATTTTCCACAAAAAAAAAATTTTCCGCAAATTATAAATTTTTCCGCAAATTAAAAATTTTTCCGCAAAAAAAAGATTTTCCGCGAATATATTTTTACGTATAAAAAAATTTTTCCGCAACAAAAAATTACCCGCAAAAAAAATTTTTCCGCAAAATAAAAATTTTCAGGCAAAATAAAAATTTTCCGCAAAAGAAATTTTTCCGCAAAAAACGTTTTACCGAAATAAAATTTTTAGGCAATAAAAAATTATTCCCCAAAAAAGAAATTTTTAAACAAAAAAAATATTTCCCCAGAAAAAAAAAATTTCCACAAAATAAAAATTTTTCCGCAAAAAAGAAATTTTTCCGCAAAAAAATATTTTTCCGCATATTAAAACTTTCCGCAAATAAAAACTCCGAAAAAAAAAATTTTTCCGCAAAAATTAATTTTTACGCAAAAAGAAAATACGGCCAATAAAGGTTTCCGCAAAAAAAATTCTTTTGCAAAAAAGAAATTTTTCGGCAAAAAAAAATTTTCCAGAAAAAAAAAGTTTTTACCGAAAAAAAGTTTCGGAAAAAAGATTTTTCCGCAAAAAAAAATTTTCTCCAGAAAAGAAATTTGTATGCAAAAAAAATTTTTCCGCAAAAAAAATTTCTCCGAAAATAAAATTTATCCGCAAAAAAAAAATATTTCGGCAAAAAAAATTTTCCAAAAAAATTTTATACCCAAAAAAAAAGTTTTTACCGAAAAAAAAAATTCTTCTGCAAATTAAAAATTTGTCCGCAAAAAAAATATTTTTCCGAAAAAATGTTTTCCCTAAAAAAAATTTTCAAAAAAAAAAATTTTCCTCAAAAAGAAAATTTTTGGCAAAAAAAAAATTTTTCCGCAACAAAAAAATTCTACCGCAAAAAATTCTTTCCGCATATTAAAACTTTCCGCAAAAAAAACTTTCAGAAAAAAAAAAACATTTTCCGCAAAAATTATATTTTCGGCAAAAAGAAAATACGGCCAAAAAAGGTTTCCGCAAAAAAAAATTCTTTTCCAAAAAAAAATTTTTTGGCAAAAAAAATTTGCCACAAAAAAAAAACTTCCCCCAAAAAATTTTGTACCAAAAAAAAAAGTTTTTACCGAAAAAAAAAATTCTTCCGCAAATTAAAAATTTTTCCGCAAAAAAAATATTTTTCTGAAAAATAGAAGTTTGGGAAAAAAACTTTTTCCGCAAAAAAACATTTTCTCCAAAAAAGAAATTTGTATGCTAAAAAAAATTTTTCCGCAAAAAAAATTTCTCCGAAAATAAAATTTATCCGCAAAAAAAATAATTTTCCGGAGAAAAAACATTTTCCGCAAAAAATTTTTTTTCCGGAAATAGAAAATTATTGGCAAAAAAAAATTTTTCCGCAAATAAAATTTTCCGCCTAAGAAAATTTTTCCGCAAAAAAAAATTTCCCCCAAAAAAAAGTTTTCCTCAAAAAAAAAATTTTTCCGCAAAAAAAATTTCTCCGAAAATAAAATTTATCCGCAAAAAAAAAAAATTCCGGAGAAAAAACATTTTCCGCAAAAAAAATTTTTTCCGGAAATAGAAAATTATTGGCCAAAAAAAATGTTTCCGAAAAAAAAATTTTCCGCTTAAGAAAATTTTTCCGCAAAAAAAAATATCCCGCAAAAAAAAGTTTTCCCCAAAAAAAAAATTTTTTCGAAAAAAATATATTTTTCGGCAAAAAAAATTTTTCGAAAAAAAAATTTTTCACAAAAAAAATTTTTCCCCAAAAAACATTTTCTACAAAAAAAATATTCCGCAAAATAAAAATTTTTCCCCAAAAAAACGTTTTCGCAAAAAAAATCTTTCGCAAAAAAGAAAATTTTTCCGCAAAAGAAAAATTTTTCCGAGAAAAAAATATACCCGCAAAAAAATAATTTTTCCTAAAAAAAAAATTTTCGGGCGAAAAAAAAATTTTTCTGCGAAAAAAAATTTTTGTGCGAAAAAAAGAATTTTTGAGCGAAAAAAAAATTTTTGGGCGAAATAAAAACTTTTGGACGAATAAAAAATTTTTGGGTGAAGAAAAATTTTTGGGCGAAAAAAAAATTTTTGGCAAAAAAAAAATTTTTCCGCGAAAAAAAAATTTTTCGGCGAAAAAAAAATTTTTCAGCCAAAAAAAATTTTTAGGCGAAAGAAAACTTTTTCGCGAAAAAAAAATTTTTGGGCGAAAAAAACATTTTTGGGCCAAGAAAACATTTTTCAGCGAAATAAAAGATTTTGGGCGAAAAAAACATTTTTGGGCCAAGAAAACATTTTTCACCGAAATAAAAATTTTTGGGCGAAAAAAAAATTTTTCGGCAAAAAAACATTTTTCGGGAAAAAAATAATTTTTCGGCGAAAAAAAAATTTTTCAGCCAAAAAAAAAATTTTTGGGCGAAAGAAAAATTTTTGGGCGAAAAAAGATTTTTGGGCGAAAAAAATATTTTTCGGCGAAAAAAAAATTTTTGGAAGAAAAAATTTTTGGGCGAAAAAAAAATTTATGAGCGAAAAAAACATTTTTGGGCGAAAAAGAAGTTTTAGGCGACAAAAACATTTTTGTACGAAAAACAAATTTTGGTCGAAAAAAAAATTTTTGGGCGAAAAAAAAATTTTTTGGAAAAAAAAACTTTTTCGGCGAAAAAAAAAATTTTTCGGCGAAAAAAAAAAATTTATGGTCGAAAAAAAAATTTTTTGGCGTAAAAAAAATTCTTGGGCGAAAAAAAAAATTTTTGGGCCAAAAAAAAAGTTTTGGGCGAAAAAAAAATTTTTGGGCGAAAAAAAATTTTTTGGGTGAAAAAAAAATTTTTGGGCGAAGAAAAAATTTTTGGACGAAAAGAAAATTTTTGGGCGAAAAAAAAATTTTTGGGCGAAGAAAAAATTTTTGGGCGAAAAGAAAATTTTTGGGCAAAAAAAAATTTTTGGGCGAAAAAAAAATTTTTGGGCGAAAAAAAAATTTTTGGGCGAAAAAAAAATTTTTCGGCGAAAAAAAATTTTTGGGCGAACAAAAATTTTTTTGGCGAAAAAAAGAATTTTTGAGCGAAAAATAATTTTTGGGAAAAAAAAAATTTTTGGACGAAAAGAATTTTTGGGCGAAGAAAACATATTTGGGCGAAAAAAAAATTTTTGGGAGAAAAAAAAATTTTTGGGCAAAAAAACATTTTTGGGAGAAAATAAAATTTTTCGTCGAAGAAAAATTTTTCGGCGAAAAAACATTTTTTGGGGGAAAAAAAATTTTTTGGCGAAAAAAAAATTTTTTGGGGGAAAAAAAAATTTTTGGGCGAAAGAAAAATTTTTATGCGAAAAAAGATTTTTGGGCAAAAAAAATATTTTTCGGCGAAAAAAAATTTTTGAAAGAAAAAATTTTTGGGCGAAAAAAAAATTTATTAGCGAAAAAAACATTTTTGGGCGAAAAAGAAGTTTTGGGCGAAAAAAACATTTTTGGGCGAAAAAAAATTTTGGGCGAAAAAAAAATTTTGGGCGAAAAAAAATTTTTGGGCGAAAAAAAAATTTTTTCGGAGAAAAAAAAATTTTTGGCGAAAAAAACATTTTAGGGCGAAGAAAAAATTTTTGGGCGAAAAAAACATTTTTGGGCGAAAAAAAATTTTTGGTCGAAAAAAAAATTTTTGGGCGAAAAAAAAGTTTTGGGCGAAAAAAAAATTTTTGGGCGAAAAAAAAATTTTTGGGCGAAAAAAAAATTTTTGGGCGAAAAAAAAATTTTTTGGCGAAAAAAAAACTTTTTCGGCGAAAAAAAAAATTTTTCGGCGAAAAAAAAAATTTATGGTCGAAAAAAAATTTTTTGGCGAAAAAAAAAGTTTTGGGCGAAAAAAAATTTTTTGGGTGAAAAAAAAATTTTTGGGCGAAGAAAAAATTTTTATGCGAAAAAAGATTTTTGGGCAAAAAAAATATTTTTCGGCGAAAAAAAATTTTTGAAAGAAAAAATTTTTTGGCGAAAAAAAAATTTATTAGCGAAAAAAACATTTTTGGGCGAAAAAGAAGTTTTGGGCGAAAAAAACATTTTTGGGCGAAAAACAAATTTTGGGCGAAAAAAAAATTTTGGGCGAAAAAAAATTTTTGGGCGAAAAAAAAATTTTTTCGGAGAAAAAAAAATTTTTGGCGAAAAAAACATTTTAGGGCGAAGAAAAAATTTTTGGGCGAAAAAAACATTTTTGGGCGAAAAAAAAATTTTGGTCGAAAAAAAAATTTTTGGGCGAAAAAAAAGTTTTGGGCGAAAAAAAAATTTTTGGGCGAAAAAAAAATTTTGGGGCGAAAAAAAAATTTTTTGGCGAAAAAAAACTTTTTCGGCGAAAAAAAAATTTTCGGGCGAAAAAAAGAATTTTTGAGCGAAAAAAGAATTTTTGGGCGAAAAAAAAATTTTTGGACGAAAAAAAAATTTTTGGGCGAAGAAAAATTTTTCGGCGAAAAAAAATTTTTTGGGGGAAAAAAAATTTTTTGGCGAAAAAAAAATTTTTTGGGGGAAAAAAAAATTTTTGGGCGAAAGAAAAATTTTTATGCGAAAAAAGATTTTTGGGCAAAAAAAATATTTTTCGGCGAAAAAAAATTTTTGAAAGAAAAAATTTTTGGGCGAAAAAAAAATTTATGAGGGAAAAAAACATTTTTGTGCGAAAAAGAAGTTTTGGGCGAAAAAAACATTTTTGGGCGAAAAACAAATTTTGGGCGAAAAAAAAATTTTGGGCGAAAAAAAAATTTTTGGGCGAAAGAAAAATTTTTCGGCGAAAATAATTTTTGAACGTAAAAAAAATTTTTGGACGAAAAAAAAATTTTTGGGCGAAAAAAAAATTTTTCGGCGAAAAAAACATTTTTGGGCGAAAAAAACATTTTTGGGCGAAAAAAAAATTTTTGGGCGAAAAAATAATTTTTGAGCGAAAAAAACATTTGTGCGAAAAAAAAATTTATGGGGAAAAAAAGATTTTGGGGGAAATAGAATTTTTGACGTAAAAAAAATTTTTGGGCGAAAGAAAAATTTTTGGGCGAAAAAAGATTTTTGGGCGAAAAAAATATTTTTCGGCGAAAAAAATTTTTGGGAGAAAAAAAGTTTTTGGAAGAAAAAATTTTTGGGCGAAAAAAAAATTTATGAGCGAAAAAAACATTTTTGGGCGAAAAAGAAGTTTTGGGCGAAAAAAACATTTTTGGGCGAAAAACAAATTTTGGGCGAAAAAAAAATTTTCGGCGAAAAAAAAATTTTTGGGCGAAAAAAAAATTTTTTGGAGAAGAAAACATTTTTCCGCGAAAAAAAAATAAAAAAAAATTTTTCGGAGAAAAAAAAATTTTTGGCGAAAAAAACTTTTTAGGGCGAAGAAAAAATTTTTGGGCGAAAGAAAAATTTTTCGGCGAAAATGAATTTTGAACGTAAAAAAAATTTTTGGACGAAAATAAAATTATTGGGCGAAAAAAAAATTTTTGGGCAAAAAAAATATTTTTGGGCGAAAAAAAAATTTTTGGGCGAAAAAAAAGTTTTGGGCAAAAAAAAAATTTTTGGGCGAAAAAAAAATTTTTGGGCGAAAAAAAAATTTTTTAGCGAAAAAAAGATTTTTGGGCAAAAAAAAAATTTTTGAGCGAAAATAAAAATTTTCCGCAAAAAAAAAATTTTTGGGCGAAAAAAAAATTTTTGGGCCAAAAAATAAATTTTGGGTCAAAAAAAAATTTTTAGGCGAAAAAAAAATTTTTGGGCGAAAAAAAAATTTTTGGGCGAAAAAAAGATTTTTGGGCAAAAAAAATATTTTTCGGGGAAAAAAAATTTTTGGAAGAAAAAATTTTTGGGCGAAAAAATAATTTATGAGGGAAAAAAACATTTTTGGGCAAAAAAACATTTTTGGGAGAAAATAAAATTTTTCGTCGAAAAAAAATTTTTCGGCGAAACAAAAATTTTTGGGCTAAAAAAAATTTTTTTTGAGAATAAAAAATTTTCGGGCGAAAAAAAAATTTTCGGGCGAAAAAAAGAATTTTTGAGCGAAAAAAGAATTTTTGGGCGAAAAACAAATTTTGGGCGAAAAAAAAATTTTTGGGCGAAAAAAAAAATTTTTGGCGAAAAAAACATTTTTGGGCGAAAAAAACATTTTTGGGCGAAAAAAAAATTTTTGGGCGAAAAAATAATTTTTGAGCGAAAAAAACATTTGTGCGAAAAAAAAATTTATGGGGAAAAAAAAGATTTTGGGGGAAATAGAATTTTTGACGTAAAAAAAATTTTTGGGCGAAAGAAAAATTTTTGGGCGAAAAAAGATTTTTGGGCGAAAAAAATATTTTTCGGCGAAAAAAATTTTTGGGAGAAAAAAAGTTTTTGGAAGAAAAAATTTTTGGGCGAAAAAAAAATTTATGAGCGAAAAAAACATTTTTGGGCGAAAAAGAAGTTTTGGGCGAAAAAAACATTTTTGGGCGAAAAACAAATTTTGGGCGAAAAAAAAATTTTCGGCGAAAAAAAAATTTTTGGGCGAAAAAAAAATTTTTTGGAGAAGAAAACATTTTTCCGCGAAAAAAAAATAAAAAAAAATTTTTCGGAGAAAAAAAAATTTTTGGCGAAAAAAACTTTTTAGGGCGAAGAAAAAATTTTTGGGCGAAAGAAAAATTTTTCGGCGAAAATGAATTTTGAACGTAAAAAAAATTTTTGGACGAAAATAAAATTATTGGGCGAAAAAAAAATTTTTGGGCAAAAAAAATATTTTTGGGCGAAAAAAAAATTTTTGGGCGAAAAAAACATTTCTGGGCCAAAAAAAAATTTTTGGGCGAAAAAAACATTTTTGGGGAAAAAAAAATTTTTTGGGCGAAAGAAACATTTTTGGGCGAAAAAAGATTTTTGGGCGAAAAAAATACTTTTTTGGCGAAAAAAAAATTTTTGGAAGAAAAAATTTTTGGGCGAAAAAAAAATTTATGAGCGAAAAAAACATTTTTGGGCGAAAAAGAAGTTTTGGGCGAAAAAAACATTTTTGGGCGAAAAACAAATTTTGGGCGAAAAACAAATTTTGGGCGAAAGAAAATTTTTGGGCAAAAAAAAAATTTTTTCGGAGAAAAAAAAATTTTTGGCGAAAAAAACATTTTAGGGCGAAGAAAAAATTTTTGGGCGAAAGAAAAATTTTTCGGCGAAAAAAAAATATTTCGGAGAAAAAACAACTTTTGGGAGAAGAAAAAATTTTTTGGCGAAAAAAAAATTTTTGGGCGAAAAAAAAATTTTTGGTCGAAAAAAAAATTTTTGGGCGAAAAAAAAGTTTTGGGCAAAAAAAAAATTTTTGGGCGAAAAAAAAATTTTTGGGCGAAAAAAAAATTTTTTAGCGAAAAAAAAATTTTTGGGCAAAAAAAAAATTTTTGAGCGAAAAAAAAAATTTTCCGCAAAAAAAAAATTTTTGGGCGAAAAAAAAATTTTTGGGCCAAAAAATAAATTTTGGGTCAAAAAAAAATTTTTAGGCAAAAAAAAAATTTTTGGGCGAAAAAAAAATTTTTGAGCGAAAAAAAGATTTTTGGGCAAAAAAAATATTTTTCGGCGAAAAAAAATTTTTGGAAGAAAAAATTTTTGGGCGAAAAAAAAATTTATGAGGGAAAAAAACATTTTTGGGCAAAAAAACATTTTTGGGAGAAAATAAAATTTTTCGTCGAAAAAAAATTTTTCGGCGAAACAAAAATTTTTGGGCTAAAAAAAATTTTTTTTGAGAATAAAAAATTTTCGGGCGAAAAAAAAATTTTCGGGCGAAAAAAAGAATTTTTGAGCGAAAAAAGAATTTTTGGGCGAAAAACAAATTTTGGGGGAAATAGAATTTTTGACGTAAAAAAAATTTTTGGGCGAAAGAAAAATTTTTGGGCGAAAAAAGATTTTTGGGCGAAAAAAATATTTTTCGGCGAAAAAAATTTTTGGGAGAAAAAAAGTTTTTGGAAGAAAAAATTTTTGGGCGAAAAAAAAATTTATGAGCGAAAAAAACATTTTTGGGCGAAAAAGAAGTTTTGGGCGAAAAAAACATTTTTGGGCGAAAAACAAATTTTGGGCGAAAAAAAAATTTTCGGCGAAAAAAAAATTTTTGGGCGAAAAAAAAATTTTTTGGAGAAGAAAACATTTTTCCGCGAAAAAAAAATAAAAAAAAATTTTTCGGAGAAAAAAAAATTTTTGGCGAAAAAAACTTTTTAGGGCGAAGAAAAAATTTTTGGGCGAAAGAAAAATTTTTCGGCGAAAATGAATTTTGAACGTAAAAAAAATTTTTGGACGAAAATAAAATTATTGGGCGAAAAAAAAATTTTTGGGCAAAAAAAATATTTTTGGGCGAAAAAAAAATTTTTGGGCGAAAAAAACATTTCTGGGCCAAAAAAAAATTTTTGGGCGAAAAAAACATTTTTGGGGAAAAAAAAATTTTTTGGGCGAAAGAAACATTTTTGGGCGAAAAAAGATTTTTGGGCGAAAAAAATACTTTTTTGGCGAAAAAAAAATTTTTGGAAGAAAAAATTTTTGGGCGAAAAAAAAATTTATGAGCGAAAAAAACATTTTTGGGCGAAAAAGAAGTTTTGGGCGAAAAAAACATTTTTGGGCGAAAAACAAATTTTGGGCGAAAAACAAATTTTGGGCGAAAGAAAATTTTTGGGCAAAAAAAAAATTTTTTCGGAGAAAAAAAAATTTTTGGCGAAAAAAACATTTTAGGGCGAAGAAAAAATTTTTGGGCGAAAGAAAAATTTTTCGGCGAAAAAAAAATATTTCGGAGAAAAAACAACTTTTGGGAGAAGAAAAAATTTTTTGGCGAAAAAAAAATTTTTGGGCGAAAAAAAAATTTTTGGTCGAAAAAAAAATTTTTGGGCGAAAAAAAAGTTTTGGGCAAAAAAAAAATTTTTGGGCGAAAAAAAAATTTTTGGGCGAAAAAAAAATTTTTTAGCGAAAAAAAAATTTTTGGGCAAAAAAAAAATTTTTGAGCGAAAAAAAAAATTTTCCGCAAAAAAAAAATTTTTGGGCGAAAAAAAAATTTTTGGGCCAAAAAATAAATTTTGGGTCAAAAAAAAATTTTTAGGCAAAAAAAAAATTTTTGGGCGAAAAAAAAATTTTTGAGCGAAAAAAAGATTTTTGGGCAAAAAAAATATTTTTCGGCGAAAAAAAATTTTTGGAAGAAAAAATTTTTGGGCGAAAAAAAAATTTATGAGGGAAAAAAACATTTTTGGGCAAAAAAACATTTTTGGGAGAAAATAAAATTTTTCGTCGAAAAAAAATTTTTCGGCGAAACAAAAATTTTTGGGCTAAAAAAAATTTTTTTTGAGAATAAAAAATTTTCGGGCGAAAAAAAAATTTTCGGGCGAAAAAAAGAATTTTTGAGCGAAAAAAGAATTTTTGGGCGAAAAACAAATTTTGGGCGAAAAAAAAATTTTTGGGCGAAAGAAAAATTTTTCGGCGAAAATAATTTTTGAACGTAAAAAAAATTTTTGGACGAAAAAAAAATTTTTGGGCGAAAAAAAAATTTATGAGCGAAAAAAACATTTTTGGGCGAAAAAGAAGTTTTGGGCGAAAAAAACATTTTTGGGCGAAAAACAAATTTTGGGCGAAAAAAAAATTTTGGGCGAAAAAAAAATTTTTGGGCGAAAGAAAAATTTTTCGGCGAAAATAATTTTTGACCGTAAAAAAAATTTTTGGACGAAAAAAAAATTTTTGGGCGAAAAAAAAATTTTTCGGCGAAAAAAACATTTTTGGGCGAAATAAACATTTTTGGGCGAAAAAGAAATTTTTGGGCGAAAAAATAATTTTTGAGGGAAAAAAAAATTCTGTGCGAAAAAAAAATTTATGGGGAAAAAAAAGATTTTGGGGGAAATAGAATTTTTGACTTAAAAAAAATTTTTGGGCGAAAGAAAAAGTTTTGGGCGAAAAAAGATTTTTGGGCGAAAAAAATATTTTTCGGCGAAAAAAAATTTTTGGGAGAAAAAAAGATTTTGTAAGAAAAAATTTTTGGGCGAAAAAAAAATTTATGAGCGAAAAAAACATTTTTGGGCGAAAAAGAAGTTTTGGGCGAAAAAAACATTTTTGGGCGAAAAACAAATTTTGGGCGAAAAAAAAATTTTGGGCGAAAAAAAAATTTTTGGGCGAAAAAAAAAATTTTTGGCGAAAAAAAAATTTTTGGGCGAAAGAAAAATTTTTCGGCGAAAATAATTTTTGAACGTAAAAAAAATTTTTGGCCGAAAATAAAATTATTGGGCGAAAAAAAAATATTTTTGGGCGAAAAAAAAATTTTTGGGCGAAAAAAAAATTTTTGGGCCAAAAAAATATTTTTGGGCGAAAAAAAAATTTTTGGGGGAAAAAAAAATTTTTGGGCGAAAGAAAAATTTTTGGGCGAAAAAAGATTTTTGGGAGAAAAAAATATTTTTCGGCGAAAAAAAAATTTTTGGTAGAAAAAATTTTTGGGCGAAAATTTATGAGCGAAAAAAACATTTTTGGGCGAAAAAGAAGTTTGGGCGAAAAAAACATTTTTGGGCGAAAAACAAATTTTGGGCGAAAAAAAAAGTTTGGGCGAAAAAAAATTTTTGGGCGAAAAAAAAATTTTTTCGGAGAAAAAAAAATTTTTGGCGAAAAAAACATTTTAGGGCGAAGAAAACATTTTTGGGCGAAAAAAACATTTTTGGGCGAAAAAAAAATTTTGGTCGAAAAAAAAATTTTTGGGCGAAAAAAAAGTTTTGGGCGAAAAAAAAATTTTTGGGCGAAAAAAAAATTTATGGTCGAAAAAAAAATTTTTGGGCGTAAAAAAAATTCTTGGGCGAAAAAAAAAATTTTTGGGCCAAAAAAAAATTTTTTGGCGAAAAAAAAAAGTTTTGGGCCAAAAAAAATATTTTGGGTGAAAAAAAAATTTTTGGGCGAAGAAAAAATTTTTGGGCGAAAAGAGAATTTTTGGGCGAAAAAAAATTTTTGGGCGAAGAAAAAATTTTTGGGCGAAAAGAAAATTTTTGGGCAAAAAAAAATATTTGGGCGAAAAAAAAATTTTTGGGCGAAAAAAAAATTTTTGGGCGAAAAAAAAATTATTCGGCGAAAAAAAATTTTTGGGCGAACAAAAATTTTTTTGGCGAAAAAAAGAATTTTTGAGCGAAAAAAAAATTTTGGGGAAAAAAAAATTTTTGGACGAAAAGAATTTTTGGGCGAAGAAAACATATTTGGGCGAAAAAAAAATTTTTGTGAGAAAAAAAAATTTTTGGTCAAAAAAACATTTTTGGGAGAAAATAAAATTTTTCGTCGAAAAAACATTTTTCGGCGAAACAAAAATTTTTGGGCTAAAAAAAATTTTTTTTGAGAATAAAAAATTTTCGGGCGAAAAAAAGAATTTTTGAGCGAAAAAAGAATTTTTGGGCGAAAAAAAAATTTTTGGACGAAAAAAAAATTTTTGGGCGAAGAAAAATTTTTCGGCGAAAAAAAATTTTTTGGGGGAAAAAAAATTTTTTGGCGAAAAAAAAATTTTTTGGGGGAAAAAAAAATTTTTGGGCGAAAGAAAAATTTTTATGCGAAAAAAGATTTTTGGGCAAAAAAAATATTTTTCGGCGAAAAAAAATTTTTGAAAGAAAAAATTTTTGGGCGAAAAAAAAATTTATTAGCGAAAAAAACATTTTTGGGCGAAATAGAAGTTTTGGGCGAAAAAAACATTTTTAGGTGAAAAACAAATTTTGGGCGAAAAAAAAATTTTGGGCGAAAAAAAAATTTTTGGGCGAAGGAAAAATTTTTCGGCGAAAATAATTTTTGAACGTAAAAAAAATTTTTGGACGAAAAAAAAATTTTTGGGCGAAAAAAAAATTTTTCGGCGAAAAAAACATTTTTGGGCGAAAAAAACATTTTTGGGCGAAAAAAAAATTTTTGGGCGAAAAAATAATTTTTGAGCGAAAAAAACATTTGTGCGAAAAAAAAATTTATGGGGAAAAAAAAGATTTTGGGGGAAATAGAATTTTTGACGTAAAAAAAATTTTTTGGCGAAAGAAAAATTTTTGGGCGAAAAAAGATTTTTGGGCGAAAAAAATATTTTTCGGCGAAAAAAAATTTTTGGGAGAAAAAAAGTTTTTGGAAGAAAAAATTTTTGGGCGAAAAAAAAATTTATGAGCGAAAAAAACATTTTTGGGCGAAAAAGAAGTTTTGGGCGAAAAAAACATTTTTGGGCGAAAAACAAATTTTGGGCGAAAAAAAAATTTTGGGCGAAAAAAAAATTTTTGGGAGAAAAAAAAATGTTTTGGAGAAGAAAACATTTTTCCGCGAAGAAAAAATAAAAAAAAATTTTTCGGAGAAAAAAAAATTTTTTGCGAAAAAAACTTTTTAGGGCGAAGAAAAATTTTTTGGGCGAAAGAAAAATTTTTCGGCGAAAATAATTTTTGAACGTAAAAAAAATTTTTGGACGAAAATAAAATTATTGGGCGAAAAAAACATTTCTGGGCCAAAAAAATATTTTTGGGCGAAAAAAACACTTTTGGGGGAAAAAAAAATTTTTGGGCGAAAGAAACATTTTTGGGCGAAAAAAGATTTTTGGGCGAAAAAAATACTTTTTTGGCGAAAAAAAAATTTTTGGAAGAAAAAATTTTTGGGCGAAAAAAAAATTTATGAGCGAAAAAAACATTTTTGGGCGAAAAAGAAGTTTTGGGCGAAAAAAACATTTTTGGGCGAAAAACAAATTTTGGGCGAAAAAAAAATTTTGGGCGAAAAAAAATTTTTGGGCGAAAAAAAAATTTTTTCGGAGAAAAAAAAATTTTTGGCGAAAAAAACATTTTAGGGCGAAGAAAAAATTTTTGGGCGAAAGAAAAATTTTTCGGCGAAAAAAAAATATTTCGCAGAAAAAACAATTTTTGGGAGAAGAAAAAATTTTTGGGCGAAAATAAAATTTTTGGGCGAAAAAAAAATTTTTGGTCGAAAAAAAAATTTTTGGGCGAAAAAAAATTTTTTTTGAGAAAAAAAAATTTTCGGAGGAAAAAAAAATTTTCGGGCGAAAAAAAAATTTTTGGGCGAAAAAAAATTTTTGGGCGAACAAAAAATTTTTTGGCGAAAGAAAATTTTTGAGCGAAAAAAAAATTTTTGGGCGAAAAATAAATTTTTGGACGAAAAAAAAATTTTTGGGAGAAGAAAAACTTTTTCGGCGAAAAAAAATTTTTTTGGGGGAAAAAAAATTTTTGGGCGAAAAAAAAATTTTTGGGCGAAAAAAAATTTTTGGGCGAACAAAAAATTTTTTGGCGAAAGAAAATTTTTGAGCGAAAAAAAAATTTTTGGGCGAAAAATAAATTTTTGGACGAAAAAAAAATTTTTGGGCGAAGAAAAACTTTTTCGGCGAAAAAAAATTTTTTTGGGGGAAAAAAAATTTTTGGGCGAAAAAAAAATTTTTGGGCAAAAAAAAATTTTTCCGCGAAAAAAAAAATTTTTCCGCGAAAAAAAAAATTTTTCGGCGAAAAAAAAATTTTTAGGCGAAGGAAAAATTTCTCGGCGAAAAAAGGTTTTCGGCGAAAAAATTTTTCGGCGAGAAAAATATTTTTGGGCGAAAAAAAAATTTTTTGGCGAAAAAAAAATTTTTGGGCGAAAAAAAAATTTTTGGCCGAAAAAAAAATTTTTGGGCGAAAAAGATATTTCTGGGCGAAAAAAACATTTTTGGGCGAAAAAAAAATTTTTGTGCCAAAAAAAATTTTTACGCCAAAAAAAAATTTTTGGGCGAAAAAGATATTTTTGGGCGAAAAAAACATTTTCGGGGAAAAAAAAGATTTTGGGGGAAATAGAATTTTTGAACGTAAAAAAAATTTTTGGGCGAAAAAGATTTTTGGGCGAAAAAAATATTTTTTGGCGAAAAAAAAATTTTGGGGAAAAAAAAATTTTTGGACGAAAAGAATTTTTGGGCAAAGAAAACATATTTGGGCGAAAAAAAAATTTTTGTAAGAAAAAAAAATTTTTGGGCAAAAAAACATTTTTGGGAGAAAATAAAATTTTTCGTCGAAAAAACATTTTTCGGCGAAACAAAAATTTTTGGGCTAAAAAAAATTTTTTTTGAGAATAAAAAATTTTCGGGCGAAAAAAAAATTTTCGGGCGAAAAAAAGAATTTTTGAGCGAAAAAAGAATTTTTGGGCGAAAAAAAAATTTTTGGACGAAAAAAAAATTTTTGGGCGAAGAAAAATTTTTCGGCGAAAAAAAATTTTTTGGGCGAACAAAAAATTTTTTGGCGAAAGAAAATTTTTGAGCGAAAAAAAAATTTTTGGGCGAAAAATAAATTTTTGGACGAAAAAAAAATTTTTGGGCGAAGAAAAACTTTTTCGGCGAAAAAAAATTTTTTTGGGGGAAAAAAAATTTTTGGGCGAAAAAAAAATTTTTGGGCAAAAAAAAATTTTTCCGCGAAAAAAAAAATTTTTCCGCGAAAAAAAAAATTTTTCGGCGAAAAAAAAGTTTTCGCCGAAAAAAAAATTTTTCGGCGAAAAAAAAATTTTTCGGCGAAAAAAAAATTTTTCAACGAAAAAAAAATTTTTAGGCGAAGGAAAAATTTTTCGGCGAAAAAAGGTTTTCGGCGAAAAAAATTTTCGGCGAGAAAAATATTTTTGGGCGAAAAAAAAATTTTTTGGCGAAAAAAAAATTTTTGGGCGAAAAAAAAATTTTTGGCCGAAAAAAAAATTTTTGGGCGAAAAAGATATTTCTGGGCGAAAAAAACATTTTTGGGCGAAAAAAAAATTTTTGTGCCAAAAAAAATTTTTACGCCAAAAAAAAATTTTTGGGCGAAAAAGATATTTTTGGGCGAAAAAAACATTTTCGGGGAAAAAAAAGATTTTGGGGGAAATAGAATTTTTGAACGTAAAAAAAATTTTTGGGCGAAAAAAAATTTTTGGGCGAAAAAAATATTTTTTGGCGAAAAAAAAATTTTGGGGAAAAAAAAATTTTTGGACGAAAAGAATTTTTGGGCGAAGAAAACATATTTGGGCGAAAAAAAAATTTTTGTGAGAAAAAAAAATTTTTGGGCAAAAAAACATTTTTGGGAGAAAATAAAATTTTTCGTCGAAAAAACATTTTTCGGCGAAACAAAAATTTTTGGGCTAAAAAAAATTTTTTTTGAGAATAAAAAATTTTCGGGCGAAAAAAAAATTTTCGGGCGAAAAAAAGAATTTTTGAGCGAAAAAAGAATTTTTGGGCGAAAAAAAAATTTTTGGACGAAAAAAAAATTTTTGGGCGAAGAAAAATTTTTCGGCGAAAAAAAATTTTTTGGGGGAAAAAAAATTTTTTGGCGGAAAAAAAATTTTTTGGGGGAAAAAAAATTTTTGGGCGAAAGAAAAATTTTTATGCGAAAAAAGATTTTTGGGCAAAAAAAATATTTTTCGTCGAAAAAAAATTTTTGAAAGAAAAAATTTTTGGGCGAAAAAAAAATTTATTAGCGAAAAAAAACATTTTTGGGCGAAAAAGAAGTTTTGGGCGAAAAAAACATTTTTGGGCGAAAAACAAATTTTGGGCGAAAAAAAAAATTTTGGGCGAAAAAAAAATTTTTGGGCGAAGGAAAAATTTTTCGGCGAAAATAATTTTTGAACGTAAAAAAAATTTTTGGACGAAAAAAAAATTTTTGGCCGAAAAAAAAATTTTTCGGCGAAAAAAACATTTTTGGGCGAAAAAAACATTTTTGGGCGAAAAAAAAATTTTTGGGCGAAAAAATAATTTTTGAGCGAAAAAAACATTTGTGCGAGAAAAAAATTTATGGGGAAAAAAAGATTTTGGGGGAAATAGAATTTTTGACGTAAAAAAAATTTTTGGGCGAAAGAAAAATTTTTGGGCGAAAAAAGATTTTTGGGCGAAAAAAATATTTTTCGGCGAAAAAAAATTTTTGGGAGAAAAAAAGTTTTTGGAAGAAAAAATTTTTGGGCGAAAAAAAAATTTATGAGCGAAAAAAACATTTTTGGGCGAAAAAGAAGTTTTGGGCGAAAAAAACATTTTTGGGCGAAAAACAAATTTTGGGCGAAAAAAAAATTTTTTGGCGAAAAAAACATTTTTCCGCGAAAAAAAATTTTTCGGAGAAAAAAAAATTTTTGGCGAAAAAAACGTTTTAGGGGGAAGAAAAAATTTTTGGGCGAAAGAAAAATTTTTCGGCGAAAATAATTTTTGAACGTAAAAAAAATTTTTGGCCGAAAATAAAATTATTGGGCGAAAAAAAAATATTTTTGGGCGAAAAAAAAATTTTTGGGCGAAAAAAAAATTTTTGGGCGAAAAAAAAATTTTTGGGCGAAAAAAAATTTTTTTTGAGAAAAAAAAATTTTCGGAGGAAAAAAAAATTTTCGGGCGAAAAAAAAATTTTTGGGCGAAAAAAAATTTTTGGGCGAACAAAAAATTTTTTGGCGAAAGAAAATTTTTGAGCGAAAAAAAAATTTTTGGGCGAAAAATAAATTTTTGGACGAAAAAAAAATTTTTGGGCGAAGAAAAACTTTTTCGGCGAAAAAAAATTTTTTTGGGGGAAAAAAAATTTTTGGGCGAAAAAAAAATTTTTGGGCAAAAAAAAATTTTTCCGCGAAAAAAAAAATTTTTCGGCGAAAAAAAATTTTTCGGCGAAAAAAGGTTTTCGGCGAAGAAATTTTTCGGCGAGAAAAATATTTTTGGGCGAAAAAAAAATTTTTTGGCGAAAAAAAAATTTTTGGGCGAAAAAAAAATTTTTGGCCGAAAAAAAAATTTTTGGGCGAAAAAGATATTTTTGGGCGAAAAAAACATTTTTGGGCGAAAAAAAAATTTTTGTGCCAAAAAAACTTTTTACGCCAAAAAAAAATTTTTGGGCGAAAAAGATATTTTTGGGCGAAAAAAACATTTTCGGGGAAAAAAAAGATTTTGGGGGAAATAGAATTTTTGAACGTAAAAAAAATTTTTGGGCGAAAAAAAATTTTTGGGCGAAAAAAATATTTTTTGGCGAAAAAAAAATTTTTGGGCGAAAACAAAATTTTTTGGGCCAAAAAAAAAATTTTGGGCGAAAAAACATTTTTGGGCGAACAAAAAATGTTTTGGCGAAAAAAAGAATTTTTGAGCGAAAAAAAAATTTTTGGGCGAAAAAAAAATTTTTGGACGAAAAAAAAATTTTTGGGCGAAGAAAAACTTTTTCGGTGAAAAAAAATTTTTTGGAAAAAAAATTTTTGGGCGAAAAAAAAATTTTTGGGCGAAAAAAAAATTTTTGGGTGAAAAAAAAATTTTTGGGCAAAAAAAAAATTTTTCCGCGAAAAAAAAAATTTTTCGGCGAAAAAAAATTTTGGGTCAAAAAAAATTTTTGGGCGAAAAAAAAATTTTTCTTTAAAATTATTTCAAACATTAGCATGTTTTAAAATACGTAATTTACCGCATTTATCCATCCAATTTACGTAACCGTAGATCGGTTTATATGATCATATATAGCTGGAAACAACAATGCCCGTTTCCAAGGCGATCATTGACGAAAATGAACGATTTTTCTTACATCGGCGAATTTAAACGTAAAATTTGCTAACGTTTTACGTTTAGGTGAGAAAAGACGAAGAAAATTTAACGGCCCGTTTATTTTCCTTTAAAATGGTCCTAATTTGAAGGTCGTTGGTCAATTATTTCTAATTTTAATTTCCAATAGAGTAAAACTCTGCATGTCGAAAATTAAATTTCAGCGTGAAAACTTATGGGCCGAGATATGAGATTCATATGGAATGTAAAACATCTCCTGGCGTCGAACCCGGGACTTTTTTTTATATAAATCGCTTTTTGAACGTATTCATAGCAATCCTACCGAATTTGGCTGGACTGGCTGAAGAAATGGCCGAGATATGTTGAGATATTTATAACTAACTGATGAGACCGTCCGGCCAGACACCGATAAAGACATCAAGCGTTTTCTTATAGGAGATAATATCCCAGATCTCTCTGTCTTCGTTACCCTCTTTGAAACTTAATATCTCGCAAATTAATGAACCGAATTTGATGTGATTTTCAGGATACCATTATGATATAATAAAAATATGTTTTAACATATTAAACTCGAGATCAAAGACCCAGGTTCGACTCCAGAAGATAATTTATTCTGTTCATCCTTTTCTGCCTACAGTTCGAAATTTCTCAATGTAAACGTTTAATTCACACAGTTTAAGGAAATCTTGCCATTTAACGGGATGTTGCCTTGCCTACCAATTCCATTGTCAGACATCTCTATCATATTGTTAATTCAATCCTTATGAGTATAAACGTGCTTTGAATGCTTTTAATATGAGAGAGAGAGAGGGGGGGTGAGAGAGGTAGACGGGGAGGGGAGTGAGAGGGAAACAGAGAGGGAGGGAGAGAGGGGAGGGGGAGAGAGGGGGGAGGGAGAGGGGGGTGAGAGGGAGGGAAAGAGAGGCAACTATTTTAAGTTTAACTTAAGATAGCCCGTCAACAACAGAATATTCACTAGAAATGTTGTATATGGCAAAATATTTTATATGTAAAAGTGTGATATTAATTCTTTTAAATGAAAATAATAATAATCTATCTATCTATAATTCTTCCATTGATATTTCAACAGGCATTACACTAGTTATATAGAATTATTAAGTGCTGGTCTGATGTTAGGATTTACTTTTTAAATCTTGGTGAAGAAGATTGCCATAAGAGTATTTGGAATTTTATTTTGCCCACCAATTTATATATTTATTAACACAATTTGTCCTTGTACTTGTATAATGGTAGAACTTTTACACAAACTAGAGTGTAGAAAGAGTGATAAGTTTTTTCATGAAAAGTAAATGAAAGTTTGCTTGAATTAAATCCAAGAGAGAGAAATAAGTTCACCGAAGAAGCCCTGATTGCCTATACCAGAGCAATAGATTATGTTTAAAAAATGGTATGATTTTGAAAATTCACCCATGAAGTATTTCTCTGCACTGAACCTAAAATCTGATGTACTTGAGTATGCTAAAGTTGTCCAAGCAGTCAAAACTGCAAATACCTATGACATTAAATAATGATTAGCTGTATGATGAGGTTTGTAATGTTAATCTAATCCTCCCTTCTATAAAAGATCTACAAATTCCAGTTGACAGAAAGTGAGCGCTTATTTTTAAAAAGACAGAGGACTGAATTGCCAAAGTTATTTGTCTTATCAATTCCCATTAGTAATGCAAATGTAGAAAGTGTTTTCTATAATGAACAATATGTGGAGTGATGAGAGAAATAAAATTCGTATTGACCTTGTAAAAGCTGAATTAATGGTTAAGCTTAATTTTGACGTCTTGCTTAAGCTTTTCAGAATATATATTGAAAAAGGAACAGAATGATGTTCTAAAAGCATCCTTGATTGAGAAAAAATATGAATTTAAGAATAAAAAATTCTAACTTTATTTTAAGAATTTTATATTATTAAAGATCTTCTAAAACTTTAATAGAGTAACCAATTTTGATTGTTCCAAAGTAAGTAGTGGAGTGGAACAGTTGCTAGGACATTCTGTTGTATCCACTGAGATTTTACGCTGTGAAGAATTTAGTTAATTTCAGTGGTAATAATTTAAATTGTTTTGCCAACATTAATTACTTTAGGACTAATCAGGTAAGTTATGCAAAAATTAATTTAAAATGGCATATTTAGCCTTATCACCATTGTAATACGTCATGCAATTGTTGAAGATTAGGGTTCTGGTCTGTTCTTTAGAATGGCCTCGGTGTTGTGTATCATTAACTTGCATTTTGGACCAGCCTGCGGACCACCTGGAAGACTTTCGCAGACCACACTTTGAGAACCACTGCTCTATCTTTGTTTGTACGTAGAGCAGGTTTTCTTTGTTTGTGCATTTTACACTTATTATTTTATAAATGTGAGAAACGGAAAACAAAGTGCCAATACAAGTGAAAAGAAACATTAGGCTCATAAAGTGAACACGATTGAGACAAAGATGGAAATAATTAGGCATGCTGGAAGCGGCGAATCTTTAGCTTCAATCGGACGGTGTTTAATTGTGAAGGAGAAGAACAAACATAATAATACTATATGTACTGTGGCATTCTGAACCTCTCAAATTTTACCAAGATGGAATTTTAACACTACCTGGCAGATGGGAAGATGTTGTAAAAGAAAGGGGAAAATATATTGCTGATTAAAGTTATATATAAAATGAATATTGTTTTATTTTATAAAAAATTGACACAAACTATCCAGACAGCTCAATAGTTAATGAAAAATGTTCGTGTCTGAACTGAAACAATTGTTTTAAGTAGTAATTGTAACCTGGTAGCTAAAATCAAGGATAATTATCTACTGTCATATGCAGCAAACAACTGAGTTAATTAAAAAATTCCTGGCTCATATCTTAACACTGTTAGACCCAAGATCATCAAATTCTCAGGCAAACTCAATTCTCAAAGTATCAAAGTCGGAGAAATTAATGGGTTTCTTCATTTTGAATACGTTTATATACTATGAAATTGTCAGTTTTTGAAGGAAATTAGTTTCTTATATTGTTTTCAGTTCAGTCCTGGCTGTGTAGATGGCAGAACTATTGTTCTTTCAATCCACAGACGTTTAATATGGTAGACAGAGCATGACATCATTTTGGTGAGGACGACGTAATTAAGCAGGCAGTCACATGATTTGTGGCAAGAAGCTGAGTAGCAACATGGCTCATTTGCAGTGTGCTTATGGATGTATGGCAAGATATGTAAAAGGCAGTCATATATCTTTTCACAGGTGAATTTTTTTTATATAAAGACATTAACATTACTTTTTGTAGTGTAATAGTGGGGAGCCGTGGCGTAGTGGTGCGGGTGCTGGCCTGCTACGCTTAGCAAACTCGGTGCGAACCGGGTTGCCCGGCTCCCTATTTGCGTGGTTATGTGGAGAACACGCAAATCAGCACCCCGTCCTTCGGAAGGGACGTAAAGCCGTTGGTCCCCTTGGTGTTTCTCGTTAAGAGTAGGCTAATGCCGGCACCAGGTTTCTCTCCTCCCTTGCTTTGTGATTTAGACTGAGAAGCCTTCTAGCGCTGGAGTCGTTTGAAGTCACAAGGTCCCCCCAATTGATTGATTGATTGTAGTGTATATGTAAATAATTTTCTTATTTTATGCTATCGAAGTGAACGTTAACGTCAACTTTGGCAAGTGTCTAATGTCTTCGGATCTTGTATGGAAAGTAATTCTGGAATTTACTGTAACTTACCATTTTGAAAATTAGCTTTCCTGCAAATGAAGAAATGAAAAAGAGTGGGTAGTCGCATTGAAAAGAGACAGTTTCACGCCAACGGTGCATTCCAAAGTATGTTAGAAACATTTTTCCGAAGAGTGTTTTGATTTAGGGAAGTTCGGTGGCCATTGGCTAAAATCAAGACTCGATCCTGTTAGTTTTTGAATTTCCTCATCATCTGATAAAAGAAAAAAATTTGGTCCGAACCGGGACGGAAACCTAGACCATATTATTCGTAGATTCGCACACTAACCACTGGACCACCAGAGCTTTATGACAGCCAGCCGTTTTCTAGGTCTTTATTGGCATGCTATCCTCATGCGCATAAAAAAGTTGAATTTTTGCAAAAACTACTGGCGGTATAAGGGGTAATTCGTTAACAGTGACATAAGAGCTATCCATCTGCAAAATCTCATGAAAATCTGAGTTGCAACTTATAAATACTTCCCTTGTTAGTGTATATTTAATAGATTTTTATAAATGTATTGTCTGTATATTTAATGTAACATTTTCTGTATATTTACTTAATATATTTTTTATAAATGTATGGGTGAATCTATGTTTTTTCCTGTAATTAGATTAGTTGTAACTGTTGGTTTCCATCTTGTTTTTCAATTTGTATATTTAGAGTTGTAGTATATGTAATTTAATGGCTATCAATAAAAATATAGAACATAAACAAGATGTATGTGTATGTTTTGTAGACTTTGAGAAAGTTTTTAACCGAGTTGTTTGGCCCAAGTTAATGCAGATAGAAGCAAAAATTGGTCTACATTGGAAGGAGAGGGACTAATTTAAGAGAAGTCAAGAAGCAGTTAGTGAAATCTCTGATTTGGAATGTAGCCCTTTATGGTTGCAAGGCATGAACCCATAGGAAAGAGGGTGTCAGAAAGCCTTTGAGCTACGGTCAGAGAGAAAGACTAGCGAAGAGGTACTAGGATTGGTAAATGAGGACAGAGCTTTAATAAAATGATATAGAGCCTAAAGCATGTACTTGTGGTTAACAGAAACACTACTCCAGCCATATTTGAAGGGGGGAATGAGGGGAAAAGGTTAATGAGGCAGAAGGAAGCTGATTAATAATAATGTGATGACGTTTGGATGCAAATGTAAATTCAAGGAAAAACAATCAAATGTACGTCGGGAATGGAATAGCCAAAATTAATGGAATTTCCTTAATTGCATCGGGAATCCATTCACTTAAATGATCATAGAGATTCCCAAAATTCAAACACCTCCATTACCTTGCCACAAGTCACGTGATATGAAGAGTTCACATGTTCACCACAGTGGCTGCCTATCCAGATAGTGGGGAAAGCGCCATCTACATACATTTCTGATCTAGTTTTTCGTAGAACCACCCATTTTGGATATATTTCGCTTTATCTTAATACCAGTATACAGCGCCAACACCATGTAGCGGTGAATTCTGTAAACATTCAAAATATATGTAATTTACGGCAAGGACGTGTCTTCTTTTACGATAGGAAATAATACATTTGCCTAGTAATATTATTCATAATAATTTAAAAATCTATACACCAAATATGGAGAAAGTCATGTGTTGGTCACATCAGATTTTTTAACTGAAACCGGCCCTGACCAGGGGTGTGCTGCCAAATATATAACAACCGGGTCGCTATTTTTTTGCTGCTATGAGATCGCGTTACCTGATCTTTGCGGGTATGAGAAGGGATTTCGATAAAAAACAAGGTAATATTGTAAAAACAATTTAATTGTTATTTTAAATGTTGAGATACTATTACTGACTAACATATCAAGGGTGGTAACTTCGAATAAGCACATTCCATGGACAGTTGCTTGGGTTCTTTCAGTTTTGGCATCCCATTATTATCAGACCGTTATGCGTCGCTAACCTCCGGATAATATGGAATGCTTAGCTCGACAACCGGATCGCCGAGTGTCAAAAACTTTTAACAAACGGCTCGCGTGAGCCAGAGGGAGCCGGCTGTGGCATACTCCTGCATATAACACCATTAATAGAAGTCATAAAAATTTGTATCACTCTCAAAATTACTTTCTAATTTCACCCATGCATCAATGGATCGACATAAGAAGCAATAGGCTCATCAAGAATGACATTTATTACATAGTGTCATGAATGAATTGAATTGTGCAAGTTATTGTTGACTCAGGAATTTATTTATCATTTTTACAACAATATTCAGATTGCATCAATACATTTTATGAGTACATTAACAATTTATGCAACATGATAATTTTAGTAGCTTGATGGGACGTGCACGCACACACGTCGTGTCTTATTCCTTACTACCACATTTTGATTTACATTTGCAAGGAAAGTAAGCATGCCATGTAAATAACTAGAAAATATTACAACAGAAATGGAATGAAATTTATGAATATGACAAAAAAATTCTTTTTACATAAGGAATTGAAATTACACATCCATATTCCTAGAGCTATGTTAAAATTCCATCAAACTGAATACACGATGCTGCTAAAGGATGAAAAAATCCTATTGGGCACAGTGAATGAATTCATTCAATAAAGACATATACGGATAAAACAAACATTTATCCTTGTCACAGTCGCATAAACCATTTATAAACCATAAAGGTACGTATAAGATGAGAACACAAATAAGTCCTACAATTGTTCCATGAATGATTGGAAGAAATCGTAAAGGTGATTTCCAAGAAATACATAAGAAACTTGACATCCATCAGAGAAAAAATTCACTTGCCAGACAGAGGAGCTGCTTCCAAGTCTTCACATAATATGCCTTCCACCACACACTCTCTGTTGAAAATGAAAGCTGCCGAATGACTTTGTGCACGTTTCCAAATGACCCGAATGGGGTAGTGCACTCCATTCGTTAACCTTTTTTTGAAATGGCGTTTCCCCCGATATGATCGAGGCCTATTCCATTCACGAGCACCCTGCAAAACGATAATAAAAAATTTAGAATTGCATACAGAAAAGAAATGAAACATTTTCTCCTCCTGCATCTCTGAAAAAAGAGTCATAAGAGGGTAAATGAGTGGACAAAGTAAATAATGAATTATTCATTCGGCACATTCACAACATGCATATAAATCTGAAATAATTTCACTCAATATTTAAACACATTAGAAAAGTCAGTAATAATGCATAACAGTCCAAATAAAATTGTCAGCACTGGCATGTAACATAGCATACCAATACAGGGCATAGCCAAATTAATTTCTATATATAAAAATTAGTCAGAAATGCAATTTGTCAACGAAACATATAAAATGTAAAAAAAACACCAATTCAGTCAACAATGTCATAGAAACATATTAGAAAAACAACACTAAGACACTCGAAATCGATCAAAAAATACAATCAGTCCTGAACAACAAACGTCTCATCCCGCAATGTAAATGTCACGTCTGCACAGGCCTGTGCTGTCAAACCACATAGCGCTATGGGTAGTCAGTCAGTAGCATCAAAAGGACAATACTATTTCATATAGAAATGCGAGTAAATGAAGCATAAATAATAAAAATCGTAAAATATCACCTTGTATTTAACACCATACATCGTATACCTCAACTTCCGGAGCACCTGTTACCCATTCCAGCATCCCCATTCCTCAGCTGTGTGTCCTGTGCCGCGTTGCCCTTTGGTTCGACGATGATCGGTCCTCCGATGCTTGGTCCTGCAGTCCCACAGCCCTCTGTCCACGGCACAAATGTACAAGGGCACCTGTAAACCAATTTCTTCCAAGTCAACGTTGAACGTAGGTTAGATTTTTATATCTGAAACTCATTTCATGAAACGTTCTAGAGCACTATCTGTCCGTGCAGGACAAATATGTCACACGTATTAATGAAATTTGGCTCTATTTTCATGAGTCCGAACAACTTTCCATTATTCGCATTGTTTCGCTATAGCAACCCGGAGATATGAATAATGTGAAACAATGCACGTGAAAGTATGACGTATGGAACATATCATTTTGAAGGATCATGATTTGAGAGAGATTGATTATAATTTTCTGATGTATTTTAAGTTGAAACACATCCTGCAAATGTTTATCGTAACTTCAACAAGGGTGCCCAGAAGTAGGGCCACTTGCATTATTTATTTCTCTATGGCAACGCGAATATACCGAGAAGACACGCTGAGGATAAGTTGTAAGGGAATACCTCGTGAAGGGAAATCCAGCTATCTTACCGATACTGCTTTCCGGTAGGCACAGAGGATCAGCTGGCACACCATCGACAGCTGTCGCTGATAGAAAACCGATTCCCTATCTGAGAACAAATTGCTCCAGCCCCAAATCTTTGAAAAACTATGTTATCTTAGCGGAAAGCTTTAACGTGAAATATACTGATGTTATCAAACTCAAGAAATTTAAAATAAACAAAGATGCATAATGCCTAGGATTAGTCAGTCTACACTACACTACACTACCAAAGGCAATTTGCATCGATAGAAGTAGATGAAAAATGTCAAAACAACAGATTCTTACTTGAATACCGATAGAATCATCGGCCGAACATGGAATTCCATTTTTAGTGAAACGCATTACTCTATCCGCAGGCGTTTCTATAGACTTCCCCTAGGAAGATGCCTAGATCGTTGTCTCATTGGCTTTTAGTACGATACACTTTGAACCCGGACTCCAGTGAACGGTGATGACCCGTGATGCTGAATTTAGAGAATTGAACGAGAAAATTCGCGTCTACTGAAACCTCTTAATGAGAGAAATTTAGAAACAGGCACAGGCTGGTGTGTTACTGTTAGTAAAGATAATCTACGCTAAATACTAACCAGAATGCGCCTGATTCTAAAGTAAATTTATTAACTCTTCGCCTACCACTGCCTGATTGAAATACATAGAAACAGACGCGAACTGCGATGTTAGTAAAATTGAAGGGGAAAGATGTCATGCTCTAAGAAGTTTGCAGAATGCGTCCTTTCTATGTATATCTTGTTATAAAAAATTGAAAGCTAAGGTTAACTATAAATAAAAATAGATATGAAGCCAGAGTAACTGTTCTCTATGCCTATTATGAAACTGAATAGTGAAAGCTACTGCAGTATTGGATGGTGGTGGTGATGCCAGCCGGAATGGGTCGTATGCCTCCCATGTCCTGAAAATGAAAATAGGAACGTATAAGGTAGGAAACCACGAAACTCCGCAGGCGCTAGACGATTTTAAGGATCGGGTGAAATGGGGTGTCGGTGTTATACCCCTTTAACATTAATATCAAGTGCAGTGATTTCGAAAAGAGGTGGTCCACCCGTTTCGTCCAAGCCACCGTGAGCCATGGCAGGAAAATTCAGGAAATCATTACGAAACAGCGAAACGTCATTACATATACATCTGAGAATGCATCCATCGGAAACATCGATGTCAGATAAATAAAAATATGCACTGCCTTCTATTCCTGGAAAACTAAGAACATCAGTTGAAATTGCTTTCACATAATCTCCCAGCAGGAAATTGAATGGTAATATTCTTGCAGGAACAAAACAGGAGCATATCTTCCTTTGGATTTATAAATTATTGCTTAGGATTTTATTTTCCTCTAATCTAATAAACGAACGTGCAAAATTCACTGTGTTATAAAATCCGAATAAAATCGTCCTGTGAAATTTTAAAAATATACAGAGATATTTCGGGTGGTTATAAATATGCACTATCGGTTGCGTTTCATAGCCAATGCCAGGAAAAATCTAAATAATTATAAGATAATCAACGAGTAGGAGGATATTGCCTTCTCATGCAAGGGGGCACCACTTAAAATTAAATTGCTACTTTCCCAATATAATGTGTCGACTACAAAATTGGCACCCTCAAATTGATTAGACATGTTCAATTCATTCTGTTTTATGGCAAAAAAAATTCTTTTTACATAAGGCATTGAAATTACGCATCCATATTCCTAGAGCTACGTTAAAATTCCATCAAACTGAATACATGATGCTGCTAAAGGATGAAAAGATCCTCCTGGGCACAGTGAATGAATTCATTCAATAAAAACATATACGCATAACACAAACATTTATACTTGTCACAGTCGCATAAACCATTTATAAACCATAAATATATGTATAAGATGAGAACACAAATAAGTCCTACAAATGTTCCAGGAATGATTGGAAGAAATCGTAAAGGTGATTTCCAAGAAATACATAAGAAACTTGACATCCATCAGAGAAAAAATTCACTTGCCAGACAGAGGAGCTGCTTCCAAGTCTTCACATAATATGCCTTCCACCACACACTCTCTGTTGAAAATGAAAGCTGCCGAATGACTTTGTGCACGTTTCCAAATGACCCGAATGAGGTAATGCACTCCATTCGTTAACCTTTTTTTGAAATGGCGTTTCCCCCGATATGATCGAGGCCTATTCCATTCACGAGAACCCTACAAAACGATAATAAAAAATTTATAATTGCATATATGGAAAAGAAATGAAACACTTTCCTCCTACATATCTGAAACAAGTTAGGAAAGTGTACGACGTACCACAAATTGGCACGTATCGTGCAAATGGTATTAGAAAGAAATGGTATATGTACCTGTACGTAAGGGAAATAGCGTTTTAAAGTCCTTTTCTTCGTCATAAATAATCCATTTTCTTCCTATTTAAAAATACTGCATGCACACGTAAGGAAATTAAACGTTTTGAGAGATTGTTTATGTTAGCAACAATGAAGAAGTAACCATGCAGGAAATTTTCCAAGTTCAACTCGAATTAAGACATTCTTGTTTGATTTTCTCGATTATGGCTACTCCTACGATAAAAATGTATAGGAAAAGAAATACTCTAATTTATTAGTTCTACTAGTTTCATTTGAAAAATATTTTGATATGAGCAATACTTTACAAGATGTGACGGAAAGTTGATTTTTTTATCGCAAGTAAAGTGGTAACCATGATTGGCTTACATGATTCATTTTTGCGATTTTCTTATTATATTTGATTGTAAGTTTTTAATATCAAATTTCATGAAAATTCGTTCGGTAGAAGCCGAGAACAAACATGCGGACGGACGGGCGGATGGACAGACGATAATAGGCGCTTACGCCGTAAGCAAAACGCGCCTAAAAAGAGCCATAAGGGTAAAATGAGTGGACAAAGTAATAAGTGAATTATTCATTAGCACATTTACACAATGCATGTGAATCTGAAATAATTCACATAAAAATTATATACCTTAGAAACGTCAGTAGTAGCACATACCAGTCCAAATAAAACAGTCAGCACTGGCATAAAACATATCATAGCAATACAGGACATAGACAAATAAATTTCTATATATAAAAATTGGTCAGAAATGCAATTTGTCAACGCAAACACATAAAATATAAAAAAACACCAATTCAGTTAACAATGTCATAGAAACACATTAGACAAACAACACTAAGACACTCAAAATCGATGAAACAATACAATCAGTCCTGAGCAACAAACATCTCGTCACGCAATGTAAATGTCACGTCTGCACAGGCCTGTGCTGTCAAACCACATAGCGCTATGGGTAGTCAGTCAGTAGCATCAAAAGGACAATACTATTTCAGACAGAAATGCGAGTAAATTAAGCATAAATAATAAAAGTCGTAAAATATAAGCTAGAATTTAACACCGTACATCGTATACCTCAACCTACGGAGCACCTGTTACCCATTTCAGCTCCACGCAGTGTGTCCTGTGCCGCGTGTCCTTTGGTCCCACGATGATCGCTCCTCCGGTCCCACGGCCCTCTGTCCACTGCACCCTGTCATGGAAAATGGCTCTGAAAAAGAAATAGCAATTAAAAAGAGGAAATAACCCAATTCGGAGGGAATAACATCGAAGGAGACTTACTATAGAATGCAGTTGTCCGTGAGTCATCTTCTTCTTTGCCTAGAAAAGATATTTGCAGCACCTGTTTGAGGAGGAAAGAGGTTAATGGTACACATATAAAGGCAAAAAAATACAATAGAGAATATTCGCAAGTGTATCAATCGCATCGCATGTACGTAAATATTCGCATCGAAACGTGAATCGTCGTTAGGGGGATTTTGTGTGACTGGCCAGTGAGGTCGACCTCTGGGGGAAAGGGACGGTTTAGAGAGAGCTCTCTCTATGCCACGGCCGGGCATTTGTGTTGTGTAAACACCTTAAAATACTATATTAATGGGTACGTGGCATGCCATAGAAAAATCGTTCGAATTGTATACGTAAGCATACGAATTAAAAAATATCGAGAAATGCATATATGTAATGCGATGGTTGTAAAAAATGGAATTTCAATGTATACATAAGCAAATAAAGTAAATATATATGGACAAATGCACAAATGTAATACCATAGTACTAAAAACAGTAAGGAGAAAAAGGAATAGGTAGGGTGGAGTTGGGGAAGTTTGCCTGGTTTGTGAGAGTCCTCTTCTTGACGAGTGCGTAGGAGCCCCTGAAATTAAGAGAAATACTAGGATATAAGAAAGGCTAGTGTAATTTGCCCGTCCAAAATGTCGGGTATACATGAATAAATTAAATTTAAGATGGTTTCCTATTCCCCCTCTCAATCCCCATCGCCATCTCAGCGTATAATAAGCACAATCTTACATACAGAATGGCGCTAAAAAAGGAAATCGACGAACAGTAATTAAACACGTAAAATAAACTTAGATACATATGTTGTGTAAGAAACTGTTTCATCAACGGTAGTTACGTACTTAAAATATCAAATAACGAACGGAAATCGTATACAAAAAGTAAACACACGCTTTCGGACGGCTGTTTCCATGTCCAGCCGTTCGAACAAAAAAAAATAGTCACCACCACCTCGTTGCCCTTATTATAATAGAGAGAGTACCTCGCGTGAGCTGGAATATCACTTATCCCACCAACTTGTACTGTTAAAAACTTGTAATGTTACAACGCTTTCAATGAAATGGGTACTTTAATGTCATCCCGTTTGCATTCAATGTAGCAACTCTCAGCCGTCTCTAATGTAATCCCGGAAATTTTTCGGAGAAATGAGTTAGCCTTAGGTTAATTTCTAATTTGGAGAGCATGCCACTATCTTCGCACACATTTCCATTGAAGGCATTCAACGTACAAGAGTGAATAGTCACTTTCTGGAAGGGGGGTGACAATATAACGACACTACGATAAACTATGCCTATTAAAATCGCGTCGGAGATGATACGTAGAAAATTTTCAGAAGGCAACATTTCTATATATTACTGGAATTTAAATTACTTCCATATTTAGTCTTAATGTATTTAAGTAAGTATATGAAAAGTTACAAAAATGGAGAATAAATTGTCGTGGTTTCACGTAGGCGACAATTTCGAATATACCTAGACTTGATAAGCGAAACATTTAAAGAAATGCAGTGAATTTTACGCTAACACCATCGCAATGGAAGAAAGTTACTGACCTTCGAAGGTGCACCTGGCACCCCGAAGTAGACTCGTCGAACATCGGGCTTCGAATGAAAACCCTGTTCCGGTCTACGAATGGCAGCTCAGCGCGATAGTCATTTGTCTAATTGTAGAAAGTTGAAATTCATTTTTAATGACATTAAATACCGTAAAGTTATTATACAAAATATTTTTTCATATAAAATTGTAATAATATGCTTGTTTTCTTTATTTAAAAATAATATTTTATAATAACAATAATAATTTTCTTTAAATAAACAATAATTCCTTAAACCGACAAAGTGACATCTATTTTTAGGTGAGAGAAAACGTCGAAATTGAAGTGCGACAGGACACAGTGAATAGTGGAGTTTTGCTCCCTGTAGAAAGTGATAACATACTTGGCAAACCTCGGCGTTGCCAAGTTTATGAAGTATGAACCCGGTTTTTTTTGCAGCTGTTTGGAATTGGTGGTTTTCTTTGGATTTTTGCCGTTTTTGTAATTAAGTGGTAAGTAAAGTTACAGCTGAAAACGTACGTTCGGAATCCCTTAAAACTTCGTAAGTACCGAACTCTTCTGGATATGTAGTTTGGTGATCGGGATTATAGCTTTACAAAATGTTTGTAATATATGTCTAACGTAGTTTTTTCTTCTTCACATGTACATAATGTAGCCTGGTGTTTCTGAGAAGCTTTTTCTATTTCTATGTTCTTTTTGCTGTGGTAAGTGTAATAATATCGCTACATGTTGATGCTTTCTGGTCTGTATCTGAGTAAGAATAATATATAATATTATTTTGTAGAGGAAATGCACCAAATATTAAATACCATTTGTATTTTGATTGATAACTTTATTTTTCATCTCACATAATTATTTAAAGCATCATTGTATAATTTGTTTCCAATATATATACATATTTAATAATATATAAATAGTATGTTATATATAATAATATATAAATAATATGTTACATTTAATAATATATAATATTATTTCCACCTTTCACTCTAAATTGTACTCAGGTCTTCTCTATAACTCTCTAAATTTTTCTGTGGCATCTGGATCTTGGTGTAATTTTCTGGTAAGTCTATTGATATATTAAGATGCTGGGATGTACTCTCATGAAGATTGATACATATTGATGCATTCTGGTCTGTCTTTGAGTAAGAGTTATCCTTATAACTGCACTTTATTTACAGATCTCATCTCCATTTTCTGGCTTTTCTTGCTGTACCTGATTCTTCATTTGTTTGGTGGTAAGTTTCATAAGTGCAAGTTAAGGAAGATTTATTGTTGCAATTAGTATCCCATTTTCTCAATGAAACATTTCTGAGAGTAATGTGCTGACTTACCTCCCACACACATGAATAGTATTGCAGTTGGTGTATAATTCTATATTTCATGTAGAAATGGCTCCTGGGCTGCTGTTGATTGGCGATTCCCAGTTGAAGTATGTCCATGAATATTCCCACCTCTTCTCAGCGTTGGAAATAATGGTGATTTCCAGGTCAGGGATGAGAGTGGAAGAGGTTGACGATTCTATGCTGCTGGTCCCCACTTTCTTTAATGATATCATTATTCACCTTGGAACCAACAACCTAATTTGTGGTGAGTTTTAGTATATTTTGTAGTAACCAGGTGAGAATATTTCATTTGTTTCCTTTTACCTCTGCATTAGTTATCTTCATTGGTATTTTATGAATTTTTACAGGTGAAACACCAGGAGTGAAATTCCTTATAGGTAATGTGGTCAATTCATGCTTTAGGTTAAGACAACAACTGCATGTGCCTGTGCTTCATCATGTAGTTGGCATGCCTTCTCTGCATCCTTTAACTAACATGCCTGTGATGCGTCCTACGACTAACGTGCTTGCGTTGCAACCCGTAACAAGCATGCCTTCTCTGCATCGCAATATTAATACACCTGCTCTCAACCCTGTAACTAACCTGCCTGCCTCACAGTCCTTCACTAGTTTGCCAGTCCAGCCATTGCCATCCCCTTCTCAAACTTGGAAATTGTTGTCAAAGAGGAAATGTTTTAGTAGTTATGTCAAGTCAAACACAGCAACAAGTAAAATTGATTTCTGTCCCTCTCATCCGATTCCTTTGTCCAATCGTTGGGTGTTATTGACAGATTTCTGTGATCAATTACATGACACTTCAATGCCAAAATTTTCATCCAATAAAATCGTAAGGTCTCCTACAATCAAGGCAATCAAGTCACAAAAAACAATCCTTTCTCCTTTAGGTAGTAAGAGATCTGATTCTGGTAAGGAATTCATTCATAAATAGTTTGCAGTCTAATAATAAAGATCCTAATGTTCTGTGTCCAACATCAAGCGTCAAGCTCTTGTCACGTAAAAATTGTTATTCTTGCAACAAAAAATGTGTAAATGGAGGTTCCACAGAGGGTGTCACATCCATATCAATTTATCCTCGTCAGTGTGAGGTATGTCAGAAAATATATTCATGTAAATCATCGTTTTGTAAGCATAAAAAGAACTGTGGCAGTGTTAACTATTCCACCTAAATTAAATATCCAAGAGTTTGTTCATTCCATGAAAAAAGATGACTCAGTTTTAATATACAAACCTTTAGGTAAATGCACAGAAATTGGAAGAACAGATCTCGATGATTTACCCCATTCTTCTCAGCTTTTTCTTTTCTTGGAATTCAGCAGAAGCAGCAATTAAAAGAAATGGCTGAAGGCTCTACTCGAGTCTTGTGCATTGATTCCACTCATGGTACTAATCATTACAAATACCATCTCTTGAACTTAGTAGTTCCTGATGAGTATGGGGTAGGATATCCTGTTGCACACTTTATAACTAATTATATAGATGAGTGTACTCTAGTTTGTCTCTTGAGTTCCATTACAGATAAATGTCCTGACCTAGTAGTAAATGCAGTCATGACAGATGGGGATGAAGCTTTAGGAAATGCTGTTAGAAAAGTTTTTGGTGAGGATATCAGACATCTATTCTGTTCTTGGCACGTGAAAATAAATTGGCAGAAGAATCTGCACAAAAAACTTCGAGGCAACGACACATTAATACGGGAAGTCAATGAAATTTTGGAGACATTGATGGAGGAAAAAAATGAACAGCAGTTTAACTCTATGCTTGAAGCATTTCTGTCTCGCTATAGTGTATCTGCCAGTTCCTTCATTAAATATTTTAAGGATAATTATTGTCACAACAGGGAAAAGTGGGCATTCTGTTATCGAAATTTTCCCCATGCCAGAAAAGATACTAACATGTTTGTGGAAACTTTCCACAACAAGTTAAAAACTCATTACCTTAGTCGAAAAGTGGATCGTAGGCTAGATGATCTAATTATAGTGCTTTTGAGAATGCACAAAACTAATCATTTGGCTTTATCATACAAAAGAATGATGGAAGAACCTCCATTGGGATTTGGGGGATCAGTTTGTGAACGACATGTTAAAGGTATGCAAATACCAGATGACAATGTAGTGGTGAATGGTGATGGCATATCATGGAAAGTAAAATCTCAATCAAATTCAAAGTTAACATACACTGTTACCTGTTACAATAACAGATGCAATTTTTCAGATGCATGCTTTATAAAATGCTGTGAAATGTCATATTCTAATCTTTGTTGTCATACGTACAGTAGTTCTTGTCCCGACTGTCATTCTTTGTGCAAACACATCCACAAAGTCCATTCCGTTAGAGCTCGTTCCCTTTGTGATGTAGGTGAGAGTCCTTCTCCTCAACAATCTGGAAATGTTTCTATTGCCACTCCTTCTCATCAACGTGATGGTAAAGACAAAAGAAAAGAAATTATCCAGCCTATTGCTAATCTATGTGATAAAGTGAAGACCTTAAGTGAAAACAGAAAAACTGAGGAATTACAGCAGTACATTTATAATACTTTAAAGTTAGTTGTTGAAAGGTGTGAAGGTTTAATTAATAGTGAGTTGTCAGAGGACAAACCAGATTTTATGGAACCTGTGTCTATACCTCCTAACACCAAGATTACTCCTCAATGCAAGCTTTATCAGACGATGAAGGAGAGGCGTCCAACTGTACATCGTTTTCAGAAACCTAATGCTGCAAGAAAGACTGAAATTAAAGAGTCCCTGCTGTCAAGTAGTCGTAATCACAGCTTTACTTTGCCATTTGTAGACAATGTTACTCTTACGAGTAGTTTATTCAAAGTTTGTCCCTTCGCAGTCAGTCAGCTGCATTTAAAGTCATTGGATTATTATATCTTGGAAGAAGAACTGAACAGGCTTAAAGAGGTTGCTCAAGACATTCATCGGGGTTGGTTGTATGACATTATAATTGCTGCATTTCTTTGGAAGGTCGTGTATGATAATGCTTGTATCACCTTTATAGATCCTGCTCTGTCTGAGTTAGTATTAAGAAAAAGTCCATTACAGAGACTTGTTTCAATGTTCAAGGAATGAAGGTATTTACTAATCCCCTTTAACATCAGCAATGGTCATTGGGTGCTTTCAGTGGCTGTGGTAGGAGAGGAGATACATTTCTATGATCCAGCTGGTGGGGATTTTAAGGATGTTCACAAACGTGCATTAGATAGGTGGATTATTATCTTAAATAGTAAGCTTGGAAATGAAACTATTGAATGGAGTATTGTCGTACCTGAGCAATCAATCCAAGAAGATGGCCACAATTGTGGGATGTTTGTTGCTTTGTAAGCAGAAAGGATTGTGAAAGAACAATGTACAAAATCAAAATTTAATCCTTATGAATACAGGAAATACATGTGCGATGTCATCACCGGAGTATGCACCACTTGAAAAACTCTGATATATAATTTTTCCAGTGCTTAATCTAGTAATATGTTCTTCCATTTCTTCTTTCTAGCTTCTCTTTATTTGTTTAAACATTTCATTTCTTCCTCTTCTGTATTGTGTCATTTCATTCCATTAATTTGTTGTCTTTACATTTTTGTTACGTTTTGTTAAAGACTTTATTTTATAGTCCCTTTATATATTACTAGTTAATGCGTGCTTGCATTCTGCAAGCATTACTTGATTTTAGTATTTTAACAAATTCAAATTATTTCCTATCGATTTTGTACATAATCATATAACCGTGTCAAATTTGAAGTTTGTAGCTCATGTAGAAGTGCCTTATAATTTGAATACTCGTATGGGGCAATAATGGGCAAAACAGCCCCGAAGATTTTGAATTTTTACATTATCAGATTTCTTCCTACTGTTGTAACTAAAAACCCATGATTCTGCCAAATTTCTAGTATGTATCTCATTAAGAAGTGCCTTATAATTTTAAACTCGTATGGGGCGGAAATGGGGTGAAACCGCCCCTAAAAATTGGAATTTTTGCAATATTTTATTTTATCTTCGGTTGCAACGAAATTTCTATAATCCTGCCAAATGTAAAGTCTCTAGGTCATATGGAGCAGCCTCAACTTTTTTGCACTCACATAGAGCAGTACTGGGGCAAAACAGCACCAAAAATGGGGATTATATCAATATCGGAGTTCCTTCATTAGTTGTATTTAACATTAATGGCATTAAAATGTAAACCTCTGATTCCCATTGAAACCTTACCCATATGAAAGCTTTGAACTCGTTGCATGGCAGTCTATTGTTGCCTCCCAGAAAAATTACCACATTTTTCCGATAAAAACTATAAATTTACGTTAATTCTACTCGTATTTGAAATCTGTCTTTAAAAATAAGAAACTACAATTTATATTCTATCCGATAGTTAAAGTCCTGAATTTGTATCTTGACAGTAAATAATTTAAAAATGCAAATATAAAAACCTCTACACCAATTTGTGTTATCTTATGGGGCAAAAAGGAATCGAAATAGCTCCTCAGAATAGGCATTTCAACAGTTTTGGATTTTTTCCGTCGGTTGTGACCAAAAACCTATAATCCCACCAAATTTCAACTTTCTAGCACATCTGGAAGTGCCTCATTATTTTGTATCCTCCTATATGTATATATATGATATATCATCTGTAAGAAGTGTCTATATATTATAGATATTCAAATGCTAATCTAGTGATGTGTTTTTCAGTGTCTGATAGTTTCCTTTGCTTTGTTATGGCTATTTCCCTTCATCTTTTTTTTTGTTTTATGGTGTCAGCATGAAGTTTTCATAAAATACTGCATGATATGTCTGCAATATGAGAAAAAAGAACTCCTTATTAAAGATTCTGTTGTCAAAGTCTCAGTGGTTTGTGACCTATAGCTAACTCTTGTGTTTACTCCTTTCCGAGCTACTCTGTTCCTGGGATGACCTTTGCTGGACATCCTGACGACTCCGAGAAAGATGTATCATCACAATCCAGGAGGAATAATGAAATGTCTATATTATTATTGTCTGTTATTTGTTTTATATTGTAAGAATGTGAATTATCTAATATTTTGGTATTTATTGTATTACTTTTGTACCTAATGTATTATTATACGTAATGTGTTGTTGAATTCAATGTATTTTCATTATGTAACATTATTGTATGTAATGATATTCTGTAATATTATGTCCTCATGAAATGTTTATGTATGAATTATTTAACAAGGAGTACCCGTAAAACAAGTCCAAACCAATTTTTAATACATGTTGTTTAATTTGAATACATCACTTTAACCAAAATTGTTGTTTTTTTGTAATTATAACTAGCGTAATTGCCCGTCATTATGACGGGATATCTTTAGTTAACTTTAATTAGTTGCCTCCCTCCCCTCTCCCTCCTTCCCCTTCCCTTCCACTCTCTCTCTCTTAAATGTAAGAAGGGACTATATAGTCTCAATTTCACCCTCAATAAAGTCATTTTTCTGTCTGTCTCCCTCCCTTCTTTCCCTTACTCCTCTCCACCCCTTCCCCCTCATTCCCTCCCCTCTCTGCCTCACTCCCTCTCCCCCTGCGTTAACACCCCTCTCTCTCCCTCCCTATCTCGTATTAAAAGCATTCAGTGCACGTTTACACCCATAAGGATTGATAGAATAATAGGATTTTGAGGTCTAACAATATAATTGGTAGCCAAGGCAACATTCTGTTAAAATGGCAATATTTCCACAAAATATGTGAATTAAACGTATAACATGAGCGATTTCGAACGGTATGCGAAAAAAGATGAGCAGAATAAGAAACTTTGAAATTTCATCTTCAAAATGTTTCAGATCCGAAGATCGTAGGTTAATTCCTTCTAATTTTAATTTCCAAAACAATAAAAGCCTGCACATCAAACAATTGATTTTTACGTTACCTGACGAAAAATGGAAATGTCTTCCTTGGAGTTGAACCCAGGACTTTTTAGAGATTTATTTTCGTCATTACCTTAGAATATGTTTATCAAGCATCCTTGCCAAATTTCAATAGGTTAATTCCTTCTAATTTTAATTTCCAAAACAATAACAGCCTGCACATCAAACAATTGATTTTTACGTTACCTTACGAAAAATGGAAATGTCTTCCTTGGAGTTGAACCCAGGACTTTTTAGAGATTTATTTTCGTCATTACCTTAAAATATGTTTATCAAGCATCCTTGCCAAATTTCAATCTTCTACCTATTAGGGAAGTTTGTTAAAACGCTCTATATCGGCCATCGTGAAAGCATGACGAACCAACAGACCTGGGCTATTATAGTATTAAATGACGTTAAATTTTCAAAAACATTTCATTGCATTAGTTCTTCATTTATTATTACATTGTTCATATGTTATCTTCCTGTAAAGAACAATATGATACTTGGTACTAATGTATACAAGATTTTCCATGATGTTCTCTTCCTCAAATAAAAAACACGATGCTTTATGTGCCGCTATGTTATCTTCCTGTAAAGAATAATATCGTCGTTGTTTTTATGAATCCTTCTATGTGGCAAAATTGGCCATTTTGAGATTTTGGTACCACTGGATTCTATTCAGTGCGCTCTATCATAAGGAAAACCTACTATGTTATACAAATTACAATTTGGGCACTTTTCAGTAATAGAAATGAAATAGCCAATGTGCTTGATCAAAAAGTTGCTGCTAAATACCTCCTATGTGCACTCAAAGCACATACACACACAGGAGGTATTGTATAAAGGAATTACGGTTGATTCTTTCTCCCAGAAAGACACATGGGAGCTTCTATGACATTGAAGGTATTTACAGCACTGTTGTTGACTGGATTGTTGGTGGGTTAGGCACATGGAGTTAAACTATTCTTGTATTTTAAGTGAATAGTGAGATCTGCAGTGAGGTTAATTTTAATCAAACGGTGAAGAATGCCCAAAATTACTTTCCTTGAAATCGTATTACAAACAGAAACTACTAGTGCACAACTTCACTCTTTATCAGCTGAACAGTGATGATGTCAATCTGTATGTTTGGCATGAAGCCAATGGAAATGTCACTGCCAATGAGTTCACAAACTGTGTAGTGGATTTTATTTCAAAAGTCCCAGAATCTATCAATAAAGTCACACTTATTTCAGATGGATGTAACTACCAAAATCGGAATAAAGTTCTCGCTAGTGCTTTGAGTGATATATCACAGAGAAAGTCAATTGTAACTGAACAACATTTCCTTGAAAAGGAGAACACCATGATGGAGGCAGACAGTGTTCATGCAACACTTGATAAGTACTTCAAACCTCCAATTAACTCCCCATCTGACTATGTGGCTCTCATGAGACTTGTCAGGCCGGCACATCCATATAAGGTTAACGTATGTGACTACACATTTTTCAAAAATTATGAGATGTTATCATCAAATCTAATATCACTTCGGCCCGGAAGGAAAGCTGTTGTTTGTGACAGGGCTCTGAAGTATTTACCAAATGGTGACATACTTTTTAAACACGACCATACGAATGAATATCAACTGTTACCACAAAAGATGAAGAGGTCTGCTTGTAATATCGCTGATGCACAACCCCTATATAATTGACCACTGCCAATTAGTGAATCCAAATACAGACATCTTCAGGAAATGAAAAAAGTTATAGAAAAGGATCACCATGCTTTCTATGACAGCCTTCCTTATAAGCCAGACAAGAAAATAAAATAGAGATTTTAAAGAAAAACAATTTAAAATAATATTGTGAGACTGAAGAAGTTTTTAGTTCTAGAGAGTTTACTTGTTTGAAAAAATTTAAAATAATATAATAAGACTGCAGAATTTGAAGATTTCTTAAAAGGCTCTTTTAATAAAAATATTTGAAAATAAAGACTGTAGAAGTATGATTTATAAAGAAAGTTCCTATGATTGAAATACTTTAATATTGTAAGACTGCAGAAGTTTTTAGTTATAAAGAAAATTATGGTGATGGAAAAATATTTAAAATAATATATAAGACTAAAGAGATTGTTATCAAGTGGGTTTGTGCAATTTTCCTACTTCCAAATTATATTGGACTGAAGACATAATTAGCAATATTTTTAAAAATGCATATTTTGTAAAACTTCGGTAATTATTCACATAAAATGTATATTCAATGTTTAGAAGTTACTTCATAAAGTTAAATGTGTTATTAAAAATATTGAATTAACATTTTTACATAAGCGCCTTATTATTCACTAAATAAAAATGCTCCTATGTATCCCAAATCAGCAGTTTAATATACTAATATGTAAAAATTCTAAGAAAACATTCATATAGCTAATTATGTACTATTGATAATAATTTATTTTTATATTAATAATGTATAATTTTATGTTATGCAGTAATATAAATCAACACATCCAATGATAATATGATGGATCTTTATAAATTTTTATTTTTATCACTCCTGAAAAATTATCATTTTGTCACATAGGAGATCTCATAAAAACAATGACGATATGATACTTACGACTAATGTATACAAGGTTTGCCGCTACGTTGTCTTCCTATAAGGAAGAATATGATGCTAACTTCTAATATATGCAAGGTTTGCCGCGATGTTATCTTGCTCAAATAAACAACACGACGCTTCATATAAACATGTAAGCGAGTTTTGCCGCTATCTTATCTTCCTATAAGAAAGAAAAAACGGATAATTCCGACACTATATACGTTGCTAGGTTTGCTAGCTAGCGTTTCCGGTGCTTCACGTCACGGGCCTGACACTCCAAGTGTAAAACGTGGGACCGCGTACGCACTGCCATTGTGGCCGGCCGCAGGAACTACTCGGTCCCCCTCCCATTATCGTATACCACCACCCCTTGAAAATCGTGTTACGCATTGTTTTCCCTTTCTTTCGTACTTATTTTTATACGCTAAAAGGATATTAATCATTATGATATTATCAAAAACATATAATGGTTAAAATTTCAAATATTTTATTGTTCACTCAAAACACAGGAATTAGTTAAACATTGATAAAATAACGTTTTATGAACAAATAAAAGCACATTAAAAATACATTTTATCCTTTGGATATAAAGGAGATTTTGTTACAGCAACAGTGCAGGAGCTACGCTTAATGAAACGCTAACAAAAATTCACGTTATTAACATTATACATATTTGTGACATTCAAAGCAAACAATGAAAACACATATCAAGATCGTTTACATAGGAGGATATGTTTAGGATCCTCTACTTGACGTTGCAACATGAGATTCGGTATTACGACAGGGTATTGGCCATAAACAACCAGAAAAATTGAAAATCTTAAAGAAATTGATTACTTAGAGGTGTTTTTAACCCTTACATACACATTAGATACCAAATGCCCATAAGGAAAGCGTTGAAATCGGTTGAGACATTTTTTGCTTGACTTGTTAAATTATTCACAATCAAGACAAAGATCAGAGAAGCAATATTTATGACTGAAAGTATGATTCTTTGCTTTCCCAAAATTACACAATTTGAATACGTGCAGATTTCGCAAAAAGATACCTTTTTAATGGTAAAGAACAGTATTTTTCGCTCTTGCAGCAAGCAGCAATAGTAATTAACATAGTAATGAATGCAATGCCATTTCCATAAAGTGCATTGCCATTAAACAATGAATGTTATGGGTCTTACTCTAATAAATGATTTCTATCCTGGGGTAGGACAATCACCAACACAATGGCACCCTCTTTTTCCAAGCCATCACTGTGAGCTTAAAACGTATACCGGTATTTAACTCGTACATTTCATAGAGGGCCGTGGCTGAGGTCGCTAAGGCGTTAGTATTGTTAAATATAAGGTTGGTGGTTCAAATCCCACCATCTGCGAATTTCTTTTTCAATTTTATTTCCGTCTATTTTTTCAAATACCAAGCTGGGTACGTTTCTCAACTTCGTTATTTGTGATTAAATGTTTTTTATAGTAATACAGTAATTTTTCATATTTTAATCTTTCATTTTTTATTTGCCAGCGGTAAAAAGAGGTGGTTCTCTCACTATTAACCATTTAAGTGAATATTTTTAAGGCAAAGGCTTGGATGGTATTTATCGTAAAAACAAGGTAAGCACAGATATTCCTTGCACCACTCGCATCTTACGGAACTTATTGCGAAACATATGCACTTCCGTTTGCGTAGGTCTTGGGGAAAACAATCCTCCCGAACGTTCATGAAAACACTTCTGGTGTCCGCTAATTTCGATGCATACCATGCATTCTGGAGCATTTCTCGGAATGCGGGTGAAGACAGCCACAAGATGCCATATTAATGTAAATTGCTTACCCATAAAAAATCGAACAGCCCCTGTTATATTTTGTTTATCGTGATTATCTGATAAAAACGAAGCATTGGCGACGTCTTCATCGTCCGGTGCAAAGCTACTTCCGGAGGGTCCGGCAACTGGATCGATCTCCATCGATAAAGCGAAATGGTTCATGAAGGCAAAAGTCGAAATCAGGGAGGTAATCAAGACTCGTAAAATATTACGATAATCGTAAAAAAACGAAAAATCGCAATACTGAACGATCAAACAGCTAATTCGTATTCCAAAAAGAGCGCAGAGGTCGTTAACGGTAGAGTAAGTGATCCGGGTGAGTAGAGGTCGATATCAAAAAAGAAAATCAAAGGAGTAAAGCGAGAGAAGCACGTAGCAAAAGCAGCGAACGGCAATAACTGAATTGGTGATGATCTGCAGCCTTTAATTGTAAGAGCGATCCACAATAGCACGTGTATTGCAACATTGTCGCGGGGAAATATGTAGCGTTTTAGCATGCGCGTCACCCCGCTTGGCGTCACGGGCACCGTGAGAAACGCTCATTTAACGGCGTGGTGTGGCTATTTTTGCGTTGCACTTCGCTTTTTCTTCATAGAAAAGCAAGGTCGGCTTCGTTTTTCAAGCTTCGACGATGCGTTACTTCTAATTTTGGTAAACCCGAAGAATAGTTCGTAGTTTACCAAAAATTAGTTTATTTAACTCGTAAATACTATAAAAAACATTTAATCACAAATAACGAAGTTGAGAAACGTACCCAGCTTGGTATTTGAAAAAATAGACGGAAATAAAATTGAAAAAGAAATTCGCAGATGGTGGGATTTGAACCACCAACCTCATGTTTAACAATACTAACGCCTTAGCGACCGCAGCCACGGCGCTCCATAAAATGCCCCAGTTAAATACCGGTATAGGTTTTACGTGCAAATCTATTTTGCCCATTTTTTCTCGAACTTGGGCATATGGGGAGGAAAGCCGGGACACGTGTCCGCTTATTTTGTCTCTAGTTTCACCTCAAGAAGTTTCAACCGTATCCTTGACGTCGACTTGACAACGTCCCCTTATTAGTTTAATTCTAGGCTTTTCGATTTTACTTTGACTTTAACGATATCCCTTTGCACAAGGTAGTATTTTTAGATGTTAATCTTAAATATTTTCAGACATTGTTTGGATTGGATTTAATTCATTTGATTAACTGTGGTGTTAGTGTTAGCTAGTACTTTGTAATTGAAATTGCAAGTTCCTGGAGTTTTCATGGAAACACACATGAGGGTGAAAAGTTTTATATAACCATAAGAGTGAATGCTAATCTAATCTTGATCATGCTTTACAAATTCTGAAAGTATGTGCTTTGTCGGGAATAAAGGACATACTCCATTCAGTTCTAATGATGTACATGTCTGCAGATGAAATAATTATAAATATGACACTTTATGTGATTCTACCTTTATATTGAGAATTAAGTTTTAGTGCTATTATTCAACTACTGCCGTGTTAAAAGTTATCATTTCACTGTGATCAGATGTAAATCCTAAACAAACATTGGTAGCTGTAGGAGAGCAAGATTTTTCCACTAAGACTTATTATAAATATTTTTTCACTGAATGTAAATGGTGGATAGAGTTAGCTGATCCATTATTATGCGAAAAATTATATTCTTATGTTGAGTGGGATTGTACAACTCAGCAGAATTGAGAGTCAGCTAGTAGTAAAAATTAGCAAGCAGGTTATAACAACTCTTCATGAGAGAGATAGTGATGGTTGAATCATTTTCCAGGCATTGAGATGGCTGCTCTTAGAGTGCTGATTATTGGGGACTCCCAGTTCTATCGCTGACAAGGCCACAAAATATTGTGGCCGCCTTTTTATTTCCCTTGCCTGCCAGGATAATTGACTACTAGCAGAAACAGAAATGAAAAGGAGGCAAAAATCGGAGGTGGCTAGAAGATAAGAGAAGACATGACCGATGAGGAGCCGAAGCTGAAATAACTCAAAGTTATTTCAAATTGTTTTATGTATATACTTAGAGGTATACTGTGTTTTTGAGAATTTAATCCAAGTAATTACATAAAAAAGTTGTGAACGGCATGTGTTTTAAACAATAAAAAGTGGTGTAAAATTTTATCTGCAATAAAATGGGATTATATATTTTTAAAAATCATTTGTGCCAAATTTCACTTCAAAACCACCTCTGCCTAAGATTGTCTCAGAGTCGAACCTGGTTGACTGACTCAGAAATGCAGTCTGTGAAATTCAGCGGTTATTCAGGCTTGTCTTATTAATGTTGAAAAATCATGATCCTCAGGAAGTATTATGATCAAATACTTTAGAAATCCACTATCATATCCAAAGCATAATGTATTAAATATTATTTAATGTAATATGCTTTATTTAAATTGGAGAAATGCACAAGTATTACTTTTAACAAAATAAAATGTCCGTTAAATTCTGTTAATATTTTAGATGGTGAGAGGTTACCCAAAGTTGAATCGATAAAAGATTTGGGAGTAGTTTTTGATTAAACTTTATCATCTTCTTATCACTTGGAATTTGTGACATTGAAATCGCTGAAATTATTAGGATTTATAATAAGATCTACAAATTTTGTATATATCTTTAGTACGTTCGCATCTTGATTATTCAAGTATTATTTGGTCACCTTATATAAAAACCTACATAAAATTTATTGAAAGGGTACAGCACAAATTTTTAAGGCATGTATATTATAAATTGGGTAATCGCGATAATAATGTATGCTATGAATCACTTTTATATCAATTGGGATTATCTCCCTTATCTTCTAATAGAACTAAATTTGATATAATCTTTATTTATAAGTTAATGAATAATTTTATAGATGCCCCTGAACTACTACAGTTAATCAATATAAGAGTACCAAGTCATTCTGTACGTGATTCTTTTCCATTTGTTTGTCAATATCACAAACAGAATTATGCATTTCATAGTCCAATAAATAGAGTACAACAAATTGCAAACCATTTTAGAAGTGAGCTAGACATTTAATACTACCATTCCTGTAATAAAACACTTAAATGTTGACTCCTATATCTATTGAGTTTTTGAAATATTATTTTTTTCCAAGGTTTTTCTTTTCGTTTTAATGTTCGTCTTGAATGTTTATTTTAAAGTTTGTATGGTAATGTTTGTAATTTATAGATTATGTGTATGTCTTGCCATCAAACAATGATTTAGACGACATAATTGGATAGGCTAAACTTCTGTAATTATATTATGATGTTCAAAAGGTATTATGCTTTATACTTTTATAGTTTAAGAATTTCTTTGTAACCTTTGTTAAATTGTAATTGGGTTTTTACCTGTGTCTAACTAAATAAAAAATAAAGATATGTTAGTGGATATTACAAAACGTTCCTCGAACATAAATTCCAACTCTACATGCAAGTGCTTCTCTTGAATGAAATGACTTTCACGGACCTTACAAACGCCGAAATTAATTATGCGTGGCTAAATTATTAAGATGGTGATTTGTTAAAATATATGGTGTCGGAATTACTTCTTTTATAGTGCATTTCATGAGAATCTGATGTCTATACATATACATGTGAAAGGTTGACCGCAAAGGTTCCCCATGTCAGATTTAAGTTTTAGAAGTTTTACAAACTCCAAAATCCATTTATGCGTAGCTAAATTATTAAGATGGTGATTTGTTGAAATATACAGCGTCGGAATTACAAACAAAAAACAAAATATGAAAGGAAAATATAGAAAATAAATAAACGTCCAGGAAAATGAACAAAAGAAAATAAATTTAAGTCCAGGAAAGTAAACAAAGGAAAGTAAATATAAGCACAGGAAAATGAACAGGATAAATAAACATTTTGCACATCCAAAAACTCGTGAGATTGATGACTGGAAGAAAAGGATAACTTCTGCTTCTAGGAAAATAAACAAAATATACTCTATACTCTGGCTACTTACCTTATTTTTAATATCTGTATGCATTCTTTTTGTAATATGTGGAATGAATAATTTGCATGTTGTTTTTTAAGTACTTACCCTTCAAGAAGCACTGCTAGACATCCTTTTGATTGATACTGCAAGCCATATAACGATCTGGAACCTGGAACACTCCTGGCATATTTTTATATGTGTATGTATATATATATATATATATTTGTACTATTACTTTTTTCCGGCTTAGGGACCGAAGAATTCAGGGTCATCACCATAATCTCTAGACTGGTAGCTCAAATCTCCAGTCCACTTTCAATTGCATTTGGAAGCCTTTTTTTACATTTCTGCATTTTATAAATTATTTGAATTAAAATATTTTTTACTTTAATTTTGTTTGTATTGTTTTATTTATATTTCTCAACCTGCTCTAGAGATTTTCCCACTACTCTTATATTCATGTTCTCGTCTTCTCCCACTATTTTCGTAACTGTTGTTTTATCTATATATACTTACTACGAAAAACTTGAACTTCTTGTGTATTTGTTGCTCGTCCACACTACAAACTGCTTTATTTCTGGATCGGCAACATAACACAACTACGACTGTGAGGCACTGCAAAATATGTGAAAATCACTGGAGGAATTATGTAATAGTGTACTTTATTTTTACCCAGTCTTTTCTTCAATTGTACTGTTTCTTGGATGTGGATATTTGATAACTGCTTTAGCCTGAGATTTAAATAGCATTAAGGATTATGTAGCTTTTAACTATAATAAACGAGCTCCTGCATACTTTATTTGTCTTACAAAATTCAGCAAATAATTAAAAACTACCGTATCTGCATGAATAGAAGCCAACCCCAAATTTAAGCTGACCCCAAAAAATTTCCACAATGTATTTGGCAAAAATGTAAATTTCGTAGATTTTATGCTGAAGTGTGTCAGGCATTTATGCACAGCTTAGAATACATTATTCAAGATCGAAGAAATGAGTGGGAAATGGTTTAGTTGTTGACATTTTGAAATGCTACTCCAATTAATAATTTTGCGTTGCTGAATAATGGTCCACATTCAGTGACAATAATTTCATTCATCTTCATTTTCACAAAAGGTCAAATATAATGATAGCGATCTCGCCAAGATAATTTTTCATCCAAGTCTTCTTCCAATGAAAGTAGCATTTACATTGCCTTAAGAAATTGCATTTTTATATAATTATACACGTTCCATGTAAAGTTTTATCAATGTCAATCTATGCAAATAATGTGACCATTCAAATAATATGAAAAACCCAGCCTTAAACGGTAATAAATCACAGGTAGTGCTAAATTCAATATTCTAGCCTTGATTATTTATTCATTAACCCTCTCACGACCAAAGATGCTGCATGCTGCCTACCCCAAAAGTTCGAAATAATCCAAGATGGCATCCAATTTCGGGAAAGATTAAATAAAACAGTTATACATTCACAATTTAAACATATTTATTGAGAAATAATGTTCTTTTTCCAGACTCCAATGAATCACCCGACTGGATATTTTATTCAGTTTCTTCATCCAAAAAACATTTTCAGCATCAACCCCAGATATACTAACTTCGTCATCCGAAATGTTGCTAATATCAATATCTGACTTGTATTGTAAACAACTGCGAGGTTCTGCAGAAGAATTCGTTCTCGGGAAAACTTTGTCTTCTACATCAAATCTGAAAAATTCACTATCCGAACCATAATTTACATCATAGTCAAAAGTAGAAGAATTACTATGAGCATATGGGGTGGTTTTTATACCGAAAAAAATAAAAAACTTTGAAAGTTTGGAAAGCAAATTTGTACATTTGTAAAAATTATGCCAAACACACGATACGTCTCATGTTTCTATGGTATACAATGTCATTTCTGTGAGGAAAAGTGAAAGTCGCAGATTTCGGAGGTAAATTGAAAGCATATTTTTTGAACGGTTTCGGGCGGCTGGTCGTGAGAGGGTTAATATTCATCGTAGGTCAAATAGTTACTTTACGAAAAATATAGTACTATCATTTGAATGCGATGGAAATGAGAGACATGCTGCCATCTATGGGTAACTACAAGATTTAACCATAACCCAAATTTTACTCGGACTTGCATTTAAGCTGAGGGGTCATTTTTTCATGATAGATTTTGACAAAAAACATTTTATTTGGGCAGATGCGATTGTTAGGAAGCATTATTTCATCTTTTTAATGATTTAGTTGTTTTAGCATTGTTATTTTTTATTGTTCGGTTTTATAATTGTTTTCAAATCTGAATAATTTGGATATTGTAAACTTAATGCACTGGTTTATATCTTATTTGAACATTACATAATACTCCAATTTTCTATTATATTATCCATGTTTACTTTCATATATTGTATATTTAAAAAAATATTTTTTCAAGTGGAGATTATTTAATAAACAAAATGATAAATTTTTCACTTGTGCCAAATTTTTATAAACCCTTTTGCCTAAACTATTAAAATGGAGACAGAAAAGAAGAGGAGGAAAAAAAACATCAAGTAATGATAATGATGATGTAGAAAAATGAGAATTTAAACATATAATACTCACTTTGATGATAATTGGTTGCTGGAAGGTAGTTAATAAGACTTTAATTGAAGTAGCTCAAATTTATCATGGTATTCAACATCATCATTCCTATAATAGTATTGACTTTGGCAACAAATTAAACAATATTATTCTCTGATTCAAATTTTGCTAAGAAGGTTAGCTGCGGAAGAACAAAAATTGAAGCTATAGTTAAAAATGTATTGGCACCTAAGTCAATTGAAATTCTTCTTCATGAATTGAAAGTTAATAGCATTGAACATGTTCCATGTTCAGTTGCAACTGATGTGTCCACCAAAATAAACAAAAAGCTATTCCCTTTGGCCATTAAATTATTTGATAAATATAAAGGCATTAAAGATAGGCTGCTTGATTTCTATGAAAGTCATGATGAAACTGCTCTAGGTATGTCTTCAGTAATTTGCCAGAAGCTTGAGGAAAATGGTTTAAAATTACCATGTATGAGTTCATTTTCTGCTGACAGTACAGCAGCCAATTTTGGTAAAAATAATTCAGTGTACACGTTATTAAAAGAAAAAATTAAAATTTACATAAGTGTCATATTATTCATAACTGTGGTAGAAATGCATTAAAACTCTTGTCATTTGATGTTGAAAATTTTGTGCTTAAAAGTAGGTATATGCTGAATTTTCTCACAGCTCCAAAAAAAGTAGAAAGTTTAAAATCATGTTTTGAATATTTGGAACTAGAATAGAAACTTGTTTTTTTATTATCATCAGGTGGGTCTCATTATATCCTGCATTATAACTACTAGGCGAATGATCCCGTTTAAAACGGCCTTTGTAAACAAACAATATAAAAATAAAACCAACAAACAAATGATAAAATTATAATATTTGAATAAGATTGGAACGGGCTACAAATGAAAACAAAGGAATAGTTTTAAAAAATGAAGAGGAAAATAGTCTTATACCTCAATAATATTAATTTACCTATTCAGTAGCTCTCTTATAACGACGTTCCTTGTAAATACTCTTTCGTTTAACAGCAATTGCCCTTGATTATCTTTATCCTTAACCCAAAATTTCAAATTATGTTTGTCATGTGTTCTACTTATGGCTACATACAGCTGTCCATATGAAAAGCAGTATTTAGTAAGTAATCACAATCAATCGTTCAATTTCACTAAACAGCAGTTAAGAACAATCTCAATAGATATCTCAATACACACGCAATCAGCGCATATACCTTAATTATTTAGATAACAATGTAATAGTTGTTTGTTTGGTTACCCTATAATTGGATTGACGCGAATTATAAATAAACAGCACGGAAAAAATTATTTTCATAATATCTGTCCTATTCAGATAAGGCGAATGCACAGCGCAAGCAAATGCCTTTAATATACAGAAAGACTTGGATAAGACAACGAAGGCACGTTAAAATATCGTCGAATTATTTCAAACATTACCATGTTTTAAAATACATAATTTACCGCATTTATCCATCCAATTTACGTAAAAGAATATAGGTTTATATGAGCATATATAGCTTGAAACAACAATGCCCGTTTCCAAGGCGATCATTGACGAAAATGAACGATTTTTCTTACATCGGCGAATTTAAACGTAAAATTTGCTAAAGTTTTACCTTTAGGTGAGAAAAGACGAACAAAATTAAACGGCCCGTTTATTTTTCTTTAAAATGGTCCTAATTTGAAGGTCGTAGGTCAATTCTTTCTAATTTTAATTTCCAAAAGAGTAAAACTCTGCATGTCGAAAATTAAATTTTAGCGTGTAAACTTATGGGCCGAGATATGAGATTCATATGGAATGTAAAACATCTCCTGGCGTCGAACCCGGGACTTTTTTTTTATAGAAATCGCTTTTTTAACGTATTCATAGCAATCCTACCGAATTTGGCTGAAGAAATGGCCGAGATATGTTGAGATATTTATAACTAACTGATGAGACCGTCCGGCCAGACACCGACAAAGACATCAAGCGTTTTCTTATAGGAGATAATATCCCAGATCTCTCTGTCTTCGTTACCCTCTTTGAAACTTAATATCTCGCAAATTAATGAACCGAATTTGATGTGACTTTCAAAATACCATTATGATATAATAAAAATATGTTTTAACATATTAAACTCGAGATCAAAGACCCAGGTTCGACTCCAGAAGATAATTTTCATTTCCCATTAGGTAACACGTAAAAATGGACATTTCAACGTGCAGGCTTCCATTCTTATTAAGATTAAAATTAGAAAGGATTGACCTACAATCTTCGGATATAAACCATCTTGAAGAAAACATTATAACGTTTCTTATTCTGTTCATCCTTTTCTGCCTACAGTTCGAAATTTCTCAATGTAAACGTTTAATTCAAACAGTTTAAGGAAATCTTGCCATTTAACGGGATGTTGCCTTGCCTACCAATTCCATTGTCAGACCTCTCTATCATATTGTTAATTCAATCCTTATGAGTATAAACGTGCTTTGAATGCTTTTAATATGAGAGAGAGGGAGGGGGGGGTGAGAGAGGTAGAGGGGGAAGCGAGAGGGAGGGAGAGAGGGAAGTAGAGGGGGAGGGGAGAGAGAAATAGAGAGGGAGGGAGAAAGAGGGGAGGGAGAGAGGGGAGGGGAGAGATGGGAGGGGAGACAGGGGAGGGTGAGAGAGGGGAGGGGGAAAGAGGGGAGAGGGGGGAAGGGGGGAAGGGGAGAAATGGAGGGGGAGGGAGAGGGGGTGAGAGGGGGGGAGGGAGAAGGGGGTGAGAGGGAGGGAAAGAGAGGCAACTATTTTAGGTTTAACTTAAGATAGCCCCTCAACAACAGAATATTCACTAGAAATGTTGTTTATGGCAGAATATTTCATATGTAAAAGTGTGATATTAATTCTTTTAAATGAAAATAATAATAATCTATCTATCTATAATTCTTCCATTGATATTTCAACAGGCATTACACTAGTTATATAGAATTATTAAGTGCTGGTCTGATGTTAGGTTTTACTTTTTAAATCTTGGTGAAGAAAACTGCCATAAGAGTATTTGGAATTTTATTTTGCCCACCAATTTATATATTTATTAACACAATTTGTCCTTGTACTTGTATAATGGTAGAACTTTTACACAAACTAGAGTGTAGAAAGAGTGATAAGTTTTTTCATCAAAAGTAAATGAAAGTTTGCTTGAATTAAATCCAAGAGAGAGAAATAAGTTCACTGAAGAAGCCCTGATGGCCTATACCAGAGCAATAGATTATTTTTTTTAAATGGTATGATTTTGAAAATTCACCCATGAAGTATTTCTCTGCACTGAACCTAAAATCTGATGTACTTGAGTATGCTAAAGTTGTCCAAGCAGTCAAAACTGCAAATACCTATGACATTAAATAATGATTAGCTGTATGATGAGGTTTGTAATGTTAATCTAATCCTCCCTTCTATAAAAGATCTACAAATTCCAGTTGACAGAAAGTGAGCGCTTATTTTTAAAAAGACAGAGGACTGAATTGCCAAAGTTATTTGTCTTATCAATTCCCATTAGTAATGCAAATGTAGAAAGTGTTTTCTATAATGAACAATATGTGGAGTGATGAGAGAAATAAAATTCGTATTGACCTTGTAAAAGCTGAATTAATGGTTAAGCTTAATTTTGACGTCTTGCTTAAGCTTTTCAGAATATATATTGAAAAAGGAACAGAATGATGTTCTAAAAGCATCCTTGATTGAGAAAAAATATGAATTTAAGAATAAAAAATTCTAACTTTATTTTAAGAATTTTATATTATTAAAGATCTTCTAAAACTTTAATAGAGTAACCAATTTTGATTGTTCCAAAATAAGTAGGGGAGTGGAACAGTTGCTAGGACATTCTGTTGTATCCACTGAGATTTTACGCTGTGAAGAATTTAGTTAATTTCAGTGGTAATAATTTAATTTGTTTTGCCAGCATTAATTACTTTAGGACTAATCAGGTAAGCTATGCAAAAATTAATTTAAAATGGCATATTTAGCCTTATCACCATTGTAATACGTCATGCAACTGTTGAAGATTAGGGTTCTGGTCTGTTCTTTAAAATGGCCTCGGTGTTGTGTATCATTAACTTGGACCAGCCTGCGGACCACCTGGAAGACTTTCGCAGACCACACTTTGAGAACCACTGCTCTATCTTTGTTTGTACGTAGAGCAGGTTTTCTTTGTTTGTGCATTTTACACTTATTATTTTATAAATGTGAGAAACGGAAAACAAAGTGCCAATACAAGTGAAAAGAAACGTAGGGCTCATAAAGTGAACACCATTGAGACAAAGATGGAAATAATTAGGCATGCTGGAAGCGGCGAATCTTTAGCTTCAATCGGACGGTGTTTAATTGTGAAGGAGAAGAACAAATATAATAATACAATATGTACTGTGGCATTCTGAACCTCTCAAATTTTACCAAGATGGAATTTTAACAATACCTGGCAGATGGGAAGATGTTGTAAAAGAAAGGGGAAAATATATTGCTGATTAAAGTTATATATAAAATGAATATTGTTTTATTTTATAAAAAAATTGACACAAACTATCCAGACAGCTCAATAGTTAATGAAAAATGTTCGTGTCTGAACTGAAACAATTGTTTTAAGTAGTAATTGTAACCTGGTAGCTAAAATCAAGGATAATTATCTACTGTCATATGCAGCAAACAACTGAGTTAATTAAAAAATTCCTGGCTCATATCTTAACACTGTTAGACCCAAGATCATCAAATTCTCAGGCAAACTCAATTCTCAAAGTATCAAAGTCGGAGAAATTTATGGGTTTCTTCATTTTGTCTGCGGATCTTGTATGGAAAGTAATTCTGGAATTTACTGTAACTTACTATTTTGAAAATTAGCTTTCCTGCAACTAAAATCTATCGAAACAGACCATTCTTTATGTTTTGCATGGAGTACAATTAATAACAGTTTGCATGAGTCAATCCTGATGCAGGTCGCAGAGTATATTATATTAAAAATAATTAAATCCAAGGTTGTTAATTGATTATTTATTTTGGGGATAAGGTATTTAAAAGCATGATTGCATCGGTAATATATTTTAATATATTATTTATATTTTGTTACACTTTTTTTACCTTTTTATACCAATATGACATAGCTGGAATAACATTATTGTTGAAAAAATAAAAAAAATCAGATCTGACCTGCTCCATATTTGGGGTATTGTTATTTAAATTATTGTGAATAGCATTATGAGGCAAAATTATTATTTCGTATCGTAAAAGAATACAGTCCTTATTGCTGTAAATTATATTTTGAATATGTTTACAGAATTCACCGCTACATGTTGGCGCTGTATACTGGAAATTTACGATTAAGTTAATTATCTAGTAAATCGAAGGTTCTACGAAAATTTGTTTCAAACAAAACTTGGAATAAATATTATTCTCTACAACTTTGGTCCTTACGAAGGTTACCAATAACGGCGTTTTTAAGGAGATATTTGACGGAAACCGAAAAGTCCTATTATTTATAAAAAATTCCCTAAGAATAACTGCTATGGAAAATTGTTTCAAATGAAAGTTGTAGGAATTTACATTCTCTATAACCTTTATATCCAATTGTATATACAATAATGTTTTAACGAAGAAATATCGCTAAAACCGTATCTGGTTTCGAATAAACCTCGACTTCTGGTTAACCGGTATTGCCCAAAAACTAATATGTTGTTAGTGCTCATACCAAAGTGCTACATATGAAATTTGGTAATGATATTGCAAGTACTTTTCGAGTTAGAACGCTCATAATCATACGCACATCATTCCGAAAAGTCTAAACGTGTTCTAGGGATCAAAATATGTAATGAATTATCGGTTTTTCGAAATATTCCTATCACATACACTCAGAAAACATCGAGAAAATAGTCAAACGTTTTCTAGGGAACTCAAAACGTATTTCCGTTGAAGTCTCGAATTCAATTTTCTTTCATGAATACATACAAAACTATCTTTATACTACGTATATATATACGGAGAAACTAATAATTGCCTGGTTTTCGTAAGCATCGCCGTCTAATATGTCTGCTAATGTCAACATAGTAAAATTTAAACTACCAGTAAGGTGTACTGCAACTCTTACGAACAGTAATAATTGTTTATAATGAGAAAACTCCGTAGGATAATGTTAGCGTTAGTTGCAAATCGATTACATTTAATATGAAATTTGTGGAACCAACACATAATGACTATTGTATGAACATTGAATAAGATCGCTTTAATGATTATCTATTTAGGAAAATAAATTTATATATCCATATCAAAGAACATGTGACACGATTAAAAATAAGGTAACATAATATACCTTGAGCAGCCCCATACTGTATCAGAATCGACCAACACCTCGATATCGATAAATTTCAAATGTTGGTGTCCATGTTTCAAATACGTAGCAGCAGCTGCGGTGGCAGCAGTGGGTTATGAAATTAATTCGTATTAATTAGTTGAAATAGTGATACCTGGACTTATTTACCAGTAGAAGCGGTGCCGGGCAAATACGTTTCTTGCATGGACTACCTTCTATTTGGAATATTCCATCTCGACGTGATGTACCGTCGATGTTGCGTACTTTCACCATCCATTACAACCCCGTAAACACGACGTACGCTTGTTGTTCCAGAGGACGTTTACTTAAGGAGAAAGTGGTATTCCGTAAAACCATGAGCAAAGTAATAACAACAAGGTAAGGATATTATCTATTCCGTATTTAGAGAACTCGAAAACATGGTTTTTGGTGTAGAATTTTGATAATTTCTTTCGTAACATCGCCATCGTGGATGTCCTTTAGTTTTCACTTGCTGTTTTGGTTCACCACCGCATGTTTGAGAACTTTCATTCGAGATAGAACGGTTCTACATCAGTAGAAATGTTAAACGAATCTCCATAGTTAAAATGATGCCGAAAGTAATGTTATATTGCGTATGTAATTGTATGTAATTTATATTCGATGTTATTTGAAGTAACACGAGGAATAAAACAATATATTTTGGCATTTTAGCAACAGTAATGGCCACAGTTAATTTTCGTTTTATAATGGAAGAAGGATTAACTGATTCAAACTGATACTAAGTGTACTACAACCAAAAATTTAAAGAATTAATTACTTCGATGGATTTGAGTTGCTTTGAATGACATTCAGCGCCAGACAGTAAAATATTAGAATATCTTTGGAAATTGCTGTAATTGGGTGACTTTTAAGAATGTTTTTAATATACTGCTGGTTGAACGAGCCTAAAATATTTTATTATCGTACTGATTCCTGATAAATGTTGACTTACTCAACAGTTAGATAAATAAGTTTTTGTTTTCTTATTAGATAAAAAATTACTCCATTTTTCAATAAGTATATTGAATAATGTTTTCGAATATTTAATTAAAACTACATGTGAAGTTTCAATCCTATTTGTTATTTAACATAATGGATTATTATTTTCTAAATGCAATTATGGATGACCATATTGCAGGCCTTCCTACCCAAAAACATTACTGTCTCGTAATGGGAATAATATCAAATAAAAGGAAAAGGACTAAGCTACCATTTATAAAATCAAGCGAAGAAGTTATAGTTTGTGTTAATGTAATTTAGCACAATTTATATTAGAATGTCAAAAACGGCCAGGTGTTCTCAAGAAATAGTCAAGTGTAAGGTATTCTTGGAATTTCCTTAGTATGAACTCAAATGGTTAATGGAAAATATAGCAAATTGTGGTGATTGACTTAAGTATAGTTTAAATTAATTATTTAGCCACTGCATTAATAATAATGTATTTTTTTTCTCCATTGGCAAACACATACATTAATAAAACACTAATGGTGTTAAATTTATTAAATTAATGATATTAGAATTAATATAAATGTTATTCCTGAATTCTGGCTGTAATGTTTTACATCTTTTGAACCACTTACCGTATATACTCGTGTATTGTACGAGTTTTTACAACCAAATTTTTATTGCAAAAATTGGGGATCGTACTATACACGAGTAATGCATTTGAGGATTTAAAATTCATTTATCTTCACGGGCATTTTCGGTGAAGTTATGCCACCTGCACGCATTCTAATGGTAGGCTAACCTTAACAGTGAGGTCCTTTATCGTTGTTATGTTGCTTCGTGAAGAGTAGAATCTTTTTCATATATACAGCTTCAAATTCACAAATACTTGATATAAGTGAAGATTTACGGGCACTTCTTTTCCTGAATTTTATGTATGTACATCTTTGTTTGCGTCTTTTTACAAGGGATGGATTGGAACGAATTGGACTAAAAGTATCGTAACTTTATGGAATTTCGACATCTTGGAAAAAAGGAATTATTTTTGTAATATTCAACAGTCTTTATTGTTTCTTCAATCACATACCGATCGGTTTCCACTACAAAGTCATTCTAAAGGGTTACGTCGGTTTGTAACATCATTAGAATGATTTTGTAGTGGAAACCGGTCGGTGTGTGATTGAAGAAACAATAAAGACTGTGGAATATTACAAAGTAATTTCTTTTTATCCGTTATCCCTACCTATTAAGTAGATGAGCGAGTGGAACCATTACGTACGCGGAATGTAATCCAGACGTACTAGAATTGATACGATTTTATTTCATCTTGTGCAATCATGATTCATATCACTTTTTATTAAATGTTTTAGGAGTAAGATACTTAACTTATCCGAATTTTAGTGTACTCGCAAGAAATACTATTTACGACATTTACGGTCTATTCTTTGGTGGTGTGGAAAATCAAGGTCGTTCGATATATCTCGCTAGTAACCATCAAGCTATCGAAACGAAATATATTGACCCCGGTGGAAAGCTGGAGTCGTACTATAAACGAGATATATGATAAAATCAGATTTGTTCACCAAAAAATCAGGGGTCGTACTATAAATGGAGTCGGCATATACACGAGTATATACGGTAACTGTTTTTATGCTTAGGAAAGCAAGTATGTAAGCTCGAGTTTTTACAACGTCATGGTTGTCAAGGCAACGTCCCACTAAAAAGGCGTTTTTTCCCCAAAATGCGTGAATTAAACTCACACGTTGAGCAACTTCGTACATAACGCAGAAATCGGCGATAAGAATATAGAAACTCGTTTCATTTATCTTTAGAACAGTCCAGATCTGAAAAATGTAGGTCAATTTCTTCCAATTTAAATTTGCAAAAGGATAGAAGGTTGCACTTTGAGAAATTGCGTTTTACGTGTTATTTTATGGGAGATGGGAATTATTATTTTGTTAATTTTTACCTTGTGGGCGTACCATAGCTTACAGACAGTCAAAATTTCATACACCTAACACGTGGAAGTGCCCAAAATATTATAGTTATTGGGATTTGAAACAGCATTTTAAAAATGTATATTTTTCCTCCCAAGATCCTATTAAAAATGGGGAGATTCAAAAATGTTGTAAAAAAATATATTTCGGCAGTGATCCACTCAACCATTTTACACACGCCCGCCAAACATACAATCCTGGGCTGGCATGTGCCTCTTTAGGGGCCCCTTGTCCCCGTGTTCTGTCTGTAATAATTTTCTCCTTTTGAACCACTTAAAAGGTTGTGATTAAATTAAGTTTGAGTGACCCTTATTAATATTTCTCGCCGTATTATAATTTTGGTCTGTCCCCGTCAATTAAAACTTCCACTTTGGATAATCGTGTAAATAAACTTATACAGGCGACTCCCGAGTTTGACGGGGATGCGTTCCTGTAAACGTGTCCAAATCTGAAATTGTCGAATGACATTTTTCCATATACTTGCATGTTATAATCGGGGGATACGTTCCCGTAATGTGGGAAAAAGTCTTCCCTCTCTTTCTATAAAGATAAAATAACATTACTAATATGTTAATACAACAATATTAAATTATGAATAAATTATATAATAAATATTTTGAATGTATAACTTATTTTTTTGCACTAAAAAGGAAAAAACAAATTTTTGTTTTGAACTTCAAAGATAGATGTATGCAATATGTTGTCCAGGTGGCCTGGTCCGCCTTACGCGAGTTGTTTGTTATAAATGACTCACGCGAGCTGGACAGCATACCTGCATACATCTATCTATACATTCAACTATTTATCGCAGCGAAATTAATATAAAAGTTATTAAAAAGCACAAAATAACTTAAGAATAAAGAGACAATAAAATGAAAAATTTTTCATACCTTAAATCTTTTTCAACTGCGCTTACCCGGACTTGGTTTATTAATTGAGAAGTTGGGGGATTTTAATTGGAAGAAGAGAAGCTATTGAGTAGGGAACTGTTTATTGTTGTTATCAAATTACCTGAACTTATCACATGTTCTAGAATTTTCTCCTTCTGGTTCACATAAGTGCTAATAGTTGAACGACACATTCCCAACGATCAAGCGATTTCAGTATGGCTTTCACCTTTCTCAACATACTTTAAAATTTCTAATTTCAATTCATAACTATGAGTCTTATGCCCTCTTTTATTTGATTCACTATTACATTTCCATTTAGATGCCATGTCAAGTGATAAATTTGTAAATAAATCAATAAAATAAATAAATTTAAGTAAAAGATTAACAGAAAAAAATCTGATGTGGCCAACACATGACTTTCTCCATATTTGGGGTATAGATATTTAAATTATTATGAATAATATTACGAGGCAAAATTATTATTTCGTATCGCAAAAGAAGACACGTCCTTGTTGCCGTAAATTACGTATATTTTGAATGTTTACAGAATTCACCGCTACATGGTGTTGGCGCTGTATGCTGGTATTAAGATAAAGCGAAATATATCCGAAATAGATGGTTCTACGAAAATTAGTTTCAAACCAAACTTGGAAGAAATATTATTCTCTACAACTTTGGTCCTTACGAAGATTACCAATAACGATGTTTTTAAGGAGATATTTAACGGAAACCGAAAAACCGGTTATTTATAAATGACTCCTAAATAATAACTCCTATAGAAAATTGTTTCAAATGAAAACTGTAGGAAATTACATTCTCTATAACCTTTGTATAGAATTGTATATACAATAATGATGTTTTAACGAAGAAATATCGCTGAAACCGAATCGGGTTTCGAAAAAACCTCGACTTCCGGTTACCCGTTATTGTCCAAAAACTAATCAGTTCTTTGTGCTCATGTTAAAGTGTTATATATGAAGTTTGGTAACGATACGGCACGTACTTTTTGAGTTAGAGCGCCCACAATAACATACACACACACACAGACATATTCCGAAAATAGTCTAAACGTGTTCTAGGGACCTCAAAACATGTATTTTCGTTGAAATCTCGAAGTCGATTTTTTTCATGAATATAATACTTTCCCATTACTACGTATGGAGAAAGTAAAAAGTGAAAACAGCACAAATTCAAACAATTAGAGCAGTTATAACTATGTCTACGCTAAAACTAAACCTTGCTTGCTTGGTCGGAACCAATTACTTCGCAAAAAATACTCCGCGTAAAGTAGTTCCCAGTTCGATCTGCTGTGTCGAAATCTCGAACTTATCAAATCTCGAACGGACGAAACTTGGGAGTCTCCTGTATTCTTATCTTGTTAAATGGCATATGTTAACTGACATTTAAATGCTACATTTTTAGCAGTTTTTTTCCTTCTCATATATGAAGTATATTGAGAAAGTATTGCTATAGCGAAAAAATTCTACCTCGAGATTTTGACGAAAATATACGTTTTAGGTGTATCTGATTGTGAGTCCAAAAAAGTGATTTTCACCATGCCGTCTGTCTGTCTATTACTGGATCTAGAGCCTAAATGGTAGAGCAAAATGAATGAAATCTCGTACTTCGGCATTTTATCATACAGAAGAAGAAATGGTTGACATTGCTCAATAATTAAGGGAAGTTTATTTGACACATTTTTAACAATAATTTGATTTTCTCAAAAATGACTCTAACGATTTTGATCAAATTTTGTACAGTTACTTGAGTTTACATCTGAAATAGTACTACATATTTCATATTTTTCAAAGAATGAATATAAGGCTAAATTATTCTTGGGAAACTTTAATAACAGTTGGATTGTTGAAAAAACGATTCATACGATTTTCATCAAATTTCGTATAGTTATTTAAGTTGATGTTTATAACGATTCTACGTAGTTCGTATTTTTCAAAAGATAACTAAACTACACGTTAGTATATGAGAAAGTTTGTACAATGTATGTTGTGCTGATTTTTACAAATCGCTTATGACAGTGGCCGGCAATTAGATTTGACCAATACCCCATGTCAGTAGCTCGGTGCATCGCCGATACCCTGCCTACAGGAACTAGTTATATTGATGGAAAAAATTGAAAAACCAGGTTGTTTTATTTATATACAAGACTAACTGGGTAAAACTACAGAATGTAATTCTAATCCTAGCTAGTCTAATGGCCAAAGTGACACATGTTACCATTGATCGTTTCTTCAAACTGCGGCTTGTGTTGAGTCAGTGCACATCTGATGTCATTTTCTGGGTTGGGTCTGTTTCGCGCTTTCATCTTTATCACCGCTAGTGCCGAAAAGCCCACCTCACACAGGTAGGTAGTCGCAAAAGGTAGCAACAACTTGGTCGCCTCCTCATGCGCCAAAGGTTGAGCTCTCACTGGCTGGTCATCCAGAAGGACTCCAGGTCCAAAGCTTCGTATTCCGCTTGAGCGGCACCGTCCGCTTGCAATCCCAGCAGCTGCTGTGCCAGCCCAGATGGCTTCTCTGGCGTATTTTGCAGGGAACATCTGAACGGGTTGAGAACCCACCCAACAACTTCCTTCAACATAGCTGCCTCCGGGAAGTATTCTTCAAACCGCTGCTTCAATTTTTCCAAGTGCTGAACTATCACGTCCTTGATTGACTTGAAAGAAGGTACTTCGCGAGGCAGCTGAAAGATTCAATGTTCCCTTCCGTAGCTCTCATTCGCCAATGCTCGAGTTTTGCTTGTAATGCACAAATTTTCTGGCTGGTTGAAATGATGTTGTGTCTTGGACCTTGAACATTCATGTTGACTTCGTTCAAATGCCCGAAAATGTCCACCAAATACGCCAACAGAGATAGCCACTTGGTGTCTTGAAAGTGGGTGGCCAAGCAATGCTCCTTGTCCGTCAGCAAAGTCTCAACTTCAGTCCTCAGCAACCCAAGTCTCTCCAGGGCGTTGCCGCGTGACAGCCACCGTGTCTCGCAGTATAAGGGCAAGATGCAGTACTCCGACTCTGCTACTTCGCACAAGTGGCGGAACAGTCGGGTGGTCAGCGGCTGGGCCATGATGAAGTTGACGATCTTGATCACATCTTTCATGACTTGTTCCAGATCAGGCTCCGATGTGTTTACGGCCAACGCCAGTCAGTGAATCACGCAATGCATACACAAGATTCTGGGGTTTTCTCTCCTAACCAGGACGACAAATCCGTCGTGAATCCCCACCATGGCTGGGGCTCCATCGGTGGAAACCCCAACGCAGTCAGTCCAGTGCAAATCGACACCTGGCAATGTAAAAAACTTGTCGACCTTGTTGAAAATATCGACTCCACTGGTTGCAGTCTCCATTGGGCTGCAGAACAACATCTCTTCTTCAGTCCTGCATTCACCTTGATATCTGACGTATACCATAAGCTGAGGATCGTTCTTGACGTCCGTAGTTTTGTCCAATTGTATTGCGAACTGCCCACTCTCCTTTATGGCACTTATCAACTGGTCCTTGATGTTCTGTGTCAACTCCTCGAAACCGTCCTTGCTGACAATGGCGCCGTCCTCAGTTTCGCTGCTTGCTCCTTCCCACACACAATCTCGGTCATTCTTATCGCAGCTGGCTTGATTAGCCCCTCACCAATGTTGTGTGTCTTTTTTGCGGGAGCTGTCAGCCATGGGATTTCCAAACTTCCTTTTGCAGCATCCCTCTGATCAAATGTCACTTTAACTATGAGATCCAGCCTCTGATTTTTTACTTGGCTTGTCCGAAAGTCCTGCGTGTTTGTTACGCAGATGCTTCTGCAACTGAGACGATTTGAGGGACTCTGGACACAGCACAGCCAGACAGATGACGCATTGCGGCTTTATGACTACTTTGTCGGTTGTTGCGATGAACCCGTACTCCAAGAATTCATCTTTGTAGACACGCTTTCTCGAAGTCATTCTGTAGGGTGTGTGTGTGTATATATGTTGTGTGTGTAATCAGTATTACAATCAATTAAATCTATTTTCATAGTGCATATGTATATATCATATTATAAAATTATTAGCATAACACTGGAATTGGAATTCTATTACTGCAATTTTGGAAACGTACGTTGGCGTGAGTTGAGGTTCAGGGATCAGAGCACAACACGTTATGTCCGTCTTGCTCGTCCGATTACCAAAGAGAAACTGTTAGTTGTGACTTTCTAAATAAACAAAACAACTACATTGGCTCACTTTAATATTCGGACAGCACCAATCATACTTTCGATTGAAATAAACACAATGTCGATTACCGGAATTATGATTTGTTCACATAAACGTAATTTTTATTCATCTAGTTACATTTTGGATTGAATTTTGAGGGACAAAGTAGGAATTTTGCTACTAAATAAGTGCCGAAAGAAGTAACATAGTGAATATTTGGTTACAAAAATATTTGGACAGCAATAAAAGAAGGGATTTTTGGCATTCTTAGTTCAGAAACAATCACAAAGTTAGTCAAGGTCAACGTTAAGTTAGTCTTTTCCTCGAATAACTCTGAGAATGTGTCATGGCATGGTTTACACAATCTTTCCGATAAGTCTACTCCAATTTCCTCCAACTCCTCACTTTAATATTCGGATAGCAGAAGGTTAATACTTTGTCTGTCGCTCAAAAAACACATTGCTGAGTGTTGAAAATAAGATCTATTCATGGCAAAATAATTGTCAGACATCAGGTTACATTTCAACATGAATGTTACAAAAAAATAAATGAAACGTGCCACCAAAAAGATGTCCCAAGATGTAAAATAGTAAATGTACGTCTGGCATCGGGAGCCCCGTCAGCGCGCCAAAAATTTCTTCTCACATTTTCTAGGCAAAAAGCTGCGTTCAGACTGTTGTAATCCGGATATTGCTCGTTACCCCCTAGAAAACTCGAAATTATCCCCGCTGGGGTAATTTACCCCTAATTGCCGACCAATGGCTTATGTAATCACTTCGTCCGTCTGACTGTGCAGATGATATCTGTGAAACGGTTCAATCTAGAGAAACCGAATTTTCAGGTTAAGTTACTACATATGAGAGCCACGTGTGGTGGGCTGGAATAAGCTGCTGGGGGCTGATTTTGCCCCATAAGATAAGCACGTCAATCGGTCTTGAGCAGGGGTCGGCAACTTATGACATGCGTGCCAAAAGGTGGCATGCAAAAAGATTCTGAGTGGCACGATATTTCAAATAATAGTTTAGAAAAGTATGTATTTTTAAAAGAATTTAATCATAAAATTATTCGGACAGAGTACAGCATTTTTAATAAAAAATCCCCAAGATAATGCCTTTACAACTTTGAAGTTTTGTTAAGATAAATTTGTGAAATTCCCAAGTAAAACAGAACAATTTGTATACATGCGTAACTACCTGGGTTGCCACCTCAAATTCATGAATGACCCTGAGATTTCCTAATTTCACCCGATGTTTACTGTTTTTAAATGTTTAATACACAAGAGATAATTAGTCTTCAATGCAAAGAACATTTATTTATTGATCTAATCCACAGAAAAATATTCAACATACATTTAAAATGCAAGATTTAACAATGCTTAGAAAATAATAAATTTAAAGTATTAATCTTATAGATGTTTTAGTGTGTATGTGTGTGTGTGTTCTTTGTATGTTTTTATACCGTTGAAGCTATCGAATTCAAAAGTTTCATGGGCCATCCTATGGACCAAAGGAAGAACTTGGTCTAGATTTGCAGACCGTGGGATCTCTTAATACCCCATGGGGTCAACAAAATACTATTTCCGTAAGAATTCATGGGAAATGGTGTGGAGAAACCCCAAAATACCATGCAGCCCTTCACTGATGTGGATGTAAATATACCTAAATATTAACTTACTACATGGACTCATTTTATGATTTTTTCTTGCAGATAAGATACATCGTCACGGAAAATCCAGTGCTGCTTTGCTATCGCTGGAATATTTCCAGGGTCATCAGAAGAGAATTTGAATTGAATATTATACACCACAAGACCGTCGTAAAATCAGTGTAAACAACGATGGGAAATCAGTTTCAACGAGAACGAAAATTGTAGAAAGTCATCAGTTTTGGCAAAAATTAAGATTGTAAAGATGGATATTAAAGTGAAGCGGGTTTGGAGTTGCGCAGGCGAGAGGATGTACGTTGTACACGATGAGAAAACCGACGTCAGTAAAGCGGAAACGAGCGTTGAAAAGTTGAGGAGGGTTAGGATAAAGAGGCAGGAGGAAGTGAACTTTGTAGAAGCAAGTGAGGATGCCGCTGTCGGAGACGAAGGAACCTTGGAGTTAAAGATAAAAACTGAGATAGGGAGTGACGCAGAGGGAGGGAATGAGACGGAGAGGGGAGAGGACGCTCCTCTTGGATTGATGGAGAGAGAGGGAAGGTGCGAATACTTTCGTTGTTATCACTGCAGGAAGGATTTTGGAGAAAAGGACGAATTAATAAGACATTTGGGATTGCACAGTTATGGGGTTAATGGGAAGGATTGCAGTGAAGAGACAGACTTCAAGGTCAACGTTAATATTTACTCTAAATCTAGTAATAGTGAACTTCATGGGATAGAATTGAAGAATGTGTCAGAGGAAGTGAAGTTGGAGGATGGAGGTCCGAGTTACATTTGCGATTTACGTGGAAAATGTTTCCGTTCCATTTCTCAGCTGAAAATACATTTAACGGCACACGGTGGAGAGGGACCATTTACTTGTGATATTTGCAACAAAACGTTTAGGGTTGATTCCGTTATGAGAAGACACAAGCTCAGCCACGTCATTGATAAACCTTATAAATGCGAAGTTTGCAATATGAGTTTTCGTCATAATAGTAAGCTTATTAATCACAGTCGAAAACATACCGGTGAAAAACCATATAAATCTTGTGATTCACAGACGAATACATACTGTTGGAAAACCGTAATATTGTGAAATGTGTGCATTCGAACCGCCATAATCCAGCATTCCCTAATCTGCCAACTTCACTAATCTCTGAGTTCACCTTATATCCCACGAACCACAATGTTTATAACCGTCGATTGCCAAGTTCAATCCATTATTTGTTAACCCCTCGATGGATTAAAGCAGGGAGTGAGACAGAGTGTGCGAGAGAGAATGCGTTAACCTCACCGCGCGACTTCAGAAGAGAGCTAGGGACGCATCTTCGCACGCTCGGCCGGTTCTTCTAATATTATCGCGGATATTGTTAAGACGGGAGATGATTCACGAGTGACCGTGGTGTTGTAACAAAAATACCTTTTTATTCAGGTGTATTATGCGTTAATAATAACAATAATTTCTCATTCATTCTCTTTTATAGTTCAGACAATTTATTTATTAATTTACGCTTTCTGGCGCTTGTTAAGAACTAATCTGTCAATATCTGGTACAATACTACTATGCTGTTAACATAGCTCCGAGTCCGACAGTGTTGCCAGATCTACCACGTTTACGCTTCCTTCCCATGCCGCTATCTAAGAGCGGATCGCTGACAACTTGGCAAAGATGTACTCCAGTTTTGCGCCTCTCGAAAGCTTAAAGTGGTGGTGGAGGGGGAAAACGCTCTTAATAGGCTACTCGCTGCGTCATAAGACTAGAAAAGGACAATAATAATAGGAGAGAGTGCAGGGAGAGGGGAAGCTTCCCCTCCCCTGCTATCACCACAATATATGCTCTGCCGTGCGCCCGCGGGAGCGCTTGGAGCGCGTGCGCACTCTGGGAGCGCTGTTTGTGCATCCCTGGATTAAGGATGTGATTATGATTTCCTTTATTGCCAACTTTTATATTAATTTCGCTAGTTATGTATGTTTTGACATATTTTCAACCTCTCAGATATCAGAAAAAATCTCCATGGAACATGTATGCATGTCACTTCACTTCGTTTGCGAGGTTGCCTATCGTGCGACCACCTTTTACAGATGAAAGCACGTACCTGTGTATTCAACGCGCTTAAGCAATTCTCGTGCAATTTGCACTTATTTTTGCTACCTTAATTTTGATAAGCAGCTGTAATAGTAGTATTTTTGAATTGTTTATGGTATCATTGCGTAAATAAACAGGTAACTAAGATTATGTTAAAACTGTCAAAATCGTAATTCGGACACCAAAAGTACCAAATGCTGGATTTCTCTATTATCTGTGGCGATTCCATTTTATGCGAGCTTCCTAAATTTTGAAAAACTCGATACGGTGAAATCTCATTACAACGTACTTCACAATTACGTATATTTCCAATTAACGTACTTTTTTTAAATCCCGGTCAATTTTCCCGTATAAACACTGTATAAATATTTCAAAATAACATACATACTTCCACTTAACTTACTTTTCAATACTGCGTATTAAAATTAAAAGGTCCCGAAAACAGATTTGTGTGGTTTTAACGTATGCTTTCATCTGTAAATGACTCAAATGTAATCAATTCTTGCTCATTCAGTCGTTCACATCAATTTTGAAGGCATCTTTTGTCTTTAGTGCGAAGGAATTTTCCGAGCTGGCAAATTTAGAACCGATGATCAATTATCCCTATCGTCATTTTCACAATAGCATTGAGATAAAACCTTAAATTCTAGGAAATATCTTGTTAGACTCATTATCGCCAGTTTCAGTTTGCGCCAGACCTGCGATAATGCCGGTCCCCCAATGAGATGCTTCCAGAGAAAGTACTGTACTCCTTTTGGGTATATTCAATATATAGTACTTTCAGTAGAGATACCTTGTATTGAGATTTCACTGTACCGCACTTTCAGTATAAAGTATGAAAATTCATGCTCCATGGAGATACATTGTGTCGTGATTTACTGTATGTACCAATTTACCATCAAATTAAATACACCGAGTATCTTAATTTTTTGTTTATTACCTTATTATTGTACATTATGTTTAAATTTAATTTAATATTTACTATATTACGACGTGTAATATCATGAAGTGGTGGGCAAGGCTTAACTTTAGGATTGGATGTCCCTGGTAATCCTGCTTCGGTCAGGTCACAAGTTTGACGGATTAGGGAGGTGCAACTGTAATACATTCTTTAGTGATAGTTGCAACCTCAGATCACATTTAAGAATACATCCAGGAGAAAAAGCATACAAATGTGAAACGTGTCAGCTGTTCTTTACTGCCAGATCCAGCAAGAGACAACACTCAAACCAATACAACAAATGGTAAGTCATGAAAGGCAAGAAAAGGTATATCACGCAATGTCCTCAGCACATGCATGTATCTGTGAGATACATCATGTTTCTAATGCAAATTATAATGTTTTTACACTTGTCAAAGTTCCTGATTTTATTTTTTTACCCTCTCAGATATCCGTTGAAAATAATAAAATATAAAATCTCCAGTTTTTGCTTATTTTTTATTAATTGCAGTTGTATAGAAAATGTTTCCAAGTATTAATTAATTATTGCATTTTGAGTGATGTATATTTAATTATTTTTTTATTATTATCTTTATTGGCATGTTCTAAACAAATATATGAATCACAAAATTTACAACAATACTGCGTCAACCTAGTTCTTTTCGTAACGTTGCAGGGGCTTTCACTCTACTTCAACGCTAACGTAAGAGCATGCAACGTATCTGGGAGATACGATCCGAGACGCTGCAGCGGAAAACCGACACTAACAGTAAGACGAATTGAGCTAAACTGCCCAAAATTTGACAAGAGATGCATAGAAAAGTAGGTGAAAGGTACTGTGACTCACAGCATCCATAAGGTAGTGAGTCATGTATCTCTCAGAACCATTGCGTGTGCCAAAGGGTTAAACAGTAACATAATTGTCGTTTGTGAGAAATAATAAAATAAAAATTAATGAAAATATCAAACATCAGAAGAGAGAAAATAATTTTATTTATAAATATACAGTGAAACCCTGATAATAAGTTCGGACATAAGAAATTTTCCCACGTAAGGAGCTTGGATTTTTCTTCCAGATTTCATGCTCATAAGACGTTTGGCCAAATTCCCTGCACAGGAAGTCCCATTTAAAAAGTTTTCCCACATAGGATGTTGCCATGGTGTAGTGGCCAGGGCGTTGGCCTGCTATGCCAAGCATATCCTGTGCGAACCGGGTTTCTCTAGTCCCTTGCTTTGTGATTTAGACTGAGAAGACTACTAGCGCCGGTCGTCCTTTGAAGTCACAGGCCCTTCCCAGATATTTTTCCACGTAAGAAGTCTGAAAAGATATCAATCAGAAATATTTTCCCACTTAACAAGTTTATATAACCTACATAAAAATGAAATTGTATCAAAATGCGACTATCTACGAGGGTAGTTCGAAAAGTTTCTGCAATTTTTGTTACGTCTTTATTTATGTCTGAGAGATTACAAATGGTTCATTTCTCTACGTAGTCTCCCTGCTTTGTAATACACTTATTCCAGCAGTCTGCAAGCTTTCGGGTGCCATCAAAAATAATTTCTTTGGTTGTGTGTGCAGCCAGCCATGTACTGCCTCTTTCACCTCGTTATCATCTGTGAATCGACGACCTCTCAGCGCTTCCTTCAGTGGTCCAAAAAAGATGATAATCCGAAGGATCCAAGTCTGGACTATAGGCTGGACGATCGAGAACTTCAAATTTCATTTCTTGAAGGGATTCCCTGGTATGCTGCCCAGCTCTATGTGGGCATCATTGTCGTGCTACAAAAGAACACCCTCCGAAAATCTTCTCCGTTTTGTGGGATTGGCCGGCTTCAGTTCATTTCGCAACATGTCGGCATACACTGCACATGTTACCGTTGTTCCACGCTCCAGATAATGTTTGAGGATAGGACCTTGGGAATCCCAAAACACCGTCGGCATAACCTTCCCAGCTGATGGCTGTGATTTGAATTTCTTGGAAACGGGAGATGACGCGTGCTTCCACTGCACACTCATCTGCTTGCTTTCAAGTTCATAATGATGAATCCACGTTTCATCCCCAGTAATGATGCGATTCAAAAAATTTTCTCCTTCATTATGATATCGCTGCAAGAGACAAGAGCAGATGTCCAAACGTTTGTGCTTATGCTCTTCTGTCAAATTTTTCTGCACCCACCGTGCACAAACCTTGTGGAATTGAAGAATGTCACGCACTATCGAATAGGCTGAACCTTGACTGATGTCTAACCTTAATGAAATGTCCCTTATTTTCACTCTTCTGTCAGCGAGAATCATGGCACTGGCTTCTTCCTGTTTCTTATCACTGGTTGAAAGTGGTGCAGCCATGCTCTTACCTCCGCTGCTCATAGCTCACTGAGTCCAAGGTCACGCCCACCAGTGTGGGATCACGTCAGATGATGAGTTTCAACGTTGCCAATTCTCATAAGTCTGCCTTGCAACAGTGGCGCGATAAAAAAAAGTGGGGAAACTTTTTGAACTACACTCGTATATACTTCCTAATTCAGCGATTTCTCGTCATGAATGCTGTCACAAACTTTGTACTGAAAGCCAGTGCGAGTAGGAGTGACAGTTGCCAGATGTAAAGTAAATTACGCTTACAGTATTTGTGTATGACGTTTTGTAATCGTTTTTAATGGCAACCCTGGAAAAAATTTTTGTTGGATATTCCAAAAGCCAGTTTTAAATGTTTTTCCTGGTGCATCACTGAAACTGATCCCTCTTCAAGCTTGTTTGCGATGCGTACTAGGTACATTTCTCCATGTTTTATCTTTGGTACCAGCCACCAATATTAATGCAGAAAGGTATGCACTTTTTACATTTATCCATTTAAGTACAAAATGAAAATAGATATTTGTTGACTACATTATTTATTTTTGTGGACTTGAAAAAACATGGCACATTTATCAATTATTCTTTCTGTAATTAGGGCTTCTTTTTTGAAGTTTTATATGTTCACATTTTCTCTGTGGCTTCTGCTGACAATAGAAACACAATAAGGTACATTACGTAATCATTAATTGAAATATCAACTTCCAAGTTATTATAACGGCGTTTTATTTTCCTGATTGCGGGTTTGCAAAAGACTTTTTCTTTCCATTTCCTTTCATTTTAAATAGGCCTCATTTAATCACGGCTGCCACAGGAATAAAACGAAAAACTTTCACCCTTGATGAGAAAATTACGGTGGTTAGAAGTATTTACTCTAATCCCAATATAACTAAAGTTGAGATGGCAAGCTGACTCCTGGCAGTAACAACTGACACTGGAATAATGACGAAGAAACATGTCATCTCAAGGGTTGGTGATGTGTCATACAAAAGAAAAAGAATTGAAAAAATTGAGACAGTTGAGAGGAAATTGATGATTTGGTTTAGCCAGGCAACTGTAGCTAAAATTGCTGTTAATGAAACCCTACTCAGGGCAAAGGAAGTGGAAATTGCAGAGAGGTAGAGATTGCACTGATACAGATATCTGTAACCGCAATGACCCATTCCTGCAGGTTATATATCCGAAGCATTGAATTTTTCAAAGACTATAGTCCATGAGTTTTTCAGAGACTATAGTCCATTAAGTTTTTCAAAGATTGTAGTCCATTGACTATAGCCTTTGAAAAATGCAATGGACGGTAGTATTTTAAAATATTTTGGACTATAGTCTATGAAAAATATCCTGGACTATTGTCTTCGAAAAATTCATCGACTATACTATTTGAAAAATTCCATGTAGTCTTTGAAAAATTCCATGGACTATAGTCGTTGACAAATTTCATGGACTATAGACTGAAAAATTTCATAGTCTACGAAAAATTTTATGGACTATATTGAATTTCTCAAAGTGTATATTCCATGGAATTTTTCAAAGGCTATAGTCAGTGAATATTTCATATACTATAGTCCAAGTAATTTTTCAAGTCTATAGTCTATTGAATTGATAACTGATTTTCTTTTTTTTGCTTTATTTGACGGCTAATGCTCTATAATATCTTATTCTTGCAATGTTTGCACCTTATACAAACGAATTTTTCAGGAAAACGTATTCTTTTTCGGATTTTTCGTACTCATTTCGGGCGTTGCCAAGGTGACTCTCGTTGTTGTCTCCGATTCATTTAAGGCCAATTAAACCTTCCAATAGAAGAATTAAAAGCGTTATTGTTATCTTCTCTTCATTGATAATCTAAATGCTTGCATTGACGTCGCCTTTATAGTAGGTCCTGTAAGAAGTTAAAAGCAGTCGTTGATAGACACTTGAAGGAAAGCAACTGTTTGTGAGTTCGTCTATAAGAGTGCGCGATCATCACTGTAACTATGATAGGGTAGAATTAAAAATTTTTCCCCTTTGAATATACCGCGATATAATCTAACATATGGCCGACCTATTTAGATTATCTGCGAGCGCAGATGCAGCGGGCTGCTAGTGTGGCGTTTAAATCTGCCGTAGCTGTACAGTAGGTTTAAAGAGGTAAGTTAACATAAACCGTGATTAGCAAATATACCAAAAAAATATTTATTGAATCACTTAAACGGCAAAAAAATGCATTAAATTTGGTGAGAGCTAGAAAACGAACCCCACGCTGAGTGTACACAGCCACAGTGTGATAAAAAAAACCTCGCAGATTGGGAAAGTCATTTGTTTTAGTGTTTTTTCTCATCGCTTCAATGATGGCAGCAGTATTTAAAAAAACCGCGAAACTGCGAATCACGTGAATTTGGAAGTCGTATGTGTATTATAATTTACCAAGGGTGATCTATATTACTAAAAATGTCCCCGAGTTGGTATATCTCGAAAACAAGTGACACGCAAGGAAAACGATTTTTGCAGCATTATTTTTTAAATTCATCGCTCATTGTGTCTGTGTTTTGCAGTAGTGATATTTCAGGAAGTTGTCTTATGATAAATTCACTATGTATAGTATATACCTCCCACACAGTGACCGGTAAAGGATTGGCTCTTACGCTAGGGATGAACCGCAGGGTTTTCCCCAAACGGAATAGGCGGCCATATTTTTATTGCTGTCTCGCGTTCACCCTCTCTCTCTCTCTCTCTCTACCTTCCGAGAAATTCGCACACCCCTTAAAGTTTCCAAATGTTCACTCTGAAGACAAAATGGGTTTTATCCTCATCCTTCCCCGACCATGTCCTCAAGGTCACGGGTCGTTTTGTGAATGTGACTGCCCGTCCGAAATCCGACTACTTTTATGAGTTAATGACGGGAAATTCCATGGCATCTTTGTATAAATATACAGATAATTTAAAAATTCAATCTGTATTTACATTTAGTATCTACTGTATACTGCCAGTAATATGTACAATATATGTACACTGTAATTACTAAAAAATATACATTTATTTCGCAAAAATTTTCATTGTACCTTTTTTCCACTTATGTATTTCTTGAAAATTTTATTTATTTCTTATAAAAAATAAATGATAGCCTTATAGTTGTGGGTGGGCCCCCTTTGTCTCCTGGCAACCAATATTTTTAGACCCAGTCCGCCACTGTACAGACGCCCCTAGTTTTGAGTTCCTCGAACTTTTTAAATTGAGAGAGAGAGAGAAAAGAAACTTTTGTGGAGAAGAGCTTGGTTTGTTTTTTTTAGAGCAATGCCTGATCGCTCTTTGGTAATTAAAAGGGGTCCGTGTATAGGAGGAAAGATGTCGGAGGAACGTCTTACAATTTGCTTGCAGCTGGTGCAAAATGTTGAAAAACTTGAACCGCTTGTGACAGGAAAATATCAAAGTCCCCGGTGTTTTAAAAATGCAAAAATAAACAAGCTACCAGTACTCTGGGCAGCTAATAAAAAGGATGACTTCGGAATTGTTCACTGAATGGTCGCAATATATCAGTAGTAAGATGAGGATGCAGAAAAGACACATTTTAATGATAATTGTCCTGCTCATCCCTGCGTCGAAAATTTGTCTGATGTAACGCTCAAGTTTTTGCGCCCAAATAGTACTTTGGTCCTTCAACCCTTAGATCAAGGTGTAATAAAATGCTTCAAAGCATTCTATAGGAGGTTTTTACTTCCAGACGCCATATTGAAACGCGAAACAAATGAAGAGCAATCTGCTTCAGTTTTTGCTGCAAAGGTGAATGTATGTACTTGAAGCTGTTATGTGGATTGCAGATGCATGGAAAAACCTAAAAGAGGAAAAGTAATGGCCGCCCAATGATTTTAAAAGTATTTATTAATTCTAATCGAAGCTAAGCTTGCCTTCTGTTCAACCATTCCATTACGTGTGTGTTTAATGAAAAAACAAAGGAACTAGAAGCTGAGAAAAATTCTATGTTAGAAATAACGATAACTTTGAAATCATTAAAAGAATTACTAGAAGGAATCATTTTTGCCATTAAAAGTAAAATGAATTCTTCAAAGGAGGAAATGAGGATGAAACTAATAAATTTAAAAAAACGTTATTTGTTGCTATAAAAATTCACTAAATTATATTAAATCATGGACGGAACAATTTGATGAGTTGGATTGTTTCAAGTGGATGTCACTAAATAGTGTTCCCAAACGGGAACGTAATGAAAGTCGCATCTTATTTATTAATTCAAGATGCGATGATAATGTTATTAATGACGTAAAATGTTTCGACCAATGCTGTAATTTTAAAAAAAACATGAAAGTGAGAGCAAAGCTAGCTTGGTACTGAGGTAAGAATATATTCTCGTTCTGAAACAGGAGAATCAGTCTGACGTGGTAGTTCAGTGGTAGAATATCTGCTTGGCAAGTTGAAGACCTGGGTTCGTATTCCCAGTCTCGGCAGATTTTTTCACCTGTTTCCTAATTTCCCGTGAAAATGATGCTGCATTTAAGAAGTTATTATTAAGTATTAGGTGGATAAGAAATTTTCGACATACGAAACATTTTGAATTTCATTCAGAATTTTTGAAAATATTTCAATTCATTTTTGCCGAAATTTAAATGCAGAGAGATTATTTTCGGTGATAGAAGCACAATGGACTAAAGAACGAAACCGCTTGAAGATGCCAACAGTTCGTGCAATTCTAACTGTAAAATATAATCACCAAAATGTTACTTGCAAAGATTATTTTGATGAAATAAAAAATGAAAAAGATGTTTCCTTAGCTATTTTAAATTCAGCAAAATATGTGGATGAGAGATCCGATGAAGATAATTAAATTATTTTACCATTATTGTTTGTAGAATACAAAAGGAAAGTAATTCCTATTTTTTTAAAGAGAAAATTCAAGTTTTATTATTATTATTTAATTATGGAAATGTTTTATTGTGGATTTGATGCTTGTAAAATAAAAACGTTTAATTTTTGCATAGTTTTTGCGAAGTTTTTTTTAGAAACCAATACCTATCCTCTTTTTTTAGGGCAGTGTCCTCTTTTTACTTTTTTTGTATGTGTTCTCTTTTTAGATTTAGCCCTTACGGCCACCCTATTTATATATATTCTATATCTATATATTTTAGGAAGCCAAGATTAGTGTAATTTAATTTACACTTGAAGGATTTTAAATAAATAACAACATATTGATCCAAATAATTTCTTTCGTGTGTATAGTCATAGGTGAACGTGTGCAAACTTAATTGGCTGCCTTTACTCTTTACGCTCCGAATGTAATTTCTTTTATTTACCCCCTCGTCCCCAAAAATGTGCGTGCCCTGTCGCATTTGCATTAGCCGAGTAGAATTTTTGCCCAAGTTGTCGATAAAAAAGTAATTATTGAGGAGGCCTTTATTGATTTTACTGCTGTCAAATCGAAAAAGAGAGACGAAATCACGTCAGGAATAATCCAAAAGTTTGAACAGGACGGACTAGATTTACAAAATATGAGAACTCAATCGTATGAAAATGCTCCTAATATGACCAGTAAATTAATTAATTCATTAATTTCATACCATGTACAGAGCATTTGCCTAATTTAGCTTGTTATCATTTCACTGAAAAAACTAACCGTCAAATTAGGGAACTGCTTACAAAGGTATCTAAACTGTACCTTTATTTCCATGGTTCTACATCGAGACGGGTTGTACTAATAGAGATCCTAAAGGTGACGTTGGAAAAACATTGCACAACATGATGGTCATCAAAAGAAAATTCTGCGGATTCATTGGGGTTACAATTAAGTAATAAAATTAAAGAATGAACATACATGCAGAGATGCTGAAAGTTTGGTAAAGCAAATATTTATATTTTTCTTATTACCAGCGTAAAAAGTTCAACGTCAAGACAGGAAGAATATATGTATATGGAATAGGCAAAGAAATTTTGCGATGAAAAAGTAATACCCGATGTGCTCTCGAAAATAAGAAAACTTCGTGACACGATGGAAACTGAAGCACCCTCAATACTTGAGACAGCAGAAATTTTTAAGTTGTGCTTTATATAATGTGACCAAAGACAAAATGATAAATTCCTGTGAAAAAGCTGATAGTAGGTAATAAATAAAATGTGGATGAACGCGAGTTAATCAAAGTTTGCAGTTTGAAACACCACCAGCCTTCGAAAAAAGTGTAAAAATTACGCAGAAAGAAATATTGGAATTTATCCCTAATATGGAACATTTTCTGAGAATTTTCTTTACATTCGTCACATCAATTTCAACTGGTGAGCGTTCTTTTAGTAAATTGCCATTGATCAAAAATTACATACGACCATTGATTATCTAAGAAAGACTTTTTGGTCTCTTCTCTATTGAATCAAATGTTAAAAATATAGATTTCAATGGCATAGTCAATGTTTGCTGCAAGTAAAGCCTGAAAAATCCCTTAAAAGAAATGATTGTTTATTTCAGTTAAATACAGCTTTTAAAATATGTACTTATCATTTTATTAGATCATTTCGAGACGACAAAAAATCCTCTGCCCAGGACACCAAAAGTGGTCACTACGGCCCTTTGTATATACCACGGGGGTACAATAATTTTGTTTTTTTTTTCAATTTCATATTTAAAATTTTGCGATCATTTATATTAAGCATTTTACGAGGAATAAAAAAACGACATTTTAAACGCGCGCGCTTGGTGCGACAGTTTTGCCGTCTATGAATGCAGCCAGTCGTAACCTGAACCTTTTTCCCGTACTTGTAAGTTGCACGGGCATGGTATAGGCCAGGGGTGGGGAACCATTGGCACGCGTGCCAAACGTGGCACGCCAACGACTTTTTTCCGGCACGCAACGCAGGGCTCATCTTAAAAAATAATTAAATAAATAAATATCCAACATCTTCGCTGGAATGGTATATTTTAACTTAATAGAATACAATTGTATTAAGTAGAGTGATACCAAATAAAAATGCAATAAAGAAACAAACACTATCAACTGTTTTAGTAACAATAAGTAATAAGAAAATGAAAATGAAGTTTTGATTTGATGTTTTCTGCTAAAAAATTGTAAAGATTAACTTCTGTTTAATATATTATGTAGGTAAAATAACATTTTATTTTCTCTGTAATTTTTGTTTTGATCATAAGGGATTAAGAATTAGTAAAAGAATATCTTTAATTTTATTTTCTTTTATTGTTTTAGTCAAATAAAACGATTATGAGATTGGGCATTGTAATGCATTGGGAAAACTTGAAAAAACTTGTCTGATTGATCTTTATAAAAAAACAAAAACAAAAAATTCAGACTTATTGTTTACTCTTTTGCTAATGTTAAAAATTGCGTCCTTAAATTGTGTGGCTGTGTATGGCAGCTAGAATTACACTTAAAGGTTAATAAAAAATATCCACGCTAGGTAGAAGGACTTTTAAGTAAAAATTCCGTCACTAATTTTTATATTCATTCAATCTTACATGACTTTAAATAATCACCCTTACAATATTCTTTGATTTTACTGCTCTAGTGTGATCTTTGAGTATTTGAAAAGGTTCTCATAATACTTAAAAGACACGAAATAATAATATGTTCCACAAAATTTCGGTTGGCACGTGAGAAATTTATGCATCAAAGATTTGGCGATTTTGGCACGCACACTTAAAAAGGTTGCCCACCCCTGGTATAGGCCCTCCTTTGACGATCTTTCATCCCACCTTCGAATTGGTTACAAAACTACAAACCCTCCCCTCCCCTCAAACGGTTGGCGGGAAGTTGTTCGGGATTCCAACATGGAAGAATATTCTTCCATGATTCCAACTTCCAAACAAGGTAAGATTACGAACTCACCGCCATTTGATAAATTCTTAAAGGGTCAGCTAAATGATATTGAAGCATTTGGCCTGATCCATTGCGTTGCTCACGGCAGAGAAATACTTAGTAGCCCGGGGATTCTCAGTGAGTTCTTACATTTTTGATATATCACACAGGCAGGTTTGTGGGCGTTATTGTAATGTCACTCTCGCATTCAACGATTTCAAAACGTTAATTTGCATCGATATCACGTGTTTTTTCTTCCCTCTTTAAGTTGAATATTTTCACTTGACCTTTTCCCGGCTTGATGCATATATGCAATGATATCGTTCTGCTGGCTACAGCCAATTCTTGTTCATAATTAAAGATAGTATCAATTCAATAATTTATTCCACCAAACATTACAAAAGATCTCTTCTTGATTTTAGTTCAGTAATAAAATACATTAAAGTCACCTGAATTCGTACAAAGGACAAAACTTGTGTTGCTGCAGTGTAATTATTTAATCTCCCCACAGGGCCGAAGAGTGGAAGACATTTTGCAGTAACCCAATTTTGGATGGGCATCCTGTTGACAAGCTGCACAACAGCTTTGAAGTGTGTGCCCTACATTTTTCAGGTGACAGCTTTACATATCCGTCTTCACAGAAGCTACTTCGTTCTGCAGTCTTTTCCCACCAATCAGCCAACTATCTGAAATTTCTCCAGAACATACATCTGCTAATAGTTTTTATAGCAATTTTCTGAATTTGTAATTTGCTATTTTGATTGTTTTTCTATTTATCTTATTTTCTGGTTCTTTTCTGTAAAATTATTATTACAATTTATTCTAATTTGTAATTGTTGACGCAAGGGTAAATGTAAGAAGGGGCTATTTCGCTCTAATAAAGTCGTTTGTGCGTAAATACGGCACTGAGGACGTGTGGTTTTATCGCCGTTTCGTCGAAAATTAAGAGCATTTGGTATTGTTTTTCCATGAATATGTAAGTTTCACGTAATTGAATGCTTTTTAAATAAATCTCATGTTTTAAAATCACGCTATTGTGTTGTTCTTTCTGTTAGCTTGCCTCTGCCAGCGAATAGTAACATAAAATGGAATTATAAGGAGCCCAGGGCTGCAAGCGGGATAACAGTACTACTGGCAAATGGGTGTCACTATTTGGTTTTAGTGCCCAGCGCTTCCTACAAATTGTCATAGGACGCGTTAAAAAATTTTAACATGGCAGTTGTACCCTCCTGGTACCATGACCTAAATACCATGACCTACATATATATCTCGCTGCAAGGGTGAAATTGACAAAAATTGTGTTAATAAGTTATTGGGAAGTATAACACCTTCTGGCTGCTAAAAGGTTAAAGAGGAAGTTTAAATTTATTTAATTGCTTAACTGTTATTAATCCTGAGAAATGAATTGTTTTTATTTTTACATGTATAAATGGTTCACCTAACCCTATCATGGATGCCTAATTACTAGAAATGAAATATTTGTTAAGTTTTCAAATAAAATTTGTAGAGCAATTGAAATAGAACATTTCATTACCTATACATATTTACTGTAGGAGTAGCCATTTTTGAGAAAATCCAACTAGAAACTCATAGTTCAGTTTGAAATAGAAAATATTCATGTATGGATACGCAATGACTGCCAACTTAAACAGTCGTAGCAGTAATATAAGTAAATAAGATCTGATATATATTAAATAGTATGTATATATGTATTAGTTGTAAAATAGATTTTTAAAAGGTCTTTTCAGACTTTTCTATTGTAAAATTTCAAATCAGATAACAATGATATTTTTTGTTATAAGTGACAGAGTGGAAACTTTTATACACGCAATGTGTGTTACAGACTACAGTATTTAATTTATAACATATTATTAATAAACGGGTCGATTAATAATTAATTAATACATTCCAATATTACTTAATAAAGATACCATGTTTATTTTGCAGTATTTAATAGACTGTAAAGAGAACGGAACAGCCATGAACAAAAAAAGTCTGAACATGCGCACACATGCGCATCTCTTAACACACCTACGGTCGTGTGGGAGGTACGAGTCGTTCACGTTAATTCTACGTTGAGGGTGAACACATCGTGAAGGGGTGAGGAACTCTGTCTTCATACTTGCCAAGAGATTTACGTGGACGTGTTACTGTGATCCATTGTCAGGTTTGAATTCTTTAGTTATAAATAAGCGATAATTTAATTGCCGCTGGCGGCATGCTTCATCGGGTTAGCATTACCGCATTAATGTTGCCGTAGAATTTTGTCTCAAGGTCATTTCTTCCGATCCGTAGTTCACAATTTTTTGAAATTCATAATTAAACGAAGTGGTTGATCTCTTCACTGTAAGTTAATGGCGGCATAATCTTTACATTAATTAAGAGAGACCTTTACATAGGATCTATGGAATCATTTTTCTTTGTTGAAAGTTAACCACGTGTATTTTGGGTGGACTGAGTCAAGTTTAGATACGAATACGGTTATTATAATAATTTGTCGAGTGGTTGTGTAACCGTAAAGTTTGAAGGTAAAGGTTTGTTTTCTATTACATAGGACAGGTGGTGATATTTTTGTCTTATTAACACCATTTTATAAATGATATATACGGTGATAGCCTATGATCAGAGTGGCCAACAGTGGGAGTTTGGCTTGAGTGTCCGGGGCAATCCATCTTAACTTTTCGTATATTTTAATCTCGTTAAAGCGTATGCTTAACTGAATAAATACTATTTTAATGAGTAACTGAAAATATATTGATAAGGTTTTCTCCCAAGTATTAAGTATTCAAACAAAATTCTCCGTGTGTAGCTGTATTTAATGTTGGCAACCATTATCGAGAAATTCATTCAAAGCAAAACAGTATTTCGTTTATTGAAATGATATTAATATAATCAATGCATACTAGTCGTATGGATATAAGTATTAAGCTTAGCAACTTAAGGGATACAAGTTTTATATTTTACAAATCTGGAAATTTGAGTTACAATCAGTATCTTCGAATATTATCGGATTGGTTTAGTACAAGAGACATTACATGATGTAATCAGGCTATCAGAAATAATATTCAGCATGAAGTTACAGTACAAATTTTCAGATTTCATTATCTTGTTTCTGCTTGTTTCATAGGAATGTTTGCAGAAGACGTCACAGAACTGAGCTGACGTGTTCCCTTGTGTGATATCAAGAAATATTAACTGTGAGTAAAATTAGCGTGTGTCTTTTAAGTAGTTTGCCAATTGCATTGATATTGACTGTTACCTCAAGAAGTTTCCAGTGAGAATTATCGACGTATTTTACTGAACAGATAGGATAAATTTAGTCGTGAAACCATGCATTTGTCTTTTAATTGTGTCTATATATTTGCAGTACGTACTGTTTGTTTTTCCATCTATTATTCGTGAAAGTGTAGTAACATAAGCTTATATTGGAAAGTGAGAAATCTCAACTTCTAAGTGAATATTTCATTGAGAGAATAAAATTTTTATAATTTACTTTCGAAGATTTGCTAATTATCGTTAACATAAGTGTTATCAACGCTTCAGTTTTTGGCATATTTTATGAAATACTTAGTGCATGGGAACTAGAACTTTTCAGTCTACTGACTTCCATTTCAGCATAAATCAATTAAATATGTTGTATAAAATATTAATTTTGTAGTGACAGTGTAACGTGAAATGTTTATTGAATTTACACTTTGGTGATGTGTAAACGATTGAATATTGAAATTATGGAGACATTTTGAGGAAAATGATTAAAATATTTTGCTTGGAAAAGGCTATCTGTATTAGAATTGCTGAAGTAATCGTGGAAATATTTTGAAGAAAGCAATTTCTGAGATTCTTAATAGTGAAAGTTAGTCGAATTATTGGAGTACGTGCAAATTTTTGTAAAGGTGCTATGCTAATGAAAGTTGATCGTGACAATTCGTTTTTATTCTTATTTCCAATGCTGGTTGGCTAATTATCAGTTGAGCATGCAAAAATTGTAAAAGATTTATTCAAATACCATTTTAGCGCATTTTATTTTATAAATGTCAATTCAGTCAATCAAATCAAAATATAAATTAAACTGTAAGAGATAGAAGGCTGAAATGTGATGTATCATGCCATTTATTACTATGACAAAGGATTTTATTTTTGGTGAAATTGGTGTGTGTCAGGAGGTACAATACTTTTTTTGATAACTTGGTGGTCAGCAGGAGGTGCCTTCTAAAATATCAACTTAAGATTCTGAGTTAACAAATAGAACACTGATATCCCTTCATTGACTATTGAGTATATTTGCTTTGCCATGCAATCTGTTGTTAAACTTTAAAAGAGTTTAAGGTTCGAATTATAAATAAAATATTTTTATTGGACTGGCAAATGACGGTCCAATTTTTAATTTCAATTCTTATCTAATGCGATTGCTTTATTTCCTCTGATAATTTACGCTTTATTTTCCATAGTTCTTTATTTGGTTGATGTCAACAGTCATCATCATCATAGGTAGTCTGTCCATAGACAGGTCCGTGATTATTTATGGTTAAACTTGCTTCTCCATATACTCTTATTTTCCGCAGTTTTCTTCATGTCTCTCTTTCCCTTTCAAGTCGTCTACCAGCTGAAACCTTTTCTTACCTCTTTCTCTTTTCCATCCAGTTTTCCTTCTAGCACTTCTTTAATCATGCACTCTCTCCTCAGGTAATGCCCAATCCAGTTCGCCTTCCTCTTTCTGATAGTATTCTGTATAATCGTTCGCTTCTCTCCTATTCTTCGTAGTACTTCCTTGTTTTCCACCCTATCTGTCCATTTTTATCGTCAGCATTCTTCTCCATGTCCACATTTCAAAGCTTTCCAAGTATTTAATATCATTTTTCCTTAGCGTCCATGTTTCTGCCCCATACGCTTTGTTTTCTATAAAAAAATCAGTTCTTTACTTGGTTTATTAGTTGAGGCAATATGGAAGGTTAAAATTTAAAAACTAATTGTCAAATAAATCTTCACATAATAATATGAATAAACTCGTAAAGAATTTGAAATTTTACTATTCTAAAGTAGGACTCTTATGAATAAGATGTTCTCTTTCATATTGTTTAAGCAAATTAATCTTTTATATTTATAATTTTAGATTATATTTCTTTATTGAGTTCACCACAACCATTTTTTCCTCTTCATTGTAGGTAGTAGCAGTTGATGCTGAGCTGTAGAGGAACCATGAATCGAAGAGTACTGCTTTGCTGAAACGAGAATTGATTCATCTGGGTGCAAGAGTAAAGAGGAATCTGAGCTGGAGGCTATACATATGGTATGAGAGTTGTTTTTATACCTATATGTTTTTATATTCTTGTTTGTTCATTATATCAGGCGATAAATGTCTTGTATAATATAAAGCTGCATCTTACGGAGGATTTAGGAGGAGAGATTGTAAATTATAAGGCACTTTTTGATGAGCTAGAGACTTCAAATTTGGCATTATTTTAGATTTCTACTCACAACCAATTGAAATAAATATGATACAATAAGAATTCTAATTTTTAGGAGCTGTTTTTCTCCTGTCATTCAGAATAAGCCGAAATTTACGATCGGATTAAACTACACCCAAACAAATTGATTTCTTTTTAGAATAGTTTTTAATCAATTTACACTTAAAGTAAATAAATTAAAAATATAGCGCTATTCCTGAAAAAAATGTTTTGTCTGGTATTGTCCGTAAGAATATTTTATTTCTGCGAATATAAGGCATCAATTTTGTTTGAACTTGAAAATTATTAAATGCCAAGTTTTTGTGTTGACTTATGAGACAGCACTGTATTAGCTCATGTTTGCAGACATCATGCGTTTCTATGGTGAATATTGTTTAGCAAATTGGACGTTGGAAAGTAATTAATTAAATTTAATCTTAAAATAGGAGCAGCAGTTAAAAAATATTATTCGTATCGGGATTTTTGGTGTTCTATATTTAATATTTTACCAAGAGGTTTTGTCGTGGTTAAATAATTCCAGATTTAATTTAATAATTTAAAGAAATTTGGAGATAGATGTAGGATCTGCTTGAATTAATTCAGAAAATATTCTATGGGTTTTTATTGTTGTTTATTCGAGGCAGAAAAATTTCTGAGGCAATACAAATTATATTCATTATTCAAGTTATCAAAATCAGATAAAGAGTTTAAAATGCAAATGAAATTTCGGTTAGTTTTGAGAGCTTTGATTGAAAATCCAGACTGAATGCCTATATGTAAAGGAAAATATTTTCATTGTGAAAAATAGAGGAGTGGTTAGTGTCTAGCTTCCAATGCCGAGGGCGTGGTCATTTGTGCTTGTTAAAAATATATTACAACACATGTAATTGGAGGAAACTGTTTGTGTTAAATAAATTATTATTATTAACATTGATTTCTCGTAATTGGCTGTTAGTATATTTACTTTGCCATGCAATTTATTATTAAACTTATAAAGAGTTTGTTTGAATTATAAATATTTGATTCGGTTCATTTTAACTTTCAATTGTTGTATAATGCGATTGCTTTATTTCCCCTGATAATTTACGCTTTGTTTTCTATTAAAAAAATCAATTCTTTATTTGGTTTATCAGTTGAGGCAATCATCATCATCATAGGTAGTCTGTCCTTTGACAGGTTCGTGATTATTCTAGGTTAAACTTGGGTCTCCATACACTCCTATTTTCCGCAGTCTTCTTCATTTCTTGATAGCTCTCTTTCTCTCTCAAGTGGTCTATCAGCTGAAACCTTTTCCTACCTCTTTCTCTTTTTCCATCCAGTTTTCCTTATAGCACTTCTTTAATCATGCACTCTCTCCTCAGGTAATGCCCAATCCAGTTCGCCTTCCTCTTTCTGATAATCTGTATAATCGTTCGCTTCTCTCCTATTCATCGTAATACTTCCTCGTTTTTCACCCTATCTGTCCATTTTATCTTCAGCGTTCTTCTCCATGTCCACATTTCGAAGCTTACCAAGTATTTTATATCATTTTTCCTTAGCGTCCATGTTTCTGCCCCATACAATGCTATACTCCATACATAGCATTTTATCAACTTCTTGCAGATTTCCTGCTTTATATTTCCCGTTAGTAGGAGTTTCTTTCTTCTGAAAGTGGCTTTTGATTTTGTTATTCTAGTCCTGATTTCATTGGTAATTTTATTTCTCTTGTTATATGATGCTGCCAAGATATTTATAATCTGAAACTTGTTCTAATGGCTTTCCTCCAATACTTATGTTCAAATTTTCTTCTTCTTTACTCGATATTCGCATTACCTTGGATTTTTCTGCATTAATTTCCGTACCGTATTTTCTACCTGTTATTGCTAGTCAATTTATCATATTCTGGAGTTCCTTTACCTTTCTTGCTAGAAGTATTCACTGTTCTTATAATCCCTTCTCGGATTTTTGAAATCTCCCGTGCCTTATAAAGCTTCCTGCATTAGCCTCTCTCCATATATATTGAATAGAATTGGTGATAGACAGCAGCCCTGTCTTACTCCTCTACCAATATTTACTCTGCTGGTTTCCGCATTCTCCAACCTGACCTTTACAACTTGTTTCACATATAGATTCCTGATCAGTCTCCTGTCTTTCCAGTCTACACCTATATCCTTTAATATCCTCATCAGCAGTACCCAATTTATTCTATCAAAGGCCTTCTGCCAGTCGACGAAACACATGCAGCAATCTTGGCTGTACTCTATTGCCCTTTCTGATATGACTCTCACTACACCAATAGCATCTCTGGTTCCTCATCTTTTTCTGAAGCCAAATTGATCTTCCCCTAGCATTTCTTCGGCCTTTTTCTCTAGTCTTTTATTAAGAATCATGATCTTCAAATTGTGTGACAGTAGGCTTATTGTTCAGTAGTCTTTACGCTGCATTGCCTTTGGCTTCTTCTTTAGAGAGATCATTGTTACATCTAGGAAATCCTGGGACTACTCTCCCAAATTGTAAATCTTGTTAATTAATTTTGTTATCACTATTAGTCCTTCAGATCCCATGACTTTAAGTACCTCTGCCGGTATTCCATCGCTGCCTGTAGCTTTTCTTTTCTTCAGTTCCAGTATCGCCTTTTCTGCTTCGCTTTTCATAATACTTGGTCCCAAGTTGTATTCTTCAATGTTATCCTCTTCTTCCAGTTCTGTTTGTACCGATCCTCCCCGTTTGTTGTATAGTTTCTTAATGTATTCTTCCCGTACCTACATCCATGCTACATCCTTTGGTTCTGTGACTATTTTTCCATCTGTACTTATAATTGCTTTACCACGAATTCCATTAGGCTTCTTATCTTCTAATTCCAGTGCCCTAGCATAGATCATGTCGTACCGTCTTAACTTCTCCATCTGTTGCATTTCCTCACATTTTCCTTTTATCCAAATTTCCTTAGCTTTATCTGTTACCCTTCTCAAGTCATTTTTTATGTATCTATGGTTGGCTCTACCTCGCGAAGAATTTACTATTTTAAGATTTTAAATAGACCTTGAAAAATGAGATGCGCTCTTTCATGTTGTTTAAGCAAATTAATCTTTCATATTTAGATTTTTTAGTTAATATTTCTTAATTGAATTCACCACAATCATTTTTCCTCTTTATTTTAGGCATTCACAGTTGATGCTGAGTGAAAATGCGATGGTGTGAGGCATCAAGGAACCATGAATCGAAAAGTACTACTTTGCTGAAACAAGAACTGATGCATCTGGGTGCAAGAGTAAAGCGGATTATGGGCTGGAGGCTACACACATGGGATGAGAGAAGGTTTTTATACCTATATGTTGCTATATTCTGGTTTGTTCAATATATCAGGCGATAAATATCTTGTATAATAATATGGCTGCATCTTACGGAAGATTTAGGAGAGATTGTAATAATAAGGCACTTTTAGATGAGCTAAATGCTTCAAATTTGGCATTATTATAGATTTCTGCTCAGCCAATTGAAATAAATACGATAAAGTAAGAATTCCAATTTTTAGGAGCTGTTTTTTTCCCCGTAATTCAGAATAAGCCAAAATTTATGATAGGATTAAACAATTCCCCAAGAATTTGATATCTTTTAAAAATATTGTTTAATCAATTTACACTAAAAGTAAGTAAATGGAAAATATAGTGCTACGTTTGAAAAAAAAGTTTTATCTGGTATCGTCCGTAAGAGTATTTTATTTCTGAGAATATAGGGCATCAATTTTGTTTGAATTTAAAATCTTTCTGATAACTTTTTTATAAAATGCATTTAATTTTTGATTATAAATTTACAAGAATATAAGGTGTTGGTTTTCAGTTTGAATTCTAAAACCTTTCTTTAATTTGATTTTATAAGGAATATTCCATTTTGTTTGTAAAATTTTATTATTGTACTTTATAAATTTTAAATTTTCGTTAAATTCACTTTTGTTAATAAGAATCAAATGTTGTAACAAGTTATTTACGAATTGCAGAAGATACTGAATTTAAAAACTTTAGAAAACTTATAAAATGCCAAGTTTTCATATTGACTTCTGAGACAGCACTGTATTAGCTCATGTTTGCAGGATTGTCATGTATTTCTATGGTGAATATCGTTCAATAATTTGGACGTTGGAAAGTAATTACTTAAATTTAATCTTAAAATAGGAGCAGCAGTTAAAAAATATTATTTGTATCGGGATGTTTTGTGTTCTACATTTAAAATTTTACCAAGAGGGTTTGTCGTGGTTAAATAATTCGAGATTTAATTTAATAATTTAAAGAAATTTGGAGATAAATGTAGAATCTGCTTGAATTAATTCAGAAAATATTCTATGGGGTTTTTATTGTTGTTTATTCAAAGCAGAAAAAATTTTGAGCCAATACAAATTCTATTCATTATTCAAGTTATCAAAATCAGATCAAGAGATTAAAATGCAAATGAAATTTCAATTAGTTTTGAGAGTTTTGATTGAAAATCCAGACTGTATGTCTATGTAAAGTATTTTCATTGTGAAAAGTTTATATTCTCCAATTATTTAAGCCCATACATTGGAAGTGGTAATTTAATTGTTCTTGAATCTAGGTAATATTTAGAAAAAGATTTAACTTTGTCGAGAGTTAAATTTCTTAATTAAGAAAAATTGTGAAGGTTATTTTATTCTTAATTAAAGTCAGTATCCAGAAAAAAGAATTCCAAGTCTGTATACTAAAGTTCTTTTAATAATTCCATCAATATCCAATTTGCTAGACATTATTTATTTGTAAACAGGTTTCCAAAGTGTTGTGTTATTTATATATTATTCATAAAAATCGTAAATTCTTTTGTCTAAATATATATAAGCTATTGCTTTTCCATTCTGTATAATTATTGCCATTTTTTAAATCTGAACAAACCAGAATTAGCATTTCTGGGTGTATATATATATGTATTGTGTCTCATCTCATTTTTTCTAAGCTTGCTGTGGTATTTTTCCTCTCTACTTTGTCACCAATAGAAATTGTTAAAGAAATGATATTATCCTTGCGAAAGTGCTTTGTAAAAATGTGCAACTTTTATTCTAGTGTTTGCTAAATTTTAAATTTTTTCTGCACTTCATGAAATTTTTAAATGGCAATTTTTGATTTGTGCTAATATTCACAGCAGAAATTTTTTAAAGTCAGAGTCAGAAATTATTGTCCAAAATGTAAACAAATTAATTTTTTTCAGCCTAATTTCAGAAATCTTTAAAGTCGAAGAGTTAAAAATGAGTCCAAATTGTAAACAAGTTAAGAAATTAATTTGTTTACAATTTGGACGGAATAATTTTTAACTCTTAGACTTTAAAGATTTCTGAAATTAGGACTTGTACGGAGTCAAAATCATTCAAAGTCCACAATGTAAACAAACTTCTTTTGTCTAGTCACTGTTTTTCTTTTAAGGTGCAGGATAAAATAAGTAGAGAAAATGTATTATTTCAGATTGTAAAATTTTTATTGAACTTGTATGTATACATTGTACATTATTTTCATTGCAATAAAGACATTTTATTATGATCAAAACCTGTTGACTCCTTTTAGATAGAAATAATTTCTTTTTCTCGGAGCCTCTTTTAGGTATCGTTGGACTTAAGGGGTTTTTTTAGGTATATTTATGCTAGAATTAGCAAATTTTTTGCCTGAAAATGACATTTTTGACCATAAATTCGGCCAAATTTTGCTGATTATTGAACAAATTATTCAACATTGACAATTTATTTACATTTCAACTATTGAACAACTAACAAATTACATATAACACAATATTTTCAACTGTTATTCAACAGCTGACATAACTACATGAAAAAATAAACCATCAAACATTTTGCATCTGAAATAAATTATTGAACAAGCACTTGAAGAAATTACTTGCCTCTGATAAAAATAACTGCGACTGAGCTGTGGAAAAATTAATACAAGCATTTAGACTACAGAACAGCCGTCATCAGTGGCGAAATGCCACTGACGACAACTGCTCTGTAGTCGAAATGCATGTATTAATTTTCTCACAGCCCAGTCGCAGCTATTTTTATCAGAGGCAAGCAATTTTTCCAAGTGCTTGTTCTAGAATAACTTAAAAAAGAAACATTTCACATTATCAATGACCTTAATTACAATTAACAATGTCTCTTATTGGTCAAGAAATACGTAAAATTGAATGCATGCAACTGATTCCAAATGGGAGCAATGTTCGCATAAATGACAAAGGAAATGAATCTCGCAAAGCAATGCTTAATTCAAGTAACTTAGGTGCCGGGATAACATTTTTATAAACTATTCAAGTCAGAAATAAACTTCAAAAATGCAATATTAAAATTTTATGGCATACCTATTTCAAATGTTAATAAAATTAAACCTCGATATTTTCCAAATTAATTTTATTAAAATGCGTTGAAATTACACTATGTACCTCAATTAGACTCAACTGTTTTTTAAAAAGATTAATTGCATAATATAAACTCAAAGGCTACATTTACTTCTGATAGCAATTTAGTTTTGATAACAGTGATGATTGAACTAAATACATTTTGTCTTTAAGAATTATCTTGCTTGGATTTTAAAATGTAACATTAATCGAGGTGAGATTATATTTACATCAAAAACATATTTGCTCTTATGTAAAGGTCAAATTCAAAGCTAATATGCAAAATATAACATTTAACAAAAGCAAACACTATTTATAAATAAATATCGCATATTCTTAAAGTTTCAGCCAAACATCCAGGTAATATACAGTAACCATAAAATTTATCGATTTGAGGTTAATTTACGTAAAATTTAAGTAGTAATTGCATTGCGTGACTTAACTCTTGATTATCCTTAACAAATCACATTGCTCCTTATCGATAGCTTAACACTTTCATGGCCAATTTCTCAAATTTAAAAGTACAATCAGCAAATCAAATCATTCAAAATTTATCAACAATTATATTTTTTAGCATTAAAAATGTGCAAACTTTATGTAGCAATGCATTAACATTATGAAATGTTTATTAAAAAACCGATATTTGAAGAATTTACAGATTGTAATTTATGAAATTATTGAGTACACGATAAAACTTGAGTATGTACTTCGTTAAATATTTGTATGCAATTGAGTCATTTATGATAAAAATTTAAAGAATGCCTTCTTAGAATAAGTCAAAATCTCATATGGAGTTTACCAAAATTATCGTTATGATAATTTAATGAAGATATTTTAAACAATAGCCATGAAATGGTTAACTGATCTCAAATACAACTCGACCAACAAGAGACAACGTTAATATCTACATAGAGACCAACCTGTGAATCAAAACAATAACTACAAAATTGAGAAACAAAATAAATATACTATAATTATTATACCAAATAGTATTGAATGAGCTTCCCACAATCTATATATTTCCAAAAGGCTGTTTGCGTGTCTCATTATGCACGCCATAAACTATAAGACATATATGAACAACTAAAATTTGGTACGGTTCTTATTAACATCTTAACTTGGTGAATGTATAAAAGGTTTGGTCAATTGGTTAATTATAGTCAGTGCTATAATAATAATAATATAGAAGAATATAACATTTTATAATTCCACTAGAGATGCCTGCATTTCAAATTTGAAATATTAGAATTTTTTTATAATAAACACAAAGAAGCTTCAAAGTTTACAGAATATTGGGATTAGCTATGATGCTGGTCAACACAGACATCCATGCCATTTCACGGTGCGATGAGACACTATTACGTACGCTAACCTTCATAACAGCATACTTGTTTTAGAAACAATTTATACAAGTGAACACTTACTTAATTTGCTCACATTACACTGTGTTGCATGTGGTTGGGTTAACAAGACACGACAAACAACAGATGAACAAACGAACAGAATTAATGCAATGAAAGACAAAAACAGTAGAGAAGAGAATTAAAATCATACAGGAATTCAATGCTTCAACTCTTAGAGTGATTCTCTCAGCAAAGAGCTTTGTTAAAATAAATTTATGTTAAGTGAATAATACTTTGTTACAAAAGTGGACAATACTTTTGTTACGTTACAAATTGCACTCAATGCCTTATGCCTCCCCCCCCCCCCCCCCCCCGCACTTATCTCCCTAGAGGCAATAATAGGAATCTCAACTCTCAACAATGACATTCGCTGTCCAGGAAACTCATCGATAAAAGTCAAAATCTGTCACATATTCGTCAAATTGAATAATTTCGAAAGGAAGGCGTAAATCAACGAAAAGAATAAGAAACGTTGAACATTCTTCTTTAAAACAGTCTAAATACGGTGATGGTACCTCAATTTTTTCTAATTTTAATTTGCAAAAGAGTGAAAGCCTGCACACATCGAAATGTTTTATTTTGCGTGTTTTCTTATGAGAAACAGAAACGTTCTCCTGGAGTCTTGAACCCGGGTCTATTTTCGTGATTTTTTCGTCATTGCCTTTTAATTCATGATTCGTGCATACCTGCCAAATTTCAAACTCATACCTACTCGGAAATTATCTTAAATCACATCTAAAGAGTGGCTTCAATAATGTGTAGACAATAAAACACGAAAGAATCCTATGCCTTTTATAATATAGATATTAAAAGGGCATGTTTAAAAAATCTAAATGAGGAAGTTCTTGTAACTCTTCCTATTAATGAGCCAAATGTAATTCTACTTTGCATCAAAAATGCAAGCCTGAATTTTCCATTAAAGAGCATAGCATTATTTACACACTGAATTATGTATGTATGTACTTAATTTACAATTTATGTTACACAATTATTCGAATACTTCCTCCGAGATTTGATGCACAAAGACAACTACAGTGTAATTTTCCAGATAAATGTTTAATGTGACTAAATCTAAAAAGAATGTTTTATAGTTCAATCTACATTTTTTGTTAGAAATAATTATACGAACACCGTATTTATCTCACAATCAATGCAAATTTGTTGTCAAAAATTTCTTGCTAAAATACATTAAAGTTATGATGAATTAATGTTGTGCTTATGAAAATTGTATTGTAAAATATTAGTTAACTACTTCATTTAAAAATTAATAAAAGTTTAAAATAATACTAATATTTGTAATGAGACATTTTTAAGATATAAACAAGTTATGAAAGTGTACACCGTGTCACAAATGGGTGCATTTCATGCATTGGATTATTAAAAAGAAATTATATACCTGTACATAAGGGAAATGGTGTTTTAAAGATCTTTTCTTTGTCATACATAGTCACGCCTCGTTTAGCGCATGTTTGTTTAGCGCAATTGAAATCTTGTGATATACATTTTTATTTTTTTATAAAATACTATATGTATGGTACATACTGTAAAATGAAAATACTGTTCACGGTGTGCATTTTTGCTGGCTTTCGTTTGCATAAAAAAATAAAGGAAAGCTGTTTTCACGTAATCAGTTCCAACGACATACAGTAAAACTCGTTTATAACGATCACGCCTAAAATAAAATCTCGGCTATAACGAAGAAATGTCTCGGTCCCTAGGACTTCTCCATAAGGGCACTGGTTAAATTTCTCGGATGTAACGAACACACATTTAACGAATTCTCGGCTGTAACGAACAAATGTTTGGTCCTGTGGCAAAAAAATGCCCCATATATAACAAATGTTGGCGAGCAGAGTGATAAGTAGTGAATAGTTTCAGCCCATTTACCGCGCACTTGTTCGTCAAGGACCCCTTCCTCCCTCTACCTCTTCCATACGAATTTCCACGCTCCCTTTGTTTTGAAATCGATATTAAAAATGTGAAATGTTTATGTAAATTAATGACCATAATAATAATATTAATTGGCCATTTAAAAAATCGTATGTAATAGCAACCGAACATTTTACATGCCGCGAAGTTGATAAGCATCTCTTTGCATATGTAAGTACGGCATTGAAGTCTACTAACTGCAAATACAGTAAAAGCTGTGTTATCCGGCTATCTTGGAGATTGTCGATAGCCTACTAGGAGAAATATCCGGTTAGGGGAGCATTTTTCGATTTCGACATAGCAAATTTAGCAATAACCAAACAAAATTGGGCTTAGGTTCACTATCGTACTCCCCAAACATAACTATGCATGGGGTTTGCATTTTCCATTTTAATTCTTCCACACGTAGTTAGATATAGACACTATTTACCCATTCTTACTTAATACATTGCTATGCTTACATGCAAAACAAAAAGACTATTGAAAAGTTTAGGGCGTCCGGGAAGTTTGGAGAGTACGACAATGCATCTGTTCCCAAAATTGAATTTATTGGATTATATCTTTCTTATTTATCTTCATTTACACTATTAGAAATGGACGAAATTATTTAATTCTTCTGAACGTTTCTGTAAAAAGCAGTCATATAATATTTCATCCAGTTCCTGTATTATGAAGCGTGTGATGTTTATTAATTGATTTATTCGTCTAAGAAGATGACACAAATTTCATTAATTTAGCCTTATGAGCCTTGATATCGTAGAGCGTGGAAGATCCGATGTTGAATTCTTTTGCTTTGGCTGCTCTATTTTTTCCTTTTTCAATTCGTTTGATCAGCTCCAGCTTTTGTGTCAGCGTTAAACCAACCTTTTCTCTCCTGTCCCTCGCTTTTAGGTATTTATTTTGATGTCATATTCAATGGATGGGTAATTTTAAAACAACAAAAAGCGATAAAACTGGAAATTGTAGAAGTACACCAAAACATCTAAACAATGCAAATGGCTTACGTAACCAAAAACGTAATGCTTACTCGGCAGCCCCAGAAGTATACGGAGTAAATATATGACTACAGAGATTTAATACTCGTTTGAAAATGATTAACGTACTATTTTTTACTGTATTTTGTTTTTTCATAATTGACATGTGCAATTTATTTAACCTATTGCTAATTCACTGATGTACGCAATTCTTTTTCATATAATCTACTGTGATTTATACAAAATTATTAATGTATAATTTTTTACTGTATCTCTTGATGGTTAAGTAACTATTGTTCTTCCTTTTAACTCTATTTTTTCTAATGATCTCTGATATGATAGTATTTACTATGCTGTATATTACAAAGATGTACTTTTATTTCCAATTGTATAATTATATCCGTAAACTAACTATTAATTATTATTAATGTTATTATTACCGTTAAAAGTCTGAATTAAAAATTATTAATAAAAATGCAATTAATGTCACAATTCATTGCGTTTGTCACCCTTGTAAATGAAGAATATATTACATATCTAATAATTAGTCACTTTTTCTTTTCGTTTCTAAAAGAATGATGAGTCTCGGGAGGGGAGGGGGAGTAAGTACTAGATATTATTCAGTTTTCGTTAATGACACCAGAGAAAGATGGTAACCCTAGGAGAGAGAGAGGTGGGAGAGGGAGAGAGAGGGTGGAGAGACAGAGAGGGAGAGACAGAGAGGGAGGGAGCGGGAGAGAGGAGGGGAGGGAGGGAGAGGGGGAGAGAGAGAGGGGGAGAGAGGAGGGGAGAGGGGGTGAGGAGGGGGGAGAGAAGGGGAGAGAGGGGGAGAGAGAGAGAGGGTGAGAGATAGGGAGAGAGAAAAAAGTGCAAACACTGTGCGGGTACAGCTAGTACCCCGTTAATTCATCAAATGGAACTTATAATTTTGTTTGTTTAGTTTACAAAACAACGGTTTTACTCATTATTACCTCTGACAGTAAAGCACTATCAATTGCAATTTCCCAGGTTGTTGTCTCTATCAGAATTTTAATTATTACAAATATAACTTTAAATTAAAGTTTAAGGCAATAATAGCCCATTAATTCATCAAATGGAAGAAAGAGGATATTATAGAGAACTTATAAGGAGGGCAGATGAAGAGACAGAAGAAGATAAAGAAGAACGACGTAGGAGTGAGAAGATCAATACGGGCAGATGGACAAATGCAGACAGCGAGAGAGACCATAAACGAAATCAGGTAACAAACAACAAACTGAAGAAGCCAAAACAGAATCGATGCAGCCAATGGCGGAAGGTGAAGAAACGACACAAATTTAAACTCAGCAATAGGAAATGGATTAGCTATTCGACGAGATGATTCATATTTAGCAAAAATGGATAAAAAATGTCAATATTGTAGAGCTTTATTTTTTAATAAGTGAGAAAAGCATAACAGATGCTGGTACGAGAAGAGCACTTCCGCAGCTTCCAGATATATTAAAACTGCCATAGAGAGAAAATACCCCTATGTGTAAAAATACGTAAGACTAATGTAGTTTCTGCACATGCCAGGATATGAAATATATATTTAAAGCGGGAAGCTCATTAGTTCTAATTTGAAATGCAAAATCAATCACACTCACCCATCTTCTTTCTTGATATCGCAAAGCAGAGCTGGTCTGAGGAAGATGTACGATGCTGGCTGCATTTTCAGACTTCATTCTTCGGAGGCACGCATCTGAAACAACGACAGAACCAAATCAGAAATCTCGCACCCAAAAGATAAAAATTCTACAAAATCTTAACAATAACTTTTGATTTGAAGTTTATAAAGTAATGGAAACTGGCAAAATATTTATTATTCATACGTTTTTAAACACAATTCTCATTTTGAGGTAAACTATAATTTTAACGTTAAAAACACAATATATATTGACAACAAACCCTAAAGTCAATATTACTAAACACGATTGACATTTACTAAACTTTCTGTTGATAATTACAAGCTTTAATGTAAGAACTGCTCTGAACCTAACTAAAATGGCATTTATAGCACACTGGAATAAAATCCGTGAGATAAAAATTCAGATACCTGACATACGACGTTGCATATTTCGAAATTAAACTTAATTAAGAATACTTTTAAGAGTGTAACTCCATATTTTGGATATATTTGCCCATAAACAAATCCGTCCTTGCAAAAAATTTTACCAACTCTTCACAGAAAATACTTTACAACGATAAAATCACTCATTAAACATGTTATGCAGTAACATGTTATACGTAAGGACTAATTTATAAGAATAATTACTCCATTATACATAAATATGATAAATATAACATTTACTATATACATATATAAACGGTAAAGATATTTCAACTATAAATCAAAGATGAATAGATAAGTTATTTAAGATTTTCTTACCTTTGAAGATATAAATCCTCGAGGAGATTGACCAGGCCAGCCGTATCACACAATAATAACAGTACATTTATTTTCCAGAAGATCAAAGTTACATGGCAAATCAATCAGACAAACTCCATCACAAAATTAAATACAAAGTAACACAATATAACAGCACGAGTGGACTAAAGAAAAACAATAATACAGCAAAACATCACCATAAATTACAATTAAGTGGCAAAACAGGGCATACTGAATAATTACATATACAAATTCACATATCATTGTATTACAAAATAAGAAATAGTACTATTAAGAGAAGTTAATTAATGTCCAGTAAGCAATGTGAAGATTACACACATTGAAACTATAAAAAACTTTAGATAAAACTTCACTTCACTTAAAGTGTCTTAAAACGTACACAAATCAAACTAAAAGTACATATTTAAAAACTGCTGTCAAAATGCCTCACATGGACCACCGTTTTCGAAGAATAAACGGCCAAACTTTTGTCAAGAACAAAACTATCAACATTAAATTTCGAATACAATAAAAACGATTAGTTTTTTACTTGTAAAATGTTCTGGTGTAAACATCAAATAACCAAAAGTATTAAAACACTCCTGTCAAAATGATTATCACGTGGACCAGTTTTCGAAGAACACACGGCCAAACTTATATCACGATCATAACTATCAACATTAAATTTCGAATACAATAAAAAGGTCTAGTTTTTTCCTTCTAAAAAGGTCTGATGGAAACATAAAATAAATTTCGAACGGTATTACGCACATTACAGATAACGTCGTCAGCCATTTTAAGATTTCTATGAAGTCACGCGCAGACGCGCATGCTAACCAACATTTCCTCTTTACAAACCAGGATATTTACAATTTCGACAAAAAGACCAAAAAATAAGCAATTCCTTTTTATATCTTGATTTCTCATTTTAGTAGGAACACATTTATAACTTATTATAGCATCGATAAAATTTGCGTAAATGTTATAAATTACTTGCAGTAAATCAAATTTACTGGCATTAAACTTTTGTTTTCAAACCAAAATTTGGATTCGTCATGGAGAAGGATAAAAATAAGGCATTAAAATATATTTTCACATTGCTTAAAAACCGACAATGTAATTAATTAATTAATAACGAATTTTTGGTCCAAATACGATTGCGTTTTTTGGTAACATTTATTTTTCTGTAGGACGTCTTCATAAACAATTACATGGGTAGTTTCGGCAGCATTTACAAAATATGCGGAAACAATTATTAGTTATTATGTAAAAACTACTCACGAGTGTAATTGTAAGAATAGCAATTATACTCCGGAAAATACTTTCAGGTTTTTATCTTATCCATGTACTTTGGAAACCTGTGGTATATTCCATTGATACCGATAAAATATTCGTATAAATTTGAAAGGTATATCTACTGATTTACAAACACAGATGTCCGGAACAGGTAGAAAAATACACTTGTAATTGTCCTAACTAAGATACTCTATTTAGTAAGTGAATCAGCCTTCTTAATGCACTTAAGAACCATAAAAAAACTCTGGTACGTCCTTCATGGTAACCTTCCACCTCATTTCCCATTTGAAATATAAAAAACTCGCGTAATATATTTTCAAAGACACATTCGTGCGTCAATTTCCAAGAAATCCTTTATCTAATTGTACAATTGTCCTTCCGTCTTTCTCCATTTGTATCTCCCATTATTACAGCTAATGCCTGTCGCATAAGTATATTGGGATCATCCTTTGCATCAATTTATAGAAAGTCCGTTCCATGAACGGAGGCAAATACATATGTAAATCTAAAATAAAATACTGAATATGTTTGACTGAATGGTATTTAATTTACACATTATTTTTCCTTCATTTAATTTATATACTTATTTGCAACTTATTGTAGTTACATTTTGGTTTTGTATAAAAATGGTGTCATTTCTAATTAAGAACATAAACTACATTTGCAGTAGTTTGATCTCGTTGTTTATAATTTATAACGTGTTTTTAAAAAAACTTTTCATTATAAAATACTAAAACGGATGAAGTGCTTAAAATTTTATTATTGTAATATTATCATATAGTTCATAAAGGTAAGCTCCTCTCTATTACGAATTTTTCACTGCTGTAACTTCTTCACAGAGGATTGAAGTACGTACGTAAAGTAATTAAGTATATAATCTAATGTAAAAATTAAATTAATTTCTCAATATACTCCGTATATGAGAAAGTAGGTAATACCTACCTACTTCAATATTGTGTCCAAATATTTTCGCTCTCGTTCCCACATTCAAATATGTTGATTGGATAGACCGATGCATTGAATAGACTCGATCCAGGTGATATGTACTTGGGAATTGTTGATGGTGGCCGTTTCTCGGTGTGACCTGTATTAAATTACGCGGAAATTAATTCGTGGCTAATCGGTTAATCTTGCGAAACGAATGACATTCCGAACCGGGACGTAACTTTTACCGACAGTGACCTTCGAAAATGCCGGTCCACCACAGATATCGGTCAACAAACTATCGCCATGGAAAAATGTCGATTGGATGAATCGATGGAACGATACATCAAATCCATTCGATCCAGGCGTTATTGTTGGAAATAGCCGCCGTTTAGAAATCGTAAGGTCTCCTACAATCAAGGCAATCAAGTCTCAAAAAACAATCCTTTCTCCTTTAGGTAGTAAGAGATCTGATTCTGGTAAGGAATTCATTCATAATGCAGTAAGTTTGCAGTCTAGTCATAAAAATCCTAATGTTCTGTGTCCAACATCAAGCGTCAAAAAATTGTTATTCTTGCAACAAAAAATGTGTAAATGGAGGTTCCACAGAGGGTGTCACATCAATATCAATTTATCCTCGTCAGTGTGAGGTATGTCAGAAAATATATTCATGTAAATCATCGTTTTGTAAGCATAAAAAGAACTGTGGCAGTGTTAACAATTCCACCTCAAGTAAATATCCAAGAGTTTGTCCGGTATGCAATGTGTCATACGCAAATAGGTTTAATTACAGTAGACACAAGAAAATGTGTGATATGGCTAGTAAATATATTAATTGCCCATGCCCTGGTTGTAATGTGAAATTTCAGAGCCATTCTGTTTTTGTTTAACCATTTGATTGTGTTTCATGAGGAGGATATCTCTGTAGAAAACCATCAGTTTACAGACATGGTTGAATTTAACTCTTGGAAAAGAGATCTATGTAGAAAGTTCAATATTTCGATGAATAAGCAATCTGGAGTCGTTTGTAGAGACAAAATCTCGATACAGTATTTTGTGTGTAAATTTATTAATAGTCACAACCATGATTTGATTTTGAACAAGACAAGCAGGAAAAGGAAATTTGGTTGCATGCCCAACACTGACTGCATTTCCAGAATGATTGTGAAAGAAGCAAATGGTGGCATTCATGTTAAGTATTTCAATACTGACAATCATGAGCTCAAGTTCAGAAATGTGAAATTCTATTGTTGGGATGAATCCACTAAAGCAAAAATTAATGCATTGCTGGAACAGGGTGTCCCTGCCCATACCATTCAGGAATCTTTTCAGCCTACAGATGTAAAGGATGAAATTTCACTGAAGGAGCATTTCATATCCACAACAGATATAAACAAAATGAAGTATGGACTGCACATGAAAAAACGATTAAAAAAAGATGATGCTTTAGCAGTTCATTTGTATGTTCATTCCATGAAAAAAGATGACTCAGTTTTAATATACAAACCTTTGGGTAAATGCACAGAAATTGGAAGAACAGATCTCGATGATTTACCCCATTCTTCTCAGCTTTTTTTTTCTTGGAATTCAGCAGAAGCAGCAATTAAAAGAAATGGTTGAAGGCTCTACTCGAGTCTTGTGCATTGATTCCAATCATGGTACTAATCATTACAAATACCATCTCTTGAACTTAGTAGTTCCTGATGAGTATGGGGTAGGATATCCTGTTGCACACTTTATAACTAATTATATAGATGAGTGTACTCTAGTTTGTCTCTTGAGTTCCATTACAGATAAATGTCCTGACCTAGTAGTAAATGCAGTCATGACAGATGGGGATGAAGCTTTAGGAAATGCTGTTAGAAAAGTTTTTGGTGAGGATGTCAGACATCTATTCTGTTCTTGGCACGTGAAAAGAAATTGGCAGAAGAATCTGCACAAAAAACTTCGAGGCAACGACACATTAATACGGGAAGTCAATGAAATTTTGGAGACATTGATGGAGGAAAAAAATGAACAGCAGTTTAACTCTATGCTTGAAGCATTTTTGTCTCACTATAGTGTATCTGCCAGTTCCTTCATTAAATATTTTAAGGATAATTATTGTCACAACAGGGAAAAGTGGGCATTCTGTTATCGAAATTTTCCCCATGCCAGAAAAGATACTAACATGTTTGTGGAAACTTTCCACAACAAGTTAAAAAACCATTACCTTAGTCGAAAAGTGGATCGTAGGCTAGATGATCTAATTATAGTGCTTTTGAGAATGCACAAAACTAATCATTTGGCTTTATCATACAAAAGAATGATGGAAGAACCTCCATTGGGATTTGGGGGATCAGTTTGTGAACGACATGTTAAAGGTATGCAAATACCAGATGACAATGTAGTGGTGAATGGTGATGGCATATCATGGAAAGTAAAATCTCAATCAAATTCAAAGTTAACATACACTGTTACCTGTTACAATAACAGATGCAATTTTTCAGATGCATGCTTTATAAAATGCTGTGAAATGTCATATTCTAATCTTTGTTGTCATACGTACAGTAGTTCTTGTCCCGACTGTCATTCTTTGTGCAAACACATCCACAAAGTCCATTCCGTTAGAGCTCGTTCCCTTTGTGATGTAGGTGAGAGTCCTTCTCCTCAACAATCTGGAAATGTTTCTATTGCCACTCCTTCTCATCAACGTGATGGTAAAGACAAAAGAAAAGAAATTATCCAGCTTATTGCTAATCTATGTGATAAAGTGAAGACCTTAAGTGAAAACAGAAAAACTGAGGAATTACAGCAGTACATTTATAATACTTTAAAGTTAGTTGTTGAAAGGTGTGAAGGTTTAATTAATAGTGAGTTGTCAGAGGACAAACCAGATTTTATGGAACCTGTGTCTATACCTCCTAACACCAAGATTACTCCTCAATGCCAGCTTTATCAGACGATGAAGGAGAGACGTCCAACTGTACATCGTTTTCAGAAACCTAATGCTGCAAGAAAGACTGAAATTAAAGAGACAGACAAATGACTTTATTGAGGGTGAAATTGAGAGTATATAGTCCCTTCTTACATTTAAGAGAGAGAGAGGAGTGAAGAGGAGAGAGTGGAAGGGAAGGAGGGAGAGGGGAGGGAGGCAACTAATTAAAGTTAACTAAAGATATCCCGTCATAATGACGGGCAATTACGCTAGTTATAATTACAAAAAAACAACAATTTTGGTTAAAGTGATGTATTCAAATTAAACAACATGTATTAAAAATTGGTTTGGATTTGTTTTACGGGTACTCCTTGTTAAATAATTCATACATAAACATTTCATGAGGACATAATATTACAGAATATCATTACATACAATAATGTTACATAATGAAAATACATTGAATTCAACAACACATTACGTATAATAATACATTAGGTACAAAAGTAATACAATAAATACCAAAATATTAGATAATTCACATTCTTACAATATAAAACAAATAACAGACAATAATAATATAGACATTTCATTATTCCTCCTGGATTGTGATGATACATCTTTCTCGGAGTCGTCAGGATGTCCAGCAAAGGTCATCCCAGGAACAGAGTAGCTCGGAAAGGAGTAAACACAAGAGTTAGCTATAGGTCACAAACCACTGAGACTTTGACAACAGAATCTTTAATAAGGAGTTCTTTTTTCTCATATTGTAGACATATCATGCAGTATTTTATGAAAACTTCATGCTGACACCATAAAACAAAAAAAAGATGAAGGGAAATAGCCATAACAAAGCAAAGGAAACTATCAGACACTGAAAAACATATCACTAGATTAGCATTTGAATATCTATAATATATAGACACTTCTTACAGATGATATATCATATATATACATATAGGAGGATACAAAATAATGAGGCACTTCCAGATGTGCTAGAAAGTTGAAATTTGGTGGGATTATAGGTTTTTGGTCACAACCGACGGAAAAAATCCAAAACTCTTGAAATGCCTATTCTGAGGAGCTATTTCGGCCCCTTTTTGCCCCATAAGATAACACGTAAATTGGTGTAGAGGTTTTTATATTTGCATTTTTAAATTATTTACTGTCAAGATACAAATTCAGGACTTTAACTATCGGATAGAATATAAATTGTAGTTTCTTATTTTTAAAGACAGATTTCAAATACGAGTAGAATTAACGTAAATTTATAGTTTTTATCGGAAAAATGTGGTAATTTTTCTGGGAGGCAACAATAGACTGCCTAGGCAACGAGTTCAAAGCTTTCATATGGGTAAGGTTTTAATGGGAATCAGAGGTTTACATTTTAATGCCATTAATGTTAAATACAACTAATGAAGGAACTCCGATATTGATATAATCCCCATTTTTGGTGCTGTTTTGCCCCAGTACTGCTCCATATGACCTAGAGACTTGACATTTGGCAGGATTATAGAAATTTCGTTGCAACCGAAGATAAAATAAAATATTGCAAAAATTCCAATTTTTAGGGGCGGTTTCACCCCATTTCCGCCCCATACGAGTTTAAAATTATAAGGCATTTCTTAATGAGATACATACTAGAAATTTGGCAGAATCATGGGTTTTTAGTTACAACAGTAGGAAGAAATCTGATAATGTAAAAATTCAAAATCTTCGGGGCGGTTTTGCCCATTATTGCCCCATACGAGTATTCAAATTATAAGGCACTTCTAAATGAGCTACAAACTTCAAATTTGACACGGTTATATGATTATGTACAAAATCGATAGGAAATAATTTGAATTTGTTAAAATACTAAAATCAAGAAATGCTTGCAGAATGCAAGCACGCATTAACTAGTAATATATAAAGGGACTATAAAATAAAGTCTTTAACAAAACGTAACAAAAATGTAAAGACAAATTAATGGAATGAAATGACACAATACAGAAGAGGAAGAAATGAAATGTTTAAACAAATAAAGAGAAGCTAGAAAGAAGAAATGGAAGAACATATTACTAGATTAAGCACTGGAAAAATTATATATCAGAGTTTTTCAAGTGGTGCATACTCCGGTGATGACATCGCACATGTATTTCCTGTATTCATAAGGATTAAATTTTGATTTTGTACATTGTTCTTTCACAATCCTTTCTGCATACAAAGCAACAAACATCCCACAATTGTGGCCATCTTCTTGGATTGATTGCTCAGGTACGACAATATTCCATTCAATAGTTTCATTTCCAAGCTTACTATTTAAGATAATAATCCACCTATCTAATGCACGTTTGTGTACATCCTTCAAATCCCCACCAGCTGGATCATAGAAATGTATCTCCTCTCCTACCACAGCCACTGAAAGCACCCAATGACCATTGCTGATGTTAAAGGGGATTAGTAATTTGGAAATACCTTCATTCCTTGAACATTGAAACAAGTCTCTGTAATGGACTTTTTCTTAATACTAACTCAGACAGAGCAGGATCTATAAAGGTGATACAAGCATTATCATACACGACCTTCCAAAGAAATGCAGCAATTATAATGTCATACAACCAACCTCGATGAAAGTCTTGAGCAACCTCTTTAAGCCTGTTCAGTTCTTCTTCCAAGATATAATAATCCAATGACTTTAAATGCAGCTGACTGACTGCGAAGGGACAAACTTTGAATAAACTACTCGTAAGAGTAACATTGTCTACAAATGGCAAAGTAAAGCTGTGATTATGACTACTTGACAGCAGGGACTCTTTAATTTCAGTCTTTCTTGCAGCATTAGGTTTCTGAAAACGATGTACAGTTGGACGCCTCTCCTTCATCGTCTGATAAAGCTGGCATTGAGGAGTAATCTTGGTGTTAGGAGGTATAGACACAGGTTCCATAAAATCTGGTTTGTCCTCTGACAACTCACTATTAATTAAACCTTCACACCTTTCAACAACTAACTTTAAAGTATTATAAATGTACTGCTGTAATTCCTCAGTTTTTCTGTTTTCACTTAAGGTCTTCACTTTATCACATAGATTAGCAATAAGCTGGATAATTTCTTTTCTTTTGTCTTTACCATCACGTTGATGAGAAGGAGTGGCAATAGAAACATTTCCAGATTGTTGAGGAGAAGGACTCTCACCTACATCACAAAGGGAACGAGCTCTAACGGAATGGACTTTGTGGATGTGTTTGCACAAAGAATGACAGTCGGGACAAGAACTACTGTACGTATGACAACAAAGATTAGAATATGACATTTCACAGCATTTTATAAAGCATGCATCTGAAAAATTGCATCTGTTATTGTAACAGGTAACAGTGTATGTTAACTTTGAATTTGATTGAGATTTTACTTTCCATGATATGCCATCACCATTCACCACTACATTGTCATCTGGTATTTGCATACCTTTAACATGTCGTTCACAAACTGATCCCCCAAATCCCAATGGAGGTTCTTCCATCATTCTTTTGTATGATAAAGCCAAATGATTAGTTTTGTGCATTCTCAAAAGCACTATAATTAGATCATCTAGCCTACGATCCACTTTTCGACTAAGGTAATGGTTTTTTAACTTGTTGTGGAAAGTTTCCACAAACATGTTAGTATCTTTTCTGGCATGGGGAAAATTTCGATAACAGAATGCCCACTTTTCCCTGTTGTGACAATAATTATCCTTAAAATATTTAATGAAGGAACTGGCAGATACACTATAGTGAGACAAAAATGCTTCAAGCATAGAGTTAAACTGCTGTTCATTTTTTTCCTCCATCAATGTCTCCAAAATTTCATTGACTTCCCGTATTAATGTGTCGTTGCCTCGAAGTTTTTTGTGCAGATTCTTCTGCCAATTTCTTTTCACGTGCCAAGAACAGAATAGATGTCTGACATCCTCACCAAAAACTTTTCTAACAGCATTTCCTAAAGCTTCATCCCCATCTGTCATGACTGCATTTACTACTAGGTCAGGACATTTATCTGTAATGGAACTCAAGAGACAAACTAGAGTACACTCATCTATATAATTAGTTATAAAGTGTGCAACAGGATATCCTACCCCATACTCATCAGGAACTACTAAGTTCAAGAGATGGTATTTGTAATGATTAGTACCATGAGTGGAATCAATGCACAAGACTCGAGTAGAGCCTTCAACCATTTCTTTAATTGCTGCTTCTGCTGAATTCCAAGAAAAAAAAAAGCTGAGAAGAATGGGGTAAATCATCGAGATCTGTTCTTCCAATTTCTGTGCATTTACCCAAAGGTTTGTATATTAAAACTGAGTCATCTTTTTTCATGGAATGAACATACAAATGAACTGCTAAAGCATCATCTTTTTTTAATCGTTTTTTCATGTGCAGTCCATACTTCATTTTGTTTATATCTGTTGTGGATATGAAATGCTCCTTCAGTGAAATTTCATCCTTTACATCTGTAGGCTGAAAAGATTCCTGAATGGTATGGGCAGGGACACCCTGTTCCAGCAATGCATTAATTTTTGCTTTAGTGGATTCATCCCAACAATAGAATTTCACATTTCTGAACTTGAGCTCATGATTGTCAGTATTGAAATACTTAACATGAATGCCACCATTTGCTTCTTTCACAATCATTCTGGAAATGCAGTCAGTGTTGGGCATGCAACCAAATTTCCTTTTCCTGCTTGTCTTGTTCAAAATCAAATCATGGTTGTGACTATTAATAAATTTACACACAAAATACTGTATCGAGATTTTGTCTCTACAAACGACTCCAGATTGCTTATTCATCGAAATATTGAACTTTCTACATAGATCTCTTTTCCAAGAGTTAAATTCAACCATGTCTGTAAACTGATGGTTTTCTACAGAGATATCCTCCTCATGAAACACAATCAAATGGTTAAACAAAAACAGAATGGCTCTGAAATTTCACATTACAACCAGGGCATGGGCAATTAATATATTTACTAGCCATATCACACATTTTCTTGTGTCTACTGTAATTAAACCTATTTGCATATGACACATTGCATACTGGACAAACTCTTGGATATTTAATTGAGGTGGAATTGTTAACACTGCCACAGTTCTTTTTATGCTTACAAAATGATGATTTACATGAATATATTTTCTGACATACCTCACACTGACGAGGATAAATTGATATTGATGTGACACCCTCTGTGGAACCTCCATTTACACATTTTTTGTTGCAAGAATAACAATTTTTACGTGACAAGAGCTTGACGCTTGATGTTGGACACAGAACATTAGGATTTTTATGACTAGACTGCAAACTTACTGCATTATGAATGAATTCCTTACCAGAATCAGATCTCTTACTACCTTAAGGAGAAAGGATTGTTTTTTGAGACTTGGTTGCCTTGATTGTAGGAGACCTTACGATTTTATTGGATGAAAATTTTGGCATTGAAGTGTCATGTAATTGATCACAGAAATCTGTCAATAACACCCAACGATTGGACAAAGGAATCGGATGAGAGGGACAGAAATCAATTTTACTTGTTGCTGTGTTTGACTTGACATAACTACTAAAACATTTCCTCTTTGACAACAATTTCCAAGTTTGAGAAGGGGATGGCAATGGCTGGACTGGCAAACTAGTGAAGGACTGTGAGGCAGGCAGGTTAGTTACAGGGTTGAGAGCAGGTGTATTAATATTGCGATGCAGAGAAGGCATGCTTGTTACGGGTTGCAACGCAAGCACGTTAGTCGTAGGATGCATCACAGGCATGTTAGTTAAAGGATGCAGAGAAGGCATGCCAACTACATGATGAAGCACAGGCACATGCAGTTGTTGTCTTAACCTAAAGCATGAATTGACCACATTACCTATAAGGAATTTCACTCCTCTGGGAGAAAGGTGAAGGCCATCTCGTGACAGCAACTCCTTATATGGATCCGTACACTCAGCCTGGAACTTCAACCAGTTGTTGACAAATGTCACGTTGTCACAGCTGAAATATGAGCATAAATTTTAAGGTTTGACGTTGAAAATCTTTAATGAAAAAATGTAAATAAAATAAGTAATAATATTACCTTTCAGCCAATTCCTTAAGAAGGTTATTCAGCCTCTGGATATTCTCATTCATCCCCTTGATTCTCCTGACTTCATGTGGAGAATACGGCTTAAAAAGGCTTGGACTCCTTTCAAGCACACTTGAGATGAACAGCCGCACTCCAGGATTCATAACCAAAATTTGATCAATAAGTCTTCGATACTGCTGGCAAGCTTCCTCTGGTGTTTCACCTGTAAAAATTCATAAAATACCAATGAAGATAACTAATGCAGAGGTAAAAGGAAACAAATGAAATATTCTCACCTGGTTACTACAAAATATACTAAAACTCACCACAAATTAGGTTGTTGGTCCCAAGGTGAATAATGATATCATTAAAGAAAGTGGGGACCAGCAGCATAGAATCGTCAACCTCTTCCACTCTCATCCCTGACCTGGAAATCACCATTATTTCCAATGCTGGGAAGAGGTGGGAATATTCATGGACATACTTCAACTGGGAATCGCCAATCAACAGCAGCCCAGGAGCCATTTCTAAATGAAATATAGAATTATACACCAACTGCAATACTATTCATGTGTGTGGGAGGTAAGTCAGCACATTACTCAGAAAATGGGATACTTATTGCAACAATAAATCTTCCTTAACTTGCACTTATGAAACTTACCACCAAACAAATGAAGAATCAGGTACAGCAAGAAAATCCAGAAAATGGAGATGAGATCTGTAAATAAAGTGCAGTTATAAGGATAACTCTTACTCAAAGACAGACCAGAATGCATCAATATGTATCAATCTTCATGAGAGTACATCCCAGCATCTTAATATATCAATAGACTTACCAGAAAATTACACCAAGATCCAGATGCCACAGAGGTCGCAGAAAAATTTAGAGAGTTATAGAGAAGACCTGAGTACAATTTAGAGTGAAAGGTGGAAAATAATATTATATATTATTAAATGTAACATATTATTTATATATTATTATATATAACATACTATTTATATATTATTATATATCACATTATTTATATATTATTAAATATATATATTGGAAACAAACTATACAATGATGCTTTAAATAATTATGTGAGATGAAAAATACAGTTATCAATCAAAATACAAATGGTATTTAATATTTGGTGCATTTCCTCTACAAAATAATATTATATATTATTCTTACTCAGATACAGACCAGAAAGCGATATTATTACACTTACCACAGCAAAAAGAACCAGAAATAGAAAAAGCTTCTCAGAAACACCAGGAGACTAAAACCAGTCTACATTATGTACATGTGAAGAAGAAAAAACTACATTAGACATATATTACAAACATTTTGTAAAGCTATAATCCCGATCACCAAACTACATATCCAGAAGAGTTCGGTCCTTACGAAGTTTTAAGGGATTCCGAACGTACGTTTTCAGCTGTAACTTTACTTACCACTTAATTACAAAAACGGCAAAAATCCAAAGAAAACCACCAATTCCAAACACCTGCAAAAAAAACCGGGTTCATACTTCATAAACTTGGCAACGCCGAGGTTTGCCAAGTATGTTATCACTTTCTACAGGGAACAAAACTCGTCGCCCAGTGCTGCCGTTCCCCCGAGGTGTATCTTGGTATCCACGGACAAATGCTACTACTAGCGCCAATCTGGTCGGCCGCACTAACTACTTGAGGCCTTCAGAAAGTCCTCCTAGCGTAATATAAGTGCACACCCTGTGCAGAAGACGATCTATTGTGGAATGATGAGTCTGATGACGAGTTTATTCCTGATGAAGAACATTTGAATGATCCATAGGATGGAAACATTTCAGAAAAGGACTGGCGCGAGCTATTTAGATCCGATAGCTCCGATGATGAGGAATTTGAAGGATTTTAAGATACTTTTATGTGTTCACACATGTTCTGCTTTAATTAAAACTGTTTCAACTCCATAAATAATTAATTCTTTCGTATATACCATTAATTTAAGTTCCGATAGTAAATGGTAATTTAAGTTTCGGTAGTTATCGATAGTAAATGCTTTCTCTCAATACATCGACATTATAATACATCGATAGTGCAAATTCAGTCAAATTTTAACACGTCAAGTAATAAGTTTAAACCTACCATAAATATCTCTCGTGTATAGGTCGACTCTATGGTTTTTTGCTAGAAATTTTGTATTTAAATGTCCACCTATACAAGAGTATATACGGTATTTCACGAGAAATGAAAACCAGTCGGGTGTATTTGGGATACAGAACAGTTTCTAGTGAGTATTTCTATTCTACAGACGTGTGTATGGTATACTTTTTCAACAGAATTGGGGGCTTTGAATGCGTAAGAGTCCTTTGTAACTTCTTCATACTTAAGGACCCGAATATAAGGCGACCCCCACATTCCTGTAAGACAATTTTTGAAAAAAACCTTGCCTTATATTCGGACTAATATGGTACTTTCAAATAATCTGCCAATTTACAAGAACGCATGTTTTTCTCACAGTACATTTTACTCATATAAATTTGAGTGAACAGACAAAAGAACCTAATGGCAAGAATAACATTCTTCAATCTACGACGCACAGGGTGATTTATCCTTCAAATTCCTTACATTATCAATACTTATAAATCATATATTTGTATAAAAATGCACATAAAGGCACATTTAAATTGCATAAATTATTGTGGCAAATTTGATTTAACTAAGGAAAAAAACGTCTGGGATATTGTGTCACAACAAGCATTGCTGGTGCCACTTTTATGTGTGCCAACGTGCATCGCAAACCTTAAATATTTATCATTTCCCCATTCAAATTTTATTTATACTTCTCAAATTAAGAATAAATGAATTATTCTGTTTACATAAAAATTTATAAATTTGTTCATACAGTAGAACCTCATAAACCCGGCAACCTCGGGGCCTAGCATTTGCCGGGTTTTTGAAAATTTATAAAAAATCCTTAAGTATTGTATATTTTTGGTAACTGATTATGTAACTCAAATGATGAATAACAATTAAAAGGGAACCCATTATCAATAAAGACTATTGCTTATACGTGCACTAAAACGAGGAATTATATAAGAACCATTAAAAAGTAAATAAAGAACGTGAAATAAAGCGTATATCTAATACGCATTTACAACATTATTTTCATCACACATTATTCTAACAATGTTTTTTAAACAGATCAGACAAACTAGCTTACTTCATGCCTTTTGATTTTTCCTTCGTAAGTTTATCTTGTATTCGATACGAACACATAATCTCTTGAGAATCAATGCAAGAGCATTGTTCTAAAGCAGATAATGTATCTGTGACCAACTGTATACAGCGATCTATCGAAGGTTTGCCCTTAACTATCTCTTGATCATCGTCACTTTCATTTTCTTTGCCTTTTTCATGCTCAGGTTTCAAAACCATGCCCACTATTTCACATCAGCTGAAGTACGACAGGCACAGCATTGTCGATATCAACCCAGTTTTCAATGTTGTCTTCTACCACTCTTTTTGCTATTGTGAAAATTTTTCGCTTGCTGCATTAGGCCTGAAATAGGTACACCTTCACTTCTTCGCTGACAAAACCACTCAAAAAATACCTTATCAACAACATTCACCCAGAACATGTAGTGTTTTACAGCTACACATAGCTTTAGGTGTATCACTCTGCATAAAATTTCAATATTTCCTTTTTTTCCTCTTTAGGTAATACACAGTAGAACTACCAACGCCATATACTTCGCAAACTCTCTTCACTGAAGTACCTTTTTCAAGTTTTCTTAGTAATTCCAATTTTTTCAATTGTGAGAATTTTCTGTTTACGTTTCGTAACACCACTTATTGATGCCTTATTTTTTTGAAGCCATGTCGAAATAAAATTTACAATAACGAAAAACAATTGCTATCTATCATTGTGGTTCTAATGAGGTAAACAAAACAATGAAAATAGATAAGTGTACATCATTTAAACTAATTTCTAGAGTATTAGGATTTTTACATATAACTTTCAAAAAAGTGCCAAGTTTTTCAGAATGCCAGGTTTTTGAATGCCAGGTTTATGAGGTTCTACTGTATTTGTTTTCAATACTGTCTTATTCAATTATTTAAAGATTTTTTAAATATTTTCCATACTTCATTGGTTTCTTTTTTATTTAGTCTAATTTTAGATGTCACTTGCTTCAAAAATTGTCATTAAACCCTTATCTGGATTCATGGCGCCGCAGCAGTGTTTTCAATTTTCAAACATAGTTACCAACGTTGTTATCACAAATACAGCCTTGAAAGCTTACATAGTCTTTTATTTTTACATTGTATACACAATAAATAACAGTAAATTTTTCAGACGTTCATCATTTTACTTTACAATGCCTTTAATGAGAAAAGTTACGTAGTTGCATCCCTGGCGCTGCACCGGCTACATGTGTTTCTGCTATTTGAAACATTTCCACAGAATGTATAGCAATGTAATTCAAGTGATTGTGTTTTCTTTGCTCATGACCATGCAGTTCCGTGTCAAATTAGAATCTAAGCATATGCATCTATTAATATATTCAGTGATATTTTCAGTGTACACAAACCAAGATGTTGATCGATTTTGCAAAGAAAAAAAGCTTGAAAAGTGTTGGAAACCAATATATATGATTGAAATTGACACATTTTTTTGGACTTTTATTAGCAGCAGGACGTATGAAATCACATAATGTTATCATTAGGTGTCTTTGGAGTAAACTTTATGGCCCAATGATAACGAACTATTAGATAGCCTTTTTCCTTTTTCATAAATATATTATATATTAGTGGTATCGCAGTTTGTGTTGTTTATACAAAACTATACCTAAATTGGAACTTGAAAAACTTGACTTGAAGTAACACTTTTCTTGAAAAAATTGCAGCAGATTTGGTTCAACAAAATATGATAAGAGTACAAACTACACGAAAAAAAATTGAAAAAGGTGTTTGGGAGTTACAAAGAAGTGAGAACAATACAAATACAAATAAAAAGAGCAAACCGTTCGTTATGTTTGTCAAAAAGACTGATATTTCAAATTTGCGAATCCTGTAGGAATAACACTTGTAAGGAACATTCTAATAGTATTTGCAATAACTGTTTAAAAAATAATAATTTGATTATTTTTCCGCTAGGCTATAATAAGTCAGTGAAATTATATTTGTTTTTTGTTTCCGTAAAATCATAAATTTGAGTAATAAAAAAAATAAGACAAAATTTGTAAAAATATTTCCTGTATATTTCTGTTAAAATATTTTGATTTAAATACATGGTAAAAATCTATTCAGCAATACTTTGTATAAGTTTGCATTAAATAAACATTAATTAACACATTGAAGCCGAGCATCATCAATAGATGACGCTCGGACTTTTGCCGAGATCCGAGCGCTATCAATAGATAACGGGCGACTCTGGAGTTCCACTTCGGCTTTCAAACTCTCGTCCCCTCCCATTTCTGCAGGTATAACTCTCGAACCTTCACAGTGGTCACATTTGAGGTCTGCCTTTCATGTGCTATGCGTTGGTTCTCAGTCCGAGGTTTTATTTTTTTGTAACAGTGGCATTTATTAATAGGCGTTTCTGTTGCGGTGTTTTACTTCTCCATATTTTCCTAACTTTTAGTATGTTGTTTTAATATTCTCTTTTTGTTGATAAAAGCTTTTAATATTTTCTTTAATTTTTTATTTCAGTGATGTTAATACCGCATATACCCGAAAGGAAGACGACCTCGAATTTAGATGACCCCTAAAAAAATCAACGCCTATTTACGAAAATTTTTAAATAATAACACACTAAAAGCATGAATAAAAAATCGGTACAACATACATTGTACAAATTATCTTTAGAAAATCGTATCAGCCGGTTTTGACAAAATTCAATTTTTGTTAAAGTTGCCCAAGAGTAAAATAGCCCTATATTCATTCAATGAGGAAAATTAAATATATAATATTATTGCAGAAGTATACTCAAGTAATTGTACAAAATTTGATCAAAATCGTTCGTGCCGTTTTTGTGAAAAATTATTCTTAAAGTTTCATAGAATAAACTAGCCTTATATTCATTTTTTGAGAAATATGAACTATACAGTATTACTGAAGACGTAAACTCAAATAACTGAACGAAATTTGATCAAAATCGTTAGAGACGTTTTTGAGAAAATCAAATTCTTGTTAAAAATGCGTAGAATAAACTTCCCTTAATTATTGAATAATATCAACCATTTCTTCATAGACTCTGCTCAGTATGATAAAATGCCTAAGTACGAAATTTCATTCATTTTCGCTCTACCGTTTGGGCTCTAGACGGCATTGGGAAACCACTTTTTCGGAGTCAGCGACACCTAAAACGTATATTTCCGTAAAAATCTCGAGGTCGAGTCACTATCTTTGGGATAACTTATTTTAAACTAAAAAATAATGACTAGTCTTCCCTTCACATTAAAAGGCGAAGTGAGTACTAATGGAGTGCTTTCATAAATGTTATACTCTTTAAAATTCAGGTGTACTTTCGTCTGCTGCTGCAGCACCAATCGAAAGCTAGCAGATTTTAAAATTGTAATACATAGACATGTTTCAAATGTAACAATATACCTCAAATACGGCCGCCAATCCTTGCTTAACCGTCTACATTGTCGCACATATCAGATTTCCTACCCAGCCGTAAACACACCCCTTCCATCAGTACCCCGGAAGTAATCTTTCGTACAATGTGCAACTTTAATAACTATGATACGAATTTTTATGGTCGTTTTCAAATGAGTTGTCGGGTGAGATTTCGGCCGCACTCGGGACCGCTCGTATTTCTTCGCTGCCAGGAGGAGGGGGTAGTACCTCCTAGCAGAAAGCTCAAGTTCGACGTTGCCAACTCGACACCAGAACACACAACGTTTGGCGGGCATTTAAAGGGAATTTACGAATGGAAACATTTTTTATACATTGTGGCACTTCCCGATAAGTTACAGAAATGAAATTTGGTACGTTCGTAGGTATGGTGGGTTACTACAATAATTCGAAGATAAGATTTCCTTAGGTGCCCTCGGTTCGATTCCAGACCGTCTGGAATATTCCCCGTTTAATTACACGCAAAAGAATTTAAACCACCATACCGTGTAAAATTCAGTTATAATAAAATGACCTTGTACGAATACAGATTGTCCACCGTAGATGCCCTTGCAAAGGAAACTACTCAGCAGAATTTTGGAGACCCTCTATAATATCAATAGATTCAAATTTTCCAAAATACTGTGAAAAAGGAAATGATAGGAGGGTCCAAAAGAGGTGTAGGCAATGTTCAAAAAACAAAAGAAAAAGTGCGAATTTCGACAAAAAAGGTTACTTTTCAACAAAAAAAATAATTTGCATTCAAATAGGATAAGTAGACTATTAAGAAGGAATATAACAGAAAAAAAATCCTCGGATTTCAGAAATTCTCGGAAAATACTATTTGGGCTGAAAGTGTTAAACAATCTAAATATATAATGTTGTGTAAATAATTTATTTATATACTAAAAAAATAGTTTTTGTACTAGCCCGCAGCGGCACCAGGAATGCAACTACGCTAGTAAAATCATGAATCCAGATAAGGGTTAAAAGGTTTACCCTTTGTGGTGTTTCTTTTCTTTGCCATTTACAACTTATTTTAAGGAAAATGAAGGAACAAATAATAGGCCATGTGCACATGAAGTTGGTCTCGGACCAACAAAAAACCTTATAGGAATTCCAAGGTGATGTACTCAAGAGGTAAGTTGCAAATTTTAAAGCAGTAAGAAATATGTCTGTAAAACATTATATCTCAAAATTGCTAATATTTTGATCCTTAAAAAAGAAACTATGCAAACAAAGCAATAACATCCAAAGTGTAATTATGTAAGAATGACTGATTAGAGAAACAACTTACCCATAGTTGATTCAAAAGGGGAGATTCTTTTTCGACATTGGTGTACTCTAACACTCTCTCTACAGCAGTCATCTGGTTCTCCATCTCTGCAGATTGGCGCATTCCCCATTGGAACATACCTGTCAACCCAATGGCCTGCGTGATGGCCAAACCAACATTACCACCAAACGTTTCTTCAAAAAGAAGAATAATAAATAAAAGGGTTAGACTTTAATCAAATAATTAAAACAAGAAAGAAAAGTGTCTAGTAAGAGGCAGAATGCCATATATCTAAAGATTTAGATATTTAGCTCTAGTATCAATTATATATATTATATATATATATATATATCGTTCATATTGTATCAATTTAGAAAAGCATACAACAGAGATATGACAGAGAGTACAAATCAATAGCATCATCAATAGTAATAGTGCCATTTTATCTGCCACATAAAATATTAGCAACTTTTCATCAAGGTTTCAATATTACTTCAAATACCTTAGATTATTTTATATGAGAATAACTTACCATTTCCAAGAACTAAGAAGCTTAGTGTAACCAAAGAAATAAATAGGAAGCAAAATAAGTCTAGCCAAAGTCCAAATGCTCTGCTTGTTGTAATGAACATAAACCAGGCAGATGAATGATGATCCTGCAGAAGAAAAAAATACTACCAATAATAATAATATATATTTTTGTCTGCTGATCGTACAACGGTTGTGATATAGGACACGTCAGGAATTAATATCACAGCAGATTAATCCTACTGGAAATGAGTTATGAATACATTACAATTTAAAATATAAAACGTACACATTTACAAAAAAGAAAAAATATGTGAGAGTAAAATAATTTACAACAAAGTTTTTACAAAATTCATTTACACTATAAAAGCATTTGTCTACTAGAATTTTGAAAAGTTCTCTTTTAAAATGATTGAAATTGTCCATTTTTTTCAAATTGTCAGGTAGAGCATTAAAAAAATTTATTCCCATGGCTTCTGGGCATAGCGTTTCCACCTATTTGGTTTTCACCCTTAACTGTTCACATATAACTGAATCACTGGAATCCACCATTTTCTTCCCTTTCTTCTGAGTGAGAGAGAAAACGTATTCTCTCAGCTTCAAATACAGACTTCGCTGGCAGCCAAACACCATGTTTTACTCAAAATTTCTTAGCAGTGTCTAAAACTAAATAATTATAAACACAATTTATTCATACTGAAATGACATAAATATTATTTAAAAAAAGAAAAAGAATATACTGTACTGGATAATCAGTTTAAGTAACAGCAAGAATATTCCAATGTTTTTTGAAGCAGATCTTGGACATTTTAATTAACTCTTACATGGAAATTATGTTTGATTTATGCGATTTCACCCTATGCAACTTTTTTTTGGAACACAACTGTCGCATAAATTGAAGAGTACCTGTATATCATAGTTTTCTTTATACCAACACAAATTATGAGGAGGGCCCCTAAAGTGCCTGTGCCTAGGGGCCACAGAAAGTCTTAATCCACCACTGACCAACATGTAGCAATGAAATTAATATAGGATATAATCATAGCAATTAAAAACATATTAAGGTTAATGAAGTTCATTTTTATAAAAATTTTATCAATAATAATATTACCTGATGATTGTCAAACTCTCTAGTTAAGATATTTTGGGTACCAAAAGCTCTAATTGTGGTTAGTCCTTGGAGAGAGGCATTTAGGTGAGTAAATACTGGGCTGCGTGCTGGAATGGCAAATACAAGGATCACAACTATTTGAGAAGAAATTATGTTTTGCAAATTATCATTCATAATTCTAAGTTTTAAGAAGTTACAGGGTTAAATAAATATGGATTATATCAAACAATATCAGTAAGGTCATATATATATATACACACACACACATATAAAGGGATTAAATTTTCTTCATTTAAGTTAACACTACTTTCATTAGATGATTTCTTTAAAATATTAAATGTCACACCTTTTAGAAATCCCACAACAATGATATTTAAAGATGGAAAAAATTTGGTCTACAAAAATCAGTCTTATTTTATTAGAAAATTATTCTCTGGAACGCAATAATGTCTTATTGGAAGGTCTGTGTAAACATTATTTTACCTGACTGCCCAAATATTTAAATTCTGAAAAATCATTAGATGCCAACAATCATTTCAAAAACCATATAAAAATAATAAAGCTTTTTCCTTATTAAAAACAATACTATCATGAAAGTTATTATGTATTTATAACATTTTCCGTAGCTTAGAGTACAGTATACCATAATTTTCTGATTATAATACGCATTTTATCAAAAAAATTGACAAAAAGTTAGGGTAACAAGTACATAAAACTTTTTAGTAAGGAAATAATTCATATTTTCAGATATATTTTTACCAGTAAGTAGTGCATTTCGATAACATTCCTTTAAATATCATTTTTCAAAACAAAAATAAGAATAATTATTTATTTACTTTTAGTTGTCCAAATCTTAGCCTCTGAATTCATTATTGCTGTCCTCAAATAGTTTGTCAGAGATTTTGTGTTCTCTCTCAACGTCTATGTAAATGGCATCACTGAAAACATCATCTTCATCCTCATATGATGTCATCTTCAGAACCATCCATGGCATTTGTGAGGCAACACTTTTTAAAGCCACGCTTTTTAAGAAAAAATCAATGCAAGTTGCGAGCAACAAATATTAGTTTACATACTTCGACCCATGCCTGTGCCGGCCATATTTGCCATCCGGGTGAAATCAGTTTACATCGCCCCTTACGGACTTATGTAAGCACCTTGACTCAGATTTTTTTATTAAAAGTTGTATTTAATTTAAGAAATAAATTGTGCAAAACACATTGTGCAAACTTTCTCGTATACGAATTGTCTCGATATATTGCATAAAAGTACTTTATTTTAAAGGTGCTCTATCACATGAATTTACAAGCACAGTGGATAGTAAAGGATGTTTGTATGTTTGTAAAAACACAAAATTAAGAGAGATTCTTGCCTCTGCCTGTGAATTGCTGCACCTAATATTTTTCCACCTGGGTTCGATTCACCTCTTGCACCCATAGGCCCTGCCTCGACCAGCTTGTATGAAGACAGTCAGAACTAGATGTGATATTCAAATAAACTATCTCACTCAGCAGCAACTGACCAGATTATTACACAACGCGACATTGAGACATGTTTTTATAAATTGTATCAATCTTTAAAGCGAGAGTCAAAACTATATAGACGTGAAGTTTTTGTAAACACTCTCGCACATATCTCACTTGGCGGCAAGAAGAGAACTGACTCAATATTGCTAATAACCAAGTGAAAAATTACAGTTATTATACATTTTCACATTTAACTCATAAAAACATGGGTGCGTATTATAATCAAAAAATTACGGTACTTCAGCTATAATGACATACGACTTTTGTATATGCTTTTTATTATAAAAGAATGTTACTCTTTTGAAATGTTCCCATTATCAGAAAATATCCAAAGAAAACACAATGATAAGTGGCTTAGAAAAACAATACATACCAATGCCTTCAAGTCTCTTTACACTGCGAGATGTAGACAGGTAGATTATCCTCAATTGGTAAAAAACTACTGCAATCACAGCAATGGGTAATAGAAGCCAGAAGTTCATGATGGAAACCACTATTATGATCCCCAAAAGGGTAAGTCCTATCTTTTTTTTTTTAAAAAAAGAAGAAAAACCCTTCATTTAGTTCCTTTAACAAAATAATTGTCTATAATTTCAAAGATTTTTTTAACAATTTATAAAAACTTATAAAGTACGTAGTCATCAGCATGACAAGGATACAACCCACTTCATAAACTATACAACATGAATATAAAGTGAACATAAACATCTCCAAAATATAAACATGTTGAAGATATTACAATCAAAGAATACACTAGAAAATGGATTCAATCAAAATAATTACAAACAAAAATTTTCAGAGACAGACAAAATAAAAATGTGTGGGAGCCCATATTTTTTCTGATTCACACAAAGAAAATTCCATGGATTAGAAAAGATAATGTTGGCTGACCAGAGATTACATTCAACACCTAATGCAGTAAAAATGGTGAAGAATCTGGCTGGGCAGTTGTTTCAGTAGCATTCTAAAAGCTGATACTTTTGTACAAGTTTTGCATGTTCCAAAAGTTAAGTTAAAAGTGAGTTCTGTTTCCCCTGAGTTAAATTTTGTGACTGAGGATAGTAAAAAGCCAACAATACTATAAGAGAAACTGCAAATATGAGAAGAAATGGACAAAGGAATTAAGAATGTGATGTTGCCAAGAAATATGGAATTAGTGCATCAACACTATCCATGCTCATAAAGTATAGAGAAAAAATGTAAAGGAATATAGAGGCTGATTCAATTGGACTTCAAAGGACAATGCATACAGCATGTTTTAAAGGAACAGAAAAGACAGTCTACAAGTGATTTGTTGACATACTAAAAATGCTCCAGTAAGTGGGCCAATGCTATGTAAGAATATTATAATTCAAGGGGAGCACAGAATAGCTACATCACTTTAGAGATCAGTTTGATCTAAATCAGGTGTCGGCCATTATAGGTGAGTAGCTCTCTCCTTTTGTTGTGTTGTTTTTTGCCGTAATTGTTTCAATAAGTTTATATCAAAATACAGGTATACCCCAATTTATGTTGAGGATAGTTCGTGAAAAGTGACAGATAAATTGAATCTATGTTAATGGAAGTATTTTTTCCAATAAGAATTGATGAGGGGGGATGCATATTTAGGACAGTTTTGCACAATTTGGTGCAAGACAATTCTGCATTTTTTCTTGTCCAAACTCAGACAGGAAAAAATGCAGAAAATGGATCCAATGTAAACAGTGTTAGGTAGCCACCAGGAGGAGAATTCTTCATCCAAATAAATAGAAGTGTTGCATCTTAAGATCACCAGCAATAGGATCACAACTGTGATGTTGCCTTACGATAACATTATTTGATATTCCGACTTGCCTCTTGATTTTTAGGCGAAGTTAAATCTCTCAACAGAAGCTCCTTTGACCAAATAAGATTTTGTCAGGTCAACTGCTACAATAATAATGGTAAAAAATTTTTATTACAGTAGTAAACCAAAAACCAAAGTCAATATGAAAGTCGTTGTGTAAAGAAGATGTAACATGCTTGGTCGCAGGTGAGAGAGCACTGAGCTCACTATTCAAACGGAACCTAAATTAGCAATCAGTAAACTAAAACATTTCTGCAACAACACTGTTGTCATTTTAATGGAAGGTAGATGCCAACCCAATAACAGAATTCATGCAGAAAACAAGGTAATAATGATTTCATTTGCATGGTGAGCGCTAGGCTCACCACACTGCCAATGGCAGGTTAAGGACTTGTGTGTGGCTTCCAGCAGCAACTCTCCCTGATAAAACACATAAAACCTCCTAAAACAAATTTGGATTCATAAATTATTTTTATAGAAAATGCAGAAAAATAAAAATTATGGATGTGTTATTACAAGAAAATTTTGTTCTACAGAGATAACTGCAAAAATTAAACAGCAAGAGGGGACAATTGCCCCTTGTGGCTCTTCTTATGTTGCATGTAATGTATATTTTGAAAAAATGACTCTACTTGTGAAAAAGGTAAACAACCTCTGACATAAGTCATAGGTCTCTAACACATGGGATCTGAAGTACGATACTTAGCAGTAAATTGTACTCCAAACTCAAATGTATTTCTTATAAAATATTTCTAAATAATCTAAGAAATTTACAAAAGGCATTAAATCAAAACTTTCAAACTATCACGTTTATTTTTCTTTCTCATTTAAAACACTCTATGCAGTTGGGGTATAGATTAAGCTACACATTTGGTATGGTGTGTTAATACTTATTTACCACAGATTTAGGGGATTAGAAAAGATAATGTCCAGGCATAAATTGAGTTTGAGACCCCAGACCTAGGACCTCAAGCCTAGAGGCTCAATAGAGTCTTACAATTAGATAACTAGTGAAGTGGCAAATTTTCAATGAGTTCCAATGAAAATAATTTTCACTTCCAATTGGGAATACTGGAGGGCAAAGGCATAAATTTTCTGAGCATCATTAAATTGAAGTTAATTTATGTTGAACTTACCAACACAATTAAAAAAACATAAATAATATTACAATAAAAATAAACAACTACAGTACTAACAACGTAAGATCATGTACCCGAAGAGCATCAACCATGGCTTGGGGATGCAACTCATCTATTGATCCCATGTCTTTGGAGAATCTGTTTAAGATTCGTCCTGCAAAAAAAAGGAATTTTAAACAGGATAGTGTTATATAAGTAAAATTTTGGAGTTGATTGATCACTTTTCATCACATTTTATTAGACAAAAAGCTTGCTTATAATTTTTCCTCTCTTTCCTTATTGCTACTTTATTGTTCGATACTAATTCAAATTTTTAGATGCTTTTAAATTCATTTTTTGATGGATAACTTTTGAAAAATATTTATTTGAAAAATTTAATACATTAGCCACAAAATCAAGCATAAATACGATTAAAATTTTCAATAAAATATGAAAATAAGCATCTCAATGAGATGTATCCGACTTGAGGACTGGGAGATGCATGAGGAATTTCGCTACATTCACATGACTTTAATAACCTCAGATAACGATGAGACCATTCGGTGATGGGACTATTCAGCACGGGTCAGTTTGGCACAGGCAGTATTGAGCATAGCACAGTTCCAACATATTTTGGCAGAAATGGTGACATACTAATATTAATATTTCAACTGTTAAGTTAATGTGGCTGACTCGACATCACCAAACAAATGTTTAAATAAATATGACTATATTTAACGAAAATTAGCTTTTAAATTAACTTTTGTGAGAAAAATTACACGATAAAAATGCAACAATGAAAAATCACCTGATACAAAATGATTCTTGTAATTAATTAATTACATATTAATTAATTACGTGTCATCCACATAGTTTAAGGGAGTTCACTCGCCACATAATTAGATGCAACAAGCAAAATTACATTTATTCAAACTGGATATTGTGGCCTGACCAATCAATAGAATAAAATATGAAACCAGTTTCAGGTTAATCAGCCATCTTAAATATCGTTCACTTGGATCAACCCACCTATTTTTATACTTGGCATATAAAGCAACCCTAATTTTAAAAAATATTTTAAGGCTTTGAAGGTTGACTTATGTGCCATGATATAATGATACAATATTTAAAAAATTACAGTTGCAACATACTATATTGTTTATATCTTTTAACTACTTGATATATATTTTTAACAAAAACTGTCCAGCTTCTACTAGTAAGTCCTAGTCATAAAAAAATCCTTTTACCTGACATGTAATTTCAACATGGTGACTTACTAGAGGTATAGTCTATTTCACAATGGGTGTAATGTTTTTTTATTTAAAATAATTGGGTTGTACAAAGTTGCTCACCTGATGGGTTGGTGTTGAAAAATCTCATAGTTGCATGGGAAATCGACTGGAACATGGCATTATGCAAGTTCACAGATGCTCTCATACAGATTGAAAAGAATAAAAATGACCGTCCAAGAGAAACCAATATAGTTGCTCCAATCAAGGCTGAGTATACATAAACACACATTTCTGTTGAAAATGTAATATAAAGAGAATTTTTATCTTCAACATAATCTTCTGTTGTTATGTTAAAGCTTGGTGTAAGTGATTCATTGAAAAAAATATGTAAAGGCTCTATTGTAGAAACATCAATTGTTTTCAATTTTATCACATCTTTATGCCTTAGTTCTTCCATATTGGTCCTAAAAATTAATAATTCAACAGATTATAACTTTAAATTATTATGGTATTACTTAAAATATCAAATACATTCAGGGCCATTGCATGAGATAAGTTGGAGTGATGACCGGCTGAGTAGGCACATTTCTAGGAGCTGCATTACAGATATGTCACCACATATATGCACCAATGTGCATTAATGACCTGGGGCGGCATTTTGTATTTCTGCCTTGGGCAGCAGATTTCCACACAATGACCCTGAATGAATTTTTAATGTGAATATAAAAGAAGAGGGAAATATTGCTTTTATCAGATAACATTCAAATATACTTACTAGTAATAGCTACAAATACTCACCAAAACGTAATCCAAAAGTCACAACTACTGGCAAGCATTTGCATCAGGAAGAACAACAAAAATAAGCTTAATACAATGCAGAAGTTTCCACCAGCTGAGAAATACTTCTTTTATACTGATTCACTAACTGAGCCACGAGATCGTGTCTCTTCTATCTTTTGTTTCTCTTCCATCTCTTCAGTATCCATTGATTCAGAATTAGTTCTGATGCTCTAAAAAAATATGAACATATAAGCTCAATAAGCTATGCGTACATAAAATAAATTTACAATTTTTATGCAAAAATTAACTTGTCTTTTTATTAATCCCTTTCAAAGACTATATCTTTCTCTACATATAATAATACGTATCATAAAAACATAGTGGTCATCATCATCATATGTAACACTGCAGGAATGAGTGCACAGGATTTTCGAATTTTCTGAGTGCAAGGATTTTTTCCTTTATTCATCAAAATACCTAAATACCTTCTATTTTCTTTATTCAACAGTTAAAACTGTATCCTATCTTATTCATGCTATAATTACATGTTATATTGTCAAAAGTTTCAGAAATAGGCATCATGTGTCAAAATGTTGTTTTTCCTACTCTTTCTGGGTGTTGCCAAGACGACCCTCACTGTTGCCTACGATTCAATTAGCGTCTATTAAGCCTTCAAATAGATGAAAGAATGGCGTTATTCACTTTGAACTTTTGTTTAAGCATCAAAATTATCATTGTAACAACATCAATCTTTATACATAGTTATAGGTACATAGGTACTGATAATTATTTAGGAAACTGCGTGTGAGAAGCATTTAAAACGATTGTCCAAAGCAATTGAATATTCTTTCATAATATGAATACTGGAATCTTATTTTTTTTGTAAGTAAAACTGCTATATTCTACATGAGGTTTACATTTACCAGAGCCACTGTTCAATTATGGACAACTATACATTGGATTTTCAAGGCTTTCTTACTTACAAGACATCAAAGTCAACATTTCAGAGAGCTACAGACAAGGTAAATATAAGAAAGGGCATAATTACACAAGAAATGTTGTGTAAAGTACTTTTGGAAAATTAACAGCAAGTGCATGCATATTCATTACAAAATGATAATTAATAATATAATCTATATAAATAAAATTGTAACCTCTGTCTGTACATTTGTTTTTTTGTCGGGGTTTTACTTCTTTTGCGTGTTTTGCATCACAAGAAGACGTTTGAACCAGTTTGCAGAGTTGTTGTCTGTCTGTCTGTCTGTTTGTTTGTTACCACATCACGCAAAAACGGCTGGTCGAATTTTTATGAAACTTGCAGCGTATCTTTAGACTGGTCCAGCTTAAAATATAGGCTTTGTGGTGTATCTCAAAAAAAATTTTAAATGGGGTTTGGGAGGGAATCAATTTAGTTTTTCGACGATAACTCTCGAGTAAATTAACTTAGGAAGTTCAAATTTGATATTTGTCACTTTCAATACAAGTATAAGATCAAGTTTGTAGATGAGCAAAATCAAACTAAGGGGAGGGGGGGTTGTGGGGGGGGGGGGGGGGGGGGGGGGGGCATCCATAAGAGAAATCGCTGATTTCAAGCTAACGGTTGATTACATCAAAGAAGTATAAATAAGAAATGTTTTAGGAAAACAATTTGGATAAATATTTTAGAAAAAATTTCTTTAGCCAAAGTTGGGTTACGGGCTGCTCAGTTAGGTCCGCAGAGTGGGGGAAGCTGAGAAGGGGGAGAAACTCCCATATAAATGGCTATTCTGAAGTCTTGTGGTAGACACACGAGATGGCAATAGCATCATACAGCGGCTTTTTCAAATCTGCATAAGCATCAGATTTGAACATTGAAGGTTCATTTTGTATCAAAATCACGATTACAGGAATTTCATGAATTTAAAGATTATACGACATAAGGGATGAAGCATTGAAATGAAATCTATATACATATATATATATATATATATATATATATATATATATATATATATATAAAACGCTTAGGTATGTATGCTTTGTAGATTACCGTTACTAAGAAACCATTTATTACCCCATAAGAAAAGCATTGAAATCGGTGCAAGGCATTTTTTAATTGCATTTTAAAATTACTTAAAATTATGATACAAACTCCAGACTTGAAGTATTAAACGGAAAAAGAGTGAAAATAATTATTTTTGAAAACAGAATACGAATTCAAGCTGAATTAGCTTAAATATTTGATTTTAAGTGCATAAAAACGAGAAATTTTAAAATTTATAAAAATGGGAAATTTTATCTACCTTGGAAACGCTACAATGCTTTTATATGAGATTCTTGCCTTTTAATAGTATGAACATCTATATAGTTTACAAGTGTAAAAATAACATGTTTTATAAGCAGTTTAAATGAAGAGAGGGGGAAAGGGGAAAAGGAGAGGGGGGAGAGAGGGGAGGGAGAGGGACAGACAGACAGACAAACGACTTTATTCAGGGCGAAATTGAGACTGTGAAGTCCCTTCTTACATTTAACCCTTCATCGACAGTTACAAATGATAATGATAGAATGAGAACCATAAAAAAAAAAAGAAGATAGAAAAACACAAGTAAAACATCAGATTACAAATTTGGAAAGTTTCTATATAAAGACAGTAATTGTGGTAAAAAAACCTAGGAAAGACCAGACTTGGCCATCCTAGTAAAAGACCACGAAGGGAAGGGGGGTGGAAAAAAACCTGCGAAAACCCTAGATACATGAAAGAACAATAGTTGAATTACAATGATACATACAAGTTTAACAAGATAAGATTAACAAAAAAATAATTTTATGTGAAATGAACTAAGTAATTAAAGAAAATATAAAAACACAAGGGACGAAAACATGCATATTTAGCAGAAGTGGTGGGAGAATGGAGTGAGAGATGGAGAGTGAAAGGGAGGGAGAGAGAGAGGGAGGGAAAGGGGGGAAGGAGAGAGAGAGAGAGGGAGGGAGAGAGAGAGTGAAGGGAGAGAGAGGGAAGGGAGAGTGAGGAGAGGAAGGGGAGGGAGTGTGAAAGGGGTGCATGGAGACAGTATTGCACATAAAAATAAAAATTTAAATTAAGGTGACATAACCTGCTGATATGGCAGTGAGATTTTCACCTGTCTAAGTACAACTAATTTTTAAAAAATAAATAAAAAAAATTAAAAAAATCTAAGATTTTGGCGACCTGGAAAGGAAGAGTGGTTCAAGGTGTGGGGTGGGATAGGAGATATTTGTAGTATAGACGTTTGAATGTGTATAAAGATAAGGAGTTTTTTATTCCCAATGGAAGGCCATTCCAGAGTTTGCATGCAGTGACGGTAAAGGATTTGTTGTATGTTTCTGTTCTATGTAGTGGGGTCAGAAGTTTATCACATCCTCTGGTGTTGCGTTGATGAACTGTATTAATGGTAACGAACTCAGTAGATAGATAAAGAGGGATTTTATTTTTAAGGATTTGATACAATAGGGTAAGGAGGTGAAGGTTTCTTCGGGATTCAAGTTTGAGCCATGAGAGTCTGCGGAAGTATACTGTAACATTATCAGATTTTTTAAGATTAAAGATAAATCTGACGCAGGCATTATGAGAGCGCTGTAGTTTAATGGCGAGTTCCTTTGATAAGTCCTGGTAGACTATATCGCAATAGTCAAAGTGAGGAAGAATTAATGATGTCACAAGCTGTCTTTTTATTGAAGAGGGAATCATGTTTATGAGAGGCCTTAAAGTGTGCAAGGAAGAGTTTACCGTCTTGCATACTTTTATAATATGATTGCTCCAGGTGAGCGTTTCATTTATTGTAATACCAAGATTTTTTACGAATTTGCAGTAGGGTAAGACTTTGCCATTCAGTGAAAGTGGAGCTAATTCCTCGGGATTTATCGCGGCTAGTAGCTTTGGATAACCGATTAAAATGGCTTGAGATTTCAGTGGGTTTATGCTGAGAAAGTTGTCATCACTCCACTCTTGTAGGTGATCGAGATTGCTATTTATATTCGTTAAAGCAAGAGACAAATTATGTGGTTTGGTGTCTAAGAAGATTTGGAGGTCGTCCGCGTACAAATGATGTTTGCAGTGAATTAACCTTTGGGAGCAGTCATTAATGAATATGGAGAAAAGGAGAGGTCCTAGAATTGAGCCCTGTGGAACACCTTGGTTGGTTCTCAGCCAGGAAGATGAGGATTCATTTGAGATTACTTGTTGGTAACGGTCGCTTAGGTATGAGGAGAACCATTTTATTGCTGGTGTGGATAATCGCATACAGCGGAGTTTCGCTAAGAGTATGTCTTTGTCTACTGTGTCAAAAGCTTTGCTAAAATCTAGCAACACTAGTGCAGTCAGTTTTCTGTCATCCATGTGTTTGCGTACGTCGTCTGTAATTTTAATTAGCGCAGTGGTGGTGCTATGTGACTTCCGAAAGCCTGATTGAAAGGAGTCGAGAAGTTGATTTGTGTTGAGGAAATCTGTTACTTGTTCATGCGCAAGTCTCTCTAAAGCTTTAGATAGGGTGGGTAGAAAGCTAATAGGTCTATAATCATTATCATCGGAGAGAGATTTCTTAGGGATTGGACGTATTAGCGCACGTTTCCATTGTGATGGAAATTTTCCCTCGAGTAGGGAGTGGTTAAAAATATTAGTTAGTACTGGCAAGATAAGATGTATTAATTTGTTAATCATGATGATAGGAATTCCGTCAGCACCCTGCGCTTGAGTTTTGATTCTGCGTATTGCTGAAAGTATGCTAATTTGTGAGACGGTTTTAAATTGGAATGATGGATAGCCGGTGGAATCGTTAGCTTTCGTAACCAGGTTTTGAATCACTTTGCGTTTTCGTTCTGCATCAATGACTGTTGGATTAGTCGAAAATTTCTTGTTAAGAGAGTCTAGAGAGATGTTTGGTGGTAAGATGAAATCCTTCGGCTTACCAATCCCTAGGTGTCGCAGATTGCGCCATAACGCAGACGATGTTTCATTTGGGCCGGAGATAGAATGTGCAAATTTTATTTTGGCATTCCTAATCTTCTGTTTACATTTGTTTCTAATGTTTTTGTAAGCGTTGAACGTATTTGGGCATTTAGTTGATTTAAAGAGACGGAAAATTGGGGAGGGAGGGAGGGAAAGGAAAAGAGGTGAAAGGGAGATAGGGGAAAGGGGAGATAGGGAGAGGGTCATTCAGGAAAGTAAAATACTTGATGCCAGGAATTTCCTGTGTATTCCCGCAACCAACGACTGAATGCCTTATAATAATCGGTATTTTCCTGTGAAAGTTTAAACCTCAGTTAAAAAAGCGTCAGTCCTCAAATTCTCACAAGATCGGTCATGATTTTAGAGCGAAGTTGCATGGGGGTGGTGGGGGAGCTGCCAGCACTGATCTAGGATATGCCAGTCTTGCTCCGACTTTCAAAGGAGAACCACGTTGCGCACTTTACTAATATTATACTGTTTCATTGGATTTATTGATACTGGATTATACTATTGGAATTGCGATTTGGTGCTGATTTTGGATGCATGTGTATTGATTTTTTTTGTTGAAGGAAGTTTTTCTTTTTTTGCTTATTAACCGTTCTAAATGGAAATACTGCATAATTTCATTGGTTTTATTGACTTGGGCTTGAACATTGGATTAAACTCTTGGAATTCCATTTGGTACTGATTCAGGATTGATTTGTGTTGATATTCATTGTTAAAGGGTGTTTTCTTTCTGTTTTAAGACGGAAATACCAAGTGGCATTAAACTCAGGAGTTATTACAGATTTGTTTATATTTATTGTTACATACAGTTCATTTTAATTATGTTTCCTTCATGAAATATTGATGAAAAGATATTTGTGAAGATTTGATTTTTAAGTAACGATAGATTTATGAATTAAGAAGTGTTGAATTTTTAATTTTTTTAAATTTCATCTTTAAATTTTAATAAATAACTAAGTTATAATAATTTATAAAACTCAACTACATTTTCAGTAAAATACCTTAAAATCACCCAGGACGGGGGGGATGAAGGCATTTAAATGCCTCGTATGCAACATGCTAAAGGGATATTTTTGACAATAATACCCATTGGCTAATAATGTAAACACAATGTATATACATTGTTCAAAGCATTTCAATCTATCTTGTTATAATAGTAATTTTTTATATAGTAATTTTTAATAGTAATTTTTTAAAAACGAAAATTCAGAATGTCTGATTGTAAAACTACAAGATTATCAGGCAGTCAATATAGGAAAAGAAGACTTTTAAGAGAAGAAAAGAAAAAAGAACTTTCAAGATCATTAATGAAATATGTGAAAAGATCGGAAAGTAATCCTACACCTTGTAGTTCTACTGAAGCAGAAATTAAAGTGGAAATGAAGCTGAACAAGACATTGAAAGAGATACAGAAAATGCAGCTGAAATCGGAATTGAAAAGGACACAAATTTAATAGGTGATAACACGGGTGATAGAGACAATGTAAGTTTAGTGAATCAAGAGCCCTTAAATGTTGTATCTGACAAACATGGTATTCAAGGAGAAACAGCATGTATTGACTTTAGTGATCCTGCTAATTGGCCAAATATGTTATCAAACAAGATTATAGATTGCATCAAAAAGGAAGGTCCAAAATATGTAAAATTACCTAGTTATCCAGTTAATGAATTTGGAAAATGTTTTTCACATTCTTTTTACAAATGCCGCTTGCAAAATGGAGAAGAAATTTCTCATGAGTGGCTCGTATATTCTATAAAATTTAATAGTATTTTTTGTTTTTGCTGTAAAATATTCAGTAAAATTAAAATGCAGCTCAACAGTGAAAAAGGATTTTCTGACTGGCAACGTTTGTCACATATATTAACCAAACATGAAAATCGACGGGTCATACTGAATGTTATAAAAAATGGGTTTTATTAGAAAAAAGGTTAATCAAACATCAGACTTTAGATCATGCCCGCCAAAAAATATTTGAAATGGAAGAAAAACACTGGTATGGGGTCATACAAAGAATGATCACTATAGTACACTTTTTGGGTTATAATTGGCTATCTTCAAGAGGTTCATCTAGCAATTTATTTGATCAAAATAACAGGAATTTTTTAAAAACCGTAGAAATGATGGCCAAATTTGATTCAGTTATGCAGGAGCATATTCGACGTGTACAGCAAAGTAAACAAGACTAAAAAAATGCCTCATTATTTTGGGAAGAATTTCCAAAATGAAATAATTTCTTTGTTAGCTAATAAAACTAAAGAAAATATATTGTCCATGATTAGGAAAGCCAAATATTTTTCAATTATTTTAGATTTATTTTAGATTGTTCTCATATAGAACAAATGACAATGATAATTCGATTTGTTAATTTGGATAAACAAATAAAAATATAACAAATAAACAAATAAAAATATATTGTCCATGGTTAGGAAAGCCAAATATTTTTCAATTATTTTAGATACAACCACAGATTGTTCTCATATAGAACAAATGACAATGATAATTCGATTTGTTAATTTGGATAAACAAATAAAAATTCGTGAACATTTTGTAGGATTTTGCAAAGTTCTTAATACTACAGGATATGATTTATTTAATATAATAATAAAAGAATTAGAAAACATGAATTTAAATATTGACAATTTACGAGGCCAGAGCTATGATAACGGATCCAACATGAGGGGTAAAAATATAGGTTTGCAGAAGAGAATATTAAATTTGAATCCTAGAACAACATTTGTACCGTGCGCAGTGCACACACTAAATTTAGTCTTAAATGATGCTGCTAAAGTAAATTTTGAGACAATAGAATATTTTAGTTTGATACAAGAACTATTTAATTATTTTTCAGCATCCATATATAGATGGAATGTGTTAAAAAAATGTAAAAACTTTGATTTTATAACCTATAAGTGACACTAGGTGGGAAAGTAGAATTAAGGCAGTAAGACCTCTAAGACATAATTTTATTGAAGTTTGTGATGCACTCACAGAATTGGAAAATGATGCAATGAGGGAAATGAATACTAAATATCAGGCTAAATGTTTAAAAAACAAGAATTGCTAAATTTAACTTTATTTTATCGACAGTAGTTTAGTACAAAGTTATTGCAAGAGTAAATACAGTTAGTAAGTTACTACAAAATATATCTTTAGATATAAATACATCAGTCGAAGCCCTCAAAATTTGTTCAAGTTTTTAAAAGAATTACGGTGTGATGAAAAGTTTGAAAAATTTTTTTTGACTGCCACTGATTTGGCAACTAAAACGCACATATCAGTCGATTTAACTGATAATGTTCGAAAACGCAAGTTGAAATAACATTTTGATTACGAGCACGAAGACGACCAATTACAGGATCCTAGAGCAAAATTCAAAATTAATTTCTTTTGTGTGTTATTAGACACGACAACCATTTCATTAGAAGAAAGATTTTCTCAGTTAAGAGAGCAGAATGAAATTTTCAATTTTTTATTTAATATTTACATTATTTCAGATGATGAACTATTAAAAAATTGCAGGAACTTATATTTAAAATTAAAATATGATGATTCCAGAGACATTGATAGTCTAGAATTGTTTGATGAAATAAAAAGTTGTAAATTGCTTCTAAAATCCAATATGACACCTTTGGAACTGTTAAAATTCTTAAACGATAATAAAATGCTCCACGTTTTTCCTAACATTTGTATTGCACTTCACATTTACTTAACAATTCCAATAACTGTAGCTAGTGGAGAATGCTCCTTTATGGAAATTAAAAATAATTAAAAATTATATGGGATCATCCATGGCACAAGAACGATTGTCAGACTTGGCTGTTATTGCTATCGAACATGAAATCGTTGAAAAATTAAATTTAGATGAAGTAGTTAGAAATTTTGCAGCTATTAAAGCAAGAAGAGTTTCATTTGCTTAATTTATTTTTTAAGTAAAGGTTTAGTGAAAATAAATAAAAATTATTCAAATATTTTATTTGATTCTGTATTAGTATTAGCTAGTTATACGTATTTTCGATTGATTTTGCAAAAAGTATATCAACCTATGTTAAATTTTGTACAAGAATTGCAAGTTACGTTGGAATAAAAGAGTTTTTCGTTTAATTTATTTCTAAAAATTTGTTTTAATTTTTCATCTACATAAACAAAAAAATTTGGCGGCTGAAATACCTCGTTATTACAAAATTCGTTATTACAAAGTGAGAGAATTTATGTCCCTTGAAGTTTGTATTAACGAGGTTCCACAGTATTAATCTGGGGCGAAAATTAGCAGATTTGTTTTCCTGAAAAATCCAAAGGATGAGCTTCGAATTGAATCTGCGGACTTGGCGTTGTAGTCCAGTACACTAACCACCACGCCACTGTGATCCCCTTAAAAAAAAGGGGGGCAGCAGTTTTTTATAAGAACAAAGGCAGCAGTCACCCTAGGACCGGCCCTGGCTGTTGCATCTCTAAAGAGGTGTTTTATTTCTCCGTATTTTCTTAACTTTTACTATGTTCTTTTAATATTCCCTTTTTTGTTGATAAAAGCTTTTAATATTTTCTTTAATTTTTGGTTTCAGTGATGTTAATAAATTATCCTGTACAAAAAATTCAGTTATAATAAAATGACCTTGTACGAATACAGATTGTCCACCGTAGATGCCCTTGCAAAGGAAACTACTCAGCAGAATTAGTCCGTATTTTGGAGACCCTATATAATATCAATAGATTCAAAATTTCCAAAATACTGTGAAAAAAGAAATGATAGGAGGGTCCAAAAGAGGTGTAGGCAATGTTCAAAAACCAAAGGAAAAAGTGAAAATTTCAACAAAAAACGGTTACTTTCAACAAAAAAAAGTAATTTGCATTCGAATAGGATAAGTAGACTATTAAGAAGGAAAAATCACAGAAAAATAAATCCTCGGATTTCAGAAATTCTCAGAAAATACTATTCGGGCTGAAAGTGTTAAACAATGGGTCAACTTCAAAAGCATGAGAATATTTTTGTGAATCTTTTCTTTTGTGGTCCTCTTTCATCTAGGGAGTTATAATCATTTTCTTCATCTATTTTAATAGGGCTGAAAATATAGGGTTTCATGCGCTGGAATTATGACATTTCAAAAAATTATATATATTACTACATATTTAGGTTACATGTATGATATAGATTATGTTTCTCATTCTTACTGCTCAAATATAAACTGTCCAGGTTGGGTTGTGAAATGTATGCAACTTTATATATGTGTAATTCTCCAGGATAGTATATAATCGGAATTTTTTATTGAAACCCTAGAGTCATATTTCGATAATTGTGAGTTGATGAGATACAGGACTGTTCTTAGATCTGGACTTTTGAATCTTTGAATACATCCGAGGAGCATCGATGATTCCAATACAGCTAACTGAAAGTTAATGAAACTCAAACTTTAAAGATGTTTGAATACAGAGTTTTAACCTTCATAGCTTCTGTTATAATTGTATTCTTTATATAACATTTATTTTTAAAATCTGTAGATTTGCCTCATTTGTGGACGAAAATCTGAAAATCTGAGAAGGCATAGAAAATCTGTAGATCTACAGATAAATCTGTAGAAACGGCAACACTGTGGTTACCTCTTCACAAGGAGTGCGAAGACAATCCTTCCATTTGGAGATAGATCAGTGTTGTGCCGTGCAGAGGACTCTGGGAGTGGGCTGACTTGCGCACCACATGGGTGAAAACGCAAGTTTTAACGACAGGGTGGTGGACTGTTTGTCAACATCATAGATTAAAGAAGGCTTCCTTCCTTTATCTATAGTCAACATGGAGGCTGTGATAGAGGCTGTACGAAGAAGACGTTTAGCCGCTAATGCTGTTTTGCTGGCTTTGGACAGGGAGGAAAAGGAACGAAGAGTGAAGAAAAGAAGACTATGGAGCAGAAAATGGTTGCTACACAGAAATTCGGGCCGAGACGTCCTAACGATGTTGTATGAAGAATTGGGGTCCGCTAATGCTCTTGACAATGCTTAAGGCCTACACTATTCAACTTTTCTGATTGTTATGTTTACTTGGATTTCTTTTATTTTAATTAATACATTAGCCTAATTATACATTGTGAATTACAGCCCTGAGGATCCGAAGTCCTTCAAAAACTACACCAGGATGCAGGAAGATGTACTGGAGGAACTTCTTCATCTGCTCACACCTTTAATTAAGAAAAAGGACACCGTCATGAGAGAAACTAACTCGCCCCGAGCTGCACTTGCAGCTACTTTGCGGTATCTGTCTACAGGAAATACCTTTCAAGACCTATCATATTCTACAAGGATTGCGACAAACACACTGTAAAAACTGGTGCCTAATACTTTAAAAGCAATTGTCACACTTCTCGAACATGAAATCCACTGCCCATCAAGCCCATTTGAGTGGGAAGCTGTAGCAGGACAATTCTATACCCTCTGGCAATATTCTCACTGCATTGGTGCATTGGATGACAAACATGTCAACTTCAGACCACCCCGAAAAGAGGGATCAAAATACAGAAATTATAAAGGTAGAGAAAGTATTGTTCTGTTAGTGCTTGTTGACCCTACTTATAAGTTCTTGTTTGTTGACATTGGTAGAAATGCATGATGCATCAGTGTTCCGACAGAGTCCCATATCTGCGCAATTTTACACTGGAGAGCTAAATTTACCCCGGCCTTGCCCTTTGCCTGGTTGTGAAACTAATATACCGTATGTAATTGTGGCAGACGACGCATTCCCTCTCAAGCCTAATATAATGAAGCCCTATCCGGGACGTGATCTTAACCTTGAGAAAAGAATATTCAATTACAGATTAAGCAGAGCATGTTGGACTGTGGAAAATGCATTTGGAATTTTGGGAAATAGATTTCGCATTCTTCTGAATGTCATACCTCTTTCAGTCGAGAAGGTGGAACTTATTACATATGCTTGTTGTGTCTTGCACAACTTTCTTTTAGAAAAGAATGCTCAGTGGTATGTCCCATCTGAATTTAGTAGTGATAGTGTTGATGTGAATTCAGCACTACAGGGTGTGACACTACAGGGAGGAAATAGACCCACTGCCAGAGCTGCTGAAATCAGGGATCTAATATTCATGTTTGTTTATGGTTTGCAAGACCATAGTACAAATATTATTTCTTCCAAAAGATGCATAAATCGTAAACAATTTCAATATTCCTAATACTACTACTAGAAATATTAGAATAGTAATAGCATAATATTATATTGCAGAAAAAAAGTTATAAGGCAATTTTTGAGTCAGCATTAAAAAAGAACAGCAGGAAAATAACATTTGAGTGATGAGAAATGGAGGGAAGAAATTGCTGTATTAGGGATTCGAACCGAGAAATTTCCAATCCGAAATCCTTCACACTCCTTTCCCTGCCACCAGTGCTTCTATACTGTGTTGCCAACTTTTCCCAGGCCAGTGCTAAAAATTTCCCAAAACCGATGAAAAATTCCCAGGTTACTTTTTATATGTTATAATGGCTGTTTTATGTATAATTAATTCATTGTTTCATTATTTTTATTTTGATACATAAATAATTATTAACTCGAAGTATATGACAACAATTTTGATGATTACATGATGCTCCTTATAATGAAAAATATAATGTTCTTCAAGCTAATCTTTTCATCCAAAAATAATTATTTTTTATATATCCAAGCATCTGTAATAACTTCGTTGATAGTATTTCATAAAATGAATGAATAATAAAACATTTTAATCCAACCATTAATCCAACCTCTGAGAAAACAACTGAGTCAAGTGGCAAACGTTTGCTAATTAAACATATCATCAATTTTTTGTGTTTTAGCAAACGTCTCTAAATTTTTCTTATGCTTTTTACCATTAGCATGCTTGTCTAATTCACTTGTACCAGCATAAATTTCTATATTGCAGCACTTACAATGAGCTAAATAATCTCTACCATCTACCTTTTCAAGCCAGACTTTGTATTTAGTGTCCAGCAACCACGAATCTTGGAATCTTTTCCTGAAATTTGATGCATTTTCTTTAGAAGGTGGCTCACCATGAACATTCAGTACTTTCTCTAGAGTGCCATCCCCTTTTTTCTCTTCTCTTGTGTGCTATCTTTGTCTCTGCAATTTCTCCACCTATTATCACTTGTCTCGCTGTTATCTTGATTCATTATTAAACAAACAAACAAACAAAATTTCTTTTAAACAAAAACTACACAATTGGGCTAATTAAAAAAAGGCTCACGAAATTTTGATTTTGATGGTCTTCAGAAACGGATGGTCGTCTTTAAATAAACCGAATGAAATAAAAATAAAACGGAAGAAAAGCTAAGGAAGCAGTGGGTGATAAATTGATTTAATAACTAGAGTTCTTAAAAAGATGTAACATAGTAGGTAATTTCAGAGGTTTCCATGCCACCATGAGGTACTCTGACAGCTTGTTATCCCTTTTGCAGAGGAAGGATTCACCCCAAAACTGCGTCTGAGCCAAAAAGAGAGACGGAGAGATTTAACAAATAAATGTTCGTATTCAATATGAGATAATTAATAATAATTACAATTATGAGTCACGGTCGAAATTTAAGTCTTGACTGGGAACAATCAAGCAAGCGGATGGAGAGGTGGAATCAAAGTGTAATGAGCGTAAAACCGAAAAAGGTGTATCGCGAGGTATACCTGTATATCGATTTTTGTTGTAATTTTAAAGCTTTTGTTTCCATTAAAACTTAGAGAAACTTATATTTTATAGTTAAATCTACCAAAAGGAAAGAGTTGAGTAAATTATTTTAACCTGTATAAAGCGGAAAACCTGCGAAAGACGGAATAATATGCCTGTCCCGTGAGGTTCCGCCTCTCGCAGGATTTACTGTATGAAAACTTCTGAAAAACTACAATACAATACAAAGTAATTCTACCATCCGGTAGATTTTAGGCACTCACTACGAAATCCTGGCTGTCCAAAGCCTTTCTATTAAAATTCTCATATCCCATCTGAAAAATTATTTTTGGAAAAATATTTCGGAAATTTTTTTTTTCAAAACGTATTTTCAAAAAATCGTTTGAGATTGAACATAAATATGTTATTTTTGTGAAAGGGAGATGAGATTTTTCAAAGCTATTGTCGTACAATAGAAGTTCTTTTCGAAATCATAACTTTTAATTAGGTAACTGACGCTAAATCTTCTACATAAAGTCTATTTAGCCAAAATTGACCCTCATTAAATGCCAGTAATCTTAACGCGGCCCTTCCATAACATCCATAGCGTCAATGCGGTCCTGGTGCCCCTTCGAGTTTGACATGCCTCTTTTAGATTATAACAGCTCAACAAACGAAAGTTTCATTCTTTTACACTTCGTGCTTTTTCTATGATTTCGCGCAACGTAAAATTCCAATAGGCGAAATAAGGAAGTTTTGAAAGCTGATTTTCTCATAATGTCGAACGGACGAAACACGTTTAACATGCTAACGCCCAACGTCGACGCGACCTTTTCTCGTCGTTCAGAGGAGTAAAAGACGCATTCGTATAAATCGATACGCTAAGCGATTTTGATACAACGCCACCAATAACTCCGCCTCTGTTTCCCTTTAATTAAAGTCATATTCCCCAAAAGTATCTCACTACTTACTTGGCTTTTTCTCTTAAGAGGCGGCGATCGACGCCATCCTCTAGCCACGTTTCTCCTCGCCCCAAACATCGCAGGTGGTTAACGCACCTCTACTTCCCAATCGTGATAACTGACGGGTCACGCGGACTGCAACTTATCGCGAAAAGAGATTTCGAAACGAAATTGCACAGGTCGAACGAGCGAGTCAAGTTTCAGGTGAGAAAAACGCCATTTCGGTCCACTCGTACAGTATGCGCGCGACGCACAGAACTGTCGACTAATAGCTCGCAATACACGTTACATTATACTGCGTTTTCATCGGTCACGAACTTGATTTTTTTAATGTACCTATATTCCGTATATGCATACTTTTGAACTTGAAAAATGTGCTACAGTGGAGGAAGTGAGGAATAGAGTAATCTAAGCGACCGCCTGTAGCAGCAGTGCTGGAAGACGGGCCACATCACCAGTCGCCAATGCTTGGGCATTAGAGTTCAAATAGGAAATTATTAGCGGTTACGTAGCACTCCATCGATGAAAATCATTAATAAATAATTTTTTATCTCCATTAGAAAAGGTTTTAAGTTTTTTTCGGCCATAATTGTCATTTACAAGTATTAAGTTATTCGTATTATATTTATTGGTTCGTTTTCATGATGAATTCGCGAGACCCCAGGCCTAGAGCCATGCGCCTCTAGGGGCCTCGCTCTTAGTTAGAGCCGCAATGGAGAGAGAGAGAGTTAGTGTAAGCAGAGAAAGGAAATTAGTGTGAGAGGGGAAAAAATGGGCGAAAATTCGCAACACAAATAAGCGGCCATATACTATTTTATATAATAAAAGCCGTCGTCCGTTGGTTGGTTGGTTGGTCACGCTATGCAAACGCTAATAACTCGAGAAATAATAATGATAGAAACTCGAAATTTGGTAGGGATGCTTGATTAACACTTCTTCAGAGAATGACAATTTCAAATCGCGAAATAATTCCTTGGTTCATCTACAAGATAGGCATTTCCATTTCCCATTACTTAACATGTAAAACGCGATTTTTCGACATGCAGGCTTTTATTCATTTGGAAATTAAAATTAGAAGAAATTAACAGACGACCTTCGGATTTGAACCATTATGAAGAAAAAGTTATAAAGCTTCTTATTCCGTTCGTCTTTTTTCGCCCAAAATTCGAAACATTCCATGTTAAACGTTTAATTTGCATATTTTGTGGAAATCTCACCATTTTAACGTGATGTTGCTATGTCGACCATTATCATTGTTAGGTTCAGTATGAGAGAGAGAGAGGAAGGAAGGGGAGAGATTGGCGTGTTTTGTGGAAAATAAGTATATTAACGAAAATATAAAAAATTTTAAGTATCAACAATATCATTTTATAAAAATTGGAAATAAAAATCATTCTTAAATTAAATTCTTTGTAAACCATATGTGCTTACGAATTTATATTGTTATTCCTCGAATTAATTTCGTAACAATGGCCGAAGTTTGGAAGCGAATATAAATTAAAATTCAATTAAAATTAAAAGGACATTTAAAACTGTTAACAGGCAATTTTCGAAGAAACAACAGTAGATCTTTTAATGAATTGAATTTTTTTTATAAAAGGAATTTTGGTGCTTATTTAATACAGAGTAAGTTCTAAGGCTTATAATCCATTTAAATCTAATAACAGTGGCTATTTTAGTTTAAAGAAAGAACTTTATTTATTCACTTTACAGAATGAATTAATTTTAGGCTAGCATTGTCTATCGTAAAAGGAGTTACTTTGGAATTTACAGTATGTAAAGTGGAAGTTGTAGTGAATTGACTCAAGTATTTTGGTACTTTCCCGTTAACGGGAATACCTCAAAAAATAAACACGTATTGTTGTGATATGTTAAGACGTATTTGTTTGTTAACAATGCGTAACAACGGGGGAATTACTTAAAAATCACACTTTTTTGAAACTTATTTATTAATAAAAGCAACATAATTACTAATACAATCGAAATTTATGTTACTAGGGGGCCAATATGTCTTTATGGCATTTAAAATAGCTGGAAATATGTCGATTTCTTTGTTATGTTGTCGCCACATGAATTCTTCTGCTGAGAGGCTTTCGCGTTGCATTTCCAAAATATTCCGTCGCAGAAGTAAAGTTTCATAATATGGTCCTTCTTGCACATTCACCCTTTAGATAAAATACCATGGTCTTGAAGCAAAGATACAGCTTCTTCTTCACTCCTCGGCAAGCTCCACAAATGCATCAATAAGGGATCAACGTAAATATCTTAACGAGATTTGTTACGCATTGTTAACAAACGAAATATCACAACATATCACAACAATACGTGTTTATTTTTTGAGATATTCCCGTTAATAGAAAAGTACCAATTCAAAGCAAAAATCAATTTAAAACTATTGAAAGTTGTTGTTTCGGAAACTGAGAAGTCCAGAGTGGTGAGCGGACGATAAACGATATCAAGGTACATTTTATTCCAAAATCTATTGAAAGTGTTATCAGAGGCAAATGAAGATTGAACAAATTTTTTTGTTACCGGAATTCTGCTTATTTCATGAAATTGAAATGCTAATGCATTAATCCTTTAAAATCTGTTAAGAGTGGCTATTTTAGTTGAAAGAAATATATGTACATGGTACTTTTATTCACTTTTCAGAATGAATGAATTCTAGGTTAACATTGCATATTGTGCCTTCTCGCGGCATATTATAAAAGGATTTTCTTTGGAATAAGAAGTTTGTTATATGGTTATTTTAACTGAATTGAATCAAGTTCTCTTATAAGTTTGACATCCATATAAAACTGGTGAAAGTGGTTGTTTCGGAAAATGAGAAGGCAAGAGTGCTGAGCAGACGATAAACGATATTGAGGTACATTATATTCCAAAATCTATTTAAAGTATTATCAGAGGCAATTGAAGATTGAACCAATTTTTTGGAACCGGAATTCTGCTTATTTAATGAAATTGAAATCCTAATGCTATAATCAATTTAAAACTAATAACAATGGCTATTTTAGTAGAAAGAAAGGTACTATTTTATTCACAAAGAATTTCTGTGAGATTTTAGTTAATTAATTAAAACACTTATAATATAGAAATATTCGATGGTTAAAACAGTGCACAATTTTATTCTTGCGATTTTTACATGTTGCATTGACGAAAATTTAGATTCATTAAACCCGTTGAAATTCAAAGGGCACTTATGCTAGTAGTAAATAATGACGAATATCGCCGTAAATGACAATTGGGGATATCAATCTCAAGTGACACGTCTCGTCGAAAAAAATTATTCGTTTCTAAGGGTTCCATTCGAAGATTGTGCTGCGATCGACGTCGATTTCAGAAGTCCAACGAGGATACTTAAAATATGAACAAATAAATTATAAATAATTTTTCTCCATAAAAGGCAACCACATTTTTTCCCAGAAAATGCATTCCTTAAATCATATCCTGATTGGAAGGACGCTGATAATGGAAATGGAAAAATATCCATTCTCGCGCAGAAACAATTTTCGCATCAAACAAGGAACAAATGCGGCCTACGATCCAAGAAGGTATTTTACTGATTAGTGTGCCCGTTGTTTGTCACACCGTTTTCTCGATATGAATGGCATGGAGGCTACCTCTGTTAGAGTATTTTGGAACTGTTTTCTATACATAAGAGCATAAGAGGTGCCCAATTTTTTTTACGCCAAGGGTTACTTACTTTCTGTTAATTGTCTTGCGTGCTACTACATTTAACACATACATTTGGGTATTTTAACTATAAGTGAAACGCAAAAATATTATACACCTTTTGACAAATTAAATAATTGTAAATTGCGGAGCAAAAATGTTACAATGGGCTACAGGGATTTAAAATCTAGAAAACGTTCTTCAAATTCAGTTTTTCATTTTTCTATCAGTCCGCTGCCTTCGCGGGCAACCCCAATCTCAGGGCGACGTAATGGACATCCCTGAGATAAGAGCATAAAATTAACACGGCATCGACAAACTAAAGACCGATCGCAGTCATAACGGCACTACGAAAGACACACATCAGTTGATACTTCTCCTCTCCTTCCCTCTTCCCTCCCCCCTCTCTCCCTCCATTCTCCCCTCTCCACTTAGGCTGCCCATCGAGCAAGAATGCTTGTTAGAGAGGATCCGCCAATTGAAAGGTCACTTCTCTCCGTCGCACCTCAAAAGTCACGAATTCGTCGATCGCGTAAAACGACGGCGAGCGGAAAAACCATTTCTCTTATTAGAGGAAATGCGTGAGGCGGTTTCTATGCCGTCAGTCGCTATGCAAATTAAGAAACGATCGATTCGGTTGCGAGATGACGGATGAGACGATCCTGGCAAACGTGACTGCCGTCGTTCGCAGCGAGTTAAGATGTCTCCAAACATATTCGTAAAAAGTTGTTAGTGCGATCGTGTGCATGAGTCTTTCAAAGTGATTACGACGGATCACAAAACGCACGTCTTTAGTCTTTTTTTTGTTTCGGTTTTACCGTAAGACATCTATATCATAACTTTGGAAGTGCGTCATTATAGCTCGTTTTTATTTAAATGATAATTCTTTTATGCCGATCCATTCTGCGTGGCTTATTGCGGCACCTTTCGATCAAAAATTTACCCGTTCGCATGTATAAGCTTATCATTAGGCAATGCATATGCGGGAGTAATCAGATATGAACACGCAGTTGTTTTTAAATGTCTCAAGCATCGTTCGAGAGCCACTATTTTCTTCAAGAATTGAGAAGATCGTGTCTGAAAAGAACGCCACAGGCGAGTTCAATTTTATTTTTTTACTAGCTGAAAGTACCCGGCGATGCCCGGGTTATGCCAGACACGTAACTAAGTGACCAAGAGAAAGTCGCCTTTACACTGTAATCCATAAATCTTAAGAATTTTAACTTGTAAGAACATTCAAAATGGGATCGAATCTTTAATAAAGCATACTTACCTTCTTATTACAGCAAATGCCCCATATATTGCTGTGCGGTGTGTGTGTCATTTACGAACCAAAGAAGCATTTGTCACTTTCTGGGGAAATGTTGGCGTCCTAGATAAACTTGTATAGATTAGACGTTTTATTCACAACCACAACTGATGTCGATTGACTTCTATGGAGAGTATTATAAATGTGCGTTAGTAAGCATTACATACATATATAATTTAATTAATATAAAGGTTTTACTTACTAAAAGGTAAGATTCCAGCATACACACGATGAATTGTTATAAACGCTTCCCATACGCAGTCAACAGAATAATTATCCTTAACTGTGTACGTTGCTATACATCATTAATTGCGATGCTTAAACAACAGTTCAAAGCGAATAACGCTATTCTTTCACCTATTTGAAGGTTTAATTGGCATTAATTGAATCGGAGACAACAATTATGGTCGCCTTGACAACGTCGGAAAGAGTACGAAATATCCGTAAAATTTCTAAAACAATTGCGTATTTCTGAATGATTCGACCGTGTAACATGTAAACATCGCAATAATAAGATAGTATAGAGTTTTAGCCGTCGAATAAAGCAAAAACGAAGAAAATCGGTCCATATTTACGTATTTTAATGAATGAAGGAAAAAAAAAATTGAAAATCCCATATAAACTTATGGGAAAATAAAATTGTCTCCTGGAATCGAACCCGGGTAGATTTTGGAAATCCCAGGTACCCTATGTTACTCGTAGAGTCATATGAAGTCAATTTGCAAAGTTTGGTCCCGATAGCTCAAAGGGCGTGGGAATGTATAAGGAACACACGGACAGACATTCAATTTTATAATATAAGATTATTTATTTATACATAATTTCACATACAGCGTAATCGCCATATTACAGTGAAATATTAACAGTAGACAAAGACATAAATCAACATATAACACAACATCCATGCCCGAAGCCCGAAGCGGGAATCGAAGGCAAGGCACACTGCCAACCAGTCTAACCCGGCCGGCTTCTATGCCATTTTATTCGCTTATGTATAACCTTTATTCTTATACTAAACTCGTGTAGTATTAAAATAATCTACATTGAAATCCCGGTAATAAACTCGTTTGTAAAGAGTAATTTTTGAAAGGCACATTTCAAAGCCTTACGGAGGCGGCGAGCGAAGGATTAACTCCTCCTTTTTGCGTCCTTAGTTAATTTTCGGTTAACCCTCCAACCACACACTGGGGTCCCGGGAACCCCAGTGTTTTGTTCCTGAGTTCGTGTAAGGCTAAGTTTGCATCCGGTTATTTTGGGACTTTTTGTAAATTCAGTTGGTATCCCTGTCTGCCTTATCACGCGCGCCTGAGCTCCAGTGACAATCTGACCGTCCACAGTAAATGTTTAAAATAGCGTTGGGGTCCATCGGACCCCAGTGTGCCATTCGTGTTACTCATTTCTATACAAATGTTTTTTTATTAGTGTACATTTTTTGTCCTATCATATCTCTACCTTTAATATTATCTAATTGTGTCTTTTTTATTGTATTTAGTTTGGTGTTGGTTTCTATTAGGTAATTATCATGTAAATGCGTCATCGCGGCTAACTACTGAGGAACAGATCAAAAGAGCGCTTTTAGATTTGGATGACGACCCGGAGGAAGACGATTCTGTTATTCGGATAGGAATGTTCGACGTGCACTTTGCTCAAGGGAAACCAAACTGTAGCGCAGCAGCTGCTTACAAGCAATGTTCTATGAGCACAGGGCGATGATATGTGAGGAGTACAGCAATTAAAATCGGGTGATTTGGACATAAAAATTACAGATGTGCTACTATTACTATGATTAACAAATTTTTTGTCAGTCATCTGTCATGTTTAAGTGTTAGGTTTTGTTATTTTTATAAACAAATTCGAATAACGTTTTAACAAAAAATTAATTTTTAAAAAAGGTGGATTTTTTAAACCTAAATAGCACTGTCCTAATAAATAAACTTTAAAAAACTTTATAAATTTAAAAAACCAGTTTACGTTTAACGTATTATATGCAAAAAATAAATGAAAAAAGTTAATATATTGATAATATTTATTGACATTTTATATACTTGGGGTCCCACAGACGCCAGTGTGCCGTTCTTGTAACTGTAAATGAAGTGTGTCGTTGGAGGGTGAAGTTACTCGATCAGAGAGTATTAAGGGCTCGTTTTGAATCCAAGATTTCAGTTTTAATAAAGACTTAAATAGTGTACGAATATTGTAAATCCTTTGTATTTCGAATTACGTATGCAGCAATTACGCTCAAGATACCAAATATGTACTCTGAAAAATAAAAACTCGCAATCCTTCAATTCTTGAAAATCTACTGTCAGACAATGACGAACGGTGTCTTTTTTTAAATGGCGCGTCTGATGGCTTCCGGCGTGCGACCGATTCTCCGCATTTCACCGCTCGTTGTGAAATCAGCACTTTGGACGCGTTTTCCTCTCGCTTATCCTGCCTACTGAGCACGCGGAAATCGCTCTTTCTACGTTATTAATGGGTTTCCGAGAGAAGACGTTTAAATGCCGGACACGCGTGACGGAGTCACCTTGCAACGCTGCAAGTGAAGAATGCAAAAGAAATGATCTTTGAAAGACATTCGGTTAGGATAACGCGATATGAATCACGGGCGAAAATACAGTATGGCTATCAAAGGTGACATTTTTCTTTGTTTTTATATTTTAAGTTTATAATTAAAACTAGATAAAAGCGGAAAATGAAATGCGCCGATATTTTTACACTAGGGGCAGGTTTGGTTTATCTGAAATCAGTCGTGATTAATTCCCACCTCACTCGGGATGCCCAGTTAACCCAGTGACGAAGAAAGACAACCTAAATCCCAATCCATTTCGTGGATCGAGAGTAAAATTCCATGCTACGAAATGTCGGTTACTCTTCGATAGAAGAGGCGATCGGTTTCATTGCACTAATTGGAGGATTTAACGAGGCCAATAACTCAGATTTTTAGAAATGAACATAAACGCTCGTTTCTTCTGATATTTTGTAAATCCCTGAATAAGACAGCGAAATAAATTATTACTTTTGGAAATAGTTTATGTAAAATCGGCATCGCTGGCTATGAATGACTTCTGAATCTAAAAGATTGCGGAATTGTCTCATATTTATCGCTGTAGTAATCACATATTTCAAGCGTTTGAATTGATTCCGACATTAGGAGTGCGATTCTACCGAAGAGCGATTAAGAGAGCCTTTGACTCTGTTTATTTTTGTCTCGTCTTTGAAAACAAAAGACAAATCTGGTTTACACCAATATTCCCACATATGTACTGATTTCTCGCGCGGAACAAACTTGGCACTTATGAAATTGCATGAGCGCACTTTCTAAAGCCGATGAGTGCATTGTCCTCGTGTCTATGCACTTGCTTAAACTAAAATTGTGACGAAACCGTAAATGATAGAGAGCTGAAACCTTGGAGGGTTGATTTCTGTACTGCTATTGCCATTTGTTTATCTTTAAATTTGAGTTTTGAAAAATACGCAAGTCCGGAGTGGGACCCATTTGCAATTTTGTTTGTTGAAATTCTTTTAAGGTGTGAAAGTTGGAATGCTGACATTTTGAGTCTATATTTACACGTTGATGCTATTTATTCTTGAAGAGTTTGAAAAAACCATAAAAGTAATTTATCTCTAAATAGCAAAATTTCTCAGATTTATCAATTGTTGCAAACAAAAATAATGTTCATAGCAACGGAAGTAAACTAGATCTACTTCAAATTTACATTCGTGTGCACACGACAGTAGATGACAGGAAATGGCTTATCTACAGCGAATAAATTAATGTAAATACGTTTATTTTCCGTTCATGTGCACAAAGTGCTTTGTAAATAACGACGAAAGAATGAACTTGAACGTAAAGACTGCGTTAACATTAATTGAAATGTTTTAAATAAACTTTTGTTTTTCCTTAATATCACAGAAGTTAAATAAGATGAAAAGCTGAATGTTTATGTAGAATGATGATGCGCAACAGAACGCTAACTTAGCTATTAAGCCTCTCTTTCATTAAAATGCTTACCTCACCTTCACGTGGTATTCCTCGTTACAAAACAAACGAGGCTCATGTGTTGACAGAATATATGGCGGTATAACTACGTGAATAATAAAAACGCGCTAATTTTATCCATGTTCATGTATAACACCAAGGGCATAACCACTATTTTGGGACCCCCACGCAAGTTTATTTTCATTTTTATCGATTTTATACCGTGGCTAAAATTAACGGATTTTGATGCTTTTCAACGTTATTTACAACCTGAAAGTTTACTAAGTGCTATTCGGAGCATGAATGTTGAATGCAAAACCTTAAGACTTGGGGCCTTTTCACACCATGGTCGCGCCACCAATATAGTCAGTGGTGCCCAACCTTTTCTACATGGCAGGTCGCATTGGAAGCTCCCAATTCTTCCGCGGGCCGGATTCGAGTTTAAATCGGAAATTATCTATATATTCTGTAGTTCCATTTAAGTTAATATATAGTATTAATGAGGTTTTATAGTAAACATTCCGATATTAAAAGATTTGTTAGCGGAAATTTCATAAAAATAAATGAATTTGCGTGTTTCATTTTTCGGATTGCTTTTCAATCATGGGTTTGCCTGCCGCACGAAAACCCTTCACGGGCCACATCCGGCCCGCAGGCCATAGGTTGGGCACCACTGAATATAGTCAAAGCCACCAAATTCGTCAGTTCCAAAATGGACGTTGAAGAGTCAGCGGTAGAGCGAAAATGAATGAAATCTCGTACTTGGGCATTTTATCATACAGAATAGAAGCTAAGAAGAAAAGGTTGACATTGGACAATAATTAAGGAAAGTTCATTCTAGGAAATTTTAAAAACAATTTGATTTTCTCAAAAACGTCTCACACAATTGTAATCAAATTTCGTAAAGTTACTTGAGTTTACGTCTACAATAATACTGCATACTTCATATTTATCAAAAAAAAAAACAATATAAGAATATCCGCCCGGCAAGTGGAAGACCCGGGTTCGATTCCCGGTCATAGCAGAGTTTTTCACCTGTTTCTACATTTCCTATCATCACAGCTTATGCCTGTCGCATAAGGGTCTTCGGATCAATCATTTTCCATCAATTTATAATATAAGACTATTTTATTCTTGAGAAACTAATAATTGGATTTCCTAAAAAACGGCTCATACGATTTTCATCTAATTTCCTATAGTTATTTAAGTTGATGTTTATAGTAATTCGACATAGTACACATTATTCAAAAGATAACTAAACTACGCATAAGTATATGAGAAAGTTTGTACAATGAATATTGTACCGATTTTTTTGTACTGAGCGCTGCGTTCGTGGCTACTTGTCTGAAAGCGCTGATGCCTTTACATGAATCTCGACTGGTCGCGCCACCAAGTTGAAGTGGGCCACCACAAAGGTAGTCACGACTGATAGTACATATAAAGTTGAGGAATGTACGAAAACCTCGAACTTTTCAGTTTCAGAAATTCATAAATCCCAAAAACTTATTTCTCGCTTCACTTTTCTGTTGAATGTTGGAAGCACGTCTCAGAGGGAAAACTAAGGTTTTCAGACTTATAAACCCTCTCGAGTGTTTCTTTACCTTCCCCACTGAGCATACCCAGTGCGAACCGGGTACGAATCCTGCGAAATTAGGGTTTTTTCAGAGGTGTAGCGGTCCCCTATTTCCGTGTTTAGAGGAGAGCACGCGAATCAGCGCTCCGTCCTTCGGAAGGGACGTAAAGCCGTTGGTCCCCTTGGTGTTTCTCGTTAAGAGTTGGCTAATGCCGGCACCGGGTTTCTCTCCTCCCTTGCTTTGTGATTTAGACTGAGAGGCCTAATGGCGCCGGTAGTCGTTTGAAGTCATAAGGTCCCAAAATAATAAAAATTCCATAACATATGTAATCTATCACAGAAACCTGAATTTGCGGTTTATGGGTTACTTTCTTTTTCTTCTATTTTTGCTTATGAATATGGCCCGTATTTTATATTCGTTTATTCGTTTAACTTAATATTTTGCAGCTGCTCCAATTGACTTCGTTAAAATGACTAGTGCATGGAAAACGAAGAAACGAACCCTAGAAGAAGAAAAAATAGTGTCCCAAGAATATTGCACTGAAAAATATTGTTCTGTGGTGCAAAAAGATAAAATTGTTTAATTTGTAACCAAATTTTAAGCGTACCAAAATAGTACAACTTAAAACGGCATTTTGAAACAAAGCACCCAGAACTCAATGAAAAGTTTTCTGGGGAACTTATTTTTAAAAAAGGTTTTTTCCCTGATTCAGTCACTGAGAGCACAACAAAATGTTTTTTAAAGTGTTCGGATACTTCAGAGCAGATTGTGGAAGTTAGTTTTGATATATCCTAATTGATTGCTAAATCTTCGTGACCCTTTACTGATAGTGATTTTGTGAAAAAAGTTTAAGTATTGTATCACCAAAGCTATGTTGTACAAATTGCGTTAAGAAGTTTGAAGCCATCAGCTTAAATCGGATGACCGCGCGATAGCGACTGAAAGATGTTGAAACCAAATTTTCGGAGATATTCAATAAGTGCATTTACTTTTCACTGGCAGTAGATGAATCGACATGTCACACCAACCTCGCAGGTGGTGTAACACCAGATTTTGAAGTGTACGAAGAACTCGTAGAGCTCTATTCGTTGAAAGATCAGACCAAAGGATCTGATTTGATTGAGGGATTGCTTAAAAGTTTTCACAAGCATAATATGAACTTAAATAAACTTGTGGAGATAGTTACCGATGGTGCGCCTATGACAGGTGCTCAAAACGGGGTGGTATCTCTTTTGCCCAAACATGTCCAAAAGTTGATAAAATATCACTGCATAATTCATCAGAAAAGCCTAATTGGGAAGGATCTAGGATTTAGTAAAGTTATGAGTGATATTTTACATGCAGTCAACTTCATCAGATCACGTGCGCTAAACCACAGACAATTCAACGCTTTTCTCGAGGAAATTGAAGCTGAATATGGCGATGTTCTGTACTATTCTGAAGTCCGGTGGCTTAGCAGAGGCAAGGTTTTGCAACGTTTTATATCACTCTTCGAGAAGATAAAAATGTTTCTGACAGAAAAGGACAAGCAGTAAATCATCTCGAGCATACAACTTGGAACTTTTGAATGATATTACTGCACATTTAAACGAATTGAATCTGAGATTGCAAGGTAAAATCCACCTGATATTTGAACTTGCTAACAATGTATCAGCTTTCCAAATTAAATTATTATTTCCCAAAAATCTTGGGGTCTCAAGTTACGCGCCTGGACAACACGTTTTTTTATATGCTTCGTTTCGCATGGTCTAACATTAGTGTAAAATGGAGCGCTTTCATTCCATCGATTTCTTTGCTTCGAGAGGCAAACTCACATATCCAACGCTTGCAACATAGTTTATACCGTGTTTTCCTGGTTCGTAATCAGGCTTCAACTTTCGGCAATATCGAAGAATAAAATAAACATACATCGTGTTCGTCGAATTAAATATACATTTTTCAAGCCAATGGCGGGTCCGACCGAATGGCGAGAGTGGTCAAAGGCTTACTTATATTTCTCCGCTGTTAGGACAGATAAACGACATTTTTGTTTTGACAACAAACATTCAACGGCGCGTAACATTCCGTTCGTTCGATGGGCAAAAGAAGCGTCGACCAAGTGGCAATGTCTCTTCTCGAATCAAAGCAACGTCAATCAAACCGGTCGCAAACGTCTCGGTGGAAAGTCGCGTTTTCCCCCCTTCGAAGGATATCGAGAGCGAATCGAGGAGAATTGGATCGTTCTTAACGAGGAAGTGATTCGAGGCGAAATGCAGAGAGAGAACCCGTGTCAGGCACCACGGCATCCACAGTCAGCGGATAAACGCCGCCATCGAGCCGGGCGAATAGAGAAAAGAGCTAAGCGATAAAAGACAGACAAGGACGCAAACGAATGAAACTGCGAAGTAAACGAACGCAAGCAAATCAAGTGAGCTAGCGAGATAGCGAAAGGGAAAAATCTGATGTGGCCAACACATGACTTTCTCCATATTTGGGGTATAGATATTTAAATTATTATGAATAGAATTATAAGGCAAAATTATTATTTCCTATCGTAAAAGAATACAGTCGACCTTATCGCCGTAAATTAGGTATATTTTGAATATGTTTACAGAATTCACCGCTACATGGTGGTGGCGCTGTATACTAGAAAAAGCAAAATATTTCCGAAATGGATGGTTCTTCGAAAATTTGTTTCAAACAAAACTTGGAAGAAATATTATTCTCTACAACTTTAGTCCTTACGAAGATGACCAATTACGACGTTTTTAAGGAGATATTTGAAGAAAACCGATTATTACTTTCTCCATACGTAGTAATGGGAAAGTATTGTGTTCACGAAAAAAATCGACTTCGAGATTTCAACGGAAATACACATTTTGAGGTCCCTAGAACACGTTTAGACTATTTTCGAAATGATGTCTGTGTGTGTGTGCGTGTATGTGATTGTGGGCGCTCTAACTCAAAACGTACGTGCCATATCGTTACCAAATTTCATATATGACACTTTAGAATGAACACAAAGAACTGATTAGTTTTTGGACAATAACGGTTAACCGTAAGTCGAGGTTTATTCGAAAGTCGATTCGGATTTTGCGATATTTCTCCGTTAATACATCATTACGATATATACAATTCTATACAAATGTTATAGATAATGTAATCTCCTACAACTTTCATTTGAAACAATTTTCCATAACAATTATTGTTTAGGAATTATTTATAAAAAATAATTTTTTCGGTTTTCGTCAAATATCTCCTTAAAAACATCGTTATTCGTAATTTTGGTGAGGACCTAAGTTGTACAGAATAATATTTCCTCCAAGTTTTGTTTGAAACAAATTTTCGTAGAACCATCCACTTCGGAGATATTCAACTTTCTTCGTAATTTTCAATATACGGCGCCGACACCATGTAGAGGTGAATTCTGTAAACATAGTCATAATATAATTTACGGCAATAAGAATGACTGTATTCTTTTACGATACGAAATAATAATTTTGCCTCATAATACTATTCATAATAATTTAAATATCTATACCCCAAATATGGAGAAAGTCATGCGTTGGCCACATCAGATTTTTTTATTTTATTTTTATCTTTACGTCCACGCGTTTTTCTCCGATTCGATTAAAATTCTCGAGTTGACGAATGGACGTCGCCCGAGGACAGCGTTCTACTTTATTGCGTTCATATTTAAAACGCTCTCGCCAATATATTTATAGCTGCTTTATTAGGGTTAGCGTTGGAAGAAAATAAAACGCGATGCCGAAATTCTTTTCTGGAAGTCGAATCTATGAATGCACAAAATGGCATTTAAATAATTAGTACGCGAAAATAAACATTAAGAGTAAACGAATTAAAGATGTTCGCGTTAATGCGGGTGAAACCCCCTCACCGCTGGCGCAACCAACTGATCGATCTCCTCGACTGACCCTTAAGAAGCAAGCACTTATCACGCTCACAATGCAAATCACTCGCGTCAACAGGCCACCACGTCCAAAGCAGCCTCCATGCCTTATCCATTACTACCCCTCCTCTCCCCCTCTATGACTTAACCATTACTACCCCTCCCCATCCCTTTTGACTAAACCGCTCACATATACTACATATATCCCGGTGACTCTTCGGATTGCGTAACAAAGCACCCTTTGATTCATCGTCCACGGAAAAGCGGATCGCTCTGGTTCTCACGGGCGGCCGCCTTCTACGACACCGGAGACCTCGTCGTGTTCGCTTCGCTCCCTTCTTTTGTTTCCGATCGGTCAAAACGAGAGGCAACCGTGTGTTGGAGCGGTGCGGCTGTTGGGGAAATTCCAGATCGAAGGACTCGTCCCGGTCTCTTCGAAGCGACGTTATAATGACTGCCAAGCGTCGATATCATTATTTTAATCGTTGCATAATTTGTTTCCACGTGCAACAAATCAAATATCGCCGAACTCGTGCCAAGCGATGGTTTTACCCGAAAAGAAAGGAATCCCATCAATTCGAAACCTGCAGCCTCGAGTGAAATTCACGAATATGATTACGGGCAGCGTCCACTTAACGTGCAGGTTAAAAAAATCGGTACAACATACACTGTACAAACTTTCTCATATATGTATGGGTACTAATGCGTCGTTTAGTTATCTTTAGAAAATGAAAATCGTATCAGCCTGTTTTTCGAAAATCCCATTTTTGTTAAAGTTGTCCAAGAATAAAATAGCCTTATATTCATTCATTCAGAAAAGTGAAATACGTAGTATTATTGTAGATGTTCACTCAAGTAACTACAAAATTTGGTCAAAAACGTTAGAGCCGTTTTGAGAAAATCGAATTATTGTTAAAGTTGCCTAGAATACACTGGTCTTATATTCATTTTTTGAGAAATATTAACTATACAGTATTATTGAAGACGTAAACTTAAGTAACTGTACGAAATTTGATCAAAATCGTTATAGCCGTTTTCGAGAAAATCGGATTGGTTAAAAATGCGTAGAATAAATTACTCTTAATTATTGAGCAATGTCAACCATTTCTATGTATACTCTGCTCAGTATGATAAAATGCCTAAGTACGAGATTTCATTCATTTTCGCCGTACCGTCTAGGCTCCAGAGCCAGTAACAGACAGACGGCACTTCTAAAACCACTTTTTCGGATACAGCGACACCTAAAACGTATATTTCCGTAAAAATCTCGAGGTCGAATTTTTTCGCCTTTGATCCGTTTCTTCACTTACGCCATGCTGCGAGCATCCACCGGCACACCTCGGAGAGGGGAGCGCATTTCGGCCTGCCAGTTGCTGTTGCGTTCTTCAAATTTCAGCATGAATCACTTAAAATCAAAGACAAAATCCGCGATGTACAGCGCCTTCCAGGAAACACACCGATTCATTCTTTGCCACGAAACGGCAGTTGTTTCGCGGGTGGCCTTACGTCGAAAGGTGTAGGGGCATATCTCGTGTTTGTCCGCACCGCCTTTTTCTGGGTCCAGTTTTAGGAGAAAAAGTGCGGGTATTACACGAGTAAATAGCCGAAGTGGATAGTGAGGATGAAGATGACGTTCCCGGCGACGCCATTTACGTAGACGATGAGGGAGAACACAAAATCGCCGACGAACTATTTGAGGACAGCGATAATGAATTCAGAGGTCAAGATTCGGACAGCTAAAGGAAAAATAATTCTTACTTTTGTTTTTAAAAACGATATTTAAAGGAATGTTATCGAAATACATTTAAATGCACGATTTACTGGTAAAAATGTCCGAAAATATAAATTATTTCCTTAATAGAAAAAAGTTGTATGCGCTTGTTACCATATATAATACGCACCCTAACTTTTTGTCAATTTTTCGTGAAAAAAATGCGTATTATAATCGGAAAATTACGTATTTTGAATATTTTTCAACTGCTGAAAGTCAAAAGTATAGGTAGGCATTGATTAGTGAACAATGAACTTAAGAATGCAAAAAATATTGAGGCCCCGCGCTCTCACTTTGCGCCGGGCCCCGCAATTTTCCAAGCCGGCCCTGGCGTTTGTACGATTTCCAGTAAAAACAAATAATTCCCTCTGCGCCAGAGTAGAGAATTTTTGGGATAATGCGATGTTGATAAAATTAAGACAAAATTCAAGCAAAACACGCTTGATAATACTTGAGACTTCTTCCACATGACATATAAACACGACCGGTGATTATGATATTTGTAAGTACTAACTAACCCATTTAAATGTCTCACGAATAACGAGACCATTGCGAGGTCAATAGGTACGCAAATCACGTCGCTTTTCCTTGACAATGGCTTAAACAAGGCAACTAACGAATATTACCGGGAAAAAACCAATCTGGTCAATTGCAGAATAAAATGCATCTCATTAAAAGCTGCTCTTTTCTCTGCATACGATTCGAGTCGTTTGCTCCAATGAAGGAACGGATCGGAATGAATATTTCATTCCCTCGATTCGCTTTCACTTTGATGGTTGTCGCTTTCGATTGTTCCCAAAGCGGCTGAATGCCGGGAGAACAGCTTAAGACTTAAATGAAGAAGAGGCCGTTAGCAAGCATAATTATGCGCGTTTCGCTTCCATCATGAGCGTCTACTAGCGTCGGTCTGTCCGCGTATTCGTTCTCGGCTTCTAGAGAACGGAGTTTCATGAAATTTTGTTAAGGACTTACAAAAACAATAAGAAAATCGCATAAATGATTCATGTAAGCCAATCAGGGGTACCACTTTAGTGGCGATAAAAATGATCTTTCCGTCATATCTCAAAGTACCGATCATATCAAAATACTTTTCAATTAAAACTTGTAGAACTAGTTGAGTTCTTTTCCTATACATTTTTAGCGTCGGAGTATCCGTTAACAAGAATGTCTTATTTCGAGATGAACTTAGAAAATTTCTTGCATGGCTACTTCATTGCTACGCTAGCATGCATTTCTTTAAATAGGAAGAAAATGATGTGGAAGGAAAGAACTTTTAAAACCCTATTTCCCTTGCGTACAAGTATGTCATCTGTTTCAAATACTGAAATTGCACATTTGTGATACGCTGTACAATTTCCTAACTAGTTAATTATCGGAGAGGTCATTTCCCTCTTTCGAGCGACACATTCCTCGAAATGGCTGTTCAGGTGAGATTCGCAATCGAAAGGAGGTGCTCGCCCAATTGTCCTTTTTTAAGCACGGATAATCAGCACCCGGTTTATCAAAAACGAACCGATGGTATTTTCCAGTCTATGGCTAAAAGAATAAATATACTTTATTTCGTAACGATAAAACCTTTTAATTGGAGAATTTGTTTTCGAAAGCCATTATCCGTAGCAGTGTATTTTTAACTGCTTAAAAGACTAAATTTTGACCGATAGAGAAGCCCATAACCCCAAATGAGCGCAAAGCGGTTTTAAAACAAACATCTGTCGAGTTTCCCAAAATTACCTTCAGACTCGTGTCGTGTAGTTACGCCTAGCATCGCTTCCGAGGACGATCTTTCCTTCCTTTCGTGCTCAGAGAAGACGTTTGCCGATGGTGAGACCGAACACGTATAGCGAATCGAACGTCTGTTATGAAGGAAATGTTCCTCGATGAACAAATTTAAATATCTCCACCATTAACATTTCTACAATCGGCTCTATTTATATTTACCTATATGGTATTTTCTAAATATTAACTTTTTCATTACCCTTGATACAAAAAATTGGTAATTCTAAAAACTTCCTAAATGAGAAAAGTGTACATAATATACATAAATTCCATAAGTTAATAGTTTGTATTTCTTCATCAACTTGATTTCTACGCGCGAAACGTAACCAACTATGATTTCGCTTAAAGCTGTAGAAATCAATGCTTTTAAAAATATGCGATGTAGGATGTTAAAACAAATTGATGAGACAACATTTAATGTTTTTTTTATTTCAACTAAGTTTAAGTATGCTCAAACAATTTGGTCCTTCGATCGAATGTTTACAAATACATCGACAATTTCATTTCAACATTCTTTGAATTAGTACAGCAACATTAACTGCGATCAAAATTGCAAAAAAAACATCTTTACAACATTCATGACACTTCTTTCCACATTCCATCTGGTTAAAAAAAAAAGAACAGATTCAGCTAACAAGTCGTGAGGCACATTGATATGGTTAAGTGACATTCTTAAGTGACATTCTAACTGGAGACTTGAGATCCGTGACTCCTCCAAATACGTGATTAAGCATGAACAATTCAAAAGCTCCTTTCGATCGAAACACGCAAGCGAAGAACATACTATCTTCGCATCCAAAATGTCTAAAGCGACAGATCACACGCAGGAGGAAATTTATCAAATATACGCAGTCTCTAAATTTAAATACAACCACAAAAATAATTACTCTTCAAAATAACAATACTGGCAATATATTCACTCACGAACATTCTTTAAAAATTCCAATTTTTTTTTTAACTCCAACCAGGCGAAAGTTTTCGATATTTTCCATTTCGGTGAATTCCAAATAATAATGGGTGAATACTGTTTCTAAGAACCTTGGTTCTAAAACACTCGAAAATGCAATCACCACAACAACACACCTCACACGCGCCGGGGACAGCACCAAAAGAGCCACACGAAACTTGGGTTCTCTTCCTTGGCCTCAAACAGACGCACATGAAGTAGTAATATGTGGAGATGTGGTCGAAGACCGCCTTGGATGGCTTAAGAGAGCCGTCGGGGGCAGCAGCGCTTTAGAGGGCGGAAGCGAGGGTGACAAAGGCGACCGTTGCGAGCGCTGGGACCAGAGAAGAGGCACTGCTATGGCCGCCACTCTTGCATTCCGCGGGTTTATCGCCCATTATGTGATCGCAAAGAGCACTCATGAAGTCTGCGACGGCCTTATCCTGGTCTGCCTGGACGAACTTCTGCAGAAGAAGGCGGAAAAAAACCGATTATAACCGATCGGCGCCATACGGATCCAAAGCGAGGGAAGAATTGCAGAGAAAAATGGAATCAAATGCTTTTTCTCCGTTTTAGGGCTTTGACGTCATAAGATTAAGTCTTTGTTGAGATCGACGGCCTCGTAATATAGCATTTCTCCTTTTAAAGCATATATGTTATAACGTTTTTACTTTCTCATACGAAGTATCGAGAAAGTATTGTTTTCGCGAAAAAATTCGACCTCGAGATTTTTACGGAAATATACGTTTTAGGTGTCGCTGAATCCCAAAAAGTGGTTTTCGTAATGCCGTCTGTCTGTCTGTTACTGGCTCTGGAGCCTAGACGGTACAGCGAAAATAAAATCTCGTACTTAGGCTATTTATCATACTGAGCAGAGTATACATAGAAATGGTTGACATTGCTCAATAATTAGGAGTAGTTTATTCTACGCATTTTTAACAACAATACGATTTTCTCAAAAACGGCTCTAACGATTTTGATCAAATTTCGTACAGTTACTTGAGTTTACGTCTTCCATAATACTGTATAGTTCATATTTCTCAAAAAATGAATAGAAGGCTAGTTTATTCTTGGGCAACTCTAACAAAATTGGTTTTCTAAAAACAGGCTCATACGATTTTCATTTTCTAAGGATAACTAAACGACGCATTAGTATATGAGAAAGTTTGTACAGATTTTTGTTTAAAAGCAATTGTTAGCTCTCGTTTGAGGATTTGAATTCAGTTTTCAAAAAAATATAAACCTCATTGTTTCAGCTATACACCTGTTCATGTACCGAGTTCCTATCTTAATTTTAAAATACAAATGTTTAAATGCCCTGAACCGACTTCCTGCTTCCTACGAGGGTTAGGAATGAAACAAGGGGGTTGAAAAAAAGAATCGATTATCCTAGATCCACCAAATTCGCACCATGTCTAGGCCTCAACTAGTCCCTATCCCTATCACAAAAATATGGCTTCCCCATGTCGAAGGATTCCAGAGATACAGGCCGAAAAACCTTACATAAATCGAATACACAAGCGATTCTTCCACAAAAGCGCTAAAAATTCAAGCGATAATGTGTGGACGCGATATATCGAACCAAAATACAAACCAAATTCCCCAAATCGAAAAAGAATTTACAGATCGCGGGAAGCAAGTTCATTCCCGTCAGACAGTTTAACGTTATTTACTCTTCCCGAGATTCTAGTTATGCGGTTCCCGTTCTTCAGTTTTTAAGTTGTTTTGAAAACTGTCACAATCCGTAAGTCAAAAGAAAAATAGCGATCGGGCACTTACGTCGTTGAAGATGATGGTGGGAACGGACTTGACCGAATTATCCTTAGTCTTCTTCCCTAGCCTCTCCAAGACGATGTTCCCTTCGTTGCTTGTCACACACGTGTCGATCGGCTTGTAGTTCATTTGGAGTTCAGTGGCACACTGGAATGCGACATTTGTTTTAGAGAACACCCAAGCACCGAGCATAAATTGCATATTACAACACGTTTACCCAAAAGACACCCACAATAAGGTGGCCAAGAGGTGATAATCTTCCCTACTCTTGATCATATCGTAATCCCACGATACGGAACTATACAGTTATGTACACTTCATTAGTAAAATTCAAAAATATTTTATAATCAACAAATGGATTCTTTTAACTGAAATTGATATGTTGCAGAAAATGCCCAAGTAATTTTTTATGAGCAAAAGAGACTCACCTCCAAGCCAGAAGTGTTCGTACTCTTGGACGACATGACGCAGTTGATGAACTTGACTTGGTTTTCAGGACTCATGTGGCTCACGGCGCACGCCTGCACCTTGTTGCCGTAGCACTCGGAGGGACCATGTTGGCATTCGAAGTAGATACGGCCGTCATCGTCCGTGGAAGTCTGCTCGCGCATGAAGCGGGGTTGGGTTGGTGTGTACAGGGGGAGGGGTAGGGAGGCAAGGTAATAGGGTGAGAGGTTGGGTGATAGGGAGGGAGGTAGGGCGATAGGGTGAGAAGGTGGGTGATAGAGAGGGAGGTAGGGTGATAGAAAATTAAACTTTTTTCAACCATTCAATACATTTGTCATGTAATTATATTATTAAATTTATGAAGAATTTTAAATGTACAATACAACATAAAAGTCAATGAACAGCACGCTTTTCCATATTGCGTCAGCAATTGAAGCTCTCATTTTTAGTTTTGTTACTGTTATGATTGTATCTTTCGTCATTGGCCCCACTATTCAATTTCCGGTCAAAAACATTAGTCAACTCGAATAAAGCATTCAATTAAAACCCTGCATTCTCCCATTGACATTCTCTTTCTAAATTGTAGCCATTTCATCGTAATATAAACACGCTTACCCATATAAGTACATAAATATTATGCCAACGTGAATGCTTTTTTGACGCGTTAGGGAATTACACGACAGCTCATTCATTAATAATATTATATTCCTAGTTTTCTAATTTTGTGTTTACGAGTGAAATTTTGGAATCTCATGGACGCTCGATAGATTTAATTAACCACAAAATCGCATCACTAGGCGGTCTTTGAAACCGGATACAAATGAATAGCGTGCGATTAGGCTAACGGGAATAATCCTCAGAAGAGGAACGCCCTCTGCCGATAACACAACCTTCAAAATGTAAGAGACGATCACCAGCCGAAAGTGTAATTAGACTTCCAGTGTGCACTTAAGACGGGCGATTTTTCAAGAATGCACACCCAGACAACTATTGCTCCAGCAGCGGCACCAAGCGCTGATACGAGAGCGTCTTCGCAGGGTCAGCTGCCTCCGAATTGCATGCGACCATCCCCTTCAACAGACCGCATCCAGAAATAGAACGAGTTCCAAAGACTATCGTTTCAAAGCGGCGAGAAGCGAGTCACGCCACGCCCACAGCGAACCTTCTTTCTCTGTCGTTTCGTAAAAACATTGATTTTTAAACAACGGTGATTTAGTTAATGGAATCCGAATAACTAAAATATTTCGAACCGCCGCGCGAAAAGCCTTCATCAGGACACTCCCCAAACACATGCGGCGCATCGCAAGCGATCCGAGTGCGGACGGAAGAGATGTAAAAACAAGAATCAACCAATCGTTCTTAGGTTAGCTTTAGTTAGAAAGTAGCGATTCACTCCCAACAAGACGATTATACAGGAAGAGTGGCTTAGGGGAATCTGCATGTGAAGCCGGAAATCGGGTGTGGTAGGAGACTGAGGGGGGAGGGGAGGAGTGTGTGTGGGGGGGGGGGAGGAGTGTGTGTGTGGGGGGGGGGAGGAGTGAGGGGAGAGAAGGGAGGGGGGAGTGAGTGGGGAGGGGGGAGTGAGGGGGGAGTGAGGGGGGAGGGGGGGGGGGAGGGGGGAGTGAGGGGGGAGGGGGAACTGCGGGCGATCGGGAATAGGAGACGTGAGAAAGAAAGTGTCCATACTGATCTGGCCAAAAGGAATTCCGTTTTCAAACGAGAATAGTTACAAAAAAAATGACAAATTTTAAACTGTTAATGAAATTAACGATATTCTCAGAACCTAGAGCGCCCAGCTTGAAAAGAAAACCACTTCCAAACTATCCATTCCGTTTTATAAAAAATAAAATGTTCAAATAAAACAAAATATTTTCTACAACTGTAATAATAAAGATTTACATACACAGATCTCAAGGATATTTGAAAAAAATGAAAAAAGACCCGTTTGGCCAGTTTCAGCAGAAACCTTTTCAAACCTTTAATTACTAATAACAATTTAAAATGTTTTGTGCTGATTTGATTAGTTCTTTAGTTAAGAGCCCAAAAAATTTCTATCAAATATGCCACGGAGAAAAGTTCAAATATACTCGGGGAACCTAAAAACGTGCATGTTGGTCGAAATCTTCATTTCGATTAGAATTCTTTCACCTATATTAAGTATGAAGAAATAAATTCGAAGAGAATCTCAAACGCCATCGTCGTCTCCAGCAGAGCCCGCGCATTCTCAACCTATTGGAAAGCAGGGATCGATCGAGCAGCACAGAACGCGAGACACGCAACTGGTCATTGGGGCACACGAAACGGGAGTTTCATGGCTGCCTTAGGATGGGCGCTGAATTTAAGGCATGTTGCTACAGTTAAACACTTTCCAGCAATTTGTCAGAGAATTCTTTAAGATTGCTAGTTTGCAACTCACTTTCTCGTCGCATGATCCGACCTAGACCACCCAATGTCAAATGGGTACTTGATTACTTCAAATTGACATGCGTTCATTTCGAAATATACGTTGGGCCAATTTGTCAATAATGGACCTAAGCATTTAGATGACAGCTAAAAGCGAACGAATCAATTGTGTATATTGAAATTTAAAATGTCTATCATTCGTTTAAAAAGGAAACGGGTTATTTCGTATACCTTGGCCAACTTATGATCTTGCTAACGTTGCCCCTTCCACCTCATTGCAGTGGTGAATCGCGCGAGTGTTTGGTATTCCTGGAGTAGACTACGACTGACGGAATCTGACTTCGTTGCCACCGCTAAAGTGAATCTCGCTTCAAATATTAACGCGCACGTGCTACCGCCGAATGCGTCGGCTGCTACAGAGGATTACTTACGTTTGAATTTCCGTAAGGTACGAAGTCCACAGACATTTCGTTCATCATCTTCTGCCACGTAGGATAGAACTGCTTGGTGATGAATTTGATGCTGTCCGGGCAGAGGGATTCATAGTAGATGGATACGTGGACCTTAGACTAGAAAGAAATGAAAAATGATTTAAATAGAGGCTTAAAACGGATCTTTTGGCAGGTTTGAAAACCTACGCTACATTTCAGTACTTTTATCTGATGAGAATATTACTAATACGAAAATTAAACCATTCCATAAATACCTAATTATCGAGTTGCTCATATTATAACCATAATGACAAGACAAGCACTTATCAAAAATAGGCAGGAAAATGTTAAACTTTTTGAGATACTTCAATAAGAACTTGTCAATTTGATTTTCAAGTGCTTTTCCAGAGAACCATCATGTTCATTTTCTGAGATATTGCAACATTTCGCGTACCTATTCTATAAGTAAACTCTCACGCCCAAAGCCAGCGCATCTACCATTAGACCGGATAACGCTCGCACACCAACGGGGAATCGTAGCGGGCCTCGCACATCGGAAGTCGAAAATTTGAAGGCCAAGGTTGAATAAAAGGGGCCAGCGAGCCTTTCCCCACCATGCCATTGCCCGCATTGACCGTTCAACATGCAGTCAGCGCCAAAACCAGTTTCGACGACTCACCGAAGGCCCGAATATAGCATCTTTCACACTGGAAACTGCGACAATACTTTTATTGAAATGTGCCTTAGAAAATTCCGTTTTATAAGGATCACGTCCAATTCACGAAAATGTAACCAATTCGTGAAGTTTGTTACTTTCGCAAACAATTTTAGGGCTCAAGTCGAAAGAATTCTTATCCTGTAGTGTATTTCCCAAGTCGAGAATCCGTGGCCTGAACAGCTAAGTGAGCCGCATCAAAATGGCTACGTTCACCGACAGGTTGAAATGATTTTCCGTGAGGTAAATGATCGTCGCCGAGATGTTACACACCTGCTTCATGAAAACTTTTCCGGATATTTTTCAGTCACGACCCGCTGGTCTCGCCGCCGCGACTTACAATCGGTTACATTGCCATGGACTGAGTCACTATGGGGGCGGGGGAAATATCCCCCTCTGATGGAAAGCGCGGCAGAGACTGCAACGGCTGGGCGGTTCCCAAGATTTGTTCCTCGAACGAACCGCAAGCGCCTCCGTGATCAAGAATTTCAAATACAATGGATTCGACAATACGTATGCAACGCAATGCAAAATTAAAAACCGCATTGCATCAAAGTTAAAAATTGGGGAATAGGTTTGATTAGTCATTGCCAAGTACTTATTATACCAACTGCTCGATCATTCTACTTATGAAAATCGATTTTTACCAGAACAGAATTCCAGAAGAATTAACTTAAAAACAAAGGCGTCCGGAATTGCGTAGAAGGGGAAAGACCTTCGGAAGATTAACAGCCGCGGTACCTACATAAAATTTCATTTTGTACGGCGCTTTGAATTTCTTCCTGCGAGATCGTACGGAGACTGCTGGATAAAAAAACGGAGTGACCGACTGGGCCCGAAACCGTCGAATTTGCAAGGTTAAATGCGCACTAATCTCTTTCTAAAAACATTTCCTGGCTTGAAATGCTATGAGCAAGTTCCTCTCCATGCATGGAAGATTAATCGTGAATATGGCACGAAGGAACCATTTTCTTGAAACTACTGTACAGCAATAATTCAATATTTCAAAGCGACATTCCATTCATCGAGTAACATCGTCCCACGTTCGGGCACTTAAATGCTGAATGCGATGGAAAAAATCAACTACTACGAGCGACAAAAATCACCGATTCCGTTGTCCCGTGTACTAATCGAACAAAATATGAGGAAACTTAATCACAAGCGAGGAAACTAACTAAAGTAAATTATTTTCGAAATAATAACTCACCTGCGCAGTAGTCAAAGTTGTGGAGGCCATGGCCAGGAATAAGAAAGTAACCAACCTAAGCATGGTGAATAAGAGTTGTTGCGAATACGTTTTGCGAACGTCAATAAAAATCCTTTATCTCTTTCTCAGAAGCGTTCACCCAAAGACGACCACTAGACTGACCTGACTGGATCTGACTATATAACTGAACTTGTGGAATGCGAGAGCTGCCGGCTTCCCTCTCCTCCTTCCTCTGTGGTGTTCTCTCATTGGCTAGCGCTTCGGGTAAGAACTCGCACAGTGGTGCCACAGGTCGCGACGGTATTCCGGTTTATTATTTTATGAATGTTTTAAATTGACATTTGGAAAAAACGAGGGATGAAAACTATTTTAAAGACGCATTTAATTTTATTATTTAGAAGACATTATATACCCCTAATAGAAAATTTCATGATTTATAAAAAATATTTTTATAAACGTTTTTAAACGCAGTGAATTATCACGGTCAATAAATACGGTATGCATTTTCCTAAATCGTTCTTCTTATCACAGTCAACTCTTAATTTACTTAGGGCCACTAATGTTGATGATTGATGACCTAAAAATTGCAGAAATTATTACCTTATTATAACATTTGAGCCATTTGTTAAATAATTTGTGTATATGTATATCATTAACTCGAGATTATACATAATAAAATGGAATATGTAATTGTATGGTAACGAAAATATGACAGTAAAGTTAATGTCCATATTTTCACAACTAAGCAAATTTTTTAATAAAATCCTTTTCTGTGCAAACTACTTTTTCTGAATAACATTATTTTTTTGCAATATCTATCTTGATAGCATTTCAGAATAATTAACTTTGAAAAGTAATCGGCATGAAAGATTTTGTCTTGTTCTCCAAGTGTATATTTAACATATACAATGCCTTCAAATGTTTTTTTTATCCAACCCATTTCTTCTTGATTAGTCAGGACACAATCTTTGAATAATAACTTGATATATTTCTCTGCCATCACAAATAACAGGAACATTTAGCAACCTTTTAAAGAAGCAGACAAAGGTTCCATTTACCAATGTTGTTTCAGTATCACAAATAGAAAAACAAGTAATGAGTAAAAAAATTAATTAACTTTTATATTTTAAACTTTAATTACTAATTTTTATTTTATATTAAAATATTATAAATACATAGCTCACCTACTAAATTGAAATTTGTCTTAGTCTCTCCATTAACACTTAAATATTCTTTGGCCATCTTGTTTCATCCATTCTAATCATGTGTTAATACCATCTTAACCTCCGGTTATGCATCCCTCAGTTACTTATATTATTGCTCCTGCCACCTCAGTTCTTCATTACTTGATTCATTTCACCTGTTCTACTTTTGATTTCTTCACCACATTTCCTACTGTAATGTAATGTCATTTTTCGAGCCATCTAATGTTTTTAAGAAAACTTTCAAAAATTTTTTTGATGCTAAATTTTTATCATTTTATAAATTAAATTTTTTTTAACATTACCTGTTTTTTCTTCAGCCTAATCTTTACGTAAATGGACTACAGAATATATAACAATTACATTAAATGTTGAATGCAGGAAAAATGCATAACAAAATCATAGAACACAAAGATAAAATAGTTTTTATAAGATATTTAAAGAATGAGAAATCTAACTATTTAAGATACAAATAAATCAACAATTCCTTTCATTGCAAATTATTATTTGCTCTACTCTTCAAAACAATACTAAAATACACTATGGCTAATTCTTAATTTACACAGCTAAATAAATTGTATTCTACCCCTCAAATCAGTAATGTGAACACGTAATAGTTTTATATTCAAATGAAATTTATCGTCTTCAAGAAAGTTTCCACATAGTTAATATAGATATCCATTTTTTTTCATAAAGTAACTGGTAATGTTTGCCACCGCAGTAAGGAACTCGACTCTGTGGTTCAAATCCTGAGAATGGCAAAAGTTTTTCTGTGATTTTCGATCAAATTTTTGTGAAATCATGGGAAGGATGAAGCTCACATATATACATAGGGAGACAAGTTAATATAAAAGTTAATTAATAATAATAACTTTTCAAATTATATTTGGCTCATACATGTAAAATGTTATTGAAATATTGATTATTATAGTCGAATAAGTGGCCAATTGAACTTAATTTTCATGCCATATCCATAGTAGTAACAAAAATGAAGAAAAAGAAAGAATATCAATACTAAATTTCAATTTTTTGAAAAAAGAAACATGAATTTCCCAATGCTTTTATTGAAAGTACAAAATAAAAGAAAGAACATCAGTAATATACAGTTTCATTTTTAGGATAGTTCAACTCATCGATTTTCATCAACAAAATTATTCAATAAATTTTGGCTATAAAATACCTAACGCTTAAAGATAATAAGTAAAAAATCAAACAAGGAATGACAACTATAGTTAGCAGAATGATATGAAGTTCCAATAGAAAGGAACCGTTTTATGACACTTCTTGAAATGTATTATTATTGATATTGCCATTCGACATATTTAGATCATGATATTATACAGATATTTCTGTTGATATCTTTAGATAGATAGTTACAGCAACATAAGTAGGCTGTGAAGGTGACATTTGCACTGCTCACAAAGGATGCCAAATGACTCGCTCAGCTTATTCCAAAAATACATTTTCATTTAAATAAATATTTATTTTATATCCCAATATTAACATCATTTTATTTCGAATGAAATTATTCTTTTTAAAATGTAAGAAAAACAGTAGCCTACATAACTTTTTTAGAGGTGCTTCCTGACACAGCCGAGACTCAAACTAGCACTTAAACTAATGTCCATGAAAATAGATAATAAACTAAAATATACAGTGGGTTCCGCTTATTAGAATCAGCGGTTAATTGAATCAGCCGCTTTATTGAATCAAAACCGGAAAACCAAAACCATTTTGCATCTAACGTTTTCCAAAATCTCCCCTTGTACGAATCATTTACTTCGGTTTATTGAATCACGTGGCAATGAATAGATTAAGTGTTGTATATCTAAGGCTGCTAAATGCTACAGAAAAGCGGATTTTCTTCATATGAAGCAGAAATGAAAACCGAAGAGGATGGGTTGAGGAAGAGTTGAGTAGATTGAATTCAATAGATGACGACATTGCTGTAGCTCCTATTGTCAGAAGATGACATTCAAAATTACAATTCAAGTGTTGATGGATAAATGGAGGAAGATGACCATGAAGTATACTGTTTACTGCTGAAGAAGTCAGACATGGCTGTCCTTAAAAAAAAAAAAACCTGGAATTGAGAGGGCACAATGGAAGATGACTCGATTTCTCGTCCTGAGGAGAGCATGATTCAAACGACTTTGGTTAACTATTTTAAAAATAACACAAAAAGTGAAATTTGTGTTTAAAATGTTATTTGTTATAAACTTTTATATTATATCTCAAAAATTAACATTACCATGAAATTTTAATATATGAAATAGATATGAACTTTATTCTAATAATTTCTTATTTGCCATAACTAAAATACGCAGCCTCCAGATTATCGAATCAGCCATTTAATTGAATCAAATAACGATTTCCCGACTTGACTCTAATAAGCGGAACCCACTGTATAACACTTTCCTCATTATATGATAAAAGTAACACCCTATCAATATGTCAAATTATTTTAAGAATTGTATATTATTTATGCCATGAACAAATGAGCTATATTCCAGTTTCAGCAGTGCAAAAGAATAAACATATAATTCTAAGTTTTTGGAGTCAAAATTAACATTATTCCATTGTCATTCCTTTGAAAAAATTTAAAGGGAGAAATAAAAAAAACACTATAGTTATATAATTGCAAAATATAGACCAAAATTGATCAAGGTAAAAGCACAATTCATCTTTTATCACAGATAACCTCTGCAAAAAATAAAAAAATAAAGTCAGTATATACTCTGCACAAAATATACTTTAAATCAATTATTCAAAGAATGAAATAAAAACATCTCAACATTTAACACTGTTTATAATTCTAAAATCTCTTTGATATTCATTAGAAAAATACATATCTCTTTTTATATCAAAAGATTGGCTTAACTTCAATCACAAAATATTGAGCACCATAGACAATATGGGATATAATATTTGGTATTTTCCCAGCATATCCCCAAAAAGCCATAGTATTGCCTAGAGAAGTAATTCTCAACCAGGGTGACACGACGGTTATTGAGGGGTGAAGCAAATATTTCATAAATTCATGGTGTATCATATTCTGGCTTATAAACATAAAAGCAGGAGAATAAACACTCGTGCTTATTTAAATGCCAAAAATTTATTGGGAGAGAAAGCCCAACTTATCTTTAAATATGACTTGAAGATAACAGAACTGTAAACAGGGTGATGCAGAACTGAATGAACTGAGCATAGGGTGACGCAGACAAAAAAAGGTTGAGAACCACTGGCCTAGAGTGATGAGAAATAGTACTACATGGAGCCAGTAAACAAATCGTTTGTAGGTGTTTTTGGAAACAAGTTTAATTATTTTTAGTAACAGGTTTGCATTTAACTCCAAGAAAATGCAATCCATGAAATGGACACTGTGAGTGAAATTGATTAGGAAGAAAAGGAAGTGATACAGACATTTCGTATTACTACTTAGTGCTATATCTCATCACTTCAGGTGCTACTGTGCTATATCTCATCGCTTCAGGTTTGTGAGGATCATAAAAGGGAAAGTACCAAACTTTTTTACGTGAAAACCCAACATTTTTTTAAAAAAGGGAAAAATATATCATTCTTACTCTAATTCTAACAAATCTTTGGCAATCTATCAATTTTAAATTTCAGTCTAAAGTACTAAACTTAACATTGTATGGCACTGTTAATTGATTGAAGTTTGTCATGCTGAGGTTGTATATGTTTTTGGGTTATCCTGCACAGATTTTTGCATTAAAATATATAGAGGACATCTGGCCAGATTACTCTGAAGAAGTTTCCGGCAAGGAAGAAAAAACGTTGGCATTTTAACACAAAAATCTATGCAGGATAACCCAAAAACATATACAACCTCATCATATAGCATGTTTGTATGTGTGCTGAGTTGACTTGTATGATTCAGTAAAAGACTTGTGGCAGGTTTGATGTAAACATGCCAACATGAGAAAGTTATGCCAAAGAGAAGGCACTATATATAATTAACAATTATGGACCAAAAGAAGTGTTCTGTGAGTTAGCAAGAGATTAGTTCTGCACTGATATATCATTCACTGAATTGAAAATAAAATCTCAATCGTGAAAAAAAATTTTAAAATATACCTTAGAGCAGTGGTTCTCAGCTGGGGGGGAGGGAGGCATACAAGAATTCCAGGGGGAGGGGAGGGGGGTGAAGCTTTTTGGACCAAAATAACTTTTTCTTAAAAACAGCAAGGATTTTTTATGCAATTTGTGCCTAATGAGAAAGCATAATAATGTGTGGCAACACCGTGTCTGACCGCCTCAAGAGTTGGCTGACTTAAAGCTGCCATGAGTGATTACTGTCATAATCCTGTGTCTGTCACAATATTATTGTTTTACATTAAACTGGGAAGTGTTTGCAAGGTAATTCGGTACAAAAATATGCCTAATTCAGAAAAATTACTCGTTTTAGATTATTCTAATCTTGTGTTCGGCTGATCTCGGTCAAAAAAACTAATAAAACAAAAATTACAAATATTTTTTGATAAAACTCTTAAAAACATTACAGAAAATATTCTGCGGGAGAGGGGCATGGAGATTTTAGAAGATCAGAAGGGGGGCAGGAGATGAAAAAGAACCACTGCCTTAGAGAATAAAAAGTTTGCTGTTTGTTTTCAAATGAAAAAATTCTAGACTACTTAAGTCATCTGAATTTCCAGAAAAATGATATAAACATAAAAGTTCCTAAATGCAATATTTACGAATATTCCCTGACACTTCAATATGAAAATATTCTTTATTGCATAGTTTTACTAACAGAAACACAAATAACGAAATGAAAAAATAAACTACTCCAATCTAATTAGGAACTTAAAAATCAAAACAAGACATTTTTCTCCTGTGCAATCATTAACTATGGTTCAATAATCACGATGTAATCTTAATTTCTCCAAAAACATAACCATCTTCTACTTATTCCTCAAAGAGAAGACAAAAAAATCAAATGCATTATTGATTCCATAATGATCAAAATTACACAACCATCAGCAGATTAAGAGTTCCATCAATCCTATACTTCTCTTGATAATCACATTTAAGTCGCATTACCATTCAAAAGTTATAATTCCTCATGACAGCAATTAGAGAAGGATAACAACATTACTCCACAAAATGGTTTCAAGGCACAAGGTTAAGATTACTGGATTTTAACACGGGGCAATGCTAAATATATTTATTTTTCCTCAATATTAAAAACTTAATGGAAGATGCTGGTTGATATGCTTTCCCAACTTCTGCCGTTGTCATTGATACCTTCAGAAGATATCAGCACAACCAAAGACTTCATAATTCCCTCAATATGGCGTCTTTCCTCCTTCATATGCTTGGTGGGTTTGGTGAGCTGTGGGAACAAGAGAAAATCATTTTGTTAAGAGTAAATTGGCTCATAGCATTTTTAAAAGTTAAGAAGAAGCCCAAATAATTATTACCAACACAATTTGTTTATTAACCCTTCCACCTGCAATACGCCAATATATAGACTATCTACAAGTCCCAAAAATCTTAATGTGGTGAAATATGGGTGCCTAGTTTAAATTCATATAACTAAAAAATGATTTTTGTCAATCAAATGCTAAAATATAAAAGATTACTTCTTTTCCATCTTTATTGCATAATACTTTTTAAGAAATTTTTTTTATAATCTAAGAGAATGTCCATATTTTCTTCATAAAAGACTGAAGCCACTGATTCAAAAGTTCAAATTTTAAGCTCACATAACATACATCAATTAAAAAACTATCTAAATGTTATAAAATTAAAATCTATGCCTCTTTTAGTTTATTACTAACAGAACTGCCCGTTGAATTTCAACGGATTTATTGAATCTAAAACTTCGACCGTGTAACATGTAAACATCGTAAGAATATAATAATACACAGTTTTAACCGTTGAATAAAGCAAAAATGAAGAACACCTGTTCGCAATAACCTGTTTAGATGAATGAAAGAAGAAAATCTTGCACTGTGAAAAATCGAAAATTATGTGTAAACTTATGATAAAATAATTATTGAATTAAGCATCCCTCCCCCCCAATTTTTTATCGCTATATAGCCTATGTTATAAAATTATTTACCTATGCGAAGTTTTGTGACGATATCTTCAAAGGTTTGAAAATCACAATTTGTGAAAAATCTACGTCTAATTATTTAAGTTACTTACGTAGTTTTCAAAACTGTTTGCTTTGGAGAACTCTATGCCACACTTTGAAATTTTTATCGCCATATAGCCTATGTTACCTGCAGGGTAAAATTATATACCTATGCGAAGTTTCGTGACGATTTCTTCAAAACGAAAACTGTAAGTAAAACCAGCAAGACTATAATAATCAACAAAAAATAAATGAACAAAGGAACTTACGAAATGATTTAATTTTACAAAAGACAAAAAATTAAATAGAGAACGTTTAAGAATCACTGAGTGAATATCACCCTCAGACCATTAGCTCGATTCTCTCATCCATGCTCATTGATGCTCGTTCATGCTCATCCACGAGTTCTGTTACAGGAAAACAATTATTGTTCACATCAACAATACTTTGGAAACAATGAAACGATTTATCCAATCACAGTTTGTGGGAAATCTACGTCTAATTATTTAAGTTACGTAGTTTTAAAAACATCTTGCTTTGGAGAACTCTACGCCACACGAAAATATCATTAAAAACTATTTATTAGTAATATTTCAATTATAATCAACAAATATTAGGTTGTCGTGTAAACAAAGCAAACTCGCACACAGAAATTGAAAAACGATATTACGTTAAAAATATTCCAATATAAATGCATAGGACTCTCAATTTCGGCGACAATGGGAGTTGTCATGGTAGCTTATAATGGGTGTTGTAATAAAACTGATAAAATCACGTATTTTATTGATTCTAAATGCATTTTTATGCTAATTCGATCAGGATTCGGATTCTGTCTTCAATAAAAATAAACTTTGTTCTTTTCTTCATAGAACCATTCAAGTCTCAAGTTCATACCACGTTTCTAAGAAATTTTAAAATTCAAATGAAAAATGTGCTGCACTCGTCCCTATGTTATTCAAATGAAAAAAGAAAATATTTTTTAAAATTAGAAAGGTCAATCAAATCGATATAAAAATCTTACTACACCACCATACTCGTTATTCTGGTTAATATGACACCTTCCTCTTTTTTCTGCATGTTGTAGTTTCTGAGCCTTAGTGGAACATACATACAAACACCTTACTTTATAGATATTAATAAAGTCAAATTTTAAGCAAAACATTTTATGAAAATGACTCAGACAGACACACTTAGCTTATTCAAGTTGTCGATTTTTCGGAGATGCTCTAATAAGAGATAAAGAATACTACTTTGTGTCATAAAAGCACTACTTTGAAAACTGATACTGATTTATTACTTTCAAGGATCAGCTTTTGTTTCTCTCTGAGCAAAATATTTTTCTATACAGAGATGTGTTAAGCCATCAAGGAATAAGTTACAAATATCTACAGTTACTTTTATGTTCAAAAGAATAAATAACATATAGAAATCAAACACCGCTAATTAGTGGAATATTTGAAACATTTTCAATCAGTACTGATGTAGGCTGTCACGTTCTACTGTATGGTTTCTGTCTGACATTGCATGCCGGGAAGAAACCATGCTCCAAGATATGCAAAACCAGTGCGAAACACTAAACTATATTGCAAAAAAATTTGTCTAAAACTCTTTCAAACAGGTATTATGATTTACAGTTATGCATAAAAAAACAGGTAGTACATGATATGAAAAATTTAATTTGTTCACAGATATAAAAAAATCTTTTATATTTTATAAATGTCTCCTTGAAATATGGGTAAAACTATGAATTTTATAATACACTTCAATATATTCCCATGAGTATAAATAAATTCATGTATCTGAACCAAAAATTAAATCTTTTGTGATTTTTAGAAAAAGGTGTGACTCTACCTAATAAGAGCCTTTGGGAATGTGCTACCAAAAACAGTCTGGGAGAATATATAGTAAAACCTCATTAATTCGAAGTTCAAGGGACCAAAAAATTACAACTTTGACATACCCAGGTTAGAATTAAACAAACTTTCATAAAAATCAAACTTTTTACGATCAGCTACTTGGGCAGCAAAACTGCAATACAGAATCTTATCTATCCATTCTACAAATTAATTAGCCTTACAAGTTAGTATACACAGCGAATTCGAACAGAGCTGAAGTGAACACTTAGTTTGCAATTCACAAAGACAACCACGTGTGAAAAAAGGCTCCAGCGAATATCCTGAATTTCCCAGTACATTTCGAGTTACTCCTTGGTGCTGCGAAGAAAACATTCAACTGTGTGCCAAAAGATTATCACTCATCTATACTCCATACTGCTGCATATGTATTACATTGTGCTCTTCTTGTATGACGTTATGGTCAGTGCCATATTTACGCACAACCAACATAGACAACTGCCTAGGGCACCAAATTATGAAAGGCACCAATTTATGAAATATGAAAGACACAAAATATCAAAGTTTTCTTTAAATAATAAACAAATTTTGAATTATATCTCCTCATTTAAGAATACACTAGTGTAATGTCCGTCAATAATTAATTTAATTTAATGAGAAAAGGCGCATCGAAAAATAGTGCCTATGGGCACCAAAAACTTAAATCCGACCCTGATTATGGTAAAACCAGTGATGAACTGAAGCCAGCTCCTGCTGACTCACGTGAATCGGTTGTTAAATTTTTATAAAATATGAAATTTATTGATTTTGTCCTTTCAAGTACATTTTGCCCTATCTGAAAGTCAATTAATTACCGACAGTGTATGAAATGGAATATATTGCAAACTGAACACTTCTTCTTAAGCTAGCAGAATACTATTACTAAACTAGAGCGATCTGGTGCCCCTGGCATTTAGGCATCCTGCCACCGTTACCCTAATTTCCTTAAAGTTTGATAGCCTGTTCTTAATATTGTTTCCAGCTCATCACTGGGTAACACCACTAGGTTTTTGTTTTTGGCTAATCACTTATTCTTGGGTAAAACAAAGGTATGATCTTTTTAGAGATGACATTCGGTATAACTTCCTTGCAACGTTATTTAAAGATTGGTTCAGTAACAGAAATCAATATTACACGGTCTTTTCTGGACCATATCACTTTCTCATGAGAAAAACCTTGGAAAGCATGAGAATTGAGATAATAGGAGTTCTTGCAAATTTTGTTCATTTAAGCGTGGTTCTCGAATTTTGCTATCCGATTGAGAATGTGAGCATTCACTGTGATGCACGGATAAGCTGATTCATTTATTTGAATCATCTACGATTTTTACTTCACGGTGACTATTAAATATGGTGACCATATTCCAACGAGATGAAAACAGGACATTTCCCATCACTGTAAGAAAAAACAGGACAAGATTTTCCCATGATTTTTTTAAATGGTGGACCTGTCACTATCACAATCTATAGTGAAAAAGGCAAATGTGAACTTTCCTTACAGTCTGCCAGACTAAGACAAAGCTCACAATCAAAAGAGAATCTGATTAGCATTGTTATTGTCCAAACTCGAAGGGAATAAGTTAGGTTAAACCCAGGCAGGATATTATACGCAGAGACCAGGTTTTCTGCCTCAAATTCATCAATGACCCTGAGGTTTCCTAATCTGACAATTGCAAATGTAATTAACATTTGTTGTTTGTTTGATGACCTCCATGTTTCCGAGAATCCTACATTTCTACTAGGAATGTCAGCTATACTATCAGATAATATGAATTTTATTTGCGATGGGCTTCAAAACAGTACAAAATGGCTTTTTGATAAAAAAAACAGGGCTGTCCCGGCAAAAATGGGACATTTGGTCATCCTTCTATTAAATAAGTAAAAGGGAGTCACCTGTTTGGGGCACTATATGTATTTCGTGTGCAAGAAATGGGGAAAAAAAACATGATATGATGGCATGCGTGCAAACCTTCTGCTTACACAGGATCGAGATTTCGAATTAAACAAATTTTTCGTGAATCACTGGACCAGATCATGACTTCGAATTTCATTGTAGACGTATTTCGAATAATCCGTACCAAAAAGTATGCAAAATCCTATGGTGTTGACCGGGGACTGATCTTAGCTTCAAATTACACTATCTTTGAATTATCCGGAATCAAAATAACGTGGTTTTACTGTATATGTACTTCTATTACCTTTGTAAAATTTAGTGGAAAATATAACATCGGGAAGAAGTCTGTGTATTGCTTGCAGGACTTCAGCTTTATCTTCTAGATCAGCACGAGTGTTCCAAACTTGAACGAGGTCTTCTCCTATTCCTACATTATATGGAATGAGAATAAATTATAGAGACCATTTAGAGTTCATTGAAAGATTTTTAAGGATCTTTCATTGATACAGTAATGCTCTGGAATCTGTTGGAAAGGCAGAGAAGAACATAAATACCTTATAAATCAATGGAAAGCATTGGAAATTAAATGTGAACAAAAAATGGAAAGAGATTTCATTAAACCACAATTGGTTCTGGATTTCAGGATGTTCCAGATTTCAGAATTGTTTCAGATTGTTTAAGCTCAACAGTACTCCCAATTGAAAATTTGGCAGCCTTCATTTGGAGCTGACGCAATTTCATAGAACATACTTTCAAATACTATTAATTTCATGTTTTTTAAATCAAACAGAATATATGTATACTACACTGTTAATGCAAGAAAATTATTGGTTTCTCTTCAAAACCAACCTCTTCAGCTAAGAAGAGTAATTATTCTTCTTATACTGTTCATTCTCAACTTTATGATTCTAGAAATTAAAATACCTGCACCCCTTCCACTTGGCTTGTCCCGAATAGAAACTGTTACACCACATATTTCGTCCTCTGGATGGACACTCTCGGACAGCTGTTCTCCTATTGCAGCTAACAAGAGTTCCTTCCAAACATGCACCTAAAGTTAATAGTACAAAAGAAAGTGTACCAATTAAAATTTATATATATATAAAATTAAATTAAAAAATCTAAATAAGCAACAAAAACAAAATAAGACTACATTTCATTTGAGAATATGCAAACAAGAGTAGTAAGGTTGATGAATTTAAGGTAGCAGATGTGTAATGGTGACTTCAAAACACAAATATTTCTTACAATGAAGAGACTCCACATAAAGTTAACCTTCACATTCATAGTTACATGCAGTCAAACTATCAGAGATCAAAAATAAGTTTAATACTTTGAGAATATAGAATAGCAAATCGATCATTTAGACCAGAGGTCAGCAACACAGCTTGATAGATCATTTAATGTGGCCCACAATGTAATGATATCAAAGCAATTTGTAACATTTTAAACATATAATTTCGTATTTGTTAATTATAATTTTATGATAAAACTTTTTATTTTTAAGTTTTAAACTTAATGTCTAAGCCTGATACATTTCTTAAGTGATACCTATGGATCTCCAAGTAACTTTAGTTATAAACAGTCATCTCAAGCAATCTGAAGCATTCACAACTTCTTATACAGCTGCTATAAATTCAGCCTTCCATGTACAAGTTTGCCAACCCCTGATTTAGATCATTTCTTGATGATAACATAAACTTAACAAATTTTTTTCCTTCATTCCATCGCTCAAATCTAGTGTAAGATACTAAATAATCTTAAAATCTTTAGAATTATCAAACTTTTGCATCAGAACAAAAAACTATGCAATTCACACCTCAGATTCCAATAATACCATTTTTGTTACATGAGTAAGTTATTCACCGTGTCTCTTTTGCTGCACTTCAACCTCCACGTACCACCTCTTTCATTGCCTTTCTCCTCCCAGAGAGGTCTACGAGTACCTCTCATCAAGTGGTAACTGTAACGAGGCTTGAGCTCATTTGCAGGAGGTATATGCTTTAGTACTGCCCAGAAACCTTGTACGGTGTTTACTTCATAAATAAATTTCAAACTTGCTTCATACTCTGCTGCTGTAGTTCCACGAATTGCCCTGGTTCAAAAATGAACGTTCAAGCATACAAAATTAATTGATAAAATAAGACAGTTCCTATCTTAATTACGTTATGAATCTCTCATAAATGGCATGTGAAAATTTTTTGTTAATTGAATAATATAAAAATATATTGATAAAGAATGTCATATAAAATGGAAATTATAGAAAATATAAGCATGATGCACAAAAAATTAATATCACGCGTTTTTCCATTTTATTACAATTTAAGTAAAGCGCCAAACAATGTTTTTCAAATGCTAAGGGGAAAATCTAACGTATAAAAGTCGAATGAAGAGTTGTAACATAATAAAAATTAAACATTCATCGACGGAACCTTTTTCATTTCAATATAACATTCGGAATTAATTGGCTTTGAAAACATTTTCTGCTAGGGTTATAACAGCAAGATCATCAGTGGAAATAAATCTTTACGGCCAATAAACTGGGTGTACACCACAATAACAACAAATTAGGGTTAGGAGCGAACAAAACAATACTTCTTAGGCCCTGCCATTATATAAATTCCATTTCAATTTTTAAAATTATTAGGAGTAACCGTAGTACCGATATTAAAGAATCAGCACTTAAGTGCCAACAACCGAAAAAAGTACTTATCTTACGTATTTTCTACATTCGTAACTAGATTATTATGCCTGTTCTTGAATTTATTTTCCGTCACAAGGTAGTGAACTATAATATCGTTTACAACCTAGGCTTTTCTACAATTTTCCAAGCAAAAACTTAACAGCTTGGGACATTTCAGTAAGTGGTTGTAAAAAACATAAACGACTATAGTAAAATGCTTTAATCCCAAAGTTCATATTCGATTTTCAACAATAATAAATAAGAATAATAAATTTCTTATTGATAACCAATTCAGAAGCACCGGCTAGGGATTTTGTACGGCAAGTCTACGCGCGTACGCTTTATCATTCGCCGTCTCTCCAATGACCCTAAAACTTTAAAACTACTTACTTATCTAGCCAAAACGTCCATGAAGTTTGAAGAGGCACTCTTCCTGTATCTTCATTTTCCAAAGTTTGAATAGCCACTTGAGAAATTACAGGCGATTTAGAAAAAGAAATAGAGTCATTCGGCCCTAAAGAAGCCATTTTCTGTGTGTACACTCTTTAACAAATGAGATAAATATAGCGAAAGTTCCTTTTGCAAATATTTGTCACCATTCTTTTCCTTAAATCACTTTATGAAAAGATATGAATCCGGAAATGCTCAAGTCTTTTTTCCCTTTGAACCTAAATTGCAAATACCAGGTAAATTACTTCTTCATGAAGCATAAGAATTTTAGAAATACACTAATAGTAACTAATGTATGGATAATATTCCTGTCATCTATCAGATAAGTAAAATTTAAATAATTTTTTACATTACGTAACGACTTGAAATTTGACAACAGCGCGAATCTGAACGTCAAGTGAATTTGTGGTAATAGTACGGATCATCCCTTCTGTATGCTAACCCAGTTAATTTAGATCGAGGTGTTTCCGTTAATCATGAGTACATTAGTAATTTTGTTATTTGCTGTAGTATTTCCTGCTGTAAATGCTGCTGGTCATGGAATGGATTTTGGTGACGCTTTGGCTCTCATCATAGGACTCTGTATCGGCGTAATTGGAATACTCTCTTGTATTGGACGTTACGCTCGAAGCAGAGCAAGTTTGGAGCCTCTACGATAGCTTTCCACGATCAAAATGTACGTTTAGTGGGTATCGCTTTTGGATTTATTTTTATTTGAACTTAATTTGTAATAGTTTTCTTCTTTTCAGTGGCCCGATACCCGGGAAACGTTTCTATAATGTAAATACATTCAAGAGGACTGGTGTTGATTTATTTTTTATATGAAAAATAAAATATTTGCTTAACAAAAATGGTTTTCATTTATAATTAATTTATACATAGGCGTTACAAATTGCATACACTTGTGAAAACAAAATCTTACCATAGAACGTTTTCAATTGGCTATTTTACACACCACAATGAATACGCCATTGTCTCAACTTCACTTAATAAAAAAATCCATTCACTCCACAGACACTATTTAGGGCTCACACTACCCATAGTTTACACATTTAAGTTTCCCAAACATTTAAATTTACTTTTTAGCAAATGATATTTTCATCGCATGCGATGGTGTAATCTTGAAACCTTGCAAAGCATCTTTAGCTGCAGCTGATTGCATTTCATTCTCAAACTCTACAAATGCAATGTCGTGGCGGTTTGGCACTAAACGAACTTCCTTGAACCCAGGAAACCTTGAAAAGCAAGAAATATTTATTTCGATTAAAGAAATTAATATATACTGCAGAAAAAAAACAAAATTACTTGACTTACTGGTTGAATAACATGGATAGCATCATTTCATTGGTCTCATCTGGTAAGTTGGTTAAGAATAGAATCTGGTTAGGTGGTTGTTCAGGCACCGCTGACATTCCTCCTGGTCCTAAAAATAAGTAATAATCAAAGGATGAAACGATGATGAAAGGCACACAAATAAGAAAATGATAACATCACATAATGTAGCTCCTAAGTTGTAATTAAAATTATATAACCTTAAGTTTTTGGCAACTCATTAAACAAAATGAAATTCATTACCGCTGATTCAATCTAAATATTTATAGTTCAGTCAAATGCATGTCAACAGCCACTCCTCGAAACAGTCAATTATGTTTGTAACTGACTCGATTCTGACTAATAAAAAATGTGCAAGCATTTGCACCTGATCTTGGCCAACAGATTGTCTTTGGCTTCCTTCTGCGATAGTAGGGTAAACCCATCTACCACAACCATTTTAATCAGCAAAGACCTTGCTTCTTCAATATACATCTTTCTAAATATAAATCTGCCAACTATTCAACTTCATTTAATAATAACTTTGATTGAAATAGGTAAGCAACACCATAAGCATATTTAGTTTAATAGGTTTTATCTACTATCTTTTTCAAACTGCATAGCTGAGAAACTTACCAGGTTGAACAGACACTCCTTGTCCAAAGCCTGGGCCCATGAGAGAAGCTGGTCCAGCAGCAGCTGCTGCACCGGCAGCCACATTGACAGCCCCTTGCTGCTGAAGTTGCTGTCTTGCTTGCTCTTTGGCTGCCTTTCTTTTTGCTTTCTTGGTATCACCTGCCGACGGTGTGCCATTTGTGGCACCGTCTTCACCCGCAGCAGGAACAACTGCTCGTCTTCGTTTAGGACGCTCTTGAAATGTTCCCTTCATTTTCGCAATCACATCAGAGTCAGTCTTGCTGTACTGTATTCGCTAGCAACATGAGAATAAATTAGTCCAAATACTTTCTCAGCCACCGGTCTAACTAGAAAGACTGCTATATTATTACGTATATATACCCTCAGTAGTCCAAGCATGCCTCAGGCAGTACTTAGAATGGCCATATCATAATTTTCGGCATCTACTGTAAGTAGAATTAGCGAGCAAGGATAATTCATCACAGGGTACTTACATAAAAATATTTGTTATTCACAACATAGTTAAATGAGAAGTAGCAATACCACATTTAAACAAGTTAGGAAAGTGTACAGCATACCACATATCGGCACCATTTAAAAATACTGCACGCACATGTTAGTAAATTAAATGTATTTTTGTGAGATTTTCTGTTAGCAAGAAAGGAGAGGTAACCATGCAAGATATTTTCCACGTTCAACTTGAACTGACTTTTTTGTTTGATTTTCTTGATAACAGCGACTCCTATGATAAAATTGTATAATAAAAGAAATATTCTACTTTTCTAGTTCTACAAGGTTTGCATGAAAAATATTTTGATATGACTAATACTTTATGAGATATGACAGAAAGTATATTTTTTGTCACCAGCAAAGTGGTACCCCTGATTAGTTTACATGATTCATTTATGTAATTTTCTTATTGTCTTTGACTGTTAAATCCTTGCAAATTTCATGAAAATCGGTTTGCTGGAAGCTGAGAACGAACATGCGGACGGGTGAACCAACACTAATAGGTGCTCATGGTGGAAGCGAAATGTGTCTAAAAAGAACTATAAATATTTGGTAGGAAAGAATTATATGAAGTTCAAAATACTTTATGGTATCCAAAACGTTGGCTCGAGAATTGACAGCTAAATATTTGGTTCTTCAAGGGCCATTTGCTCAGCAGAGATCATCTAGACCAGTGTCCCCAAACATTTAAAGCAGACCACATTGAATTATCACATTTGAAATGAGAAGAATATGTAAGTGAAACACATTAACAACATGACTGGGGTTTACGCTATTCTCTTTGGGCGTGACGATCTGGTTCATCATGAATTTTTGGCAAGTCTTCCTTGGATCTTTGGGTATGCATTCGCTGCAGGGCATGAGAATAGCAAGTAATATTATAAAATCCTGCAGCTGTCTTGTGTATTTGCCTCTACTCACTATTCAAAAGCACCACAAAATCTTCTTCGCAACCCATGCGAATTGTCCCAAAATGATGCCTTTCCCTTTTCTTGCTTTGATGTTTCTTTGTCCATATAGGCAATAAACATTTCCCTATCTCCTTTAATAAGATCTTTCATTTGCGGCAAGCAACATTTAGGAAATCGGACAGTTATCTTTTGAAGGCGAAATGTGGGTATTGAGAGATTGTATTCTCAGAGAAAATCTCTTCATAAGTCTTCTAAATTTAAAAAGTATTCTATCTCAAGATATTTTCAAGTTCCATTCTATAAGTGTGAGAAATCTTTATTATGGCAACATCTAGCGCAGGGGTCACCAAACTTTTTAATAAAAGGACCAAATGACTCTGTGGCCCACATACCACCTTTCAAATGACTGATGTGAAAATTTATAGGAGAATGTTTTGTGAATTTTTTGGATCTGTAATATGTCTATATTAAAAGTATTTTGCATTCAGCACTTGGAAAATATCATATTCTCTATAATAAAAACGTTGTTCTGTAAGGAATGCAAGATGGCTGACAGCGAAATGTAGTTCTCATTCTGCCTCACCTTTCTTTCGGCAAAAACAACGGGAATATATAATAAACACTTATGTTTATGTAATGGTTTCTACGATAAACAATTAGTTTATTTTTTTGTCAATAAGGATCTCCAATACGATCCATTCAATCATCAAAAGAACAGTTTACAATGTTGAAATAAATTGGTGATTTGTTTTTGTTCAGGTAGTATCCAAATAAATTATTCCGCTAATTGATTAATTAGTTAGTTTTTAATTTAAATCTTTTAAAGAGTTTTATTTACATAACTACGGAGAAAATTATTGAGGATTCGAGTAAGCTTTCTTTCTTCGTAAGTACAGAGTACAATTTTAAAACAATCATAATGTTAAGTGCACGAAATTTAATTATTTTCCCTATGTTATATATGTATACATATAATTATTTCCCTGTCTTTGCACACCGACAATTATATGTAGCATTGACGAGAACAAGGTGGGAGAAGAATATCAGAATTTTATAGCCGAAAATAAAAACCAAAGGCATTTACTAAACGACAACAGAATATTCACTAGAAATGTAGTATATGACGAAATATTTCATATGTAATAGTGTGCTATTAATTATTTTAATTATGTGGAGAACCAAGTTTAACCATGAATAATCACGGACCTGTCAATGGACAGACTACCTATGATGATGATTAATAATCAATCTATCTATAATTCTTCCGTTGATATTTCAACGGGAATTACACTAGTTTAGATATAAAAAATTACGTCTAATGAAAACTCCAGCACACTTAAAGAAATTGACGTGGCACATGAGCCATAGTTTGAAGACTCCTGATCTAGTGAAACACACAAGGTTGTATTTTAATATATATATATGTATTTAATTTTTATGTGAATGTATTTCTTGACAGATTTTTACTGTACAAATTCTAAGTTTATATTTTAGTGTATATGCTAATTTTTAACTATAATGTTAAATATATTTGTTTAATGGACTTGAACACATTAAATAATTCAAAATACATGATAGTTATGATATTTGCAAATAATGAATTATTTAAAATTATGATTACCGTATATACTCGTGTATAGTACGAGTTTTTACGACCAAATTTTTATTGCAAAAATTGGGGATCGTACTGTACACGAGTAATGCATTTGAGGATTTAAAATTCATGTATCTTCACAGGCATTTTCGGTGAAGTTATGCCACCCGCACGCATTCTAATGGTAGGCTAACCTTAACAGTGAGGTCCTTTATCGTTGTTATGTTGTTTCGTGAAGAGTAGAATCTTTTTCATATATAAAGCTTCAAATTCACAAATACTTGATATAAGTGAAGATTTACGGGCACTTCCTTTCTTGAATTTTATGTATGTACATCTTTGTTTGCGTCTTTTTACAAGGGATTGATTGGAACGAGTTGGACGAAAAGTATCGTAGACGGCGTAACTTTATGGAATTTCGACATCTTGGAAAAAAGAAATTATTTTTGTAATATTCAACAGTCTTTATTGTTTCTTCAATCATACACCGATCGGTTTCCACTACAAAGTCATTCTAAAGGTATTACGTCGGTTAGTAACACCAATAGAGTGATTTTGTAGTGGAAACCGGTCGGTGTGTGATTGAAGAAACAATAAAGACTGTGGAACATTACAAAGTAATTTCATTTTATCCGTTATCCCTACCTATTAAATAGATGAGCGAGTGGAACCATTACGTACGCGGAACGTAATCCAGACATACTAGAATTGTTATGATTTTACTTCATCTTGTGCAATCATGATTCATATCACTTTTTATTAAATGTTTTAGGAGTAAGATACTTAACTTATCCGAATTTTAGTGTACTCGCAAGAAATACTATTTACGACATTTACGGTCTATTCTATGCTGGTGTGGAAAATCAAGGTCGTTTGATATATCTCGCTAGTACCATCGAGCTATCGAAACAAAATATATTGACCCCGGTAGAAAGCTGGAGTCGTACTATAAACGAGATATATGATAAAATCAGGTTTGTTCACCAAAAAATCAGGGGTCGTACTATACATGGAGTCGGCATATACACGAGTATATACGGTAATTAACCGATCAATTTTATGACTTTACTCCCCAAATGGAATCCACTTCTGAGCAAGAGCATTCCCCATTCAAGTGGTTAATTATAATTTACCCTCATTTTATTATCACGGAACTAGAAAACTGAGATTCAATATAACGAAACAAAATATTAATAAACTTGAAAATGTCAAACTAATACGAAGAAATAACGGTAATCAACACAAAAAGGAATAGACCTGTATTTTTCTTGAATCTTGACCAATTTCTTAATGAAGTACAATAGTTGAAGAGGGAATCAAAGTAATGCAGAATTGTTCTAACGAATTATTACCAAATGAGTTAGACCTTTCTCAGTGTTAGGGTAGGGAATCAAAGTTAAAATGTGTGGAAATTGTGAAACTAGTTAGCACAAATCATGTACGCAAAGATGATATGTTGCACATACACTGTCAAATAAATGGAATTCTTGTTCTAATTAAAAAATACAATTTTTAAATAAAATGTTAGTGATTTAATGTGTCATATCTTTTACCCATACAAGTGAACCTTCAGTGGCCTTATTTTGTCAAAAGGGCTGCATACAACATGGCATGCAGCCCTTGAACCACAGGTTGGTGACCCCTTATCTAGAACAATGAATCCCAATCACTGGTTTATAGCTTAATTTCTGGCAGTCTGCAGGAAATAAGGGGAAAAATATTATTTAGATTTCAAAATTGCATATAGGAGCACAAAATTAAATCAGTGTTCAGTGCAATAATCAACTGAATTACTTGCCATCTGTCTTTATGTTGAAACCTTAGCGAAGAATGCTATTTCTGTAAACAAAAAATATATTTCTCTAGGTTTAAAAAATATAAACATCTAAGCACCTTCACAGTCTGAACTGCTTTCGGACAGATAAACCTTTACAATATGTGCTTTTATTATCATTATTTACATACATTACATGTCGGCTACTAGCCATGTGACAACACCACATCAATGTTATGTATTTAAACTATTATATCTATTGCAATTTATAAAAAGAATTCTAACTATATTAAAACATAGATCATGTTCATGCGCACTAGTCCAATTTTTTTTCAATAAAGGGTAACTTATCTAGATTAAGTTAAGCATATATTACATGCTTTTCATTTACAAGAAAAAGGTTCAAAAACTACCTCGGGTAAATTACTGCATTCCAATATTTTATTTCAAAAAGAAGTATTTGCTTATATTGGTTTTCTGAGCCAAAGGGTTAAATTAAAATCTGCGATCGAGCATTCCTGTGTAGTGTGCACTGCAAATCCGACTCTTAGACTCATTAGTGTGTCTCCCTCTAAACATACTACCCTGTCTCTTTATCAATTTTCTTCGTTGCAAAATATCTGCCTAGTTCTTTCAATTTATATTTTTGAATAAGAGAAACACCTAAAAACTGCTATTAACTCTAACCATATAAGACAACAATCCGTAGTTTATCATATAAAGTAACACATTACAATAATTATTAATAACAATTACTTACATTGTAGCTAAAACTTAATATCGTCATATTGACGTATTAATGTTGCACTATTCATTCAACGGTACTCTAAAGCAATGTTTCTCAACCTTTAGTAGACCGGGTAGCACCTATATAAAGTATTCACTAACTTAGGAAGAGCACTAGAACCAACTTTTCAGGAAAACATTTGTTACCTACCAGCTGGAATACCCATCATAGTACACTTATCAGTACAAAAACGATCTAGGAAAAAATGAATGAATGTATCGATTTGAAATTAACGACGATCTCACACATATTATAGATGTATTGGTTATTTTATTAAAAAATAAATCCATAAAAAATGGATTAAAAACTTGCGGAGCACCTACCAAATGGTTACGCAGCATCAGTGCTCCGCGGAGCACCGGTTGGGAAACGCTGCTCCAAAGCAAGGAAGCTAAAATATTGCTAAATTACAATAAAATATAATTGTAGTTGCGTAACCATAGTAAATAATGTCCAATTGCTGTAAAATTGTAATTTCAAATGCTTAGTCTATCACATAGGTTATTAATTTAACTGCAGACAATGATTTCACCTTTTGTAAATACATAAACATATTCTTGTAAAATGCGAGGATTTTGAATGAAAATGCAACATAATCCTCCTCGTAGTTCAAACTCACCATTGGTTTATCGTAGAACGGAAACCCTTGCATGGAGCGTAGAGCATTTGTTGCACTGGTTATTTCTTTGAAGATAACAAATGCTTGCCCCCGCATCTTTAAAGTTTTTAATGCAACAATATCCAAAATCTGCCCAAACTGGGAAAAAATGGCATACAGCGACTTCTTCAATTCTGCGAATGCATTATAAGTAAATAACAACCATGAAAACATTCTAACACATATATTTACTATCTCAAAGTATGAAACTTGACTGCAATACTCTTCCACCAAACTTGCTGGCATTTACACTACACACTGCTCATCAGCTAGATGCTAATAGCAACATATTCCGAAAGCAAATATATGCATTGCCAATACTAACCTTCTTTCTTCACCTTTTCATTTAGGTTATTGATGTAAATAGTATTATTTGGGCGAATATCCATCATGCTTTCTTGTACTGCACACAGGAACCTTGAATAGTATAAATAATCTTGCAATAAGTTGAATAGTACGTTAACACTAACAGTGCACACCACGCGCCGGTAGCTTAAAAAATACAACAGATAAAGTTACAATACTTTTCAGAAAAAAATATCGATTTTTTTAATGATAATTAATCGATAATAGACATCACACTACTGTACAACAACATAACAAAGTACCGGTAAATTAGTTTGCGCCCAACTATTCAAAGGTAGTAAGCTAACGCGTTAATGGCAGTCACCTAACTTGGAATGTTTTATTCTTTAGTTTATCTCTAAGTAATGCATAACAATATAAATTAAATCAAAAAATCTTATTTAAATACTAATTTATTTTAAAACATGGTTATATAATGATTATTAACAAAATTAAAATGCAACGTCTGGGTTCAAGTGTGCAAGCCATATTGTCAGACGAGGTCAGCTGCCTATAGGAAAATGTTGGGGTTGGAAGTTGGGGCTAATTGAAAAGTTACATGTTGTTGTAAATCTGAATATATATATTAAGTTTATATTATCTTCCGATAGATAGAGAGGATATTCGAGTGCAATAATGGTGATTATTTTTACTTGCCGCAATTCACCTCACTTACTGTTGTCATATTATTCCCCTACCGCTAATTACGGATTATATTCACTAATTATTTTTAAAGTAACATTTACCCCTGGGAATCGTTTATTTATAACATTTAAGTTGCGTTACCGTGTTTTGTGGAATCGTATACTTCTGTCAATGTGTGTCTCAGTAATGTTTATTATGTTAGTTGGCTAACTGATAATCTCTACTTTGTTATCTTCAGAGTTTTTTTGGCTTTGGCCAAGGGGCCGAGATAGACATAGTTCTCGATGGCACAGAAACCAGGAAAATGGCAGAAATCAAATCTGAAGATGGAAAAAAAGAGAGGCATCTACTCTATTACGATGGAGAAACAGTATCAGGAAAGGTTAGATAAAGACAGTTGTTAAATATGATTACAAATAGATTTTTTTCGAATTGAGAATTTACTTAACATTATAACAATGAATTACATTTAGAACTGTTAAATAAATGTTTTGGCGAGAATGTTATTTTTATATATATATTTTGTTGGCCAAGTATATTTTCGTATGAAATCTTGTCTTTTACCCTAAAAATATTTTAGTCTCTTTAGATATTAAAAATGTGTAATAATCAGGATACAACACCTTAAAAGTTTACATAACTGGGTCTATTTTATGTTTTTATTTCATTGATTTGCATCAAACAAATTATTCCTGGGATGTAGCAGATGATTAGATTCTTATAAAAACTTAAGTAGTATAACTATACGTGAAAAAATGGATCCCATTTATCTTACATGAGTTTTTTTTAGAGAAATGTTGACTCTTTTGGCAATTGCAATTCTATATTTGCGACAATTAATTAATAAAGCTGTTAATTATTATTTAAATAAATGGATATCAAGATACCATTTTTCATTGAAGAAAATTGCAAAAATTTCCTGATTTGTATCAGTAATAATACAAGAAAATTTGGCTTGCTATTCATTGTTATTATGTCATCTTTTAACAGGTGAATGTAACGCTGAAAAAGACGGGTTCTCGGTTAGAGCATCAGGGAATTAAGATTGAATTTATTGGGCAGATTGAACTTTATTATGATCGAGGAAATCATCATGAGTTCACATCGCTGGTGAAAGAGCTTGCTCGTCCAGGAGAACTTACAAATCATGTATCATACCCCTTTGAGTTCCTGAATGTTGAAAAACCATTTGAATCTTATACTGGCTCCAATGTTAGACTGCGGTGAGTTTAAGTTTTACTATCGTAAATAAATGAAAGTCACATTGGTCAAGAGAAATGGAGAAACATTTATTCTGTATGTCCTTATTCAGAAATTATATTTTTTAAATGTCTCATAAAGCTCATTCTTTGTCGTTAATAGTATATTCTTCTGATTCCATAACTGTATGCTCCAATGTAGAGACTGAGGAAACTACATTATTGTTATAATAAAATAACATTCTCAAATTGGATTTTTAATTAAATCTGCTAGTACCTAATTTTAACAGAAAATGCTTGACAGACATCAGCTATCTCATTAAATTGTTAGTTCATTTGTTATTTTAAATATCACATTGCATCCAAGTTAGTACTTACGCGGAATTAGATAAAACCTTACTAATATCAATACCAATAGTAAACTTTAAGTTACTAATGCTTGTGAGTGATATTCTCTGACAAATGCCTTTGTAATTTATCATGGAGGTAAAGTGGATGATGAAGTAGTTGGAAAAATCAAATGAACATTTAGATTGCAAAGCAGTCATTCATTAAGTGATCCACTAAACATTGGTCCAAAAAAAGGTGGCTGATTCATTGGGAAAATGCATTTACGAAAATTATGTGGCAACTGGAGTTATTTCCATCATCAGTCTTATTCCAATCTTTGTGTTGCAGATATTTCTTAAGAGTCACTATTGTCAGAAGGTTATCAGACATAGTGCGAGAAGTAGACCTTGTTGTCCATACACTTTCATCTTATCCCGATATGAACAATTCCATCAAAATGGAAGTTGGAATTGAGGAATGCCTACATATTGAATTTGAGTACAACAAATCTAAGTAAGCTATATGCATTTCTTTTGCATTTTCATTTATTTAAAGTTTAAATGCCGTACAATAAAGGTTAATCAAGATGGCATTCATTAAATATCATTCCATTATAGCCTTGGCAGAATTCATGTTTTCATATTTGTTTATTTTTCTTACAGGTATCATTTAAAGGATGTCATAGTTGGAAAAATTTACTTTCTTTTAGTCCGTATCAAAATAAAACATATGGAAATAGCTATCATTCGAAGAGAAACAACAGGCTCAGGTATGACACTTATGAATTAATAATTATAACCTACCTTTAAAATAATGTAACTTGAATACAGAAGAAAAACTTTTATGAGATACTTTACTATGTAGTTATTCATCACATGAGAAAATAATAATTTGCAATTTGGCATATTAGTTGCTATTAGATAATATATCTTACTTTGATTAGCCTGTGTACTGTGATGGAACATGCTAAATGTATAATTCAAAGAATATTATTTGTATAGGTCCTAATATGTACACAGAAAATGAAACTATAGCCAAGTACGAGATAATGGATGGGGCTCCCGTTAGGGGTGAGAGCATTCCCATCAGAGTATTCCTGGCAGGATACGACCTTACTCCTACCATGAGGGACATAAACAAGAAATTCTCAGTCCGTTATTTCCTGAATCTGGTGCTCATGGATGAGGAAGATAGGAGGTATTTCAAGCAGCAAGTGAGTATCTTTGGATCTGTCAATGCCATCCAAAACACGACCTTTCATATCTTACACATACACACACATATATATGTATATATATGTGTGTGTGTGTGTGTGTACACACACACACACAGGCAACTCCCAAGTTTCAACGGGAATGCATTCATGAAAACGTGGTCGAATGTCGAACGCCGTTTTTCCATATACATACTTGCATGTTATAATCACGGGATACGTTCCCGCATCTCGGGAAAAAATGTCCCCTCACATTCTATAAAGATATAATAACATTACTAATATGTTAATACAACAATATTAAATTATGAATAAATTATATAATAAATATTTTAAATTATAACTTATTTTTTGCACTAAAAAGGAAAAAATAAATTTTTTTTCTAACTTCAAAGATAGATGTATGCAATATGTTCTGCAGACGGTCCGGATCGCACGAGTCGTTTGTTACAAACGACTCGTGAGTTGGATAACATACCTGCATACATCTGTCTATACATGCAACTATTTATCGCAGCGAAATTAATATAAAAGTTATTAAAAAAGCACAAAATAACTTAAGAATAAAGAAACAATAAAATTAAAAATATTTTTATACCTTAAATCTTTTTCAACTGCGCTTACTGGACTTGGTTTATTAATTGAGAAGTTGGAAGATTTTAGTTGGAAGAAGAAGAGCTATTGGGTGGGGAACTGGATGCGTTATTGACTGGGGAATTGGATGGGCTAGTCCTTGCAGCAGATGTTGAAGCAGCTTCTGCTGGCTGTGGTATTTCAATCTTCTGAAAGAATTTATACACTGATCATCTTCCCAAAGTTTTAAAAGTTTTTCCATTTTAGGAATCACAACACCGCATCTAGGACTGTTTATTGTTTTTATCAAATTACATGAATTTATCACATCTTCTAGAATTTTCTCCTTCTGTTTCACATAAGTGCTAATAGTTGAATGACACATTCCCAACGATACGTAAATATGGACTGATTTTTTTTGTTTTTGCTTTATTCGACGAATAAAACTCTATACTATCTTCTTCCTGCGAAGTTCACATGTTACACGGTCGAAGTTTTCAGAAATACACAATTAGTTTCGAAATTTTGTGGATTTTTCGTACTTTTTCCGGGCGTTGCCAAGGTGGCTGTCATTGTTACCTCCGATTCAATTAGCTTCAATGAAGCTTATAAATAGATGAAAGTTTAGCGTTATTCGCTTTGCACTTTTAAGCAACGAAACGATCGATATTTATGGATAGCAACGTAAATAGATACTGATTATTATTCAGGAAGCGTTTATTGATGAAAGTAATTGAGCCTTCTTTCATCTATTGAATACTGATTGTTACAAGCAAATATGATTAATTGTTAAGGAAAGCTAATTGTAATTTAAAAAGTATCTATTATATATTTTAAAGAGTTTGTATGTTGTGCTGCAGTTGCTTCACTAAATCCGTCGAAATTCAACGGGAAATTCTGCTAGTTTATGAATAAATCACTAAAATAAATAAATTTAAATAAAAGATTAACAGAAAAAAGTGAAATGAGCACAAATTCAAACAGTTAGAGCAGATATAACTATGTCTACACTAAAACTAAACCTTGCATGGTTGGTCGGAACTAATTACTCCGCGTAAAGCAGTTCCCAATTCGATCGGCTGTGTCAAAATCTCAAATTTGTCGAATCTTGAACGGTCAAAACTCGGGAGTCGCCTGTATATATAAAGGAAGTATGCTGACCGCTATTAAAAACAAAAATAGCAAACTGTTATTTGAGCCATAGGATGTGAGGAATACTTCCTTTCTTGTTTCCCATTAAATCCTTCACATTTCCACGTTGTCTTGTTTCTGATGTCCTCACGCCATCCTTTCCACCACAGTTCCCTCGCTATAGCACTTTCCCTTTTAATCTTATTGTTTAATTCTCTATACATTCTCCTTCCCAGTGCGATAACTAGGGTTTGACAAAAGTGGCATTTGCCATAGGCACCGCTTGCAAAAGGTGCCAAATGTTCCCGAATAAAGCGAGAAGTGCATTTTCCCGTAAATAAGTATTACTTTAATACTCAAAACTTTAATTTATATATACCGTATTTACTAGTGTAAGCTGCGCCCCCATGTATCCCGCGCACCCCGGTTTTTGGGCCGGCTATAAGGGAAAAAATTTACTTGAGCCTAAAAAGGGTTTTTTAAATCACCAATTCCTATTTCTCAAAAATGATACGCTCAAGTTAAGCATCTTCACACTCCTACGCGATGAATTTATTGGGTGATCTCTTTATATCAGTACTAGCAGAAATCTCCTCGATAGTCCTCTTTTGTAAAACACTTAACTGTTTTTGTTGTCATATACTGATCACTACCGTAGCAGTCGTCATTTTTTTGGCAAACTAAAATTATGATCGGTGATCATTCAGTGATCACCACGGCGGCCATGACTTTCATAGACGTATCATAGAATAAAGGAAGCATGCCATATCTGAACATGGTAGGCGTCGTCTGCCGTGAGCACAAAACCCCCACCAACCCAAACTGGTCTCACATGCGCCATGGCCTCCATGACGATTGTAGCAGAAGACTTTGTCGAGTTTGGGGAGCACCCGTTAATAAACTTAAAACTCATTTAAAATTTTTATACAATGAATGAAAATGACTAAATACACCGAAATTTGGAAATAGAATAATAGATGCGGCATGGGTGCTAGCTTAATGTATATTTGTTTACCGACACAACATTTTAGGAAAAAAGGTGCGCGGCAAATAAAAGAATTCGTGTAAGACACGCACCCTTTTTTCACAGGCATTTTGGGGAAAAAGGTGCACGGCATACATGAGTAAATACGGTAATAATGCTATTATTCTTTATTAAAGCGCAGAAAAAATTAAACCCTACATAACCAAAGTGTTCCCTAAAATTTTGCCGTTGGTGCCCTACATGTCGCAAGTCATTTAGATGCAATATTTCTCTTCAGAAAGGATCGTTTGCCCAGCCCAAAAGGGATGAAACATTCATTCTTTTCATTTTCAGGAAATAACGCTTTGGAGGAAAGGAGAGAAGACGGCAAGAAAGGCTATCCAGCAACAGAATCTCACGGCTCGCTTTGGCTCCATGTCAATGGGAGAGCGCAACAGCAATAGTGGAGGGGAGGGAAGGCAGGGTGGGAGTGGGGAGGAGGGGGGGAAAGAGAGGGAAGAAGGCGACGAGGGGATTCCCAGGCAAGTGAATGCAATGACGAGGGAGGATGAGGAGAGCGAGAGTGGCGGAGAAGACGGAAGAGGAGGCTTTGGAGCCAAGGGTGTGCCACCGGCCGGAGAATAAGCAGATGCATGTGTGATAGCTGGCACTCTAGTGCGCATTTTGTGTGTGCGTGCGTGCAAGGATAGAATATGTGGGGTACTCGGGTGTTTGAATTGTCGTGAGAGACAATGCCTTCTTTTGGGAGCCGAGGATGACATCGGAGCGAGGTAAAGAAACAAGCATATGGCTTTCTTTGTACTCTCTTTGGCAGGAGAAAATTGTGGCAACAGTTTTCGTGCATGGGTTGATAGCTGTGCAGTTTTTTTGGGGTGTGATCTTTTGTCTTCAAATGAATAAGGTGCTTAAAATATCACTTCCAGCTTTTTTTGGATCGACTTTAACATAGGATGAATAAGTGAAGACTGTTCAAATTTCTTTTTCCGAGAATTGTAGAGAAGCAATTCTTGACATTTTAGTTTTCATGTTAATGTTATTTAATATGTGATAAGCATCAGTCCCATTGAAATGCACTTGATAGAAAGGAACAGATCTGCGGACATCTAAGAGGACTTTATCCCCAGTTTTTATGGGGCAGTTTAACACGAAATATAACAGTTGTTGGATTTGGCATTTTGTGTGGCCAAATGATTTTCTAAATGAAAATAATACTCGCCCTTATATACCTGAGCTATATATGTATCTATCTCCTTCATGACTTGATTGAAAAGATTTGAAGGAGAAGTATTGATTGTATCCGTGCTGGATGTCATTTAAATTTATTTTATTCAGGTTAAAGTGGCTCATGCGAAAAAAACCATTTCATCCAGAGCAAGGTTAATCTGTTGTTTTACACAGGTCGACTCATTAATCTCTCAAAAATAATAATAATAATAATACAGGCTTCTTGGTTTGTCATCGTAAGTTCAAATTTGATATGCCGGTGCCGTTTTGCCTGTCCAAGTTGCCAAAGGGTCTCAGGAGTGTATCTTATCGAATGTTATTTAGGCGCCAAAAGATGTGAAGAATAGTATGGTATTGATTACCATGCTGAGAATTTTCTCTACAAATTGTTTTGAAATTTTCTGCTGATCTTTACAGTGGCCATTTGGAGAGCTTTGTTGAAAAGTTGATTCTCACCGACCCATTTGTTTAATTCTGCCTTTAGCGATTGGGTATATATGTATATAAATATATATATACATGTAAAATTTCTTTTGTATATAGCTGTTTTGTTGTGTACATTTATAATGATGAATTATGTAGAAGTTTGAGATGTGGAAGTGATTAATCAAAACATATTTTCAGCAATTACCATTTTTAGTTATTTGCCTAAAAAAATAATCAAACCTGTCTCAATTCTCTTTATAGAATTTGTTTATTTATGTCGAGGCCTCTCCGTTTTCTTTATGCATTATTGATATTGCTTGAAACATGCCGAAATCGTATCCTCCTGATGCCAAAGGAAGTAACTCCATAAATACATTAATCCTATTATATTGTCCTGTAGAATATTCACATCAGGCTTTTGGAAGGTTATGCTAGAGATGGTCTTGACCATAATTTATCAAAAAACTAATCTTATTTAAATTGCAAAGTGTATTTAAATTAAATAGACATTCCCTAGTTTGATTTAATGATTCATAAGAATTGTATGGTTGCATTTTCTGGCCAATTTTGCCAAGAGGTGGAGCGCAGTAATTTTGCCTCTGCCAAAAAAGGGGTCAATTGTTTTTGACCACCTCCTTAAAATGGATGTATTGAAACTGCTATCCATATCTGTATCCTAGCAGTTGTCCACTGTTTTGACTACCGTTGTTTGAACTATATTTCATTATGTTGATTTTGTTTTTTTACACCCAGTTGTGTTGAAATGTTTTTATCTTTTGTTTCTTTCCTCAAATTTTTGAGGTCATCTTGTTTACATTGTAGTAATAGATGCCAAATTTTCTGAAATAATTTATGCTCGTTATTGTACATTGAGATAGAGAATAGAGGGACGCATTATTTTGCTTTTATTAGAAATACCATTCCATGTGACTTAAATCCTTTGGTAACAGGAACTTGTACAAATATCATGATTATGAATAAAAATGATTTTTATAACAAAGATTGATTATACAAATCTTTTGAATAACTGAAGAGTAATGTCATATTTAGACGTTAATTTGAAAGTATATTTGGGAGACAAAAATACTTTCTCTTAAGTATATAGTTCTCTCTATATTTCCAATTGTTAATAAAATAATGTAGCCCCTCGAACTGCTATTGAAATTATTGCTTCACAAAGCCATAACCTGCAGCTTCATTTAAATAATTTAAGTTTCAATAATCATAACATCCCATGCATGCTTGAGACTTGGAAGTTGACATATTTCAGAAACCTACACTAACCTTGTTGCTTTTGGAAATCTCATAATCATTTCTTCTATAGCCAGTGGCATGCCCAGCAGGGGTCAGAAGGGTCACTGCACCCTCTGACGCTGGAATCGGCTGTTGTAGCACCTTTTTAAAATTTTTGTTAAATTGTTAAAAAAAATTTTTAAATGTTATATTAACCTTTATGGTCCAAGCAAGTACTTTTGGCACAAAAAATTTATCCCTATACGAACGAGCATGTACAATCGTCCCCATGCGTGGTTTTAGTGTCTGTCTATTCGTTTCAAAATGACAGCACATTTTCTGTCTGCTCTTTTATGCATGCCAACAATCAACCAATTCCAACCAAATTTGGCACGTTAGTAGGGGGAACTAAGGGGAAGGTCAACACAGTGTTTTAGTATGTCTGTCCACTTGATTCAAAATGGCGGCCATTTGTCTGTCTCTTACTTTATGCATGCTCACATTTCTCAACCGATTCCAATCAAATTTGGCACAATTCTTGGGGGGCACTAATGGGAAGGTCAACACGGGATTTTAGTGTCTGTTTGATTGAAAATGGCAGCCAATTTAAACATTAAAGCACCTATTTTCCTACTATTGATTTGAATCAAATTTTGGCACAATTGTGGAGGGCTCTCAGGAATAATTAGTGTGGTTTTTGTATCTCTCTGCACATCTTATTCAAAACGACGGTGGACTGAATTCGTAAATACCATGTATACGTAGTGTATATATTAATTTATATTTATTTGTGAAATATTAGATAATTTCTAGTATAAAATCTCAAAGACCTGCAGAACTAGCATATGTCGCCAAGTTCAGGGCCGTGCCCAGACATTTTGCCACCTGAGGCAAGATATAATATGGCGCCCCCTTGACTTTTTTACTAAGTAATTTTATTATATGTTAGTCAAAAATGATAGGGAATAATAAAAATCTATTTATTCAAATCCATAATAACTTCTACCGTATATACCTGATTATAAGACGACCCCTCCATTTTTAACTCCTAATGAAAGGAAAAACCGATAACATTACTGTTACCCTTAGTTTTTCATTTCCAGTGGTTTAACTATCACTGCCTTTTCCACTTTGTTATCAACTGTAGTGTTAGTTGGCATATCGAAAAACACAGCTGTTTCATATGCATTCCCCATTTGGCCTACGAGATAACTATGTTCACGCCATAAACAAATAATATAACGTTACGTTCCTGAAAACACCGCGAATTTGGAATCTGTGAAAATAGAAGCAATAGCCTTATGAGAAAATGGGGGTTAGGTTCGTGGCTCTCCATTATCTTGACGACAATAAATGATGAAAAGGTAGGCTAAAAGTGGTTTTGAACCAATACAATGTGGCATTTAAATCTGCCGTAGCTGTACAGTTTATGGCATATTGCCTGCCCACTGATGCCACACTGGCCAATAGTAAGTTTATTTAGCAACTCAATTTTCTCACTTGAAGTTAACGTCTTCGTTTTGCTTCTGCTTTCTGTATTATCACTTGCTCTCCTCTTGGTAGACATTTTCAAAAAACGGGGTCACATTGTGATAAAAAAACCTCGCAGATGTGGAAATTCATTTGTTTAGTACTTTTTCTCTCCATTTCAAAGATGACAGCAGTAGTCAAAAACCCATGAAGCATGCGAATTTGGGGGTTTTACTGTGTACAGTAGAGCCTCGCTAATCTGAACTAATTGGGACTCAGGTATGTTCGGATTAGTGAATTTTCGGATTAACTGGGTTTTACAAAATACACGGTGGGGGGGTGGGGTGGGGGGGGAGGACTGCTTACGTAGCCTCATTGCCTGGCAATGTCTTGGACCAATGGGAAGTGCTCACATAACTCTCTAATAAGGCAGCCAAGGTTCATGCCTCGTTTTCTAACGTTCAGTGTCGTGACTGTGCTTTCGTCTTAGCATACCGATGTGTAATATAGTGCAGGGATTTTCCCAGTGTTTTAAATTACTGTCGCCATTTTGCCCATCTTGTAGAAATGTCCAAAAAGCGTAAGCACAGTTCGTGTTAGTTAAAAGATAAGTTGGAATTGCTCAAATGCATTGACAAAGGCAGAAGTGCGACCAAACTAGCCTTAGAGTTCAGTGTCGGAAAAGCAACCATCAGTGACTGGAAAAAGAATAGTACTAAAATTGAACAATTTTGTGCCTCTATTAGTGTTGAATCTCTCGGCAATCGTCACACATCGAAAGTTGATGATGCATTGTTTTTGTGGTTTACACAAGAAAGGGAAAGAACTCCCTTAAGTGGACCTCTCATTCAAGAGAAAGCTCTCCAGCTGAACACGCTACTTGAAGGTGATCCTAACTTTACCACTAGTAATGGTTGGTTGGATTGCTGGAAAAAAAGACATTGAGTGCGCCAACTGACGAATGTACAACGGAAGTAATCTCAAACAATGAGGGATTGGAAGCGCTGGAACGCGCTCTGCTGTATGTAGAGCAGCACATTAAAGCCATGCCTAGAGATGTGATTTTTATGAAGCGCTGGCGGGCCATTGCAGCCTCTACTTATCATTCAACACTTGATCAGAAGAAAATAACAGATTTTGTAAAAAAGGACTAATTTATAAATGTGTAAGTTATAGTATTCTGTCAATTTTCGTCGGAATAAATAAAACTTTTTCTTATTACTATTTTTTTTACATCCTGTTTGGTTTAACCGAAATTCCGGATTACAGAGGTTCGGATTAGTGAGGCTCTACTGTATTTCAGTCACACTATTACACACCGCACGATTATAAGACGACTAGTGATTTTTCAGCCATAAAAATTGGAACAAAACCTCATCTTATATTCAGGTATATACGGTATTTATGAAAAATATCAACTATATATATTTTAATTTACATAGCAATTTTCTTCTTTGTCGATAAATGGGAGCAGGAAGTATAATAAAAACACCTCAGAACCCATAGAAATGTTCGAATAGAGGGTAGGAGCAAAACGTTTGCAAAACAATGGCACGACGGTTCTTCAGATATTGTGGAGAACTCAAATCAGTCTGTTTTATAAATTCCCGCTTATTTCCCTTCCATTTCCGTTATTATAGGGTTGGTTGCAGTGGAAGCTGGCCCATATTCAGACGGCAAAATCATGCCGAAAATGCCTTTACAGATATATAGTTAAATTACCACGTACTGCTTACTATGGCAAATATTTTTTATTCTTTCCTTCGTCCAGCATCCTGGTTGATACCATAAGAAAAATTCAATTAAAATAAATAAAATTCAAAAATAAAAATCAGTTAACATTATGAAGAAGATTTTTAGATAATAAAAGTAGAAAAAGGAACTTGACGTTATAAATAAACTAGTGTAACTGCCCATAAAAAATTACGGCGTATCAAATAAATATGAAATACGAATCGTTGTGTTAGTTCTCGGTTAAGTTGGAGGTTATTCTGATGATAATTTTATTTCAGATCGATCTAAACTTTTGATTAAATTTATTATCAAGTATACTTCAAGAAGTTGATTTGTGTGGAACTAAACATATTTAATTGAAAATTTGAAATTGTATGATAGGCTTAGACTGGGCTGACTCGAGACATTCATGCACCCCAAGCAGACTGCAATTATGGTGCCCATAGAGTCATACAAGTTATATGAGGAATAGTTTATTAGTTTAATAGGATACAATTATTTTGATTTTGTGTGTATTTTTATGATTGATTAAATGAACCGCATTTTCACTTGTTATGGATTCTCTCAATGCTAGATCTTCTTTGAGGAATTTATGTAAAGACCCGGATTGCATTTTCAGTTCCAATTGAGTCTTAGCCTTTCTTTTGTGATATTCAGCACAAGATAATTTTCTATGGCCAACCATCGTCCGCTTTAAAAACTGTAAAATAGTAAGGTATGGCCTCTTTAATTTTTTATAAGAGTAATATTGAAAATATACTAACACTAATAATTATTATTGCAGCTTTATTTTTGTAACAAAGTTGTTCACTCAACCATGCTTTGCATGATTAGGCTGAAAGATTCTTCAACAAATATGCTTTTGTCTAACTCAATATAAAAACGAGTTTTTGCAGCATTGTTTAAAAAGGAATAAACGATATCAAAAAAATAATGAATATATATTGTCAGTCCGAGGTATCATATTTCGACGCCCAGCCAATCAAACAGCGCCCCCTTTTGCATATAAAAATTCCGCAAACATACCGTTAATATTTATCTTCATTTATATGCTTTGTTGTAATAAATACAAAGAATGCAAAAGAGAAATTTGCAATAATGATTGATATATAAAAGTCGTTTAAACGCCCTAACTATATTGACGCCTCTGGCGCAGGCTGGCCTTATGAATTTATTTTGATAGGTTTCCATTTTTGTAAAATTTTGGCACCTTCCTTCGAGAGGCACCTGAGGCGGTTGCCTTGCCGCCTCGCCCATCGGCACGGCCCTGGTCGGGTTTATATTTTATTTACATCTTATATGTATTGTATTGTATTTACACTGTATTGGTTATTACATTTTCACTTTCATCCATAATGTCACAATATCCTTCTCAATCTTCTAAGAATATTTTGCACATTTGCTAGATGATGCCAATACCGATTCCAATATTTCAAGGGATGAAAGACGAAATTTATGCAAATTAAATTTTGTACACATTATTCATACTATGATACACTCCCAAAAATGCCAAACTTCAAAACACACCATCTACTATGCCACCCAAAAGCCAACTCCTATTTTTCACGTTTTGTATGTGAAACATTTACTGCAATGGAGAGGAAGATTTTATAGCTCCAGTTGCATAGAAGTATCTTATTACAGTTAGAGGAAAGCAGTCCTACTGCTTCAACTTCACAAGGGGATGCAAAAACGGCATTAGATGTCACACCCCCACTTTCACCACCACAGGGACAGGCATAGGCATCCCCGCATTACAAATGCAGGGTTTTTGTACCAAGTGTATTTTTTCTCATTGTCAGCAAAAGGAAGAAAACACCATCTACGGGCTCTAACCTGTACTAGAAGGACACAGCTAGATACCGGAGAAGCTTCATGATAAGATAAGAAACCTTTATTTAGCATCTTCATGCTACTGCATGTACATATAAAAATATTAGCAATACAATACAAAAGTACAAAAAATATACCTTTAATATATATTTGAAATATTTACAGTATGTTCAGTTTTATAAATTCTATTATTCCTCTCTTAAATATACTAATTTTGTCACACATTTTCAAATAAATATATGGGTAATTTATTAAATGTTGACAAGCCATTTTGAAATATTGATTTCTCGTTCATATTTGAGTTTTGTGTTGCTATAAAAAAATTTCGTTTATTTCTCGTTTCATAAAAGTGTACATCACATTTATATACAATTCGATCACAGAGACATTTAGATATAATATTATTTTTCAACTTAAATATAAAAACCATTGTATTATACATTATTCTTTGTCTTATGGAGACCAAGCATGTAACTTCCAACATATCTTTCACGTGTTGTCCTATTGCACAACAATATCACTCTTAGCATTTTATTTTGCAGCTTCTGAAGTGCCATAAGATATTTTTCATTTATTTTCCAAAGGACTGAGCCACAGTAATCAATATGTGGAGAAATTAAAGTTTTATATAAAGTCACTTTCATTGCTGGTGACAAAAACGATCCTAACCTAGCAATACACCCTATTATCTTACCAATCTTTTTACTAATGTAATCAATATGCCTATCAAATTTTAAATATGGATCAAGAATAACTCCTAAGTACTTATATTCATCTACAAACTCTATCTGATATGAACTTACAGCTAACTTAAGTTTACCAATCGAATTTAGTAATACATTTCTTGTACTTGAGCAATTTAAGAATATCATTGCTTTTGTTTTATCCAAGTTTAACTTTAATTTTTAACCAACATAAGATCACTTAATTCATTATTGATTGTTAGAAGAACTTCATTTAAGTTTTTACCTGAGAAATATAATAATGTTTCATCAACAAATAAATTAATTGAAACTTTTTTGGCAATTTTATAAATATCATTAATATAAATATTAAAAAGTAATAGGCCCAGCAGAGACCCTTGAGGAACTCCATATTCATTTTCTATAGGACTAGATTTTTCTCCATTAATATTTACAAATTGATTCCTGTTTTTAAGGTAATCCTCTAATATCATTAGTTTTATCAGTAATCCCAAATTTACATAATTTTTTTATTAAAATATTTCTGTCAATAGTTTCAAATGCTCTCTTAAAATCAAGCATTACAGCTATAATAAAATTTCCATTATCAATTGTTTGTCTCCAATGTAAAAGCAAGCATTGAATTGCAGTTTCACAAGAATGTTTAGTTCTGAACCCTGACTGCTTCTCATATAACAGATCATTTTTACTTATATAATCTATCATTTGATTGTACAATAACTTTTCAAAAATCTTTTCATATAAGGGCAGTATATTAATTGGGCGGTAGTGTTGTGGTTCACAAGGGTTTTGTATCTTTGGGATTGGAATAATCATATTTGTTTTCCAATTAGGGTATACAGCTTTTTTAGGGCGCAGTTATATACATGCAGGAGCCTATCACATTATTTCAAAAGTATTTTTTATAATGTTTATCCACTAAATCAAATGTTGAACTATTGTTTAGATTTTTAGTTATCTTTACTAAATCATTCCTTGTGATTTCACTAAAAGCAGAAAATAAAGTAGCTGGTTGTGGATAATCATCATTTACTAACATAATATTGTTACTATTATCAATAGAATTAACAATATACTTTACACTATCAACATAAAAAGAATTAAATTTATCCATTATTGAACTGTTCATATCAACTGCAAATTTAGTTTCTAATATATTATTCCCTTGTGGCCCACTATTACCTCTTAGTGCATTTTTTAAAACTTCCCACATCTTTTTTGTGTCATTCTTATATGTATTTATTTTATTTTGAAAGTATTTAACTCTTGAACTTCTTAAAACTTTTACAAAATTATTCCTTTTTTTAGTATAGTCATCCCAGAGCTTTCCTCTGTTATCTTTTGAATCTTTAGCAACATAATATTCCTTTATCTTTTCTCTTCTTGCATGCATCACCTCCTCAGTGAAATAAAGTATATTAATTGAAGTATCATGTTTTTTCCCACATTGTAATGGATAATTAGACTGAAAAGAATCAAACTGTTCCATAAATTTATCAGACAATTTTATGTCATACATCTCTTCAGTTGGCCATTTAAAATCTTTTAAATGTTTCAATAAGTCAGGTATATCATTTGACTTTATAGTCTGCTTAGTGTATCTTTTGATTGTAGCACTACGTTTATTTTTATTTTGGGGTATTAAATCCTTTGGCAAAATTACAGATATCACCTCATGGTCTGATAAACATGAAATCTCACCAATTACATGATTTAAATTTTTCATATTCGATATAACCAAATCTATACTTGTTTCTGATTCCTTTGTTATTCTTGTTGATGGATTTATAATCTGTTTTAAATTATTTCTGATTAAAATGTTGTGGAACTGAGCTACTGAACTATTTTTGTTAAGAAAGTTTATATTGAAATCACCTAAAAGTAAAAAAGTTTTCTACCTTTTAAGGTAACTTCTTCTAACCATTCTTCAATATAATTTTAAAAATCAATTTCTCTGTATGATGGGGCTCTATATAAACAAAAAATATCAATATTGGAGCTTAAAGCTTTTACTGTTGCGCCCACAATCCAAATTTTATTTTCAACAATAATGCCATATTTCTTATCAAATTTTAAACCATTTCTAATATAAATTATGCATCCTCCAGTATGGCGAGAATTAGAAGTGCAATTAATGAGTTTATAGTTATTAATTGTTATGATGGACTATTTCGGCATACCCAAAGCAGATGGCCCACAAAACAGCTTGACCTAACCCTAACCTTTTACGTGTTTTCTTATGGTATTTATGCATTCGCTTAGCACAAATTCGCTTAACACAACACTTTTTAAGAACGTATCTCTCGTGTTAAGCAGGGACTACCTGTAATCTAGAGTTCCGATTGGATTTTAAATAAATTTCTCCGGGAAAAGCCGGGTATTTCATCTAGCGACAAATATTTACATAAACTGAGTTTTGAAGGATATATTTATGGGGTTAAAAAAAATACTGCAGATGGCAGCAGGGTCCAAGGTAACATAGAAAAAGGAAGTCCATCTTTATCTGCTTAACCCACTGTGAAAGAGGCATTTCTTCTAATTGTGGATATATCCATGCCCCTTACCAGGAAATGGACTATGCCAAGCGATATCAGCTTACCCTAGTGTAAGGGTTAAGATTCTGACCAAACATTTATGGACAGAAAGTTAATATTTTCACTATCTGTATGACCTTTAATGCCATCAATAACACTGCAGAAGAATTTATTTTAAAAATTGATGGGTGCCTTCAACATTTTCAACATAAGATTCTGAGCAAATGGTTTTAAATAGAAAGTTTACATTTTTAAATTACTTATTGGATAAATTCCTTTGTCATATAACTATATTAGTAAGTTTATAAAGAATTTTAAGCTTTTAATTCAAAATGAAACGCTTTTTCATACTGCAAATGAAGCTCCGGTGGGTGGGATGGGCATTTAAATTATAAGTTACCTAGAGATTTTGTATTTAAAAATTTTTAAAAAATTAAGTACTCCTTAACAGTGCAAGGTAAGAATATTTAGAGGCGAAATAAATGGTAAAATTAAACAGGGTAAAGAAAGAAACAAAGGAACAAACGAAAAATTTTCCACTTACAGGTTTACGGGAAAAACTGCTCGCTGGTGGCCTGGTGTCAACCGTTCATGCACTCATTCCCTTCCAAAAGAACTAATCCTGTCAGGAGAACACACACGCACATGCACTCAAACAACAAACGGGAAACTATAAAAAGGACAGTACAGATTTTGTGGTCTCATATTAGTGAAAATCAATTCTAATTAGTTTACTAGCATTAAAACTCCACTAGAAAAGGTTTTGAAACTATAATTTCACTGAAAAAATATGGACTTGACTGTGTCATCGATCACTTTTTCATCATGGCTTCGAGGGCCGCATAAAAACACTTTCAGGGGCCACATGATGCCTGCGGGGGCCATAGGTTGCCGACCCCTGCTTTAGAGCAGCGGTTCCCAAATTATGGTACCAGTTAGTGGTATGCAAAGCTTCTGCCAGTGTTATGCAAGTTTAGTGCCAGCATTCACTATTACATTCATACTTACCTCATACTATGTGGTACGAAGAAATTTTGTCACATTTTCGGTGGTACGTGAAAACAAAGTTTGGTAACTGCTGCTTTAGAGAATTTGGAAGAAGGCAGAGAGTTGCGGAGCGGAACCAGGCTGCAAACTATACACTGTACAACCGATTGTAGCTTTTTGTGGCTGTGATCCAGCAGTTATAACTACAAAGTCGTTTTAAATGTATGTTAACTTAATTTTATACAAAATTCTGAAATAGAGGTTCTGTTTTTTACTTTCTCCATGACAGAAGTATTGTTTTTATGAAAAAACTGAATTCAAGATTTCAATGGAAATACATGTTTTAACGTCCGCTGAATACGTTTAGACTATTTTCTCAATTACATCAGTGTATGTGTGTGTGTGTCTTATGCGATAGGAATTTTGTTGGCACTCTTAACTCAAAAACTAATTCTCCAATCAACACCAAATTTTATATTTAAATTGTTTATTAAAGGAATAAGAGTTTATTAGGTTTTGGTTAAAATTTGTCTGTCAGTTTGTGTGTGTGCACAATCAACTTTTTTTGTTTAAAAGTTAAATTCAAAGTTCTTTTGTATTAGATGGCTATTAGCAAAAGATTGATTTTCCACTATCAAATTTGACTCTGTTAAGTATTGAACGCAATGTATTTAACTCTTTAAATTATCACAAGGTGTTGGAAATATTTTTGAAAAGAAACCTTGTCGGAAGCTGTTATAATCTTTAATAAATTTTTTTTAATTGTTGATGCCTTTTTAATTATTTTTTACCCTGCTGACCTGAAATCCTGGACATGCACTCTATCAAAAATAAACAGGATTTCATTACACCCCAGCCTTGATACAACATTTTATTATATTTTTATTGAGAAAAAATTATTGCCCTAGTTACCTATAAAGACATTCAAATTGTTGATTTATTTACTAAACTACCATATATTGCAGCGTATAAGTCAACCTTTGAAGCTTAAAAAAAATTCCTAAAACTGTCGACTTATACGCCGAATATAAAATGTGAACCTTAAATTACAGATGAATGACATTGATCTTTCAGTGTAGGTGATCGCCATTTTGAAACAGCTATTCCAGAGTTTAGATTTTATGACATTCTTTTTAGAAAATTTAAAATAACTAGGAGCATATTCCTCCTTTGGTCTCTCTTTACTTCGCGTGGTGATTTCCCTTCTAGGATGCCTTCAATGCCCATCTTTTATAATGGAATTGGCTATATTCCACTCTATATATTACCTCTGATCCCAGAGGCATACGGTAGCTTTTAGTAATGTTCAACTGCTACGTTAGGGGGAACTACCTGTACTCTACATGCACGCTCTCTACCAGAAGCTTAGAGAACAAACTCGATCTGGCAAAAAGCATCACCTCACTTGTGTAATAATATAAAGGATTAATTTTAATACTGTAGTTCAGTGGTGCCCTAACTTTTCAGCCTGAGGGCCACATAACCCATTACTGCACTCGTCACAGGCCACACCCAGTTGAAAATAGACTTTAAGATTAACTTAAGGAAATTAATGATTTAGCTGACAAGGGGAGGCCATAACATTCAAATTGAAATTCATAAAACCCTTTTAGGAGGTAAAACTAGAACTAAAATATCAAATATATCTCTCGGCATTTTTGACAATGGGCCTTTGTTTAAAAGTTATTAACAATTTAATTTCAGGTTTATGCATGGATGTGCCATATACCATTAACCTTAGGGAGGGCGCCCACAGAGGTGGCATGGCGGAGTATTATGGTAAGTGGAGTGGCAAAGAGGCATGCATCTGGCGTCCCACTTGGAAATGTGCACCCACAGGAGTGGGGTGGTTACTTTCAGTAGTGGATGAGGTGATGAGGCTTTTCTTGATTGGTTAAATTTCAACAGTGTTGTAAATGCAAATCGAACTAGAAGGAGGTATTGGGTTCATCCATACTGGAAATGGAAGTCAAAAAAATATGGTGCTTTTAATATCTTCAAGGAATTACACGTGTATCCCGAGAGATTTCAGTTATTTTACCGGATGACCAGAAGCATGTTTGATTTGCTGCTAACAAAAATTCGACAATCGATTTCAAAGAAGAACACCAACTGGAGAGTTTCCATAAGCAATGAAGAACGTGTTTTAATAACCTTAAGGTAAGTTAATAAAAAATAAGAAATAACATTCATTTATAAGGTTTGAAATATTAACATGTAAAGCAATATTTATAAATAATATTATTCCTTATAAATAAATACTAGAAATAATATTTATACTTAAAGGTTGATAAAGAATGTCAGAGATATAATATTATTCTTAGAAAAAGCATTTATTTATTTATAAGTAATTATTCCTGAAATAGTTTAATTAAAAGTATAATTGACAAATGATATAATAAGCAAGGAACACATTCAAATAGAAATCTATATTTAGATCATATCAAAATTGTCTGAATTGTAGAAACTTGTTTAGACCAGTTCCAGTAGGTGTTTGTGATTGTGACATGTCCTGACCTTGAAGGGGTTGCAAAGGTGTTACTTCTGTATGAAATGATTGATGATAATTAGGAGGCTGCTGGTTAATTCCTAATTGCTAAAAAGTTCTTTAAAACGCAGTTTAAAAATTATGTTAAAACACGGGTGGGTTTTTAACACTAAAATTTTCAAAATGTACACATTAAAAGTGTTCTACGCATCTCTAAGGGTGGTTCTCCTGCTTCGCAGTAAATACTGGGAACAGGGCTGGTTCTGAAAGCACCAGTAGCCAGCCTTAGAGCGGAGTTGTGCACTGACGCCAAAGGCCGAAGATAGGAAGCTCTTGCCGAAGTGTATATAAAGGATCCGTAGTCCATTTTGGATCTTACCAATTCTCTGCATAGTGTGAGCAATGATGAATTTGTTAAAAACCTTAAAATGTTTGAAACTTGAAAACATTTATCTTTTAAAATACTTATGTGGTTCTGCCAATTCAGTCTTCTATCTAAAACCATACAAAGAAAACGGATTGTTTCCACGGAACCTAATCTATTGCTCCCTAGTTTTAAAACAAGTTGAGGGAAGATTCCTCTCACCCTGTAAAAATGGAGGCATTTGGTTTTCTCGTTGGAGAAACTAAAACCATTTGCCCGTGCCCATTTGTCTAAACGATTGATAGTAAGCTGTATTTGCCCTGTTGCTGTAGACAAGTTGGATAATCTGCAGAAAATTGCCAGATCATCTACAAAGAGAGATGCCTTTACTGGAGTCTTGATACAGCTTACTATATCATTTATTGCTATAGCAAACAGGGTCACGCTTAAGACCGATCCCTGTGAAACTCTGTTTTCTATGGTAAAGGGTTTAGATAGGTCAGTTCCTATCCGTACCCTAGTCATTCGATTGGTTAAAAAGTTTTTAATAAAAAGGGGAAGATTTCCTCTGAAACCCTACTCGTGCAGTTTACTTAAAATTTTATATCGCCATGTCATGTCATATGCTTTTTCCAAATCAAAAAAGACTGCCACAACATGTTGGCGAAGAAGAAAAGCCTTCTGGATAAAGTTTTCAGTCCTTACCAAGTGGTTGGTCGTAGACCGGTTTTGCCTGAAACTGCACTGGACGTTCGATAAGAGGTTACGGCTTTCCAAGCATCAATATAACCGTCGGTTAACCATTCTCTCTAAGAGTTTGCATAACCAACTCGTTAGAGAGATGGGACGGTAACCACCTGGTAAGGATCTATCCTTTCCCTGTTTTGGGATGGATATAATCAGGGATTCCCGCAACTCATCGGGAAAAAGCCTTTCTTCCCAAAGTTGGTTGAAGGTCATCAGAAGCTCCCCCTTTGCCTTGTCCGGCAGGTGTTTTAAAAAGATGTTGTGTATCTCATCAACAGCTGGCGAGGTATCTTTAGACTCCCTTATTGCGGACTCTAATTCCCAGAGAGAAAAAGGGTCATTGTAGTGATCCCTTTTACTCCCTGGGTTGAAGTCTAGAAACCTCCTTTCCGTTTCTTTCTTGATTACCTGAAACAAGTCTTGAGTATTTGTTTGTATTATTTGTTTCAGCGTAATACTTTCCCATTATATCTGGAATCTCATCAATGGATTTTATTAATTTCCCATCGTAATTTATCGCACTGATGTGTAATGTTTGATGGGTGCCCGAGATTTTTTTGATCCTATTCCAGACTTGTTTGATGGGTGTGAGGTGGTTTATGGATGACACATACTTCTTCCAGGACTCCTTTTTGGCATCCTTTACCACCTGTCGAGCCTTTGCCCTCAATCACCAAAAAGCTGCCAGATTTGTCGCAGTGGGATGTTTATTAAAAATTCGCAGTGCCCATTTCCTGCTCTTTATAGCCGTTTCGCATTCATCATTCCACCATGGAACTAATGGATATTGCGGCTTTTCCGATGATTTCGTGATCTCCTTTCTGCAGCAGTTATTATGGCATTCATAAAGCATTTTGCCTTCTGCAGTGCATTGCAACTGGCATCAAAATTAAAATTTACTTCATTTTTAAAATCTGTCCAGCTAGCTTTCCGTAAAATCCATTTACGTGGATAGTGAAAGCTATTAACTGGACCTCTCTTCCTGATTAATATAGGGAAGTGATCGCTTCCACAAAGATCGCCCATTGGTCGCCTCTTACGACCAGCAGAGGGGCTGTGGGAGAATTCTACCACCCTACCCACAGGGGGATTCCTGAAAACGTGTACGGAAGTCAAATGTACAGATGTCGAACATAGATTAACATGTTATAGGGAGGGTTCCATTCCCAGAGAGCCAAAAAATATTATAAAATCTGTAATTATGGTATAAATGTTTAGTTTTTTGAGCAGGGGCCTTTTAGACACAAGCGTCGATTTTATAATATAGAGAGATAGGGCAAAATGCAATAAAATATTTAAATAATTGCACAAATAAACACTGCTGTACAGACAAAGATGGCGACGCGGCAGAAACTGGTGGCTTGCATCACCATCGCGAAATGTTCGTTCGTCATTTTGCTGACGTATGAAATACCGAATTTGGCATACGGAAGGCGGTTTAGGAGTGTCAATGTATAATGTAAGAAAGTGCAAGTTTTTTTTCATTAAAGCATTTTGCTATTTTCAGTTTTTTTGTAATATTGCCTAATCATGGCCTCAAAGAGAGTGATGATTGAAATGAAAGAAAAGTTGGTAAAAAGGGTGAAAAAAGTGATGAGTTCGGAGAAGAAAATTGAAGTTTTAGATAGGCTTACTCATAATGAATCTGCTTCATCAGATGGTAAATTACTTGGTGTGAACAAGTCTACAAAAAGATCGATAAGGAAAGTGAAGAAGTAATTAGAGCTAGTGTTGCAAGTGGTACTTCAACGAGTACAAATGTGTCTTTTGTACCTAGGAATTCGTATGTAGAGAAGACAGAGAAGTCTTTAAACCTGTGAATCGAGACCCAAACTCGCAAGAAAACCTCGCTGAGTTCACTTGTCACTCGCGAGAAAGCCAAGCAACTGCACAATCATTATGTCTCAAATTGTTTTGCGGTCTGCTAACGGGATATCGCCAACGTCATCGAAGCGTGTGTAGATCGGTTCCTTGTCTTTAAAAAAATGTGGCGTTTATTCAGAACGCCACAGTACGTATTCTATTATTATATTTGTTCTTCTCCTTCACACTTGACCGGCTTCAGTCCAATGAGCGTCCGATTGAAGCTAAAGATTCGCCGCTTTCGGCACGCCTAATTATTTCTATCTTTGTCTCAATCATGTTCAGTTTATGAGTCCTACGTTTCTTTTCACTTGTTTTAGCACTTTCAGTTTTCCGTTTCTCACTCATGTTTATAAAATAATAGGTGTAAAATGCACAAACAAAGAAACACTGCTCTACGTACAAACAAAGATGGTAACGTTGCTGAGACTGAATAATAACAATAATTTATTGATTATTAACCGACTTTATAGTGGTATTAATCTTGTCAAATTTCAGTACAATATTACACACAAATCTTACATTACATATAATATGTATATTATTACATAACATACTTTAATTTGGAAATTTATTAAAAGTGTTGACTTGGCTAATAGACAACGCCATTATGCGATAGCTTGAAATGTTTGATTGTCAGCTGATGTACGAAAGTCCGAATTCGGAGTACAAAAGGCGGTTTAGGAGCGAGAATTTATAATGTACGAAAGAGCGAATTGTACGTATGTTGAATGTACAGATGTTGAGGACTGCCTGTACTCATTTTTAAGGGAATCATTCCAGAACCAAAATTTTGACAATGTTCCAGTTCAGGTTCTGATACAATTTTTTCACTCCAGTTTCAGATCCAGGAATCATTTTGGAATCGTTCCTTGTTCCGGAACTTTCCCAGCTCTGGCAATGATCACCAAGACAACCACCAACAGCCATAAAAAAATTGGAAAAACCATATATGCATTTTGGCTATGAAGCAGCAGTTATCTAGAATCAACAAACAGTGGATCACAACTAAGGAGAGCTAACAGTGGAAGGGAAAAAATTATGACATTCTAAAAATCAAGAGGAAAACAACTAGATTAATCTATGTAGTGAAATAGATAGAATGATGATAGTATGCAAATATTGTAAGATAATAAACATGGTAACCTTTTTTATAAGGACATCAGTTTCAATGCCCCACAATACACCGTCTACCAGTTTTCCCAGTTTGCATACCTCACTCAACAACCATCCCACCTAAAAGAACCTGTCCCTTAGTTCTAAATATTTCTCTCCAAAGAGAACATTTCAATGACAATCTTTGAAATTTTCCCAATTTTACTTTTCTTATTTAAAAAAATTATTTATGAAAATTTTAATGAAGTAAATTCTATCAGAACAAATCCTATTAAATACTGTAATGTAAATTTGAATATCTTTTTCTTCCCATTGAAAATCAATGAAGGGAAACCAAATGAATGACAACACTTGTAGTAATTGCAACTGTATTTGTTACCTTATGTTACAGAACTATTCTTCAACTATCCTTAAGGAAGAAGCTATCTCCATTTCCTGAATACAGTAAGGATCATCTTGCCTTCACCGATTTTTCTCCTTCAATGAACCTGGGTTTGTCACAGTTCTTTCTCTCAGAATGAAACCAGGAAAATTCTTCTAGTATTTTCTGATTAAAAAAATTATAATAGACAGTCTACCACTGGAATGTGTCCTTTATGCTTCTTAGTACCTTTGTCAAGATAAATGTATTTACTTTACTCAAGTCTCATCATCTGAAGAACTGTAGCACAGTCCTAAAGCACTTGGTTTGTTTTGCGATATCTGCTTCTCCACAGCTGACTCTCCAAATGACTTAGGTTTGTGTTCAAATTGTAATGGCAGGTCTGAATTTTGAAAAAATGAGGTAGCCGCTTGGTCATCAAACAGCATGTCAGACTGGTTTTCTGGCTGGTCGAGCACAGGTAATGGAATGACTTTTGGTATAGGGGTACTACCTGTGAAGAAGAAAAACATTCACAAATATTTGAAACAACGCTTAGTATTGAAATATTTTTATTTTGAAACTAGACTAACATCAAGTGATATATGAAAGCAATTCCACATAAAATATCTCACTACTCTCACACCTACATAGTTCGTCTTTCCTCCTCTTCTCATAAGGCTTGTGCATGACTGTAGAATGTGAAATTCTTGAATCGAGAGATTTTGCTTTCTTCAAGAACCTTTTATACTCAATTTCAAGCTTTAATACTTTTTCATGATATTCCCTAACTTTTCCATTTGTATAACAAGGAACCTGAGCTTGCTGTAATGAAATCGACATCATAAATAGAATAAAAAATAAACAGCTAGGTATAGCATTAGTGATTTATTGAAACAATGATTGATGCTTTTATTTTACGCTTTTTCACAATCTAAGCTTTTACTGGTGATTTTTCCTAATAATACCTTTAATAAATACCAATGTTGGAGTGAAAATATGCCACAATAATTTGCTTTTTTGGTCTCTAGGACTTTATATCTTAATTTGATGAAATAAATATAAGAATTTATAATTTTAAAATATTAGATACTGCACCTTCTTTTATCTTTTAAAATATGTATACCATTTATCAACTGATTCAGTCGTTATAACGCACACGAAGCATGTTTATGTAGTGACTATTTCACTCACCGTCAAACAGAAGTCTATCTCTTCTTTTATAGAAGGCAACCATTTTCGTATATCTTCTAACGTATTTAATTCTGCAAGTCTTGGTCTTCTGGGGCGCTTTAGAGCTACAACAGTCACTTAAATTTTATTAAAAGGAAAAATTACATAATAGGAAGAATTTGCAGAATCCATTTACAGTAAACTTACAAGCATATTCTCGGCAAATCCATAAGCGATTAAGCTGGCCATAGTTTTTCTCGTGATTTCTAGCCATGTGTGAAAATATTTAATTAAGAAGTCACCGGTCACAACTTCTGTCCTGACCGGGCCTCTGAAACTCCCTTAGAAAAGACCAGCCCTGTGCATCTTACTCTTGTGGGAAATAGGTTCAAGTTACGACTACATTTGTTCATAGATGGCACCACCGTCGCACCAAGCGCGCGCGTTTAAAATATTAGGTTATTTATTCCTCGTAAAATGCTTAATATATATGATCGCAAAATTTTAAATAGAAATATAAAATTGAAAAAACAACAAAATTATTGTACGTTATTGATATTGCTTTATTTAAGCTTCGTTAGATGTACACATAACAAGTAAATGCCGTATTTTAAGTGAGATACAATTCTGTAGCATTTCAGCTGAGATTGCAAAAAGGTTTTTGCAAACATCACAAATTATTTGCGATATACACACACTCAGAAAGATGGCACAGTTACATTACAAAGTAGTACCAGATAAAACAAACAGTTGCCAAATCTCAATTCAAACATTAGCAATTCAACAGAGATCACACATGGAAAAGTACAAAATATGTGGAAATGTATCCTCAACTGGTATTACACAAACAGAAAAAAGTGAGACTAAGTATAAGAAAATCTTAACATACACGAAGTACTATAGACAATACTGTAAACCATGAAAATATGCAATTGAACATAGACAAAAAATGTAATATGAACATAATGAACAATGAATTAACAAAAAAGATGTATGCAGGTACATACTAAATAATAAAAGGTTGCAAATTATCTGCATTGCGCTAGTTCATGCCACAAAATGCATATAAAATCATACTTTCTCTCAAAGCTAATGAGAGCATTGATATTAGATAATTTGAAATCACAGGAAGGTAAAAGTATGTACATACTGCAACATCTCAAATGTGTTAATTCATGCAAGCATATAAACAGTGACACCCTTCACATGACATATATACAAGTTCATAATATCATATCAAGGTAACCAAATAAACAGTATAAAAATGAACATATATACACTAAGCAGTGCATACAACACACAGAAACCATCCAACATCAAGAGGCATGATGTAATACCTGTTCCCAAACCTAATGAGGGCAATGATATTAGGCAGATAATTTTAAATCATAAGAAGTGAAAATGTGTACATACTGCAACATAAAAGGTCGCACAATATCTGAATTATGTTAATTTCCCCAACAAAAAGCATATAGAAATTAAAAGATTGAATAATGAATATGTACATATATATATATTTACAAAATTTAAAGCCTATACCCTACAATAACATATATTAACAAAGAAATGTAAAACCTATACCCTAAAATAAAACATTGACAAAGAAATGTAAAACCTATACCCTAAAATAAAACAGTGACAAAGAAATGTGAAACCTATACACTAAAATAAAATATATTTACTAAGACGTGAAAATTATACCCTAAAATAAAAAAATTACAAAATTTTAAACCATCTTGTGGACCACTGCTCGCACACCCCCACGCTCATACATGTCACGAACCTGCCAGTTTTGGCAAAATGAAAGCCATTCCAAGCACCTGCACATAAAGACATTAATCGGTATGAATAATCATAGATTACCAGAAAGATAAAAAAACCTGCAAGGTTCACAAAATTTCTTAAAGAATTGGAAAACCGTCTCATTTAAGAAGCATTGGAAATTGTACCATCGAACAAATAGTGCCATTATACCCCCACATTAAGTTAGTTATTCTTAACATAATTGCAAAGGTGCACTCGGTTTTATATAAAAGGTAATCACGAACATTTTATTAATTTCTTTATAAAAGGTCAAGGAATAATAATACAAAAATATTTCACACTGGAAATTATAAATGCAAATTAATCACATTACGACAATTAGCAGGAATAAATGCATTTTAGGAATTGCTGTCATATTTGGAGTTAAATTAATGCTTTGAAACATACCACATTTGTTTGTACATGAAATTTTCAGTTTCCTTTTATCTCATATAAGAATGTTGCAAATGTCAATATACACATTACCTGCCCTTTGTATTCTATCATATGCTGTAAAAGTTTCTATTAAATTAAAGATAGTTTCTCACAGTTTGAGAGGTTAATAGTAAGTGCAAAAAGACTAGAAGAATCGACATAGTTTTTTAAAAACAAATACGGAAAGAATGATTTAATTCCTACGTCCTAAAGAGTATGTAAGGAACGAATCTCCAAAAGCATACAATAATTCACATTGAAGCTGAAATCGTGTAATTTATAATTTACAAAACGTAATAATTTAGGCAGCAACTTTTCCACTAGATTTAATTGACGAAACTCATGTATATTTCAAACAAACCACCTATACATATTTAACAAATGGAGAGACCAATGACACATATATGTTCGCCTTACAAATCCCTTCATTTAGTTAAACGTACTTCCTCAAAGCGGAGTGAATAAATAAAATTCTAAATTTCGCTTATAAATGACAATCTTCGCACTGAAAACAACCGTTGTATCTATTTATAAACTACACTTATAACTTGCAGAAACACTTCAGCATTCACAAGAAAAATATTCATTAATATAAATTAACTTACACTTTTTCCGTCCTCGGGAAATTAAAAAATTTTCTTGTCCCATCGCTGCTTCCCTCACACCCACTCACGGAACACACCTTCCTTCTCACTTTAAAATCTTTTGACATTTTATCTTTGTTGCCACTCTCTGACATAATGGCCACGCTCAGACCTGCTTTTTTTTTACGATTATAACCTACAGATACAAAGTCACAAAGTTCTTTCAAGGTTTCTGTTCTGGCCGTGAATACAGAAAAACGATTATAAATTGTAACCAAATTTGATTCAATATCAATTAGCCAGGAATCCCTTGCATGCTGAACACAATTATGTAAGATATATGGGCAGGGCATTTTATTCCAAGTAATTCCCCAACTTCCGCAGACAAGAGTACATAAACATTGCTCTGTCCATTTCCATCAACATAACCAAAATTGGAGTTGCAGTTATCCCCTCCAAATGCGATACACTCTTCTGGCCAATCATATGTTTTTAAAACAAGGTGACTTATAGTCCCCTCTGATTCATTTTAAACATTTCAATTCAACTAGCTTGTGTGAGTCCTTAAACATGACGATCAAAATACTGTACGAGTATTCGAAAAATTTTTCGTGATAAATTATTGCTACCATCAGTGGAGATCCTGATGTACATATTCAAGTTTAATTTTTATTAAAGGTAGAGAATGTGGAGCTAATACCTTGTCAACTATTGCTTATGTCTTAGCAGTGGCTGGTGAAATTTTAGTAGCCATCTTTGAATCCGCAAATAATCTTATTTGTGCAAATCACTGATCGATAACTCAAAGTGATGTCAAACTGAATGAAAGCCTAAAGTTACAAGCAGAAACAATTTCAGCCTACTTTCTATTTTTAGTAATAGCATCATTTGTAATTTTTCCTCATGTAGTGCCAGAATTACTGTTTCTCATATGCTTGGCTGAATTTAAATGCTACTCCAAACCTAATTTTCCCTTTTCCACTACATATATTGATTTTACAAGTATTGCTTTTGTCACCATCTTTGTGAATCGGTGTAATGTAAGCAATTTTAAAGAGGTCAGAAAAAACGCCACTGCTAAAAGATTTTTAAATAGTATAAACAGTGGGTAAACCAGTGATTGACTGCACTTTTTAAATAAAAAAGGGAGAGAGTTCATCTGGGCCAGTACACTTTGTAACATTTGTAGACAATAATTTCCATAGTACATCCTCAGTTGAAACTGTCATTTTGCCAAAGGAAAACGTGTAATTTATGTCAAAGGCAGGCTTTGTGTCAGGTATCACAGTACTGTGGACCTTAGAAAAGTTCCTTACAAAGAGGTTTGAAATATCGTGGTCATTATTTGCAACATGTTCTTCATAATAATACATTATGCTTGGTATTCTATCCAATTTTTGATGATTTTTAACATGTCTCCAGAAATACTTTAAGTTATAGGGAATATTTGTTTCCATGTTATTTATATTGTTTTTGCAACATGAACCAGAATGTTTTTTGCATTCACCTCGGATTTTAGAAAAATTATGATAATCATCATTACTCCCAGTAATTTTGAAAATTTTATGGTAATGTTTCTTGAGTTTGATACATTCCTTTAATTCAACACTAAACCATTTAGGATAAGATGATGTTTTGATTGTTAAGGTAGGAGTACACAGTTCTATAGCTTCATAAAGAATAGAGTAGAAAATTGATAGAACATTATTAATCTCCAAATTGCACAATATTCCTAGCCAGTTTAAAGTATCTAAGTAGTTAGTCAATGTAGTATAATGACAGTTTATATAATCATAAATAGTAAATTGATAATTGTTATAATCTAGTTCTTTGGCCAACTTTACACTGTAATGAATATCAAGGTGATGATTAACACATTTTTAAATAGGATATGGATCCTTTTCGGAAGTTACTTGCCCTGAATTAGAAAAAGCTAGATCTAATAGTAAATTGTACAAATAGTACTCATCTGCTTAAGACCCAGTAATGTAAAACTTTCATTTATAATTCTTGCTTGAGTGGTGAAAGACATGCTATCACAGTCAGTGTTCCAACAGGGATCAAGTAAATTGTAGTCCCCAGTACAATAATATCAAAAAATTGTTATTATTCACAATATCTTCAACCACTTCACAATGAGATAAGTACTTATCAATGGCAGAGGCTGGGGGGATATACACTGCCCCAATTAAAACCTTTGCCTCTTGACTACAAATGTTTACAAAAATGTTCTACATTAATAATTTGGCTTATAACCTTTACAGATTGCAATTTTGTTTTAATAGCAATTAAAACCCCACCACTACGAACTTTATTAGAAGTAATTACACTGCGATCATGTCTATAAATGTCTAAATGAGGTAAGTCCAATTCAGAGTTATGTCTTCACTGAGCCTAGTCTCAGTGAGTACGATAACGTCATAGTCAGCGGTAGAAATAGCTAGTTTAAGTTGCTCTAATTTTGTCCTTAATCCCCTTACGTTCTGATAATAGATTGAAAGCGTTGTTAAGGACATAAGTCTTTTGACACTTTTTGCTTTTTTACTATGTTAGGAGTGACAATACTACTTGATATGCTACTCCTTTACATTCAAAGGAGGAATAGTGGCCTTATGTTTTTATATAAATTGTTAAATAACCATATTAAAAGCCCAGAATTACTTAATTTAATAAACCTCAGAGTGCCTTTAATGTATACAAGGTTAGATATGACTTTTCATATACCATATATGGACAAATTATATGTGCATTTTACCTTTGTATACTATGATGAGAGACTACAACCTTATAAGTCATAAAGTTGATATATTCAATGAATCACTGCAATCATTTAAAACTAAGCTGCAATGCCTAACTTAAATGTGGTAGAAATTTATGCCAACTTATGTCTATTTTAATTCAGGTAAATTTTTATTAAGTACCATGAATCTGATATAATTTTACTTTATGCCTTAGAATATTTATTTATTTATCATTTTTAAAGTTTACCCAACAAAATAATTACAGGATAAACTGGTTTACATTTTAATAAATACACTTGATTCTAATTATCTTGATATCAAGATGGCAAATTATATATGTAACGAAAAAGCAATACAAAAGCATATACATTCACAAGCATAAAATATTCATTATTCAATACAATGATATATATATATTACCATACACGACCTATGAACTATTTATAAATAAGGCAAGTAACAATGGTAGTTATACAATTGTAGTTATGTATTACCAATAACAACGAATGAAATATATTTATAAAAGAAGTGAGGCAGATAACAATCATATATTCCTTCATTTTCAAGATATGTACATAATTTCAAACAATGGTGAAATTATAAATTCATACATATCTTTTATTGAGTACCCCAATAAAGCCGATAATTATGTTATATACTCAGACTTTCTGATAAAAATGTCTAGATTAGAGAAGTACTTATTATAACTAGCACATATCCTCGTTAATGTTGAGTTCATACAAAGGTTTGTACGATATTGTTATATTGTCAGATGGATTTTGAGTATAATTTTTATAGGATTTGTGATTTTTATGTGCTATAGTATAATTTTTCTTACTCTTGTGCTTTAATGGTTTATAATGTATTAGAACGCACGTTTAAATATTTTGGCTTATTTTTAATACATTTCTGATTGTATTTTTAGGAAAAGGCCTTGTTCCGTAAATAGAGTATTATTATTATCAGTGTAAAATTCATAATAGAGAGGAGTTTACCTTTATAAAATATACGATAATATTACAATAATAAAATTTTATAAATTTCTATAAATTGATGCAAAGGATGATTCGAATATACTTATGTGACAGACATTAGCTGTAATAATGGGAGATACAAATGGAGAAAGACGGTCGGACAATTGTAAAATTAGATAAAGGATTTGTTGGAAATTGACGCACGAATGCTTTTTTTGAAAATATATTACGTGAGTTTTTGGATTTCAAATAGGAAATGAGGTGGAAGTTTACCGTGAAGAAGGAATCACCCGAGTTTTTTATGGTTCTTAAGTTCTTATGAAGGCTAATTCACTTACTAAATAGAGTATCTTAGTTAGGACAATTACAAGTGTATTTTTCTACCTGTTCCGGACATCTGTGTTTGTAAATCAGTAGGTTCCTACGGTAGGTACCTACATTTCAAATTTATACGAATATTTTATCGGTATCAATTGAATATACCACAGGTTTCCAAAGCACACGGATAAGATAAAAACCTGAAAGTATTTTCCGGAGTATAATTGCTATTCTTATAATTACACTCGTGAATAGTTTTTAATAACTAATAATTGTTTCCGCATAATTTGTAAATGCCGCCGAAACTACCCATGTAATTGTTTATGAAGACGTCCTACAGAAAAATAAATGTTACAAAAAAACGCATACGTATTTGGACCAAAAATTCGTTATTAATTAATTAATTACATTGTCGGTTATTAAGCAATCTGAAAATATATTTTAATGCCTTATTTTTACCCCTCTCCATGACGAATCCAAATTTAGGTTTGCAAAGCAAAAGTTTAATGCCAATAAATTTGATTTACTGCAAGTAATTTATAACATTTAAGCAAATTTTATCGATGCTACAATAAGTTATAATTGTGTTCCTACTAAAATGAGAAATCAAGATATAAAAAGGAATTGTTTATTTTTTGTGGTTTTTTTGTCGAAATTGTAAATATCCAGGTTTATAAGGGGAAATGTTGGTTAGCCTGCGCGCCTGCGCGTTACTTCTGGTTACTTCGTAGAAATCTTAAAATGGCTGACGGGGTAGTCTGTTATGTGCGTAATACAGTTCGAAATTTATTTTGTTTCCATCAGACCTTTTTAGAAGGAAAAAACTAGACCTTTTTATTGTATTCGAAATTTAATGTTGATAGTTATGATCGTGATATATGTTTGGCCGTGTGTTCTTCGAAAACTGGTCCACGTGATAATCATTTTGACAGCAGAGTTTTAATACTTTTGGTTATTTTATGTGTTTACACCAGAACTTTTTACAAGTAAAAAACTAATCCTTTTTATTGTATTCGAAATTTAATGTCGATAGTTTTGATGTTGACAAAATTTTGGCCGTTTATTCTTCGAAAACAGTGGTGCATGTGACGCATTTTGACAGCAGTTTTTAATTATGTACTTTTAGTTTGATTTGTGTACGTTTTAAGACACTTTAAGCGAAGTGAAGTATTATCTAAAGTTTTTTATAGTTTCAATGTGTGTAATCTTCACATTGCTTACTGGACATTAATTAACTTCTCTTAATAGTACTATTTCTTATTTTATAATACAATGATATGTGAATTTGTATATGTAATTATTCAGTATGCCCTGCTTTGCCACTTAATTGTAATTTATGGTGATGTTTTGATGTATTATTGTTTTTCGTTAGTCCACTCGTGCTGTTATATTGTTTTACTTTGTATTTTCTTTTGTGATTGAGTTTGTCTTATTGATTTGCCATGTAACTTTGATCTTCTGGAAAATAAATGTACTGTTATTATTGTGTGATACAGCTGTCCTGGTCAATCTCCTCGAGGATTTATATCTACAAAGGTAAGGAAATCTTAAATAACTTCTCTGTTCATCTTTGATTTATAGTTGAAATATCTTTACCGTATATATATGTATATAGGAAATGTTATATTTATCATATTTATGTATAATGGAGTAATTATTTTTATAAATTAGTCCTTATGTATAACATTTTGTTACTGCATAACATGTTTAATGAGTGATTTTATCGTTGTAAAGTATCATTTTCTGTGAAGAGTTGGTAAAATTTTTTGCAAGGACGGATTTGTTTATGGGCAAATATAGCCAAGATATGGCGTTACACTCTTAACGTAGGATTAATTAAGGGTTTGTTATCAATATATATTGTGTTTTGAACGTAAAAATTATAGTTTACCTCGTAAAATGAGAATCTGTGTTTTTAAAAACGTATGAATAATACATTATTAGCCGGTTTCCATTACTTTATAAACTTCAAATCAAAAGTTATTGTTAAGGTTTTGTAGAATTTTTATCCTTTGGGTGCGAGATTTCTGAGTTGGTTCTGTCGTTGTTTCAGATGCGAGCCTCCGAAGAATGAAGTCTGAAAACGCAGCCAGCATGGTAGATCTTCCACAGGCCAGCTCTGCTTTGCGATGTCAAGAAAGAAGATGGGTGAGTGTGATTGATTTTGCATTTCAAATTAGAACTAATGAGCTTCCCGCTTTAAATATATATTTCATGTCCTGGCATGTGCAGAAACTACATTAGTCTTACGTATTTTTACACATAGGGGTATTTTCTCTCTACGGCAGTTTTAATATATCTGGAAGCTGCGGAAGTGCTCTTCTCGTACAAGCATCTGTTATGCTTTTCTCAGTTATTAAAAAACAAAGCTCTACGATATTGACATTCTTTATTAATTTTTCCTAAATGTGAATCATCTCGTCGAGTAGCTAATCCGTTTCCTATTGCTGAGTTTAAATTTGTGTCGTTTCTTCGTCTTCCGCCGTTGGCTGCATCGATTCTGTTTTGGCTTCTTCTTATATTACTCCCTTCTTCAGTTTGTTCGTTTCTTCTTTGTTACCTGATTTCGTTTATGGTCTCTCTCGCTGTTTGCCTTTGCTCATCTGTCCGTATTTTATCTTCTCACTCTTTCTCTTCTACGTCGTTCTTCTTTATCTTCTTCTGTCTCTATAATATTTATTTATTTATTCATTTAGTCACATGGTGGCTGGATGTGCCAGGTGGCGACAAGTAACATAAAATGACACAATAAAGTACGTTTGAATCAGATTTACATTAAAATTTTCGAAAGAATCAATTTAGATTCACGTCATTGGTACATAAGTAAAAATTACACAGATTCAAAGGCCTCGTTATCTTCTTCTTTCTTCAATTTGATGAATTAATGGGCTATTATTGCCTTAAACTTTAATTAAAAGTTATATTTGTAGTAATTAAAATGCTGATAGTAACAACAACCTGGGAAATTGCAATTGATAGTGCTTTACCGTCAGAGGTAATAATGAGTAAAAGCGTTGTTATGTAAACTAAACAAACAAAATTATAAGTTCTATTTGATGAATTAACGGAGTACTAGCTGTACCCACACAGTGTTTTCACTGTTTTTTCAATTAATTTATAAAAAATTAAGAATTGTGTAGAATAAGTTGATCTCAATATTTCACGTTTAACTCAATAATTCGCATTTAACTCTGATAATGCATTTCCCCAGTATAGGTAAGGTTAGCGGGTAGAAATCTCGCTGAGGGCGAGGCTGTGTGTGCATATTGACAATTAATTATGCAAAGTCAGTAAGAAATCTGTATTTTAAAAGTCAAATTAGAGAGGAAATTAATGCTACACAGTAATTGATTGCAAACTTTTATGTTTTTAATTTTCTTTGTTTCTTTTTATTGAAGTATACGTCCTTTTTTTCATATATCAATCAATGCAACCGTTTATTTAGATTAACAATGAAGAGAAGATAAGTTTCGGCGAGTTCTAGGTTATCAATCTAAAAGAAATGTTTTCTCCTGAATAAACGTAGCCCGTCGCCTAACATTCTTTGTCATTTAGATTATCTACGAAGGTGACATAACCATATAACTTTCAATTTGTTAAAAAATAATGTACGTCCCTATTCTCATCTGATTTTAAATTTACGCATGAGACAATTTGCCTTAATAAGCATTATAGATGTTTAATAGTTTTACTTACTGAAAAAGTAAGATTCCAGCATCCGAATGATTTTAAATAAGATCAATTGCTTTGATTAAATTGCTAGAAATGCTTCCCATACACAGTTATTAACTGGATAATTATCCGTAAATATTTGTGTTGCTATCTATAAAGTTTGACATTGCTACAGCATTAATTTCGATGCTTAAAGTGTGAAGCGAATAACACTATTCTTTCACTTATTTGAAGGTTTAATTGGCACTAATTGAATTGGAGGCAATGCCAGGAATCTTTCTCTCTCGGTCACAGTGCAATCATCATTCATTTGTCTGCTTCATTCAAAACTGGCATCGGAACTTTTTAATTTTTTTGTACCATTTGGCGACAAATGAGGGTTGATCAAAACAACGATTATCAATGGTGATGTTTATAGAGGTCCAACTGTATTTCAAATGTTTATATAAACTCAGATAGCGCTTGCAATTGGGAGCTTTTAGAATAACAAAAGATTGTTTCATTTTTAACTCTTTTTAAGTACTAAGTTAAGATTCCATTATAAGCACCTGTTGGCATAGGTTTGTAAAAGTTTGAAAGGATTGAAAATATACGTTGGATTCGTTATAACTATTTTAATTTTTTATTATTCCAGAGCTTGCGATTATATACTTGATACGTTTTCGTGTATGGTATATTCCAAAACGTGGTATTGTACACAGTCCGACATCGCATTCTTTACATACGTACAGTGAAGCCTCGATATATTGGACTAAAAGGAGGGGAAGGCCTGTCTGTTATATCCGAAACATCCGAAGGAAACGTATGTGTTGCCTTAAATTGTTAAAATGCGCATGTTATGAAAGACAGTGTTTTACTCTGCTATATATTTATACAAATTGTTAAGAGCGCATGAAATAATAGCACAGAGTTTTCTAATTAATTTAGGAAAATAGGAATCGTATTAATTTTTATATTTTACTAGTAAAAGGTGCTTGCAGTGTGCTAGCAGGAGCATACTTTTATAAGAACATAATTAAGAATGAAATAAATTATAGTGACCATAAGAAAAATTGATTTTCCCTTGCGTTCGTATTTGAAACGGAATTATTCTTAGGAATGGAACTTGGGATACTTTTTCGAGATTTTAGATTTTTCCGGACCCTGGTGGAAATTGGCAGAAAGTAACAATGAATACAAAGAATGTTTTAAGACAAACAAACCCCACAAGTAATGCAAGTCAGTCAATTTCAACCAGTCACAAAGGTCAAACGGAGGAACAATTAATTTTTGCGGATTTGCTACACCAATAAATTATACATTGTATCTACCATATATACTCGTGTATAACGCGCTGTTTGAAGACCAAATTTTCAGGTCATAAAGTAGGGTGCACGTTATACACAGGTAACACTTCTCTGCACTTAAAATGGGAACCTACCTCGCACCAGATTCACGCTTTTTGGGTTAATTAATGGGAAAAGCACAATAATTATTGATACTCCAGGTTATACATACATAATTATATGTATAGAACACCTAATTACTTCTATACATTTATAATTCCATCCTCTCTAATTATTCCGCATTTCACTAGCTCATCAGCTGATTGCTGTAATTTTTGTAAAATCACAAGATAGTCTTCCCACAAAACACACATCAAAAACAAAAAAAACATAGAATAAGCAAATTGAAATAATTTTATTTAGTAAATGATTCTAGTGTCTACGATTGACAACGTAAGTAATTTAAAACCCATAGAATCTCGTGTGTGAACTTAATCATACCTGTCGCGTTTCCTGTTTCCAGATTTGTTTGTTAAATTTTTACGTTATTCCTTCTCTTAAACAGTTTTAGAATGAGATAGGAAAGAGAGAACCAACGTCCACTTTAAATCAAAACTAATTTATAGATCCCTTTTTGTCTGATTTAAAAGGATTGGCAACAGTGGCGCTGCAGTTTTCTACACGGCATCACTTTGCCCAACTTACCATGTGAGGTTGCTGCCATCTCAACTCAGTCGCTTTAATTATTGACGATGTCTCTCTTAGACATAATATGGAGCTTATTGAACGTAATACACTTATGGACAAGTCCAAACGTTTTAAAATTCATATTCCTCCCAAAAATCAAGGATGTGTGTCATACACGTGGTATCAGAAAAAGTCGGGATTTTTTGGAATAAAGTACGAGTGTGCATTATACACGGCAGTTATACACTGGGACGCATCATACACGAGTATATACAGTAATTATATACATTATAATATGTATATATATATCCATATATTGCGATGTATAAGTCGACCTTGAATTTTCAACTTCAAAATACTAGATTAGGTATATGTTTGCAGTATAAGTCGACCCCCTTTGTTTCCCTTAAAAATACTTCTCATGAAATCGTTGCCAGGCAAAATCAAGGTCCTGTACGATCCAAGTTTTAACAAGATACAGAAATAAACATAGTAATAAAAAAATAAAGGAATATTTTTTCGAGTCCGTGCTATTCTTCTTGAGCCTTCCATTTGACAGGTGTTTTAATTTCAACCAATAAGAAACTGCTATTCTCAGAGAGCTTGACCAACTAAATAATGGTTCCTATGATTTGATTGATGTCGGCTGTTAATGATGCTATCAAAATTAACTGCACCTAGTTATCGCAATCAATATCTACGGTGGTGAAATTCAATAAAGTATCGCATGTTGGCAGGCGTGAGGATGGTTCTGATAATTACATTATTCCCCTTTTCAAAAAAGGAAATGTTTTTTCCGCATATTTTTTGATTATTTTTTTTTGTCTTCTTTCATGTACTTTTTTGTACTTGATTTATTTGCATATTCCACATATAATTATAACTTGCAATTAGTATGGTTAATTCCGATCGAAGTGTACCTCTTCTATCTCACTTACTTCTACAGCATTACAATACTTTGGATGATACAATTAAAAAAACAAGGTAATTGTCCGTAATAAACATTTCATAAATGTCGTATTAAAGAATTGATATTTTAATAAACAATCAAGTAATGATTATAACATTCTAAATTTTATTATTTATTTATAATTATAATATCATAATTATATGTGGAAGGTGCAAATAAATTAAGTACAAAAAGGTACGTGAAAAAGACAAAAAAAATAATCACAAAAAATTGAGGAAAAAAACAAAAATACAAAAAAGACATAATAATAATACAATTTTACTAGTTAAAATATATGTACAGACCACTTCTGAAAGAAAAAAATGCTGGCTGCTGGGAGCGAACCCCAGCCCATCCGATACTAGACATTCATTCTACCCATTCAGCTATCGCTGCTTCTGTTTGTAACATTAAGGTTAATGGTATATGTTGCATCCGTGCTTACACCTGAATTTAAATTGTTAAGATCTTTTAAACAAGGGCCCATTGGCAAAAACGCAGAGAGATATAGGTGATGTTTTAGTTCTAGTTTCACCTCCTAAAAGGGTATTACGAATTTCAATATTAATGTTATGGCCTCCCCTTGTTGGTAAATATCGATGTTATTCATCTGTAATTTAAGGTTCACAATTTTATATTTGTCGTATAAGTCGACTTTAAGTTTTAGGAAAATTTTTTTAAGCTTCAAAGGTCGACTTATACGCCGTGATATACGTTAGTTATAATGTTGCGATGTATTCATTAGGCCTTCCAAATAACGCACATGTGATAGGTCCGCATGAGACACAATGTAGTAGTGGCGTCATTTAACTGTTTTGCATCGCCGGACATTCTGTCCATTATATCCTAAGTACGTTCCATCAAGGTCCAGTATGCAGAGGGTTCAATGTACTGTGGATTTCTTCCTTTTCATTGGCTTCGTGGTACTTTTGTTTTGGATGATACACTTCCTCATGGCTAATCTCATCACAATTTACCGAAAGAAGTGAATAATATCAGTCAGTCTCTCTTTTACAGTAAGCACCGCCTCGAAATATTCCAATTCATTTGCATCGGAATCAAACCATTATCAGTTTTGTCTTTTCATTGGGAATCAGTGGTCTAATGAAGTTTATTCTAATGAGTACTTGAAGTTGTTTTATTTATTTAACTAGTTTATAATTTTTACTTTGCAAAAGCCATAAATAATGACTTGAAAAGCTTACAGAATGCAAGTACCTTCTACTTGTATATTGAACAAATAAGTAACATATCATTCTTGTCATTAAAGACAATTTTTAGTAATGTATGTGTATCTGTAAATGTAATTACATGCAAGGTTATTTGTCAGGTGCGTTTCGCTTCCAGCATAAGCGCCTATTAGTATTAGTCTCCATCTGGTCTGTCCGCATGTTCGTTATCTGCTTCTACCAAGCAGATTTTCATGAAATTTGATATTAAGGACTTACGGTCAAAGATAATAAGAAAATCACATAAATGAGTCACGTAAGCCAATCAGGGGTACCACTTTACTGGTGATAAAATATGAACTTTCCCTCATATCTCGTAAAGTATCGGTCATATCAAAATATTTATCAAGTAAAACTTGTGCAACTAATAAAGCAGGGTATTTCTTTTCCTCTACATTTTTATCGTAGGAGTCGCCGTTTGCGAGAAAATCGAACAAGAGTCGTAATTTGAGTTGAACTTTGAAATTTTCTAGCATGGTTACTTCTTCATTGTTGCTAACGTAAACAATCTCACGGAAATATGTTTAATTTCCTTACATATGCATGTAATATTTTTAAATGGGAAGAAAATGGATTATTTATGATGAAGAAAAGAACTTTATAATGCTATTTCCCTTCCAAACACGTAAATAATTTCTTTCAAATACTCCAATGCACAAAACGCACCCATTTGTGTTACGTTGTACACTTTCCTAACTTGTTTATATCTTAAAATCTCATTATAAATATTAGTGTTATTTTAAACTCTTGTACTAATTTTTAAACGAAGTAATCAACTGATATTTTATAATTATACAGTTTGCGTAAGCACAACATTAAATTACCATAACTTTAATGTATGTTAACAACAAATTGTTGACAGCATATTTGTAGTGATTCTGAGATAAATACAGAGTTCATAAAATTATTTCTAACGAAGAATGTAAATTAAACTACAAAATATCCTTCTAAGATTTAGTCACATTAAACGTTTATTAGGAAAATTACACTGTAATCGTTTTTGTGCATCAAATCTTGGAGTAATTATTGGAATTTATTTTACAATGCTACACAAACATCTTTATATAGTTCTCTGGTGAATAAATTAAATTAAAATGGTATTGCAAAGTTCTTTGCTTATAAATAACTAGCAAATTTACCCAGCGTTGCTCAGGTTATGTTTTAAATCATCGTGACTTCAAATTATGGCAATAATTATGAACAAAAAATTATATCTATGCTTGAATTAAGTTTTATTTGGGAAATTTTTTCATATTTTAATTGATATAAATGAAAGAGTTGGAAAATATTTTGAGGATTCGTAATTAAAATTGACAATCAACGCAGTCGATTCATTTTGTGAGGTGATGCTTTTTTACCAGGTGGAGTTCGTTCTCTAAGCTTCCGGTAGAGAACGTGCATGTAGAGTACAGGTAGTTCCGCCTAATGTAGCAATTGAAAATTACTAGAAGTTACCTTACGCCTCAGTGATCGGAGGTAATATGTAGAGTGGAGGGGAACGAATTCCATTAGAATAGAGGGGCATTGAAGGTGAGCGCGCTTCCTAGAAGGGAAATCCCCTTGCACGCAGAGTAGAGAGGTGACTTCTTAAGTCAGTTACCATACGGTAGCTTTGCTTTACGCATGGACAGTTATATGCGGGATGCTCAGGAGTTCAAAATAAACATTCTTTAAAAATTCAGATAATACCAGGTTCCTAGAAAGGAGCGTCTGTCTCACACAACATTGTACGAGGGTTTCCCAGAAAGTAATGCACCACATGTTTTGAAATTACTCACATTTAACGAATATGTGACAGATTTTGACTTTTATCGATAAGTTTCCTGGACAACGAATGTCATTGTTGAGACTCGAGATTCATATTATTGCCTAGCGAGGGATAAGGGGGGGAACAGCAGAGGGAGGGAGGGGGATAAGGCATTGTCGAGTACAATTTGTAACGTGTTAACAAAGGTATTGCCCACTTATTGTAACAAAGTATTATTCACTTGACATAAATTTATTTTAACAAAACTCTTTGCTTAGAGAATCGTTCTAAGAGTCAGAGCATTGAATTCCTGTGTGATTTTAATTCTCTTTTCTACTGTTTTTGTTTTTCGTTGCATTAATTCTTTTTGTTTGTTCATCTGTTGTTTGTCGTGTTGTATTAACCAAACCACATCCAACACAGTGTAATGTGAGCAAATAAAGTAAGTGGTAAATGTTTTCACTTGTATAAATTGTGTAGTATCGAAAGTAAGATTGCGTAACCCTGCCGCTGTATGGGTTTGTTGTCTAACTAAGTAGGCTGTTATGAAGGTTGGCGTTGTAATAGTGTCTCATCGCACCGTCAAATGTCATGGATGTCTGTGTTGACCAGCATCATAGCTAATCCTAATATACAATAAACTTTGAAGCTTCTTTGTTTATTGTAAAAAATTCTGTCAACATTTCAAATTTGAAATGCAGGCATCTCTAGTGGAATTGTAAAATGTTATATTCCCCTATATTATTATTATTATAGCACTGACTATAATTAACCAATTGACCAAACCTTTTATACATTCATCAAGTTAAGATGTTAATAATAATTGTACCAAATTTTAGTTATTCGTGTCTTATAGTTTATGGCATGCATAATGAGACACGCAAACAAACTTTTGCAAATATATATAGATTGTGGGAAGCTCATTCAGTTCTATTTGGTATAATAATTATAGGATATTTATTTTGTTTCTCAATTTTGTAGTTATTCTTTTGATTCTCAGGTTGGTCTCTATGTAAATATTAACGTTGTCTCTTGTTGGTTGAGTTATATTTTAGATTACTTAACAATTTCATGGCTGTTGTTTAAAATATCTTCATTAAGTTATCGTAACGATAATTTTGGTAAACTCCATATGAGATTTTGACTTATTCTAACATAAGCGTTACTGAAAAGGAATTCTTTAAATTTATTAACATAAATAACTCAATTGTATACAAATATTTAATGAAATACTTTAGTTTTTCGTGCACTCAATACTTTCATAAATTACAATCTGAAAATTCTTCAAATATAAGTTTTTAAATAAATGTTTTGTAATGATAATGTATTGCTACTTACAATTTGCACATTTATAATGTTAAAAAATATAATTATTGATAAATTTTTAATGATTTGATTTGCTGATTTTCCTTTTAAATTTGACAAATTGGCCATGAAAGTGTTAAGCTATCGATAAGGAGCACTGTGATTTGTTAACGATAGTGAGTTGAGTCACGCAATGCAATTACTACTTAAATTTAAAGTAAATTAACCTCAAGTCGTTAAATTTTACGCACTTACTGTACATTACCTGGAAATATAAGACAAACTTTGAGAATATGCTATATTTTTTCATAAATAGGGTGTTTGCTTTGATTAAATCAGTTATATTTTGCATAATAGCTTTGAATCTGAACTTTACATTAGAACAAATATGTTTTTGATGTTGTAAATATAATCTCACCTTGATTAATCAGTTATATTTTTAAATGCAAGATAATTTTTAAAGACAAAATGTATTTAGTTCAATCTTTGCTGTTATAAAAATTAAATTGCTATCAGAAGTAAATCTTTGTTTATATTATGCTATTAATCTTTTTCAAAAAACAGTAATACGTCTAATTGAGGTAATATAATTTGTGCATTTATACAATAATTAATTTGGCAAATATAAAGGTTTAATTTTATTAACATTTGAAATAGGTATGACATGAAATTTTAATATTGCATTTTGGAAGTTTATTTCTGACTTGGAATAGTTTATAAAAATGTTATCCTGGCATTTAAGTAATTCCAATTAAGCATTGCTTTGCGAGATTCATTATTTTTTCGTCATTTATGCAAACATTGCTCCCATTTGGAATCAGTTGCGTGCATTCAATTTTACGTATTTCTTGACCAATAAGAGACATTGTTAATTGTAATTAAGGTCATTGATAATGTGAAATGTTTCTTTTTTAAGTGTTTCCAGAACAAGTACTTTGAAAGATTGCTTGCCTCAGATAAAAATAGCTGCGACAGAGTAGTGAAAAAATTAATACATGCATTTCGACTTCAGAGCAGTTGTCGTCAGTGGCATTTCGCCACTGATGACGGCTGTTCTGTAGTCTAAATGCTTGTATTAATTTTTCCACAGCTCAGTCGGTTATTTTTATCAGAGGCAAGTAACTTCTTCAAGTGCTTGTTCAATAATTTATTTCAGCTGCAAAATGTGTTTGATGGTTATTTTTTCATGTTATATATGTATTTATGTCAGCTGTTGAACAACAGTTGAAAATATTGTGTTATATGTAATATGTCAGTTGTTGAATAGTTGAAATGCAGATAAATTGTCATAATGTTGAATAATTTGTTCAATAATCAGCAAAATTTGGCTGAATTGGTGGTCAAAAATGTCATTTTTAGGTTAAAAATGTGCTAAATTTAGCAAAAATATACCTAAAAAACCCCTTAAGTCCAACGATACCTAAAAGAGGCTCCGAGAAAAAGAAATTATTCCTATCTAAAAGGAGTCAACAGGTTTTGATCATAATAAAATGTCTTTATTGCAATTAAAATGTACAGTGTTTACATACAAGTTCAATAAAAATTTTACAATCTGAAATAATACATTTTGTCTACTTATTTTATCCTGCACCTGAAAATAAAAATTATACTGGACTTAAAAAGAATTTTTGACATGAGAAAAAAAATTGATTTGTTTACAATTTGTACTTAGAAAAACTTATGAAAAAGTCCCAATTCCAGAAATCTTTCAAGTCTAAGAGTTAAAAACTATTGTCCAATTTGTAAAGTAATTTGTTTACAATCTGGACAATAATTTTTAACGCTAGACTTGAAAGATTTCTGAAATTAGAACTTGAAAAAAATTAATTTGTTTACATTTTGGACTTAGAATAATATCTGACTTAAAAAATTTCTGGACTTAAAAAGATCTGAATATTAGCACAAATCAAAATTGCCATTTAAAAATATTCATGAACTGCAGAAAATTTTTTAAATATAACAAGCACTAGAATAAAAGTTGGACATTTTTACAAAGTACTTTGGCAAGGATAATATTTCTGTAATCATTTCTATTGGTGAGAAAGTAGAGGAAAAATAGCATGGCTTAGAAAAAAATATGAAATGAGAGACGATAAATATATACCCAAAAGCGCTGCTAATTCTGGTTTGTTCAGATTTAAAAAAATGGCAATAATTATACAGAATGGAAAAGCAATAGCTTATATACATTTAGACAAAAGAATTTGCAATTGTTCTGAATAATATATAAATAACACAACACTTTGGAAACGTATTTACAAATAAATAACATCTAGCAAATTGGATATTGATGGAATTATTAAAAGAACTTTTTTCTGGACATTGACTTTAATTATGAATAAAATAACCTGCACAATTTTTCTTAATTAAGAAATTTAACTCTCCACAAAGTTAAATCTTTTTCTAAATATCGTCTAGAATCAAGAACAATTAAACTACCATTTCCGATGCATGGCTTAATAATTGGAGAATATAAACTTTTCACAATGAAAATACTTTACATAGTCTGGATTTTCAATCAAAACTCTCAAAACTAACTGAAATTTCATTTGCATTTTATCTCTTTATCTGATTTTGATAACTTGAATAATGAACTGAATTTGTATTGCCTCAGAATTTTTTCTGCCTTGAATAAACAACAATAAAAACCCCAAAGAATATTTTCTGAATTAATTCAAGCAGATCCTACATCTCCAAATTTCTTTAAATTATTAAATTAAATCTGGAATTATTTAACCACGACAAACCCTCTTGGTAAAATATTAAATGTAGAACACCAAAAATCCCGATACAAATAATCTTTTTTAATGGCTGCTCCTATTTTAAGATTAAATTTAATTAATTACTTTCCAACATCCAATTTGCGGAACGATATTCACATGACAAGTCTGCAAACATGAGCAAATACAGTGCTGTCTCAGAAGTCAATACGAAAACTTGGCATTTTATAAGTTTTCTAAAGTTTTTAAATTCAACATCTTCGGAAATTCGTAAATAACTTGTTACTACATTTGATTCTTATTAACGGAAGTGAATTTAACAAAAATTTAAAATTTATAGAAGTACGCTAATAAACCTTTACAAACAAAATGGAATATTCTTTATAAAATCAAATTAAAGAAAGTTTTCAGAGTTCAAACTGAAAACCAACACCTTATATTCTTGTAAATTTATAATAAAAAATTAAATGCATTTTATAAAAAAGTTGAGTTATCAGAAAGTTTTTAAGTTCAAACAGAAAATTGATGCCCTACATTCTCAGAAATAAAATACTCTTACGGACGATATCAGATAAAACTTTTTTTTCAGACGTAGCACTATATTTTCCATTTACTTACTTTTAGTGTAAGTTGATTAAACAATATTTTTAAAAGAAATCAAATTCTTGGGGAATCGTTTAATCCTATCGTAAATTTCTGCTCATTCTGAATGACAGGAGAAAAACCTCCTAAAAATTGGAATTCTTATTGTATTGTATTTATTTTCATTGGTTGTGAGCATAAAGCTATAATAATGCCAAATTTGAAGCGTTTAGCTCATCTGAAAGGGACTTATAATTTACAATCTCTCCTACATCCTCCGTAAGATGCAGCTACATATTATACAAGATATTTATCGCCTGACATATTGAACAAACCAGAATATAGCAACATATAGGTATAAAAACCTTCTCTCATCCCATATGTATAGCCTCCAGCTCAGATTCCTCTATACTCTCGCACCCAGGTGTATCAATTGTCGTCTCAGCAAAGCAGTACTCTTCGATTCATGGTTCCTCGACGCCTCAAACCATCGCATTTTCACTCAGCATCAACTGTGAATGCCTACAATGAAGAGGAAAAATGGTTGTGGTGAATTCAATAAAGAAATATTAACTAAAAAATCTAAATATAAAAGATTAATTTGCTTAAACAACATGAAAGAGCACATTCACTTATCAAGGTCTATTTAGAATCTTAAAATTTTAAATTCTTTACGAGTTTATTCAAATTATTATGTGAAAGATTCGTTTGACAATTAGTTTTAAAATTTTAACCTTCCATAAGGTGTAGTGCTTAGCGTGTCAGCTTCCCATTACAAAGCTGCGGGGTGCGATCCCCACAAATGGAGGTTTTTTTCACAAAAAAATTAATTACTTAATTAATAATAAAAAACTATCATTGGTGTCTGGCAGTAGGCAGCAGTACTGTCGGTACGGTATAGAGATGAAAACAAATGATGTTGGTTGGGTATATATTCAATAGAACAGTAGGCATGATTTGATCGGCTACAGTACTGCGATGTGGAAAGCAAGAGGGAAACTACCACATTACATTTCCCTAATAATGATTATATTATATAATATTCCGGAGGTAAAATAGTCCCCCAATCAGATCTCCGGGCATGGACTGCCTTGAGGAAAGCAACTGTCGAAGGTAACTTATGCAAAGATACTTGGAATTTAAAAACCACGAGGAAGGCAGAAAAGCTAGAGAACCTGAAAAATGAAATAGGATTGACGTCATAGGGCTGAGCGAAGTCAGATGGGAAGGAGAAGGGCAGATCCGCTCGGAAGAATTCACGGTAGTTTACACCGGAGGAAATAGTGAGGCAAGGGGAGTAGCTCTGGTACTTAAAAGATATGATGAATAGCGTGACAAAAATAACAGCAACGAACGATAGGTTGATGGCAATAAAGCTAAAAGTTGTCCCAGTTAACATGTTGATAATCCAGGTATATATGCCAACAACCGCTATTGAAGAAGAATAAATCAGGGAGATGTATGAGCAAAAGAATGACATTTATGAAGTAGAACTGCACAATAATGGGAGATTGGAACAACACAGTTGGAAAAGCCCAGGAGATAAAATGAGATGCCAAATAGATTACATCCTAGTAAAACAAAGATTCAGGAACAGCATAAAAAATACTAAGACATTACCAGGAGCAAACATTGATTCAGATCACATCCTTCTAATACTTGATGTAACCACAAAGCTGAAACAAATAAGGAAAACGAGAAGAGAAAGACAGACTTGGGACCTAAAAAAACTGAAAGAAAGGCAGAATGCTTTCAGCATGAAGTCGGAAGGTCGCCTTAGAAATTTGGAAAACAAACCAGAGACCGTGAATACAGAATGGGAAGAAATTAAAGCCAGCATCAAAGACACCTTGAATAAAGAGATTGGGAAACAAGAGAAGAAAATCAGAAACCCATGGATCACTAAGGAAATGCTGGAGATAATGGATGAGAGAAAAAAATGGAAAAAAATGTTAACAGTGAAGAAGGTAGAGCCAACTATAGATGCACAAACAATGAGTCGAGAAGGGTAACAGATAAAGCTAGGGAAATTTGAATAAAAGGAAAATGTGAGGAAATACAACTGAGAAGTTAGGACGGTATGATATGATGTATGCTAGGGCACTGGAGTTAGAAGATTAGAAGTCTAATGGGATTTGTGGTAAAGCAATTATGAACGCAGATGGAAAAATAGTCGCAGAACCAAAGGATGTAGCACAGGTATGAGAAGTATACATTAAGGAACTATACAGCAATCAGGCAGGATCAGCACAAATAGAACGGAAGAAGAGGATAACATTGAAGAAGACAAACTTGGGAACAAGTAATATGGAAAGCGAAGTACAAAAGGCAATTCTGGAACTGGATAAAGGGAAAGCTACAGGCAGCGATGGAATACAGGCAGAGGTACTTAAAGTCATGGGATCAGAAGGACTAAAAGTGATTACGAAACTAATTAACAAGCTTTACAACTCGGGAAAGAGGCCTCAGGATTTCTTAGATGTGACAATGATCCCTCTAAAGAAGAAGCCAAAGGCAATGCAGTGTAAGGACTACAGAACGATATCCCTACTGTCACACACTTCGAAGATCATCACGAGGATTCTTAATAAAAGACTAGAGAAAAATGCCGAAGAAATGCTAGGGGAAGATCAATTCGGCTTCAGAAAAGGACGAGGAACCAGAGATGCTATCGGTGTAGTGAGAATCATATCAGAAAGGGCAATAGAATACAGTCAAGATTGCTGTGTATGTTTCCTCGACTGGCAGAAGGCCTTTGATAAGAGTAAATTGGGTACTGCTGATGAGGATATTAAAGGATATAGGTGTAGACTGGAAAGACAGGAGACTGATCGGTAATCTATACGTAAATCAACTGGTAAAAGTCAGGTTGGAGAATGCGGATACCAGCGGAGTACATATCGGTAGAGAAGTAAGACAGGGCTGCTGTCTATCGCCGATTCTATTCAATATATATGGAGAGAGGCTAATGCAGGAACCGTTAGAAGGCATGGGAGATTTCTAAATCAGAGGAAGGATTATAAGAACAGTGAAATATGAGGACGATCAAAATGATAAATAGACTAGTGATAACAGGTAGGAAATATGGAAATTAATACAGAGGTTTAACTACTGACAAGTATTAAATATTATCTGTTAATAATTTCAAGTAGTAACAGCAATATTCATTCTAATTTATGCTATAAAATCAACTAATTTGATCAATTAACTTTATAAAAATCATTCCATGTACTCTTAATTGGAAATTATCGACAAATCACAGCATTTATTATAATGTCTATATCTATAATACAACCTAAAACCATTGTCATATTGGATAAAATTACAGTTTGTTTTTACCTTTAAAAACGATCAAAGAACATGAATTCAGAATTGAATTTTAAGCCAAAGAATAGTAAGAAAATATTTCTAATCTTCCTAAAGCTTGCATTGTGACAAGACTGCACTTAAAGAGGTAAAAACTGACATTATCGCTTCTGACTTGATCTCACTTCTTTATTCATTGTCTTTAATACTTTGTAAATAACAGGCTAATAAGATAAAAATCGTTATGTTAATGCTATGAAATATGTTTCACATTTTAAAAAGCATTGGACCTCTTGTCGCACACCAGTTCCACCAAAAATAAAATCCTCTGTCATAGTAATAAATGGCATAACACATGACATACACCCCGCAAACATCAGCCTTCTATCTCTTACAGTTAAATTTCTGTTTTGATTTGATTGATTGAACATTTATAAAATAAAATGCACTAAAATAGTATTTGAATAAATTTTCTACAATTTTTTGATGCTCAACTGATGATTAGCCAACCACCGATGGAAATAAGCATAATAAAAACCAACTGTCACGATAAACTTCCATTAGCATAGCTACTTTCCAAAAATTTGAATGTACTCAAGAATTCGACTAACTTTGACTAATAAATCTTTTTCCTTAAAATATTTCCTTGATTGTGTCAACAATTTCCGTTCAGACACCTTTTCCAAAGTATTTTAATCACTTTCAACTGTCTGAAAATGTCTCCATAATTTCAACATTAAATAGTTTACACATCACCAAAGAGTAAATCCAATAAACATTTCACATTACACTGTCGCTACAAAACTAATATTTTTGTTTCTATGAAATTATCTCATATTTTTAATTGATTTACGTTGAATTGGAAGTCAGTAGACTGAAAAGTAAAAGTTCTCCAGCTCAAAGTATTTCATAAAATATGCCAAAAATTGAAGCGTTGATAACACTTATGTTAACGATAATTAGCAAATCTTTGAAGGTCTAAATTATAAAATCAATTTTATTCTATCAACAAAATATCCACTTAAAAGATGAGATTTATCACTTTCCGATATACGCTGAAGTTACTACATTTTCACCGTTAATAGATGAATAACTAGCACAATAAGTATTGAACATATAGTAAAAAAACAAATGCATGGTTACACGACTAAATTCCTCCTAGCTATTCATTCAAATAGGTCGATAATTCTCACTGGGAACTTCTTGAGGTAACAGCCAACAAAAGTATCACAAAACAACCAATATGTCAAATGCAATAGGCAAACTACTTAAAAGAAACACACGGAATATACTCACTGTTATTATTTCTTGTTATCACACACAGGAGAATATAACAGCTCAGTCCTGTGATGTCTGCTGCAAACATTCCTATGAAACGAGAATAAAATCTTAAAATATATACTGTAATTTCATGCTGAATAATATTCCAGATTACATTATGTAATGTCTCTCGTGCTAAATCACTGAGGTAACATTGGAATCTTTTCTATTGTAACTCAAATTCAAAGATTTGTAATGAAATTAAAGACTTATATTACTTAAGTGGCTTGGTTAAGCTCAATACTTATTTCAAAACCACCTGACTACCATATATTGATTACGGAAATGAATATCAACTAAATAAATCATTGATTTGAATGAATTTTTCGGTAAAGGGTTTCCAACATTTAATAAGTCTAGACAGGAGTTTGCCCGAAAATTGAATACATACTTGGGAAGAAACCTTGTCAATATACTTTCAATTATTCATTAAAATAAAATCCTTCCTCATAGTAATAAATGGCATAACCACATTTCAGCCTTCTATCTCTTACAGTTTAATTGCTATTTTGATTTGACTGAATATTTATAAAATAAAATGCACTAAAATAGTATCTGAATAAATCCTGTACAATTTTTGCATGATCAACTGATGTTTAGCCAACCACCGGTGGAAATAAACAGAATAAAAACCAATTGTCACGATAAACTTTCATTTGCATAGCAAACTTTTCAAAAATTTGCATGTATTCCAAGAATTCGACTAACTTTGACTAAGAAATCCCTTTCCTCAAAATATTTCATTGATTGCTTTAGCAATTTCCATATAGATAGCCTTTTCCAAGCAAAATATTTTAATTACTTTGCTCAAAATGTCTCCATAATTTCAACATTAGTTTACACCTCACCAAAGAGTTAAAAGTCAATGAACATTTCATGTTACACTGTCACTACAAAGTAATAATTTTGTTTCTATGAAATCATCTCGTGTTTATAGAGCATACTTAATTGATTTATGCTGAAATGGATGTCAGTAGATTGAAAAGTAAAATTTCCCAGGTACAAAGTATTTCATAAAATATGCCAAAAATTGAAGCATTGATAACACTTATGTTAACGATAATTAACAAACCTTTCAAAGTCGAAATTATAAAATCAATTTTATTCTCTCAATGAAATATTCACTTAAAATAAATTGAGATTTATCACTTTCCAATGTAAGCTTAAGTTACTACACTTTCACCATTAATAGATGGAAAAATTAGTACAATAAGTACTGCACATATATAGACGCAATTAAAACACATGCGTGGTTACACGACTAAATTTATCCTATCTATTCAGTAAAATACGTCGATAATTCTCACTGGAAACTTCAAGTAACAAATGCAATTGGCAAACTACTTAAAAGATTGTACTCACCGTTAATATGTATTTCTTGATATCACACAAGGGAACATGACAGCTGTTCTGTGACGTCTTCTGCAAACATTCCTCTGAAACAAGAGAATGAAATCTTAAAATATGTACCTACTGTATTTTAATTCTGAATATTATTTCTGATAACCTGATTACATTATGTAGTGTCTCTCGTGCTAAATCACTCCGATAATATTCGAAAATATTGTATTGAACTCAAATTCCAAGATTTGTAAAATATAAGACTTATATTCCTTAAGTTGCTAAGTTAAGCTTAATACTTATTTCAAAACCATGACACTAGTATGTATTGATTACGTAATTAATATCATTTCAATAAACGAAATACAGCATTGCTTTGAATGAATTTCTCGATAATGGTTGCCAAAATCAAATACAGCTGCACACGGAGAATTCTGTCTGAAAACTGAATAATTAGGAGAAAACCTTATCAATATATTTTCAGTTGCGCATTAAAATATTATTATTTTATCAAACATACGCTTTAACGAGATTAAAATACACGAAAATGAGATGGATTACCTCAGAAACTCATATCAAACTCCCACCGTTGGCCAATCTGATCATAGGCTAACACCGTATACATATATATATCATTTCTAAAAATCAAAGTTGATAGAAAACGAACCTTTACCTTCAAACTATACGCTTACACAACCACTCGACAAATTAATAACCATATTCATGTCTCAACTTGACTCAGTTCACCCAAAATACACGTGATTAACTTTCACCAAGGAAAATAATTGCATAGATCCACATATATCTTATGTAAAGGTCTCTCCTAATTAATGTAAAGATTATGCCGACATAAAATTCAGTGAAGAGATCAACCATTTCGTTTAATTAAGAAATAATTTCACAAAAGCTATGAACTAAGGATCAGAAGAAATAATGACCTTGAGACAAAATTGAACGGCAATATTAATGCGATGATGCTACCCCGATGCGGCGTTCCGACAATTAAATTTTCGCTTAATTCTAACTAAAGCATTTAAAACCGACAATCAATCACAGTAACACGAGGTCGACGTAAATCTCTTGCGAATTACGAACGGAAAGTTACTTACCCGTTCACGACCCTACTCTTCCTGGACGTAGAATTACACCCAGACCCATCCCCTCCCCCACTTTCATTTTGAAGCGCACCCAGTGACACCTATCAACAAAGATGAGCGTAACTTGAAACTCTGAAAACCGTTGAGTTGCCAGGGGCTGGAAAAGACTGTTCCGAAGTTTAGCGGTAAGGTGTAACCAGATGGCAATAGCGTCGCTCTTAACGTGACGTCATACAGCGGCTTTCTCAAATCTGTTTAAGCATCAGATTTGAATATTGTTCATTTTGTATCAAAATCACTATTACAGGAATTTCAACTTATACGATATATGGGATGAAGCATTGAAACAGAATCTATATATATATATATAACGCTTAGGTATGTATGCTTTGATTACCGTTACCAAGTAACCATTTATTACCCCATAAGCATTGGAATCGGTGCAAGGCATTTTTAATTTATTTTTAAAATTACTTAAAATTATTATACGAAGTCCGGACTTGAAGTATTAAACGGAAAAATGAGTGAAAATAATTATTTTTGAAAACAATACGAATTCATGCTGAATTTGCTTAAATATTTTAACTGCATAAGAACGAGAAGTTTTGAAATTTATAATGGGAAATTTTATTTTTTAGCTTTGTAATAATTCTCCAGAGACGATCATTAGAGTCGATGAAATATACACAAAAATAAATCCGAGGGAATTCATTATAAACAATGAATATAATACAATGGAAATATGAATAAATTTATTTATTTAAAATTTTGGTGAAATCACATATACAAATATCTTGCACACGCTTTTAGGTTCACAGGAGGTAAAAATCATAACATTCACATAATGTAGAAATTTTATCAATACCAAGCAAAAATTTTATAACTTTTAATATACAATGCATTCAATGGAAATATGAATATATTTATTTAAACGTTCAATCAAACCACATATACAAATATCTTGCACACGCTTTTAGGTTCACAGAAGGTAAAACTCATAACATTTACAAAATCTAGAATTTTTATTAATACCAAGCAAAAATTTTATAACTTTTAATATACAATGCATTATTAGATTACATTCGTTAGTTTTCAAAAACTTTAATAAAAATTTACTTTGCGAGCTCGAACACTTTCCAATTAAAATTATAGAAACTTAGAATTTTTTTAATAAAGTGGTGATTTTTGTCTGTAACACTGACGAAGGAAGGGATATTTACATCAAAAATATTTTTTATTTGCCTAACTTAAAAGAAAAATATGCAGGAACTATATATTCCAATAAACACACACATGCCTTTTTACAAAAGTAATATAATTGAAAAAACTTATTTCATCTAAAGTTTCCCTAAACTTGGAAACACAACTTATTTACATAGCTAAATATGGGTACGAACATGGTACCAGGAAGAGAGTTCCTCTTATTTTTTCACACAATGATACTAAAACTCTATCCCGCACATATTTTACAAAAGTAATGAAATTGAAAAAGTAATTATTTTATCTAAAAGTTACCTAAACTTGGAACACACATCTAAATTACACATTTACATACCAAAATATTTTAACAAACATGGTACCAGGAAGAGTCCTCTTAATTTATGCACGAAGATACAGCAGCACATTTTGTGCATGCAGTGCACAATACAAAACATACAAAAACAGACAAAATTTTACATTTACAAAATGCAGTTTACTTTCCATGAAATTTAAGAAATCATGGGTGGGGACAAAGTGGTACTACACTTGAAGAACAAGTATATTTTGTTCTTTTTTCTGCTTTCCTGGAGCAGCATAGCGACATCTTCTCCAACTGCCACCTTGATAGGAAGATGCTTGACAACTACTTCACTGTATTCCGATCATAACACATTAGAAATGCAAAGTTACACAAGAAAAATATAAATTTTGCTTACCTTACTCATCAAATAAAGCATCGTAACATTCAATGATTTCCTTGAAGAAAACAAATGCAAACTTGAAGAAGTAATTCAGAGCAACATTGTAGATCATCTTCGCAATTTATACACCAACATCAGGAAGTATTTTCCAAACATCAATGACAACAATAACTGGATTCGAAATCCATTCTGTATAACCGAGAAACCAGAAGGATTATCTGCACTAGATTATGAAAATTTAATCGAAATCACTTCAGATGTCCATTTAATACAAACATTTAAAGAAGTTTCTCTGATTACATTTTGTGGCAGCTTATATCATGAATATTCAGACTTATCAAGACGGGCAATTATAGAGTTATTACTATTCGCCAGCTCGTACTTACGCGAAACTGGGTTCTCGAAATACACAACAACAAAAACAAAATACAGAAATCGACTACATGCTGTTCATATAAACGAATTTCATCTTTAAATATATGAAAATAGACGAAATTTTGATCACATGACCTATCATTATTATCTGTACTTACTTGTGCTTTGATTTTCACCTTATAAACAAAATAACTGTTTGGGGTTCCGCAACTTCTCTTTCGAGTTGCAAGGGTTCCGTAGCAACATTAAATTGGGAAACGCTGCCCTATAGAAATAATTCTGCGCACCAAGTTACCAACAAAGGAAATGATAATTGCAGGTAAGACATACATAAGTCTATGCATTGAGTATGTCTAGGCTGGTTAAAGCATGTTTTACATTCTCCCAAAGCTCACTCAACACCAAACCATCTTGGTAAGTTTTAGAAAATTTTAGCATTTATTAATTTATACTGTCCACTTGCCTTTACCGACGAGTCGCCAGAACAAATATTATTGTTATTTATGAATGTATTTCTATCCGGAAAAGAATGTTGTTTTTATAAATGTTGTATTGTTATTCTTTACGTGAGTAAATAAAAAATCTTGCACCCAGTTGTTTTGTTTTAATTGAATTCCTAAACTTATGTTAAATACGTCATCTAGCTTCTTAATTCAAATGTACCGACAAAACCTGGTCTGCCGCTTGAGTTTAAATTAGGCGCGCTTCAGTTCGTATTGACCGCTAGATCGCTCTGCCGTCAACGTATTACCTGGTATTACGGGAGCTGCGCTTCCTATTATTGTTCCATGATTTTACGTCCTTGACAGTATTTGAAACGTGGATACTTGACGTTAAATCAGGCGTTTTCTACCTTTTTCTGCTAACGTACCTCTTTAACAATTTTTTTCTAAACGCTGTGTATCCCATAGTGCAGTTTTTTTATGGTTACGTCCCGAGTGTTAATGAAATGAAAGATAGATCTCTTAGATCCCTTAGGGGCGAGCGAAGCGAGCAGTCACCTGCAGCGCTGAAGGTGAAGGGGCGCCGAAGGTACCCTTAAGGACCCGTATACGATCAGTTAAGATTCGCAAATTAACTGTGTCATCATAACTGAGGCAAAAAATGAGTAAATTGCACATTTGTACAGTTAAAAGGACGAATAATTTAACTGACAGTGAGTAAAACTCTCATCATTTTCTCGATTAAATCCACAGTCCTGCTTTCCCCAACTCAATTCCAGCCAACAAAGCACTCAGATCACTCAAGAGGTTTTGTTTACGACAGGAATTCGCAATTTTTTAAATCTCGTGTAAGGGCACCAGAGGCTCATTTCTCAGTTCAGTTAGTTTGCAAATTATTTTAGAAGAGTCAATTTTCGCATCTTAACTGATTGGGACCCTTTAAGGGTTATAGGTATATTAGGTATAACCTTCAAGGGGGCACCAAACACCTACTTCGCCCGGTATCGCATTTGTCCTAAAGCCGGCTCTGCATGTTTATAATGTTAAAATTCACAGTTTTGGCGTATTTTTCTGTTTTATGGCGTTATTCTTAGTCGTCACATTGTAACTTTTGATTTTGAAGTCATTCATGAAAGATAAAGTATGAAGAAAAATTTGTACTTTCCTGTTTTGGCCCCGCAAATATTTTTCATTGTTAAATTTTATTTATTTTAGAACCGTTGACATTTTTTATTGTTATTTTTCTTGGCGACCTTCGGCTCGCTTAGTCTTTAGTCGGGTGTAGGCCACCATAGGCCACTCAGGGCTCTGACGCGCCCTTCGCTACCCTGGGACGAAAGAAAGCCTGACCGTGTGCAGTGATTGGGTGGGTAAATGCGGAAAAAATCGGTACTACATACACTGTACAAACTTTCTCATATATGGGTACTAATGCGTCGTTTAGTTATCTTTAGAAAATGAAAATCGTATGAGCCTGTTTTTAGAAAATCCAATTTTTGATGAAGTTGTCCAAGAATACTCTAGCCTTATATTCATTCATTGAGAAAAATGAAATACGTAGCATTATTGTAGATGTATACTCAAGTAAATGTACGAAATTTGATCAAAAACGTTAGAGCCGTTTTTAAGAAAATCGAATTGTTGTTAAATTTGCCTAGAATAAACTGGCCTTATATTCATTTTTTGAGAAATATGAACTATACAGTATCATTGAAGACGTAAACTCAAGTAACTGTACGAAATTTGACCAAAATTGTAGGAGCCGTTTTTGAGAAAATCGAATTATTGTTAAAGTTGCCTAGAATAAACTAGCCTTATATTCATTTTTTGAGAAATATGAACTATACATTATTATTTATATTATTATTAATTATTATTATATAGCCGTTTTTGAGAAAATCGTATTGTTGTTAAAAATGCGTAGAATAAACTACTCCTAATTATTGAGCAATGTCAACCATTTCTATGTATGCTCTGCTCAGTATGATAAAATGCCCAAGTACGAGATTTCATTATTTTCGCTCTACCGTCTAGGCTCCAGAGCCAGTAACAGACAGGCAGACGGCATTGCGAAAACCACATTTTCGGATTCAGCGACACCTAAAACGTATATTTCCATAAAAATCTCGAGGTCGAATTTTTTCGCGATAACAATACTTTCTCGATACTTCGTATGAGAAAGTAAAAATGACATATAGGAGTATTATTTTGACTGTATTTATTTGATTATAAAATTGTTTATCTATTTCCTTTTTACGTATCTGTATCCTTTGGAAGATATTTTAAATAGATCATTTTTTCATCTTTGATAACCTCCCAAAACTGAATCTCTTGTATCATTTGTTATCATTTTTTATTATATATTTTCGCAAGTGTGTTTATCTGTCTTTCAATTGAAAAAGTCGAAGGTGGAATGTGCTACAACAACCAAACTGGAGACAGTGCTTTACGACGAAAAAGTTGGAAGCAGAAGGGTGGAATGTTTAGACCGAAATACATTCCGACGCTTATCTGGTTTTCGGCGAGGGCACAAAGAATCCCAACTTAGGAGAATCGATCTATTTCGCGAAGTACTTTTGGAAAGCTAAATATACGAAGCGTGTCCGGTAAAGCTCGGAAGAAGCACTCGTTTGAAGTATGTAGCGTTTCCTTAATTTCTCAGTTATTTACGGTTTGCCGGTGGAGAGTTCCTTCGAATAGGACACAAAGAAAACCTCCGAATCTCTATCGACTGAGTGACGTAATAAGATAAGAGGCTAAAACGAGCGTTCTCGAACACCCTCGATAAAGAGTTCCTCCCGAATCGCCGCCCAATCGTCCCTCGAGGGCAAACAGTAGTGGAGTCTGGAGCCGCCGCTTATGCTCTTCACTTCCTCACGCATTACGTTTTCAGTAACGTACAACTCGAAATTTAAGGCGCCAACATCGGTTCGCAGAGAAAGTGACGCACGATAAGGTTTGCATTCCATTCTCTTTCTCGATTTTGCGCTCCGCCGTTCTTCGAGCATGACGCTTCTTTACATTAGGACAATAATTGCATCGTGAGCTTTATCTATCCGATTCTTTCTATTGGCTCGTCCGATCGCATCTCACACACACACCCCAAGGATCATTCCTTCGTTTTTAGCTTCACCGTCTTTAGTGGGAGTCGCATTACGCCCAATACTGTCTCGTTCGGAAGCGATGGATTGTGTGAAAACTTTTCAATCGTAATCGAATCTACCTTTGATCATCTAATCCTGACGCCGACTCTCTTTAACTCTCCGGAAATACACAAGTCCACCCAAAACAGTAACCTCACGCACCCGGGTTTTCCGAAGTTTAAATTAACTTCGTTCTTCGTAATCTGTATTCATACGAGTATAGCCGATCGCATTTAGATGTAATATTTACCAGTTGAGACGATTTATAATGATTCTTGAGCAGAAACAAAAGATGGAGGGGAAGAATTAGGAGAGGCGTTTCAACCCCTCCCCCCCAATCCTTCTCCTCCCCCCCCCCCCCCCCCCCCCCCCCCCCCGAGTGCTCCAAAGACAAAAATTTCTGAAGATGCACGTGGTTCACATTTTCACGATAAGCCCTCTTTTGTTATAACAATGGCAATGGGAGCAGAGGTGTGGCGTACATGTAGCAAACCGGCGCAATGCACCGGAGCCCCCAGTTAAAGGAGGCTCCAAATGCCCCTGACATGTTATATCTTTCATGATAAAATTAATTATAGGGTTCCCAAAATGAAATTTTGCACGAGGGCCCCATAAGAGTTTGCTACTCCAATGAATGGGAGAGGTTTTGGTAAATTATTGCGCCACTCCAAACTTACGTTCGATAGCTAAAATATCTCAATCATTTTAAGTATTTAATACATCTCGTTATGTTTTACGTTCATTAACGTTCATCTACACCAACAGAGACATCTATTTCCATCTTCTTGCACTCATCACCTTCTTTTCCTTTAAAAAAATCGGTACAACATACATTGTACAAACTTTCTCATATACTAATGCGTCGATTAGTTATCTATAGAAAATGAAAATCGTATTAGCCTGTTTTTATAAAATCCAATTTTTGTTAAAGTTGCCCAAGAATAAACTAGCCTTATATTTATTCATTGAGAAAAATGAAATACGTAGTATTATCGTAGATGTATACTCAAGTAACTGTACCAAATTTGATCAAAATCGTTAGAGCCGTTTTTGAGAAAATCGAATTGTTGTTAAAGTTGCCTAGAATAAACTAGCCTTATATTCATTTTTTGAGAAATATGAACTATACGGTATTATTGAAGACGTAAACTCAAGTAACTGTAGGAAATCTGATTAAAATCGTTAGAGCCGTTTTTGAGAAAATCGGATTGTTGTTAAAAATGTGTAGAATAAACTACTTTTAATTATTGATCAATGTCAGTCATTTCTAAGTATACTCTGCTCAGTATGATAAAATGCCTAAGTATGAGATGTCATTCATTTTCACTCTACCGTCTATGCTCCAGCGCCAGTAACAGAGAGACGGACAGACAGACAGCATTGCGAAAACCACTTTTTCGGATTCAGTGACACCTAAAACGTATATTTCCGTAAAAATCTCGAGGTCGAATTTTTTCACGAAATAATACTTTCTCGATACTTCGTATGAGAAAGTAAAAAACCTTAGCTTTCTCCTAAACTTTGCAGCTTTCCTAGAATTCTCCTTTCTAAGACTTCTTTAATAGCATGCCTAACTCAAAAGCCTATCAATGTCGATCTGTACAAATGTTTTTCGTGCTTTGCCTCTTGATATAAATTGGTGTAATTTAGTTTTATAGTCATTCATCAAGGTACAAAGAAAATGTGGCATACTTGGATCACAAAATGAATCTCAATTTATAGGATTAAATTATATTTTTGCTTCAAAAATGTTGTGTTAAATATTCTGTGTGGTTTGCTGGGTAAAACAAACACTTCTTGTAACATGCGCTTATTTAATAAGGCTAGTTAAAAAATGCCACCAAACGAGCCTAATGTGTGCTTAGCTGGATTATCTAACTTTCTTAGTGATTCACAGTCGGTGACTTACCACTGAGGATGGCTACTTTGTGGCAGAAATGCGCATCTGGCCAATTCAACTGCTTTTCAGCTACAAGAGGTACCTAGATCAACTGGATTCAAGGTTAGATCGATAACTTATTTTTGTTTCTTTTCTGTTTGAATTATGTACAGTCATAGCTCGCTTTGTGCGACAGATAGGTACCCTTTGAATTCAGTTCGGGTTTTGGAGTCGCTTTGTTAAATTTCGGCATACTCTCTCTAAGCCGATTTTTAAAAGAACATTCGTGAGTTTTCTTTTTAAAATTTGTGATTAATGGAAATTGAAAGAAAATTTATGGAAAGAAACTTGTTTCAAAAAGTAATTTCAAGGAAAAGAGATATTCAATTCTGTGACAGTGAAAGCGAAGACGTAGGAACTATCGTTTGTGCTCATGTCAACCAGTGCAGCAGGCTTCACTGCATTACAGGAAAGTTGGTTTTGCTTAATTATTCTTTCTAATTGTAAGAAAAATTATATATTATTGGCGCTGAAGGGTTGACGCTATTTTATCCATTCCTACAGCCAACTTCCCTCTCTACTTCCAAATAAAATTTTCTAACTTCTGAATTACTAAATAAAGTCCAGTAAACACAACTGAAAAAAGATTTCAGTCATGGAAATGTTTTTACTTACATTTTTTCTTTAGTCTTAAGTTATTTTATGCTTTTTAATGATTTAATATCGCTTTCTTAGCACTTTAGTAATGTTATTTTAACTTTATGTAATATGAGATGGAACTTACCGTATATCTTCGAGTATAAGTCGAGAAATTTCTTCCTTTTTTAGGCCGATCAAACCATACTTTCGACTTATATTCGAGTCGCAAACTAGATGGACATTTTTCTGGGTCAATAATTAAAAATGACGGGCGAAAAACAACATTTGACTGACTTGAAGTGCATTAGAATGAAAAATTCACGCTAATTAACGGAAAATGCGAAGGCTAATTCATTAACATTGCCTAAATATAAAAGCACTCGCAAAACTCAAGAAGTCACAAATGTTTTGTGTGTTGGCGTGCGAGATACTAATGGGATACTAACTTAAGTCATCACGAGACGCAACAGTATAGGTTCTTGGTGTGCCTCAAACTTTAAACTCATTCCTCGAGAGCAATAACGTCTTTCGTGAGTCTGTGCCTTTAAGATGACGTGCTACATCGACTGTAATACGAAATGAGTTAGTGGATGGTTTATTAAAGCTAGTTGAGTTCTGTTTATAAATATTTCAGGAGGCAAGCCTTCTCCAAGTTGTTTATACGAGGGAGGCAGATCCACTGACCATGAGGGTCAAGGGTCAGGCTGCACTCCACCTAAGCTCCCTCAACTGTTTACCCGTGTGTGCATGGTAAGCACGTAGGTGCGAATATATGGTCTCGATATGTAATGTACATATCATCGGATATACGTTAAGCAGACGCTGCCTGTATTTTTTTCATCCATTTAGCTAGTTGATATTACAAGAAGAGTTTAAGTAAATAAGTTAAAACTAAAAATAGAAGTTAGTTGATTTTACAGAAAAAATCTAATATATATTAATATATGATATTTAATATAATAAATTATACTAAAAATTAAGCGTCTCTCACTCGCTACGTGGAAACTTTAATATAAAACCATTCCGCTTAGATAGTCCTCTCGGAAAAGAGAAAAATGAGCACCGAGACATTAACTATTTACTAATATTCATCTAGCAACTTCACTATTCTCACTTCACATGCCCAAAATGTTAAACTAGAAAGCGTGACATTAATTACATGAAGATAGTGTCATGCCATGCAAATTCACCTCCCGCATTGTTTTGGTACATGCCAGTGTTGCCAATCTAATGAATTTGTAGCTAGATCTAGTGACTTTCTACTCAAACTAACTCTGCAAAATCAACCGTAGCGACTTGTTACAAATCTGGCGAATCAAAAAAAGATTTTAGCTTTTTCTAGCTACTATCTGAAACATCCTAGATAAGTCGAAGATATGGTACCCCAATAAACAACAAACAACTAGCAGTTGCAGATATCCTTGAATGTAAAGGAGGGAATAGACTGGCAAGTTACTTGCGACATCTCGTGCAAGGGACTTGCCTGTGTTTACACTGTCAACAAAAATTTATCTCAAAAACCAAGCCTTACAGAGGACCAAATGTTTTAAATGGTTCAGAAAAACGATCGATTAAAGCATTTGTTGTAAGTTATATTATTTTTCTGTGAGTTATTGTTCCTTATTTTTACTTTAGCTTAGTTTCACTGAAAATTTCTAAAAACATTTTAAAGTAAAAGATTTGTCAGAACAGAGAAAACTAGCAGAAAATCTCAAAAAAGCAGACAAAAACACCAATAACAGCATGATTTTGACAATTGGAGTCTGCCTTCCTATATACTTTTCATAAAATTCTTACAAAAGAAACATTCGGTGTTAGGAAAAAGGCTTTCAATAGTTTTTCAATTAGCCAAGAAATTGGTTCAGGGGAAGGTTTCATCTTGTGTGTCTGTGCACAGCTGTGTAATAGTTGATTCATATGCTCAGCACACAATTACAATACTCTAATAGTTTATAAACATCATATGGTTAGCTTCCTTACACAGCCATGAATATTACAGGTAATTAAATATTCTAGCTACTTTCTAGCTACCAAGAAGATGAAATCTAGCTCCCAAGTGCTAAAAAAAGTGGCAACACTGGTATACACACTGCAGGAATTCCATCTCTGCTATAAAAGGCTTTCATATCTCTGCTCCGTCTAATTTCAACACTTATTGCAATATAATTAGAAATAAATAAATAACTACAATTTACACACAAAGATTTAATAAAAGAAGAAAATTTATAGTACGTTCCTCGAAAGATGACTGGGTCAAAATGAAGGATTCCTGACATTTAAATAGGAATGGGAGAATCTAAAATTAAATACCAAATTTCCAAGTGTCCATTTGTTCTAAATCAGGGTTTAAGAGTTTCGATCTGTGCCACTGACATGCCAATATCTACAATATAACCATTAATATTACGTTTAAGATATGAATAATAACTCAGAGCGATTAATTAATTAATATAATTTGATTTGGAATCCCAAAATGATGCAAACATCAATTCCAAATTTCTATAAGTTTTTAATTAGACTTAAATCACGGAAATTGTCAGAAATTTTGCTTTGGAAAATTATATTGAATCAGAAAATTTTGTGCATTAATGTATTATAAATCTGAAAAAGCACACTGTTATTTATAATTGTTACTATCACACACATGGGAAAGTCATATTATAGTCTATTTGTTAGAGTCAAAAGTGTTAACTACATGCTTAAAGAACTGTTGCTGTGGTTCTCGTTAATAATACAAACAGCTTACAAATGATTTCTAATTCTTTGCCTTTCTTAAGTGTGAAAACCTCTGGGTTTTAGCCATAAATTACAAAATTCAACAATATTGTTGCAAGTAAAATTACATCTTTGAACACATTCAAACTATTGTATATTCAGTAGTACATGAATCAACATATTAAAGAATGAAATTTTTTAATACTTTGCAAAATGAGACTGAAGCATAGCCTTCTAAAATGAACAACATATGTACTTTAGAACTAACTTTTCACAAATGTAATCCTTTGTTTTGTTGTGTAATTATTTGGAAGATATACTTGAGAACAGTTAATGGTTCTAAACATCTTCTTCAGATGTTGGTGTTTATGATTAGGTTGACTAATGGTAATACTTCAGGAACTATCAAATTAATTGTTGTAGGTGGTCAAATGTTTACTTGCCAAGGCCAGTCGGCACCAAGTAATAATGCTTCACAACTCCTTAAATGAGAAAATCAGAAGGGTTCCAACCATTAAAGCTTACTTCTTCCCTAACTCCGCATAAGAAAGCAGACACAAGTATGCTTTTGGCTAGAATAAAGTTGACCCACTTCAGGCCTTGTGATAAAGAAGCAGATAAATCAGCCGGAAGTAACTTATCTCTCAGGCTATTAAGGAAAGCACAGAATATGAAAATGAAATGAAAAATTGATTAAAGAGGTGTTAAGTACAAAATTAGGAATGTTAAGGCTTTTGACGATTATAAAATATATTCTTCTTTAAGTATGTCCCTGAGAAAGTTAAAGACTCAAAAAGCATGAAACTTATTAGCCAAGACATGTGCAAACTTTCAGTGTTATTTACATGATTATTCAGGTGTTTAGAAATTTGAAGCTTATAAGAATGCAAGAAAATTGACAAATAGCTTTACCAATTCAAGCAATTATAAAATATTTAAGGTTTTTTTAACATTTAAAAAATTATAGATACCATATTTACCAGAATATAAGACAACTCTGAATATAAGACGACCCACCATTTTTTAACTCAATATTTAAGAAAAGATATTTAAACAAATATTTTTCACAAATTTACTCTCTGATTATATTCAATTATTACAATTTTCACATTCAAGACGGAATTACAATTATTAAAATTGCCATCGCGACAAAATTGTTTCTCAGCACATACCTTGGTCACCAAGCGACCACATGCGGAGATCATTTTTCCTGCTGCAGGACCTGGCTCCTGGTAGCGCGGAAGAAAACAAGTGACGCCGAGTCATCCACGAGCGAGCTGTCTAGCGCAGTGTTCCCCAACTGGTGTGCCGCACAGTCTGAGGATATTTAATTTTCACAAAAGCGTTTGGAACAAACAAATTCGCATAAATTTCATCATCCAAGGAATTTATTTATGTATTTACGTAGTGAAATTAATTAGTGGTGGTTTGGTGTGTCGCGATGTTTTTAAGCATGCGTAAAGGTGTGCCGTGGAGCAAAATAGGTTGGGGAGCACTGTTCTAGCGTACCCTGCGTTTCCCTCTCTGTTATCGTTGTTAAATAAACCATTATATAAACCCAGCGTCATTATTCACGCATCCACAGTAGGATAGAATGACATTCGCTGGCACCAAAATTAATGTTTTCATTTTCAACAAGGACTTTTATAATTAGATTTTGCTACACTATGTTAGTGCATGAAATATCAGGTTTCTAAACCCTAGCTTTATGTTGTGATAAGATAGAATTACATCCGCAGGCATCAAAATGAATGTCTTCTACTTCTACGTTATAAGATTGATTTACGCAAAGTTATTCCATACTCAAGATTTTTCAGACGCTAAAATTCAAAGAAAAACCTTGTCTTATATTCGGATAAATATGGTATGCAAGCTTCCAAAGTGTTGTTTACATGATTATTCAGGTATTTAAAAATTTGAAGCTTATGATTAAATACAGTAAAATTACAACAAATAACTCCACCAATTCTAGCAATTTAAAATATTTTAGTATTTTTTACCATTTAAAAAACTATAGATAGTAATATGTAAATTTACACTAGCCTAATGTTATCAAAATTTGTGGTAGTAATCACAATTAATAAAAATCTCTTTTTTTTCAAGTTAAGAAGTCAGTGGAACCAAAAATATATTGGCACATTCACTAAGAGGTTACAAGATTTCTCACAATGAAGAAAATTTCCTGGACTGAAATCTTTTTATTGGTATTATCATTTATAGTTAAAGTCAAAGGAGTATGCTTGTGGAATGAATCTCATAAAAGAAGCATGTATGCAGTTAAGTGTACATGCAATCAACAAAATCAGGTAAAAATTAAACCATGTTCCTTTGAAAATTATCTTTCTGATAAAGATTTTGGCTAACTAAAGAAAACATAATGGAAATCCTTATAAGAGTGAATAGTGGAATAAATGTTGAATTTCCACATTACTTTCTGCAGACATTGGTGATTGAAGCTGATAATGTTGAAGACTTTACTAATGTGCACTCTTTGGAAATAAAAGGATGTAAAAATGCAACACTGCTGCCTGGAATTTTCCGAAAGGCCATAAACCTACATACTATAAAAATAACAGAAACTGATACCCTATATCTCGACCCAGCCCTTACCCTTCCCATTTACCTTCAATCATTGCATCTATCTCAAATTGGATCCCTTAACCAGTGGCTGGCCCCAGAACCAAATACGGCATTATTAAGTTCCCTTAAGTCTCTTCACCACCTCTATTTTGAAAATGTAACTGTTACATCTCCACCAGCTTCTGTCACATCAACTTTCATAGATTTGCCAATTACAAAAGTATACATGGTTGGTGTTTACTTTATTGGAGCTCTGCCACAAGGAGCCTTGGAATTCAACGAGAGATCTCTATCTGAATTTAATGCCATAAATTGCCATTTTGGGGATTTACATAATGGGTCCTTCGTACTCAATACATCTGGATATGCCAATGTTGTTGATTGCACCTTTAGAAAAGTTGAGTCTGGAGCCATCAAGTTTAGTGGACAACATATGGCATTCATTGGAAATTCATTCTTGCATCTTGAAGACCCTGGAGCCCTTTTAATTCATGGCAAATCAAAGCTCGCATTCTCAGGCAACATAATTAAATCTCTTGGAGGAGCAGGCTCCCTGGAATTAGAGGCAGATATGAACACTTACACGACTATTCATGGCAACCAACTCCCATGCAGCCATTTCATGAATGAATTAATAAAGCGATGGTATATGGACTTCAATGCATCTGGCTGTGATGCATCTGACAAATCCTTATGTTTCCCACTACAAAAAAACTACTGTATTCGTGCCAATGGCAAAAGAGAGGATCTAGTATTGCAAACGAATGGGTCACTTTATCCTCATAAGTACAATGGTTCTTCTCACACAGTTTCTAGTTTTGGACATGTTTGCCTCTACCTGTTATTGCTGTATTTTTATTCAATTTGGTTTTAAAAAGAAGCCAGATATTTTTGTTATGCATTGATGTTAGCCATTTTAATCCCTGTAATTGAGCGAAATTCTTACAACAGTCTGTTTTACTAACATCAAAATGATTTTTATTTTAAGATCGTAAAATTTAAAAGGTCAAATCATAAAAAGTAATAACTCACATTACCATGCTTGTTTGGCAACATAAAAGCACCATATTAAAATTATTTTAGATCATCTAAAATGTTGTCAATAGTACCTAAACTCCTTTAACAGGTTTTAATTTGATTTTATAAAAATTTTATACTTTAGTTGATTTTAGCATTTCAGATACCGTAATTTTCCGATTATAATACGCAACCTATATAATACGCACCCATGTTTTCACGAGTGAAATGTGAAAATTCTCTTATCACTATATATAATACGCACCTATTATTTTGTAAAAGATCAATGTAATTTTACTTGACTATGTGTAGTATCGGAACAGTTCTCGCCTTGCCACCACATGAGAAACGTATGAGTGTGTTTACAAGAATATCACGTTACGTTCTGACTCTCCCATTAAAGATCGCTACGCAGTATAAAAACATTTAGTCTCAATGTCGACTTTTGTATTAATCTGGTCGGTTGGAATACAAGTTCGTGCTTTTCTGCCAAACTAGATATGTGTGAGAGAGTTTACAAAAATATCACGTTATGTTCTGACTCCCGTTAAAGATCAATACAACGTATAAAAATCTGTCTCAATGTTGCCTTTTGTATTAACATGGTCGGTTGGAAGAACAGTTCGTCATTTGCCGCCCCTTGACATCATTTACGTGAACATCAAGTCCAGTTCATAGGAGTCGATCGAGGTGTGTAAAATGTTCCTGCGACGAAATTTACGTAGACGATGAGAACACAAGATCGCCGAGGAAATGTTTGAGGACAGTGAGGGGAGTGGTAATGAATTCCTAGGTTTTAGTAATTCTGACACCTAAAGTAAATAAATAAATATTCTTATTTTTGTTTTGAAAAACAATATTTAAAGGAATGTTATCAAAATGCATTGAAATATATGATTTATTAGTAAAAACATGTTCGTTATCAAAATGCATTGAAATGTACGATTTATTGGTAAACACATTTTCGAAAATATAAATTATTTCCATACTGAAAAAAGTTGTATGCATTTATAACCATATATAATACGCACCCTAACCTTTTGTCAATTATTTCAAGAAAAAAATGCGTATTATAATCGAAAAATTATGGTAGTTTGTACCTCATAAACACAGAAATATACCAATATTTAGGCAGACAATAAGTTCAAATTTCCAGCTAGGAAAGCATCAACTCTTATAAGGAAAAAATATTCCCTAGATAAAATTTATTGATATGTGCCAAACACACTGCACTTGTAATTCGAGTGTGAGTCAACATTTCTTTTGCTTACCACTGGACCAATTACCATGCTTATTTCATATGTCATTGAATAGATTATATGCCTACCATTGTTTTTACTATTATTATTGATTTTCCATTACATCCAGTTTTTGATGTAATAAGCATCTATTTCTCCAAAGTAAAAAATGTACACTATAAAGTTGATAGGAATAGAATAAAAAATTCCAAAGGTAATGAGTTAATTTCTAGCCATATTTAGCAGCATGTGAGCACTCCAAATAAAGGTTTACTTTAAAATGAACAAATGTATCTTATAACACTAATAAACAATGAATTCAATGTTTTCCTGATACAGAAAATATTTGCTATGAAGGTAAATTGGAACCTAAAAAGAACCTTGTGAATCCCACAGTCAAATTCATTTTTAATATCTTTTAAAACAATGAGCCCATCAACAACAACAAAGATAAACATCTATACTATAACCTCAGATCTTACAGAGGAGGATATACGATGTAGGATATATATAGGAGGATACTAATATCTGGCCCAAACTACAATAGCAGGAGAGCTGAAATTTAATACATAGGTGAATCGAAAAAAATAATCAGAGGAAAATTGCAAAGTTGCAACAATGTTTATTTTCTTGGCCGTTAAAAATTATAAACAAATTTACTAACATTTCATGGTTTAAGTACTTCTGAATGTGCTATGATGCTGAAATTTTTTCTAATGGTAGAATTTGCCAAATAATAAAAACAGGATTATAGAAATTTGAAAATTTTTTTCGTTCGGCCGAAATAAATTCTCAAATGTTAAAAAAATTGACTAATTTTTATGCACTTTCAGAAATTCCAGGAAGCTGAAAATTTTAACAAAGTTAGGAAATAATGTTCCGGTGTTAAATAACATTGAAAATTTCATAAAAGTTTTATATTGTGGCTGTCAAAAATTCATAAAATTTAAACAATGAAATTCATAGAAATGCACTTCATGAGATGCTATATCAATGAAATTTTGCATAAATGTGAGGTATTCGTAAAAAATGCTAAAAACCTATAAATGTTTTATAATTATAAATTTTAGGGGTTGTTTTTACCCCTATATTGACCATAAGGAAAAACACGTAAATCAGCGAGAAGGTGCAAACTGTTGCGTTTAAAAATTATTTGTCGGCTCATACTCTTTACGTTAGCGTGAGAGAAAATGCTTGCAGAATGCAAGCACACCTTCACTAGTATCCTATATCATCCTCTGTAAGAAGAGTGCTTATAGAATGACTAGTGAATGTGTGCTTACATTCTGCAAGCATTTTATTTCACCTTATTATAAAGTGCGAGAGCCGACAAATAAAGTCTAAACTCAAAAGTGCCCTGCACCAATTTCAAGTTTTCCTTATAGGAAATAATCTCAAATTTAAGGCTACCTGGAATCGAACCGATGACACCTACGCAAGAGTTGTCAAATAATATGGAGATATTCTCATGACATCGACAAACCCTGAAAATATCAGGTATTTATTCCTCTTAGTTTCGTCTATATGAAGGAATTCATTTTTTCCATGCTTTCTTATGGGATATATACCGGGTCGTCTGGAGTCGAACCCAGGACACTTGCGGTAAAAGTGATAACGGTTCCCTATAGATCTCTTGTATATCTAACAACTCTCCATGTTTGAATTCTCTATCTTATCGGAAAGTGCTCGAAATTAATTTTCAAAATTGCCACAATGCTTTTCTTATTGGAAAAACCGCAATTTTCGGAATTTCTGGAGTCGAACCCATGACACTTAGATATGAGATCTCAATTTTTCTGGTGGTTTCTCTATGCCAACTACAATTTCTGAAAATTTCAGCTCTCCAACTGTTGTAGTTTGGGCTGGACATTTGTATCCTCCTATATCCTGTATCCTAACTAAGGCCCGTCAATATATAATGATAGGATACAAATGTTCAGCCCAAACTACAATAGTTGGAGTGCTGAAATTTTCAGAAATTGCAGTTGGCATGGAGAAACCGCCAGAAAAATTAACATCATATACCTAAGTGTCATGGGTTCGACTCCAGAAATTCCGAAATTTGCTTTTTTTCCAATAAGAAAAGCATTGTGGCATTTTTGAAAATTAATTTCGGGCACTTTCCAATAAGATAGAGAATTCAAACTTGGAGGGTTGTTAGATATCCGTGAGATCTATAAGGAACCGCTATCACTTTTACCGCAAGTGTCCTGGGTTCGACTCCAGACGACCCGGTATATATCCCATAAGCATGGAAAAAATAAATTCCTTCATATAGACGAAACTAAGAGGAATAAAGGGCTGATATTTTCAGGGTTTGTCGATGTCATGAGTATATCGCAATATTATTTGACAACTCCTGCGTAGGTGTCATCGGTTCGATTCCAGGTAGCCTTAAATTTGAGATTATTTCCCATAAGGAAAGCATTGAAATCGGTGCAGGGCACTTTTGAGTTTAAAATTTATTTGTCGGCTATTACTCTTTATAATACGATTAGATAAATGCTTGCAGAATGCAAGCACACATTCACTAGTATATGACTATCCTCAACAACACAGGATTCAAGAGATGATAGCCATCGCTTTAACAAGTCTTGCAAATAAAGACAAACAAATATTTGTCCACAAACTTACTTGATAGTGTTCATTAAAATTAAAACTCTTTAATTCTCACAGATTAACCATTTAGATCAGATTTCAAAGGATCTCCTCACTGGCTAGGGTTTTCTATTCAAACTTCATGCTCTTGATAAATCAGATATTATATTACAAGCCGTTATTCTTGGCTAATTTGAAATTTTTGTTGCTACAATGAATCACCAACGAGTTGACCAATGATAATGTGAATGTATAGTATTATATGCACCATATTTACCTGGATATAAGATGACCTCCCTTTATTCAACTCTTCGTCTAGGAAAAGTGTTTCAAACACTTTCATTTCATCTTCTTATCTGACTATGCTGTTTGAAAACAACATCTCTTACAACTATGAACAAGTAATGAGGATGAGATGCTGTCCCAGAATATTTTTACCCAATGTCCAAGCTAAGGCATCATATGGTTTCTTTTATTTTTTCTGCTGAATCAGGAGAAAAATTCCTTGAGAACAACCATCTCCACCACTATATATTTTAGTAAGTCTCTCTGTCTGTTCCTTTATGTACATCCAATTCTCAACCAATTCCGACCAAATTTGACACGATTGTAGGGGGTACCAAGGGGAAGGTTAATGAGTATTTTTAGTCTCCGTCTGTCTGCTTGATTCAAAATGGCGGCCGATTTAAACATTACACTACGCATATTTTCCTGAGTCATACTATTGATTTGAATCAAATCTGGTATGATTGTAGAGGGCTCCCAGGAATAATTCATACGTGGTTTTTATTTCTCTCTGCCCATTTTCCCAATTCCCCAGCATCTAACAACTTAAAACTTATCTCATCATTTCATTCCCAGTAGCATTCACTATCACTGATTTTTACCTTTCTCGTCAAGTGTTATGTATCAAAGAACATATGTGTACATCTACATTACTCATTTGGTCTATAAGTTTACTTTGTTTATGCCATACATGAATCACACGAGGACAATATTTGACTAGTTTTTTCAGTGTAATCTATGGGTCTTTGTGTTGTTCTTTGACAAAACCTAAGCCATTCATTCCTTTTGATAAAGCTGATAATCTAACCTGCACTTAGCTTGAAATTTTTTTGTACTACAAAAAGCAATGTTGCTCTTTCAAAGATCAGTGTTTCTCAAGCTGGAGTGCTGCAGCTTATTTGTAGGCATGCTCCAAAGATCTTTGCTAATAAATCAACACTTGGTAAATGCTGATAGGTCGGTAGGGCTGTAATTGTTCCTCTATTAAATTGATTATGCTGTAGTTCCAAGAAATTGATGCATCCAAAGGTTTTGACACTCATATTTATAAATATGTATATGCAACCTTGTTTCAAAATTGGTGTCGTTAAATTCTATTAACCTGAGAATGGGTCCTGCATCTAGTAAAAGAATAAGAACCATAATGTCAATTAGGTAAAAGGTCTAGTATGCCAATGAATGTGACTCATAGCACTCTATATTGCACATAGTCATGGTGACTAAGGACAAGCAATCAGGAATATTTAATAAATTTTATTAAAAGATTTCCTGGAGTGAGAAAAGAATTGAAGAGTTGATGGTTTGGTGAAAGACGAGATTGACTGGAGAGCTGAAACAATCTAATGAAACTTTTACAGCTATCAATAGAGCTGAAAAAAACTTTTTTAAAGTCAATCAAGGCAATAAAAGTGATTCTTAAGTTTAATTTTTCAACCTCTCTTTACCAGTATACATTTTAAACCCCGTATAATCAATGAATCTTGTACTTCCTGCTTAAATGTGGGAAAAGAGGCATGTAAACAGGAAATGGTCTTATCTATCCCCCTTCTTCCTTCCCTTATGAAAAAAATCACAAGAGTTGATATAAATGTACATCATAGAAGATATGCCTTACTACATCAATCAAAAACTGTAAGTTTAGTTCTAATACAATAATTCTATATATGATTTAGTATACTCTAATTATTACTGTATATTTTATAATTTATAGATGTACTGATTTTTTAAATATATATATATGATTATCTCACATTCAAGGTCAAATATATGTGAAAAATATTTCTAGTTTTAAAATTTTTAACTAATGTGATTTCAATTGCAAGAGGCGGCCAAATAAACTTAAAAGGAGTAAAAATTTTAAAATGTATAATTTATATTTGAATTATTTTTGTCATTGTAAACTCCTATTTGATCAAAATCTGGAAAAAATAGTTTTATTTGTTAATTAACTTTCAAAATCCAATTTTGGCAATTAACAAGTTCATGGACAGTAGATTTTTGTTGAATTATAATAGCCTTGCACTAGAATATCTTAAGTGCTCCTATGTATGTTGAAGTTTTGATAATAACATAAGTGTGTATTACGAACAGTGGCAGATTACTGCAGAGACGCATGAGGTGCTTGCCTGGAGCCTCGACAGTCATGGGGGCCTCAAAACATTCAAAACTCGATTTTTTCCAATGTTTTATTTAGTAAAATATTTCACAATCAGTATAATCTACTACTTACGTACACATCTCGTGTTTTTACTTAGGTTTGTTACAATGTAATATCCCTTGTGTCATTTGAAAACACATCTCAGAGTTATAATTCATTTTTTGTTTATTTTTCGATATGTGCAAGTTTATATAATAAATGTTAAATTTTCTATTTATGAATTTCTGTAATTCAATTTATTTAACCTACTGTATACATTTTTTCCATTCATAAGTTGTGAAAAATTTTGTAGATTGAGTACCCCCCTCCTGGTCAGCTAGGGGCCTCTTAAACCTTTTGCGCCTGGGGCCTTCAGATACCTTAATCTGCCACTAATTATGAATGAAGAAGTAATTATTTGCAATATGGAACTGTGACTGATATAGCCATACTGGCTTTAGGCTATAACCATCCATCCATCCATTTTGTCTGCAAAAGTGTTAATTAAGAAGTTTATCATATCAGCATAATGTAATGGCTAAAAAACTGAATAATTCTATCCACACTGTAACTGTTTATTTCCTCTTATTGTTTTGTTTCAGAAAGCTCTTTCCATGAGACTGTAAGAAGAGATAAATTTATACTCTATAAAATTTATTAACAATGAAGAAACCATCATGGATTGAAAAACTCCTGTGTATACTACCATTTATATGTTTTGTAAATGCAGGGTGTAAAAATATTACCATTCATGATGTGCAGTGCACATGCACCAAGCAAATACAGGTTAGTAAATCAATATATGTAAGGCAAAAAAATTGAGAGACTGCAACTTTCTTTTGCCTACATTTTTTTTGAAAGATTTTCATTAATTGAAGTTTTAGAGCTATAAATGAAACTTTTGATAATGAGCCATTCTTAAAATCATAACATAGTCTCTCATTGTAAACAAAGATATATTAATATTAGCAACATAAATGGAAATTTCAGGATATAAATCACTTTTATAAAATAAAATTCCTTGGCTTTAAAACCAATCTAACTTTAAATCAAATTAATGCTACAGTTCTATTATTTTATCATTCTCTTCATACTTAGTTATCATAGTTTTTCTCCTGCGAAAAATCATTGATTTAAATCGGTATCTTATCAACAACATGAGCAATCAGTTTTATTTGTCATTCTCACACTCTTCTCCTACAAAGCAGCATTTTCACTTCATCATAGCATCCATTCACTCTATTCTATGGCATATTTTCAAATGTAATTACTCTGATATAGTAAGTTTGGCTGCCCAGAAAGATATATCAACAAGATTAAAGATTTCAAGACTTGGTAACCATTTCCCACTCCAATTTTTATTTTTCTACATTCATTTTAGCCAGTTTATGCTTAAATGGTCTTTTCTATTGTATTTCATATACAGGTAGGATCATCATCATCATCAGCCTTTTTCAATTCACTGACGGATGAAGGCCTCCCCCAGACTTTTCCAGTTTTCCCTGTCAACTGCCTCCCTCCTCCAAGTTTGCCCCAAGAACTTAACAATCTCTCTGTCCCACCTGTCTTTCGGTCTTCTTTTTGGTCTCTTGATGTTTCTTGGGATCCATTCGATGACACTGGACATCCAAGGCTGGTCATTTCCTCTAGCAATATGGCCCACCCACTGCCATTTTAGCGCCTTCACTCTTCTAATCACGTCATGGACTCCCGTCTTCTTTCTTACCCAGTCGTTCCTTTTGGGGTCTCTTCAGGTGATCCCTAACATATATCTCTCCCTGCTCCTCTGTGTTGTTTGCAGGTGCTGTACCATTCTGGCATTCATGGTCCATGTTTCACATCCATATGTCAGAAAAGGCCGAACACATTGGTCATACAGTCTCCTTTTTAGGAAGACTGGAATATTTTACTTAAAGATGTTTGCATTCTTGCCATAAGTAGTCCATGCCATCTTCACTCTCCGGTTGATTTCTCCAAGAAGTGAGCCATCAGTAGTGATGAGCTGACCTAAGTAAACATAGCTGGTTACTTCTCCGAGTTCTGCTCCGTTGATATGCATCTTCTCAGAATTTGTGAAGGAGTTGTACATAACCTTTATTTTACTAAGATTCATATTAAGTCCAGCTTCTTGGCTTGCTTGTTCAAGCTCTTCAGTTCTTCTAAGGAGCTCTTCTGGGCTTCCTGCGAACAGAATGATGTCATCCACAACATTATTTTAGTTGTTAGGTGGGCCGATATCCAAGTATTTGCCCTGGCCGACTTTTGCTCCCAATCCGCCCCTGACCACAACTAATATAATTTAAAGTCGGAGCTCGTTCAACAAATGACCGCAAAGGGTTAAATATAATCATTTTTATTTCTACATAATAGATTCGATAACTTAATAGTTGCAATATTAATGTTATCATGATGTAATTCCCTCCAAAATATATTGGAATTATGCCATGCAGAACACGGCTGGCGCTGAACTGTCCGGTGCCGTATAATCCCATCGCCGAATGGTCCCATCGCTGAACCAGTCGTGCCAAATTGGTTGTGCCGAACTGTCCTAAACCCTAGTATTTCCTTGTGTCACTCCCTTTTTGGTCTTAAAGGCATTCGTTTCTTCATGCAGCTGGACAGATGTCGCATTTTCGTAGATATTCTTGATCAAGGATATGTATGTTTCTTCTACTCCTTGGTTCTTTAGTGCACATAACACCGATGAAGTTCGGACAGAGTCGAATGCTTTCTCGTAGTCGAAGAAGCACATACATAGAGGTAATTCGTACTCGTTAGTCCAACTGATTACCTTACTCACGACTTGGATGTGATCCATCGTGTTATAAACCACTGCAAAATCCAGCCTGCTCTCTGGGTTGGGCAGAATCAAGATAGTTTTGAAGGCGCATAGTGAGTATTTTGGTGAATATTTTGTAGACTGTTGGGAGTAGGCTGATCGGTCTGTAGTTATTCAAGTCTTCTTTGGAACCTTTCTTGTGCAGAAGGATAATACATGCGTGGTTCCACATTTCTGGTATCTTTTTCTTCCTCAGACACGAAGTAAAAATCTTAGTGAGAATCATTTCCATATGATTACCCATTGCTTTGAATACTTCCGCTGTGATACCATCCAATCCAGATGCTTTTCCATTCTTCATACTTCTGATTGCGTGTCTCACCTCTTCAGGAAGGATATCTGGGACCTCTTCGGTGGGCATATTTCCATCATCATTTGCTAAAGGTTCCTCATACAACTTGGTGTAAAATTCTTGTACCCGTTTTAGGATTAATTTCCTACTATGGGTTATGGAGGCATCAAGGCCACCAGCTGACTTTTTCCGACTGAGAGATGTTGCTTCTTTTCCTTGTAGCTTCTATTGTTTTCTGTCGTTTTCTCGATTAGCTCATATTTATATTTCTTCACATCTTCCTTGATGCACTTCCTTATAGTTTCATTTAGTTCTGCAAAATGGATCATTTCTTTAGGATCATTAGTAATTTTCATTTTCCTTCTTTTTTTCATCGGCAGTCTTGTTTTTTCGGTAAATTTTTTCTCTGGCTTTCTTTTAACTGTTCTATTTCTTGAGCGGTTTCCTTGGCTATCTCTATTAATTGTGATTCAACTTCTTGGTCTTCCAGTGCACTGAATCGATTTTTCAGTTGGAGCTGAAATTCTTCTTTTTCGTTCTATTAGCACTTACATGTTGTTAATAGACTTAGGCTTCTTCTTTATAAGCTTCTGTCTTTCCAACTTTGAGTTGAACTTTATTCTGCATCTTACCAAGCGATGGTCACTTCCAGTTTTAAACTGGTTGAGGACGGAACAGTCTTCAGCCAATTGCTTCTTCTTGACTAGTATGTAGTCAATTTCGTTTTTGGTACCATTGGGTCCTTTCCAGGTCCATTTTCTATTGGGACTCTTTTTGAAGAAAGTGTTCATAATATATAGACTAGTACATTCAGCAAAGTCTACAAGTCGGTCCCCTCATTCGTTTCTGTCTCCATAGCCCCACTTTCCAACTGCGCTGTCGTCTTCCTTTTGTTCTCCTACCTTGGCATTGAAATCACCCATGACCACTTTTAGATGGCAGCTTCCTTTGCCGTCAGTTCTCCAACTTCTTGATAGAAATCTTCCACTTCCTCATCCAAGTATGATGATGTTGGCGCATAAACTTGGACTATTTGAAGTTGATATCTTTTATTTATTTGAAGCACTAGTCTAGCTGCCCGCTCGGATGAACTTTCCATTTCCACGATATTATTCTTCAATTTTTTGTTGATGATAAATCCAACTCCTCCTGTTCTTCCTGTGTCAGGTATACCCTGACTTATGTCTGGTATGTGTTCCTAGAGAGTGCGACGTAAATCGAAGCAGTTTTCTTCATAAGAATCAATGATATCAGAGGAGATGCATGCAGGAGTTAACTATAGTTAGGAACAGCTGATTGCTGTAACCCATCAATGTTGGCACTAGATACTTGTCAAATTAGGTCCGAATCCATACGACAAAAAAAACGAAGGTAATAAAATCCACATTTGAATAAACGGAAGTGCTTTTTATCAGGGTCACGCGCAATAGGATGGCGGCACTGCTGTGTTTCTAATACGAATTTCGGATGTAGCCGCCTAGCTGCACGAGGCAATTCTTTTCGCAACGGATTGTAATACTCTGATGGTTCACTTTATACACACGTTTGCTTACTTAAGGGTATAAACTATGATTCTCTTAGGGTTGATAATTGCCTCATCATCCGAGGGCATTAACTCTGAACTATGAAGATTGCCAATTAACTCATCATCCAGTGGCAGCACCTATGATTCTCTTAAGGTTGCCAACTAACTCGTCATCCAGGTGCAGCCACTATGAGTCTCTTAAGGTTGTCAATTAACTCATTATCCGGCTGCTGCACCTATGATTCTGTCGCCTTCCCTACTCTTTTCTCACACTATTTTCTCTTCTGTCACCATCATTCTCCATCTCTTCATTTTCCGCCCCTCATCCCCCTTCTTTCCTCCTCCTTCCTTACCCCCTTTTCGATTCTTCCCCTCCTTTCTATCTCTCTACTCCTTTTCCTATTTCCCTTTCTCCACTCTGCCTCCTTTTTCCTCCTTCCTCTTCGCTCCCCTTCCTTCCCTCCTTTTTCCTCCTGCTTCTTTTTCTGTCACCCTCCTCCTCTTCCCTTCCCCCTCTACCACACTTTCCCCCCATCCTTTTTTATCCCCCTCCTTCTACTTATGTTCCTCTCTTCCCCCTCCTGATCTTTTCCTCCCTTCTTCCCCCCCCATCCCCTCCTTACGGGTTATTTGAATTGACACCTGTTTTCCCACACCAATCCAAGTTCTATCCTGGAGCTATGGTGCTTAACCTCGGCAATCGGACATGAACCGATGTCTCCATCGTGCTATGGCCGATGCCAAAGGTGAGGCTGTATCTTAAACATATTAGGTATTACTAACATCATCACTATTTACACCACCTATAGTGAATACAGCATTACTTTCATGTTTTTCTGCTCCCTAGTAACTTTAAGATTTTTAGTTAATCTAATAGAATGGAATTTGTATGAAAACAGGCTCATTTTTCTCTTCATTTTCACTTTTTTATTGGCTCAGTTAAAACAAAAAATAATTCAGCAGACAATTAATTAATTTAAAAAAATACAAACGATAATAATCAAGTTAAGGACATCCTTTGATAAGAGCAGGGACATAACTAAGAGGGGGGCCTGGCCTTAACATTCGCTGAATACCATCGACCAATTGTGTGGCATGTGTAAATAGCACAAATAAAGCAAATACTTCAACAATGGGCGACGACAGTTGTTTGGTCAATCGTTATAAACGCTTCCCACACAGTTTTCTGAATAATTATCAGTATATATATTTACATTGCTCTGTATAAAGATTGATAATTTCGTTGCTTAAACAAAAGTGCGAAGCGAATAATGCTATCCTTTGGTCTATTAAAGGCTTAATTGACGCTAATTGAGTGTTGGCATAAAAATACTGATTATCATAAGAGACGCAGCAAGTAGCTCTCTTGCAGTACTTCAAACAGCGACTAGCAAATAAAAATACCTTTTTCATCCACCAAAAGTCTCAAACCTAACCAATAACCAAAATCCTATAAATTTACTTTCCAAATCTGTACTTACAAAATTACAAGGACCAGGTTTTCCGATGCCAACTTTATACCATCTTTATATTATCGACTTTCTGAAGAAGTTATTATACGCAATGTTATCAGAGTACACCCTACATTTTGTGCTTGAGAAGTTTGTTTTACGCTGAACAAGTATGTTAAGAAGTTGTTATGCGCCGTTTTCCTCCGTATATGTCCTAAGTCACAATATTTTTGGGATAATTGGGTTCTCTCGATGCAAAACCCCTCAAATGTAACATATTAAGCAGTCACCTAGAGGGCACTGGCCTGAGTATAAAGCGAAGCAATATTTTAAAGATCATTGTTTATTTTGGTATTATCTTACAGAGTAGATATCTAGATCAAAATATTTGATTTTTGTTTAGTATTTCAATCAGATAACAGCTTCAGGAAGGTGGACACAAAAATTTTAAAGAAACAAGATCTCTAATGACGTGACTTCGATTCAAAACAATGCAAATCGGTACAGGTTTAAATTGATCGGTGACGTAACTTCAAATCAATGTAAATTGGGACAATTATAAAGAGTAAATGCTTGAAGCATAAAGTTTTGAGTTATAGAAGTTATCCAGAGAATATAAACAATAATTTACAGCATATATTAGGCCTACAGAGCCATAATAAAATTAAAATAAATAGTATTCATTCTATCTGTCCATCCATCCTACTGTTCAGGCAATATTATCACTGGAATTCTGAAACTTACAATAGAGGAGCCAAATTCATCTAGTTCATAATAGTGAGATCCTAAATGAGGTATGGTACAAATTTGGTGGACGTACAACCAGCTGCTAAGGGCTAATTGAATTCTTTTCAGCACCTTTCTTTCATTTCCTGCCCACATAAGGATGAAATTGGTGCAGGGAATTATAAATTTGCATTTTTACTTTCTCCATACAAGTACAGGAGAAAGTATTGTATTCGTGAAAAAAATCGAATTCGAGATTTCAACAGAAATACACGTTTTTGAGGTCCTCTGAGTACGTTTTGACTAACTTCTCGGTGATAGAATTTTGTGGACGCTCTAACTCAAAAACTAATACTCACAATCAGATCAGCACAAAACTTTTTATTAACGTTTGTTATTAGTAATTCAAGATCTGAAAAGGTTTTGCCTGAAAATGGTCAGCCGGAAGTGGAGGTCTATTCTGGTCGTGTGTTTTCCGTTTTTGCCAAATATCTCCTTTAAAACTCAATTTATGTAAATATTTGTTATTATCAAAGTTGTATAAAATGTAATTTTCTACATATTTTGCTTGAAACACTTCTTCATAAACTCGATTATTTAAGAGATATTTCGATTTTTCCTTTGCATTTATGTTAAATACATCATTAAATGATACCATTTTGCCAGTGCCATGATAAAATTTTATAATTGTTGATAGCATTGCTTACACCACCAAGGGTTATTTTAATTGTGCATAGATATTTCGGTATCCATAGCAATAGTTAACAAATTTGTGCTTGTTGTTGTTGTCAATGTAAAGATTATTGTATTTGTTTAAAAATTATTGATGATAATTACTCTTGAGGACGCTGATGTCCAGAGGAATCATATTCATTACTCTGTAGTGAGAAAGTCATGCGATGGACATATTAGATTAGGTTTTTTAATCAGTTAAAATTAAACTAGGAGCACAGGACCTGAACAGTTGCAGAGCTGGAAGACAGAGGTTTACATTTTTTAAAACAAAATTCAAATCCATGTCGAACGAGAGCGAAAATTTGATTTTAAACCAAAAAAGAGGAAATTTTTTCCAATTTTTAACAATGGGAAATAAAACTGCCATGGCAACGAATCCCATGCTTTTAAAAGGAAAAATATATTCTTGCATAGCCTTGATGTAACGCTTTCAAAGGGAATTTATAGACTACGCGGCCATCGATTTCAATTAAAGATGTAATGTTCTGGTGAAATCATAATCCTAAAACAAGAAAAATAAGCGCCTTATGCAATTTGCTCTGAATTTCTTCACTCACTTGTTAATATATGACTTCATCACAACAGAATGATAATCCTCACAAATAGAAAGAATAAAGTTACACGGCTTTAAAAAAATGAACAACTAACAAGATTATAAATTACGAACTGACCAATGAAATTAATAATTAAAAAAGGTCGGAGACTACGGCGAGATGAATTAATTAAGTTAATGATGAACTGTATTTACTTCATGCACATATTACTCATGCTATTATTATTAGTACCTAAATTTTTCCTTTACCCATAGGACTTGGAGGTGACAGGCGAGCACACTACACGTTTCATCAATGCAAGCACCATAGAGATAACCAAATGTCGCAACGTCACTCTTCGAGCCAACCTCTTCAGAAGAGCCTACAACTTGCACATGCTGTCATTCTCGGAAATCGACAACCTTTCGATAGACCCAGCTCTTTCTCTTCCCCACTCCCTCACAGTTTTAAAATTTTCTCGCATCAGATTCTTAGATCACTTTCCCGTCCCAGGTCCAAATTCTGCAGTGTTACAGTCCCTTGCGCATCTAGAGTCTTTTATTCTTGAAAATGTGACAGTGTCAGCTCCCATGCTAGACTCTACGTTCATAGACTTGAGCATTGCCGAGGTTGACCTGAAATCCGTGCAATTCATAGGCACGCTACCAAAAGGGGCACTGGAGTTCAATGGCAAAGCAATGATCAAATTTAACGCATTTAAATGTCAATTTGATAAGATGAATGAATCGTCTTTTCTAGTCGAAGCTAAGGAGAATGTGACAATTAAAAACTGCGAATTTGGAGAGGTGATGCCGGGATCCATGAAGGTTTTTGGGCAGCATGTTTCGTTGGACGGGAACTCTTTCCGACGTCTGAGTGGGTCAAATAGCATTTCAATCAAAGGGAATAAATACATATCGGTCTCGGGCAACAAAATTGAATCTCTTGGAGACTCTCACGCGCTTGTGCTTGATGCAGAGGATGATGCCAGAGTGTATTTCAAGAACAACACGATTCCGTGTGGTTGTTATGCAGAAAATTTGATTCGGTCATTGATACGGAAAGTCAATACTTCAACTTGTGAACCAGAAGACTCGCCCGCTTGTGTGTTGTTGCAAAAACACAACTGCCTTCACTCAAACGGAAACAAAGACAAAATTCAGATTTCGAAATCTGACATGCCTCACTGTCCAGCATCTGGGGCATCTTCATTAATAAACAATAAAATTTACCGATTTCCATTATATTTAATTGCATCATGCCTAACCTACAACTTTTTGCTGTAAAAAAGCAGAAATACTACAACTTTTTGCTGTAAAAAAGCAGAAATACTTTCTAAGCAGTCCATTTAAAAAATGGTAATTACTGTAATTAAGGGGTTATATTTTTTTCAGTGAGTAAATTTGTCAAAAATAGTTTATATGTCAATGTATTTCTTGTGTAAAGATGGCAATGTGTTTTACTCTGTTGATATCTATGAGGAATGTTATGCCTCATTTTGAAGCTACATCATCCAATGCTTAGTTAAATAATAAATGTTATGTAAATATAACTCCATTATATGTTTAATTTGGAATTTTTGATTTAGATATGAAAAAATCAACAAATTTCAGTTCATAAGAAATCTTCAATAACAAAATGTGACATGATGAATATCCAATAGGCTTTATCAAGGTTTGTCAATCTTGTATATTAGGTAGGCATTTTAAATTGCTGGTTATTATAGAAGTTACCTGATGTCATAACGTTTTACATTACCAGCAGATTCCATGGTGCCACACAAGTGAAAACCAAGTCTTAACATATTATAGATTTAATACTTCTAAAATGCAGTGTTATTATCATACTGTTAAATAATAAATATGAAACTGTCTGTGTTCTTTAATGTAATGCTTTTTCATAATACCATTTATGCTGCATCAAAACCTCTTGTCAGCAATCCTCAGAATATGTTTCTAATCTCTGGGCAAGCATCTCTTCAATCACTCCATTTAAACACTGGTTGCACCCACTCATTTTTCCATTAATTCACTATAATATTTATTACAGCAACTGGATTGTGCCATTGTTATAACAATCCTTACTTTCACCAATTATCGAAGTATTACATGATTACTTCGTTTTAATGAAGGCAGCACGACGTTTATTCTATGGAATCTCTTATGGTAGTGGTGCTCAACTTTTTCTGCATGGTGGGGGCCGCATTGGAGGCAGTGAATCCTTCGGTGGACCAAACTGGAAATTGCCAATTGATTATAGTTAAATCGTAAGTCATCCAGAGATTCTTAGGCACCATATGCATGGAAATCAAGTTAGAATGACCTTTTTAGGGTTAACATTCCAATATTAAAAAGTTGCCCAAGAATAAACTAGCCTTATATTCATTTTTGAGAAAAATGAAATATGTAGTATTATTGTAGATGTATACTCAAGTAACTGTACCAAATTTGACCAAAATCGTTAGAGCCGTTTTTGAGAAAATCGAATTGTTGTTAAAGTTGCCTAGAATAAACTAGCCTTTTATTCATTTTTTGAGAAATATGAACTATACGGTATTATTGAAGACGTAAACTCAAGTAACTGTAGGAAATCTGATTAAAATCGTTAGAGCCGTTTTTGAAAAAATCGGATTGTTGTTAAAAATGCGTAAAATAAACTGCTCTTAATTATTGATCAATGTCAACCATTTCTATGTATACTCTGCTCAGTATGATAAAATGCCTAAGTACAAGATTTTATTCATTTTTGCTCTACCATCTAGGCTCCAGAGCCAGTAATAGACAGACAGATGGCATTGCGAAAACCACTTTTTCAGATTCAGCAATACCTAAAACGTATATTTCCATAAAAATCTCGAGGTCGAATTTTTTCGCAATAACAATACTTTCTCGATACTTCGTATGAGAAAGTAAAAATCATGATGGAATTCAATCTTAGAAATATCTTTCAGAAAAAAATCAAAAACAGCATTAAAAAGAACTTACTTGAATTGAGAAATATTTACTAAGAGGTCAAAATTTAACAGATTTTGCTACATGGAAAATAATAATTGGTAGTTACAAGGGTCAGTTAGAAAGTATGGTTTACAATGCATATAATCTCGTAACCAAATAATCTACACTTATGCTGGTTATGTCAGAGGGATTTGTTAATTACTGTTTGTAACACTGCATGTGAATTTGCCAGATGTCTACTGCATATTGTGTGCATGAGTCAGTTAAACATGGCAGCTCGACCGTAATAGTGGTCCAAGAATAGAGTTCGTGCTGTAATTCAGTTTTTGAATGCAATAAATGTGCTGGTGGCAGAAACTCATTGCCAGCTTGTGGAGGTTTATGGAGAAGATGTTATGAGTTAGCAGAGTGTAGCAAAATGGTGTGTGGGATTTCATGCCGGAAGAGTCAGTACCGAGGATTTTGAAAGGAGCGGCAGACCCACAACAGCAAGAACTGCTGACAAAATTGCACTAGAGGAAAATGCGATTTGCAACAACAGAAGGATTATGGTGACTGAACTGCGACATGACTTGATTCTGTGACACGGAATGGGCCACAGGTTTCAAAGTGATGGCGATGTGGAAACAGCAGTGAGATGATAGCTGAGCAAAAAGGACACAGACTTATGCCAACAGGGAATAGAAAAACTCGTCCCACAATATGATGTGTCTCAATCTTTGCGGAGATTATGTCGAAATTTAGTGGGATGGCAGTACAAATACCCTGCATTTTTCATATTAGGGATTATAATTAAGAACCTCAAACTATGTGCCTTGTAAACTTATATTCTGATTGCCCCTCGTAATTAAAATACATGAAAAGGTTTTGAAAACTATGAAACACTGGCAGTGAGCCACATAAAATGGCTTATTAGTGGGCACCCCCGTATTATAATAATAAACAAGTGTTGGTTGGTGATCATTTACAAATGCGAATAACTCTATAAAGAATCGAGACAGAAACTCTCAAGTTAGTAGGAATGCAATTTCAGATACAGGCAGTCCTTGACTTTCGTACATAATGCATTCCTGAAAACGTCTCCGAAAGTCGAATGTACGAAAGTCGAACATATATTTACATGTTAAAGGGGGGTTCTGTTCCCAGAGAGCCAAAAAATATTATAAAATCTCTAATTATGGTATAAATGTTTAGTTTTTTGTGCAGGAGCCTTTTAGACACAATCATCGATTTTATAATATAGAGAGATAGGGCAAAATGCAATAAAATATTTAAATAATTGCACAAATAAACATTGCTGTACGGACAAATATGGTGACGCGGTGGAAACTGGTGGCTGGCAACCAGCACCACTCAAAATATTCGTTCGTCATTTAAGTGACATGCGAAAGTCTGATCGGTGCACAAAAGGCGGTTCAGGGGTGTCAATCTATGCTATCTTGGGTTCTTGTTCTTGATCATTCATACTCAATATTCGCGAACCCTTGTGTATGCCTTTCATATTTACTCCGTTGTCATACAACTGTCCCCTACAGTCTTTTATATGTAACCCATGTTTCTCTTAAATAGATACTAATAAATTAGCAAGAGCCTCTCCACTAGTGTCATTTACATCAACAAAGCACGAAAATATTTCTTTGACAATATACATTTGTTTTTCACAATCATGATGGACATATCTTAATATTACTGAAGTTTGTTCTTCGTGAGCTATATCTGAAGTACAATCCATTTGTACGCTGTAATATTTGGCGGTTTTAACCTCTTCAATTAATTTCTCTGTGACCGCGCCAGCAACAATGTTGATGAAATCATTTTGAATATCTTTAGATAGATAAATGAATAACTTTCCCTTCAGAGCACATTATTCTTCCGATGTGATCCGCCATTACCGGGTCATAGGTCCCCAACAATTCAATTAAGCCTAGAAAATTTCCATTCGAACGAGACCCAATAGTCTCGTTTTGATCTCGGAATGCCAAATTGCGCTCAGCAAGAAATAAAACGTAACTGATTATCCTTTGAAGAACCTGTTCTAATCTCTTCTTCTCATTTTGAAGTGAATCTACTAAAACTTGATCTACCAAGGCTCTTTTTAAGACCCTCTTTTCCAATTCAACCCAAGAAAAAAAATTTTGTCCGTGAATTTTCCCCGATTCATGCTCTTTCACAACGTGAGATAGCATACGCCACGCATTGTAGCCGTTTACAAATCTCTCACCATTTCTCTCAAATGCAAACAACATACACGGAAAGCAAAACACAGCATCTTTTTTTGGTGAATACAGAAGCCATGTGCGCCTGACTTTTTCTCCGTTAGCCATTTTCTTGAAGTAGTATATTTCCGAAAAAGATCGGCCAGAATCACTATTTTTGGGGTAAGCGATGTTAAATTGTTGTTGTGGAGGACCTCGCTGAATCAAATCGATCCGATAATCAGAAGGTAGTGGAATAGGCCAGTCTACAGGATCATCAGTCACGGATATTGAGGTATTCGTGCTTTCTTTACAGCTAGTATTCTCAAATGAGGTGCATGACACTTCGCTGGAGGTTTTTTCCATTCCCAAAATTGGATCTTCACATTTAAGTTCATTTTGCTCACAGTCTCTGTCTTCAATTAAAGATTTCTGAACACTTTTAGGTTCTTCCGTCACTCCATTTATATTTTTTCCCATTTCAACTTCACCAACTATAGTCGTTACTTCCTACTTCAGCCAAGAAGAAAGAGCTGCTTTGCACCTTTTCACTACGTCGTCGCGAGCAGACTTTTTCTTCCTTTTTTGTGCTCCCGATAAATATGTACGATTACTCATGCTTGTAATTATTTATGGGTTCTGATGCTGAGCTTTATTTAAATATAAGGAGATTGAGCATTTGTAGAAAAAAACATGAAATAAAAAGAAAAAACAATTACTCGGTAATTCGCAGTCGCCTAATTGAGTTAAAATCTAAATATAATAATATACAAAAAATATGATGGTAAATTTATCCAACTGAGAAAGTAGCCTTGAATAATATATCGATTCTAAGAAAACTAAAATAAGTAATCGTATTCCAATCGAAAAAAACTGAAACAAGTAAGAAGAGTTAAGAAAACATATGGCAAATGTGGAAATAAGAAGAGGTACGGGGAGGAGAGGAGGAGAAGGAGAGACTATGATCGTCTGTGGAAGAAGGGATAAAAAGGGAAGAAGAGAAGTGACAGAAAAACGGAGAGAGAGAGAATGGAGGGAGGGGGAACAAGAAAGAGGAAAGAAAGATGGTGGGAGACGGATGAAAGGAGAGGAAGGAAGGGATAGAGTGTGGAGGGAGGCAGGGTGAGTGAGGCAGGGTGAGGGAGGCAGGGTGAGTGAGACGGGAGAAGAATTTATAATGAGTGGGAGGATGAAAATGAAAGTGCAAGAGGATTTATAAAGGGGAATTAAATGAAAATATACAGTGTAATACGTCAAAATTGATTCTCCTTCATTTTGAAGTTGCATAATACGAGCGAAACGAAACGTATTTCGATCGACGGCAGGGAGCGCACGTAAATGCTTATGCCATTAATAACAAAAAATATTCAGTACCCATTTAAGTAAATTAATTAGTGTAAATTATTATTTTAAATAAAATAAGACTTTTTAAACAATGAAGTAATTTATATTTTAAACATATTGCAATCACGTTTACTTTCTCAGTATGCTGTTTAGAGATTAAGTATGGTTTTACTTGTATGAAATCAAAAAGAATATATGAAGCCTAAACGAAATAACGTACTAATAAAATGTACTTGTAAAATTATTGCGCAGACTGTGTTACATTTATCTGAACGAGTATAGGTTTCACTTAAATTAAGAATGAATTTTTACATTACATACAGAGGGAAAGGGTGGGAAAACAAAACATACCGGGAAAACCAATTTTCTCACTCCCTATCTTCCCCGCATCTCCTGTCGCATGGAACACTCCCACCTACCACCATTCATCCTGACACCAACTTGGATTTTCCCATCTTTATCCACTCCCTGTCTTCTATACACACTTAGTCCAGTAATGTTCCACATTTTTCTTTAATGCTCATACTTTTATGAACCATATACTTTCGGTGTATTTTAAGAGTAAAAATAAAATTCAAACGATATTCATTTTTATTGTTTATGGAATAAAAATGTATATATGCTGTATATGATCATTGAATTTGCTCGAAAAAATGTATTTAAAAATATTATATAATTTTTGGATTAAAACTCAACGTACACCTGGTTAAATTTTAAAAAGTAATTCCTCATTTAGCTATGCAAATGTGTCTGGATTATTTTGATATCTCAGTTAGAAAACAGAAATCACACGAAAAAGAACCTGCAAATATTTGTGCCTTTCTTATGGGAGATTAAATTCCACTTTATTGCTGAAAAAGTACACATTCGAATAAAAACCTCATAATTGATGGAATCTGACTAAAAAAGCAATCAAAACATTAACATTTCAACTTCGTTTCACATTAAGTTCAACAACTTCAAACCAAAATATGAGGCATTTCTGGTTCTCGTTAGTCCGTGTTAACTATGTCCCATTATATCGTTAAGAACTTTTGATCGGGTATTATAAGAATAGACACAATTTAAAAATACATTTACAGACCTTATTAAGATTTCCTTGAGTAAATTATAAAGTGATAATTGAAGCAGACAGTTCCTAGCTCTTCGATGATGACGATGTACTGCGTCTTGTTTTTCCAACTTTTCAATGAGAACTAAATGCTAAATAAAATAATTTATATTAGTTAATTGGTAAAGGAATAATTGAATAAAATATTATTCAAAATAAATCTTTTGTATGTATCATTTTAATAAATTGGATGTAGGAAAGCACTTTTAGTTCGAGACCACGCATATTATCGCTAAATTTTATATTCTTTCACCACTTCTCAGAAAGAAAATCAACAAGTTATGTATTAGAATTACATTACTGATAATAAGAATATTTAGGTATAACTAATAAAGATTTCATGTAATTCAATATACGAAGCGTGGACACATACGATTTAAGACACCCTAAAATAAAATATAAATTTATCCTCTTCATAACAATTTCCAGAAAGTATTCTAATTTAGCTATTAAATAAATTTTACAGAAAGTTATTAATATACACTTACTTAAGATATTTCTTCAAATTCCACTGGAAATTCTTGCTTACACAACAAAACATCCGCCGAAGGGTTTTCGTCTATTGTAAATGAAAAGAAACAGTTTTCACAAATCACAAACTAAACCAAAAATCGCTGCAGAAGTGAGAGTTTAAACAGGAATGACGGAAACACTGAGACAAGTCGTCGAAGAGGAAGAATTTGAATTTTTCCAAGAAAAAAATGAGGGTAATTAACAATTCTAAGTAAGATGGTCACATTTCCTTTCCCTTTCTTATCACTAATGTATATCGGCATAAGTTTTATATTGGGAGAGGGCTCCTAGGGCGATGGAAACATGCACTATGAGTCCTCTCCCTCTTTCTTTACACCGCAGGAAGGATATTGCAGCTCCTTTCTTGGTCATAGTAAAAGGGTCCTTTTGCTATTGTTGAAAAGTTCATAATCCTACGCAGTGGTTTCTCCTCATGCTTTCGAAGTTGTTGTCCTCATAAACCTTGCCATAAACCTAGCTTTTAAATAACAATAGTAGCAGGGAGGAAAGAGAAAGGAACGATTGTCTCCTGAACTATTTGAAAATGAATACATATAGGACACCAATTTAGCTCAAGAATCAGGATGGAATATTGATGGCATTCCTTTTCATTTTTATTATCAATAATTTTTACAGCGCTACGAATAAATGAACAGGTACTTTACTGCATGCTATATTCCCAACTCCAAAGTTAAAAACTTGTCAATTTATAATTGATTTATCTCGATTTACAACATCGAGACTGCGTCATCTAACTGTAGAAACAGATGGTTAAACAAACAAAGCGATGAGGATATTTCATTAAAAATACAGTTTTTCAGGATTTTCGATTTCAACTGTCGGTTGTGGCTATTGACCTATGTTCGTGCCAAATTTCAAGTCTCTAGCTCATCGAGAAGTGCCTAAACATTATGATCATCCTTCTCCTCCAAAAAGTTACAGGCATTTACAGACGGACTCTGTGAATTATTATAGTAGATATTCTACAGCAAATACTATTATGATTAATGGTAATTTTTAACAAATAGATCGAATTATATTAAATAATTAATAACCGATTTTTAATAGAGAAAAATGGTACACATTATAATTACTCAATATAACCACAATCCACCGATATCTTTATTAAGAACAGAATGAAGAACTACATTTTTGCTAAACTATTAACTCCGCACAATCCGGCACTGCGTGCGCCACACTATCTCTAATTAATCGGAAAATCTTACACTTGAGATGAAACGTTTTTTGAAAACCAATTACCCTATCACTAACACGTTAGTTGCTTATGAGGCAGATTACTGATCCTACGAGTCGTTTATTTAGTTGACATTACGTTAGGTTGAAATGCATAGTTGAAGGTTAATCACCTCTTTAATCTAAAATTTCATTAAGCATGGAAAAGTAGTAGTTAATCGCATAAGTATCTATGAATTCTTCCGAAATTATATTTATAATCAGTAAAAATTCTATAAAAGCTATGAAACACTCGCAAAATATGATACAATATGCAAATTCGATCCTTTATTAGGGAATGGCACTGTTCCACTGCAAAAATTCTCACCAACAGAAATCACTCTAAATAATACTTAGAAAAATTGCAGACTTACCGTTTCTCCTCGTGTACCTCACTGATCTTCTTTACATGAAGACGGATATCATCTATTCACTGCGATCAAAAACACTTCTGACGGTCTGAGGAGGCCTTCTTTGAGCTGCAATCAAGAACGCTACTTCTTCGCTGAGCTGAATGAAAATGACCTACAGTGAGATGAAATACTGAAATCTTTTCTTAAGAATGTGGAAGGGGTGCAAAGGAAGGGTACGAGTGTGGGCCTTTTCTGTGAAAATATTCCTCTTCGGTTATACAGCCGAAGAATTGGGATTTCCATAGCGAGGGTGAATGTCCTCAGAGGAAAACCGTGGATTTCGGAAGGGGAAAGGAGGCAGTAAATGCTCCCCTTTCTCATGGGAATGTTACGGCGCCAAAATTCTGACCTGCTCACAGAAGGTCTGTTTCGAAGATATGAGTAGAACAATGAGAAAAGGTCCTTTGTTTGTAAAGTTACGGGTGGTCTGGGATCCTCCCTTTCATTTTCGAATATGCCGCAGAAAGCCGCCGGCACGCACCGGGTGACCCGCCCCTCAATTTACCGGACATAGCGTCTAAAACAGGGGTCGGCAACGTTTTTCTGTCGCCTGCCACTTTTATCAATATTTCTCTTTGCGCCCTTCTTCGCGTACCCTTTTTAAGAAAAACAGGTTAAAATGTTAACTTTTTGCTTAGCAGGATTTATTTAAAATAAAACTACAATAATTATTAATGAATTGCTTTAAAAACTTCTCATTGATACGATTAAAAAACATTTTCTTCATAATTAATAGCGCCATCTAAAAATGTGTCCAACATAAAATCTTTTAATAAGACATTTCAGCGAGAATTACAAGCACATTTTAAAAATATTAATAGGTTTTACTGTTTTTAAAAGAAGAAAATTCATATAATATAATTAATAACTTCCTTACCATTCCATCTTTTACACCAATTTTGTCAATTTTGATAGTTGGTAGTCTGAAGACGAAGACAATATTCAGAATTTTCTACTGTCAGCCGATTGCATACAGGATTAAGGGTATTTTTTCATTAAAGAAAACACTTGCTCGCAACAGTAGCTAGTTTCAAATCCAGACGACAGAGAGAATGCAACTTTTTTCATTGCCGATAATTTTGTTGGAAGCTGAGACCGAACACGTGAGCAATATCTAGGCAACGGTTTTCGTTTTTTTTAAACCACGTCCTTCATAGATGAAAACTTATCGATCCACAAGTGTGAACTCAGGAAATCAATTAACCCCTCAAGCGCGCAGGACATTTAAATATAATACGTCACGCAGGTCGGAAGAGATTTAGGGAAATTCGCAGTTTTTGCGCGAAATCATATAAAAATTCGTAACTTATTAGATATTTAAGGAATTTGACTGAAATTTTTTGAGGTTTTACATAAAACTATGTATATTTACCTATGTTTTTCACACCTTCTTAGTTATTATTATTCTCGTGAAAGACCTCGATGAATTCTTTCACTCAATCACGGAAGCCATTTACTCAGTTTTTCTTTATTCAAAGTTTACGGAGTACTTCACATATACTGTTTTATCTTGGATTTCAACTTCTTCCCCGTAAGTTTTTCAGAAAAAAACCTTCAAATAAGGCTTCTTACCCCTCAGCGCCGTCCTGTGTACTGGGTACGCCGCAGAGATTGCTAGCTTTCTTTATTTTTTTGACACAGTAAATTTTCTTAAATATGGGTAACCTTCATAATTTTAAATAATATTACTGAAATGCAAAAATTTGCAAATAAGCTCAAATCGATCCCTAGTGATGACATCGCCGAAGCCTGGTGTGGATAGAACTCTTTTCGTCGAAAAATAGGAACGAAGCGTGGGCTTCTGCACAATTCCCATCAACATAAAAATTCCCAAAACAGTGTACATTTCCTCCACGGTAATTGGTTTCCACGATAAAACTCTAGATTTCATCGAAAATGTACGCTCACTTGCTTTGATGTATTGGTCAGCATATCGGTTGGTTTCATTTACTATGGCACTAACAAATTCCTCATCGAAAAACAATTGAAAAGTACCTACAATGTCAGTCAAACCCTTAGCTGCCTTTTGAGGGCCGTAACCACAAATGAAATTCTCCTTTCGTCCTACGTAATTCTCCATGCCCTCCCAGAAGTAGTTTTCTACATTATCCTCCTCATGATCACTATCATTATGTGTCAGTGAATCAATTTGAGTACGTTCATCCAAATGATTCTCACTATCACTGTCCGAACTCACGCTTTCTTCCGAATCACTTCCGAGTAGGACTTCCGTCTCCTTGTCAGCACTCGGTATTGCTTGACTATTTTCACTGGTTGAGCACATGATTACTCCTAGTATTTTGAAAATAAGTAAGCAAGTAAACGTAAAATTTACCACAGTAAAGAAAGGCGAACGAAACCTGCCTCCGCACAGTGCAAGGTTTCACTCAGACTGATTTTTTCAGAGCGACGAGAGAACATTTTCCGCGCGGTACAAGCGCCAGCATATTTCCCACGCTTTCCATATCGCAAATATCTTGGAAATACAAAAGATAAATACAAAATATGATCCTCTAGTCTGTCTCACTCTAGCTATATTCCCTCATGAAATAGTAAACCAAGCACGTGGCCCAGACCTCCTCCTCTCTCTCCCTCTCAAAGTGATGACACAATATAAAAACATGTCTCAAGAGCGGGATAGATGTCTGATAGCAGACAAATGGGGCCTATATCCTCTTCTTACACCTCACAGTTGCTTTCGTGCAAAGATTTCGTTGAATAGAGGCTTTTTTAGAAGCCAAAATGCCCCAATTCTCCTATCTACGTGAAAATTTAATCACAAAACTTAACGTATAATAAAAGTAAAAAGAAGGAGAGTAAAAATTACAGAATTAAGCACAATAGGAAGGCCAAAGATTCCTCTTTTAAAGTATATAAAGATTATCCATATCTAATAAAATTTACTGTGTCAAAAAAATAAAGAAAGCTAGCGACCTCCGCGACGTTCCCAGTACGCATGACGACCGCATGTGGAGTTTCCGTCCGACGTTCCCAGTACGCATGACGACGCTGACGGGTTAACTCCATCTCAATCCCAAGAAGCTCAAAATACTGCAGCTCGAGATCAACTTTGTTGTTTTCTCAGGATACAATATACGATTATTACACCTATATATTTAAACATCGGAACGTGAGTTTGGAGGTCTTGGAATCGCCGCGAAAACTCTTCCTTCAAGAGAATTATGTATATACTTATGTAAATTTGGTATTATAAATTTTAAATTTTCATCACTATCAATAAATGGTTTCAATTTGAGAAAGTAACTTAGATTCCATGTCTGAAGATCGTCCTCGAAGAGCTGCAATTTCTTACAGAATTACTTCCACCTTTCATACAAGTAAAACCCGGTCAACATTTTACCTTGAAGCTTGTCATTCAACCTATTCAAATGTGACTTTATGTCTGATAGAAACAAACGGTTTACAAACCATTCTTTATTCTCCCACTGATGGTAGTCTTTTTCAATTCCAAAGAGAAAGACTTTACTTTAATCAAAGCAATTTACAAAACGAGAGAACATTGCCCCTACTCTGCCACCGATAAGGATAAAATAGGCCAATTAGCTATTTTTGGAATAGCTGAATAAAACAAATATTTTTACTCATCATTGCAGGTAACTCATCGATAATCACAGAAAATTTTATTTTTTAAATCAAAATCTAAGAATGTAGAAATCTTCCCCTTTTGTAGTTCCGATTATAAGAGAAACGGCACACAGTTCTTCTATCACAGTCACGCTTTTCCAAATAAAATCGTACAAATAATATCAAACGGGCAACGTCATTTATGACCGTGGATTTACGGCTGCATACGTATCTTCTCTTTTAGTTATTTCATGCAGGAAAATAACTATTTTTCAATTTAAGCTATTTTTTGGATTATAACTACGACGTTAAGTTATGGATACCTGTTTATTTAATTTTTTGAGTAGTGTATGGCGTACTTTTTTTGTTGTATATTTCTTTAAAAATATATTTTGTGTACTTTCGTCATTAGATGATGGTTCCATCTCAAAATCTCCTCGCGTGCCAACTAAAACACACCTAGTGGCACGCGTGCCATAGGTTGCCGACCCCTGGTCTAAACTCTTGTCGGCCGCCCGTGTGCGGTGCACACGTTGCACCCGCGCACGCGCAGGGCCTGGATAGCACGGCTACTTATTTCGTATTAGAATCCGATTCTTAACCGTAGTCTACTTATCTGTATCCGATGAATATAAATATGTTATACCGGTTGCCGAAGACGATGGATGATGCGGCAAGCGCAATTTGGGGCCCCCTTCCGTGGGGGCCCCTATGCCTAGCATACTTTGCATACTCCATCACGCCGGCCTTGGCGACGACGGATATGTGTATAATTCCATCTTCAAATTACTTACACGAAAGATAAGACGCTCCAACGAATGGGTGAAGAAAATCGGTTTTTCGAATGGAACAAACAAAATCCAGCAAAAGAATGGGACGAATCACGTGGGAATACAAAGACCCAGAGATGGAAGGGTAACGAATTCGCGGAAAATCCGCACGCCATTTGCCGTGGGGCAGATCAAGTTTTTCATGGGATATAACAATGTGAAATTCAAACGAATTTATCGGATTAGGAAACTCATATTGCCAAAATTGAGGCCTGTTTCATAGGCATTCGCGTAAAATTGAAGTTTCGGCCCTATCATGCCAGTCGAGATAATTTACCACACATCCATTATCATTTAAAAATATTTTAATTTTACCAAGGGGTTACATACTTAAAGGGTGCGGGCCACACTCAAAGGGCCTCCGAGTCTAGAGAGCAAACAAATCGCAATATCACGAATTCCTCGACTCATAAAAACATCTGCCGGATAATTAACCTACAGACGTGGTTTATTATGCCAGGCTAATTAAGAACGCGTCTTCCAAGAAATGTTTTCGAAAAGTTATCTTTATCAGAGACTTCCTTTAAAGAGGTTGCGGAATCGCGGTTACCTGAGAAGAAATTTTCGCTGGAATTTGCACACGAAAGTGCGTTAACCGCGAAGTAATAAAAGGGAGAGCTTTCCGATGAACTGCACTCAAGTCCTGCTGCGTAACGGGAAAACGACCCGAAAGCAAGAAGAAGAAGAAAAAATCCACCGGGACTTCCCCGTTCGATTATTATATTTGTCTTCTTCAACTGGGCCTCCGTATTTATAAGAGCACCTCCTTGACTCCGTCTGCATATCATCTGATTCCCGAAACTCGCAACAACCAACGAGAGGAAGAAATGAGGCGCTTAGGAGTGTGCTTAGTCTTCGTGCTGCTGGTCGCAGCCTCGGCCATGGGACACACTGAGAACACCGTCTCGCGAATCAAGAGAGGTGAGTTAAATTAAACAAAGCGGGAGTTAACCTATTGGATATGGCGTTGCTAACGAAATTTAAAAACTGCTGCGTGATATCATTATCCTAAGTTTTTCTACCTTTCGGAATGTTTTTAGTACACCCAAACCAATCGTCTCATCCGAAGCTTTTCTCTTATCAAATTCCTTCTTTTAAAGCATCTAATACTCTTTCCTAACATCCTTCTTTGACTTCTTTCAGCAGACCTTTATACATTTACTCACTCATTTCTTCTATTTCCCTTATTACATTATTCTCCTACTGCATTTAAAACTTCCTCGTACATTTCGAGCACGTATTACTGTCGCTGTAAAATATTACGCGAGTTATAGATGGAAAGAGTATATTTAGGAATTGTATGCAAAAGATTTGAAGGCAGCCAAAACTTGTTAGCGAATCTAAACATTGTATTCTGATCATAGATTTCTCAGCAATGGTTTCCCGCGTTTAATTACGTGTATCCGTGGCGTTAATTACCAATCGGGCCATGTCGGCACAAATAGGCCGATTCTTAACAAACATGGTTGATATAACCACGTTAAATTTTATAATTGTAATCAAAGACACGAGTGCAAAAGATGTATGTTCATGTGAAATTACCAAGAAAGTCTTTTTTATTTCTATAAAATGCATACGACGTCACAATTCCGTAGAATTGTCTAAAATAGAGAGTTTGACATTGACGAGAACTAGACTTGTTCCTCTCATAAAATACCTTTGATGCTATTTTACAGCTGGAGAGCGGTGTGGGAGCAGAATCTGCCCACCGAACCAATCCTGCAGGAGAATCACAGTCACCTGCAACAACATGCCTTGTTCCTATTGGTATTTGTGCCGCTGAAGATATTCCACACTATCGCGCCTCTTACTTAAATATTGTGTATATATGGTAAGACGCTATTAAAATCGTTAAAACAAATTATATTATTTTACCTGTGATCTTATCATATTAACCCGACAGTGGTTTTCTCGAAGAGTTACCTATATGTACCAGTGTTGTCCAACCTTTTCTAAAAGGCGGGCCACATCAGTGGATGCGAATCCTTCGGCGGGCCGCATTGGAAGTTGTCAATTCCTCTGCGGAAGGGATTATATTTTAAATCGGAAGTTACCATTATATTCTTAGGTGCCATTTAAGTGAAAATCAAGTCTAAATGAGATTTTTATGGTATAAACTAGTATAAAAGCCTGTCCACATGACGGGCTATCTTTAGTTAAACTTGAAATAATTGCCTCTCCCCCTCCCTTCCCTCTCCTTAATGACGTACGTATATATCTATCCCCCTCCCTCTCGTATTAAGAGCATTCAAAGCACGCGTACACCCATAAAGGATTGAAATAGCAACTAACAATGTAATTGGTAGGCTAGGCAACATCCCGTAAAAATGGCAAGATTTCCCCAAACTATGTGAATTAAACGTTTAACTTGATCGATTTCGAAATTTAGGCGGAAAAATTGGCCAGAATAAGAAACTGTAATTTTTTCTTCAAAATGGTTCATATCCGAAGATCGTAGGTTAATTCTTTCGCATTTTAATCTAAAAAAGAATGAAAACCCGCACGTCGAAAAGTCGATTGTATATATAAATGCATATGGTAAAGCGTTAACGACAAAATACAAGCAGTGGATATTATTATAAGAGATTCCAATATTAAAAGTTTTATTATTAAATTTTTCATAAAATTCATGAATTTGTGTTTAAAAAAACACTTCGCGGTCCGTAGGTTGGACACCGCTGACCTATACGATTAAATTAGACTCATTGAACCCAACACTTACATACGCCAAATAAAAACTCAATTTTCGCCTGAAAATGTGCTCTATTCAATGATACAGGTTGGATTAATTACCAGAGAAATAGAGAGTAAAATTAACAAAAAAAAACTTTATGTATTATGAAAAAACAATTTAAAATGCAAAAATTAAAATTAAACGAATTTTTGAAAAACAAGTAGTCGGGCAGTGTTTACATTGGTTTTAATATATAGATATTGTGGAAAATCTGCAAAACATAATATGTATTCCATTCCAAAACATTATCAGTAGGACTCGAAACAGCCACTGCGCACAAACGACAGTGCGAGAAAAGGGCGTTTTTTTATTTTCTCATATACCGAGTATATTGAGAAAGTATTGTTGTCGCGAAAAAATTCGACCTCGAGATTTTTACGAAAATATACGTTTTAGGTGTCGCAGAGTCCGAAAAAGTGGTTTTCGCAATGCCGTCTGTCTGTTACTGGCTCTGGAGCCTAGACGGTAGAGCGAAAATAATGAAATCTCGTACTTGGGCATTTTATCATACTGAGCAGAGTACACACAGAAATGGTTGACATTGATCAATAATTAAGAGTAGTTTATTCTACGCATTTTTAACAACAGTCCGATTTTCTCAAAAACGGCTCTAACGATTTTGATCAAATTTCGTACAGTTACTTGAATTTACGTCTTCAATAATACTTTATAGTTTATATTCCTCAAAAAATTAATATAAGGCTAGTTTACTCTAAGCAACTATCAATAATTCGATTTTCTCAAAAACGGCCCTAACGATTTTGATCAAGTTTCGTACAGTTACTTGAGTATACATCTACAATAATACTAGGTATTTCATTTTTCCCAGTGAATGAATATAAGGCTAGTTTATTCTTGGGCAACTTTAACAAATAAATAGGATTTTCTAAAAACCGGCTGATACGATTGTCATTTTCTAAAGATAACTAAAGGACACACTAGTATATGAGAAAGTTTGTACAATGTATGCAAATGTATGTTGTACTGATTTGTTTTACATGTATCAACTTTGCTTCTCTCTCCAATAGTAACACCGTTTTATTTACATAGATAAATGCGCGACATAAATTTACGGAGGTAACGGATTCTTTTCCTGTTTATTACGAAAATGAAGTTTTTGCTTAACTTCTCTTCTATTTAAGATTGGAATTTTGAAGGATTCTTTACACAAATAGACAAGATTTTTAAAGGACGAAGTCTCCAAAAGGGGGTTATTACGATATTTCGCTCTATCGATCGAATTAAGGTAAAATGAGAGGCGGAAAAATAAACCATTTTCACCCAACAATGATGCGTTGTTGGTTGGACCGGTTGATCAATAGTTGTAAGAAATGAAAAATATATACAATTTTTATAAATTCACCTAAGTCAGTAGAAACTTTACGGAAATCCATTATAATAGAATAAAGAATAAGTACGCACAATTTTCACTTGAATAATAAGATTACAGTGGAAATTGTTTATTTAGTATTTTATCTTTATTCTACGCATTTTTAACAACAATTTGATTTTCTCCAAACCGGCTCTAACGATTTTGATCAAATTTCGTACAGTTACTTGAGTTTACGTCTTCAATAATACCAAATAGTTCATATTTCTCAGAAAATTAACATATGGCTAGTTTATTCTTGGGCAACTTTAACAAAAATTGGATTATCTAAAAACCGGCTAACACGATTTTCATTTTCTAAAGACAACTAAACGACGCATTAGTATATGAGAAAGTTTGTACAATGTATTTTGTACCGATTTTTTACAAGGTTAGTTTGACACCATCCATCCATCTGGCTTACTGATTGCTTAGTCTTCTCAATAAGCTGGTTAGAAGAGTCACCAACCAAAGGTAACTTATGCAGGTAATTTCACAAAATTAAAGTTGAACTAGTGATGAGTATAATAAAAATAAATTTTTGTAAATAAATGTTAAAATATAAAAGTTATTTATAAAAATTTATTTTTATACCATCACTTATTATTTGTTAGCTAGTACATATTTTAAAAGTTTGAAAATATTAGTTTCAACTTTTAAGAGCATTGTGAAACTTTAACCTGATAAAATAATTTATAACAGACATATAGTACTCTTATATTGTCCTGCTTGAAATTTTAAGCATTACCCCAATATAAAACTGTCCTTAAATATCATACCTATGAAACAGCCCATCAAAAACAGGGATGAAGTTGAATGAATTATAGTTCAGATACATTGCTTTTCTCACTAATTCTTTTGTACATCTCACTCTCAATGCACCTTTCTCTATCAATGTTTCATCAAATTAATTATATCTTCATCAGGTTTTAATAAACTTCTGAAATAAAAATGTAATATAACCCAGAAACCTAAAATCCTCCACAATGTAATGGTGATGCATTTCTAAAAAGAACATACCTTTCTACAGAAACTAATATTTCTAAGTTAATACTAAAGTTTGATAAGGTTCATATTTTGAAAATACAAATGATGCGTTATGGAATTTCTTTCAGGTTACAAAAAATTTTGTCTGAAATTGCTATTTCCCCTTCAGCATTCATATATGCTCTTACTTAATATCACTAGAACAAAGCTCAAAGGAATTAAGCAAACTCAGGTATGATCAAAATTTTAATCAATATCTTATTTATAACAAAGATATTTCTCACCAAGAAAGACACCAATCTCAAAAGTATCTTAACTTTAGATAATAAATTATGAAATTGTTTGTTGAATTATTAGTTCCTTAAAAGTAAAATGCACAGGAGTTCAATTAAATCTAGAGCAGTGGTTCTCAACTCGGAGGCAAACACCCCTAGGGAGGCATGTGAGGATTCAAAGGAGACATGAAGCTTTTTGGACCAAAATAATTTTTTCCCAAAATCAGCAAGGACTTTTTTAGCAATTTGTGCCTACCGAGAAAGTATAATATTGTGTGGCAACAGCATGTATGAGTGCCTCACGAGTTGGCCTACTAGTAGTTGCCACGAGTGATTACTGTCACAATCCTGTGTCTAATTGTCAAAAAACTAATAAAACAAAAATTACAAATATTTTTTGATAAAACCCTTAAAAACATTAAAGAAAAGTTTCTGGGGGCGTGAGGATTTTAGAAGATCAGAAGTGGGGCAGGAGACGAAAAATATTAAGAACCACTGATCTGGAGCATAAAACATAAAAGTTCAAAAAATTAATACTATTTCAAATACAAGTTTTCTAGTCTTCAGATAAAGTGGCGTAGATACTGCCTGGGGCCCATGCTTAAGGGGGACCTGCAAGGGATTGAATGTTGAGACCAAAATGTTAAGAATTTCTTTAACTTTGCCGGGACAATTTTGAACCATCTTTCTCATGAAAAGGAAGAAACATTCCGTAGACACAAAGGAAGAAGTATAGGCACAAGAAGTCTACGGCCTAATCCTCACTTACGGGATAAATACAAAACGATGGAGGAATACAATAGGAATAGGCCAAGATAAGAGACACCCTCTCTGTGCAACCTTAATTAAGCAGCATAGAGCCATGTGGTTAGGATGAACAGAATGTTTACAAAGAGTATAAACAGATTCCTTACAAATAAGCATCTCATAACTCTTGCAGACGATGCTGTTTTGGTTATGACATAACGGACGGTTTCGGGCGATTAGGACCGAAAGGGAAAAAAAAATCCAGAGCCGGCTTGATGGTGATGCGAATGGTGAGACTGCACCAGGCCCTGTGCTTCATATAAAAAACATTTGTCGTACTTATAATAGTACACGCATTTAAATAAAATCTGAAAAATATCGATGTGTCATAGTGAGAGAGACTGCTATTGAAATTTATTATAAAAATTTTTGATGCCCACTTTGCACGGGGCCCCACGATTTTCCTAGCCAGCTCTGAACACTGGCTTTGCATCTGGTGATTGATCCACTTCCCATAGCACAATTCTGCTTTGCCATAGCTAACTCAGTTTGACATTTTGTCTTCGTGCTGATGGAAGTCGGTTCTCTCATTAGCGATCAACGATAATAATTATTTCATCTACATAATATTTTCATTATTGCGAGGGACATTCAGGTCGACTTACAAACATTTGAGCAGGTCGAAAAACGAAGAACGCATTTTAAATTTGAGCAAATTTCTCTCCTGAAACTACAGAAAAAGTTCGCTTATAGTGGGGCCCGGAAAAAATTTAGCTCGGGGATCCACGCATGCCTAGCTATGCCACTGTTAAGAAACAACAATAAAAATTGAGCATCTCTTTCATACCTTAATGTAATCTTACTTTCGTCAGTCTCCTCCAAATGTATTTTCCGCACTTATTTGGATACTATTACCATTTCCTTCTATAGTAGTTTGAATGTCAGCATGTTTAATTCTTCTCTATATTCTTGCTAATATTTATCCTCTTTGCTCCCTTAAATACTTTAATGCAAATTCCACTTTGGTATTCACTTCCATTTTGTGATTGTGTTACATTTCAAATAGAGTTCTTATAATTCCCAAAGTTCCATAACTCCTTTGTTTAAACAATTCCCTTTAACGAAACAAAAGAAATGTCATATCATTCTTATTTTAAATTTAATTTAAACGTAATTTTATTATGCATCATGAGTAATAATAAGCATGAATAGATTTTTTAGACTTTCATCACATTATTATTCAAGATGTTGATTTTTTATGGTCATCTGAAATTGCATTTGCAAATAATGAAATGTTATGCTGTGCATTGAAACATACTTCTTACCATGCTTAACTATTAAGAATAAAACTGTGATTTATATATAACACCTTGTTATTTTTGTAACTATAAATTAATATTTTTATCTATTACCAGCTGAAAGTACCCGGCGATGACCGGGTTATGGAAGACATCTTTGTCGAATAAAATTATGTATTATATGGTAATACAATCATTTCACCTTTTGTGCATTTTTTACCAAAGGATGAAGGCATTATAAATTAGAAAAATATGTTTTAATATTTATTTCAAAGCTTGCTTGTAAACAATATTTTTTGACACAGGCCACAATGTCGTGTCTATCTACCGCCTTCTGTCCTGGCAGCAACTCTGCTATTATTTCTGGCGACTTCGGGTTGCACGTCAATGTGATGAAGAGGTCGGGCCTGCCGTAGTGCCTCATATAGGTCAGTGCGTCCTGCATGTTCCATGGGCTGCCCATGAACGTGGACGGCAGGATGACCATTTGGCCCAGATCGTTTGCATTGGCGGAGCCATCACCGGCCACCGTGTCCATCAAGTACTTTCATTCCCTCTCAACTGGCCCACCCACCATCGGCAATAGGATCGGACTAAACCTTTCTAAAATGACACGCCACCATTTTGTTTCAAGATGGCAGATGAAATTCAGAATATACTTTTTACTATTTAAATAGGCCCACAGACCATCTCGTCAAATTTGGTTAGAATTGGACTAACCATTTCTGAGATAGCAGGCCGCCATTCTTTTTTCAAGATGGCGAACAAATTTTGTTTAAAGCCTATGTGTTAAGTGAGTGTCTCAGCTATGTCAAGCAAAATTTCAGCTCTATCGGTGCAGTAGTTTTTGCGTGATTGAGTAGCAGACAGGCATCACTTCATTTTTATAATAGTATGAGATATATTGGACAGGGCCCCTTGTGACCGTGTTGTCCCTGGGTCCCATGTTCTTAATCCACCCCTGACCTCACCCCACCTTTGCTTCAAACTCTTACAACATCATAAGCACTTATATAAAATTACTTTTTTCCTTTTAGATATCTGTTTTTCCGGCCTAGATTTGATAAAAGTCAACATCAATCACAGCGCTCCTATCAGTCAGAATGAGAACTACGCAGTGAGGATCTCTACTCACCAAGTCTTTTGCAGTACAAATGGAATTGACACGATTAGCTTGCTAGCCTAATCAGCTTGCAGACCTATTTAGCTTGCAAACCAGGCCTCAGGGCAGGGGCGGATCCACAGGGGGGGCGATCGCCCCCTCCTTGGATATCCCCATTGCACTCCACTGGGTGCTTTCTTAAATTCATTCCGCGCAAAACAATCCTCAATTATACGCCACAGATTAGGTCTGTATAGCAAGAGAAAGAAAGATTCTGATAGGGGTTTTCAAAATATAGGGCAGTTGGGAGGGGCGGATTTGCTAGGTGGAGGAGCGATCGCCCCCCCCTCGAGAAGTTTCTGGATCCGCCCCTGCCTCAGGGTTAGGTTCCATTTCAAGCACCCGTAATATCTTTCATACTAAATGTAATTGTTCTAACAAAGATATATCGTCCAGCTCCATTAATTTTCCTGGCACAGATTGGCACTGCAATTGAAGTTGACTTAAATCTGTTCTGCTTTTTCTTAGTGACATTACTACCCCTTCACTTATAACTTTTTCCTTACATGAAATGGTTGCTGCACAGCTGCCATGTTGACCACTGATTTCTTATCTATTACTTATACTACTGCCCTCTAAAAATCCCCAGAAACAATTGCATATTAAAGCTACCATCATGGGTGAAGGCATCTTTTTTAAGTATTTCTCCACATTATAGTTGCTGCTTGTATGTACTACTGTTGAAGTGGCCCTCTACACCTCAATCGAATGATTGATCTAACCAGAATGAGATGCTACATCTCTCCAGGCATTTTAAGCGTTTCTGAAAAAATATTTTAAATATCTTTTCAACCACTTCAAGACTTCCTAAGAACATGTAATGCTAATCAGTGAAATTGTTCTTAGTTTCCAAAAAGCTTGTTTAAAAAAATCAAGAGGAAATGGACTCATTCTTGCAAGCATCCCACAATAATGCAATGCAACCGGTCAATGGATGAACTCAGCAAAATAAAAAATAAACAAAAATCAAAAATCGTTTATTTAAAAAAAATAAATTCATAAAAATCAGGCATAGTGGAGCAAAACCTGTACAGCCATATATAGAGTAACAGTAATTCCTCCAAAGAATGCAAGTGCACGACTCGGTTGTGGGAGAATAACTAATGTGTACACGAAGGTATGAAGTGTACGAGCAAGAAAATACACTCTGAAAAGGTTGATGGCAATGATGGCATTTGGCTGGGTGAGAACGTAAAGAAGACCAACTATCCAGAACATGGGGATGTTTTCCAAGTCATTTAAATGTGCCCTGAAAGTAAACATCTTTCATAAATATTACAAATATTTAAGATAAAACCCCTTAAATGAAAACATTTAAGGTCAATGATTAATGAATGATTAATAATACATTAACTTTTACAGAATCGCTAACAATTTAAAACTGAAAACATTCAGCTTAGTAATACCATTTACGAAATGTCTTTCACGAAAAATATATTTTGGTCGAACGAACATAAATGACTGGGTGTTTCACAGAATGTAAAATACACAATACACGAATTAAAACGAAAATTGCACTCTTTGCAGCTCACTCTTAGACATTAACAAGAAAACAACTTTCTATAACTGCATCAAAAAGCGGCCGTGCCAATCGTACTTATCTTCTTTGCTACAATTTTTATTTTCTTCAATGCTTTGATTTACCAGCCTCCGATATCAATTCACCACATGAAGCGGTTCTGGGTAATGCCACATAACAGAAACATCCAATGATTACATGAAGGACGAAGACATGCGGTCAAACTGATTACATAACCATATGTTATGAAAAGAGCTAAAACGGTGTCCGTTTTTAACAAAGAATTAGAACATTTTTGTTGCCGAAACTGGGCGTTGATCTGCAGGAATTAACTTAATACTTCACTATCATCTCTTCGAGACACCATTAAGAATCGATGAACAAAAAAATTACTGACGAGCAACAGTACCAAAATTAATTCGTAGAATGAAGATACTGAATAAGAGACGTTTGCTGAGTCACTCACCTCCGGACTCTTTCGATGTCTGGGTCATCGTGCTTTACCTTTGCTTTAGGATTTAATTTTGTATCTTCTGGGCTGGCGAATATCTGTGAAAAACAATGTACGCGCCATCATTCAACTTGCCCGCTGACAGAAGTAAATCAAGTTAACAGGGTAATACCAATACTTACATGTTTCTTGAAGCGCTGTCTCGCTGTTAGGACGACTACAGCGAACATCTTAAAAGCTAGAAGTGCAGAATAAAAAGCATACGCAGCGAAAACAGGATTGTCGCGGGATAAGAGCTCCATTGTGAAGATAAACAGCAATTGTTCCCTTAAAACTGACAAATACTACAGATACACAACAATCTTTGTTCGCAGACCAGACCGTAGTGCTCCTAGCGCTACACCCGCTAAACCACTCACACAGTCAATACACCACTTCAAAAACCGTCCACTCACTGTCGGAAGATACGCAGGTCGCGCCGGCCTATCAAGAAGCGAGTAACACGTGACGCTTGACCTTGACGTGCCCGAACTCGAAAGCACAACGGGTAACGGGAACGGTCGGCGTAACAGGTGGTTATAGTTACAGGTTATTTTTAATTCGATTCACCAAGAGGAATACTCCGACGAAATATATGTTCCTCAATTTTTGTTGAACAGTGTTGAATCCAGACGTTCTTCCCCGAGGGAGGGAAACTGCATGCGTCGGGGGGGGAGTATATAATATATCGCTAGAAAATTAGCAGTTGTCTTTTTTGTTACTGTTTAAATAATTAAGTAAAATAAAACGCGATTTAGTTATATTATATTTATTTATTGCAGATTAACAAATAATTTGTAATATAATTTTATACATCAACATTTCATAACAAAATTAACTAAATTTAATATTTGGAATAATCATAGAAAATTTGATTAGACATGTAACAAACGCTTTAATAAACTTTAGTCTTGATAAGTAATACTAGCAGCCCGCTGCAGCTACGCTTGCAAATAATCGAAATAGTTCGACCCTAGGTTAGAATTCTTTGTTCCCTAATCCTTTTGACGTGTTTCCCTATTTCTTTGTCTTTCTACATGGGCAATCATATGAACTTCCGCATCTCTTTCTCTCTCTTTCCTACAATACTCACTAAAATCCCATAAAATCTTAATTAATTGACCATTTTCTCCGGGGGGGATTTTATATTACCCGGGGGGGATTTTCCCCCCCGGGTACGCCCCTGGATTCAACACTGGAGTAGGCCCCCCGCGTCTGCAATTTTGCTATCCACAGTAAAATTTTGATAGTTCACATAAGGTTACCATTTTCCTTAATACAGGACATCAAACAGTGTTTCTGTTTCAAAGCCAGTAGCTTTTTAAAACAACAGGTTTATTAAAATAAATGAAACAGATTTATTTTAAGTGGTATTTTAAAACAAAATAATATATAGAAATCCTCAAGTCTTTGTGTAAATCAAAATGGCTTTAACCAAATAATAAACAAAATGAATCAAAGGAATAATGCAAAACCTGATTTTTTATTCGGTGCATGAGTACGATTTTCTTTGCAAAATTGAGTTCTGAATGTGCCAATAAATCAAGGACCGGTTTACCTTTTGTATTTTTCTACTGGATGTACTCTTTTCAAAATACCTTTTCATTGTTGAGCGCTGTTTTTGAGGCTGTCGAAAGTATACGGGTCGCTAAGCGCGAGACGCGTATTTTTCATTTGCACCTAAAAATTATGTACATTAATCGTGCAGATTCGAAACTGGGACCGTAGCACGTCCAATGCTATAGGAATTGGTTTTCCACCGTCGAGTTTTTAATACGTCACGATTCGGGACAAAAATTCGTTTTTAGCGCGAAAATTTTCCAGTCCTTTCGGTGAAAATATTTTGTCGTTCAGATTAACGCCAGTTATAAGTATAAAGACAAATTTCGAATGATTTATTTTCTTTCCTATTTAAATGAATAGGTTCTTATTAAACAAAAATCCCCTCTGCTTAAGTTTCAGTAGTGCTATGGATCAGCGCGTGAAGGCTTTTATTTTTTTGTAAATTAAAATTAGAAGGAATTAACCTACGATCTTCGGATCTGAACCATTTTGAAGAAAAAATTACGTTTCTTATTCTGTTCAGATTTTCCCGCCTACAAGTAGAGCGGTTTCGAACTGTAGCTACAGTTCGAAACCGCTCTTGTTAAATGTTTATTTTACATATTTTGCGGAGAGGGGCGGGAGAGGGAGAAGGGTAGGAGAGGGAGGGAGTTTACATGTAATTTTCTATTTTTCACAGTGCAAGATTTTCTTCCATCATTCATCTAAATAGGAAAATTCGGAGCGGTTTTCTTCATTTTTGCTTTATTCGACGGTTATAACTGTGTACTATGTTATTCTTGCGATATTTACAAGTTACACGGTCGAAGTTTTAGATTCACTAAATCCGTTGTATTTCAACGGGCACTTCTGCTAATTTTGTAATAATTCTTAATTTTCCAGAGAGGATCATTATAGTAAATGAAATACACTATACACAAAAAATAAATCAGAGGGAATTCATTATCAACGATGAATATAACACAATGGAAATATGAATAAATTTATTTATTTAAACTTTTGGTCAAATCACATATACAAATATCTTGCACACGTTTTTAGGTTCACAGAAGGTAAAACTCATAACATTTACTTAATCTAGAATTTTTATTAATACCACACAACATTTTTATAACTTTTAATATACAATGCATTATTAGATTAGATTAATTAGTTTTCAAAAACTTTAATAACAATTTACTTTGCAAGCTTTAATCCTTTCCAGTTCAAATTATAAAAACTTAAAATTTTTTAATGAAGTGATGATTTTTGTCAGGACTGATGGATGGGATATTTACATCAAAAATATTTTTTATTTGCCTAACTTTAAAGAAAAATATGCGGGAACTATATATCCCAGTACACACACCCATGCCTTTTTACAAAAGTAATAAAATTGAAAAAACCTATTTTATCTAAAGTTTCCCTAAACTTACAAGACACACATTATTTACATAGCTAAATATGGGTACAAATATGGTACCAGGAAGAGAGTTCCTCATTTTTTCACACAATGGTACTAAAACTATATTTTACAAAAGTAATAAAATTGAAAAAATAATTATTTTATCTAAAAGTTCCCTAAACTTAGAACACACATCTAAATACACATTTACATAGCAAAATATAGGTACAAACATGGTACCAGGAAGAGTCCTCTTAATTTCCGCATGATGATACAGCAGCACACTTTGTGCATGCAGTGCACAATACAAAACAAAACATAAAAACAGACAAAATTTTATATTTACAAAATGCAGTTTACTTTCCATGAAATTTAGAAAACCAAGGGTGTGGACAAAGTTAAGCTTGCTGCACAGACATTAAGCAACAGTGTCGCAAATGCATTGCTATTCTTGGGTAATGAATTAAAAATTGATCAATTTTGGGGTTGTGAACCGACTGTTAAGTTTATTCAGATTTTTAACAACATTTTTGATGCTCTAAACTCCCGTAACTTGCTAGCTAAGTAATACAAAGCTCCCATTGGCGCCACCAACAAATCAAATTTTTTTCAATTATGCGATGATGCAGTTAATTATATTGGTACAAAGTTTCCCCTCTCAAATTCAAAGTCCACAGTTTCCTCCTACCTTCGTCTTTAGGAAAACTACAATAAAAGCAACATCAAACGATATGGTTAACTATTATTGAAGTACGTTCCTGTTTTTAGAAGGATAACTTCTGCATGGGAAATTAGAGCTTTAATACTACACCTTTAAGCAAACTTTTACCAACACAGAATTTACTACTTCCATATCATGGGGATGTTTGTCCTGTATACTGTATCGAATTAAAGAATACAATTTTATTTAGATGCATAGCTACTGAAAATTGAATTAAAAATAAATATCTCATGGAAACAATAATATAAAAACCAAAACAAACAGCAATAATTTCTTACTACCTTGGTATCACGACTTCCTTGATACTGACAGACAAGCTACATAAATATATTTACATTTTAACATTTTTAAAGTTATTCCGGTAACTTTGTGAAACCCAATTAGCCACTACTAAATACATTTTCTAATTACATGCCTCAAATTAACTCAAATGTTTTTAACTTCTTTATGCATAACAAATTGATTAAAGTAAGCTTGTAACATTTCCCAACTACGTTTGCTTAAAGGCTTTGAGATCTTAAGTCTCTGAGATGTCTGCATTACCTTGGCCTCTGATATTTCATTTTTGAATTGTCGGAATATTAAAGACAACTTTTTCCTTCAATTTTTTTATTTACAAAATGTCAATCTATGAAACATGCGTATAAAAATGATGAAAGTAATAAATACAATATAAATAATTCTAATTACCGTATTTGCCCGAATACAAGCCAATGTTTTTTGTCAAAATCTATCATAAAAAAATCACTCCTCGGCTTAAATGCGAGTCCGAGAAAAATTTCGGTTATGGTTAAATCTCGAAGTCTCTCATTGTCTTCACGTTCAAATGATAGTACTATATTTTTTGTAAAGTAAATATTTGACCTACAATGAATATAATATAAAAATATCTTGGCAAGATCGCTTGCGTAAATTGATAATTACGCAAAATGCGTTGACGGCTTTGAATGCTCAACTGTTTGAATTTCGGTAAAACTTTACATGGAACGTGTATAATTATAAAAATGCAATATCTTAAGGCAATGTATATGCTACTTTCATTGGAAATAGACTTGAATGAAAAAATATCTTGGCGAGATCGCTGTTACTATATTTGACCTTTTGTGAAAATGAAAATGAATGAAATTATTGTCACTGAATGTGGAACATTATTCAACAACGCAAAATTAATTGGAGTAATATTTCAAAATGTCAACAACTAAACCATTTCCCACACATTTCTTCGATCTCGAATAATGTATTGTAAGATGTGCATGAATGCCTGGCACACTTCAGCATAAAATCTATGAAATTTACGTTTTTGCCAAAAAATGGTGGAAATTTTTGGGGGGGGTCAGTTTAAATCTGGGGTCGGCTTCTATTCGGGCAGATACAGTAATATGTTAAGAAATTATAAATGCAAAAATGGTATCAAATCTTAAAAAGGTATACCCAAAAAATGCGAAACTAAAAAAATATATATCTTTTTGTCCCTATAAAAAAATTGGATAAATAAATTTTATACATAAATTCATTCTTAATTTTTACTGCATAATATGCTAAATTATTTTCTTTTTTCTTAACTTCAACACAATTTTGTTGAACAGGAGGGGAGGGAGAGAAAAAGTTGGGGGAACGGCGTGCTCCCATACAAGATTGGCAAGATTTTACATAGTTTTCAATATCACTGTTCATGTTAGGCCAAAAAACTACTTGTCTAGCTTTTGCTTTTGTCTTTTCTATTCCTGTGTGTCCTGCATGTAAGAATTTTAGAATATCATGCTGAAGTATTTTTGGAATGACCAATTTGTCATGGCACGTTATAATACCATCACTACAAATTATATTGTCCTGTAATTTAAAATACTTCTGTAATTCACTATTATCCCTTTCCTTGTCTATTACAGGCCATCCTTTTAAATAGCTATCTACTACTTTAACTAAGATGGGATCTTCCTTAGTAGCCTTCCTAATTTCTTGCATTCTCTTTTCACTTACTCCCTGAGAGATCTGTCATAGGTTCAGGACCTTTAACCGACTGCGCCATGTTTCATTTTAGTCTCAATTGTCAGCCATTTATCTCTTTCACCACCATATATTCAACAACCACCAAATCCAGCAACAATACAATTCACGACCAAATCAATAACAACAATACAATCCACAACCAAATCAATAACAACATAAATAAACATGCAGTAAATTCTGTAAACATATTCAAAATATAATTTACGGCAATAAGGATGACTGTATTCTTTTACGATATGAAATAATAATTTTGCCTTATAATGCTATTCATAATAATTGAAATATCTATACCCCAAATATGGAGAAAGTCATGTGTTGGCCACATCAGATCTTTTAAAATGCTTGCTACTTCTGGCATCGTTGATTCAATTTGGAGTATGCAGATTTAAAAATTTGAGGCCTGACTTTGCACAAAACAAAACCAAACCTCAGCAGGTATGTACTCAAAAAAGGTTTTCAAAATCTTGGGACATCTTATTTGAGAGAGAGAAAAAATTTTTCAGTGGTTGGAACAATATCAATGTTCTTTTTCCTGCTGGTATCAGTGCAAACCACCAGGTTTTACTAAAACCAAGTAATTTTTTGTACCCAACATCCATAAAATCACATATTTCTATCAACTGTTCCACTCCATGTACATTAAAATAACACGTAACAATAACAATTTCAATGTCTACAGCAATACAATCTGATACAGTTATTTAGAACATGGCAGAACAATTTATATCAATTAAATTTGAATGTTGCTGCTGCATTTTATAGAACACTCCTAAAAAATTACAGTGTTATCAGCGCATAAGGTTTACAGTTTGACACTTGTTAATGTTCCAAAAACGTCGTCATTAGTAATCTTCGTAAGGAACAAATTTGTAGAGAATAATATTTCTTCTAAATTATCTTATAATATATTATTATAATATTTCTTATAATATCTACTTTCGCCGTATTTCCCTAGCTTGTTTTAGGTATTTGTATATTATTGTTAACAAGAAGTGTTCTACATAATTTGACAGAATGCCTGAAATTTTAGCACATAACTGCTTCAATTCAATCATCTTCACAGTTGTGGAACTTGGTATAAGCAGGCAAAGCAATGCTTACGGACTCCCAAATAGTACAAAAAACATTTTTCTTTCACTTATTTCAATATGTAATTAACCTAATGAAATTCAGGTGCCAGGTAGTAGAAAACACTTAATTGGTTTTAAAACAACTTTTAAAAAACAATAAAAAGTGAGAGTATTGAAATATACATACTATGATCAACTCAGTGTTAAAGACTTTTCTTAGATAGACAAATGAATGAGGGGAGAGCCCCTAAAATCTTAACGGGCTCCCAATTTCAAGTTCTGCCACTTCCTGTGTATACCATAATTTGAGAAGAAATGCCTTAACAAAATAGAAAATTTTTTTATACATTCATGATTAAGACCAGGAATATCGTCAAAATAAAGGATCTTTACAAACGTTAGCATGTTCACAAAAAGAATTAAATGTTCAAAAAGCTAACGATTACAAGCAGATAAAAACTAGCAAAATTTGTATGAAAAATTTGGTCACTTTGCTGACAAGAATTAATAAACACCATGAGATAACAATAAAAAATAGGTCAAAATGTAAAAATTGCATAAAATATTAGATTAAACTTCATTGTTATCACAACATTAAATATTTCATTCAAAATAAATACGTTAAATACACGCAGATAACATTCTGTCAATGGAACTAGTCTTTCAGCAATATTTCCAGGATGATTCATTTTCAAGAGGAAATAAAGGACAAAGTCCTTCTCTGAGTTACGATTGATTCCTACAAAAATTTTCATTGAACTATATTTCTGGGGGTAAATACTAATGCACTATTTTTAAGAATAATAAATGCATGAGTCAAAAATAATTTATTTGAAGCGTGATATACAAAAATCAGGCAAAGTGTATCAACACTTGCATACCCATGTATGCAGTGATAATAAATCCCACAAAAAATGCAAGGGCTCGAGTGGGCTGTGGAAGGATAACAAATGTGTAAACAAAGGTATGTATGGCACGAGCCACAAAAAACCCTCTGAAAAGATTGACAGCAACTATGGCACTGGGTTTTGTCAGAACGTAGAGAAAACCAACAATCCAAAACACAGGGATGTTCTCCAAGTCGTTTAAGTGTGCTCTGAAGGTCAACAAAAGGTTATCATCTTTACAAAATAGGAACTAAATTGCATTAAAGATAGTTGATTCAAACTCAATATTGTTTTCAATTGAAAAACGTGAAGATTTTGAACAAAAGTATGTCCATTATACTGGTGCATAATATCAAATGATTGAAGTTAAAATTAAAAGAATATGACACTCTTAAAACACAGAATTATAATGAGCATTCAATATACACAAAGACATAAAATTAAGCAGAATGTGTTACATTTTCCTGACTCTGTTCTCATGGATGTTAAATTTTTCATGATATAATATAATTTGAACAAAGTTTGGACATATTAAGTAATCTCGTAATTTTGGTGCGCACTAAACAATTGTAGATCATAATTAATTTATTAATCATTTTTTTAATAATAAAAATATATGCCGATTATTTATTTTCTGGACCGTTGAGTAGAGAGATAAATTCGTTTAGGAAATTATTGGTACTCGATGGCTGAAATCACAAGAAGGAAGATCCAGACAAAACAAAAAATGGAATATTTTCAACACAAAGCCCTCACCTGCGAGCCCTCTCTATATCAGGGTCGTCATATTTCACTATCGACTTTGGATGTAGTCTTGTGTCCTCTGGGCTGATGAAAACCTGCAAAACGAACGTTAATACTTAAATAAGAAAAAGAAACCATCGCTAAAAATGATCAGAACACCGAATGCGTACATTTTTCTTAAAACGCAGTCTCGCAATTCGGAAAAACACCGCAAACAATTTAAAGGACAAAAGAATAGAATACAAGGCGTATGCCGAAAAAACTGGATTATCGCGATCTAAAATATCCATTGCGAAAGTCTCGCCAAAAATTCTTTTATATCAAAATGAAGAATGCTTTAACAGCATTTGTCTTAAGCTGCGCTTCAATCGAGACTCGACGCCGACTAACCAACCAATTCTGATCACGGTCGGGCGATATGAGAAAAGCAACCAATTGGAGGCGAACAAATCTATGACGTTTGACCTTGGCGCGTCGTATTACATAAAATTATTACAGTAACAGGTGGGAGGGAACGTCTGGTTTGTTTGGATTGGTATCGTATCTCGTAGAGCAATCAAACGTGATTCCAAAAGGGAAGATTTTCGCCGTTCTTACGATCTAATAACAAATGCTGAAACTATAACTAGCTAATGATGAAAATGCAGACATAATATTTGAACCCTCACAAAGCGCGTATATATGTACATGACAAAGGACGCAGAAGTTTTTGTTTGGGGACATTAGCGCGAGAAGGGAGTAAATAATTTCCAAAGGCATTCTCTGACCTCTTTCCCCTACCAGCCTTTCCCACACTAAAATCAGCAGAAATAAACGTAGTTATTAAATGATTACGTCATTCGTATTACTGTCGTGAATACAGAAGAATGAGAATGAAGTCAAAACTGTTTTTTAATTCTTTGAAAAATCTGAAATGGTTGATGGATGCTAATTTTGGGTGGGCACAAGTTCGCCAAATCTCCCTCAATGTCAGAGCACCTAATTGTAGGTATCAAATAATCACGTTTTTAAAATTTTGTCAAAACAGACATATTTTAGATGATCCATCCTGAAAAAATAATGCTGGCAACAGTGTAGCTTTGAATCAGTGACCCCAAAAACTGAAGAGGTGAGGGGAGAACAAGCATTTATTCAAGCTCAAGCTCAAGTACTCAAAAACTCATCCAATAATTTCCTAAACTAACATTAATTTAGCCATTGAATGATAACACGGCTGATTTGTACTTTCATCAACATGAAATACTGACAAGAGAAAAAAAATTTAATAAAAAATGGACAGAATAAAAAGTTAAATACATTTAATACAATAAACGATATCATTTAATATAAAATTTTTGTCTAAAATGAAAGACTAGATATACCTATACCGAACAATTATTATACTATAAACCTAAAGTAAAACATCTGATGTCCAGCACATGACTTTCTCCATAGAGAGTAATGAATATGATTGCTCTCGACATCAGCGTCCTCAAGAATAGTTATCGGCAATTACACTCGTGAGTAATATAAAACATTTTCAATAACCATTACTTAAATTAAAACATAAATACTCCTTAACCGTACAAAGTACGGTTAAGGAGTATTTATGTTTTAATTTAATTAATTCATCTCGCCGTAGTCTCCGACCTTTTTTAATTAATAACCATTACATTGAAATAAATTGATGTGTCCAACACATGACTTTCTCCATACGTAAGTTGTCAAATAAATCAAATAAATACGGCGATAGGAACAGTTCAACTTACACGCGTCAGCGCTAGCGATTCAATTGTTGTCACTACCACGCGCGCGAGCTGCCCACTAACCGTCAACTTCGAAGAAAATTGAATATCTCTTGAAATATTCCTCATATGAAAATTTAGTTCAAACAAGAGTTGTATAAAAAAATAATATATACAACTTTTATATACATATATATTAACAAAAATTCAGTTTTAAGCAAAATATTTAAGAAAAACTAAAATTTTACAAGAGCAAACCGCTACTTCCGGTTGACCGATTGTTATCAAAATCTTTTCCAATCTTAAAACTATACATAAAATCACAAATATAGAATTTCATGCTGATCTGATGAATAGTTTTTGAGTTAGAGCTCACAAAATTACTCACACATACGGACTCGCGCACACAGACATCATCGAGAAATGGTCAAAACATGTTCAGGTTACCCCAAAACGTGTATTTCCGTTGAAATCTCGAATTCGATTTTTTTCATGAAAACAATATTTTCTCTGTACTATGTATATGGATAAAGTAAAAACAATAAATAAACACAATCATTAGCTGTTGCCAGTGGTATCCAGGAGGAGGTTTTGGGGTCATAACCCCCCTCCCCTCTCGATTCAAAAATTTTTCTTCACGCTCGCGAATCATTAAAAAATCGGTACAACATACATTGTACAAACTTTCTCATATATTAATGTGTCGTTTAGTTATTTTTAGAAAATGAAAATCGTATCAGCCGGTTTTTAGAAAATCTAATTTTTAAGTTGCTCAAGAATAAACTAGCCTTATATTGAGAAAAATGAAATGAAATAAATTATTGCAGACGTATACTCAAGTAATTGTACGAAATTTGATCAAAATCGTTATAGCCGTTTTTGAGAAAATCGAATTGTTGTTAAAGTTGCCTGGAATACACTAGTCTTATATTCATTTTTTGAGAAATATTAAATATACAGTATTATTGAAAACGTAAACACAAGTAACTGTATGAAATTAGATCAAAATCGTTTGAGCCGTTTTTGAGAAAATCGAATTGTTGTTAAAGTTGCCTGGAATACACTAGTCTTATATTCATTTTTTGAGAAATATTAAATATACAGTATTATTGAAAACGTAAACACAAGTAACTGTATGAAATTAGATCAAAATCGTTTGAGCCGTTTTTGAGAAAATCGAATTATTGTTAAAGTTGCCTAGACAAAACTAGCCTTATATTCATTTTTTCAGAAAAGTGAACTACATAGCATTATTGAAGAAGTAAACTCAAGTAACTGTACAAAATTAGATCAAAATCGTTACATCCGTTTTTGAGAAAATCGAATTGTTGTTAAAAATGTGTAGAATAAACTACTCTTAATTATTGAGCAATGTCAACCATTTCTTCATATACTCTGCTCAGTATGATACAATGCCTAAGTACGAGATTTCAATCATTGTCGTTCTACCGTTTAGGCTCCAGATCCAGTAACAGACAGACAGACGGCATTACGAAAACCACTTTTTTCGGACTCGGGTACATCTAAAACGTATATTTCTGTAAAGATCTCGAGGTCGAATTTTTTCGCGATTACAATACTTTCTCAATATACTTCGTATATGAGAAAGTAAAAAGTATAATGGGGTTTAGCTTCAAAGCCTCCCCCTCCCCCCCTCTCGAGTTCAGGTTCAAACACCTCCCTGACAAATTCCTGGATACGGCACTGGCTGTTGCCATGGATAAAAAAATATCCATATGCAATTAAAATTACTATTAGCAGCGTACACACCACTATCAACAACTAGAAAACGTAACAGCAATGGAAACAATGGTATTCACATAAATTTAGAAGAAAAATCAAAATATTTCTTAATTTATCGGTTTTATGAAAAACTATTTCAAACAAAACTTGTAGAGAATTATATTGCTCACAACGCTGATAATAATAAATATTTATAAATTGAGTTTTCAAGAAGATATTTGGAAAAAATCTAATGTGGCCAACACATGACTTTCTCCTTATTTGGGTATAGATATTTAAATTATTATGAATAGCATTATAAGGCAAAATTATTATTTCGTATCTTAAAAGAATACAGTCGTCCTTATTGCCGTAAATTATATGTTGAATACGTTTACAAAATTCACTGCTAGTTGGTGGCGCTGTATACTGGAAATTTACGAATAAATTAATTATCTACTAAATGGAAGGTTCTACAAAAATTCGTTTCAAACAAAACTTGGAAGAAATATTATTCTCTACAACTTTGGTTTTTACAAAGATTACCAATAACGATGTTTTTAAGGAGATATTTGATGGAAACCAAAAAACCAATTATTTATAAATTATTCCTAAACAATAACAGCTATGGAAAATTGTTCCAAATAAAAGTTGTAGGAAATTACATTCTCTATAACCTTTATATCAAATTGTATATACAATAATGATTTTTTAATGGAGATATTTCACCAAAACCAAATCAGGTTTCGAATGAACCTTAACTGGTATTGTCCAAAAACTAATCATCTCTTCGTGCTCACACCAAAGTGTTGTACATGAAATTTGGTAATGATGTGGCATGTACTTTTCAAGTTAAGAGCGCCCACAATCACACACATCATTCCGAAAAGTCTAAACGTGTTCTAGGGATCAAAATATCTAATAAACCATCGGTTTTTCGAAAAATTCCTATCACATACACATAGACAATATCGAGGAAATAGTCAAAATGTGTATTTCTGTTGAAATCTCGAATTCAATTTCTTTCATGAATACAATACTTTCTCTATACTATGTCTATGGAGAAAGTAAAAACAGAAAAACGAGAATAAACCTCTGCTTCTGGTTAACCAGTTTCAGTGAAAACCTTTTCAGGTCTTCAATTATTAATAAAAATCTTAAGTATAAAGTTTTGCGCTGATCTGATTATTAGTTGAGTTAAAGCACTCACAAAATTCTATCACATTCAGACACAGACATCATTGAGAAAATAGTCCAAATGTGTTCTAGGGACCTCAAAACATGTATTTCCATTGAAATCTCGAATTCAATTTTTTTCAAGAATACAATACTTTCTCCTATACTACGGAGAAAGTAAAAATGAACAACTAGAATTATATATATACAATAATGATATTTTAACGGAGGAATATCAAAAAAACCGAATCGGGTTTCAAATAAACCTCGACTTCCAGATAACCATTATTGTCCAAAAACCAATCAGTTCTTTGTGCTCATGTTAAAGTGTTATATACGAAGTTTCGTAAGGATATGATAAGTACTTTTAGAGTCGGAGCGCCCACAATCACATACACATACGCACACACACACAGACATCATTCCGAAAATATTCTAAATGTGTTGTTCTAGGGACCTCAAAACATGTATTTTCGTTAAAATCTAGAAGTCGATTTTTTTCATGATCACAATACTTTCCCATTACTTCGTATGGAGAAAGTAAAAATATATGAAATTATTATACCATTTTGATTTTTATCAATATTTTTTACATTTCAATTCCAAAAATACATTGAGACTTCTATAATTCTAACATTATAAGAATAGGACAGAACAACTCAATTCTGGCAAGCTGGTCAGCGCCGATGATTGGTGCTGACAACTTTTGACATGCTTTTGCTATGTGCGTTGCCATTAACTTACATGTATCATTTCAGCAGCTGATCGGCACCGATAACTGGAAAGCAGTCAACCTGCTTTCTGTGTGTTCGTACCCTTACATAATAAAATACAGTAGGTTCTTGACTTGCGAACGTCTGACTTATGAACACCCATGCTTTTGAATGAAGCTCCATAATAAGGCATTAATACTTTAATAAATTGGGCATACAAATGGCAACTCACACGCTTGTGATGGCGGAGAGCTGCATCAACCATCTGTGGGATGTTCTTCGACGCAGTAATCCGTTACATTCTAAGTTCTCAGTTATTAACTCGTTCGACGATCGGGAGGATAATGAAAAACAATTAAAATTTAAAATAGCATATTTTCTAGTATCATTCATTGAAAATGCACAATATTTCAGTTTGATTTAGGGTTAAAAAGGCTTTTGTGGACTGACTTTTGAACCTGAACACCATTTATAAAATAGTGTCTGTGGTTCCGAGTTCCAAACAAAAGACATATGAACGAACTTTTGGAGCACAACCCATTCATAAGTCAAGGGCCTACTGCAATCCCTGATCATTATTCTATAAACACTAGATTAAAATTGTCAAAAATAGAGATTTCTTACATTTACTGTCGAAACCAGATGCCATTTCCAGTGAAATGGTGCTCTTTTTCAAGGAAGTAAAGGCAAAGAGGCAGTGCGTACTTCCGAATGTGAAGGGGCATCTCAATATGTTTTTCATCGCTTGTCCTAGGATTCTCAGAAGGAACTCCAGCAAATCTTCCTTCGTTAACACTCATATTAACATCAACACAGTATGGCTCTGTTAATTCACTTTCCTTGTGCAAATTTCTCAGCTGTTTTTCCACTTTTTTCGGTGAATATAAAAGAATCTGCAAGGAATTCATGACCTCTTTGCGAGTGAACCCAAGACTTATTAACATTTTCAGGCAAGACATAATTTCAGATAAAGGGACAGACCGCCAATGTACGTGCTGTTTCAGCAAAGCTCTAACAGAAGCTGGAGTGATCATATTTACACCACTGGCAGAACCTGAATCACTTCCTTCACTTCCTAAGGCCTTTGCCAAATAATTTACAACATCATATCCTTTACTACTTCCTCCAATACCCGACAGATAACGTTCAAACATTTTATGAGGTCCACAGAGAACATTGAGGCTGGCAACGGGTGGGAGGTCAGACTTGTGATTGCATCTGCTCAGATAGGACAGCCGTTGCCTCACGTGGTCATGATATATGACCAAACGCAGCATATTTGGATGTACATACAGAGCCTGTACTTCTGGAGGTGTGTCCTCAGACTGCAATAATGCAACACCTTGACGCACATTCTCTACTGTGGTGCTAAAGATGGATGGAGTTTGAATTATAGCCTCCTCTGAGATCCCTGCATCCAATAGAATCTTCAGGATTTGTGAGAATGATTCATAACTGGTTACAGCCACAATCGGATGCTGGTAGAGAAAATCTCGCATTGGAATCTTTCCCAAGGTGGGAAAGCCTTCTAGAATTCTGCGAAGATCATGAGGATGAGCATGGATTACATATCCATGATCTCTAATCTGATTGAAAAAGAGAAAAAATTGTTATGAAAAAACACCTTAAACATTTCATCTGAAGCCTAAATGACTAGTGATTTTAAAATCTCTTGGAAAAATGTTTCCATTTCTTAATAAAACCTTTGGACAATAATGCTTATACTACTACTAATTGTAAGCTTATGAATAATTAAAGATACTGATATCAGAAGAAAATCAAACAAATATTAGTAAAACAAATTTGTCTTAGTTTAAGTACCAAAGTTTTAAATGAAAAGTTTATTTAAATGACTTTCATGAAATATTTCAACAACAATCTGTTGAACTAAAATGATCACTTCAAGAACAAGCACTTAAAAAATACTTATCGCAGATATCTCCAATAGCCACAACAAGGTTATAAAAAAAACCAGATGTGCATTTCGACTACAAAGCAGCCATCTTCAGTGCTAAGTCATATAAAATAGATTCTCTAAAGTTCTTCTTCTTTTAGTATCTATCTTTCAGAATTATTTTCTGTGACTTACCACTGAAGATGGCTGCTTTGTGGTCGAAATGCACATCTAGTTTTTTTTATAACCTTGTTGTGGCTATTGGAGATACATGTGACAAGTATTTTTTAAGTGCTTGTTCTCGATTTTTCAACCAAAATGCTCTATTGAATTACAATGATCACAGCAACAAACTTAAATCCATGTGGCAGGCAAAACTGTAGAAAAAGACACAATTTGCTGAAATTCCTTATGATTGACATGGCTAAAAAGAATGAAAAATTTGTTCATCCATCTGAAATAATAACACCATTATCCATCCAACAGTTTTTTGGGTCCCCTGCAAGATATAGGTAAGGGATCCCCATACCCATGAAAATTAAAATTTCAGTTACTCTCCTCTTCCATTCTCTCTTCTTCGCTGAATTAAGATATATATTTACATAGCTTTTTAAGAATATTACTCACAAACAATGTTCTATAGTCATGCCACATGGCACATCTATCTAAACTGAATGCTTGGGGCCTAGATGACTCCCCTCATTAGTGCAATGGTCCAGACCCACCCCCTTTCCCAGGAAAATTGTGATTTTTTCTAAACTGTGAAAACATATACAGGCGACTCCTGAAATTTGACAGGGATGCAGGCCTGAAAACACGGTCGAATCTCGAACAGTCAAATGTCGAATGCATCTAAAAATGAGTGAAATCAGCACAAATTCAAACAATTAGAGCAGAAATAACGATGTCTAGACTGAAACTAAACCGCGCATCGTTGGGCGAGCCGAAAATTACTTCACTTAAACTAGTTCCTAATTCGACTGACCGATAGGCTGGGTCGAATAAGCGGGCTTCGACCAGTCAAATTCTCGAATTGGTCGAATCTCGGGAGTCGCCTGTATAGTTATTTTAAATTTGGGTTCTTGGACGCCGTCAGAGAGGATTAGAAGATGGTTTGCACTCTTTGTTTTAAAAAAATACAGGTAGATGCCGATTTACGAAAGAGTTGCTTTCTTCGAAAACCTTTCATAAATCGAAAATTCATAAATCGAGGTATAAATTCTCATTGACTCCCATTACAGAAGGCAAGCTACGTTCATATGGCATAAAAGTCTTCCCCTAAATATAGTAAAATGACACTGTATATGTTTCTTAGGACATTTATTACGGAAAACAGTTATTCTAAACATCTTTTAATATTACAAGTACCCGTCACTTAGCATCATAGTTGTGTTCCTTAAAAACGCGACTCGAAGCGCAAAAACGTTAAGCGAGAAAATTTTCTCCATAAGAAATAACTAAATTAAGAAAGGTTACGTTCCTCCAGAGTAGAGTAGATGCTGCTTATTATTATTATTACAGGTTATTTTAACAGTCTCCTGTTGTAAACAAATACGGATTCTAAAACCAAAAATTATTGTAACATGAAATCTACTCCGCATAATATGACCACGCCTGCCGTCTCCTATGATAAAAATTTTATCTGATCAGTTGAAGGCAAGAAATATCTCTCTTTGCACATTATTTTCGACAACATCGTGCAGAAAACCTCACGACAGCACACATTCAGATTTCAGTTTTCTTCCAAAGAAAGCAAATTTCGTCTGGACTATTCGATTTTAAATAATTAAATAGGCGCCATTTTGTCTCAATATAGCAAGTGAAAATAAAAATAGTTAACGCTATGTTGTTAAAGGGTCGTCTTTAAATAAATACTGCGTATTAATTTTCAAGATTCCACACATTCGAGATTCCGTCTGTTCGTGACTCTGTCCATTTGCGATTTCGTCCTTTCGAGATTGTGGGTATTAACTAGGACTTTTAAGTATAATAATTTAATCTATTTTAAATTACATGTATTTTAAATTAGCTTTTTCTTTTGTAATCATTATTGCTGTATTATTATTGATTAGTGATAATATTATTTTCTTCTGTTACTCATTTTCTTTAAGAGATTTGCAACGAAAAAAAAAGTTTTTTTTCGTAACTTCAGGGTATAATGAAACACTGGACAAAATTCTTTCAGTAACTTTGAAACTTTGTAAAACGGGGAAACGTAAATCGGGGTCTACCTGTATAATTAATAATGCAATACGTGACATTGATATAACTTGCATACAACTTTTGCGTTTGCCAAATATTTCAGACCCTCCCCTTGAGAGAATCCTGTGTGCGCCACTGCATTAGTGCAGTTACCAACACAGAATAAGCAATGAGAAAATTGTGTGGTGTTCTCAGCCCTTTGGCCCCCTTTATCATGGGGCCCTCTGTGGCTGCAGATTCCACAGTACAGGATGGGATGTTCCTCTATTATTAAACGACCAGGCCCAAAGATATTGTGGAACAATGCAAATGACATATAAATGAGATAGGCAAATCCTAAAGCCATTGAAACTGAAGTAAATCAGTTTGTAAGAACAACTTCAATAATACACATGAATTATTTCTTTGACACAATTCAGAAAACCAAGATGTCTATTGACTGTGCAATAAGGTAAAACTGTTTATATAATAGGAAATTGGAGAGAAACATTTCTGCTATTTTTCTCAAGATAAAGTGAAATGAATGCTAGCAGATAGTTTAACTGCTATAGAGACTCAAAAAACAAAAAGATAAATGGTACAAATTTAAGCCAAATTTAAAGATTGTGATTAAATGATGATGAAATGAAAATTTATAAGAGTAACACTTTGGTCAAAAATTAAAGCACTACTCAAAAAAGCCAAATGATATAATAAATTGTTCAACAACTTTACTTCATGATACCAATAACAACTGATAAATTTTTTAAACAAGTTAGGAAAGTACTGCGAATGCAGATATTACAAGGCGATTTTTTAAAAATTGGGATTTTTACAATAATGGATTTCTTCCATTGGTCGTAGTTTAATATTAATGGCATTATAGTAGTACATATAGCCAGCTGGTTCCCATTAAAAAGTTTATCTACCCATATGAAAGCATTGAGCTCGTTGCCATGGTAGTCAATTGTTGGGACCCAGAAAAATTCTCACTTTTTTACAATAAAATTAAAAATTTATGCTAAATCAACAGGAATTTGAATTCCCTCTGCAAAAATAAGAAACTACAATTTCTAAACATTCCAACAGTTCATGCCCCAAGTGTCCCACTTAAGAGGAAATACCTAATTTTAAAAAGCAAAAATATAAAACTCATCACCGATTTACGTGCTTCTCTTATGTGGCAATGATGGAACAAAATTAGTCCCCGAAAATTGGAATTTTAACAATTTTGGATTGCCACATCTAGCTCTCATACGTAGTAACTTATCCTGAAATTTTGGTTTCTCTAGGTTGAACCGTTTCAGAGATATCATATGCAAAGTTGGACAGACGGACAGACGGACAGACAGAGTGAATACACAAGCGATTTGTTAAAAAAATTGATAAAAACTAAGGTTAAAACTCACCTAGCATTTGAATAATATGAATTGAAGTTTTACAGAAAAATACTCACATGGCTCTTAGTGAAATTGAGTTCTTCTAACAATATCGACAGAGTCTCACGAATAAGACATAAGCTTTTATTGCGAACTCGAGCATAAGTTGAAAATATATGCTGCACTTCATTCTTTGAAGCACTCAATCTCCACTGTAAGTAACAGCTCAAAACTAAATCTTGCAAATAAGACAATGTAGCATTGTTTGAATCAACTTTCATTGAGTTCTCCACACAGCTGCGGACTTGATCAGGTGCCTTGACACAAAGAAGTAAGTTTTGACAAACATTGGTACCTTCAGGAAGATATCCATAGACTTTAAGTAATGATATTTTCCTCTTGACTATGGTTCTGTAACTAAAGAAAAAGCTTTGATGATATAAATATATACCAAGTTAATATACATGCATAAAATAAATCACATTAAAAATATGATTCATTAAATATAAAAATGCATAAAACCAAATTTTATTTATTTTAACTAGTTCACAAACAGCTGTTGAGAGCATTTTACGATGATATAAAAGACTATCACATACAACCATACTCTGGGCAGGATTCTAACCTGCCACCCTAGCATTAGGAGCCAGACATAAAGACCATCCTTCGACAGAAATCAATTAAAAACAAGAGATATGAAAAAATGTCAGTCTCGTTATATCTTAAATATCATATGGTATAATAAACTACCAATAAAAACTTTTGAGTAACTTTTGATTTACTAATATATACATTAGGTCAGGGGTTCCCAAACTTTGTCAAACCACAGAATCCTTATATTCAAATTTTTTTTTCGCGGAACCCTAACTAAGACAAGGTAAGCTTAATGTCAATAAAATTAACTTTAAAATCACTATTCATATAGCTTATTTATATTAAGATATACAGTTTACAAGTAAGGCTCATATTTTTCTCTGTAAATAAGAGAAAGAAGAATGTAACAGGTCTCTAACACAGAACCCCAATTAGCTCCGGCAGAACTCTTGGGTTCTACGGAACACTGTTTGGGAAAACCTGCAATATAGACTTATAAGCTGTGAAATTTGAGTTAGGTCTTTCAGATAATCTGTCCAAGCAAAAAAACTGCAGCACCTTAAAAAATGCAATGGAATTATGTGGTGCATCAAAGAAATGCATTACAACAGCAAAATAATTGAAAATTAATAGAAAGATGCTGGTTTTTGAGAGAAGTACTAGAGGAGAATCTAACACAGAACGCATAACACTGATAAAAGAGGTGGTCTATTAGAGTTGAAAATAATAATGAAGCATTCATTAGTTAAAGATAACTTAAAATTTACCTAGGGAAAACAAATGAATAAGTGCTTACAAAAGGTAAATAACACAAAATAATCTTAAATTTACAAATGACTAAAGAAATCACTTTTTTTAACACCCGACAGACAAATATACCGAAAATGTGAAAAAATCAGAGGCAATTTAAAAAATTATATTTTTCATACTACTAATTTTCTCTATACAGATCTCTGGGAAAGGAAAATTTGGTAAACTTACTCTTTAAAAAATAGGAACAAAATATATTCAAGGGTTGAATAGAAAACTAATAAAACTGCAAACATTTGTTTGATATATATAGACTATACTCACTTAATTACATTCTTTGCCGTTACCTCCAAAAACCCGCTCTCTTTAAGCACTAATGAACGTTGTTCGATGGTTAATGGCAAAATGGTGAGGACCTTTGGAAAATTTTGTAACTCTTCTGAACCGATTCCAAAATCCTAATTATATAATAAACATAAGAAAAATATTAATAACTAAAATGACCGAATAAAAATTAGGGATTTTTGCAATGTCAGTAACTTGCCTTCAATATTTCTGCTGCTTTAATTAAGCGAGTATGATCAACGCCTTCCAACGCCGGGTGTTTTCTAATAATTCTGTACGCTTGATGGTAAGTACATCCTAAAAAAGCAATGCTATATAAGCATCAATAAGAAATAAATAATTAATTCAATATATATTACGGTATGGTTTACTTTCTCATTCATCATTCATTAATACCCATTAGTCTGAGAAGTATTTTTGCATAGCTATCATTGGGACAAAAAGAATTATAACGAAAAATTTGAAAATTTCCACTAGCTATAGAACTACGGAAAGAACACCAGTAAAAGATACGAATTTTTTGTCTAAAATAATTCATTATACACTTAATCATCAATCCATCCGATGGATTATGAGACCTTAACATAAAGTAAATAACTAATTTTAAAATCGTACGGCGACTACGGTTATTCATTTATCATCCCCGACAAATTACTACATGTGACCAATAGTATGAAAACAACCATGATGAAAAAAGACTATCGGAACTCGAGCAGTAGATTGATCGGTCTCCTTTAAATTTCGTTTGCAATATTTCCTTTGCATTTTACTTGCTTACTAGGAGGCAAGGTCACTGGTAAAAATTAACGAAGTTTCGCCGTAATTGGTTATTTATCAATAAGTTACTTGAGGAATTTTGAGCCGAAAAATAACTCACTATCTCGAACTTTAATCCCATAATAGTTTATAAAAAATTCTTTATCTTCTTTATTGGTGTATTTCAAACACATTCATACTATCATATTTGTCGCTTGATTATTCAAGTTTTCATTAAAGAAATGGCAGGATTTTTAGGCCGACTTTTGCATAGCTACACGACTCGGATTATTAACAGAGTAATAGGTGTAAAAAACCTAGTTTTTAGTGGAGGAATTGCAGTTGTTGTTGCCATGATATCGATATGGATATCAATATTTTTATATGTTGCCTTTTATTACGCCTACATGCCTTCAGTTCTACATGTACGTCCAGTTCACTTGCAATTTAAGTAAGTTTCTGTAATAATGGATTTTGAACTTGTAGACGCTTCCAGAAAATCAATTTAAATGGCTTTAATCAACAGACCATGCGAGGAGACCAAAGGTATTTGCAGCTTTCCAACTGCTCATATTCAACTCACGAAGAAACAACAGTTGTTAATGATAGGACAACCATACAAAATGTATTTGTACCTTGATATGCCCGAATCACCATCAAATCAAAAGCTAGGTGAATGTGTTTCTATTTCTGTGTCCTGTATACGTTATGACCATTATAAGATTTTCTATGGATTTTACTCAAACTTGTGAATAGATTCGTCTGCTTCGATTAAATTTTCTTGATTTTTTTCTCACATCGTAGAAAATGTTTTATTTTTCATGAATTTCACCTTCAGGTATGTTTATGGTTTGTGCACATCTCGAGGACAGATCTGGGACTCTCGTGACAAATGCTTGTCGCTCGGCTATGCTGCATTACCGTTCCCACCTTCTTCATACTCTTCACACTTTAATATTCTTCCCCTTAATGGTATTTGGCACATCAGAAGAGAAACAGGCCGTCGTCGTTGAACTTTTTTCTAACTTCGAGGAAGATCCAGTAAGTATCAATATGAAACACCTCTTAAATTGTTATAATAAATATTTTTCTTGTTCAATAAATTATTTTGGCAGCTAAACAATTCAGGCATGCTTCATGTAACACATTGTAAATGGACAGCAGGATATATAAATTACAAATCCATTTTTCTCATGGTAAATCTTTATTTTTTAAAATCAGTAAACGAAAATATTTTTTATCTTAAGAGGAAAAGTTAATTCATCATTAACTACCGTAACTATTATCTTCTATTTGCCCATGCATTTTCTAATACGGCCTATATTTTGGATTTGGTTGTGTAAAGTTCTCTCCTCACCCCTCCATAATCAAACTAAACTTTTTGAATCTCACTCAATCAAAATTATGCATATTTTTTCTTGATCACAGGCTCATCCAGTTACTGATGTATTCCTAGAGATTCAGTCACGTCACGTTGAGATCTACTCCTCTGAGATTAGAGTGTCGGCTTATCTGAGTGGTCTTCGGCACCTTATGTTCCATTGGCCAACGTTCTCTGCTGGAGTTGGAGTTGTTTCCATCCTCTTTTTCCTTGCAGTTTTGATAGCGTTGTCTTGGTGCCATCATGCTTTACGCTCCGAGTTTGCCATTGATGGTGGCGGCAAAAGTTATCCAAATGACGGGGAGTGGTCGTCTGGTGGTGCCGAAGATGGCGAAACAGATCAAGAGGAGGAGGAAGAAGGTGATTGGAAGAAGGGAGACAAAGAGAATCCTTCATCCCAGTTCACTGGCGATACAGATGGTAATTTTGAAATTTTTTAGCGATTATTTTACAGTTCGCTTATGTATTCACTGTCTGTCTGTCCGTCCATCCAACTGTGCAGACAATATCTCTAAAACGGTTCAACCTAGAGAAACCAAAATTTCAGAATAAATTACTACATATGACAGCTGGATGTGGCAATTAGGGTTGCCAATCTCGGGCTTTCGGGCCGGAGATCTCTGGGTCATCGCCATAATCTCCGGTCTCTGGGTGAGTAGCACAAATCTCCGGTTCGATTTTGATTGCAGCAGAAAGCCCTTTTTATGACTTTTTTGCATTTTTTATAAATGATTCAAATTAAGATAGTTTGCACTTTAATTTTCATTGTATTTTGTTTTATACAAAAACTTAAATTGTAGATGATACAGTTTTGTTAATTAGTGATATTTAAAAAAATAAACAACGATTTTTAATCATATGTCCTAAATTCATGAGTGCCTTTCGAAATATTGAATATATTTATCATTACATTTAATTCCTCTTTGGTTTCTTCTAAAGTATCCACGTTTCAAGCAAACTCCGGTTCATGAATATCTTAAAGTAGGCAACCCGTAACATCTTCTCCAGTTCATGAAGATCTAAAAGTTGGCAACCCTAGTGGCAATCCAAAATTGTTAAAATTCCAATTTCCAGGGGCTAATTTTGCCCCATTATTGTCCCATAAGAAAAGCACGTAAATCGGTGATGTTTATATATATGCTTTTTAAAATTATTTCCCATCAAGATTCGAATTCAGTGCATACATACTTGAACTGTCGGAATGTTTATTTTATTTATTTTCTTATTTATTCAGACAAATAGAACTTAGGCTAATAAAAAATATCACATTTTAGAGAAGTTAAACAAAACACTCTAATATCATTGGTAAAACTATTACATATCACACTTAGACTAAACTTTATATTCATAATACACAACGAAACATAACCACATAATGAGAATTGATTTCATTTATATTAAACCACATATTAAACATATGCCATAGACAATAACCAAGAAACTAATAATGAAATCACAGTCAAACCTACTTATCCCTTATATCACAGCTTTTACAGAAACAAAGTATTTGTCTTTTGAACTCACTAATGCTACTAGAATTCTTAATACTAAATGGTAACTTATCAAATACAGAATTCTTTGTACCTATTTTGTTTTTCAATTATACACTAAAATTATTTCTATGTTTTGTTTGGTAACCATGAACATCAAAGTTTTTTTAATAACAAATCACATAAATATGATGGCAACAATTCCTTATCTATTTTATACACAAACAACATGTAATCACAGAACAACGCCTATCCAGTCTAACTCTGATAACATTTCCTCAATCATAGTATATCTGTTTTTATTTAATATAACCCTCATCGCCTGATTAAATAAAATTTGCAATCTATCTAAATCTCCTCGGTTTGCTAGTTAAAGTATTGTACTACAGTACTTCAAATGCAATAAAACAATTATGTTAAAGATCCTCAGTTTGGCTTTTCTGGAAAGGATATACCTTATTCTACCCAAAAAATCAATTTTTTAGCAGTATAGCTAACATGTTCCTTAAAGTTAAGACCTTCATCCAAAACAACTCCCAGACCCATTGTATCCTATATATAATTTCTGAAGTGTCCGTCTGTCCGTCCGTCCCTCTATCTCGAAAACTGTTTGCCATAGAGATTTGCAGTAAACTGCGTTTTGTTTCTACAGGCCAGGAGGTCCCTAGAAAACTATTCTCAATTTCCTAAAGTCCCGGGTTCGATTCCAGGAGATAATTATATGTTCCCATAAGTTTACACAGGATTTTCGAGTTTTCAGAGTGCAAGGTTTTTTTCCTTCGTTCGTTAAAATACGTAAATATGGACCGATTTTCTCCGTTTTTGATTTATTCGGCGGCTAAAACTCTAAATTATCTTATTCTTTCAATGATTATACCCTACGCGGTCGAAATTTTCGGAAATACACAATTGTTTTCGAAATTTTGCCGATTTTTTGTTCTCCTTCGGGACGTTGCCAAGTCGACCTTAATTGTTGCCTCTGATTCAATTACCATCAATTAAACGTTTATATTGACGTAAAAATGAAATCCTTAAGTTAGTAAGATCATTATTATAAATATAACAATGGATGAATTCATTAAGATAATGATTTAACTCGAGAACATTCAGTAAGATTATTTTCTGTGATTAGGACGCGTTTATCGTAGATTGTGATAGAAAAGCATATTTATTTTAAAAAAATACTGTATCTGAGTATTCAACCTTTTGGAAATACCAAATGTTTTTGTTTTCGTGACTGAAACGACCAAGAATCACCCTGTCAGTGGAAATATGCGTAAGACTCTGCCTATTCATTACGAAGGCTTTGGTGAGGAGGAATCTTCCTAAACCCTGGTAAGTTTATACTCCGCATTATTCTACAATCAACTGTTTCAGCGCTTACTTTTTAATACTTTCGCCTGGCTTAAGTGGATAAATAATTATTTTTTGTGGCATTGCTTTTACAAGAGTTGTTTTGTGATTGATTAAGTGGATGACATTTCCTGTAAATTACAGAAAGTTCACATCTTTCTTTTCCCAATATTTGCTTTCTTTGAGGTGTTAAGACCCAGTTTGACTCCTGGTCTTAGCAGTTCTATTCTTCTGTTTCCTCATTTCTCATCACTACAGTTTATGCCTGTCGCGTAAGAATCATCCGATCACTAATCATTTCAATTTAATTACTGTGCCGCATCAATTTACTCTCTACCATAACTTATAAAATACAGATTTCTGATTAGCTACGGATAACATTTTTTTAATATGCGCACACTGCCTTTCCCTCGGTGAGATTCTAACACGCAAACCTTACATTGGGAGTCAAATATCTAAGTATCCTATACTGTGTAAATTCATTGCTAGAGTAAAATATGAATTATTAACATCAACTTATTTTACAAATTTATTATTTTTTTATGAATCAATTTAAAATTAAACGCGCAAATTTTGCGAGGGCTCAGCTAGTCACATCTAATTTTATGACAATATCCATTGTCTTTATACAGGATATATGTAGACTACAGATACCTTGGTAGAAACCAATCCAACCTTGTTCTCTCCACCAAAACATGGTAAAAATGAATAAATAAATATTATAATTTAGAATGTTATAATCATAATTATATCTCGCTTGACTGTTGCACCGTAAATGGAGAGGATATTGGCGAGCCTTCGGTTCGCTTTGTGTCTAATTTAGTTGTCATCTCCAGGTGCTACCACGTCCTTCACCTCGCTGGAACCAAACCATCCCTCCCCGTTGTCCGGTGATCGGGTTTGTAAATGTCACAATGGGCTGATGTCATGGGTTAGCGAACTTTAACTCAAGTCAAGTGAGATATAATTCCTCTGTAGACTACAGTTATCTTGGTAGAAAACAAGCCAACTTCGTTCTCTCCACCAAAACATGGTAAAAATGAATAAATAAATAGTATAATTTGGAATGTTATAATTATAATTTGATTGTTTATTACTAATCTTGTTATCCAATATCCTTGGTTGCTAGGCAAATTAAAAACATAATCAGTAAACAATTAAGAGGGGGGATATAAAGGAAAAGAACCATTATTTGTTCTAACGTTTTTAATTTGGATCTAATCTACTATAATATATTTTGAAGTGTGTGTTTGTTAGTTTGTTCATGGAACTCCTAAACGATAAAAGCTAGAATAACCAAATTTGGTACGATTCTTTCTTACATCCTAACTTAGTGAATGGTCAAGGTTTGGTCAACCGGGATTAATCAGTGCTGCCAATATAGGGGATGAACATTTTTCCATAAGATAACACGTATGAATCCATTTCTTGACTTGCAAGGTATTCTTCCTTCAAGCATCAAAATATGTAAATATGGACCGATTTGTTTCGTTTTTGCTTTATTCGACAAATAAAACTCTATACTATCTTATTCCTGCGAAGTTTACATGTTACACGGTCAAAGTTTTCAGAAATACACAATTTGTTTCGAAATTTTGTGGATTTTTCGTACTCTTTCCGGGCGTTGCCAAGGTGGCTATCATTGTTACATCCAATTCACTTAGCTTCAATGAAGCTTACAAATAGATGAAAGTTTAGTATTATTCGCCTCTCACTTTTTTTTAAGCAATGAAACGATTGATGTTTATGGATAGCAACTAGGGATTGCAATCCCAGAGGAATTTCACAATCCCAGGATTTTGGGATTCTAAATTTCCAATCCTGGGATCCCGATCCCGTTTTATTAAATTTTATAAAAATATTAAAACCATGGTTTTAGCTACAGAAAATAATGTTTTATTTATCCCATTTCCATAATGCATATAAACTGCTTCACTGTAATAAGTGAAGGTAGAAGACAGCAACACAGGTGAAACAATAATAATAAAACACACTATGTATTATCTTATAAAACGCCAGTGGTTTTACTGTATGCTACTATACGAAAACGAATTCAATTTACACTTTCACTGCATAATCAGGTGAACTTATATTATAAAGCACAAGGGACGAACAGTGACGAAGATGTTGGGCCGAGCAACACCAAAGAATGCCACCAACTAGCCATAGAAAGCGTTATATCTTAAATGTGAGCAAAGCGTTTGAGAGAGTAGTTCCTTTTGTTTATACCGACGTGTCCGGCCAACCTTTCTCCAACCGGCACAAGAGCGAAAATATTTTCAACTCACTAGAGCTGGAGCAGATTTTCGACTATGAAGTGCGATGCTATGGGAACCCAGTGAGAAAGAAAAATGAAAAAATACTACATTATATTCACAGGCATCTCGGAGCCACATAACCAATAAAGAAGATACAAATTCGTTAAGGGTATATGAGAGATACAGCACTTGAGCTCAAGAGCTGAAAGAAATATTAAACTGCACCAAAGTGGTACTATGGGAACTCGAGGGCAAAATTAGAATATATCTTAACGTAAACAAAAACATCTTAAATGTAATCGGACTAAACTGAAATTAAGATTCGTAGAGGGTACTCGAGTGTGAATGTGATTAATGCCTAAAGATAAGCAAAGAAGCAAAATATCTGGTCCCTTTAGAATGAAATTTGAGAGCGGTGTAACGTAGGTCTCACGACTAGGACAAAAGTGATATTGTATCAGTCAAATCTTACACGCCCCAGTTTGGAAACCACTGACCTAAAAAACGATGTTTGACGGAATTCGTAGGACCAACTTATTTGGTGTATAGAAGCAGAGAAAGATCCGAATGACGAAGCAAAGGATTGTGAATGCTCATTCGTTAGCAAAACTTTTTCGGTTCATTTATACATAAGCTTGAAGCCGAACAATGCCAGATAATTCTTTATCAGCAATTAATATAAATACTATAATAATATTTTCAGATTAGTCTCGCTATAGAATTGAATCATTGATATGTTAAAACAGCAAATCTTAGCACAAAAATGACTAATATTAAATATTTGTAAATCCCGAAATCCCTGGATTTCCTTGATAAGAATCCCGGGATTTTGGGACTCCGATATTTAGCGGTATCCCGGGATTGTAATCCCTAATAGCAACGTAAATAGATACTGATTATTATTCAGGAAGCGTTTATTGATGAAAGTAATTGAACCTTCTTTCGTCTACTGAATACTAGAATCTAACATTTTTGTAAGTAAAATCATTATATTCTACATTATAATGTTTATTAACGTAAGTAAGCTCACGTATCTGGTGTACATTTACCAGTCAGTGTTCAATCATAGACAACTGTACGTTGCTTTTTCAAGACATAAAAGTAAATATTTCAGCGAGGCATAATTACACAAGAAATGAAGCTGGATTTGGCGAAAATAATATGATAGGAAATAAAATTATCGTTATATTTGAATGCAATACATTCAGAAACGGATAGTTACAAGCAAATATGATTAATTGTTAAGAAAAGCTAATTGTAATTTAAAAAGTATCAACTATATATTTTAAGGAGTATGTATGTTGCGCTGTAGTAGCTTCACTAAATCCGTTGAAATTCAATGGGAAATTTTGCTAGTATTTATTATTTTCTTCACAAACTGAATGTCTTCCTCTAAAGTTTCATTGAAAAAGATTGACATTTTCTTCTTTAAATGGTAATTTTGATTAAAATGCAAATTCACTCTATTTTGATTAAGAATGTACATCATTATGAATTTTTTAAGTAGCATTATGTAGTTTCGGCGATCTGTACGTTTGTTTGTTGGTTTGTCTGATGTAACGCTACACCCACTCACTATAAAAATGATAATAATAATATTTATTTTTATACATGCCCTGGGCAGGTTTCGAACCTGTGACCCTAGCATTGGTAGATACACATGCTAACCAACCCTCTACCAATAACCGAGAAGTAACCAAGATAGAAACTCTAAATTTGGCAGAAATGCTTAATTCACATATTTTAAGGTGATGACAAAATATCTTGAAAAAAGTCCTGGGTTTGACTCCAAGGAAGACATTTCCATTTCCTATAAAATAACATAAAAATCAACTCTTCGATATGCAGGCTTTCATTCTTTTTTAGATTAAAATTAGAAAGAATTAACCTATGATCTTTAGATCTGAACAGTTTTGAAGAAAAAATTATAAAGTTTCTTACTCTGTTCATCTTTTTCCGCCTACGTTTCAAAATTGCTCATGTTAAACGTTTAATTTGCATATTTTGTGGAAATCTTGCCATTTTAACGGGATGTTGCCTTGCCTACCAATTCCATTGTTAGACCTCGAAATCCTATTGTTAATTCAATCCTTATCATGGGTGTAAGCGTGCTTTAAATGCTTTTAATACGAGAGAGAGAGAGAGGAAGGAGAGGGAAATGATTTTCATAGCAACCAGTGTAAACAACATTCATAAATTATTATATTGAATATACATTCACTCTCTTTCGTGGAAGAATAGATGCAACTGTTTTAAGTTTAAGATGTAATTGTTCTCACTTTGGAAATTTCGGTATGATAACATAATTTTGAATTTTCTTTACTTCCATCATTTTTGACGGGCTATACCCTAGTTCTAAAATAGATTTGGTAAGAAAATGTGACAGAAAATGGTTTTGTTTGATTCCTCTCCAAAGGAAAAATGGATATATTTTTAATTGCTTGGAAGTGAAACATTTTTCATAGTGTTTCTATGCATAAGTTAAATATAAACAAGTGGAGTTTTATACAAGAACATGGATAAATTAGTATGGTTTATTATTTTTCATGGGGTTATACTGCCACATATTCGGTCACTAGAGGCTAGTTTAGTTTAGTTTTGAGAGATATAAATTTTGTATTATAATTTTGAATGTTTCCCTATTCGCCTCTCATAAGTGGCATCACTGTGGAAATGAACACTTAAACATTTAGCTTTCCATCTTTTATACCTTCAGAGATATAAGTAAATCAATAGAAAATTATTTCAAACATACCTCACTTGAGTAATTGTAATGTAATCTTTACATTCAAGTTCGTTTCTTCGTTGTAGATTTCTTTTCTTCTTTTTCACTTACAAAGCGCTTTGTGCACACAAAAGGAAAATTAGCATATTAAGTTCAATTATTTGCCATAGTTAATCCATTTATTACATTCTGTGTGCACAAGAAAGGAAATTAAGCATATTTACGTATTTGTAGTGGACCTTGTTTACTTCAGTTGCTACGAAGATTGTTTTTGTTGACAACAATTGATGAATCTGCATAAATTTTCTAATTTCAAAATAAATTACAACTTTTTCGTTGGATTATTCTCAAACTTTTACAGAATAAGTGGCATTAATGCAGACATTTACGATCAATTTTTTCAGCTTTCTGTCTTTTATACTTCCGGAGATATTAAGAAAACAAAATTTAAAATGTGCCTCAATGCGAACTTGTATATTTCTCAAAACTAAAATTTAAAGAAAAACAAATGGCAGTATTAGTAGATAAATCTACCCTCCATGTTTCAGCTCCCTTATCTTTTATGGTTTCATCACAATTTCAATTTAACAAGGTGCACAGACAGACAGATGTCAAAGTGAAACTAGAAGCGTGATTTTGAAAAAAAAAACATGCTAAAAAGCAAAAGTTTAACTTAAAATTTTTATGTTATGCTAGATGAAAATAAGTGTATGTAATTTAAATTTTCTTTCAACAAAGTTAGTGCCAATATTTTGGGGTTTGCTGTTCATAATCATAAAACGAAAATTATACAGCCTTCCACAAAAAATAAATTAGTGTTTGGTTTTGATAGCATTAATCATGAGAACTCCCATTAACTTATTCTTGCTGATGTGTTCACGAGCAATACATTTTCAGTTTGTGTCCTCCATCACTAAGAATAGTTTGGATGTGGGTGTGTAGATGATATTTTGTATATTTTGATGGAGCATAAAGCTAGTGATAGAAATTTGTATGCCTCATTAATTTACTTCATTAATCAATTTCAAACAGAAAAAATGATTCTCTTCACTTTATGGATTTAAGTTTTTCATTTTGTAACATGAAGCATATTTCAAAATCATTCCTTACTGCTCTTCCCTCAACTAAAACAAACCTGCTATTTTCCATTCGAAATTCCAACATCATCACAAGAACCCTTATCTATTTCAAGAAAGAGCTTAACACTGTTACAAATCTTATTTTAAAAACCCATCATTTGGAGCAAATCTTTGTTCATAGTAATTCTATCAGTCTAATCTCTTTTATAAAATCCCCTATTGGGCTTTAGAAGTCAAAATCCCCCATAAACAAATGTTCCAAAAAGTGGAATGCACAAACGTTCATGTGTCAATGGAAAGGGAGTCTGTGTCAACTGATCAGGAATAAGTTTAAAAAACTCTTCACAAATAATACCTGTTAGTAGGCTTAAACTAAAGCAATCTCATAGACTGCCTTGGTTACTAAAGCATAAATAATGGTAGACTCCTCTTGGAACAAACTCACCAAAATTTAAGGAAAGGATATGCAAAATCTATAGAATCGTTCAGTTAATAACTTGTTGAGTAAATAAAACGCTAGCCTTAAACTACATGAAAAGTGTCCTAAAGCAGGTGTCTAAGTAAATAAAGAGATTAAATTATCTCAGTTGCTAGGTCAGATGTCATTCCTTTATAGAGCAGCATTTCCTGAGCTGTGTATCTGCAATCCCCTATTAAAGGCAACTGACCTCATCGCAATTCCCTTGTAATGCAACTGACCTCATCCTTACCATGTTGCAACCCCTTATATCCACCCATCAACCAATTTTTATAAAATGTTATATTTATTTAAAAATCTATTATGAATATCCACGTATTACATATATAGGAGGATGTGAAACCTAAGCTACTTCTGAAATTTGGTATGATGATAAGTACAACCAACTGGAAAATTAATCATTTAGCAGCAGCACAGCAAAAACATGAAAGATCTCAAGCACATATTCAGTCTTTTCTTAGTATTAATTAAACCTTTTGGAAAACAAAGAATCGACACTGTACTTGACAATCAACAAAAAAACTGAAATAAACAAGTGAATTAAAATAGAGATATTTTGTAAAGGCTCATTATTATTTATCTAAACAAGAACTTCCTTTGTGAGTTCATGATGAGTCTAAAAATTCATTGAATATAGGTAATTATATAGAATTTTTAAATGTACTTCACAACTATGATCCTCTTTTAGATAATCATTTAAATACATCAACTGTGTTTCAAGGAATTTTTCCCACTGTTCAAAATGGTCTTATCAAGTCTATATCTAATGTCGTTAAAGATGCAGTGAAAAATGAAATTGATTCAGCAACTTTTATAGCCATTGTACTGGATGAAACTTCGAATGTCATGTCAAATTCACAGCTCTGAACAGTTTTGCGTCTTGTGCATGATGGGGAAATACACGAAAGGTTGATTGGATTTACAGATGTTAGTCCTGATAGAAATTCTAGTGCTCTATTTAATCATGTTGCCAATACAGTTCAAGAATTTAAAATTGAGGGAAAATTGGTTGGACAACCCTATGATGGGGCATGTGTAATGAGTGGACATGTAAATGGTTTACAGAGCAAAGTCATCAATTTAACGCTTTTTACACCTTGCTATGTTCATGTGTTAAATTTAGTTTTGAAACAGAGCCTTTCCAATATCTTACATATCTTACCCCGGACATACGATATTAGACATACGATTTCTGCTATTCGAGTCTACTTTCTTGTGTGTATTTTTGGCCAATATTCAGTTGGACGATACCACTCGTCTGAATTGTAGGTATTAAGTTATTGATTGTTTTATCTTAAAAATGTTTATTATACAAGTTTTATACTAACTTGATCTGTATTATACAATATATTACTCGTTGGTTCTTTAACTACTAAAGCGCATCAGAATTTATAACATGTAAACCTATGGGAAATTGATATTTGACTTACGATGCGATTTTCAGAAACGTTTACAGTCGTAAGTTGGAAACGGACTGTAGTTTGTTGATATTCTGGCAAATGTAAGTACACAGTACTTCCATTTTACCAATATGCTTTGTTCTTTCACATGCGATTTTAAACATTTCATTTTACGTGTGACCAATTTTTTATCAGAAAACCACATTAAAAATTGAGCGATGTATTCTATATTTACGGGATAAATGCCAGGACACCTTGAGTAGATATAATTCGCTCAATACCTGCAAGAGGGCATTTTGTCATTTTACTGTACTAGTAGTTCCGCTGTATCTCTGGAGATGGCCGTTGAATTTTTCCTTGATGTATAGTCGGTTCACTAGCTAAAGTCTCTTGGCCTTGAATAGCAGCAGCCAATAGAAGACGGTTTGTTTGGGAAGGTAGTGGGGAGGAACCCAGTCTCACTCCTGCTCTCGAAGAGATCACATCAGCCTGCGTTGCCATTAGAAATTGCGTAGTATATCAGCTGAAGGCGAAAATCCGCAAGAGCTGGCAACGCGCACCGTTATCTGCTCTCCCGCACGAAAGTTGAGAGGGGCGATGGAAGGGGAAACGTTCGTGATTGGCTACTTGCTCTAAGTAGGCCAAGAGACTTCAGCTAGTGAACAGACTATAGTTCGGGTTGCACACCCACCATCGATGGTTGTTGTATTGTTAATATAAATTCGAAAATGCCTAATTTTGATAATGGACCGCAAAAAATAGTGTTGTGTGCCCACCAAAACAAAATTTCTGGCTACGCCATTGATTCCCATTCATGCTTCGTAACGTGAACCGTCGTCATAGTTCGGCGTGGCATTCATTTCGGCTGCCATTCGCTTTCCTGTTCGGATAATGAGATCCTGATCTCGTTTACAGCACAAATCCATGCGCTGGACATAGCAGCTATTCCATCCGATGGCATAATGCCGCCAAATGCGTCGATTTGAAAGCTGTGCTCCTCCATCAGGAAATACGGTTTGGAGGCCGGGAAAATTATACCCTTTATGTACGAATCTCTTTTTATTGAGCTCTTTTTTTTATTAATTTTTATGTGATGCTTAAAAATATTTTTCGAATCATCTGCGCTCAGCTACTCGTGTAATCTGCAAACACGTGTTTCCTTTTATTTGGCTTTTTTATGCTGCATTTGTTAATTCTACGTCTGACGCCATTTCGCGTTCCATTTGCTTCAACACACGTCTACAATAATTATTAATTACTCAGAAAATACAATGTTCTTCTCAATCAAATGCAATCATTGTTGCTCCGGTGTACACTTAGAACATCACAGTGTTGTTGAAGTGTGGTCCATGGTCAGTTTTGTCGTTATTATGATTATTAATGTATGTTGTCTCATTTTATTTTACAGAGAGTTCTATGGACGAGGCATGTGGCTCGGGAGATCGCAAGAAGGAAGGACAAGATGACGTCCAAGTAGAAAATTTGAAATGACCTTTGTAGCAGATTCTGTAATTCTTTAGGGACATATACTATATAATGTGTTCACATGACAAGGCAGTTGCGGTTTCATTCGTGTGTTGGGCATGTGTTGAGCCAAGGCTGTTCTTTTGTACCCATTTACATTCCTTTTGGTAGTTGATTTATGTCAAATATTTAGTTTTTATAGAGAGAATGTAATTATTTATTGTTTTTTGTGAAAGAATGTACGTTTTTATATTCATTCATGGTGAAAGAAAGAAATGCAGCCATGTTTTCTGTGATAACTGTTATCGACTGATATTGTAAAATCAAAATAATAAATGTTTATATATTTGAATATCGCTGGTGTATACAAATTGGTGAAGAAGTCAGGAATGAAGATGGCGCATTAGAAAATTGAACGATATGAGGAGAGAATAATAATTATTTTAATATATATAATGTGCTCCATTGGTGAGTCGTTTTGTTTGAAAAATTTTTTAGAATTTTTAAATGGTTCATTTTGCAGCTCTTAAATAGCCAACATATGGTTTGCGGTTCGTTCCTGTATTTGGTTCAAGCCCCTGATATTAATATCAGAGAGAGAGAGAAGACGTGTCTGGGCTGTTCACCGTAATCCTGATTATGTACTTGTGCATGCACTGCTTGCAATATGACAGCAAAATGAGCTTTTTTTAAAGGTAAACAGTCCAATGTGTCCAGCGCATGACTTTGTCCATATAGATGAGTGGGGCCAAAACTTTTTTATGCCAAGGGCTAGTTTTATTCTGTAAATTGTCTTGCAGGCTACTAAATTTTTTTAACATACACTTCATGGTATTATAACTTTAATTTAAATGCAAAAATAACCATAAAACAAAGTATTTATTATACGCCATTTATGAAAATCGACAAAATAAATAAATGCTAACTTTATTTAAATTTAATCTTTCTTTAAACGATTATGGGCGTGTTTACACAGCATATCTTTAGCCAGTGATTGGAAATTGGTTTTTTAACTCAAAATTGATTGTGAGAGGTGTAAACGATCTTTAAGATGGCCATTGCTGAGTGCATTTCTAGTCTTAGATTAAATTAGGTTCATATTAAAAACTATCGATTCCCATAAATAAATGGAAGGAAAATATACTTTCAACATAAATACAAGTTTTTTATATTTGAAAATTTTTCAGATGAAACAAGTTTCCAAAAATTTGAATAGTTATATCTTGCTTTCAACTCTATATCATTTTGCAGCATTATTAATATTTCATTTTCCAGATCTGTTGCATCCATGTTGCACACATCTCTTGTTTTGCTAGAAATTTCCTCAATGTCAATTTCGGCGAAAAATATGTTACAATGGGCTAGAGGTCTTTAAAATCTAGAAAACGTCCTTAGAATTCAGTTTTTTAAATTTTCTCAGCACTTCGGCTGCCTATGCGAGCGACTCCAACCTTCCTATAGGGCGACGTAATGAGCACCCATGATGTAGAGCAGTGGTCTTCAACCTTTTTTGAGTCACCGCCCACTTTTACCATATGTTGTCCTTTGAAATAAGTTCACCGCCCACCCAGTGGCGTAGTGAGGGTTTCTGGCGCCCGGGGCAAAGAATAATTTTGCGCCCCCAGTAGCAAAGCGATTTACGGAGGTAAGGTAACCCTAATACCAATGGGATTGTCGTTAGATGAGATTACCGAATACGGTCTCAGTGGTAATGTTTAAAATAGTTGTACAGAATATGTGTGCTTTTTTATAGAATTTTATTTTTCAGTGTAAAAATTAGAATAGCATTTGATGAGTTCTTTAACGCCCACCAAAAATCCAAAAATGCCCACTAGTGGGCGCTATCGCCCACCTTGAAGACCACTGATGTAGAGTAATGAATTTGAATTTTCTCACTGACCTTATTCATTTACTCTCAGGAATATTTAAAACACGATTTTCACTGAAAAAAATCAAAATTTGTAAGTACTTTCCCGCAAACTTATGAGCAGACAAAACGACGAAAGCACAAGATAGTCCAACTGCTGAGTCGCAACTGACGGAGAGTGGGCCGCAATAAAACTCGCATTGTTCACCGTCCCCTTGGCGACCCAACCCCACATCTGGGTACACCAAAATTAACTTCAAACATTTACCTACAACTTTCTCGCTTAGACCATGAAATTATCTTTATAAATAAAAAAGTTTCCCGCAGACAAACCTTTTCAAGTCCGGCTGGAACACGCAAAAGGAACTTTTATAATTAAATGCAGAAAACATATTTAAAATCAATTTATTAAACTTTATGTAGCACCATTACGATCCTTAAAAATTCCTGAACCTAATGCAAAAACCTGCATTACATTATTTTAAGACAACGTATATCATCGATTGAAACAAATGTGACCGTAAAATGTCCATTTCAGGTCAAATATTGTTTATCACATTTTGTATAGAATATAATTTTTAGTTTTCATTTAAAAGTATATCATCAGATTCTGCGTTAAAAATAGCGCAATTAAAAATTTTCAATTTTTATTTTAATGCAACTTTAAATTATTAGTGAGATTTGGCAATCCCGGTGTCGTAGAGGAGGAGGGGGCGATTGGTTTTTTAAGTCTGCAGGAGAGGGGAGAAACGATGCCGTTTGAAACCGTACTGAACTTTAAGATGGAACGCTCTATAGGTTTATTGGTTTTGGAGTTACAGCGTTAACACAAAAACAAACTAACACATTTTCTTTTATTTATATGATAAATCAAAATGTACAACTTTATCTGCGTAAAAGTAGCTACGAAGAGAAAAGAACTATGTAACTTTCAATATTAAAAAAAAATAACGTACGTCCCTATTCTCATCTAATTTAAATTTATGCGTGAGCCTATTTGCGTTAGTAAGCACTAGAGATGTATAATATAATAGTTTTTCTTACGAAAAGGTAAGATTCCAGCATAAAATTAATGATGTAATGCCTTGATTAAACAGATTAAACGCTTCCCAGACGCAGTAAACAGTATAATTATCTTTAAATATTGATATGCGTCATTAATTTTGATGCTTAAACACAAGTTCGAAGCGAACAACGCTTTTCTTTCGTCAATTTGAATGTTTAATTGGCACTAAATGAATCGGAGACAACAATGATGGTCGCCTTGGCAACGCCCAGAATGAGTACGAAAAATCCGCAAAATTTCGAAAACATGCGTATTTCTGAAAACTTCGACCGTGTAACATGTAAACATAGCAAGAATAAGATAGTATAGAGTTTAGCAGCCGAATAAAGCAAAAATAAAGAAAATCGGTCCATATTTACGTATTTTAATGAACGAAGGAAAGAAACCTTGCACTCTAAAAAATCGGGAATCCCGTGTAAAGATATGGGAAAATATAATTGTCTTCTGGTGCTGTTCCAAGCCAAAAATTTAAAAAAAATAAGCCCGAGGTGCACACCCTGAGGGTGCTCTTAGTATATATGCCAAGTTTCAGCTATCTAGGTTTATTGGTTTTGGAGTTACAGCGTTAACCATACACACACATTCTATTTTATTTATATGATGATGATGATAGTAATAAGTATTTTGTTTAATTACGGCGTTGAAAGTTTCAGCGATCAAATATAAGAATTTCACAATTTTATTCACTTCGAAAATATCGTATCCATGTTGCCGTTTTCCGAGAGGTTTTAGGAAAAGAAAATATTTAGTAGGTAAAATTTGACAAGCGTAGTTAACGTTGTGTATAGTAACTTCTTCAGAAAGTAGGCCTAAGTTGGTAAAAATGGACATCGGAAAACCTAGACCTAGTAATTGTGTAAGTATAGATTTGGAAAATAAATGAATAGGATTTCGGTTATAGGCCAGCTTTGAGACTTTGGTGGATGAAAAGGATATTTTCATCTGCTAGTCGCAGTTTGAAATACTGCATACCAGGAGGGGAAGATGACCAATTAACTCGTCATCCGGCTGCAGCACCCACGATTCTCTTAAGGTTGCCAATTAGCTAGTTTCGGCGTTCATTTTTTAAATCCCCAATTTTGTACGATGATTCTTCGTAATTTTAAAACGCAAATGAAAAATGCAAAGTACCCCTTCCCAAGTTATTAAAATTGAAACTGTTTGAATTCTTAGAGGTTATATTAAATTTCGCGCCACATTCGTCCCACGATACAAAATTCATGCGTCCTTTTCCTTCCCCCAGCTAGGCAACTTAATGGAATTTATTATGAGGCCCTGGAAAATCTTGCTATCATAAGTGTTTTTTTAACGAAATTTAACCTGAAGCGAGAATAAAACACGAGGAGAGAGAAGAAATTTAAAAGCACAGAAAATTATTTCGTTTACCGCGTTCCTTGGTTTGATTTTCTCCGATGAAATGAATTACCCCACGCTTGCGGAATGTGGCGCTTTGGGTCGTAATTATTCTAAAATCATTCGTTTGGGGCGATTATTTTGTTTTCATATCGTTGCGCGAGAAGAGATTTTTCCTCCTGTGGAGAAAGCGTTCGTCACGCCAAAGAAAGCCCTCGAAGCGTATTCGCACATTTCGACGGATTCGCGGGCAATGGAACGTTTCCCCCTCCATTCCGACGTCGAAGAAGGAGACACAACGCGCAAAAAATCTCAACTCGGTCATTCGCGCTCCGTGCGTCTTTTAAAAAGTTAAATGAACGCCAAGTCTACAAGAGCAGAAAGTCAACAAACAAACCTATGGCCGCCTCGCGGGACCACGTCCTTGAGCCTCCCTCCCCTCCCCCCTCTCTTTCTTCTCCTCCCCCTTCCACCCGATGGTGCTTCGTTACGCATGTATGGCTGCCGCGAAGGAGCTTGGTCGCACCCTACGACGCTCATCTTTCACCAAAATTAGCGTCCGTCTGACCGTTTGGGCGCCTCTCTCTCTCTTGCCAACTCCTTCGGCCGCCACCGCGTTGCGCCACCGTCGCTCCTAAGACCCGACTATACGGGCTGGCACGCGGTGGCTGGCCGAGGAATGCGGACAGGCATTTCAATGAAGCCGGCGAGGCGGCGTCGGGGGGACGAGAGGGTCGGGGAAATCTCGGACGCCGGAGGGGAAGGGCGCGCATGCGCAGTACGTCCCAGCAGCGGGACGGCGCGCAGGAGGGAATGACGGAGGGGAGGGAGGGAAAGAGACCTGTTGCAGGGAATTTCTCCGTCCGATCTCCGGCCGCCCGTCGGGGAAATCCGCCTCGGGAGAGAGATAGAGGCGGGGGTTGACCTTGGCACATACCAGAGGATCGCGCCTGTGGAGGTGGTTGTGCGTGACGGGTAAGAACGAATTTCGTCTTTGCGGAATCACCTGCAGAAGAGACCGAAGGGATTATCGGATGATAGATAGAGCGGTGGACCCAGAGGTGCACGCTGACCGGTGCGGCGGCCGCTAGGAAGGGCCTTAAGCCCCTCGTCTCCCCTTTCTCATCCGCCGCAAAACATACCAGTCGGCTGCGAGAGGTCCTCCTGTCTGGTGGGTGCGCCGAGGACGACGGACGGACACACCCCAGCGAGCACCACCACGCGCATCACCGCCATTTTTTCCCATCTCCCGTGTCCATTCATACTCGGTCGGCGGCGGGAATCGTGTGCCACGAGTGGTGCTCTTTCGAAGTGAGGCTCTCTTGTGATTCGAGTTGTGGTGTAATCGCGGGCGTGGAATGACAAATTCGCCGGGATTACGTGCTGCCCTTCTCTCCTGATCGCCCCCCGAGGAATACTCGCCCTCGTCGCCCTTACGGTTCGATTCCCGTGCGAGCATGGATTCTGCGGGAGACGCGGCCGCGTGCTACACGGCCGGAAGCGTGGCTGGCGCCGTGTTCGGCACGCTGCTCACGGTGCTCGTCCTCGCCGGACTGGCCTACCTCTTCTGGAGGTTCTATTGGAGGAGAAGGAGAGGTATGTGCGACCCGGAGGGAGCATTTGGTTAATTTGAGAGACTTGGCTGAGGTGGAGAGGTGCTCATCCACCACCCGTCGCCTCTTTTTATTCCTATTTCCGTTTTTCGCTCGATCCTAACCTCGTGGAGTTTTTCCGTATTTGTAAGTCTTATTTCAGAATTCCTCCATTGGATGCATCGGCGAAATCTCTTTAATTTGTATGATTTACGATATTCATTATCGATGCCTTCAATTTCTCCATTTTGTACTTTTCTGGCTTTCGTTGACCTAGTCATTACGGGAGCGGTGCACCTGTCGTCCACCGCCCAAATCTCTCTCCGTCACGAAAAGAATTATTCTGGAAGCGGTGGTTATTTCATTCCCCTCATCGGTCCCGCGCTCATTCTGCCGTAGATCGAGGAATCCGAGAGGCTTTCTCGAGAGTCTTGGCGCAAAAGGAAATGCCATTGATGGCGTGTCGAAAAAGCTCGAAGAGCTCTACTACTCCACCGTCTCCTACCAATCGACTTAAAATCACTTCGGTCAGATTTGGTTAGGGATTTTCGTTAGGGCAAATCGCGACGGTTAGTCAGCTGCTGTTAGGTCGCCAATGGCACTCGCCGCATGATGGAGCCTCCTTAGTAAGGCGTTTATTTATCCACGCGACTCTTCTACGGCAAAGGAAACCACGGAGAATTCTTGGATTTTCATGAAATTTTATACTAAGGACTTACAATCATAGTTAATAAGAAAATCGCAAAAATGAATCACGTAAGCTAGTCAGGGGTACCACTTTACAGGTGACAAAAAATGAACTTTCCGTCATATATCGTCAAGTATTGCTCACATCAAAATATTTTTCAAATAAAACTTGTAGAACTAGTTATGTAGAGTAGTTCTTTTCCTATACATTTTTTATCGTCGAAAAAATAATGTCTTAATTAGAGTTGAAATTTCTTTCATGGTTACTTAATCATCGTTGCCAACATAAATAATCTCACAAAAATACGTTTAATTTCCTTATGCGTGCATGCAATATTTTTAAATAGGAAGAAAATGGATTATTTATGACGAAGAAAAGAACTTTAAAACGCTATTTCCCTACGTACACATATCATTTCTTTCAAATACATACTCCATTGCACGAAACGCGCCCATTTGTGATACGCTGTACACTTCCCTAAGTTGTTTAATTAATGATACCATTTCGCGATTCCGAGCCGTCCAAGGGCGCCCTCGTCCGAGTTTGTGTCAGTGGGCCCTCTTTTAAGCTCACCTCTAGAATCTGGCCAACGTCCTTCTTCTGCTGATCTGTAAATCCTGAAGCGTAGTCAGTTGTTTGGGTCGGTTTAAAACAGACGCTTTCCAATCCCCCACGACGCACCCAATGCGAACTCAAAGAGTTGGTTCGATATAATGTACTCTCATAGGAAAATTCATTTTTCTGTTCAATGGTATGTCATGTCAACACAGTGGAAGAATAATTCAAAAGTTAATGATCCAAAATCCATCGGGACATTTTTTGGGATTTATTTGTAAATATCAAATCACTCATAAAAGTAAGATGTTGATTTGAATCATCTGGTAAATATATTATTCATGATAAAAGAATTGTCAAATTTATCTCGTTGATGATAGATGTGCGCACCGAAAACGATTTGGCTGCCTAAAATATTTATCGCCATCAATAGTAATGGTTCGAAAATCCAGCTACCAACAAATATAATTGCCTATAATTCTCAACCGGTGAGACGCGACCCACCGGTGGGACGCGTCCCACTGGTGGGACTTGAAAGCCGTCTAGGTGGGACCAGATCCGGCTGAAGACATTTTGGCACCCAGATCGGTTAGACCTTCTGGCACCTTCTCCTTGATATAGTTAACAGTCTCAGGCGTAACTTGATGGAATTTCTTCATATTGTCCAAATAAAAAATATTTACTTGGTAATTCCAGAAAAATTAATTTTTAAAAATAAATGAATTTTTGTGGAATTACCAAGTAAATCTTTTTTATTTCGACCTTCTCCTTTGTGCCTACCAATTATTAATGTATGTACTACATATTTGCTTATTTACTAGAAAAAGTGAGGTTTTTCTTTATATCATGGTAGGACCAGGGTTTCTTGAAAAGGTGGAAGAAGGGGGCGCAAGAGGAAACAGGTTGAGAAACACTGGCCTAGGCGACCAGAACATTTTTCTACTTGCCAAAATAAACCCGGCCGGGTTAGACTGGTAGGCAGAGCGCCTGCCTTCTAACCCAAAGGGTGTTGTGATGTTGTTTTTCTGTATGTTTGTCTTTGTTACTGTTAAAAAAGCTCTTTGTAAAAGGCCGAATATGTGCTGTTTAAGAGCTATTGATAAATAAATAGATATACACAGCAAAAAAGTCTTCAAAATGTGTGCATATTCACATGGTAGTCGGGAGGATGGGGCTTCTTAAAGCCCACATATGGGCATACTCGGAGAAATCAAGTTAAGAGACCGTTATAATGGAATGCATAGGAATACCTACTCAAGAACGATCTAGCACAATGGTCCGAATTCAGTTGACAATTTATATAGCTCCAATACCTACTCATAGCGAAACAGAAATAATTTTCGCATCCGAGGCAATTTGCTCACGCTTTTCATGTTTTGATAAAGATTCGCCAATGAGGTCGGGATACTCGTTTGGCTGCGTCGTCATTTAATCACCCGTTCAGCCACCTCACGAACTGCGGTCGATTCGAAACCGGAGGACTTTTCATTCTGACAATCGAGCAGCGCCTTTCTGTTTGTTATTGCGCGTGTTACATTAGTCCGTTTGCTGAGGTAAACGATCAGAGAGCGCTTCTCTCTCTCTCTCTCTCTGTCTCTCTCTCTCTGTGTCTCTCTCTCTCTGTCTCTCTCTCTCTCTCTCTGTCTCTCTCTCTCTCTCTGTCTCTCTGTGTCTCTCTCTCACTCTCTCTCTCACTCTCTGTCTCTCTCTCTGTCTCTCTCTCTGTCTCTCTCTACCCACGAGGCTCAAGGTGAACTGGAGGATAGGAACGAAGGGTGCTCGGATGGAATCGAACGATTACGTCATTTGCGTTGGTGAGGAGAGAGGGTGGGATAAAGAGGGGGAGGGCGAGGTAGAAAGAGGGGAGAATTAGAGGGAGGGACGAGATAGAGAGGGGGGAGGTAGGGAGGGGTGAGATAGATAGATAGATAGAGGGGGGTTGATATGGATAGCGTAATTGGGAGAGAGGCACCCTCAGTGACGCGCACATCCCTCGCACGAATACCCGGGTGCGTATTTGCGAATATGCTGCTCAAAGGCGAACATCATCATCATCATCGCCTCCTTGGTTCGTCTCGGTGTTTCTCCGGCCGAGCACCAGACGGCGGACAGGTTTTCCTCCCGACGATGAGCCTAAAAGTCGGCTTCGTTGGGAGCACGAAACGAGGTTCGGGTCCAGCGCTCTGCGCGTCGTCCACGCGGTGTGGAATGTGAGTCGTGTTTATTACCCGTCGGCGGGAGAGATGGCTCGAGGCTGGGAGAGGGGAGGCTTAACTGGGAGGGGCGAGAGGAGGGGGAAAGGGGAGGGGAGGTGGTAGGTACGTGTCGGAGCGCGTCTCTAGCGATCCTTTGGCTATTTCGCGCAGAATTGTGAATATGTGGCGGGGAATAAGACTCGTTATTTTTTGGATTGCGTCGCTATTGATGAGCGTGCGTCGCCGTTTTAAATAATGCCTCTTCGTCTAATTTCGCGGAAAATGTATGAAACCGTTTGTCTTTTGTTTGTTAGCATTTAATGAACACGCGAGATACGTTCTTCGATCGCTTTTAAAAATATTTTTGGCGCACGTGGAATGTGTTGTAGCTTCAATCTTTAATGAAACTTGTCGATAATTAGAGAAAAACGGAGCATTCAATTTATGGAGACATTTAAAATTAAAAACCCAACGGAAGTTTTTATGACTTTGCCATATCAATTTTATGTAGCCTTTTAAATCATAAAGTTTTCGAGTATCAAAAACAATGGTAACTAGGGTTGCCAACCTCCGGCTTTCGTGCCGGAGATCTCCGGGTCGTCGCCATAATCCCCGGTCTCCGGGTGAGTAGCACAAATCTCCGGTTCAATTGCGATTGCAGCGGAAAGCCCTTTTTATGAATTTTTTGCGTTTTTTATAACTGATTCAAATTAAAATAGTTTGCACTTAAATTTCCATTGTATTTTGTTTTATACAAAAAACTGAAATTGATGATGCTCTTACAATTTCGTTAATTAGCGATATTTAAAAAAATAAACAACGATTTTTAATCGTATTATATCCTAAAATCATGAGTGCCTTTAAGAATATTGAATATATTTATCATTACATTTAATTCCTCTTGGGTTTCTTCTAAAGCAGTGGTTCTCAGTCAGATCTGTCATGCGACCCCCTCCGTGCGGATGTTCGGTCGCCGCGACCCCCCGTGATTTTTTTGAGAAGTAATAAAGATATACTAAAAACTTTTTTTATTTATACTTTTTTTATAAAGCGCACCGAAGAGTATAAAATAAATTTTGGGTTCAAGAAAATATCTGGATCTTAAGAAATTTTTCATTATACATATATGATAATGAGTCTCTTTTTTAAAAATACGTATGTTGATTAAATTATTCACTACGTTAGAAATAATCTGGAATATTCTTATTGTTGCACACAGATGACTACAGGAGAATTACTTTGCTACGGTAGTTCAGTGGTAGAATATTCGCCCGCAAGCAGAAGACCCGGGTTCGATTCTCGTTCATAGCAGATTTTTTCACTTGTTTTTATATTTCCTAAACAGAAATTAGTTATCAAGAATTCAGATATAGCCATGAATTACAATAAAGATGAGAAATGTGAGGAATTAGAAAATGAGCGAAGCTAGTATAAGTCGCCGTATTAATTAAATTTTATATTAAATATAAATATATTAAAATTAACAAATGCTTAATTTTGAAGATTCCAACCCTCAATCAAACAAAAATTAGACATAAACTATAAATTAAAAAGTGAAAGATTGATAGAATGAGAAAAGAAATCAGTGGGCATAGCGAAGACTGATCGCGACCCACCCAAAATTGTTTACGTTTGAGAAACCATGTTCTAAAGTATTCAGGTTTCAAGCAAACTCCGGTTTATGAATATCTTAAAGTAGGCAACCCGTAACAACATCTCCGGTTCATGAAGATCTAAAAGTTGTCAACCCTAATGGTAACGTCGTCCCTCAAATTCGGCGACGGGGTGAAATCGCCTTCGATCATCTTATTCCGAATATCGATTATTCCTCTGAGGTGTGAGAATCGATTATCTACAAAGAGAATTTCGATAGCTTTAAAACGATCGGGAAAACAAAACAGCCGTCATTAACTTCGGTCCACCTTTTTCAAGAATCTGTGAACTTTGCGGAGGAATTACTCACTTGGTTTTCCAGACATTTTTGCAACTATCGGAACTATCGCGGTTATTATCGATAGGAAACATCGCAATTCGATCGTCGATTGCGAAACTTTCGCCATTTCCCCGCGCTTACTGAATTCTCGTTTGTGAAATATATTTCCAAGGAATCCACATTATAGGGAGATTTCGCAGGAACGGCATCGAGTTTTACCCGAGCTCGTCATTTTATCGATTTTTTCTGCATCGAGACTTAATGAGGTTTTGTATGCATGGTTGTATACACTATTATTACACACTATTATACACTATTATTACACTAATTTGGTTTTAAAAGTGGTGTTATTTTCATTCCGCGACGCAACTTGTGTATAGTATCGCATCGAGTACATACTTTCAACTTGTAAAACGACGTCGATGCAGGAAACGCAATTTTTCCTCGTGTAATGGCAGTGGTATGGCGATCGATGGAATGATTCTTTCTCTGTTTTGAGAGCGAATACGCTCTAATAGTTGCTGAGCCAAGGACAGCAGAGAAACGGGAGATTTGGACTATAATATTTTCACTCCGTTCGTAAATGAAGTTTTAAAACTTTTTGGCCGGAAATGAAGGAGCGAAGAGGATATTATGGTTTCCATGTCATTTTCGTACTCGTAACATTTTGTTTGGACGTTTTAAAACCAACTTTTTCGTCAACAAAAGCGGCGATGAGTTGAGTAGCAACAGCTTATTAACGACAACTTGTAGATCATAATCGGGTCAATAATTTCCGAATTCTTGAGGCGCTAAGGCAATAAGACCAGCTTATACGATGATGGAAGTTTATTCTAACAAAATTCGTCCACGCAAAGTGCCTTTTGCGATTTAATTCTTGAATTATTTTTCAAATATTCGTATCTGAAGCTTTATTAATGATCACAGAAATCTGGATAACCTAAAAAAAAAGTCTTTGTAATCCAATTTTCACCGTAGAAGCAAGGATTATCTTGAAGTTCATAAAACGTTAAAAAATGAGATCACTCTTATAATAACAATGATGTAATATAAGCCGAATAAATCCGCCGTTCGCATGTTTTGCGTGTGCTGTTGTTTACGTATGCCGTAAAAGTGAATGGAATAGAAATTTGTATTCGATATTAAATCCATAATTTCGTAATTTTCCCGAACGAGTTATAAATTGGCGCCGATGATCGACTTCGATCGACAACTTTCAGAAATGGTTTCCGCAATTGCGTAGATAAACTTTTGCGCGAACCAAATCAAAATGAGAATCTTAGTTTTGGTATTAAAGCGAGGAAATCCGTCTTTTTCTTTGCCGACTTAACAAAACTTACCAAGAAGATAATGGAGTGGAAATTCTCCGTATTAAATCCACGCCAGGTTTTCTTAAATACCGGCTGATGATGGAGGTAAGTTTTTGCACTAGAAAAGGATTTTTGTCCGCTGTTTGAGGAGTGTGGGAATCGAAAGAAATTCCTCAGTATCATTTCAATAATCCGTCACAACCGCGAAGAGGAGAGAAATTCTCTCTGCCGCCCTCCGAGAGGCGCTGCCTCCCTCTCTTTCTCCCCCTCTCTCTTTCAATGGAATCTTTGTGCTCTCTTTCCCGTACAAGGAGTTACTACTCATGTAAACCACTGGTTTACGATGGATCGGACAAAAACGCAACGATAAAAAAGCTCTATCGTTTGGTTCTGATTTTGTTATCGTGATATCCATGACTATATGTTCATTTACGTATCCTCTGCTCATTTTCGTTTAATTATTCTGACATTTTTCAAAACTCATTTACTCGCTATCCAGTGAAGGGTGAACACCGAAAGAGAATATTCCGAACGAAGCTTTCGTGAACTCGCAACGACAGAGAAAAGGAATTCATTTTCCGTTTCGATGTCTTAGCAGTTTAATCTAACAAGAGCGCTCCCGACGTGTGCTCGTGAACCCCAATTGTCACGTTCCACGACCGGTCACTAGGTCGCCAAGCGCTCTTTCAAAAACAACGCAAAGTGTCATTCCCACGGTTTGGTTTTGAGCGCTCGAAAACTGATCGATTTGCTCACCTGCGACCTCGTCAATGCAGTGATTTGTTGCAAAAGTATGGATCCGTTGGAAGGAAACGCAGCGAAATTCTTGCGTCAAATAAAGCACACACGCCATTAAAATCAAAACAAATGGCATCGACCATCGAATAAATAATACCAAAGCATGTGCGTCGAGATTAAATCGTTTTCCCGTTCTTTTGCTGACGTTTCGCCAAATTTCGTACGCATTTCGCGATGATATCGAAGGAATCGTTTCGATTTTCCGTTGTTGGCGTTCGTAGCTACCGGAGGAGGTGGGGTCGATGATGGAAACCTTGAAGCACGCGCGCGCATTCCTCTTCAATTGTTTTCTGGGAAAGTATTGCGTCTTAGCGAGTGCTGCTTTTTGCTCGGATAGCGTCATTTTTATTTATGCGACAGAGAGAGAGAGAGAGGCCATTCTTTCTATTCGTGACGATCGTGAAGACTGACGCACCTCTCGCGTTAATCCAGAAAGTCCTCTCGGCCGCTACCAATCGCAGGTTCGAAAGGAGCGTGCGATTCCGTGTTTATATCGTAATTGATTTCCTCGCTAAAAATATTATATCGAAAACAGTTTTTAACGATGAGTAAAGTCGTTCTCTTCATTTATAGTAAATATTTCCCGGTTCCGCTATGACGTGACAGGGCTTGCGTATTACGTCAAGTTTCCTTGGGATTGTAATTTTAAAGTTATATAAATTTAGCCGCCTTTAACGCTTTGTGAAATCGAAACCGATCCACACAAGACTTTGAATTTCGAATGCACGTATGCCATATTTAATAATGGACCACGTGATCATTCCCGACAATCTCGACCATTAATATGGCGCTTTTCATCAAATTTTAGTTTAAACATCTCTAGGAGAGTGAAAAATTTTAGAAATTTTATGACACGTTTATGCTAAAAATTTAATGTTATAACAACTCAAATTGTGCGTTTAACCATTCTCTTATGTTCCGACTATGAGAATGAAGAAGCGGTAGTCATACGCCACCGAGTGTAATTAAGCAGCCTACGACGGATTGTTATAGCCACTCTACACCGTTAAGATCAGTGCTTTAAATGGATAAAAATAAGTACTCTCCGTAACGGCAGATAGGGGAAAAACGTAACACACATTGCAATTCACTTGTATTATTATTTTATTATGGGAATAGCGATTCTTTAGCAGACGGATGAATTGAAAACACTGCTGAACAACGTTTGCATTTATATTAATAAACATTTATTAAATAGGTTACAAATATAATACAATACAATTATAATTTAATGTTACCATAATTAGATTTACAGAAAAAGAATAGAAGCATTTTTATTACATTAATTTCCATATTGATAAATATGGAAAATTTTGCGGAAAGCCATCTTCTCATCTGCCGTCCTTCTTCCTTTCAAGATCCACGATTCTACACACGGTTGTGGATTGAACAGGTGCAATGCAACACGGTGGATGAAAATCAACGATGTTGTACTAGAGACCAACAAAGAACTTCGTTCATAGAACTGAAAGCCCTTTCACATGAAACAGCTATGCTTTTTACAGCAGTAATTGATGGGTTTAAATCAGAAGGAACAGTCTTGGCACCAGTGCACTTATATTCACGAAAACCACGAATTGCTTGTTGCTCGTCAATCATGAAGATGCTTGCCAAACGCTGAACACTGGTATCTCCATATTGAATATCTGAGTCATCTGGCCATGTTTATGTTGGCAGTGCGTTAAGATCCGCTAACAGGTTGTCATACAAGTCTTTGAATAGATTATTGCCTGTTAAGCCAATTTTTGTAGACTGACGTCGTGAGTCATTCTCTTAAATTGTTGGCAAGGCTTCGGTAGAACTGGAAATGCTTTATTAGTTTTACAGAACTTGAGTTATGCAGACTTACGTTTTTAAATGCCATTTTTTCAAATGCAAGTTTTACTTCATCAAAACGAGGAACTGGTAGATTTTCCATGGAGTCTAGAATTCTTACCGTCCTTGTAATTAATGTAATAGCTATTGATGCAATCATATCCCATTTTACTTTCTCCATACTTAGTAATGGGAAAGTATTGTGATCATGAAAAAAATCGACATCGAGATTTCAATGGAAATACACGTTTTGAGGTCCCTAGAACACGTCTAGACTATTTTCGGAATGATATCTGTGTGTGTGTGTGTGTATGTGATTGTGGGCGCTCTAACTCAAAACGTACTTGCCATATCGTTACCAAACTTCATATATAACACTTTAGCATGAGCACAAAGAACTGATTAGTTTTTGGACAATAACGGTTAACCGGAAGTCGAGGTTTATTCGAAACCCGATCCGGTTTTTGCGATATTTCTCCGTTAAAACATCATTATTGTATATACAATTCTACACAAAAGTTACAGACAATGTAATTTCCTACAACTTTCATTTGAAACAATTTTCCATAGCAATTATTGTTTAGGAATTATTTATAAATAATATTTTTTCGGTTTCTGTCAAATATCTCCTTAAAAAACGTCGTTATTGGTAATCTTCGTAAGGATCAAAGCTGTAGAGAATGATATTTCTTCCAAGTTTTGTTTGAAACAAATTTTCGTTGAACCATCCATTTCGGAGATATTTTGCTTTTTCTTAATTTCCAGTTTACAGCGCCACCACCATGTAGCGGTGAATTCTGTAAACGTATTCAAAATTTACGGCAATAAGGACGACTGTATTCTTTTACGATACGAAATAATAATTTTGCCTTATAATGCCATTCATAATAATTTAAATAGGTATCTATACCCCAAATATAGAGTAAGTCATGTGTTGGCCACATCAGATTTTTTCTAACTGTAGGGATAGATGCGCAAGTTCAGTGAGAGCATCTCACATCATAAGGATCAATCTTAAAATAATTAAACAAACTCATCTTCAAAAACTAGGGTGCAAAGCTATTAATAATTAAATAAACTGTATTACTAAAGCACGATGAGCAATAGATCAGCATGAAGGTTTGCATAGCTGAAACTAACTATGTAATTAGAAATCAAATAACGCAGTATAACGTATTTAGCTATTCTTATGTTTTCTAGTGAGTCAAACTTACGAAAGTTTGAACATAGGCTTGGATTTAGTTGAGTAATGTGGGTTGGATGTTAGGTTGGTAATAGTACCGGTACGTTAGAAATTAATTTTAAAACTACCGGTACGCTAAAAGTTGAAATTTTAACTGCCGGCCCTGCGTACCGGACAGTACCGGCCCATTTAAAGCACTGGTTAAGATTCAGACGGAACTTAAAGCGGGACCATTCTTGGGACCAAAAAAAGGGCCTTCGAATCGCTGAATACATGAAACGTTCACATGGGGGCTTCCGACGGAAGCTCTCCCCAACAAACGCGCAGTTTATATTTCACACCTCATTAATTCTTATGCGTAAGTATGCTTTTGTAGAGAAGCAGTGTGCATTATGATGTGTATTCTAATTAGTAGCAGGGTGCTCGTTTAATGAGTTTTGTTGTGTTATCCTAAAGACTGCCGGAAGAAATATGAACGAAACGCCCCTTCAAAAAAGGAAGAAATGTCTGTCTTGGGACTCACAATCAGGATGCCTAATTTTCAAATGACGCTCTATTTACACCACATCTACTTCAGTTCTTTACTGCTATCATTCGCAAGCTTTGACGTACGTCAGCTTAGATGGTTATATATTTAAAGTTTGGGAGTAATCAACTATGTTGCTTTTAAAGCGGTAATTTACAGTGTTGTAAAACAGCCGACCTTGATAGAGGGGTAGTTTGCGTGTCTAGTTCCCAATGTTAGGGTCGCAGGTTCGAATCCTGCCGAGGGCATGGTCGTATATGTTCGTCTTTGTTGGTTTTATTACGCAAAGGCCATAAAGAGCTGTTTATGAGCTTATCAAAGAATAAATGTGCATGGCCCACGCAAATACGGAAAGGAATGGAAAGGAAAAACCCCAGAAAGTGTCTTATGACTGCTAATGGCTTTGAAATGAAAAACGTCAAATAAGAATTTGCTAATTATGAACACAATTGCGCTACATAACGGTATTAATAGAATAATCTGTTTTAATGATTTCTTGCTCGATAAAACGTTTTTTTCTGGGCAGACGGCGACGTAATTTTCCGAGATTAAATAAATAGGCAGTTTATTACCTCAATCGCATAAATATTAAAAGCAGAGCTAAGCGGCACGAGGCGAGACGTGTGCATTTAAGGTGAAAATAGGAATTCGTGGTCGAAGTCATTCGATTGATTTTCCAGATGTCGGAACATTTTCTTTCACACGATCCAAGAAGTTGCAATTTCTACTATTAATGCGAATCTAACGATAGGTACTCGTCTCGATACTGAATACCTACATAGATTACTATAAACTCAGATTGGCGTAAATGATAAAATGCGTTCCCAGAATAAAGCGGGAAATTATACACTTGTAAACATAATGTCGACCCCATTTAAGTAGGCGTAATTTGCCTTTATATGGCAACGTTAGGAAAAGTGAAATTGATCCAAATACCTCACGTCACGGAAATTATACGCGTGAGTTGGCTTTGGAAGACACTTTCGAAATATTCTTCGGAATTTTGAGTTCGTTGAGCTTAAAATCACACTCGTTACTCGCGTAATTATCGCGTCCGATCGCATGTTTATTCAAGCCTCTCTCTCTTTCATCCGCAATGCCATCTAGGCAGGCGAACCTCTAACACAGGGGCAACTTTTTTCCCTCCGAGGGCCAATATTAATAATAATAGAAAATACATTATTCGGCCCACCAAATTCTATCTCATAAAATATTGCAAGTAATTATTTCTAATAATGTATTTAAAATCAAAAGGGTACAATTTAATAACTATTAAATCCCATTAGTTTATTTTGATCGACGTGGCAACAATTTAGTCCGAATTTTGCGTCAAAATATCTTTGATAGAACCTTCATTGAGGTCCTTATTGAGTGTGATATTCGGTTGCATGCGTCTTTAGCGCGGCAGCATACAATTACAATAATACCGCGCTTTTATGTGAGCTTAAATGTTAGCTTTGCTTAATCGCTTTGGTTCTGGAAGGATTTGAATTTAGGTAGGAGATGGCGGAGGGAAAACCCACTATTTCCACAAAAAAGTTTTTAAACAGACACACACACAAATGAGAAATAAGCAAAGGAAAAGAAAATCAGCAAGCACTTTAAATATTGCACTTTTGGATTGGAGTTCGTCGGAGTAGAGCTGGAAAACTATGACTGTTTCTTTATATTTGTCTTTCCTTTTGCTTTTTCTACTCCTTTTACCTTTGTGTTACATTCTATTTATTCAATTACGGCACTGTAGTCGATTCTTTGCTGAATATTATCTTCGCCGCAGTCTCCACTCCTTATTTCATAATAGAGATCTTATTTACTAAGATGAACAGCAAAATGAAAAGGAGAAATTGTCTCGAAAAATCATAATCATTCCATATTTTAGGATTTATTGGCACGATCCTTTGATTTGAAGAAAACCATCAAGCACCTGTTACGGCTAAGATCAAACTGATGAATCGGGTTTTTCCAAAATTCGTAAAATAGTCGCGGGAACCAAATGCGCATTTCGGCTACAAGACAGCCATCGTCAGTGGCAATTTGCCGCTATTAGGTTGTAGAAAGAGGTTAATGCTAAGTAAGATGAATCGAAGAAGGAATCGACGGGGATTAAGCGCAATAAGAAGATGGAGTCAATTGGTTCGCCAAGAAATACAACAAAATATGAGTAATCAGAATTCTCTTGCAATAGAATTAAAATTTCCTAACATCATCGGTGAGCATTTATAATATGAAGTCACTTTATAAATTAACTGCGCGTTTTCTGTTATTTGAAAAGAACCCCTTTTGGCCCAGTAGCTTAGTTCTCAACTAACTGTAGACCTTCTGTCGTGGAAACACTCCATTAAGAACTCTTTATTTCCTCCAACTCCACTTTGGTCATTTATAATCTCGGAAATTCCTTTGGAATGGACTTTTATGAGAAAAATATCTCTTCCTCTCGATCGCGAAGGCGTCTCTCTTCCTCGATCGCCACGCTTAACACACCTTTTCGTTTACCTCACGCTTTGAATAAATAGGTGGCTCTAGAATCGCGGTTTTCCCCACCATTAACGAATCCGCAAGATGTCACACCCTGACTCACTTGAAGGTCGTTTTGAGGAAATAAGACGCCACCCGAATAGGCGCACTTGGTGCGCACCTGCTGTCCTGGAGCGCCATTGTGATTTTTCTTCGTACGCACTTTTCCTATGCGTATTGATCACTCTCGGATTCACGGACACACTCTCTCTCTCTCTCTGTTGTCCCTGCTAAAAAAATCTGATGTGGCCAACACATGACTTTCTCGATATTTGGGGTATATTTATTTAAATTATTATGAATAGCATTATGGGGCAAAATTATTATTTCGTGTTATATATGAAATTTGGTATTAATATGGCAAGTACTTTTTGAGTTAGAGCGCCCACAATCACACACACACGCACGCGCACGCACACGCACGCACACGCACACAGACATCATTCCGAAAATAGTCTAAACGTGTTCTAGGGACCTCAAAACGTGTATTTCCGTTGAAATCTCGAAGTCGATTTTTTTCGTGATCACAACACTTTCCCATTACTACGTATGGAGAAAGTAAAAAGCTTTTCGCGGAGTTTTCGTGTGACGCTTTTAAATACCGGTACGTTGGAATACAAGGTGGTCGAACAGTCACGCAACAAGGCATTAACATTTTAAACTTTGTAGGCTAATACGGTGGTAGCGTTCGAGGCAACGCACTCCACGGCGCGCATTCGATTCACTCTACACCTGCTGCACATGAATGTTTTCATCCTCTCTCTATATCTTGTGTTAAGACCGAATTTTACTAAGAAAACCTTGTGCCGCACTTGGACAATCGATCCCAGAAACTTTGACTTGATAGAGTAACAACTTGTCCCCTTAGCCAACCTGACCCATTCATATATCATTAATGAAACGTGGTTATTTATTGTACCAAGTGGAAATTTGCTCGAAGGCCTTAAAAGAACCAAAAATATGTTTTTTATACCCATTACTTGTTCTCGAGTGAAACACATTTATCGTTGAAAATTACTTAACGTTTCATTTTTACGTAAATTGCCAGAATTCGTTTAGATAATACATAATTTTCAGAATCTCCTGTTCCGGATAAATTAACAGTATGTTGCGTCGTTATCAGCCAGACAGGCTTTTACCTCTCGAAAATGTTCGTACGAGTTTATTACTATATCCACATAAACCACTGAGATAATTAAAATTCCCTTCTTTTGTCATTTTAATTACGCTATTTTAATTTGACATTTTTAATTAACAAAACCACTATCTCGAATGGGGTGAGCGGCTTTTCGAATCGCCCTATAATTGCTAACAGGAGTTACAGAGATTAAGGGTGAAAATCTCAAGAAACGGAGGAGTTTTTCATCGAAAATTTATAAATAAGCGTTTCTTTTATGTTTCGAAAGTGATTCTTAGCGTATCATCGTGATATAACATCATTTACGCTCGCTTCTCGTATTAACGCGGAAATTTTCGTTTTGGAATTGCGAGAAACCTGCCGCGGCTACGTCGCTTTTTCTTCGAACGAAAATAATGCCGATCGTAAGTATATGTATGTGCGTATTACTATTATCGCCATAACTTTCTCCACGGATACGCCGTGGTGGATTTATGCATTCTGGGGCCCTTGTCGCTAAACAATTGGGGGCCTTGCAATCTAAACATACATGGTGAACCACTCCTAACCACTACCGCAGTGTTGAATTCAGGGGCGTACCCGGGGGGGATATAAAATCCCTCCCGGGTAATATAAAATCCCTCCAGGAGAAAATGGTCAATTAGTTAAGTTTTTTATGGGATTTTAGTGAGTATTGTAGGAAAGAGAGAGAGAAAGAGATGCGGAAGTTCATAGGATTGCCCGTGTAGATGAGGAGCGGAGAGTACTAGAAAGACAAAGAAATAGGGAAACACATCAAATGAATAGGGAACAAAGAAGATCTAACCTAGGGCCGAACTATTTCGATTATTTGCAAGCGTAGCTGCAGCGGGCTGCTAGTATTACTTATCAAGGCTAAGGTTTATTAAAGCGTTTGTTACATACCTAATCAAATTTTCTATGATTGTTCCAAATATTAAATTTAGTTAATTTTGTTATGAAATGTTGATGTATAAAATTATATTACAAATTATTTGTTAATCTGCAATAAATAAATATAATATAACTAAATCGCGTTTTATTTTACTTAATTATTTAAACAGTAACAAAAAAGACAACTCCTGCTAATTTTCTAGCGATATATTATATACCCCCCCCCGACCCATGCAGTTTCCCTCCCTCGGAGAAGAACGTCTGGATTCAACACTGCACTACCGCTTTATTTGGCTCCTCTTATCGTTCGCATTCATAAAGTATCGCAGAGAAAAAATAATGAATTTTTCTTCGTCGTTTTTAAAGTGAGATCTTTAATATTTCTGAGATTGTACAGGAAAACATTTTTTCGAGGTCCCTTATTTTAAGGGGCCCCGAAAAGTGAGACCCCCTTTACTGCGGATGCGTTTTATTGGAATTCTATCCTGTGGCGCGTACAGCGAACTTTACGATATCTATCTATGATAAAGAAATGATAAAATTTATAACTCACTTCTTCGGCTTCGGCGATTATTCTCTGGAATTTATGGATAATTCAGCGTATTATACGCATTCATCGGATTCGATGAGTTATCACTCGCATTCTCCCGAAATCATGGAATTGCTGTCAATATAGACGGGGACGACGCACGCTTTTTAGGCGCCTTTCGCTTCTGGCGTGAGCGTCTGTTATCGTCCGTCCGTCCGTCCGTCCGCATGTTCGTTCTCTGCTTCTACAGAACGGATTTTCATGAAATTTGATATTAAGGACTTACTATCAATTTAATAATAAGAAAATCGCAAAAATGAATCACGTGCGCCAATCAGGGGTACCACTTTACTGGCGATAAAAAATGTAATTTTCCTCATATCTCGTAAAGTATTGCTTATATCAAAATATTTTTCAAATAAAAGTTGTAGAACTGTTAAAGAAGAGTATTTCCTTTCCTAAACATTTTTATCGAAGGAGCAGCCGTTATCGAGGAAGTCAAACAAAAATGTCTTAATTCGAGTTGAACTTGGAAATTTTCTTGCATGGTTACTTCTTCATTGTTGCTAACATAAACAATCTCACAGACAAACGTTTAATTTCCTTACGTGTGCATGTAATATTATTAAACTAGCATAATTGCCCGTCAATATGACGGGGTATCTTTAGTTATAACCTTAAAATAGTTGCCTCCCTCCCCCTCTTTCCATCTTTTTCTCTCTCCTCCTCCCTCCCCCTCCCACTCTCCTTCCCTTTTCCCCCTCACTCCCTTTTCCTCTCTCTCTCTCTTAAATGTAAGAAGGGACTATATAGTCTCAATTTCACCCTCAATAAAGCCATTTGTATGTCTGTCTCCCTCCCTTCATCCCCTCACTCCCCCTCCCTCTCCACCCCTTTCCTCTCATTCCCTCTCTCCTCCTCCCTCCCTCCTCTCTCTCCCTCCCCCTCTCCCCCTGCGTTACCATCCCTCTCTCTCCCTCCCTATCTCGTATTAAAAGCATTCAGAGCACGCTTACACCCATAAGGATTGATTTAACAATAGGATTTTGAGGTCTAACAATATAATTAGTCACCATGGCAACATTCCGTTAAAATGGCAACATTTCCATAAAATATGTAAATTAAACGTTTAACATGGGATATTTCGAACTGTGGGCGAAAAAAGATGAAAAGAATAAGACACTTTATAATTTTTTCTCCAAAATGGTTCAAATCCGAAGGTCGTAGGTTAATTCCTTCTAATTTTAATTTCCAAATGAATAAAAGCCTGCACGTCGAAAAATCGCGTTTTACATGTTAAGTAATGGGAAATGCCTCCATTGGAGTCGAACAAGGAATTTTTTCGCGATTTTAATTCGTCATCACCTGAAAAGGTGTTAATCAAGCATCCCTGCCAAATTTCGAGTTTCTATCTTCATTACTTCTCGAGTTATTAGCGTTTTCGTTAGCGTTATAGACAGAGAAAAGTTAGCGTTATAGACAGAGAAAAGTTAGCGTTATAGACAGAGAAAAGTTAGCGTTATAGACAGAGAAAAGTTAGCGTTATAGACAGAGAAAAGTTAGCGTTATAGACAGAGAAAAGTTAGCGTTATAGACAGAGAAAAGTTAGCGTTATAGACAGAGAAAAGTTAGCGTTATAGACAGAGAAAAGTTAGCGTTATAGACAGAAAATTTAGCGTTATAGACAGAGAATTGCTTTTTATTATAACGATAAGAAGATAGGAAGAAAATGGATTATTTATGATGAAGAAAAGAACTTTAAAACGCAATTTCCCTTACCCACAGGTATATAATTTCTTTCTAATACTCCATTGCACGAAATGCGCCAATTTGTGATACCTACGTTGTACACTTTCCTAACTTGTTTTCTGTCGCTTAGGTGTAATGTTCAGCGATTGTGTCTGTTCATCTCCACCCCGAGAAGCATGATATGTATGTACCAACAAATCGACCAATGGAAGCGGTCTTTTCTTCGTCGATCGATCATCTCCCGTCGAATTTGTGAGTGCGAAAGAGAAAAGGAACGATAAAGCGATATTGTTGATCGACGCTCTCTGACAATGAGACGTTTGATGAGAATATAAGTATGTACTATTTATCAGGGACCTTTTCTGCACGGCGGGCCACATTCGCAAATGTGAATGCTTCGGAAGGCTGCATTGGAAGTCGAGGAAGCCCCGGCGGGCCGGATGAACGAATAAATCAAAAGTTATCTCGAGTTTCTGAGAATTCAAATAAGCGAAATCAAGTCTAGATAATTTAACTGGCGTTAAAACTTCACCATATAAAGTTTTGAGACATTTTTTATGAAAAAATATGTATTGGCTGTGTTAAATTATACCGTTCACTTTATCATTACGGTTTCATGAGCCGCATGTAGCCCACGGCCCTCTGCCATTTTGATCCGAACGAATTGCATTAAACAATTGTTAATTTTCTTCTCGTTGAGTCTTTTTTATAAGAATTCACTTTTGTGATCGATATATTTCTTGCAGATTTTTCATAACCGAACGATGGTTCATTGCTATCCGTTGAAATGGGTTGCTGCTGCTTTTGAGGCGAATTAGAGAAAATGTTGCCTGTTATAATGTTTAATTCACGTGATTTGCGGATATGTCGAAACGTATAATTTCAAAGTTTGGGAAGCGGTTTTGATGACTCACTGTCTGGTTTGGTCCACAAGATAACTTTATCATTTATAATAAATTCTTACAATATTTTGGAAGTGCATTTATGAACGGTTCACGACACTTTTAACTTGATTAATCTTGAAATATTATAGGCGCCCTTGGGATCGATCTTAGTGGTACTCTGTTTGAAAAATATAGAGAATAAATTTGAAATCGAGAAAACCTATTAATTTATCCTAACAGCAACTTTGCAGGTTTAATTTCTATGAAAATTCGCGCAGTAATGGACGAATCAAAATTTTGTCGTTTCTTCGTATACTATGTGGTATAGAATAGGCTCTTCAAATATGAACGGACACATCGATGAAAGCACAGAATGTTCTAGTCGATACATATCTGTAATTACAGTAAATGTGACGCAGTAACGTTTTGGAAAAGCAAGAACAAAAAATCTGATGTGGCCAACACATGACTTTCTCCATATTTGGGGTATAGATATTTATATTATTATGAATAGCATTATGAGGCAAAATTATCATTTCGTATCGTAAAAGAATACAGTCATCCTTAATGCCGTAAATTACGTATATTTTGAATATGTTTACAGAATTCACCGCTACATGGTGCTGGCGCTGTATACTGCTACTAAGAAAAAGTTGAATATCTCCGAAATGGATGGTTCTACGAAAATTTGTTTCAAACAAAACTTGGAAGAAATATTATTCTCTACAACTTTGGCCCTCACGAAGATTACCAATAACGATTTTTTAAAGGAGATATTTGACAGAAACCGAAAAACCGGTTATTTATAAATAATTCCCAAACAATAACTCCTATGGAAAATTGTTTCAAATGAAAATTGTAGGAAATTACATTCTCTATAACCTTTGCATAGAATTGTATATACAATAATGATGTTTTAATGGAGAAATATCGCAAAAACCGAATCGGGTTTCAAATAAACCTCGACTTTCGGTTAACCGTTATTGTCCAAAAACTAATCAGTTCTTTGAGCTCATGCTATAGTTTTATATATGAAGTTTGGTAACGATATGACAAGTACTTTTTGAGTTAGAGCGCCCACAATCACATACACACACGTCATTCCGAAAATAGTCTAAACGTGTTCTAGGGAACTCAAAACGTGTATTTCCGTTGAAACCTCGAAGTCGATTTTTTTCATGATCACAGTACTTTCCCATTACTTCGTATGGAGAAAGTAAAAATGAACAGCAACAGATACAAGATCACCTACGTCCACCTGCAGCTATCAACTATCGTGCTGGCGTGATAGTCGTGTATAGACGGTGAGATTTGCTGTAATAGTTCCTATTACTCTCGCGGGAGGACTATCACGTATCTAGCCCGGCGTGATAGTGCGATAGTTCTCTCACGGTAGAGCGATAGTGACTATCGCGCCGTCTACACGATGGTAGTAGTAGCGTGAGAGTTGCTATCATGAGAGCCTCTCTCGCGTCGTACTCTCACCGTGTAAGCTTAACATGAGAGATAGACCAAGGCCGGCGATATAATATAAAAAACTTTATAATTTCTAAAAACACGAAAAACATTTTTCGTGATTAAGTTGAACGCATGGAAGTTTCGGTCGCGCTGAAATGCGTAAACCGATTTTGTTCGAACTTTTGAATCGGTGTCGTTATTTTCCTCTCTTTCCTTTACTTTCGCAGCCGCCAATCCGTCCGCCAAAGGGTCGGAATCGAACTCGCTCCTCTCCGCATAGCGTGCCAGTAGTACCAAGCCTCCGATGCTCAACATAGCGCCTCTTTCCCCCTCAGGGGAATCGGCGTTAATTTCGATGACGAAATTCGTCCCTGGTCACGTGTCACCAGAAGGGCTGACCGAAAGGGCTTGCCCCCTCCACTTACTCTCCCAGTGTCCGACTGTGACTCTTCCCTCCCCCCCTCTTCTCCCCTCCCTTCGTCTCCACCTGTCCCGTCGCCACCTCTATCGGCCCCAACGTTTTCCTGCGCCCCGAGGGCCCACTACGACCTCCTACCGTGGGAGAAAAGGACTTGGGTGGGGTGGGTCGGGTTGGAAAGGATAGAGAGTAGTACCTACCGGTGGCTAGGTGAGAGGAGGGAGAGAGAGAGGAGAGGCTGCGGGACTTTCACATTCCACCGAGGGAAACGTTTTTGTGCCCTCGAGGTCTTCTGGCAGCGGTCCTCTCTCTCGCGCGCTATCTCGCGCCATCTTCGTCCACCGCCACGACACGCCCTCCTCCTCCTTCCTCCACATTCCTCTCGATCCAGCCAAGGAGAGAGGTCAAGTGTCCCAAGTGTCACCTTGGAAGGGGAGAGGGGACGTGGAGGAGGGCCCAAATCTCCTCTCTACACCTGTCCTCCATTGCGTGTCTCTTTGGCCAATGTTTTCCTTTTCCTGATTCCACCGTTTGCCCCGACGAGAGCAGCGCCTCCTCTTCCGTTGACTGCCATCCGAGTGCATTACTGACGCGTGGCGCAAACGCGTCTTTGACGTGTCACCTCTTCCGCCGATTGCAGACTTTTTCGGCGAATGTTCGTGTTAATGGTGCGACCTCTCGTGGTCGTTGATTCCGCAGAACGGACGCAGTGAGCGTCGTATTCTTACTATGTGATTGCCATGTCCTATGTAGTATATGCGTCGCGTGGATTAAAACGATGCTTCGTATTAATACGATGAAATCGTGTGCATCTCCGATCTGAAGGAAGGATAAAGTGAGGTTTCGTCTATGAAGAAGGAGTGTTAATTATTTTTTATTTATTATTGACTTCGGTTAACGAGTCATCGGCCACCGCATTTGGTTTCGAAATATTCTTTCTCGAAAAAATTGAAATAGCTTTGAAGTCCGAGAACCTCCGAAATATCTCCTGATCACCCGAACAAATTGATTTCCCGCATTTTTCGTGACTTCCAAAAGTCTGCTTTTAAATGAGCGCGTGTAACCAATTCACCGCAAAAAAGCCACGTTTGTGACTTTCATTTATTGTGCATTTTAAATGCTTACAGAATAGTATGAAACATCTCAACGTCACGTATTGCGCTGCTTTGCTACTTAAACATTAACCGGCCTTGGTAGAGGTGTGGTTAGCTTGTCTAGCTCCCAATGCTGAGGTCGGGGGTTCGAATCCTGTCCGAGGGCTTGCTCGTATGTGTTTGTTATTGTTATTACGCTCATAAGATAGTGAAAAATAAATAAATAAACATGAATGAATTCTAGGTTAACATTGCATATTATAAAAGGATTTTCTTTGGAATAAGAAGTTTGTTATATGGTTATTTTAACTGAATTGAATCAAGTTCCCTTCTAAGTTTGAAATCCATTTAAAACTGGTGAAAGTGTTTGTTTCGGAAAATGAGAAGGCAGGAGTGCTGAGCAGACGATAAACGATATTGAGGTACATTATATTCCAAAATCTATTTAAAGTATTATCAGAGGCAATTGAACCAATTTTTTGGAACCGGAATTCTGTTTATTTAATGAAACTGAAATCCTAATGCTATAATCAATTTAAAACTAATAACAATGGCTATTTTAATAGAAAGAAAGGTACTATTTTATTCACAGGGAATTTCTGTGAGATTTTAGTTAATTAATTAAAACAGACTTATAACATTGAAATATTCGATGGCTAAAACAGTGCACAATTTTATTCTTGTGATTTTTACATGTTGCATTGATGAAAATTTAGATTCATTAAACCCGTTGAAATTCAACGGGCACTTATGCTTGTATCTCATAACAGCGATCACTACATATAGCGCTGTTAACAACGCTTCGGAGGCGACCTGTCTTTGTATAAAAAGACATTTTTTAAATATTTTAATACAAAATATGAGTGCTTCTATTTTGAATTTATAATCCGACTTATGCCTTTTAAATAAATGCATCTTCTATTATTACCGAAGATGATTGAAGTCACAAGTGCTTTTCCGATTGATTTAGGGTTAGGCCTTGGTAGAGGGGTGGCTAGCGTGTCTAGCTCCCAATGCTAGGGTCGCAGGTTCGAATCCTGCCGAGGGCATGGTCGTGCGTGTCCGTCGTTGTTGTTGTTGTTGTTACGATATTCAGTATAATTGGCTGTCTCTGAATTCCTGCCAATAAATGTAAAAGGGACTATGTAGTCTCAATTTCGTCCTAAATAAAGTCGTCTGTCTGTCTCTCTTGGCCAGCGACCGAACCAATCCTTCGTTATATTCCTCTCCATTTACTATTTCTACTCTTGGTCGTCTCATCATTGTCAGTGTCAAAACACTAATGCTTTTTTTTTGAGGGCGCAAATGATATCTCATTTCTCAAACGGAGTGGTTCCGTGTAAGAGCGTTTCAAACATCGAATTTTCGATTTCGGTTTTGGAGAAATAATACGACGCCCACGCCAACAATACTCATCGATTTGTTGTTTTTATGCATTTCTTGTTTTCAATTTAAACTGGAATGTAGAGGCGAATATTTAATATGTTATATTTTTCCCGATTTCTCTATTCACTCGTAGGGAGTATGAAAATAGGGAGAGGAAGATTTTCAGATGATTAATTCCTGAAGTGCGATTTCCGCAGTTTGGACCGTTTTTTTTTTCGCCGCTACCGATATGCGTTTACTAATTGTCGAATATTCGGCAACGGACCGAGTTATAAACGCTGACGACATGGTTGTGGAATTTCACCAAGATAAGCGCACCTCCATTTCGTTCGCGTGCCACTGAGGAAGGCATCGAAGTTTACATGTCTACGATATTGTTCCAATTCTAATTCTTATTCTGCTTCGAAATTTAGAAAGGCGTGCGATCGGGATTTCTATTTCTTAGTAGCGAATGGATAAGAAATACATTTACATTAATACCCTGCAAGCCACCAGAAGCGTTTGGCAGGGGGTGTCACAGCACCAATGAACTCTAACTAATTCCTCTGTTGGACTGTCTTATCGCGTCTGGGAAAAAAGATCTGTAGTATTTCTCTGTTCTAGCGATTGTTTCGACATATTTTCTCGTACACTCTGATCTAACATTACGTTCGCTAACACCGATAGGACGAGTTTCAGCGTAAGAGATGAATTATAGGAACAAATGAACGCGCAATTCGCGACCGTCTGAAAGAATCCTTTGTAGGGAAACGTTTCACATTGGACGCTTTTTCTCTTTTCGAGACAGTGATGAAGTTTCTGTAAGGCAAAGGGCAAGTGTCGGAAGTCGGTAATTGTGCCGATCGAAATTATTATCGAATCGAAACCGCAGAAAAGCCACATTACGCCGTATTATTATACAACCTCCTTCGCATGCTTTCTTCGTTAATTTTCGCCGCAATTTAAAAACACATCTTCTTAGGCAATTTATCGTGCCCGTCGACGTGATGACGTCATCGTACGCGTTACAGCGTTCATTCCGTCCTTTCGAATCGCACGCTTCCCGAGGAATTTGGAGCGAGCTCATCTTTCCCTCTCCGTTCCAAGAATTGATGCGACCGCCTCACCTGTTCGGCAACGGCGTCAAAGTGTTTGGAATCGCTTGCGCAACGGAAAGTATCTCTTTTCCACGGCGTCGATCGCTTTTAAAACTCGCGTTTATAAAACTCCTCCGAATCGATACGAAAACAGGAACGGAAATCCAAAGCCGTCCTTTCGTTAACTTTCCCCGTTGAGCCGTGCCGGAATGCATAGCTCTCCCTCTCCCCCTCTTTTTCTCCCTCTCTCTCTATCTCTCTCTTTCTCCCTCTCTCTTTCTCCCTCTCTCTTTCTCCCTCTCTCTCTTTCTCCCCCTCTCCCTCTTCCTCTCTCCCTCTCTCTAAGAAGGGACTTCACAGTCTCAATTTCGCCCTAAATAAAGTCGTTTGTCTGTCTGTCTCTCCCTCCCTCCCTCTCTGTCCCTCCCTCTCCCTGCCTCTCTCTCCCTCTCTACCTCCCTCTCTCCCTGCCTCTCTCTCTCCCTCTCTCTCCCTCTCTCCCTCTCTCTCTCCCTCTCTCCCTCCCTCTCTCCCCCTCTCTCTCCCTCTCTCCCTCCCTCCCTCTCTCTCCCTCTCTCTCCCTCTCTCTCTCTCCCTCCCTCTCTCCCCCTCTCTCTCCCTCTCTCCCTCCCTCTCTCTCTCTCTCTCTCCCTCCCTCTCTCTCCCTCCCTCTCTCCCTCCCTCTCTCCCGCCCTCTCTCCCTGGCCTTCCATTATTTTCACCGCGCGAGAAACTGGCCGAAGGGTGCGTATAAGTGCACTAACTCCCGCATACGAATTACCTATATCGTATCGTATCGTATTCCGCGCCATTTCGGACCCTAGAGGGAAAATAAGCGAAGGACCAGGCGCTGTATAAATTCTCTTTCGAAATGCGCTCATTTCCCGCGCCGTTAGGTATTTTAGTAACAAATTTCGCCATTTAGTCTTCCGGTTTCGGTGGACTCAAAATGATCAAAATCGCAGTTCGCAGAGATCGAATGGCGATCGAATGTCCTAAATAATCCGTTCGAGACGTTCAAATGAAAACCGATACCGAGATGTATCGCGTAAATACCCGAAGGAAACCGACCTTATGGCGCTTGCATTTAGAATAACGTAAGTTCCAGCTTCTCTCGTTTGTATCCAAATCTAATGCAAGGATGATTCGTTCTCGCTTCGAATGGAGTAATAAGTCAAGTGAGCGATCGCCGCTTCGCTTTTCATTTTGTAATGAATTTCACCGACTGCGAGTCTGATTTCCTTGGCTTGCGGCTTAAAATTACCACAATCGGCATTTTTGACTAATAAAATTCAATAAATACGAATTCCTATAATCAGGCAGGTTAAGGTTGATTTAGACGACTCGTTGACTAAACCTGTGAAACTAAATCTCGAGTAACATCTATTGCCAGACTCGGAATCAACCTAAAGCTAAAAGAAGAAAATAAATTAAAATTTTATTGGTGCTAACTGCAGTCTAGATGTCATAAGGGCTTATGTATGTTTGTATGTATGTATGTATGTACACTTACCGGCTTCTCGTTTATCCGTTACGATCCGATGGTTTATATCGTGCCTTAAGTCTCCGGTATTTTTGGCGCCTTTATGCGATGGAGGATTACTCTGTCTCCGTCACGGCAAAATCCAGTATTTTCACTTTCTATTTTCGACCGATATACGCTATTTTGCGTAGAGAATTTTGACCATTTGCATTTCCGTTTTGCGGGTTTTCTCCAGTTAATCTCAGTCTGCGACATTCGATTCGATATCGAACGTCAGTGGCACTACGATGTGTTTTGTCGCGATATTATTGCATCGTCAGGTTCGAGTCGTTGCAAATAAATTTTTCCTAATTTCGGAACTAAATGATCTGTCTACAGTGACGAAGAAAGCGTCGTTGGCCCTAAACAGCAACGGACGCCTTCCTCGTTGAATCATTACGATTAGCCGGTTATTCTTACGTCGCTGTCAGTTTCCACTTTTCTCGAAAGGTCTTTTTCGTAATGGAGAAAACTTTCGTCGCACTTCGCGCGTCGTAAGTTATAGTTAATCGTTTAATATTATCCAACGTCCGAGAGGGATTTATGCATACATAGATGAAAAGTAGAAAGAGGAACGTCAAGTTTCATATCCTGCGTGCGTGCGACAGCCTCTCAAAAGGGCTTTTTTCCTCGCATCGCGTTTTAATTAGCGAGTCGCAAGGCGAATTACGCAGAACGACGAGGAATGCGGTCGCGGCGAATGCCATTCGACCGGCCATCCGGAAATGTTCTCTTTTCCTCTTTTTTCCCCGCTTATTTTGGAAGCTGCTAAAGTGGTAATTTGTGTATTCTAATTTTTCTCGTCCGGTGGAAATTTTTTACAATAATTAAAAACTGTCTCAAAAGCGTAGAGAAAACTTCTTATTTTATAATAAGCAAACGTGATAAATAATGGAAATTATATTGCTTAAGTTTTTGAATAACCTGCTATGTACTCTTAGCTACTTTAATATAGAATTATCTCCTGCCTATATATAATATTCACCAGTTTGTATAATACCCTGCAAATCACCAGATAGGTGAAAATTTCTTATAGTTTAATTAGGCTGCGGATAATTACATGCTGCTTACTTAGACGTATCATCAAAAAGATTGAGAAACGCTGGGATATTCGGATCAGATTCGGTTGCTGAATAAGAATATATTTCTCCAGATTTTGTTTGACGCATTAACATTCGGAAGAAAACGTCGACGGATACCGAGCCATAATTCTCCGTTATCCGGTTCCATCGAACGTAGGAGAGAACAAACATTATGATGATATTTCTTTTCCCCCCTCTTTTGGAAATTGTTCATATCGAGCTAAAATCTTCCATAAGATTCTTAGTTCACTTTTTTGCGATTTTTTTACAAATCGCTTAGGTATTCACTTTGTCTGTCCGTTCGTCCGACTGTGCAGACGATATCTCTGAAACGGTTCGATCTAGATAAACCAAATTTTCAAGATAGGTTACTGCATATGAGAGTTACGTGTGGCATGAATTTAGTGGACCAGGATCAGCTGAAGGGGGCTAATTTTGCCCCATTATTATTGTCTCATAAGAAAAGCACGTCAATCGGTGGTAAGAGTTATATATTTGCTTTTTACTTTCTCCATACTTTCTACAATATACGTAGTACAGAGAAAGTATTGTTTTCATGAAAAAAATCGACTTCGAGATTTCAACGGAAATACACGTTTTGAGGTCCCTAGAACACGTTTAGACTATTTTCGGAATGGTGTCTGTGTGTGTGTATGTTAGTGTGGGCGCTCTAACTCAAAAAGTACTTGCCATATCCTTACGCGAAGAATAATATCTGCGAGCTCCTCGCTCTGCATCTGCCCGTCGCTGGGTTGACACCCTCCACCCTTCAAAATTAGTATGAATTTCCAGCGCATTCCTTTGGATGATAATCGTCGAAGAAACACGGAAAAAATAAATATTCATGGCACCAGGAGCAACATATAAATGAACGCTTGCGACAGTTGCAGCGACTTATTTTAATTTCGTCTGTGAACGGAACTACATTTCCATTAAGAAATAATTCGCGCCACTCGCAGCTATTTATATCCTGCCCCTATTGCAATGAATATTTATATTATCGTTTTTTTCGACGATTACCATCACAGCTTTTAGAATACGCCAATATCTACGGAGAGTGTCAATGTAGTGATGGACAGACGCGGCTAATTTTCTTGAGGGTGTAAGTTGGGAATAAAATACGCAAATAGCGGTGTATAAATATTTTATGAAAAATGGGGGAAAATAGTGGTCTAGTGATTAAAACCAATTATCCTGCTTGAAAAAATAAAAACTACGGTGAATAAGTATTTTCCGAAAAATTGGAGAAAAACTAGCACGAAAAATGAAATTTTACACGAGAATAAACTTGAATAACGCTTTTCTCGAACCCCGAGACCATTCATCGAAAGCCCTACTCGTTATCCCCTATGCTACGGTCGCTTATGAACGAAAGGGCGAAGTTTCTAGGGTTTATTGAGATTGGCCAATTTTTGTACTTTTTAATTAATTATTTCTCTTAAACTAAAAGGCGTTGGCCCCTAATTCCGAAATGGTATTTTTTTTTGACCTAAACTTTCCACTGGTAGAAGATGAATGAAATCTGAGAGTTACACTCCGTAGCCTCTCCTTGTGAGTATTCAACCTTTTGGAAATACCAAATGTTTTTGTTTTCGTGACTGAAGTGAATAAGAATCACCCTGTCAGTGGAAATATGCGTAAGACTCTGCCATTTCATTACGAAGGCTTTGGTGAGGAGGAATCTTCCTAAACCCTGGTAAGTTTATACTCCGCATTATTCTACAATCAATTGTTTCAGCGCTTACTTTTTTAATACTTTCGCCTGGCTTAAGTGGATAAATAATTATTTTTTGTGGCGTCGCTTTTACAAGAGTTATGTTTTGTGATTGATTAAGTGGATGACATTTCCTGTAAACTACAGAAAGTTCACATCTTTCTTTTCCCAATATTTGCTTTCTTTGAGGTGTTAAGACCCAGTTTGATTCCCGGTCTTAGCAGTTCTATTCTTCTGTTTCCTCATTTCACATCACTACAGTATACACGCAAACCTTAAGAATCTTCCGATCACTAATCATTTCAATTTAATTACTGTGCCGCATCAATTTACTCTCTACCATAACTTATAAAATACAGATTTCTGATTACCTACGGATAACATTTTTTTAATATGCGCACACTGCCTTTCCCTCAGTGAGATTCTAACACGCAAACCTTACATTGGGAGTCAAATATCTAAGTATCCTATACTGTGTAAATTCATTGCTAGAGTAAAATATGAATTATTAACATCAACTTATTTTACAAATTTATTATTTTTTTATGAATCAATTTGAAATTAAACGCGCAAATTTTGCGCGGGCTCAGCTAGTTATTTTTTAATTCATTCTATATAACATTGATAGGATATATTGGCGAGCCTTCGGCTCGCTTTGTTTTAATGGGTAGTCGTCTCCGGGCGCTCCCGCGCCCTTCGCCTCGCCCGGAAACAAACTATCCCTCTCCGTTGTCCGGTGATCGGGTTTGTAAATGTCACGACGGGCCGATCAGTCATGGTTTTGTTCGAATTACTGGGTACCTTCATTGTTGTTAGAATTAAATTACCTTGTATTGTAATTCCATTCGAAAAATAAGGGGGAATTGTATATTACACTTCCTATATATCATCGATTGTTAAACTAACGAATGAAATATAAAGGTAAACAACAACAGTAACTGGAGAAGGGATAAACACGAAATAATAAACAAAAACGTAACCTTGAGGGGGGGGGGGATATAATATATATACTTCGGCCGCCTATTGTCTGTCCGTCCGCATGTTCTTTCTTGGCCTCTACCGAACGCATTTTTATGAAATCTTATACTAAGGATAATAAGAAAATCGCAAAAATGAATCACGTAAGCTAATCGGGGATACCACTTTACTGGTGACAAAAAATGAAATTTCCGTCATATATCGTAAAGTATTTCTCATATCAAAACATTTTTCGGAACAGATTTGATATGACACCCAGGACCGCAGCATCGGAAGTGCCTCTGTGAACGGAATCATGAACTATTGTAAACAGTCGCTTGGTTTGGAGATCGAGTAGCGCTGGGTCAAGAGGATATAACATTGAAAGGATATATTGACGAGTCTTCGGCTCGCTTTGTTTTAATGCGTAGTCATCTCCGGGCGCTACCGCGCCCTTCGCCTCGCCCGGAACTAAAGAAACCCTCCCCGTTGTCCGGTGATTGGGTTTGTAAATGTCGAGACAGGCCAATCAGTTTCTTGTCCGGTGATTGGGTTTGTAAATGTCGAGACACGCCAATCAGTTTCTGTTAATGTTGTACGTACATAAGTAAGGTCCTGGAGATACTACATAAGTACCGGTTAGGTTTATATTGTATTATTTTAAGAAATGAATCGGACCCAACAGATGTAATTAATTCAACTTCAATCTATATTCGCAGATCCACAAAATTCAAGCGATTCCATTTGTTTACATGTTAGTTCGTGATTCCATACACAAGAGGCACTGTCATCGTGGGTGTCTTATATCAAATCTAAGCCCATTTTTCAAATAAAACTCGTGGAACTAGTTATGTAGAATATTTCTTTTCCTACACATTTTTATCGTAGGAGTAGCCCTCATCAAGAAAATCGAACAAGAAAGTCTTAAATCAAGTTGAAAATTGCTTGCATGGTTACTTCTTTATTGTTGCTAACATAAACAATCTCACAAACAAACGTTTCATTTCCTTACATGTGCAAGCAATATTTTTAAATAGTAAGAAAATGGATTATTTATGATGAAGAAAAGAACTTAACGTATAGGTATATTATTTCTTTCTAATACTCCATTTCACGAAACGCGCCCATTTGTGATACGCTGTACATTTTCCTAACTTGTTTAATTTCTGTGTCCGATTTTGCTTTATTTACGTAGCAACCAAACTTTTGTTGATTTTAATTGAAATATTACGTTAGTGATATTTTTGTAGAGTTATCCAAAGCAAACTGTTTATAAAAATAAGTAACTTAAATAATTAGACGTAGATTTTCAACAAATTGTGATTGGATAAATCATTGTTTCCAAAGTATTGTTGATATAAACAATTTTCTCGTAACAGAACTCATGGACGAGAGAATCGAGCTGATAGTCGGAGGATAATATTCACTCTGTAATTCTTAAACGTTCTCTATTTACTTTTTGTCTTTTGTTAAATTAATTAATTTCGTTTGTTCCTTTGTTCATCCATTTTCTGTAGGTTATTGCGTTCTTGCTGGTTTTACTTGCGGTTTCCGTTTTGAAGATATCGTCACGAAACTTCGCATTGGTATATAATTTCACCCTGCGGGTAACATAGGCTATATGGCGATAAAAAATTTGGGGGGAAGGAGAACTTAATTCAGTAATTATTTTCCCATAAGTTTAAACGTAATTTTCGATTTTTCACAGTGCAAGATTTTCTTCCTTCATTTATCTAAAATCTTCATTTTTGCTTTATTCGTCGGTTAAAACTGGTCACTATCTTATTCTTGCGATGTTTACATGTTACACGGTCGAAGTTTTAGATTCACTTAATCCGATAAAATTCAACGAGCACTTCTGCTAGTAAGATATAAAGTTTTGGTGTGTCTGTTTATATGTTCGCTTAAAACTCGAGAAAGGCTAAACGAAGGAAGTTTATACTTCGAGTCAGGTTTTTGTTAAGGTTTTGTGAACCGGGATTAGTCAGCGCGGCCAATATAGGGGATTAACATTTTTCCATAATCATCACGCACGATCAGACTATAAGAGCTAGAACAACCAAATTTGGTATGGTTCTTACTTATGTATTAAGTTAGTGAATGATTACGGTTTGGTCAACCGGGATTAGTCAGTGCTGCCAATATAGTGGATTAACAATTTTCCATAAGATACCACTTAAAAATCGATTAGTTGGCACGTAAGATTTGCCAATTTAAATACTTAAAATAAAGATACGAACTCGAGATAAAAGTACGCATTAATCTGAAAGAAACAACTTTATATTTTTTTAAAAGACGGAATTCGAATCCAAGCAGATTTAACGTAAAATATAGATTTTTATCACGAAAAAAGGTATATTTTTATAAGTTTGCAACAATGGAAAATGCTAAATAGCATAGCAACCCGAGCAACGCCGGGCAATTTCGCTGGTGCTATCGATATTAAACTACGATCACCGGAAGAAATTTATTTTTTGTAAAAAAAATCGCCTTATAATATCTGCTTTCGCAGTGCACAATTTAACTTGGCCACCAAAACAGTTCCCAACAACGCCTGCCATATAGTTGCTAAGCCGTGATTCGATCGACGCTACATAATGTGTTCAAAGGCTTTCTCGAAACTGCGTCGCCTTCTTTTTTTTTTCAGATATTCCTACGTTCGCATCGATTTCCACGCACGAGACACGTGACTGGTGTCCGTATGTGAGCTTAACTTTTCGGAAACAGAAAGATAAACAGAATTTAACTGTAAAATTTGTGTCTGCCAGTCTGTCGAAACCCTCCTCCATTCAGATTTTTCTTTTTTAAATGCCTCTGGTTTATCCATTTAAGAAATAAAGGAAGTAGAAATCTTACAATTAGATATCGCTCGCCTTTCGCACCATAATAACAGACAAATATTGCAATTATGGTAATTTTTGGAGCGTTGCGAAATTGTAGAAAGAAATTCAAGTGTCGGGCGGATTTGAATCGGATTCTTTGCGTGTCTTCTTTTTCGATCACGCGTGCACGCATATATTACTGCCATTCATTGTTTGCTTCTCTAATTAATAATTCACTTTAATTCTCAAGAAAATTTTAATCTGTGGGCAGTTATTGTTTTCAATTGTGGTGTAACTTTCCCCCAGCGCTTTTGCATACACACTTACGTGCACGCACGCCCTCCTACGCATGTTATTCAGCGATGTTCATCTCGGGGGTAATTACGGACTTTGCTTCAAATTTCACATGTGCTTTGCAGTGGTTGACACTCTTCAATTGATTATGACGTAAATTTCCTCCAAAGTTTACATATTTTTGTGCACTCCTCAATTGAAATCTTCGACTACTGGCTAATTATGTCTTTTCGTTCGAATGTCTCACTTCAACAAATGAAATCGCCGGCGACTCGGTCGAGGGGTGGGGCTTTACGTGTCTGGATCCCGATCTTAGGGTCCCGGGCTCGAAACAAGCGTTTGTCATTGTTATTAATTTGATTGTAAAAAGGCCGTCAGCGGCTGTTTATGAATGAGTTGAAAGCAATACATATAAAGCCATATATATATATATATATATATATATCGCTTCGATCTCGCGGACTGGATTTTACTGCGACATTTCTCCAGAGCTTTTAGGATTACTAAAAACGAAAAATTTAAAAAGAGAAATTTTCCCTTCGCTGGAGAAAATTAGCGCCGATTCGTTATTCGCCAAGTTTTTACAGCTTTCTATAACGCCGCCCGCAATCGAGTGAAAAATTCCTAGAGTCGAATCGGTAGTCGACGCGAGGAATTTGAAATGTGGACGTGATCGCTACGAAGGGTGCGAAAACAAAACGGCAGAACACTGTCTAAAAAGAAATTTTTAATTTGCGGCTTAATATTCTATTCGCAAAATGGTGGCGAGACTTGCTTCTTCGCCGATCGATTTTTCATTCGTCTCGAGCTAAAAACACAGATTTTGAAGTGACTTGCACGCGGTCGAACGCTAAATTATTCCGAACGAAATAAATCGGGCGAAAAGAAAGTCGTCATTGCGTCATTAGGAGTCACACTGCAATGGGAAAGGCGATATTGGGCAACGAAATGCGCACAGCCTTTGAAATGTACGAGAGAGGCGCCGTTGAAGCAGTTTTCACGTCAGAGAACTCCGAGAAAGGTTAAGAGTGCGATTCGGCAATATGGCTTTTCTCCAGATTGATTAGTTCGCCTAATTGATCGTATGAAACACTCGTCTCGAGTTCTCTTGCGGTTAATCAAAATATGATTGTTTTCCTCTCAAATTCCAATGTAGCCATAAAAATTTCCTTAGGCGTGATATAGTTCCATATTAACATTCGATGTGAGCGTAGTTGCGCTTTTACAGAAATGATTTCCTTGCGTTCTCCAGATATTCTTGGGTTTTTATCTTTTTAACACGAGAATTTGAGAAATGCTTCCGAGAGGCATTCGCATGCATACGGAAATGTGAGGAGTTTCAGTGCATTTTGAATCGCGTTACAACCCGAATAGGTTGGAATGCGTGAATCCGAAGTTCCGCATTCCTTGCGTTTATCCTCATTTCAATTTCCTATTCGAGCGAACTGGCCAATCAATTTGGAAAGAAATGTTATCGCCGTGTAGCTTAAGAAAGAAATAAATTTCGCGATTGCAGGTACGATTTCCCGTTTGAAAACAAACGAGAATATACATTTTCCTATCCTTGATTATCTCATACAATTCCTTCGTATTAACCGTTGTTCACCTCGCATGTCCTTGGGCCAAATTGAGTCATTCATCGATCGAACGCCTCGCAAATGGGACGACGCTAATCTTATTCCTCTATCGAACTTCGATTCTCATCTCTCTCTCTCTCTCTATCTATCTCTCTATATCTATCTCTCTATATCTATCTCTCTATATCTCTCTTTGGGTCAAAATCACCGATATTTGCAAAAATGCACGGTTTTCCCCTCGACATTCTTGAATTACACCGAGATAATCAAATTATCGATCTCTCCATTTACACCGGGGAAGATGTCGTACGTATAGATTAGTCGCCTTCTTCAAAATGCATCCTGTCGCAGTTTATACAGACGCGCGTTAATTATTTTTCCGTGACAATCCCTAATTTATATTAATCCGACGAAGACGTGGCTAATCGATTCGCAAGACACTCCATGATATAATCCGTCCATTTCCACTTGCCATCGAGAGAGCAGACAGCGTCGCTCGAAATGAACGGAGCGCGGTGCCGGGTTCGATTCCCATCCGTGTCTTTCCCTTCCTCCTCCACCCCCTCCTCGGTCACTCGAGAGTTGTCGAACCGGAAGTGGGAGGGGCAAATATGGCGAGGGTGCTGCCCCCGGAGGGCGGAAGCCGTCCTCTTCGCTCTCCATATCGGGGGGAGGCGGAAAGGGAGGAACGTGGAGGGGCCGAAAGGGGCCGATCGGCGCTCACCTAGCGTAAATGGGAAGGGCGGCGGGGCACGCGTGCCTCGATTGCAGATCGCGACTTTTAATTCCCACTCGCTCGTGGCGGGCTGTCGAACGTCCGCGTGGTCGTCTCGGAGGGGGTGATGAGAGGGAGGGGGCGAAGGGGGAAGAGTGGTGAAGGTAAGAACACTCTTCTGCATCTTTGATTCGTTATTTGTCTCGGGATTTCCAAGATGTGCGGTTAAGGAAGTGTGATTTTCATCTCTCAATGCGATTAGAATGCCATTCCGCGTCAATCTGAAGACCGAACGAACGCCTTCTTCAAAACCACACTGTGGTATTCACTTCCGTGGCATATACGTATGGATGAATGCCCATGTGGATGTTGGCACGCGTGCTTGTTTTTGAGGCCGGGAAAGGCTAAAGGTTAGGGGATTATGAATCGAGTGTTTATTTTATAATTACATATATTATTATTAAGTTTCTTGTTCGTTGACTCTTTTATCTTAATGCTTGTTACATTTTCGGTGAACGCTTTGATGCGGCGTATGTTTTATTCCGATGAGCGATCGACATTCCTCTGTCATTACTTTAGTATGTACTTTTATGGCTTTTGCGAAATGGAGAAACGTCGTGGGCTGGGCCGGATTATGACCTATGTAGGTCCTATAGGCACTGTACCTAGGGCATACGACAAGTTCAAACAGAAATATGTTAACATAAACCTATCAAAGATCCGCACTTGAGCAAAAGAAACTATCCTCTCTTTCTTTACTTTCGATAGAATTAGAATTACTCCTCAAATTAAATACCGATGAAATTATTTTAAAATTTGCTAAAAAAAAATATGGAAAGCTGTTTATGTAAAGGTAATATTAGTATTGTAAACTTATCAACAACGTAAATGATGGGAAATGTGGAAACAGGTGAAAACATCCGCTAGGACCGGGAATCGAACCCGGGTCTTCCACTTGCTGGGCTGATATTCTACCACTGAAGTACCTTAGCATAGGTAGACCGGTCCCAACCTAAGAAAATATTCCCATTCTGAAACATAAGAATTTGTCTGCTACGGTTTCCACATTTCCCGTCAATCCAGCTCATGTCTGTCGCATAAGGATCTTCGGATCATCCATTCCGTAAAAGTATTCGATAGAATAAATTTTCTTGGAAATCAATATGTTTTCGCCGTGTTCCTCAATTAATCATCATCCTGTGAATAACTACATATACGTATACATATATGTATACATATATATGCTAGTTAAATGGCCTATGAGCCATATTGCGTAGGGCCTACGAAACTCTTAATCTGGCCCTGATCGTGGGCCGTCGCATTCTCCTCCGAGGATCCAAATTGCAGAAAGACTTATAACAGCCACTTATTGACCTTCTTCCCCTTGTTCCTTAACAATTTTCTCGTACATTTTGTTCGAGAAATTCAAAAGTTTCTGACCAAGACGATACGTGTAATGCGTTTGTTCGAGCTAGTTGTGAATATTCTCTCGTGTACGTTCGCATTCATTCTGCTTTTGCTGTTTCTCGGAGATCGCGTCAAAGGTAAACAGGAGCGGCCGGAGGTCCGCACTCCTTAATCTATCCGATGTCTTTTTTCGGTGCAGAAGGCTATTGGCGGAAGTCGTCCTCTTCCGTTCACGGTCTCATTATAACTCACAGAGACGGTTGTCCATCCGAAGTGTAAGATCCTTCGGACTGGTTCGCCTCATGAGGTCGCCCGGTGACCAACATCCGGTCGCGTCCTCCAAAGGATCGGAAAGAGACCCAGATAAAACTAACGAATCCCGAGGTTTACTTAAAGGCGTTCCACGCCTTTGGACTACCGCTTCGTTACTTCTTGCGTCACGAGGACTGGCTGGGTTATGTCGAAAGATAGAACCGCGTTTTTTTCGATAAAATGTGTTATTATAAATGCGAATAATAGAGAAGGAGAAAAATTCTGAACTTGACCGGGGCTCGAACCCGAGTCTCCCACTTGCCGGGTACGTGCTTTTTCTCCTCTCTCTCTTCACATTTGTGATCTGTCTTATGCACTCACGCGTATAAGTTAAAATATCCACCATTTCACTCGTCTTATTATAGATTGCGATTTATTTCTCGGCGGGCTCTGGACACATTCTACCCACCTCGGTTCCATTTCTCGCCTGGCCGAAATACAGTAAAAAAAGTAAAATTAGAAAGTCGCGTAAAATTCCTTCTTTTATAGATCTCGAATATATGCAACGCCAAAGTCATCTATCTCACCGTTTTATCGGTTCTGCCGCAACGTCATCGCAGGCGCCAGTGCCGCATTCAGTCGACGCCGTTAAAACGTCGACGCGGACACGATCCTCGGCCAATCCAATCACTCGCGCTCTACGTGCTTGGTAACGTTTCTCCACTAAAACTAATCAAAACGATTAAAGGAATGAGTACGTTTTAAAATTAAGAGAGATCGCCATTTTTTTCGAGAGAATTTGCATCCATTTCAGCGAAATCAGTACCTACCGGAATGCGAATGCGTACGTCAGATTATTCGACGCTTTACGGGGAAAACTGGAAAAGCGTAAATGCGTGGCGATCTCCGGTTCGGTCGTTGGAACCATTTAGTATACAATCAAGAGAGAAAACATTCTAAGCTCTTCCACTTCGCGTTTTGCATGAGAATCCGCGAGCTGAGGAACGGAGCGGAGTTTTGTTTTTAGCAATGTGACGGATTCTAATGTAAGTCTCGGCCTTCTTTAAGAGGATGTTGTTTTAGGGCTCCTTAGAGACGGCCGTCTGCTCCTTCTTTCCTTTCTCTCCCTCCCCCCCTCCCCTCCTCTCCCTCCCCCTCTCCCTCCTCTCCCTCCCCCTCTCCCTCCTCTCCCTCCCCCTCTCGATTAACTAGTCTCTTTCATGCCCGGAATGGCATCTAACATCCGATTTGGTGCGTGCGCACGCGGATGGCTTACTTTCCGTCGCGCATTTTATCCCGAAGTGATTCACGTGAGTGGCGCAAGGATGTGTGTGTGTGTGACGCTAAGGGGAGTGGCGGAGGAGGGGAGAGAGGGAGGTGTAGAGGGAGGAGAGAGTGGAGGGTAGGAAGGGAGAGATTCCGCGGAAACCAGAGGCTGGAGGAAAAGAGGTTTTCTTTTGAATGGAGACTTTTGATGGCAGACCTAAAGAGGGGAAATTGTGTTGGGAAATGTGACCCTCGCAGATGACCCGCTTGCGGCGTTAGGAAGAGGGTAAGGGGAGGAAGGTGAGGTACAGAAGGGGGAGAGATATAGGGAGGGGGGAGAGTCCTCCCGCTGATCATCTAGGCCCGCATTTTTCAATTAGGAAAAAGCGTGGAAAAGGAAAAACCCAAAATAAATCCCAACATTTAAAAAATCCCTTTTGGTTTGCGCAGATGTTGGCATCGTATGAGTGGCAGGTGGTGTCGGACATAAAACATATTTAGTCAAACCCCGAATAAACGCTTATACTAGACACCGTACTGTGTGTGTGTGTGCGCACTGGGTTCCTTCTCGGTCACGCTGCCTCTTTAATTCGTTGGTAGTCGCGCGCACTGTAAATGTACTCCGCGAAAAAAGTCTCGCGAAACTAGCATTATTTTTTATATTTAAAGACATTTCGTTTAGGTTTAAAAATATTTGTGATTTGATGATCCGTACTGTAGAATATTAAGATGTGATCATTTATATTCGCCGTGATGCCCAATACGGAAGCAACGAAACTCAAAGCGTTCAAAATAAGCGTCTAAAAAGTGGAAAAAGAGACATAAACGCTGGTATTTATTCGGCGAATTCCACACAAGCAAAAGGGAAATGACACGTATGTTAACTGCGCTATGGACCGCACTAAAACGAAAATAATCGAATGAGCTAGACTAATCATGAAACGAGACGAACTTTAGAGGGAAAAAGTTTCCCAGCGCCATTCCTTGAAGACTCATGGAAAGGCAAAGAGGGAGAAACAGAAAAAAATCTGATGTGGCCAACACGACTTTCTCCATATTTGGGGTATAGATATTTAAATTATTATGAATAGCATTATGAGGCAAAATTATCATTTCGTATCGTAAAAGAATACAGTCGTCCTTATTGCCGTAAATTATATTTTGAATATGTTTACAGAATTCACCGCTACATGGTGGTGGCGCTGTATACATACTGGAAATTTACGAATAAATTAATTAACTACTAAATGGATGGTTCTACGGAAATTTGTTTCAAACAAAACTTGGGAGAAATATTATTCTCTACAACTTTGGCCCTCACGAAGATTACCAATAAGGACGTTTTTAAGGAGATATTTGGCGGAAACCGAAAAACCGATTATTTATAAATAATTCCTAAACAATAACTGCTATGGAGAATTGTTTCAAATGGAAGTTGTAGGAAATTACATTCTCTATTACCTTTGTATAGAATTGTATATAAAATAATGACGTATTATCGGAGAAATATGGTAGAAACCGAATCGGGTTTCGAATAAACTTCGACTTCCGGTTAACCGGTATTGTCCAAAAACTAATCAGTTCTTTGTGCTCATGCTGAAGTGTTATATATGAAATTTGGTATTAATATGACAAGTGCTTTTTGAGTTAGAGCGCCCACAATCACATACAGACGCACATACACACACACACAGACATCATACTGGAAATAGTCTAAACGTGTTCTAGGGACCTCAAAACGTGTATTTCCGTTGAAATCTCGAAGTCGATTTTTTTCGTGATCACAATACTTTCCCATTACTACGTATGTAGAAAGTAGAAACACAGCTGCTGAATATGGCTGGCCGGATTAGAAAATGGTTAAAGCGCTCTTCAGCCGCTCACCGTTTCTTCTGATCGTATACATCCTCCGTACACTCCAAATGTATTCTATACAAATTTTCGAAACCTCTTTCTTTGCATTTCAGTCAATGGCGTCTCGAAATGCGTGTCTTCCATGGAATCCACGCATCGTGCCTCCTCTCGCGTGCCACTCTTTCGCCTTGTCCTAGGTCAAGCGTGTAGTTATCGAGGGATATAAAGAGAGAATAGGCACAAAGAGATCGGTTTTCGACTAAAAATAGACAGAATTTTGATGTAAACCTTTCGAAGAAAATAAGAACGCGTCAGTCGGAAAATGTTTCTTGAATTCCTTCGCGGTATCGCCGACTTAATATTCATTAAACATGTATCCGGGCTCTTTATACGGTTAAACTGATGGAAGCATTGCGCCACGACTTTCTTCTTTATTTGTTCGAACAAAAGTCGAGGAATTCCTTGGGTCCTCCCGTGCACATCTAGACGCGGGTCACGCCCCGCCACCGCGGGCGTGTGCGTGCTCACGCCACAATGGACTCCGATTATGGATACACGCGAAGAGGGTCGGTGCCATTTTGAAAGACACACACTTCTTCTGACGTCACCGTCTTCTTGCGTACTTATTGCAAAACTTCCTAGTTGCAATGGTGGCCTTCGGAGACGGCAATTACCTGTAGAGCAATCGTCGAATGTCTTTTCAAATCCATTTATTATTATCGCTACCGCTTGCTTTGATATTTTTTTGCGTTTGAAGAGAAAACCGAAGTGGGCCATATATCATCTTACTTAGGGGTTATTCATATCACAGAGACCAATGTCTGTGTCCAAATATTAATCCCGTGCGAAGAAACTTCCTTCGTGACGCGTGGGAGGGGATAACGCGGAATTTCATTCATTCGGTCATTCTATTTCAGTGACAGGTACTAATGCATCTTCATTAGCCCTAAATTGCTTAGGAAACCCAGTTTCCTGTCATGACGGCCGCTCTGCAGTCGAAATGCTCATCTGGTTTTCCTAATATTTTTGTAGTTTAGTTCAAATAATTATCAATTAATTCTCGTAGCTAAGAACAAACTGATTAATCAAGTTTCTCCAAAAGTCATCAAATGGTTGTGAAAACCAAATGCGCGTTTAGGCTACATTCGGCATTTCTTTCTATATAGAATCTAATACCGATGAATTTGGCTGTATTGTATTAGAAATGCGCATTTGGTTACCACGACAGTTTTATGGTTTTTGGAGATTCCTTATTTATCAGACTGTCTTCGTCGTTGAAGATATAACTAATATGACGTCTAATTGATTCAAGCCTCGAGACGAGTACGGTACATGATACTCTTTTTTTTAGGGATAACTCAACTAACCAAGTTTTAAAAAACCCGATTTAATGAAATGAGTGTAAAATGCGTCCGTCGTTCGTATTTCAAGAAGTGCGTGCGTCAGGGAGAAGACTTCCTCGAACGCGCGCGTACTTCGAATCGTCACGTCGACGAATCGAACGTCTTAAAACTTGAGGCGACTTTTAAATATGCTCTGCGTGTTCCTAGAAATTGACAATCACGTTAAACTGTGAATCCATTTGCTTTTTTTTTTTTAAACTGTACCAATTTCAAAGAAAATGCATTTAATTTATACGTCCTGAAGAATTCTAAGCCATTGATGGCAGAAGATCGGATGACACTTTGACCTCTTGGCCTCGGCAGTCTGTGGCTTTTAAAGGATTCGCATGCCTCTCCAGGCATTAACTATCCCTAAACACCTAAAACCACACAGAACGAAAATGGATTCGTAAATTAATTGGACAGATGTTGCAGAAAATTAAAAGTATGGACGTATTATTAGAAGGAAAGTGGGAATTGTGGAAACAGGTAAAAAAAGCTACTACGACCGGGAATCGAACCCGGAGTCTTCTACTTGCCGGGCGGATATTCTACCACTGAACTACCGTAGCGATTGATTAAAATACTCTACTCGAAAAAGTTTGTCGTTTTTAAAACGCTTGATTTTAAATGCTCAAAACTGTCTATCATACGTAGACCTCTACTGAAAATGTTCATGTTTTTCTGTTTACGTTCGATATTTCAATATACTGTATTACGCAGTAGAAATGTTCGCGTAGATTGCTGTGCATTGGATTTGTCCTGGGAGTGAAAGATAGAGACGGAAAAATTTCCGGTGAACTAGCGCGAAAATTAATTTTTGCCGTTCTGTAGGCATCGCGTAAGTCGCCGAACGTAACGAGTCGTCGGCTGAGGAGTCATTTGGTGGCGTCGCCCGAAAAGGAGTTGACGACTGCAAAAGGAATGCCCCGTGTCGACGGTTATTCTATTCGTCGGCGAATTACTTCCCAAATTGGAATTTCGAACACTTGCGTCCTTTCCGAGAGATTTCCTTCCGGTTCGCATAGTGAACACGTATAAGCGCAACCATACGAAGCGAAATCTTTTGTGTCACGGCGTCGAAATTAACGTACCGAACCGGCGTCGAAGCGTGTCGTGCGGCGTTTCGAAACCGGCGAAATATTCAAAACTTTCGATCGATCGAAGAGCGCTCGATTTCACGAGTCGAGAGCTCTTCGATAAAAAGATCCGAAAACGCATTCTAACGATAAGCTTAAAAAGCGCTCGCTCCGCGCCTCCGAAATAACGCGATAAAGAAGTGAGAATCGGTGAGACCTTTTTCGTTTCCCCGGCAGAGGAAGAGACAGACCAATGAGAAGTGTTCCAAATTTGAAGCGACCAATGAATGGGCAGCCGGAGAATTTGGAATCTCCTCTCGAACCTCAGATGATCTGTCGCATCTTTGGGTCGAACCGATAATGCTCGAAAGGAGAGGAAAAAACACGTCGTCGTCAATGGAAATCTATTACAAGGCAAACCATCCGATGATATTTTTCGACGGTTGTTAATGAGTGCAACAAACGGCCGCTACGACGAGTGGAGCCTGCTGCGTGGCAAATATAAGCTAACACGTTTGGAAGAATAAAATAATAACATAAATTACAGGAGAGATTCGCCCTCAGATAAACAATCGCTTATTTCTAACGAGTTGGGAAAGTATATACTGCGAAAGCAGGTATTATAGGGCGATTTTTTACAAAAAATAAATTTCTTCCATTGATCGTACATTAATATTAATGACATCATAATATATCCCTCTGATTCCCGTTAAAAGCTTACTCATATAATAGCATTGAGCTCGTTGCCATGGTAGTCAATTGTTGGGATCCAGAAAAATTCCCACTTTTTTTCCGATAAAAACAAAAAATTCACGCTAAATCCGCGGGAATTTGAATTCCGTATTCAAAAATAAGAAACTACAATTTCTAATCTTTCTGACAGTTCAACTCCTGAGTTCGAATCTTGGAAAAGGAAATAATTTAAAAAAGCAAATACCTATATAACCCTCATCACCGAGTTACGTGCTTTTCTTATGGGCCAATAATAACGGGGCAAAATTAGTCCCCAAGCAGCTGATCCCGGCCCACCAAATTCTTGCCACGTGTATCTCTCATGTGTAGTAACTTATCCTGGAAATTTGGTTTCTCTAGATTGAACAGTTTCAGAGATCTCGTCTGCACAGTCGGACGGACGGATGGACAGACAAAGTGATTACGTGAGCGATTTATTAAAAAATGGCAAAAAAAGAGTTGTTTTGGTATGATTCTGGTTAAATCGATTCGGTGTCTCTCCTATCGATCGCCGCATATCGTAAAATATCCGTTGCGATGCATTTGAATCAATTACCCTAGAGGTGGATTGTGGGAAAAAATATTCGAATTCTCACTTAGTTAGACGATGTCTCGAATCGTTTCGATTAAATCATTCTTTTGTAGGATTAGCAAACGCATCGGGATTATTAAGATGCTGCTGAAGCTCTGGTGCCAGTGAAAAGAACTGCTGTTTCTTCAGTCCTGTTTCTATAGTTGAGCGAATAGAAAAACACCCTCTCTCTCTCGTTTATTTCAGCCGACAAGTATTAACCGTTATAGTATTATAATTATTTATTAGTGACTATATATGCGGTAACTATGGTAGCTTATTATCATTTAAGTAAATATAACTATGCCACGGAAGAGTTCTCGTATTTCACTGCCGTCGTTTGTGAGCGGCTGAAAAAATAGGTTACTTACATTATTTAATAAAAGGGTGTTACTATTGGAGAGAGAAGCAAAGTTGATACATGTAAAACAAATCAGTACAACACACATTGTACAAACTTTCTCATATACCAGTGTGTCGTTTAGTTATCTTTAGAAAATGACAATCGTATCAGCCGGTTTTTAGAAAATCCTATTTATTTGTTAAAGTTGCCCAAGAATAAACTAGCCTTATATTCATTCACTGGGAAAAATGAAATACTTAGTATTATTGTAGATGTATACTCAAGTAACTGTACGAAACTTGATCAAAATCGTTAGGGCCGTTTTTGAGAAAATCGAATTATTGGTAGTTGCTTAGAGTAAATTAGCCTTATATTCATTTTTTGAGGAATATGAACTATAAAGTATAATTGAAAACGTAAACTCAAGTAACTGTACGAAATTTGATCAAAATCGTTAGAGCCGTTTTTGAGAAAATCGGATTGTTGTTAAAAATGCGTAGAATAAACTACTCTTAATTATTGATCAGTGTCAACCATTTCTGTGTATACTCTTCTCAGTATGATAAACTGCCTAAGTACGAGATTTCATTCATTTTCGCTCTACCGTTTAGGCTCGAGAACCAGTAACAGACAGAAACAGACAGATAGATGGCATTGCGAAAACCACTTTTTCGGATTCAGCGACACCTAAAACGTATATTTCCGTAAAAATCTCGAGGTCGAATTTTTTCGTGAAAGCAATACTTTCTCGATACTTCGTACGAGAAAGTAAAAATGAAAAAGTTTCGTCGCCATTTTTGAATGAAGCAGGCAAACGAATAAGATGACGATTGCACAGTAATTGTGAGAGAGAAAGATTGCTATCGCAGTGGTGGGCAACCTGTTCTGCATTGGTGGGGGCCGCATTGGTCGCAGTGAACCCTTCGGGGGGCCGCATTGGAATAGTAAGTTACGTAGAGATTCTTAAGCACCATATGCGTCAAGTTAGAATTAGTTTTTTAGGGTTAACATTTCAATGTTAAAAATCATGATGGGATTCAATATTAGAAATATTTTTTAGAAAAAAAATCAATAACAGCATTAACAAGGACTTAATTGAATAGAAAAATAATATTTACTAAGAGGTCGCATTTCAACATCTTAACGGATTTTGCTACACGGAAAATAGTATTTGGTAGTTAATTAAAACGAATGAAAAACGTTTTGAAACACTGGCGGTGTTTAGTGGGCCGCATCCGCCCTGCAGGCCGCAGGTTGGCATCCCTGGTCTGTCGAAACGGTGCGTTGCGGCTGTTCTCGACGTACATTTAGTCGATCGTGTTAGAGAAAAAATTTCGTGTAAATTGAAACGGTTAAACAAAGACTTAGAATTTTGCCTTGAAATATAAGAATCAAACAGCAAAATATTCCTTCGCGGATTGCTGCAGACAACTGTCAATTCATTTGTCAAGTTGACAAATTTCTTAAATATATTATAGTAGACTGGCAGAATTTCCCGTTGAATTTCAACGGATTTAGTGAAGCTACTACACCACAACATACAAACGTTTAAAATATATAGTACATACTTTTTAAATTACAATTTGCTTTTCTTAACAATTAATCATATTTGCTTGTAACAATCCGTTTCCGAGCCTATTGCATTCAAATAAAATCTGACGTGGCCGACACATCACTTTCTCCATATTTGGGGTATAGATATTGAAATTATTATGGATAGCATTATGAGGCAAAATTATCATTTCATATCATAAAAGAATACAGTCGTCCTTATTGCCGTAAATTACGTATATGAATATGTTTACAGAATTCACCTTTACACGGTGTTGGCGCTGTATACTCAAATTAAGAAAAAGCAAAATATCTCTGAAATGGATTGTTCTACGAAACTTTTGTTTCAAACAAAACTTGGAAGAAATATTATTCTCTACAACTTTGGTCCTCACGAAGATTACCAATAACAACGTTTTTAAGGAGATATTTGGCGGAAACCGAAAAAACCGATTATTTATAAATAATTCCTAAACAATAACTGCTACGGAAAATTGTTTCAAATGAAAGTTGTAGGAAATTACATTCTCTATAACCTTTGCATAGAATTGTATATACAATAATGATATTTTAACGGAGAAATATCGCAAAAACCGAATCGGGTTTCGAATAAACCTCGACTTCCGGTTAAACGTTATTGTCCAAAAACTAATCAGTTCTTTGTGCTCATGCTAAAAAATTCCGAAAATAGTCTAAACGTGTTCTAGGGACCTCAAAACGTGTATTTCCGTTGAAATCTCGAAGTCGATTTTTTTCGTGATCACAATACTTTCCCATTACTTCGTATGGAGAAAGTAATAACGATAATTTTATTTCCTATCGCCAAATCCAGCTTCATTTCTTGTTACTTTCTCCATACGTAGAAAGTAATGGGAAAGTATTGTGTTCATGAAAAAAATCGACTTCGAGATTTCAACGTAAATACACGTTTTGAGGTCCCTAGAACACGCTTAGACTATTTTCGGAAAGATGTCTGTGTGTGTATTTGTGAGGGGGATTGATGTATGTGATTGTGGACGCCCTAACTCAAAAAATACTAGTAATATTAATACCAAATTTCATATATAACACTTCAGCATGAGCACAAATAACTGATTAGTTTTTGGACAATACCGGTTACCCGGAAGTCGAAGTTTATTCGAAACCCGATTCGGTTTTTACCATATTTCTCCAATAATACGTCATTATTTTATACATTGACCATTACAAAAAATGTACAAAATATAATTTCCTACATCTTTTATTTCAGACAATTTTCCATAGCAGTTATTTTTTAGGAATTATTTATAAGTAATCGGTTTTTTCGGTTTCCGCCAAATATCTCCTTAAAAACGTCCTTATTGGTAATCTTCGTGAGGACCAAAGTTGTAGAGAATAATATTTCTTCCAGGTTTTGTTTGAAACAATTTTTCGTAGAACCATCCATTTCGGAGATATTCAACTTTTTCTTAATTTCCAGTATACAGCGCCAATACCAAGTAGCGGAGAATTTTGTAAACATATTTGAAATATACCTAATTTACGGCAATAAGGACGATTGTATTCTTTTACGATACGAAATGATAATTTTGCCTCATAATGCTATTCATAATAATTTAAATATCTATACCTCAAAGATGGAGAAAGTCATGTGTTTGCCACAGATTTTGTAATTGTGCCTCGCTGAAATATTTACTTTTATGTCTTGAAAAAGCAACGTATAGCTGTCCATGAATGAACACCGACTGGTAAATGTACACCAGATACGTGAGCTTATTTACGTTAATAAATATTATAATGTAGAATATAATGATTTTACTTAAAAAAAATGTAAGATTCCCGTATTCAATAGACGAAAGAAGGTTCAATTACTTTCCTCAATAAACGCTTCCTGAATAGTAATCAGTATCTATTTACGTTGCTATCCATTAACATCGATCGTTTCGTTGCTTAAACAAAAGTGCGAAGCGAATAACGCTAAACTTTCGTCTATTTGTAAGGTTCATTGAAGCTAACTGAATCGGAAGTAACAATGACGGCCGCCTTGTCAACGCCCGGAAAGAGTACGAAAAATCCACAAAATTTCGAATGAAATAGCGTATTTCTGAAAACTTCACCGCGTAACATGTAAACTTTGCAGGAATAAGATAGTATAGAGTTTTATTCATCGAATAAAGCATAAACGAAAAAAATCGGTCCATATTTACGTATTTTAATGCTTGAAGGAAGAATACCTTGAAAGTCAAGAAATGGATTAATACGAGTTATGTTATGGGAAAATGTTAATCCCCTATATTGGCAGCACTGATTAATCCCGGTTGACCAAACCTTGACCATTCACTAAGTTAGGATGTAAGGAAGAGTCGTACCAAATTTGGTTATTCTAGCTTTTACCGTTTGGGAGGAGTTCCATGAACAAACACACAAATACACAAACACACACTTCAAAATATGTTATAGGAGATTAAACCTCAAGTGAAACAAGTTAGGAAAGTGTACAACGTATCACAAATGGGCGCGTTTCGTGCAATGGAGTGTTAGGAAGAAATTATGTACCTGTACGTAAGGGAAATAGCGTTTTAAAGTTCTTTTCTTCATCATAAGTAATACATTTTCTTCCTATTTAAAAATAGTGCATGCACACGTAAGGAAATTAAACGTTTGTTTGTGAGATTGTTTATGTTAGCAACAATGAAGAAGTAACGAAGAAATGTTTTGTTCAACTCGATTTAAGACGTTTTTGTTTGATTTTCTCAATAACGGTTACTCCTACAATAAAAATATATAGAAAAGGAAATACTCTACTTTACCAGTTCTACAACTTTTATTTGAAAAATATTTTGATATGAGCAATACTTTATGAGATATGACGAAAATTTCATTTTTTGCCACCAATAAAGTGGTACCCCTGACTGGCGTAGGAGATTCATTTGTGATTTTCTTATTATCTTTGACTGTAAGTCCTTAGTATAAGATTTCATGAAAATGCGTTCGGTAGAAGCCGAGAACGAACATGCGGACGGACGGACGGACGATAATGGGCGCTGTAAGCGAAACGCGCCTAAAAATGGTCCCAAAAATCAGCGTTAGTGACAATGCTGATAAAAAGGTTCGGAAATCTGACATCCCTTCAAATAAAACTAGAAGTGAATTAATTAAAATTACGCAGTCTAAAATTTCAAGCAAACTGAGGCATAAATTATATAATGCGGGCAAGGTCTTTTTGAACGAATTATTGATCTATGACATGGTTCCTATGGGAAAATCGGTTTCGACTGTCTTCGTTTAGCTAATCGTCGGGGATTCCAGGAACCAATTAACGACGGTTATCGAGGTCCCACTGTACATGTGACAGATACAAGAGCATGTCGAAGCCACTGCAGAGAGCTGATGGATTTTTCCGAAGGGAAGAATGGCGTTTACGGATCCTAAGATTGATATGCGAGAAAAAGAGAGAGGAATGCTAATTTATGGGCAACGTAAACATTTTTTTGCTGATGTTAATGCGTATTTTCGTTAACAAAATATTTTCTCATCGCAGCGGTACATACATACATGGGATCCCCAGCTGCAGAGAGAAGAAATTCTGCGATTTTATCACTCTCTCGAGAAGGCCGGAAAAAAGTTTTCGTTTCTGTTTACATCAAAAATCCTTATTCATCGGCTTCGTTCGATCGATTTTTGACCGTGAAATTGGGCCGTGGAATAATCGAATACACGCTATAAATCACGTTCTCTGATTATTTGTTCGAGCGCTAAGGATTCCTTGCCTTCATATTCTTCTAACGAGAGAAATGTTGCGGTTTAAACGAAAGCAATAAAAGGATGCAAAGAAGTAGGCGAGGAAACTTTCCACTAGATTCGAACAACGCGGAAAATCACGCCCCATCGCTCGCTATAATAGACCGGAAGTGAAGCGATCTTCAGTTTTTATCGCCGTTCGCTGCGTGTGTTTGCGTCTTTGTCTCCGAAGCCCAAAAATGCGAGAGGAGTGCCCAAGAAGAATGGAAACTCTCGCACATATCCTCCGAACAATATTTCTCAAAGTTTGTTCTTCCATTTCGTGGAAAAAGAGAATGAGGGCCTTCTAAAGAGACGTCGCAATGTCTGTTTTGTGGGCCACCTCCTCGCTCCTTTCCACAAAATTTGGCTCTCGGGGTAAATAAAGAGGTTTCGAGGCGATGCCGTGTGAAAGTGTCACATTATCTCTTCGAAGACATCTATCCCGCCTCTCGCTAACATTTTTGTGCGCTTGCGTTGATAACCGTCAAAATCGGCTTTTGGAATTCGCTACGCGAGCGTACAAACGTTCCCGAAAGCGGGTGATAGTCCGTAGAATGCCTTAAAATTACGCATTATCGTCCCGCGATGTTCGTAAGCGTACAAATCGACCTATAATGTGATCACCCGCGTCAATTCTGTATCTTCGAGAACTAACTAACTGTGTCGAAGTCCAAATTTTAAATTTGTTTATATAAAAATAAAAATTGACCGACACTCATAGGTATTTTTTAAAGATAAGATTCATCGTTACCGTAATGCGGAAGGATTTATTTTATTGTTACATTACGTTGACATTCTATCGATTCAAGGCATAAATTCTTCCTTTAGCTGAAATATGATTTTAATCTGAAACGAACAAACTTTTTCTCACTAAACGCATCAAGTTTTTCGAGTAGGTATACCATTCTTTAATCATTTCGAAATGTGAAATGTATTTCGTGTAAACTCGACGCTTTTGCTCTTAACTTTACGTAACAACGTAATAAATAACTTTCATAAACCGTGGGACGTGTTAGTCATTATTTTTCTTTTCATTTGATTGCATTTGCCCACTTACCATTTTGTATTATTAAATGCACTGCATGACTCACGACAAACTCATTTTTGATTTCGTGTGTGCTGCATCGCCAATCAGTGGAAAAGGACATTGGTGGTCAGCCTTTTCTGCATGGTGGGCCCCGATGATGGCATTGGAATGGTTAAATCGTAAGTTACATAGAGATTCTTAGGTACCAAATGGGTGGAAATCAGAATTAGTTTTTTTAGGATTAACATTTCAATACTAAAAATCACGATGGAATTCAATCTTAGAAATATCTTTCATAAAACATCAAAAGCAGCATTAAAAAGAACAACCGAATTGAGAAATATTTTTTAAACAGTTGCAAAATTTAACGGTAGATATTTTTACAGATTTTGCTACAGGAAAAATAATATTTTGTACTTAATTAAAATAAATGAAAAAGGTTTTGAAAAGTAGGACACACTGGCGGTGGGCCGCATAAAATAGATTAGTGGGTCGCAGGTTGGGCATCCCTGCTTCAAGATATCATCATTCTTCTGTAATCGTTTTGAATTCGGTGCGACACACGACAGACACCGGTTACGTTTCGCTGCGTCGATAGTAAAAACGATTTTTTTACGTCGCATTTTCCCGTCGGAGAGTCTTTCTTTTAAGCAAGTTAGATAACGATCATCCACGGCGGAATCTCAGTTCGTCCGTGAAATCCAGCGACCGTGAAGTTTTTTTTCCCCCTAACGCCATTGGATAACCAAGGGACTCCGCGTGTTCATCTCGCGTGCGTGCGGCTCTGGAGTCGTTTCCTTGTGGACACACACACACGGCAAAGCATCGCTTTTCGCGAGTTATATAGTCCTAGGAATTCTCACGATCTCTAAACTACTCGATTTAATGATTAAAATAAGAATCGGAGCTGTGTTTTTAGGTCACTTCAAAAATATTTAATTCTGAAACAGTACGGTTGATAAGCCTAAAATAGCTATAGAATTCAGTTCTAAATATGTCCTTCACTTGTTCCTGATACCATAGAGAGTTTTACAGACACAGTGACGACTGGTTTTATCCTAATCATCCGAAAAACTCGGACCCATTGGCTCCCTTATGCAGAAGACTGAATTTGTTGCATCTGGGGCAGTAGTGCTCGACGCATCGCCCGTGTGCCACGAGTGGCACATTTTCACCCTTTAAATGACACGTAGACACTCGTCAAGCCAAAAATATCGTTATTTTTGTTTTAAATTCAAAGATTTAGGTCTTTATGCTTGTGGTAGCATCTCTAGGTCGAATCTAGCCACGTGTTAAACGATATCTATCGTGCCGCTTGACTATTTAGCCAAAAAATTACACCCGTTTCAAAAGATTAGTTTGCTCACTGTGGCTTGGTGCTTTCTCGTGTCTAAGCGCTCTCTAGTTCAAACAACTTGATTGTATCTAAAAGTTTTGTTGAAGTAGCAAAGATATTCTGTGGTCTAGGTTTATTTCACTAATTGTAAATTGTAAAATGTGTCTGGTCCATCCTAAACCCCTTAATAAACAGTTTTTCTTGTTCTCTAGTCATCTTACACCCGGTTATCAATATATTACGTAAAAGGAAGACAAAAATACGTTAAATGTGAGATAGAACACTGAAAAGGACTATGAAAAAAAGCTATAAAACAAAAACGAAAATTGTCTTGCTCGAGGGAATTGATGAAAAGTTAAGTAAGTGCATTAAATACCAAAATAATGACTCTCGGGAAAACACGCAAAATAAAAGCGATGGCGGCGATCGCGAACATAGTGAAGACTTGGAAGACGAGTTTCTGTTTATTAGACCTACAAATTGAAAACAGAAACATGCAGATCTGCGGAACTTTATTAATAAATAAAAAGCAGTTCAATTTTTATCCGCGATATACGCAGCGACATAAAGGAAGAAGGAAAAGAGAAATCGAAAGCGGGGAACGGAGACAAGGAAAATTATAGCAAAACAATCATGGCGGGCGTAAAAACATTGTTTCAGCGGAATTATGAAAAATTATCAATTATGACCGAGGTATCACATGTTGATAACAAAATGAAGAGTTGATGGTATATCTGTTTCATCGGGGATAATGCTACTTTTTGATGAAACAGGATTGAATTTAGTATGTACATGTGGTACCAATATTCTCTGAAAAATACAGATGCTATAGAAACCATTGCTAATGTAAGACCTGAATAAACATTAGTTTTATTGCTCAACGGAATTAAGGGTTTTTAAAGTACTATGTCCCATCGCCTAAAGCGTTCCTCTACTCCCCTCTGTGAAGTTTTCAAGACTTTTCAAGAAAAAGTGGCGTCAATGTGGAAATATACGCTCAAATTTTCAGCTTTCCATTTTGTACGCTTTCGGATATAGGTATTAAAAAAACAAAATTTTTAATGTACCCCAATCCGACCCTGCGTATTTTTCAAAAATCAAATCTAAAGAAAAACAAATGGCAGTAGAAGCACAGAAAGCTACTCTCTCTTATCTTTGGCGGTTTCGTCACGATTCAATTTAAGCAAGTGCACAGACAGACAGACGCCAAAGTTGAACTATAAATGCATTATTTATAACGCGCTAAAAAATAGATGCGAGGTTTCTCACGCAAGCGATTTGGTTTAACTCGATCCGGATGAGATCGTAGATGCAAAGGACAGCTTTGACGTTTTAATGATTTAATTTCTGATATTCTTTCTCAAATTGGGAACGGGAAAACCGAAACGCGATTCGAGCATTTTTTCCGGAACGAGAATGTTTTTCTCCGGATCGGTCAAAGTGGCGGAACCATTCCGAACCAGGGGGATTTATTCCGTACCAAAGAATTTCGAATCAGAGATCGTCATAGGTAAAGAGGCTGATTTATAGCCAAGGACGCCTTTAGGACAGCCCCTTTCCTGTGTCCCAATGTTTTATTCAAAGTGGAACAAGGAATAAATACAGGCAGAAAGGCAGTCGCGAGAAGATATTCGAAAATGCCGGTGCCGTCAGTTGTGACTTAAGAGTTGACACCTTAGCAGTCGCCCGACCACTCGTTCAGATAAGAGGGCGCCACACCTGATGGTGTAAAACAAGTGACTCACACAAGGCGGCCGCTCGTAGGCACCCGCCTACTCCGCCTATTGATAAATCCAATATGTTCATGTTTATTCTTTGTTAAACATGGCTCTCCACATGCTCTTCCTTTCCGCAGTCATCTTCTTCATTTCTTGATAACTCTCTTTTGAGTCGTCTATTAGCCGAAACCTTTTCCTTCCTCTTATTCGTCTTTAATCATCTCTCCCTCTTCCCCTCTCCCCCTTCCCCTCTCCCCCTTTCCCTCTCTCCCTTCCCCTCCCTTCGGGTTATCACCCCCCCCTTTTTCTTTTATAGCCTACATATATAATCATATAATCTCCTCCTTCTCCTCCTCACTTCCGTCCCGTATATCCATTTAATCTTCTTCTCTATGTCCGCACTTGTACCTGTGTTTTTTAAATATATGTATAATAATGGAGGGAGAAAAGAACAAAGCGTGAGTTGTGTGAGTATGAGAGAAATTCTCTCCACGTTTCCCACAAATTAATAAGGGATCGAGGGCAGGCCTTATAGTAAGTGCGCCGCCCTTCGCGCGACACTTAACAAGGTCAACTCTCGCTTCCAAACAGCTCGCTTTAGTTTGTGGTGTCACTCCTCGAAACATCTTTGGTCGAAAGTGAAAGCCTGTTAACATTAATAAGAAAAGGATTATTTCATTCGATCGTAGTTCAAAAATACTTTATTCTTAATGACAAGTAAACAGCATTTTTATTTTCCCCATACGTAATATAAGAGTATTGTTTTCATGAAAACGTCGATTTAGAGATTTCATTGGAAATACACGTTTTTGAGGTCCCTAGAACACGTTTCGATTATGTCTGTGTGTGTGTATGTGATAGGAATTTTATGGGTGCTGTCCCTCGAAAAGTATTTGCCATTTCAGTACCAAATTTCAAATATAATATTTTCATCACAGGGACGAGAGCTGATTAGTTTTTGGTCAATATCTGTAGGGCAACTGGAAGTGGAGGTTTGTTCCTGTCTTTTTTCCTTTTCCCCCAAATAGGTATATCCTTTGAGCCACGTTTTACCGTCCAATATTATTTGTACAATAGAACGTCAAGATAGTGCATATCCTGCCCTCTAAGAGTCTTATTTAATTAAATGAACCTAATAACTTCCGGCTACTGATCGAGAAATTAAGGAGTGCAGTTCAATGCGGCCAGATCAGTGACGTCGAAGCGCGCATACAATTCACAACTACGCAACTACAAAAAGCGATAGGGGTGCGAGGATGGTTGCAAACCCTACAGGGGCAACGGACCATCCATCGGCCTGTATCTCGGTAATGAGGCGACGCAGACAACGCGGACTCATTTTTCGGATCATACCTCGATCCCACCTACAAGCCCTAGAAGTTTGTCGGTGGAATTCAAATACACCCTGTATATATATATATATATATATGTATGTATGTATATATGTATGAATGTATGTATATATATATGTGTGTGTATATACACATATATACATATATATGTACATATATATGCAGGGCCGTGCCCAGACATTTTGCCGTCTGAGGCAAGATACAATATGGCGCCCCCTGGCCTCGCTGGCCTTATGAATTTATTTTGATAGGTTTTCATTTTTGTCAAATTTTGGCGCCCCCCTTCGAGAGGCCCTGTGTGTGTGTGTATATATATATATATATATATTTATTTATATATATACATCATTATAATAAAAGCAATTCTCTGTCTATAACGCTAACGTAAACGCTAATAACTCGAGAAGTAGTGAAGATAGAAACTCGAAATTTGGCAGGGATGCTTGATTAACACCTTTTCAGGTGATGGCGAATTAAAATCGCGAAAAAATTCCTTGTTCGACTCCAATGGAGGCATTTCTATTTCCCATTACTTAACATGTAAAACGCGATTTTTCGACGTGCAGGCTTTTATTCATTTGGAAATTAAAATTAGAAGGAATTAACCTACGACCTTCGGATTTGAGCCATTTTGAAGAAAAAATTATAAAGTGTCTTATTCTGTTCATCTTTTTTCGCCCACAGTTCGAAATATCCCATGTTAAACGTTTAATTTACATATTTTATGTAAATCTTGCCATTTTAACGGAATGTTGCTATGGTGACTAATTATATTGTTAGACCTCAAAATCCTATTGTTAAATCAATCCTTATGGGTGTAAGCGTGCTTTGCTTTTAGTACGAGTTAGGGAGAGAGAGGGAGGGGGAGAGGGAGGGAGGGACGGAGGAAGAGAGAGAGGGAGGGAGGGAGAGGGAGGGAGACAGACAGACAAACGACTTTATTGAGAGCAAAATTGAGACTATATAGTCCCTTCTTACATTTAAGAGATAGAGGGAGAGAGCGGGAGGGAGAGAGAAGGGAAGGAGGGAGGGAGAGAAGGGAAGGAGAGGGTGAAGGCGAGATATAGAGAGAGAGGGGGGGTGGGAGGGAGGTAAGAATTTTAAGGTTAACTAAAGATATCCCGTCATATTGACGTGCAATTACGCTAGTAAATAAAATTCAAACGAGGGGTGAGAGAGCTGAATTATTTAAATAAACGAATTTTACTGCCTATTGTTGAAAGACACAGCTGGCTTCAATTTTAAGCGTGCATTTGTTAAACGGCTGGTTGCGCCATCCAGATATTTGCTTGATGAAAAAGTAGGAGTAGCTGTGTATCATTAATTGCATTGAATTTTATATATCATAATCATATTTGGCGTAAAATAATTATTTTATTGTATGACGATATGATGTACGCTAGGGCACTGGAGTTAGAAGATAAGAAGTCTAATGGGATTCGTGGTAAAGGAATTATTAATACAGATGGGAAAATAGTCGCAGAACCAAAGGATGTAGCACAGGTATGGGAAGAATACATTAAGGAACTATATAAAAAGCAGGTAGGATCGGTACAAATGGAACTGGAAGACGAGAATTGCATTGAAGAAGACAACATGGGACCAAGTATTATGAAAAGCGAAGTAGAAAAGGCGATACTGGAACTGAAGAAAGGAAAAGCTACAGGCAGCGTTGGAATACCGGTAGAGGTACTTAAAGTCATGGGATCGGGAGGACTAAAAGTGATTACGAAACTAATTAACAAGATTTACTACTCGGGAGAGTGGCCTCAGGATTTCTCAGATGTAACAATGATCCCTCTAAAGAAGAAGCCAAAGGAAATGCAGTGTAAGGACTACAGAACGATATCCCTACTGTCACAAACTTCGAAGATCATCACGAGGATTCTTAATAAAAGACTAGAGAAAAAGGCCGAAGAAATGCTAGGGGAAGATCAATTCGGTTTCAGAAAAGGACGTGGAACCAGAGATGCTATCGGTGTAGTGAGAATCATATCAGAAAGGGCAATAGAGTACAGTCAAGATTGCTGCGTATGTTTCGTCGACTGGCAGAAGGCCTTTGATAGAGTAAATTGGGTACTGCTGATGAGGATACTAAAGGATATAGGTGTAGACTGGAAAGACAGGAGACTGATCAGGAATCTATATGTGAATCAAGTTGTAAAGGTCAGGTTGGAGAATACGGACACCAGCGGAGTACATATCGGTAGAGGAGTAAGACAGGGCTGCTGTCTATCGCCGATTCTATTCAATATATATGGAGAGAGACTAATGCAGGAAGCGTTAGAAGGCACGGGAGATTTCAAAATCGGAGGAAGGATTATAAGAACAGTGAAATACGCGGATGATCAAGTACTTCTAGCAAGAAAGGAAAAGGAACTCCAGAAAATGATAAATAGACTAGTGATAACAGGTAGAAAATACGGTATGGAAATTAATACAGAAAAATCCAAGGTTATGCGAATATTAAGTAGGGAAGAAGAAAATTTGAACATAAGTATTGGAGGAAAGCCATTAGAACAAGTTTCAGATTATAAATACCTTGGAAGCATCATAACGAGAGAAGCAAAATGCACAGATGAAATTAGGACTAGAATAACAAAAGCAAAAGCCGCTTTCAGAAGAAAGTAACTCCTGCTAACGGGAAACATAAAGCAGGAAATCCGCAAGAGGTTGATAAAATGCTATGTATGGAATATAGCTTTGTACGGAGCAGAAACATGGACGCTATGGAAAAATGATATTAAATACTTGGAAAGCTTCGAAATGTGGACATGGAGAAGAATGCTGAAGATAAAATGGACAGTTAGGGTGAAAAATGAGGAAGTACTACGAAGAATAGGAGAGAAGCGAACGATTATACAGACTATCAGAAAGAGGAAGGCGAACTGGATTGGGCATTACCTGAGGAGAGAGTGCATGATTAAAGAAGTGCTAGAAGGAAAACTGGATGGAAAAAGAGAAAGAGGTAGGAAAAGGTTTCAGCTGATAGACGACTTGAAAGGGAAAGAGAACTATCAAGACATGAAGAAAACTGCGGAAAATAGGAGTATATGGAGAACCAAGTTTAACCTAGAATAATCACGGACCTGTGTATATATATATATAGTGTCTCTCTTGTGCTGACGAAGGGATCATCCCGAAAGCTCCAATAACTTCTACAAACGTGTCTCTCCAACACCCCAGCGGCTCTCCTTCCGTTAAGTGCTCACTGGGTTTCCTTCAACACGTATATATATATATAATGTAAAGGTAGCAACAAGGTGTTGGAGGAAGCGAGGCAACCGCCTCAGGCGCCACTTGTAAACAAATAAAATTTGACAAAAATGAAAACCTATCAAAATAGTTCATAAGGCCAGCGAGGCCGGGGGACGCCATATTATATCTCGCCTAAGGCGGCAAAATGGCTGGGCACGGTCCTGTATATATATATATATACAAATACACGACTACCCATTACAACAAAGCGAGCCGAAGGCTCGTCAATATATCCTTTCAGTGTTATATCCTCTTGACTGTTGTGCCGCAAATTGAGAGGATATTGGAGGATATATCGACGAGCCTTCGGCTCGCTTTGTTATAATGGGTAGTCGTCTCCGGGCGCTACCGCGCCCTTCGCCTCGCCCGGAACCAAAGAAATTCTCCACGTTGTCCTGAGATTGGGTTTGTAAATGTCGAGACCGGCCAATCAGTTTCTTGTCCGGTGATTGGGTTTGTAAATGTCGAGACAGGCCAGTCAGTTTCTGTTAATGGTGTACGTATGGCATGGGGATGATACGTAAGTACCAGTTCCTGCGAAGGTTCCTGGAGGTATTCCCGTTAACAGGAAAATACCATATATATATATATATATATATATATATATATATATATATATATATATATATATATATATCATCAGCCTTTTTCAGTCCACTCACGGATGAAGGCCTCCCCCAGACTCTTCCAGTTTTCCCTGTCAACTGCCTCCCTCCTCCAAGTTTGCCCCAAGAACTTAACAATCTCTCTGTCCCACCTGTCTTTCGGTCTTCTTTTTGGTATCTTGATGTTTCTTGGGATCCATTCGATGACACTGGACGTCCAACGCTGGTCATTTCTTCTAGCAATGTGGCCCGCCCACTGCCATTTTAGCACCTTCACTCTTCTAATCACGTCACAGACTCCCGTCTTCTTTCTTACCCAGTCGTTCCTCTTGCGGTCTCTTCGGGTGATCCCTAACATGCATCTCTCCATGCCCCTCTGTGTTGTTTGCAGGCGCTGTATCATTCTGGCATTCATGGTCCATGGTTCGCTACTGATATATATATATAGAGAGAGAGAGAGAGTAGTAATATCTGTTTGAATTTTGCAAGCATTTATTTAATCTTATTATAAAGAGTAAGAGCCGACAAATAAATTTTAAACGCAAAAGTGCTCTGCAGCAATTTTAATGCTTTTCTTATGGGAAATAATCTCAAATTGAAGGCTGTTTGGAGACGAACCGATGACACCTACGCAGGAGTTCGCAAATAATATGGAGATATTCTCATGACATCTACAAACCCTGAAAATATCGGCTCTTACTTAGTTTCGTCTATATGCAGGAATTAATTTTTTCCATGCTTGCTTATGGGAGATATACCGGATCGTCTGGAGTCAAACCCAGGACACTTGCGGTAAAAGTGGTAACGGTTCTCAATAGATCTCGTGGATATCTAGCAACCTTCCAAGTTTCAATTCTCTATCTTATCGGAAAGTGCCCGAAATTAATGGTAAATTTATGGCAAATATTCTGATATTAAGTTTTGTTAGCAAAACTTTCATAAAAATATATCAATTTGTCCGTTAAATTTTTCGAATTGCTTTTTCATCATAGCTTTGCGGGCCGCATCAAAAACACTTCGCGGGCCACATCCGACTCGCGGGCCGTAGGTTTGGAACCACCGCTCTAGAGTCTAAAATGACGACAGTACTATGTTTATCATTATTTGCTTGTAATCTTTAAATTCCTTAACTTGCATTTATTTATATCTGTTTCTTTGTATTTATTTTTCTTGATCTGTTTCCAATCTGTTCAGCGAGAGAATGCCAATTCTCGCGCAGATGCTGGGACTCAAGTTGAAACACGTGTTGACTTGAGTACAGGCGGACGAAGTATGGGTGGGCTTTGCTTAGATAAGTGGTTCTCACGAGAAAAGTTTCTGTGGCCTCAGATGCGGCCACCACAACTTACCGGTGGCCGCAGTCGTTCAGGTTTCTACAATTTTACTATAAATGGGCGTAAAAATTATTTTGAAAATTAATTCTCTACATAATAGACCTGCGTATGAGATACTTAATATTACTTAATAAACTTAACAAAAATTATAGCAAAAGCAATCAGTTGTACCCTAGAGTACATACTTCTCAAGCAATCTATCTATTTATACATATCTATAAAGTAAGGTGTTTGTATGTATGTTCTACTAAGGCTCAGAAACTACAACACGCAGAAAAAAGAGGAAGGTGTCATATTAACCGTTATCATGTGTACGGTGGTGTAGTAAGGTTTTTAAACCGATTCGGTGTACTATTTAATTATAATAAAATATTTTCGTTTATATGGGATTTCCATTTAAAATTTTTTCGTAAATTTCTCGAATTTTTTAACTCCTTACATATATATCGCAGACATGCTCTCGCAGACTTTTTTGTGGTAAATTATCTCCTCTTTTGGAATAATTTTTTAAAAGAGGGGCTTACAGATCAAATAAGTCGAATTGAAGGGAAAATCTTATTTTTCATTATTGCTCAGCATTTGGATATACTTAGCAACAGATGTAAACAAATTACGTTTGAACTATAAACATATCGTAAACGTAGAAATAGTTGATGAAATACTCATTTAATATCTTCTGTTTTGATTGTATGTTTTTCGTTCATTATCTATGGTCTGCTATACACAGGTTAGTTCTGCGAATAAACATTAGTGAACTGTTTCTTTTTCTGTAATCGTGTCATTCGCATTATAGGTATGTTTGGATATAAGTTAAATTGTTTTTATAGGTATGCCTTTTGTCTTATTTTATTTAATATTTTGTTTAAGTGAAAATTACTGAAGATATATAATTCAATTACTACGTTAAAGTTTTTGTGTTTTGTTTTATGTTGATTTTATTTAAAAACACGGGTCGTTAAGGTGTTTGTTTTTCTATTGTCATATTTTTATCATGAAAAAATCTGATGTGGCCAACACATGACTTTCTCCATATTTGGGGTATAGATATTAAAATTATTATGAATAGCATTATGAAGCAAAATTATTATTTCGTATCGTAAAATAATACAGTCGTCCTTGTTGCCGTAAATTATATTTTGAATTTGTTTAAACAATTCACCACTAGTTGGTGGCGCTGTATACTGGAAATTTACGAATAAATTAATTAACTACTAAATGGAAGGTTCTACGAAAATTTGTTTCAAACAAAACTTGGAAGAAATATTATTCTCTACAACTTTGGCCCTCACGAAGATTATCAATAACGACGTTTTTAAGTATATATTTGACGGAAACCGAAAAAACCGATCATTTATAAATAATTCCTAAACAATAACCGCTATGGAAAATTGTTTCAAATAAAAGTTGTAGGAAATTACATTCTCTATAACATTAGTATCGAATTGTATATACAATGATGATGTTTTAACGGAGATATTTCGCCAAAACCGAATCAGATTTCCAATAAACCTCGACTTCCGGTTGACCGGTATTGTCCAAAAACTACTCAGCGCTTGGTGCTCATAGAAAAGTGTTATATATGAAATTTGGTAACGATAACGAGTTAGAGTGCCCACAATCACATACACACATACGTACACACACACACACAGACGTCATTCCGAAAATAGTCTAGGGACCTCAAAACATATATTTCCGTTAAAATCTCGAAGTCGATTTTTTTCGTGAAAACAAAATATACTTTCTCCATACTAAGTATATGGAGAAAATAAAAAAGTTTGTATATGCTCGTCTCTGCGAAGTTCCATCGGTGCAAACTTTATATCGCTCCAATTTCTTCCTGTACTGGGAAAGGATGAAAGTATTTTTTGCAATGCTAGGATATTGTTTTGGTTGATCTCTTGAAACGGTGACAATATAAATGATACGGCATTTGTGAAAAACTCTGATTCTTGAAATCTTTCTTCCAAGTCATTACACAATGTTTTAAGATACTTCATTATTTTATGTTTTATTTCAGCCTTAGCGGTTATATAGTGATTTATCTGAAAGAAACGCATTGACGCTTGAAAAAATGGAGAGATCGCCATCTCTTTTCACCTGAGTGACTATGTCAGCAGTAGTATTCTTGAGTCTGATGATTATCAAAAGTGCATCGATAATTGTCAAACGCCTATTTTGAAGTTGTCGATTTATGGAACTCAGCTTAGGTAAAAAGTCTTTTAAACATTGGATGCAACCACGAATAGAGGTTTGTTGTAACTCTAGCGCTAAATCATTATATTTTGGGGTCAAGTTGGTTATTACATTATCATAAAGTATACACAGTCTCTGCACAGTTGAATCAAAACTTAACCAGCGGATATGATTGTAGTTAAGAAGTACTTTACGATGCTATGATATTTAAAAAGTAACGAATATGGAAAATGAAAAGGATGAATCTCTAACGCATTTCAGTCAGAGTATTAATTTCGTATTTGATGTTGAAAATACGATTGTGTTGGTGGCCGTATTTAAATGTTCTTGTGGCCGCACTTGAGAACCGCTGGCTTAGATGGTGTATATGGTGAGCTACGTTCCATGCCGGGCTCCCATCCTTTGCTCCAGGGAAGTTACTCTGGAGACCAGTCTACAAGTCCTGCGTACTGCCTATCTTACTCTATGCCTCGCCGGTGTGGTCTGGTGCAGCACCCAGACACATTAGCCAGATTGCCGTCGTCCAGAACTCTGCTTTGAGATTACTCCTCAGAGTGACGAAGCTCCATTTCGTGCGAACGAAAGAGCTCCAATTGGCCTCTGGGGTGGTCCCTCTTCCAGTGGTTCTTCAATCTGGAGCCCGTGCTTTCTTTACGAAATGCGCTACCTCTCGGCACCGCTTCGTTAGCCGTCTATCCGAGATCAAGGTGATGTCATGGGACCCCCATAAGGGGCCCATTGCGTCTCTTGGATCGCCCTTCCTACCTCCGCCTAAAAGGCTACGGAGGTAACCTCATACGGTTGCCACCACTGTAACTGACACATTTTCCCTGAACTATGCAATACCCTGACAGACTTATAGCGTTGCCGGCAGCCTGACTCAGGTCCGCTCTTGCGGGTCCTGACACCCCTTGACGCAGACATGTCTCGGTACCCAGAGTTCTTTACGATATTTCTTATAATTATTGAATTATTTGCATCTAAAACTTAGAAAGTCTTTATTTCACTTTCTTTCATTATTAACGGCAACTTAAGTTATTACTCTCATAATTTGACGCCTGCGGTTTTTTTTCTGACTCATTTTGCCTCTCTCATTCTTTCTCTCTGCATACCAAGTTATTTGGAGGTATTCCAAAATCATGTTCGCGTTGTAACTGTTCCAGTTTATAGGAAATTATTCCGAGTGGTGACAAGTAGAATATTTCGGTAGAATGGAAAGGATTGCGATTTTTGCTTCGGCGGACCAATCGTTTGACTTCCACGGTATATATATATATATGTACATATATATATATATATAATTCATGGTTTTTCAATCCTAAGATTGGTTTGAAAATGACTAGGGTATAAACACATATGATGTGGTGGTTTCCCGTTGCCTTCCACATCAGACACACACACATGATTGATGAAATATGAAATTATGAAAACGACACAACATCCATGCCCCTTGGCGGGATTCGAACCCGCGACCTTAGTGATGGTAGGCCAATGCGCTAGTCCTTCCGCCACCGGGGTCGGCATATATATATATACATATACACACGTATATGTATGTTTGTATATATATATATGTATGTATGTATGTACGACGAGGACAAAGGACTTCTACGAACGCCTTAGTATAATGCATCTTGCAATCCCAGCTGGTCGTTCATATCTCTTTTCTTCTTTCAGGGAAGCACCTTTCACTGGAGACGGGAGACGGGGAGGCGCCGGTGGTCCAAGGAGGCCCTCTTGGGGACAGGTTCGCCTTCGACAACCCTTGCTTCCTCTCTGAAGACTCCTCGCCCAACAGAAAGAACAAGAAGGGAACTCCGAAGATCAAAGGTTCGCACTTTCCCAACCCCCTTCTTTCCACCCCCTCCCCCCCCACTTCCGTCACCCGCCCTTCGCCTCTCTCCATAGGGTGAACACGTCCTGCAAATTGCGAATTGGCTCCTCCTCGGACTCTTCGGTATCACTCTTTTTGAGTCATCGACACTTTTCGCCATTGCGATTTATGTAACGGCAATGCCGATTGTCATTTGCTTTCCAAATAAAGCGTCGAATCGTATGTAGATTAATTGGCTACGTTAATCCTGGCCTCCGAGAGCTTTTCACCGTTTCCGGTTCCTGATGTGTTCCGCTCTCTTCTGAATATGGACGAGCGATAGATTCTTCCTTGAATTACGAGAGGTAAAATCGTCAAAATAAGAAAGTTAAGCGCGGAGTGAATCTCTTCCGCAGACGGCGAATATGGGACGACTCAGAGATGTCCGCAGCCGGCTCCCAGTACGTAGGGTGTCCAAAATATTCATTACCCGGGGGTAGGCGAGTATTTTTTAAAATAATATCCAGGGGTACTCGTATTAATTTTGAAATTTTCCTTAAATCTATAAGGCTTAAAAAATATAAAAATTTCTCAAACATATTTCAATATTTATTCAAAAAATAGTATTTACGGAATACAAATGGGTTTAAAGTATTCATATTTAATTGATTTCGTATAATTGTAATGAAATTTCCCGAAACTGAAAAAAACTTTCACTGGGCGTTGAATACTACCGCCCTTGCTAAAAGTCTAGATTCCCCCGTACTAGTTTGGGGCGCTATATGCATCTCGATAACAGCTCCACCGATTTTAATGGGATGAAAAGTAGCGGGTTAATTGATGTATATTTTAAAATTTTTATTTATATTTAAATGTTTTATATCGAGCTAGATTTCTTGACCCGATATGACTATTTTGAATGTTTATAACTCGGAAGTCCTACAACTTGCTATTTTAATGAAATTTACCGAAGACTATTGGGAATAAGAATCCGGAAGCGTCATTTTTATAAATGCAACATTAATATCCGATTTTGTTAAATTTCCGAACTTCGGCTATCTTCTTCACTCCTGGGTTGTTTTCAAAGTTTGAGGTACCGTTGTCATCGGACGAAAGCCTACATTACTAATATGTAAAGAAAAACATCCGAAAATTACTCTCCAAAACGATACCGAATTTTATATCATCTTCATTTTGCCTCCGCCTTATAGCTACGCCTCGCCTAGCAAAATAAAATTCGGTATCATTTTGGGAAGTAATTTTCGGATGTTTTTCTTTACATATTAGTAATGTAGGCTTTCGTCCGATGACAACGGTACCTCAAACTTTGAAAACAACCCAGAAAGAAGGAAGATAGCCGAAGTTCTGAAATTTAACAAAATTGGGTATTAATGTTGCATTTATAAAAACAACGCTTCCGGATTCTTATTCCCAATAGTCCTAGGTAAATTTCATTAAAATTGCAAGTTGATACATTGCAGGACTTCCGAGTTAAGGCACACTGCCAACCAGTCTAACCCGGCCGGCAAATAGCGGTTTTAATAGCATTTTAGATGAAAATTACACTTACATGATATGCACCGAACTGAAATGACTTCATTCGACATCACAGAATCATAAACTAACACAAATTTACGCGAAACTTCACTCGACCCTGCAGTTTTCTCCTTTGCCACGTAATTAGCTTTTATTTAACGTTGTGTTCACTCATATTAAAGGAAAATAATAATGGGGTTTTTACAAACTGTTCAAAGTATAAAATGCATACCATCTAAGCAAGAAAATGCTTAAAAGATTACTCAGAAACAGATTCGTTAGAACTATCGGTCTATAAGCGCAAAGACTAACTGAACGCTTTGCTTACAAGAGCACAACAGCACAGAGACTTCCCAAAGACACAAGCAGGGAGGGCCAACTTACAATTAGTAGTAACTATCAACAGAAAGAGAATTTATTGGTTTGCATAAATATGTATAGTTATTATGAAATTAAATATTTTTATTAAATGAATCGTATTTTATTGTTAAGTAACAAACATTATAATGTTATCTAATAAACGAGTTAAATTAATTTTTTTAAAGTGGCAAATCGGCCTGAAAAAAACCCAAGTTGTTACGGAAGTCATTGATCGCAAGTGTTTTTTCACAAGCTCGAGTCCTAGCCCGAGACAGACTCGCATTAGCAGCACAGAGTAGAGGTATGCAAGGGCCGGGCCAAGGCCCTAGGGCTGCGGCCCGACCCTTACAGACCTCTACTCAGTGCTGCTAATTTTTCTCATATACGAAGTATATTGAGAAAGTATTGTTATCGCGAAAAAAGTCGACCTCGAGATTTTTACGGAAATAGGTGTCGCTGAATCCGAAAAGGTGGTTTTCGCAATGCCGTCTGTCTGTTACTGGCTCTGGAGCCTAAACGGTAGAGCGAAAATGAATTAAATGTCGTACTTAGGCATTTTATCATACTGAGAAGAGTATATGCAGAAATGGTTGACATTGCTCAGCAAGTTTATTCTACGCATTTTAAAAAACAATTCCATTTTCTCAAAAACGGCTGTAACGATTTTGATCAAATTTCGTACAGTTGCTTGAGTATACGTCTGCAATAATATTACACATTTCATTTTTCTCAATGAATGAATATAAGGCTAGTTTATTCTTGTGCAACTTTAACAAAAATTGGATTTTCTAAAAACCGGCTGATACGATTCTCATTTTCTAAAGATAACTAAACGACGCATTAGTATATGAGAAAGTTTGTACAATGTATGTTGTACCGATTTTTTTAGTTGCCACTACGAAGGTAAATCGTTTCTACGACTCTGACCCTTCGATAGATCGATACATCGTTTCGCCTCGAGCGTCTGCCAAAAGGAGGATCTTCTCTCGATGAACCGCTGACAATTAATTATTCGTTTTCCGGTGCTCAGCTCTCGTCCTACTCGTTATCCGCCGACCTTCTTCCCGGCATGCCCTAGCAACGACTCCTGCGTGCCGCCAACTTCCGGTACTCTCAATCATTCCTCGCAAAAACTCCGGCAGCGCGCCCATCGGTATTCAGAGCGCTTAAGATGGCCGTCGGAGCGGGAATCGAACCATCGACCCCATTGCGCGATTCCAAATCGAACGCCTCCTACCCGCAGAGCCTTTTTTCCCTTCGTCGCCTTGTGGCGACATCCAGCGGTACAAATTTCCCCTATGGCGGAAGTGATTTAGCGAGAGCGTGCTCTATGACTTCCGGCGGGAACAAAAAAAAGTCTCTGTCGTTGGATCGGTTCGATTCGGAGTTGTCCTTCGCGGTCTTCTGCGCCGAGAGCAGAACACGCGGTGTGGTAATTGTTCCTTGGATCTGTGCCGATATCGAAATCACTTTTCAGTCGAACCCCTTTTTTGCTGCAAAATTGGAAATCTGCTCGCAAAGATCGTTTATTTAACGTTAGTCTTTTGATTGCTTGGCTGAATGAATGGCAGAATAGTGACACATCGGTGATCAGCGCGGTACTTACGTATTAACGGAACTACCGAACTATAACGGAACTACCCCGAACTACAGGATATTAATGAATACTACTAGTTCAACAATATTACATTTATTATATCTCGTTTGACTGTTGCTAACCCATGACTGATTGGCCGGTCTCGACATTTACAAACCCAATCACCGGACAACGGGGAGGGATACTTTGGTTCCGGGCGAGGCAAAAGGCGCGGCAGCGCCCGGAGACGACTACCCATTAAAACAAGGCGAGCCGAAGGCTCGTCAATACATCCTCTCAATTTGCCGCGCAACATTCAAGAGGATATAACATTGAAAGGATATATTGGCGAGACTTCGGCTCGCTTTGTTTTAATGGGTGGTCGTCTCCGGGCGCTACCGCGCCCTTCGCCTCGCCCGGAACCAAAGTATCCCCCCCGTTGTCCGGTGATTGGGTTTGTAAATGTCGAGACAGGCCAATCAGTTTCTGTTCACACCAACAATATATAAATCTAACAGCAGTAAGGTAGTTCCGTTAATACGTAAGTACCATCAGCGCCTCTCTTTAACACCTTTCCCCTCCCTCTCCAACCCCACCTGCACTCACAGTCCTCTCTCCTCCCCCCTATGACCCCTTCCCCTCCCCATACAACCCTCCCTCCTCCCTACAACCCTCCCTCCTCCCTACAACCCTCCCTCCTCCCTACAACCCCTCCCTCCTCCCAACAACCCTTCCTCCTCCCTACAACCCCTACCTCCCCCCTACCAAATTAATGTAAGAAGGGACTATGTAGTCTCAATTTCGCCCGAAATAAAGTCGTTTGTCTCTCTGTCTGTCTGTCTTCCCCTCCATTATAATCTCTCCCACAACCCTCTACCAGTGCTGTCGCGACGACAATAATTTCTGCGAAAAAGAAAAAAATATTGACGAAATGAAAGCCGAAAGACGAGATTGCAGAGAAAAAATTACACGAGACGCTTTATTGCTTCTTTTTTAGGATGATAACGCCATCATAAAATTACATCGAAGGCATCAATAGTAGGTATATACATTCCCTTTTAAAGCATTATATACGTACCTATCACTGTTATAATGAAATAATATGTTTCCTATTTAAAAGCAGTAGAGTCGTTGCCATGGTAGTTGATATTTCCTATTGCTAATAACCGTACAGTTTCTCATTTTGATACATTTAAATTCTGTTTTCATAAAATATAAACTTCAGTCTATCAATAAAGAACTTCCCATGTCCTGAGTTAATATATTAATTTTAGCTGACTAAAAAAAAGGAAATTTATAGCGCCCTGCGCCGATTTAATGCTTTTCTTATGAAGGTTGGAAATGAAACAAAGTGTTTGGAAAAAGAATTCGATTGCTCCCCAGCAGCTGATCCTATACCCACCAAATTTAGACCATACCCAGCCCTCATGTAGACCGCACTATCATGAAAACATGGCTTCTCCAAGTTGCAGGATTTAAGAAATATTGCCCGAACAGTCGGACGGACAGACAGACTGAAATTTTTAATATTAAAAAAGCGCTAAAAACTAAATATTTTACTTAAGAAAAAAGTAAAAGACGAGGCATAGTTATATCCGCGGGAAGATTAAAAGAATAACTAAAGAGTATTGAAGCGAAGAACGAAAACTAAATAAACATTCTATATGACGTAATAATTTTGTTTGTGGAAATCTTGTTTCGTTTGTGTTATTTGTAAGAGGAATACTAAGATACTAAAGTGGCATCCTCGTGATTTGTTAAGCTGGTTGAGTTTGAATAGATAGCTATCGTGCCTCGTGTCTATTAATTAACACTCTTGTAAAAATCAAGCGAAAATAAGAGAAAAAGTCGCGATTTGACGGCAGCGCTCCCGAAAAACTTTTCCGTGAAAATTTCGAAATATACATTTAGGGAATTTTATCGGGGAAATGATTGTCGTGTGAAGATTTCGATGCGAAAGTTAAAATTTGAAAGTCTCTTCCTTTCCTCGGAGCGAGTGCGTGGGCGGCGACTCCTTCCAAAAACTCTCTCCGAAACGGTCGCTCAGCGATCCATATCGTTTCCCAAGCAAAAGATTGGCGAGCGATTCGTTTTTGTTACTACGTGCTCGGAAACGTTAATCCCTTGGACGGCGGAACTAGTTTAGAGAGATGCATCTCCTTCGAAGGCGCGGAGGAAGGTATTCGTAGCCGATTTATAGATGCGGTGAATGAGAGAACCAGGAAAAGTCTCAGACGGGCCATCCTATTCGCGTTGAGCGCCACGTCGCGTTCTTTTTTATTTTCGCCACTTCCCACGCGGTGCCAAGCAATATCATTTTCTTTCGGAAAATGTGACGAGGCCGACGCACCTCTTCCACGGAACCACGAATCGAATGCGGTCGATACGAAGGAAATTACACGTCATTGGCATTTACGTATTTTAATAGTCGAGAATGATAAAATTTTGTTACGCGTCTAAGACTCGTCGATTTTGTAATGTTTAGTGGAGAGAATGTGAAATATTTAGGTGAATATCGAGCTTGATATATTTTTTATCTTCGACTTTGTTTCCATTAAAAAAACAATACTTTTGTCAGTGGCGGATTTTAGTGGGTCGCACTTGACGAACGCCAGGGCCCTCTTGAAGTAAGAGGGCCCCGAAAAAAATAGAAAAATAAGGAAATTGTCGTAGGTATTTAATAAGATAACGTCAAATCCATTATTAATTTTCTTAACTTTAATAAAAGATTGTTTGTCTGTCCGTCCGTCTGTTCGGGCAATATCTATGGAATCCTGCAATTAGGAGATTTTTATGGCTAGACTAGTGCTCGAAATGGAAAAATGTTACGAAACGGAACGCTTGTATTGGTAGTGGAACGGAAATTTTTACGAAACGGAACGTTGTTATAAGGGACAGTATTTATAAATGTTTGACGAAACGGAACGGTACCATCGGCGCGTGTGACGAGCAGGAACGGCGTTCCGGCTCATTTCGAGCCCTAGAATAAGTTTTTGGGAGAGTAAACATTGCCTACGCTATATTCTTCACAGAGTCTCTTAACTGAAGCACCTTTTTCAAGTTTTCTTAATAAATCTACTTTTTGTTCAATAGAAAGAGATTTATGTTTACGCTTCATAATACTACTGGAGGGGTTTTCAGCTTTTTTTTGAAGACATTCCCATATGAACTTGAGCAATATCACACTAATGAAAAACACATGCGATCGCTACGAATCCGAACACGCGACTGTATACAAGTTATACAGTGTGACTGTGGAAACTATTCCCTAACACGTACCAACATGTATTGGTCAGCTGACAATTAGACTCACTCACAAATACAATGTAACTGCTGCTGTCAAATTGGTTCTAGAATTCGCGAATTTTGATGCGAAGCGGTGCGTTTATCGTTCCATAGCGGATTAGGCTACCCGCGGCAAAAATTTTAAAAAGTGCACTTTTCTAAAAGTGCCGGATTTTTTATAATTCCGGATTTTCGAGTGCCGGATTTATGAGATTCCACTGTACTTTTAGACAAAAAAAAAGATGGAGACATTTCCGGTTTTTCATAACGGGTAATTAAACTACTGTCATAGGTAGCGGCTATAAAATGGGAAACATATTATTCCATAGCACTGATGTAATGCTTTTAAAGGGGATTTATAGCCTACTAGCTGAAAGTACCGGGCGATGCCCGGGTTATGCCAGACGTCTTTGGCGAATAAAATGATGTATTATATGGTAATACAATCATTTCTCCCTTTGCGCACATCAAAACGTGTATTTCCGTTGAAATCTCTATTTCGAATTTTTTCATGAAAACAATACTTTCTCTATACTATATTGGAGAATGTAAAAACTAATTCTGAGATATCTCTGATATCTATGAATTGGGCCGGGAGGGTCCATGGAGGTCCGGAGAGAATGTGAGCATACGTGAGAGTAATAGGATTTCGAGTTTAACAATGCAATCGGTTGGCAAGGCAACTTCACGTTAAAAACGCTAAATTTTGTCAAAATATGATACTAAAACTTTGAATTCGAAAGACTTAGATTCAAAAGCGATAAAAGACGATAAGAATAAGAAACTGCATTTATTTTTCTTTAATACAGTCCAAGTCCGAAAATCGTAGGTCAAATATGTGAATTTTAATAAGCAAAATAAAATAATGTTGCAGGTCGAAATATCTATTTTTCCATGTTATCTTATGAGGAATGGAAATCATTCTCGGGAATCGAACTCGGGTCGATTTTGGCATTTTTTTTTCGTAAATATTTTCTACTTTAAGAACCGAACATTCCTACCAAATGTCAATCATCTAGCTACTCGGAAAGTTTGTTAAAAATAGCATTACAGAGTTGTTTTACGAAAGAGGGCTGATTGGAGAAGGGAAACATTTGAACTATTTGAGCGACGCCATATATGAACTATGATAGCAAGTATTTCCTAAAACCACAATAACTGTGTGGAGCTGTTATTACGTCAGATTCTAACGATTCCGTCGTATTGTGTGTGATCACATCTCCAAACGAAATAATTATTAATATCCATCTCGCTCCATAATGTTTTCCAAGAGTTATTCGGGCGTCACTTATTCTCCCGCACTTCGTTAATGGCAGGAAGTTTTCTTATTTCTTAATCATAGCAATTACTCCAATCGTTTCATACAAATCTCATGTCTCCGTTTCATCCAATAGAACGAGGAGCGTATGTATCTCCTGTGGGAATTTCGATGGCTGACGTACGTATTCGATTCGTTCTTCAAGGGCGACGAGCCTCTTTCCGCCAACACCGACAATGAGAGAGAATAAATTGCTCATTTCGCGATCGGTGTAATCATTCGGATTAATGTGTTTGTTCGGATGCGCGTCCGCCCATTTTTATAAATGAGAACACAGATTCTAAATAGTAACGTTGTGATCTACCACTGAACTACCGTAGGAGACAAATTCTCCTGTTTCAGAACGGATCATTCACTCCATCAATTTATGACGTATTCTCACCATTTGAGAGGGTATTCTTCGATGTGTCTCCTTGAGGACATCCGTTGGGGCTGATTGATATATTGGTCCCAACCTAAGAAAATATCCCCCTTCTGAAACGGGGGAATTTATCTGCTAGAATATCCGCCCGGCAAGTGGAAGACACGGGTTCGATTCCCAGTCAATTTTTCACCTCTCTTGACATTCTCCATCAATCCAGCTTATGCCTGTCGCATAATGACATTTGGATCATCTTGATGGAAAATTCTGAAGAAACATTTCGTGACTTAACTTTTTATTTTAAGCATTAACTATTTTAAAATATAATTGCCATATTTATCTCATATAATCATATTGCTAATTTTGAGTTTTGACCTCTTACAAAGACGTTGGGAGTCTTTTTAGTCCAATAAATTACCGTCACGATACGTAGTATAAATTAGCATGCGTTAATTTCATATACTTAACGCCTATATACGACTCAAGTTATCGACGGTTCATTCCATTCCGTAATAATCTACGGTGAATCTGAATACCGGCGTTTTTACTTTCTCATATACGAAGTTTATCGAGAAAGTATTGTTAGCGCGAAAAAATTCGACCTCGAGATTTTGACGGAAATATACGTTTTAGGTGTCGCTGAATCCGCAACAGTGGTTTTCGCAATGCCGTCTGTCTGTCTGTTACTGGCTCTGGAGCCTAAACGGTAGAGCGAAAATGAATGAAATGTCGTGCTTAGGCATTTTATCATACTGAGAAGAGTATATGCAGAAATGGTTGACATTGCTCAATAATTAAGGGAAGTTTATTCTACGCATTTTTAACAAAAATTCGATTTTCTCAAAAACGGCTGTAACGATTTTGATTAAATTTCGTACAGTTACTTGAGTATACGTCTGCAATAATGCTACATATTTCATTTTTCTTATTATTCTTGGGCAACTTTAACAAAAATTGAATTTTCTAAAGACAGGCTGATACGATTTTCATTTTCTAAAGATAACTACGTATATGAGAAAGTTTGTACGATGCATGTTGTACCGATTTTTTTAGACGCGATGACGTCAGTTTGGGCGTGCGTCTCTCCGAACTTTATAGCGTCGTATGCATTGGAATCTCTTTGGGACATGGAGGCGTCGCTCTCCCTCTCTCGGGGAAGTAAAGTCCCTTCCGAAGAATTCCTCTCTCATTGAGACCGCATCGGCCATGCCGGATGCTGCCGAGTGACACGTATGGTGGAAACAGGTTGAGGCAAATAAGTCAACGACTCGCTAGTCTTCAAATGTAGGTGGACTGGCCTCGTACCGTTAGAGTCTAATCAAGGTTGTAGTAAATGCACTTTGTCCTTTGAAGGGAAAAAGAAATCTTCTAATAAGGACGACGGTGATGTCGCTATTGCGTCTCTCCGAAGCGGAGAACAAGGTCGTCTTAAACTACGCAACTCTCTTACGGCCGAATAATCGCTTGGATTATCCGAACGCGCGTCGTTATTTAAACGAGAGCCGTGAGACGAGTTGGATTAGACGTTTTCTAGTTAATGGTTTACAGCGTGTTTGTGCATGCGCGCCCGATGTCTTTGTTTTCGCCGACAATTTAGAGCGAAGAATGAAATCTAAACAAGTTAGGAAAGTGTACAACTTATCACAAATGGAGTACTATTAGAAAGAAATTATATACCTGTACGTAAGGGAAATAGCGTTTTAAAGTTCTTTTCTTCATCATAAATAATCCATTTTCTTCCTATTTAAAAATAGTGCAAGAACACGTACGGAAATTAAACATTTGTTTGTGAGATTGTTTACGTTAGCAACAATGAAGAAGAAATTTTCCAAGTTCAACTCGAATTAAGACATTCTTGTTTCATTCTCTCAATAACGGCTACTCCTACGATAAAAATGTATAGGAAAGGAAATACTCTTCTTTACTAATACTACAACTTTTATTTGAAAAATATTTTGATATGAGCAATACTTTACGAGTTATGACGAAAATTTCATTTTTTCGTCACCAATAAAGTGTTACCCCTGACTGGCGTACGAGATTCATTTTTTCGATTTTCTTATTATCTTTGATTGTAAGTCCTTAGTATAAGATTTCATGAAAATGCGTTTGGTAGAAGCCGAAAACGAACATGCGGACGGACGGACAGACCGACTATAAGAGGCGCTCATGCTGGAAGCGAAACGCACCTAACAAGGTCTTTTTAACAGAACTCTACGCTTTAATGGCGGTAGAATTCTGATTGTCCGAATTAATTGGAACCGAGGCAGAGATCAATTATAAGCACTCCTGTAATTCAATGAATACTACGAGTTAATTATATTATTACTAGCGGAAGTGCCCGTTGAATTTCAACGGATTTAGTGAATCTAAAACTTCGACCGTGTAACATGTAAACATCGTAATAATAAGATAGTACACAGTTTTAAATATCAAATAAAACAAAAACGAAGAAAATCGGTCCACATTTTGATGAATGAAGGGAAAAAATATTTCTCTTTCAATTAATTTCTCTTTCAATTAATTTCTCTTTCAATTAATTTCTCTTTCAATTAAAATCAACAAATATTTGGTCGTCATGTAAACAAAGAAAAATCGCGCACAGAAATTGAAAAACGATTTTACGTTAAATATTTTCCCATGTAAATGCATTGGACTCTCAACTTCGGCGACAATGGGAGTTATCATGGTAGCATATAATTGTTGTCATAAAACTGATAAAAATCACGTATTTTTTTATTCTAAACGTATTTTTACGCTAATTCGATCAGGATTCGGATTCTATCTTCAATAAAAATAAACTTTGTTCTTTCCTGCATAGAAACATCTAAATCTCCAGTCATACCATGTTTCTATGTAATTTTAAAATTCAAATGAAAAATAAGTTGCACTCATCCTTATGTTATTAAAATGGAGAAAATGAAAAAAGAAAATATTTTTTAAAATTAGGAAGGTCAATCAAATCGGTTTAAAAACCTGACTACACCACTTAACTCTTTATTCCTATTAAAATGACACTATATATCGTCACGAAACTTCGCATATGTATATAATTTTACCCTGCGGGTAACATCTAATATATAAAAATGAATTTGTGTATGTGTGTATCATAATTTTAAAACTCGAAAACTACATATCGTAGAAGCAAGAGAAAGGTGTGATTTTAACCGGAATAATGAGTACGGTGGTATAGTAAAGTTTTTATATCAATTTGATTGACCTGTCTAATTTAAAAAATATTTTCTTTTTTTTTGTTTTCTCCATTTGAATAACATAGAGACGAGTGCAGCTTATTTTTCATTTGAATTTTAAAATTACTTAGAAACATGATACGAACTTGAGACTTGAATGGTTCTACGAAGAAAAGAACAAAGTTTATTTTTATTGAAGACAGAATCCGAACCCTGATCGAATTAGCATAAAAATGCATTTAGAATCAATAAAATACGTGATTTTATCAGTTTTATACAATACCCATTATAAGCTACCATGACAACTCCCATTGTCGTCGAAATTGAGAGTTCAATGCATTTATAGGGGAAAAAATTTAACGTAATATCGTTTGTCAATTTCTGTGTACGATTTTAATTTGTTTACATGGAAACCAAATATTTGTTGTTTTTAGTTAAATTATCTTATAATCTAACATATAAAGGAGAATGTTTGTAAGTTTGTTCGCTTTGAGTGCTTTTAATACGAGATAGGGAGGGAGAGAGATGGATGGTAACGGAAGGGGGAGATGGAGAGAGGGAATTAGAGGGAAGGGGTGGAGAGAGGGAGGAGGGTGGGAGATGGAGGGGGAGGGAGGGAGAGAAGGGAAGGAGAGGGTGGAAGGGAGGGGGAGGGAGTTTATACGTTATTTTCGTAAGATTTTCGTACTTCATTCATCTAAATAGGTGAATGCGGAGCGGTTTTCTTCATTTTTGCTTTATTCGACGGTTATAACTGTGTACTATCTTATTCTTGCGATGCTTACACGTTACACGGTCGAAGTTTTAGATGCACTAAATCCGTTGAAATTCAACGGGCACTTCTTCTAGTAGACTGTAGAAGACTATAGATAGATTATGTTCTCTGTTGTTGTATGTAAACAAAACAATTGCAGGGGTAGATGCGTATACTATAATATATCCTCAAGAGAGTTCCGATAATCGAAAATCCTGATAATTGATCATTTTAAAAAGTCGATTCCTGTAGATACGGTAAAAATGCACTATTGCTTTTTAAAATAGTTGCCTTAAGATATTAATTACACGTCATACAAAAATGCGCGCTTGTGCGTAAATTGTAATGCACAGTCAATAAGTGATTTGTTAAGGAAACTCGTAATCGTGTGCAGAGGGCGTTAAAGGTAACGTGTTCTGGATGGAGGCCGCCGAAGCTGAGGGATTAAACACGTTTCACCTATTTGTTATTGATTCCTGGAGAACATCTAGGTGTTTATTAAATGTGGTTGTAATTTACCGATCCCGAAAATGTATTGCGATTTTCCCGAATTTAATTCGAGTAATGAGAATTTAATCATATTTCTAAAACGTTGAAGATATGTCCTTAATTGTTAGCGAAACATTCGAGCCTTATTTTAAAAGTAACTCTTCGTATTTGAAGTATGCCCTCGCGTAACTATAATCTCACGCAGAAAATATCCTTTATTTTTGTTATATCCGCTGCAAAAATCTCGCATTTGTCGGTAATGAAATCTGCAGTAAGACGCGATAGACGCCTATAGAATATTTGGGCGTTAAAAAAGATGACGTTGTGAAAGACCGAAAGAATGGCGAACCATCGCAAAAATGCGAGAAGATGGCGGTTTGGAATTTTTAGGCGTTATTTACAAAAAATATATAAAGCGAGCGTCATATGTTCAGGTCGTGTCCGTCCGTCCGTATGTTTAATCTCCAAACTATTCATCGCATTTTTATGAAACTTTGTACTAAAAATGTTTTGGCAAAGAAAATAATAAATCTATATAAATGGTTCGCGTAACCTAATCCGTTTCACTGGAAACAAAAAATGAACTTTCCGTCGTATCTCGTAAAAATTATTTTTTATCGTGTCAAAAAAGTCTTCATATAAAATTTGTAGAACAGGTTAAAAGGAATATTTCGCGATTTTTTTAAAGAAAAACTAACAATACTATTCAACAGAGAATTGTCGAGTCCGTCTTATGAGTGAAAAAATTCAAAGCAAGCACTTAAAAAAATTAATATTTGTCTCTGGTATATACGTATATCCAATAGCTTTGTAACCTTTTCGTAACTATTAAAGACACCTGAGACAAGTACTTTTTAAGTGCTTGAAGGCTATCCTAATTCACTTCGAACTTAAAAAATCTTTGCATGTCTTTTTAATTGTTGTCCGATAAAACCTACTTCGCAGCAATTGAAGTGAACAAGATATGTTGTAACTACGTTTAATTTCCTTTCGTACCCGCGCAGCATTTAGTAAGTAAAAAGAAATGGATTATTTATGACGAATAAAAGAGCGTATAGCCGTTTATTTTTCTTGCGTAAATGAGAATAATCGGATAATTGACGACGAAATAATTAACGTCAACGTAAAGATTACATTACAACTACTTGACTCAAGTGAGATGTGCCTGAAATAATTTTCGATTGTTAGATTAATTACATCTGATTAGAAAATAAATAAGTTAATCAAAACGTCAATATTTCCTTGGCATCATTTCTGATAAATATATCTTTTTGCAATTTTTATTCATTATTATTGTTATTATAGTTGTCTGTCATAGGACAGGTCCTTCTTTCCTTCTTTTAATTCATCAATCATCTTCCTTTTTTTATTCATTACTATACCATGCCAATAATATTTCAATGTTTGACAAGATTACACGATTCATTAAGAATCCCTTTGCCTTTCGTCTTTTCGTTTATCGTTCCTCTCTTGTTATCAATTCGTTGGTAAGAGTTACGTTTCTAACCGTGTGATGTAGCAACTGCAACGATTGCATGTAGGGAACTGTGAAACTGCAAAAAATGCAACTTACAGGAAAGATTCGTCCTTCGATAAACAACCGATTAATTCAGAAAAGAATTAATATAGGAGAGAAAGAACAGAAGTCCGCCTCATAATAAGAGGTTACATCATTGGAGGAATGCGACGCACTCCAGTAAGATTCTAGCGTAATAGAGGGACTTGACCTGAGAAATGACGTGTGTGAGGTCAAACGAGGAAGACCTTCTCTTGTTAGTTAGCCCATCGACTCACGGCAAAGGACGTATTCATTCTCTTCGCTGCAATTATTCTCTTTAATTATTAGAATTGCGATGAAAATAATGAGGCGGCCATTCGAAAGAGCGTCGTGTAATTCCTAGTTTCACGGCGTAACGATACAAACATGATTTTAACTTGAAGAATAGGAACGTTGAAAAAAAAATGAATAAGATTTGTTTTGAAAAATGCCCAAGAGAGATAGATGGATAGATTCATTCAATGGCTCGAGAAAAAAAGCTTTTAGATTCTGGAATGGGAAAATGAAATTTGATCATCGACGATAGCACGCATAAATTCTTCAGCCACCATTCAGAAGTTAAGTTTAATAATCATCAGCATAAGCAATCTTAGTTTTAGTGAAGCAACTTACTCGAAAAATTACGTTACCCGTTTATAAATTCATTAAATACCTCGTGCGTCTTTCATTTTGATTTAATAAGACACCAAACTACGTGTAGATAAACGCCTTCGCGAAAAGGAACAGCTTTTTTTCCCTAACTTGGAGATAATGAGCACGTTTTAGAAAAATAAGTCAGAATTGTCCAGCTATTGTCTAATAACATGTCGCTGTTTTCATTGTTAAGAGCGATTAAAAATAATCGTTTATTCATCGCGCCGAACGCTATTACTATCGTAATTTTAATTTTTTCCGCACGAATAAAAGGTAATTTTATTCAACTAGGAGTTAATTTTTGTTCTTATTTAGAATTAATATTTTTGAATACTGATTTTATCTCCGCAAGCTTAAAATTAATTTGGAAATGCGTGGAAATTTTTATGGCTATCATCATTTTCATCACGTAAATAAGGAAAGTTTATAATAATCACCGATGGTGGATCTCCATTGACGACGGCTTCTTTTATCGTAAATGAGAATGTGATTTTCCTACCGTTTTGTGACCAAGATGATCTATATGTATTTCCAAACTAATCCCAGTTTTATAGTAAATTCAGCTGTTTTGGTTTACAGATCTTAATTTCCGTAACTTCATCTTTATCTTTAAAAACAAGGAAGCACTTTCGTCTGTAAGTTCCACAATTAATTTCTATCTCTTTAGCCCATAAACTTGACGGATATTTTACAATGTCCTCATCGCAGCAGCATCGTTGGGTTGGGAGGGAAAATTGGAACGAGGAATCCCAGTGTCGGAATGCTCAAAGAACCTAGCTAATGAAATGTTAGACTAAAATACAATTAGGTGGGATAAAAGTAGAAAATCGTTTTTTTGAAAGAATTCATTTTCATCATTCGATGTTTTACGGGTCCCCAAAAATGATATATTTTTGGAAAAATTATTAATTTTTCATAGGATCGCATGCTATTTATTATATGTGAGACGAAATAGCCATCGCCAAATTTTCTAGTGTCGTCGTGGTTTTTAAGCATCGAATGTGAGGAATATGACTGTCGCCCATAGTCTTTAGGAAGATGAAGAAGGGCCACCGCGCAGAGGTGCAGCAGTAGTATTCTATGCATCTCGCGAAAGGCGAAATAGAGGCCCCTTCACCCCCACACCTCACTGGAATCCTCCCCACGTGACATTCGCGTTTCGGCGCACCCAAGGCAGTGTTTCCCAACCTTTTTAGAGTCGCGGCACCCTTAAGTGACTTTTCAGAATTTGGCGGCACCCCTCCCTATCCACCGCCAGTTATAATCGTGGTGAAGTTGAACCCCTAACTCCAATCTCCATATCTCCTTTCATTTCGAAGTGCCTTTGCGACGAAATGAAGGTCGACTTAACTCTGGTTTGCATTTCTGAAAGCCGACGATGCAAAATGAGGCTAAAAAAGGGAAAACAGAATGTTTTTTGCGGCACCCTTCAGAACACTTCACGGCACCCAGATTGAGAAACACTGCCCTGAGGAGCCTCCGTCGTCTCGAGAGAGGATGAGAGACTCCTTTGGATGCACCGCGCATGTATCTCCCCGCCGCGAACGCACGCAGTCGGATTCCGAGGGCACCAAACGCCCTCGACCCCCCATCACCTCGGCAACACCGCCGCGGCGGCAGCACACATCGCATCTCTCCCCTCTCTGCGTGCCTCTTCCCTAACAAGACGCCTCTGTTTACCCGTTGAGAGCGTTTTCGTGTCCGCACCTCGGCTCTACTCCTTCTTTTCTATACGACCTTGGACGCCCCCTTCGAATTGTATACACCCCCGAAAGGTGAGATGCTCTATATATATATATATATATATATATATATATATATCGATTCGAGATGCGTCAAATATATCCTGACGATTCATCCGATCGCTCAATCGGAGGCGCGAAGAGCGGCGGTCCTTTTTGCGCTAGACGACCTTCATTTGTCTGCGGTCGAAAGGCGCGTAATTTGAAAATGGGTTCAAAAATCGCGCGTCCTGGACGATCGTTTCGCCCGTCGAGAGACCCTCTGAGGCCAAGTACGACGGAATCGTAGTGAACGGAGTCGATTGCGAGGGAGATGAGGACGACGATCGAAGGCTGCCAACTCGATAGGCATTCGAGAGAGGTCCCCGCCCATTCCTTTCCTGTGGGTCACAGCGCATTCCAAAGGCGCATCTGCCCCTCCTCTTTCCCTCCGCCTCTGCCGATGCACCTCTCGTGTAGGCTTCCTTTGTTCGCATGCCATGCGACCCACTCCGAGAGCCTTCCAGTGGTGAAACTCGTCGCCAGAGGGTACGCCACCCTCGCAAGCCTTTAGCCCGTCTGTCCCTCCTCTCTCGTCAAGTATTTCACCTCGCTATTTCGCCATTAAATGTAATTTCCATACGAGAGGTTGTGAATCCGCAAGTTCGAGGAGATAGCCATTATTGAAAGACGCACGTAGCGCCGAAAATAGAATGGAATTTTTCTACGTGTGAATTATTTTTTAAATCGATTTTGACATTGGCTATCGTTGGCGGCTGGAATACGCCGAAGTTATGTCGAGAGAAACTTCGATTTTCATCGGGTGCTTAATAATTAATTAATATTTTTGCCGTGTCCCGTTTGATGTAAAAAGGACGGCAGATTTCGTAGGATGTCATATCCCCGCGATCGAGTCGAAAAAAAATACTTTTTACTCTTTATCCCTCCGACTTTTAATCTTTATCCGTCGAGTTTCGGTTCCTAGGAAACAAGAGGGCCGCGGGCCCCGACCGTCGAATGGAGCCTTGCAGCGTTGCGCTGGTGCCTGAGATTTCGTCCTCCGCTACTCACGAATCAAAGAATCGAGGTCGATCTGCAGAAAGTAGGGTCCTGCTTCGGCGTCGTGACGGTGGTCGGTGGTGCTTCGGCGGCGAGGCCTTCTTCAGGGGTGCGGGGAGAGAGATTTTTGCAATAACATTCCTCCGCGGTTTATTCGCGAGCCGTGATTTCAAGGAGGTCCGAGTGGACGTCCCATAAAAGAAGGATCCTCGGCGCGGTCTTGGAGAAAGGCAGAGGCCACGGGATTTTAGAGAGAATATTTCTGCGGCGACTGAAAAGATAGTGGTGCATAGTTTTTTTTTCAAGAAAGGCTCTTTCGGCATAAATATAAGCTGGCTAAGGAAAGTTTGAAGGAGTAGTAGATAAAGCGAAGGTAAGGAGGGAGGGAGGGTGGTGAATGTAAAGTAAAGCGGATGATAATCTCGTAAATGATTAGGATAGTGAGGGACGCAGAAATTTCAGAATTAGAAATGGAAATCATCTTTAATAAAAGAGATTTATTTGGTCTCTAGTTATGAATTCAGAATGTCTTCCGACAACTCGATTCACAATCAGAAAGTCGATTTAGAAATGCTGGTCATTTTTGAGCGATAGGTTTTGAACAACTGCGCGGATTTCGTGCTTATAACAACTATTTTGTATATTTAGCTATTTTATTGAAATTCAGAGCCATTTTTACCCTTTTAGTAAATGTTCTAGCAGATTAATTACATTGTAGCGGCTGGCCATGAAACAAGGAAAACAAAGAATGCCACACAACTAGTACAGTGAGTCAAACAAGGAGTCACCTTGAAGGAAGCAGGTTGCCAAGGCCTGGCACTTGGCCAACGCCCAACGCTATTATTTATTAATATATAACCTGCTGTTTTCGTGTGAATTCAAACAAAAAGTTGGTGATGCGAGGAAGCGTAACTTATCCATTAACCAAGTTAGGCATTCGCATAGTCTTTCGTTGGAAACAAGAAATTAAGAACGCGTGGATGGAGCCGAAACCTGAGCTAAACGGTGAACCTGACGTCATCTTTTTAACGACGCAACTTTTTCCCCATTCCTTCGCAGAACATCCGATCGTGGCGCAATTGACTGAGGTTCGACAATATAATAAACCAGGGAAACCTCGGTAAGCCTTAAAAAGGCATTTCGGAAAGGGAAAAATACTCCAAAGATGTTCGTTTTCATAAACTATTTCATCTTACATGACAGCGTGACTTAGTTTTTAAATAGCTAAATTCCTTTTTCCCCAGATCGTTTGGGCTCGCTTTTGTTGTTGATCGTAATAATAAGAATTGAATCTAAAAAGGTTTAATTTTTGAGTTGTAAGCAGAATCTCAGTATAATATCCTTCTCCGAGAAGCGAGTACACGGCAGATGGCTTTGGAAAGTAAAAGAAATATCTCCACGCGATGTTAGATTTTTAATAATTTATTTATAACTTCGATCGTTCAATTGTTCCTATATTTCACAATCGCATTCGCGTAGCGTGAGAGAGCAAAAAATGGGGTTTAAAATGTCTAAAAGAGAATGAAAACGAAATGGAATTAAGGGCTGCAAATCATGATGCGTTGACGGGGATTCGTAGCAATCGAATAGATCGTAATATTTAAGGATTTTAAGGGCTGGAGTTCTTTTTTAAAATTACGAGGAAAGGATATTTTTACAAGCTAATAGTTTTGTTTCCCCTAAAGAAAGAGAGGTTTTCGGATAAATCTCTGATTTTCGATGGAATGAATTTGGAGAAATTGGTTGGTGCGAATAATATTTTCCCACTTTGCGCATGCGGAATTTTAATCGCTAACTTTTGTGAATTTCGTAAATAATTCAATTAAAAAAATTTGCCTGCAATTTTTCGGGATTACTAGCCTTCTCTCCACAAAAATTTAATGGTTAATATCCTGTTGTATCCCGATAAATGGTACGCGACACACGTTTAATAACCGCTAACATATGCAAGCCTCGATAGTGTTTTTGTCTGTCGTATGTTAACCATCTTCGGTCGTGACTGTCGATCTTTGACGCCACTCAGAACGCAACAGCATAAGCGATGACAGCCGATTACAAATGATTTCGCTACCAGTGACGCATCAAATTCAAATTTATTAATATTATAATAGATTTCGATAAAAAAACAGAGGTAAACGCATTCCATCCATTCTCCGTGTATTTATTTTCGTTTCCGTCTCGTTTGTCGACGTTCGTCGGATTCTCGAAAATGTATTGCGAAAATTTGTTCGTTGTGAAAGTTTAGAATCGATTATTCGCTTGGCGAGAGAGTTTTTTTCGCCATTTGGAATTTTAATATTTATGGAGAGCGAGCGGCTTACTCGCAGCGTGAGAAAGGGTCACCGGCGTCGCCGCATTCCTCACAAGGACCAGCCTTTCAGCATCGCACTTATGAAAGCGGTCGACTCTCTCTCTCTCTCCCCCTCTCCCTCTTTGGTACCAAATAACACCACGGCGCGGCCGTTCCTCCGAATGGTGCCACAAGGAAAGGTGCTACCGAGGAGTCTTCTCATAACTTCGGACCATGCATTTCTCTACATTATACCGAAAGTGCGTTACACTGAAATGTTTCACAGACAGGTAGATAAGTACGAAAAGTTCTGACCGCCTCTGAATATTTCTTTATAAAAAAAACTCGAGTATCTCTTTCTTTGATTTAACTGAAAATTGGCTCTCCATAACTCTGATTTTATTTTGAACTTTTTTCGCGTTCTGCGTAACGTGTCACGGCGAGCTTTAATTATTCGACCGATAAAGTTATCTCTTTTGGCTTATTAATGTGTAGTGATAAACGATGTGGCGAAGGGGCCACTCGGTATCGAAAGCTAAGTTACATTTAAGTACTCATACTGACATATTTTTACCTTATTAATGTGGAATATTATGCGTGGATTTATTAAAAAGCGCGCAAATCTAACATTTACGCTACGAGGTTTTATTACATTTTTTAAAAAGTGGGTCTTGCCAAAAGTGATTTTTGTCTGTGAGCAGTGTTTTTGGGCAGTTAAGCAAGCAAGATTGCGAGGTACATTTTTGAAACCCGGAGTTTACCTTTCTTTAAGTTTACAGTTTTACGACTAATTAACGCGTATGCTTTGCGATCAAAAGTGTTATGCGAAAATTGCGAATTATTAATGAACGTGGCTGTCACCTGATGCCAAGAGTTTGGTGCATATCGCGAATTCTTCGAGCGGACATTGGTCATCTCCGTGGCTAGCCGTTGGCCGATTGCCGCGCCCTCTCGTGGCACAGTGCCACTCCTTATTGCGACACTAGCGGCAGTTCGACGCACTACAACTCATTGTTGAACTGCGTCTTCTTTGCCAACACAAATTAATTTTTTTATAAACGGTTAAGCTCCATGGGGTAATTCTAAAATGAATTAGTAAGCTCTCGTGACTTGCATAAAATAAGCGATACGAGTAAAAAGAAACCGCACAAGGCTCCTGCATTTGAGCTACAAAGCCCACTTGAGCGGGAGTACACCGATCGTCGACTCTTATTGGATGCTAATGCTCAAGACATTTATTTTGCTTCTATTAGGAGAATAGATGACTCGATTCAACGAGAGTTGTATTTGTCTTTTAATCCCATCTTATTACATTCGTTCCTTGTCTTCTCCGTTTGTTTGAAGTTTTTTTCTATTTCGTGAGATTTTATATTCCATTCAATTTATATGTTCGAAAAACCATGAACTCAAGTAGAGATATGCGAAGTTGCGCCATCAGAGTGAGATTTTAAGACGCACCATGAAAATGCGGCGGCGCCAGTCAAGATATGGAAATAATACCATTTTTATTGAATTGTGGAATACATTTCTATAAAATTTGTTATTATAAAATCATGCACGTAGCATTTATGTATAAAGATCTATGATATACGTTTTCGATTGAAAAGCAGGTTGAATGCGAAATATATTTAATATTAACCTTTAAAAATCTATCTTGACTCATTTTTGAAGCAAGAAGCTTGTTGCCAGATGTATTTCTATAGCAAAAAAATGTCAAAGATCAAAAAAAAATATACTATACAACTATTGTTATAATGTAGTAGTTGATTTAGCAAAAGTGGTTTGTAAAATAAGGTTAAGTACGAATTTTTATTCATTATTTCATGCATACAAAAAACTTGGCAACAACGCAATCAAGAAGAGTTGGCGTCTCTGTCGATTTGGTAGCCATTGTGCTTTTTGCCGTATTGTGTTGAGGTTGTTGATGTGGTTCGCGCTTTCTAGCATTGCTTTTTGTTGAAATTATTCATCTTATTACTGTTGATATTATTTTTATTTTCTTATATTGTTTTATAATTGTTATAAAGTTATATTGTTATAAATTCGCTAAACATTTAAATTTTTTGTTGTTCGTTACCTTTCGTTTTTATCAATTTTTTCGTTACTCTCCTTAACTTCCTTTTTTTGAGGAATTTTCTAATTATCCGTGACTGTTTGATTCTTTTTTATTGCGTCGTGAATAGTTTATCATTTTATTATTATTATTATATTATTATTATTATAAATCATCTATATGCCAAACCTCTTCATATCCATCCGTCTTTACTCATTCCATCACAGAAAGCAGACGGAAATACATCGTTGCCAAGTATTCAGTAGTATATGGCGCTAGTGTTGCGAGTTTCGTAAAAACTTGAAAAATTCTACTAAAAATCTGATATAAACTAATATATATCTATCATATGATTTCGGGAAGGTAGTATTATTTTTACATAATCAGTTAGCTTAAATGCTATTTCATAATATCCTAGATTTTCGGAAACATCTGTGTTATTTTAGTGCCTTAAAAAAATTTTCTCTATTCTGATCGGGCTTCTTTCCGCCATTATCCCATAAGAGAGCATACGAAACCCTCCGACTTTCAATTGCAATATACAAGAAAACGAACACGGGAAGGTATCATTTCTTTTAGTTGAATCGATAAAGTATAGTTTAAAGAAGAACCGTTGAAGTTTTCAAGCAATTCTATGTTAAATGAATTTCGGAGCAACCTCCTTAATTCGTCTTCGTTCTCTGCGCGTATCCATACCGAGGCTGACTTGAAGAGAGCTTACAAACCAAAGTAATAACTAACGCTTTAGTCTGTGGGATTCTTTTTGACAACATGACGCTTCTGGTTAGGGAATGGAACTTGAGCATATTAAAACGGTCCTTTGCGATTTAAGAAAAGTCCCACGGATGTAATGATTTTTAAAAAATTGTTGCTTATTTTATAACTTCATTTGAAGAATTCGATTTTTAGTTTGCGAAACTGAAAACTTTGTATAAAAATCCAAATAAAAAGAAGTAAAATTTAGCATTTTCCTTTTAAAATTACCTATACTTGGATCTGTAATAGATAGATTAATATGGGAAGAATTCCTTCCGAGGTTAGTTTACCTAAAAATGAGTTTATAGTTTATACCATACTAGCTGAAAGTACCCGGCGATGCCCGGGTTATGTCAGACGTCTTTGGCGAATAAAATTATGTATTATATGGTAATACAATCATTTCTCCCTTTGCGCACCTCAAAACGTGTATTTCCGTTGAAATCTCGATTTCGAATTTTTTCATGAAAACAATACTTTCTCTGTACTACGTATATTGGAGAAAGTAAAAACTAATTCTGAGATGAAAAAGGATTGAAAACTTTCCCGGCGGATGTGACATACGCCGAAACGTCGAATTCTATTCAAGACATCACCCGGTGTGAAACCCGAGAACAATTCACTAATAATTCTGAGATATCTCTGATACCTATGAATTGGGCCGGGAGGGTCCATGGAGGTCCGGAGAGAACGTTAGCATACGTGAGAATAATAGGATTTCGAGTTACAGTGTAACTTCACGTTAAAAACGCTAAATTTTGTCAAAATATGATATTAAAACGTTAAATTCGAAAAACCACCAAGAAAAAAGAAATGAATTAAACGCTAACCAATACCCGGCAGAAAAGGATGTAAACCGACAAATAAATAATCGTGGAACATAAATTAAGAGTACGACCAAAGAATATAAGTTCAATGTAAAAACCACCAAGAAAAAAGAAATGAATTAAACTCTAACCAATAGCCGGCATAAAAGGTGTAAACCGACAAATAAGTAATCAAGGAACAAAAATCAAGAGCACAACCAAAGAATATAAACAAAGAATACAAAATGAACTAAGAACGAAAACAAAGAAAACAAACAAAGAACACAAAAAATGGACACGAAACGAAAGCAAATGAAAACAACAAACTAACCGAAACCAACCAACGAATAATCTCCTAATCACCTATCTGATGATGGCGACTGACGCTTTCTATTCAGTTGCTAAATAAACAACCAACAATCACAAAATAGCGTGTCGTAGTGATGAGTAAATATTGATTACGCGGAATATGAGTTTGTATGTCAACATAATAACAGGAGAAACTAAATAAGAATACCTATTATTACTCTAAATAGATATAAAATTATTGATCTTAATTGTGTTTTCCATCGTAATTAATTGAATAATAGATTGAGATATTCGAACGAATCGATTTTAAATAGTGTAGTAAAATGTTTTACTTTTCTAACGTAGGTAATTAATTACGTGAGTGTATCGGTAGTGTTTACATTTTACCCATGGAACCGCAGACACGAATTCTTAATTTTAGTTCAGAAGACATAATAAAGGTCAACAAAAGTATTATTCAAATAAAATCTTTCGAAATTCACTGCGTTACGTGTTCAAAATGTTATCTAATTTAGTTCTCGTATTAAAATAACAATTACTCAAGAGTGAACCTTATTTCCAATTGATAAAACTCTTTTAATTCAAAACGATATTATATATTACAAAAAAGTATCTAATTATTATTGAAACGCAAAATGGATGAGCATAGGAAAAAACTTCCGTGTTAGCATGAAATATTCAATTCCGTTTTTATTGATAAACTGTTTCCATGATAAACAAACACCTTAACGACCCGTGTTTTTAAATAAAATCAACATAAAACAAAACACAAAAACTTTAACGTAGTAATTGAATTATATATCTTCAGTAATTTTCACTTAAACAAAATATTAAATAAAATAAGACAAAAGGCATATAAAAACAATTTAACTTATATCCAAACATACCTATAATGCGAATCACACGATTACAGAAAAAGAAACAGTTCACTAATGTTTATTCGCAGAATTAACCTGTGTATAGAAGACCATAGATAATGAACGAAAAACATACAATCAAATCAGAAGATATTAAATGAGTATTTCATCAACTATTTCTACGTTTACGATATGTTTATAGTTCAAACGTAATTTGTTTACATAAGTATATCCAAATGCTGAACAATAATGAAAAATAAGATTTTCCCTTCAATTCGTCTTATTTGATCTGTAAGCCCCTCTTTTAAAAAATTATTCCAAAATCTCAATTTACCACAAAAAAAGTCAGCGAGAGCATATGTCTGCGATATATATGTAAGGAGTTAAAAAATTCGAGAAATTTACGAAAAAATTTTAAATGGAAATCCCATATAAACGAAAATATTTTATTATAATTAAATAGTACACCGAATCGGTTTAAAAACCTTACTACACCACCGTACACATGATAACGGAAGGTGTCATCACCTTCCTCTTTTTTCTGCGTGTTGTAGTTTCTGAGCCTTAGAAGAACATACATACAAACACCTTACTTTATAGATATATACTATAACAAGACTGCCTGTTGCAGCTCTGCTTGCAATACAATAAAATAAAGAGAGAAACGAAAGGAAAGAATTAAAGAAAAGAAAGAAAACGCAAGGCAGAGACCCAAAGACATTCTTAGAAAATTATAAGATACTAGCAAAATTTCCCGTTGAATTTCAACGGATTTAGTGAAGCCACTGCACAACATACAAACTTTAAAATATATAATAGATACTTTTTAAATTACAATTAGCTTTCCTTAACAGTTAATCATATTAGCTTGTAACAATCCGTTTCCGAACATATTGCATTCAAATATAACGATAATTGTATTTCCTGTCATATTACTTTCGCAAAATCCAGCTTCATTTCTTGTGTAATTATGCCTCGCTGAAATATTTACTTTTATGTCTTGAAAAAGCAACGTACAGTTGTCCATGATTGAACACTGACTGGTAAATGTACGCCAGATACGTGAGCTTATTTACGTTAATAGACATTATAATGTAGAATATAATGATTTTACTTAAAAAAATGTAAGATTCCAGTATTCAGTAGACGAAAGAAGGTTCAATTGCTTTCATCAATAAACGCTTCCTGAATAATAATCACTATCTATTTACGTTGCTATCCGTAAACATCGATCGTTTCGTTGCTTAAACAAAAGTGCGAAGCGAATAACGCTAAACTTTCGTCTATTTATAAGCTTCATTGAAGCTAATTGAATCAGAGGTAACAATGACGGCCGCCTTGGCAACGCCCGGGAGGGGTACGAAAACTCCACAAAATTTCGAGACAAATAGTGTATTTCTGAAAACCTCGACCGTATAATATGTAAACTTCACAGGAATAACATAGTTTTATTCGTCGAATAAAGCAAAAACGAAAACAATAGGTCCATATTTACGTATTTTGATGCATGAAGGAAGAATACCTTGCAAGTCAATAAATGGATTCATACGTGTTATCTTATGGGAAAATGTTAATCCCCTATATTGGCAGCACTGATTAATTCCAGTTGACCAAACCTTGACCATTCACTAAGTTAGGATGTAAGAAAGAATCGTACCAAATTTGGTTATTCCAGCTTTTATCGTTTAGGAGGAATTCCATGAACAAACACAAAAACACACTTCAAAATATATTATAGTAGATAGATAATAACTGTTTTGTTTATATCGGTTGCTAAGAAGATTGTTTAGGTGAAAAAAATTTCTCTCCTCAACTCCGTGAGGTATCGATTAAAATATTTACTCAGATAGAGGACAACATTTGCAGAAAAATAGCCAGCGAGAGCATGTAATTACAACAGTTTCACAGTTAAAAATTCAAGTTTTATGTGGAAATCATACAGGTGAAAGAAAAACTGTCCCTGGACTCGAACCAGGCACATTTGAGAAACAGAATTACCCATTTGCAATTATCTCAAAAAGACTCACAAGCGGTACCAAACGTTAAGCTATTGGCTTGAGCGTGCACGTGCCTTTCTCGTGTTGGCATTGGAGCGTGACGCATGAGATCGCACTGCAAAACTAATATAGAGGATTTTAATACACTAACAAATTTAATTTCTATTTTGACGGAAATATATTGTTTTATAAAATTTAGTTTTCAATAAGACTCCAAAATGAAGCTTGTGAAGTGTATAGATGCATTTCACATTCAATTTGCTCATACAAACAAATTTTACAACTTAGCATTGTTTCAGGCATATTCCAACACAACTTGTAATATTTCACAATTATAAAAAATAGTTGGTAAGAATATTTGTCACGTAACCCATAACTAATAAGTGTGTTTTCGAATTCAAAGTGTGAGATTTCAAAAAATTTAAAAACTGTATTCTCACGGGAATAAGTTTTTTAATTATAAATTATTCTCTTTTGCAGCAGATGGAACACCTATCGGAAAAGTAGACAAGAACGCCAAGTCAGAAAAGGTAATAATGTTACATTTTCTTTTTCTAAATAGATATAGCCATCACATTTTGTCACTCAATTATGAATCATTGCTTACTTTTTCTATCCCAAGATAATGTTTCAGCTAATATTTGTCATTAGCCTTAATTTCTGTGGCAGTTGGTGTTAGGGGGTTGCTGCTACTGTTCTTCTGTAGTCTATCTCAACTTTTCTGTGCAGTACGAGCTCTTATGGGAGATTCTGCCTCTCTCTTTCTCTTGTATTTTTATTTATAACTCTCTCTCTCTCTCTCTATAAAGCTAACCTCTATGCAAGGAAAATCTTGCCACGAAAACCATTAAAAACATGATTTATTGCTCTCTTTCCGCATTTGTAATATAATTTCTTGTGATTTATAGAAGAAAATGTTTTAAATAGTGCTGAATAAATAATACATTTTTAAATTACAAGAAAATTACTCAAATAGCATAATAACCGAAAACCCTATATTTTTTCCCATGCTAAAAATTATAGAAAACTAAAACTCATATCTTCAGCAATTTCCAATCAAAAGTAATGATTTTTCGCATGTTACTTCTTTAAAGATTGTAGCCAATGAAAATCTCCTTGGTTGTTGGCCAGAAAGTACAATGATTGATTTGAAATAGTTTAAACACAACTTGAAAATTTCCACTGACAATGAGAGCACAAAATTTTGTCGCCTACTAAATCGTATTCTGTTGGTTTTATACGGGTGCAGTATGTGGAAGAAATGCTAAGGAAGATTCATATTTGCAGGTGCTGCAATCGGGAAGTACCTAATAGTGTTAGAAGGTTTTCGAAAAATTGAATTATATTTGAGAGCGAATGACTGCAGCTCACGGCAGATTGTTTTAGGGAAATTCTGCTATGGAAACTATTTGCTGTGATGGTGATAAGATACATTTAGAAATAAAAATAAATTGTTGGTGTTTATCTTTCAAAATCTATATGATGTTACACGGAATTTTCATTCAAAATCTATTTTTGGTACACTGAATGTTACTTAAATAAATGTGGAGAAAACAGATTTTCCAAAGTAATTTTTTAAGAAAAGGTATATTTCAAATTTCTTGAAATAATGAGAAATTTCTCGTAAATGTCAAATTACTGAGAACTAAATTTCTATGCAAGTGTGATGACGTTTTTCTATTATATATTTCAGTGATATTTATGTTTTAGAATGTTATTTTTGTTTTGAAATGATGTTATAGTAGATTATTAAACATAAAGGTGATTACATATTTATTTTTATTTAAGCTTGTAGGTGCAAGTTGCTTGAAAGGAACTATAATTGTTTATAGCCCAAGATAATCCATAAAATAACATTTAAATAATTTCATCTAAAAAAGGGTGGTGGAGCAGGACGCTTGGGTAAATGGACTTGTTGGAGCCCAATTGGTGCCCTGGTGGGAGGCGGAGGCACCAACTCAAAACATAATGACAAAAGGAGAGCATTTGATGATTCCTTCATTGGGGTAAGTATTCCTTCAGTTGATCCTAAAATGAATATTCTTTTAAAAATTAAAGTTCTTTTTTGAGAATACATTATTGATGTTTTGAGGATGATTGCTTAGCAGCTGAAAATGACCATCTGGTTTACCCAACTAGCTTCTCAAATTATTACAATTACCGCATTGACAGTGAAAATGGCACCTATGGCAAGATTCACAAATGCACCTTAAGCTATGAACAGCAGAATAAATGCATTACTTAGCTAGCAAAATCTGATAAATTTAATTTAATTCCAGCTCAAAATAAAATCTTTCTCGAGTGTATTCACAAATATTAACTTTCATTTCTATTACCAGACTTTTATTATTCGTGAATATTTTGTTTTGGCATTTCACCTAACATCTAAAATTATTTTATGGCCCCCTGCGGGAGGGGGGGGGAGAGAGGGAGGGAGGGGGGGGGGCACGGCTCACAGTTTGAGAAACACTGAATTAGAGGATTCAGTGACTAATTAAAAGGTTGACAAAGTGAGATGTGCATTTAGGCTACAATAGTTATCCACTGGGAGTATATTCTATTTTAGAATAGACAGCTGCCATGCATCCAAAATTATCATTTTCCCGGCTTTTTAGAGCTATCTAATCTGTCAACTGAATTCCAATTACAAAATGAGTTCAATACATAATTGTTTTTTAAGAGAAACCATCTTGGCTTTCTTTGTGAAGGTAGCTATGAAATCAGAGATGTGGCTACAAATTTTTAGGAAACACCTTAGTTATGTAAAATATTATTTTTCCTGTTTCAATAAAAAATAATACAATTTTTATTATAAATAACTTTTAAATCTGAGCATTAAATTAATACTTTAAAAGTTCTGTAAAAAATAAATTTTATAAGGGTTCTATATGTGACAACTGACATCTAAATTAATCTTTTGACATTATAATTATTCCTTTTTTGTGATAAAGTTTGGCTTTTGGAGGAGAGGTTTACATTGAAGGCTTTGAATCCAATAAAATGAACATTTAAGTAGCTGTGTTGGAATGACTTTGATGTAGTGCAATTATAGAAAATCCCTCTTTTTCCATATTTTATGGAAGTTTAAGACCTCAGAAAAGTAATACAGTTGAAAAGTAAATATTAACAAAATGAATCATTTCCTACCATCAACTAATACTTGCTTGAATTGTAAATTTTATATAAATTCGTCCAAAGTGCACATGGAGTTTCAAGTTTTGATGTGCAATATCTATTATTATATACTGATCAGTTTTATCAAGTGCCTCAATTGTTCCATAGGAGCCAGAGAGAGTGTCAGTTTCACTTCGTGGTCATGACTTCACAGGGCTTGGTTTCAATGTTTGTGGCAACATGAGGGACGGTATCTTTGTGAGAGATGTCCTTCATCGTGGACCAGCATCTGAATCTGGCCAAATAGCAGCCGGTAAGGTTATTTATAATTCTCTTTTCAATCTATTGAGAAACAGGAAGGAGTTATTTAATAATTTATAGTCCCTATTGGATTATAAAAATCTACATTTTAAAAAATTATTACTTACGGTAAAATATTGAAACTGTGTTAATCTTCATCATTAAATTAAAATTAATTCAATGTGCAATGCCTGTTTATTTTTTACATCAGATTGAACTCATTTCAAATTTGTAATATCTGTACCATTAAGAAATAAAAAATAATAATAAGACTGAATAGATCATTTGGCTGATTTTTGCAGGTGATCGCATAGTCAGTTTAGGCATCTCTTTTGAGCACATGGTATTCGAAGATGCTCTCACTATCCTGAGCTATGCCTCGCCCTACGAGGTGCTGCTTCAGCTGGAAAAGGGTGCCTCTCCTCCTGGAAGCACCCTTTTGGCTGGCACTGATATTAGCAGTGGGCAAACTTCCCTCAAGCGGACAGGGGCAGCCACTGTGCCCAGCAGCCTTGGAAGTGGACAGTCGCCTGACAAGCAGCGTGCAATTATATGTCATCCTTTCTACCGAAGTCAGTCTATAGATGACTTAGACAAGGTAAGAATTTTAATGAAATCTTGCAAAGACAGATGAACAAATATGCAAACAACTGAAATTTGTTGCAAATTCATTTCTTATTTCAAATAAATTTCATTTTCCACGTCAAAGTAAACTATTTCAGTGCATTTTCTTGTTTAACTTGAAGAGTAATTTGTATATTTTTGATTGGCCAGGCACAGATTGTGCAGTTTATGGATTATCTGTGTAAAAAGGATAAAATTATATTTTTATGCCAGCAAATACAATAATCATACACACTGCATTTCTCGGTCAAAGATTTGTGCTGAAAACTTACTCCTTCCATACTGTATAATTTTTTATTTCTTATGACTGTCATCACTTTAGAACAGGGGTGAGCAATCTTTTTATGTGGCAGGCTGCATTTATACATTTGAGCGCTTTGGCGAGCCATATAAGAAGTCACAAGTGCCTCGGCGGGCCGGATTAGTTTACATCAGAACTTACTCAGGGGATTCTATGCAATTTTAAAACTAAAAATAAAGTTTTAACAATTTTTAGCATAAAAGCTTCGCCAGGCAATGTGTCATAGCAACAATCGAACTTAAATGTACAAAATTATCTGAAATAAATATCACAGACTAAAGCTTCGTGGGCTGCATGAAATGCTCTCATGGGCCTGTGGGCTGTAGGTTGCTTTAGAACGTTTATTACAGAGGGAATTTACCAATTTTGTTGATTCTCAGGAAAATCCCTCTTTTTACCATTAATTTATTACTATAGTTTGAGATTACCATTACTTTATATGTGTATTTATTTCTATGCCTTTTGAAGAAAAAGTATGACAATGTTGTTTAAGATAACATTTTTCCCCAGATTGGAAAGGCAAGCATAAACGCGAAGCGCGCTCAGCAGATAGCCGAGATGACAAGGATCAAGTCGAGCATTCAGGAAGAAGGCGGACATAGCAAAGGAGGCGAGTCAGATGGACATGGTGGCCTCGCCAAGGTGGGGGTGGAAGTGGAGAAGATGCAGAGGAAGGATGCAGTGCCCGCTGTACCTCCAGAGGAGGACGTGAGAAGGGAGACTGGCGAGGGAGGAGGTCACCACCACCACCACACCGGATTCCCTAAGTTTGGAGTGCGCGTGCTTCCTCCATCCGTGGGCAACCCAAACACCGAAAAGGTTCACGGAGGATTCAAGGCCCACAACCCTGGCAGCCACAACCCAGGAGGGGCGGGAAGGCAGGAGAGAGTCGAAGAGATTGGAGCGACGGTGGCCACGCCAGAGCCACAGAAGCAGAACGAAAGGAACTCTATGATCGAGATGGGAGCGAGGGACGAAGGAGACAACCCCGAAGAGGAAACGACTCACGAGAGGGTTGCTGTCGACAACCCCAAGGCTCCCCTCCATGAGGACGCCCCTGGGGGCTGCATGGAGGAATCGACCGAGGAAGAGGGGACGAACCCTAAAGAGGGAGCCGAACGGGCTAAGGAGGCAGAATCTCCTCCACCAGAGGGGATGATAATGGATGTGCCGGAAGAGGTGTGCCTGGCTGCAATGGCTGCCGTGACCAATAGAAAAGCAAGTGGATACGTAGTCAAAGGTTCGGACGACCTTCCTTCGCCAGAATCCAGGTGGATGGGACGCATGAGAACCGTTTCCGGAGGTAGCGGTTCCGGTAGCGAGGATGGAGATAGGACTCCGGTGGGAGGAAGCGGAGGAAAGCGGAGGGCTCCTGCCCCACCGGCCGAACAGAGCGATCAGGAAGACAGGAGAGTGGTCACTCCCACCTCAGAGGCAGAAAGGGAGGATGCAGGGGAGGAAAAGAAGAAAAAAGGAGGTACCAGGATCGAATTGGGACTGGACCACATCACCATTCACCATCAGCCGGTGGAAGCGCAAGAGGACGCAGAGGCAGCAGAGAGAGAAGCTGAGGGCTCGCCCGTGGTGAAGGCGACTAACGAGGAAAGCGACATGGAAGTGGAGGAGGCACCGGCCAAGAGAGCGGTGCCCGGAGGGAAGGCAGCCTCTCTGGGAGACTTATCCCGTCTAGAGGGAGGGGAAGTCCTCCGACCGCCAAGGATGCGTGCAGGGGATGCGGCGGGGGTGGCAGAGGGTGTCGTTCTAGAGAGAGCCGTCTCCCTGGATTTGGGAAATGCAGAAGAGGTGGTCGTTGGTCCACCGTCTGCTGTGGCCGTTGGGAGCGCCAAGAAGCGGAAGGCTCCCGCCCCACCTACACCCACCTCCCGAGGCGATCCGGACGAGGTGGACGGTGGCTCGAGGGCCGACACTGAGTCAGACGGCGGTGATTACGGGAAAGAGCCACGTCTGGCGGCGGTGGGCACCACGGATACCTTCGGACGCCGTCTCAAGAAGTCCTCCGATTGGGGAACCATGGAGGAAGCACTACTGGCAGGAGGATCTCCATCTTCGTCATCCTCCTCCTCGTCGACGTCTGCTGGAAGGACCATCCTTCACCTCAGCTCCGCACCGTCCTTCCCACTGCCCTCCACCTCCGGCTCGCCTTCTGCCTCCGACCCTTCTTCTGCCTCTCCGGAGTATGAGGCAGTGACGGGTGAGGTGTCCACCACAAGGGCAGAGAGAGAGGCGGGTGGCGAAGACGCCTCCACATCCAGGAAGAGCGACGCCGTCCTCTCAGAAATTTCCCTGCAGTCTTCTGTGATCACGTCGACCGACACGGACGAGGCTAACGCGACCGTCACGTCAACAACAGAGATGCCACGCGCAGAGGAAGAGGTGGCCAACTCGTCAATCGGAATGGATGCGAACAGAGTGATCGTGACCACATCCACAAGTATTGAAGATGCCATCGACTCCACCACATTCCCTAGCCGAGAACAGGTCGGTCGATTGGCACGGGGCGACGTCGTGCATCTCGAGGTGACCGACGAGCCATCGGGTAATTTCGCAGAGGGCGCAGCGAATGTGACGCCCGGAGACTCGTACCAATCCTCTTTCCAGAGGGCGAGAGAGTTCTTCGAGAGAGAAGAGGAAAACTCTAGCTTAGTCGCTCCGGGAGATGACGACGACGAGGATGACGTGGCGAGTTCGCCGCCGTCGCTGCCGACCTCTCCGATGCCCACAATGCAGCCGGGCTCTCCGATTTCGTTGCATTCGACCACCACGTACATCTCCTCGATGGAGGACGTTCCCGTGGTTTCTGGGAGCCTCCTCGAGAGGGGCGAATTTGGAGTGGCAACGTCTGGGGTGCAGCACCACATCACCGAGATACAGGTGAGATCCATTGGCGAAGATGGAAAAACCGTCGAGACGAGGGAACTGGTCGTCGGCCCAGAGAGCAAACAGACATTCGGGAGGATCGGGGAAGCAAGTGTGGAAAGAAATTTGACTGGGAGCGGCGATGTCAAGTTTTCCGTATCTCCGGTGAAAATTCCGATGAGTGATGGTGAAATCCCGTCGAACATGTACATAAGTGATTCCTTTCCCGTGATGGACAATGCGAGGGGCGTCCATCAGATTGGCTACACGCTTACCGGCCAATTAACCAATCTGTCAGATGCTCATTTTCAGAACAGTGAGGTTTCCAACCAGCCGATAGACAATCGTAGTTTAGAATCACCGACCCACGTTACAACGGTGCTTGGCTCCTCTGGCCAACACGTGGAAGAAAATGGCAGCAGAACAGAACATATGCCTAGCTCTGAAATTGTGGGAGAATCTGGAAATCCAACCGTTCAGATAAGAATGAGAGAGGGCCCATCTGGATGGATTCCATATAGACAGAGGAGCAGCCAGGGGGAAGAAAGCGGTGACGAGAAGAAAGACATCTCGGACATCAGGAGCGAAGGACCAAAGGTAGCAAAGAAGAAGCCACCCGTGCCTCCAAGGAAGGATGCAAGCAATGCATCGATGTCTGAATCTCCAAATAGATCAGATGGGAACATTGGTAGTTCATATTCTTCTAACGTGAAAACGATAGTTGAAGTCCCTGTATCTTTTACTAAGAGATTAGTGCAAGTTCATGAAATGAGGGGAGACGAAGGGAGCGAGGGAATGGATACCAGGCTTGGTTTGCCAATGCATAGGGTTTCTGAGAGGGAAGTGATACAAATCACACCGCAGGAGCTTGACAAAGTTATGATGTCACACTCTCAGTTCCTTTCGCACAAAAGGGGAGATTCTCCCTCAAAGTCTGAGCAGTGGGTGCCTGGAGCACCATCGACACGAACTGTTGTTCACAGAATAGTAGAACAGTGGGTGACGGATGAGGACAGCAAGAGCAAGGTCCTCACAGAGGCTTCTTCGATGGAGACTGGGGGATCCATGGCAGAGGTCATGACATCCGAAAGTGGAATGGCCACTCCTCCTAATGGAATCGTCTCAACAGTGACAGAGAGTACAGTTATTGAATCTGCTCCAGAATCTCGCAGGCAAAACATGTCTGTTACACGTATTTTAGTTGATCCAGAATTTGGTAGTAACTTGGGAAGAGCCAGTGACAGTGTAGCTAAGACAATGATGGTAGCTAATCTCCAATTGTCTGGCGTGGAAGGGAAGACCACTGCATCAAGTAGTGGTTTACATACATAAAAGTGATGTTAATCTGTTGCCTACATTAAAAGTTTTACACTCATCGTTATAAGTGGTGCTGGCATATGACTATTTTAAATTCATTGGCACAAGTCAACTGATTTATTGGCTAAATTCTTTCTGCTAATGAATATGTTATATATTTTAAGGGCATTAACATGGTATACTTATTACCATGCTTAAGTCTGAGGGGCTTAAATAAGTGCAATGCTCTGACATTCCACCATTGATCTACGTTAGTCAGTGTGTAACATGAATATCTAACTAGATTGTTTTAAAGCTCTCTCCAGTCTCAGCAATTTTACAACTAGATTGATTTTTTAAAGAAACATTCCCATATCAATGCATTATAACAAAGATATTTTAATTTTTTCAATGCATATAAAACACAGCATACATAAAACTGTAATGAGGTAGATTGCATTATAAAAGCCATTGTTCCCTTCTCATACTTAATAAATAAATTTTCCACCTCATTTTCAAAGCTGGAAATAAAACATTTCATTAGCCATTCTTCATATAAAAGTAATAAAACATATTTAATACAGTTTAAACTAATTTGCTAAATGGAAATATTTTTAAAATGCTTCGTTAACTACATCAGTTGCCTGCCAAGAGATCACACCAGAATTTATAATTAAGAGCAGCAATTAATTATGGTCAATGCTGTTTTGATTCTCTCAGTATCTCTTGTGCCATTTCTGGGTGTTTTATTGTCTTCCTTTAGTTTAATAAAACTTAATATTACCCAAAAACTGAAAATGGTCGGAGGTATTATCAATGGTTGATAAATTAGAATGACTAGTTTTAACCATCAAGGTGTACTTAACATTGGTATTGGATCATTGTATACTTGTACAAACCTTAATGAGAATATTTTTTTATTGTGGGTGCTTAATATAAAAGATTTGTATAAAGAAAAATGTGAATCATTGAACTCACTTGTGATTTGATAACAAAGTTCTATGTATTGCTCAAAGTACTTCAGTAATATTAGCTGTAAATACCTGTTTCCACATAGTTATTTGGAAATGCATATTAAGATAGCATATTTTTATGCAATTAACTGCGACAATCATGCAAGCATTAGATCGACACATTTAAATTTGCAAGGCTAACATCTTGAAAGTACATCACTAACTATTTCAATTGCTTCAAAATGAGAAGCCTAACATTTAATGGAAAGGTAATCTTATTTTTCTCATTAGATCTGTATAGCTTTTCATAAATGATCTATAATATATAAAGTTGATTGTGTTTTTAATATTCCCATTTAAACAGATAAAAATGTAATTTCCAAGTCTTTAAGTTTGAATTAGTTTAAATTAGAAATTAAAGTTATCATGAAGATCTATGTGCTTAAGTCCATAAAGATCAATTGGAAAAAGTACAAAATGTATTTATTTACAATGAAATAACTGTATGACTGCATGTATTGTTGAATATGTTCATATCTTTTTATTTTTATAATTTGATTATTTGACAATATAAACCAAAAATAAAAAACAATATTGCTTCAATTTTCTGTTAATTCTTGGAGTATTTTTAAAAACATCCTCTGTATCCAAAGTATTTAAAGATTATTATTAAATGCCAAATAGAGAAAAATATTAATGAAACTTTAACCACTTAAAAACTAGTTACCCTGGATAACGTGTATAATCACCATATATCATTAGAAGCTTATTGTGAATGAATTCATTCCAGCTGTTTTCTCCCAAGAAGCAAGAAATATTGAAAATTAACCACAATTTCAGTCTCTTCTGCTTTGGATTCGCTTCCAGTAGCATTCACCAGCCTGTCAATGTAATTAAATCATTTTCATCATAATATATTACCAAGTAATTTGTAGTGTTTTTGGGCCTTTTCAAATGATTTGACAAGCTTCTTCAACGAAGAGAAATATTGAATGAATGTCTGCGATAAAGTTCATTACTTAATAAGTTTTGTATAAAATATTTCTAGAGGATGTCTCGAGGAACAGAAAAATGCCAGAAAAAAAGGATTTATGAAATAAGTAGTAATCCAAAAACAAATGACCCATAAAAAATTCTCCTCTAATGATAATAAGCTCTATGTGTACCATGGGGTCTGGACTTCCCTTCCTCCCCTTAAGAATTAAGACAAACATCAATTAATTAATTAACCGCTGCATATTAGTTCTGCCACTTTAAAATTCACTTCTGTAATCCCCATTTATAATCCCTCGTTTTTTAGTTACTAATTACTGATAATGATATAAAATTTATTTCAGCCTTTTAACATTGTTTCGTTTTTGTTCCTTAAGAATAGAATTTGGACTCCCCTACCCCCTTAGGAAAATTCTGTGTACACCACTGATGTGTACATATCAATACAACTGTAGTGAATAATGCCTGGCCCAAGAAACAACTGGAATCATGAGGGAATGAAAATACACTTATGCCATGAAACATTGATTATATATGGCCAAATGCGTTGCATTAGAAAAGGCACAATGAGCAAGGCAGGGAAGGATTAAATAATAATAATAACTGGAACTTACTCATTCTCAAATTCTGAGAGTATGACAGAAGCCTTTTCTTGTCCATGTTGTTTTTGATAATTTTGAAAAGCTGACCAACTACTGACATATCCAACCAAATCAGCAATTGTTCCTTTCTGTTCTATATGAATAGTATCATCTCTGTAAGAATTAAGCACCATATTTCAGTGTTTAATATCAGCACACACAACAAAATATAAAACACAAAATGAAGCAATGTAATCAAAATGCATCATCAAGAAAAACCACCTGCTTTAATACATAGAAAACGAGAGAAAACCTTGTGCAAAATAATTTTTATTCAAATGTCGCAAGTGTCACTGAAGAATAATCATTTTAAATAGGATAACTTTTTATTCCAAATAGCAGTTCAAATAAATTTGAATACCAATAAATGGTATCATTATTATAATAAATTCATAATTAATCTTCTATCAGTCAATAAAACATTTAAAATAAATAATAAGTATATTTTTAAAGGAGAATGTCCAACAAGTCGAAGGAAAACATAAATCAGAACATGCTATTTCTCAATACTGTAACCATGTTCCGTAATTAGAAATAGTAGGACTTTTTAGTACCTATTTAAATTCAAACAAGTTATGTGCTTACTATTTTTATGAATTTTTAACCTAAACCACAAAACATGCACTGGTTAGAGAATGAAAAGCAAACTTAAGAAATTTTGTGAAGCTTAAATGTTAATTATTCAGTATGTATAGAAAATTAATGTAATGGAAACAATTAATCTGTATCTTACATTCATTTTAATTTAAATTGAACCCTAAAAACAAATGAGGTTATAGAGTTCTTAATATGCCTAGGAAAAGCCAAAGATATAATATTATAAAAACAATGAGAAATTTCATCGAGCACCTACATGTAAAATTCCTTTAAGTCACATAAATAAGATTTTGAAATATGAAAAATATTTATTAAGTAGCAATCATTTCATAATATCAAAATTTGTATAAAATTTCATTGAATTGATTCTGAAATAATTCTTCCTTGGATTAGTGAGAATCCCCATTTAAAACTAATCTGGACTGTTATCAAAATGAAAGTTAAATATATTGAAATGGTCATGTAGTTGCATTTTATAGAATCTAAATATTTAAGCATCTTCTATAAAACATCTTCAAATAAGGTTCAGGTGAGTTAAAGGATACACTTCTACAAATCTATTTAATGGTGCAAGTTTACACGGTTAAGTTTGGAAAAACCACACCAACTGACAGAATGAAAATTAAAGCTTTGCCATGCCCTAAAAAAATGGTAAATACCAAGCGCAAACCTGAACTAACGGCAACAAAAAATAATTAACCTTTTTGTGTCCACAAGAGGAATTTCTACACTAGCATATGCCTCCTCAATGAATCTTCTTTCTGGTGGCCAATATGAATTTAGCTCCCCAAAATAGAGCTGCAAAATCAGAACAAATTTAGATGTTAAAGGAATTTTAAAGTTTACAGTAATGGGGTAGCCCAATGGGATAAAGTTAAATATACTACAAAAATAAATAACTGGGTATAACTCTAATAGAGAAGTTTATGCTAGAAAAATTAACTGGTTTTATGTAGTCATTACATACAAGCTTAACTATTGAGGAAGTATTTAAATATAATGCTAAGAATACACATTTTTAAAGTCATATGAAATTATTTTCCCATAAAATTGCAAATGATATTTACAAACTAAGATGCTGTAAAATATACTTAAATTACAGCTATAGTCAAAAGATTATATTATTAACTGCGAAACATGTAAGGGGATAAATACACAAAGATATTAAATGACCCAACTTAATACATAACATTACAGATGAGCAATTTTAAATCTATTTTTGACTATGAGAACACAAGCACATACCATAATTTTTCGATTATAATACGCACAGGGCCTATCACAGGGGAGCCAAGAGGGCCATTTGGCCCGGGCCTCACATTCATGGAGGCCTCAAATTTAGACTTTTGACATTTTCTCCAAATGATATACATATAGACGCAGAGATACACTGACAGGATTGAAAGAAGACGACGTTCACCATACAACTTAAAACTTGTGTCCCATTACCGGGCCACACTGCCTCTAGTGCACTATGTATTAACATAAACAGCGGCAAGCAGTACACTTCCTACTGGCTTAGCGCTTGGCAACACCATCGTCAGGGAGCAAAGGAGCTATCACGGGAGTCTAGTTGTTGTCACAACGGTAACTACGCTACGAGTCAGTCCAACTTGTATGTTTGTTCTTCAATAGTGGATAGGCACTGCAAATTTCGTCACCCATTGAAATGTTGTGATAGTTCGTAATTTTTGGGCAGGGCTGCGTTGTGTTCTTACCTCGGAAATGCCAAATATTTTTCAATAATAGTTGATGCTATGCCAGATTGTTCTAACAAAGAACAAACCACTATTGTAATTCAGTATGTAAAGATTGTCGACAACAGCTCAACATTTTCAATTGAAGAATGGTTTTTGTGTTTTCATAATTTCACTAAATAAACTGGAAGGGAAATTGCTGCTCGAGTTTTAACAATTCTAGAGGAGTTTGGGTTAGATTTTCAACTCTGCGTTGGTCAAGCCTTCAATAATGGATCTAACATGGCTGGCAAGTATAACAGCATACAATCAGTTCTCCTCGAGCATAACTCAAAATGCATTTTCTCCAGCTGTGGAAACCACACATAAAACCTTGTAGGTGTTGACTGTGCCGAATCGTGCAAAGAGGCAATCACTTACTTTGGAACTATACAGCAAATGTACAACTTATTCAATAGCAGTCCACCAAGGTGAGAAATATTGAAGCAACATCTTCCAGTTTCACTGCATGGAATGTCCAAAACTAGGTGTTCTGTACAGATTGATGGTGTACAACCAGTTGCATATCATTTGGATGAAGTAAGAATGGCCTTAAGTGAACTTGAATCTCTCAATCTCACACTGCACAGGCTCGAACTGAACTTAATTCTAACCAGAAATACATGTCCAAATTTAAAAATGTGTTCTAATGTCATCTTTGTGGGTTAAGTTACTACTAATCTATTGATTGAAGCATGTAATGCTACACTTGATGTTGAGAGGGGTAACATTGAAAGTCTCACTGCTGACATTCAGTAGGTTCGTGAACAATGGGATTCGATCTTGAGTGAGGCCAAATTAGTAGCTCAGAATATTGGCATTTCATTTGACTTTACCTGCAATCGCAAGATTCGTAATGAGTCTGATGTTGAACAACATTACAGAATCAATGTCTTCTTTGTTATTGTTGACTCCATTTTATCAGGTCTTAAAGGGCAGTTTGAATCACTTAATGTAATTTGTAACCTGTTTGGGTTCCTCTGGCAATTTAATAGCCTGAGTAGTGAAGATCTACGTACATCAGCAGAACAATTCCAAAGAATGTACACCAAAGAAATATCAACAGATGTGTGACGAGGTCATTTTCCTCAAGCGAATACATTCCGTAAACTTTAAACTGGATTGTAAGCCAAAGGAATTGCTTCAAGAAATACTCCAACTTGGACTTGCTGTGTGTTTCCTAATGTCACCGTTGCATTGAGGATTTTTCTCAGTCTACCTGCATCAGTAGCTTCAGGTGAATGGTCTTTCAATGTGCTGAAGCAGGTCAAGAATTACCACCATTCAACTATGGGACTAGATCGTTTGAATGGCCCTGCTATGCTCAACATAAACTGTGACATTGCAAGAAAACTAAATTTTTCCACAATAATTGGTCAATTTGCACAGAAAAAGGCTAGAAAAGCACTTGTTAAATAAAAAAGAACATTTATTACAAATTATTGCATTGTATTTTTTGTGTTAAAAGCGTTAATTTGTTAAATGTAAACATTTAAAATATACCACAATTTTTGTAACCCTGTTATGGAATTTCTTCATTTTTTAATATCCCGGGGGCCACAAAAAATGGAAGTGGCCCGGGCCTCTCTCAACCTCTGAGAGGGCCTGAATACGCACACAGGTTTTCAGTAGTGAAATGTCAAAATTGCCTTATCGCCATGTATAATATATACACACCTAAAATTGTAGTAATAAGATCCATTTAACCTGTGCATGTTTTCGTGAACATGATTACGAGATTTTAGTATAGGTAATATAAAACTTCACCAACTTTCCAACTATGTCTATTTTGTAAGCATAATAAATTTTAAGAACCTTAAACTTTTATATTCTTGACTATTTCTCCTGAAAACCAGCTTTATAAAGGCTGAAAGTAAAAACGAATTCATACTTTTGCTTAACAAAATAAGAGTAAACGCCAGTAGAAAAATCATTATGGATGATAGATTGAAGTTATAACAGTTTTCATATAGTAAATTAGTAATATAATGGTAAAGAGATGCAAGCAAAAATTGATGTCAAATGGAGTTATGGAACCTAAGCACCCTATACTGTACTGTATACTCTCCGTAGTAATTTTCGACTTACGGAACAGGTGGCAGAATGCATTCCTCATGTAACTTGGGGAGTGTCTGCATTGTGATTCATCTCAACTTATATTCACCATGAAAGGAAAAAAAAGCCTGCATAAGCCTCCACAAGAATTGCACTGAATACAAGTAACATCTTCAAGCGTTTCATTAAATTATTGCAAAGGTAAGATTTTTCTTCTTTTTTATAAATATTGGCCAATTTCACTAAGTTGAGCCTTAAATACAGTGAATATTAATATTTTATGTTAAATGAGCTTTACACTTAGGTAGTTTCTCTAAAAAGAATGTCTAGATAGAGTGATTGACTTATGGTGAGCTGATGGTATAGAATAAATTTGAAAAGCCTAGCTATCGGTAATATATAAAAGCCTTATTCTGTCCCTTTGTCACTCCCTCTGTCATGCTTAGAAACTGCAAAAATATTCAATGTGGACATTAATTTGAAAAAGTTCGTTTTCTTATAGTAAATTCCATGTTGAATCACATTATGTATGTTTAAAATTTCTGAAAATTGGCAACTACCTTAAAAGTTGTAAAAAACTTGACATTTTTGTATTCTGCATAGGGTTGCCAGGTCCTCCATTTGCTTAACCATAACATATGACAAAAAACATTCAGAAAATCAGTTTATTATAACTTTTTATCTATATATAATTATCATAATACAAAACATCAAACAACGAAATTATAAGAAAAAATCACAGCCTCAAAGGTAATTCTTACATTTATACCATATTTACTTAAACAATTAAAATCACTTTAATGTAATAACAGCAAAAATTAACAAAATTGTAACCACTGCAAACTATAATTTTACCATAATAAATACAAATTTTCAGCATACTGCTTACTAAGCAATATGCTTAAAATTTATATTTAATATTAGAAATTGCAGCCTTCAGCAGTTTTTCATTTTCTTTAGTTCTAATATATTCAAAAAATCTGATGTGGCCAACACATGACTTTCTCCATATTTGGGGTATAGTTATTTAAATTATTATGAATAGCATTATAAGTCAAAATTATTATTTCGTATTGTAAAAGAACACAGCCGTCCTTATTGCCGTAAATTATGTAAATTTTGAATATGTTTCCATAATCCACCGCTACATGGTGGTGGCGCTGTATACTGCAAATTAAGAAAAAGCAAAATATCTCCGAAATGGATGGTTCTACGAAAATTTGTTTCAAACAAAACTTGGAAGAAATATTATTCTCTACAACTTTGGTCCTCACAAAGATTACCAATAACGACGTTTTTAACGATATATTTGACGGAAACCGAAAAAACCGATTATTTATAAATAATTCCTAAACAACTGCTATGGAAAATTGTTTCAAATGAAAATTGTAGAAAATTACATTCTCTATAACCTTTGTGTGTACATATATATATATATATATATATATTGTAATAATGATGTTTTTACGGAGATATTTCGCCCGAACCGAATCGGGTTTCGAATAAACCTAAACTTTCGGTTCACTGGTATTGTCTAAGAACTACTCATCTCGTCATGCTCATACCAAAGTGTTATATTTTAAATCTGGTAACGATATGGCAAGTACTTTTAGAGTTAGAGCCCATGCAATCACATACAAACACATCATTCCGAAAATCAGAATGGAAAGGAGATCACACAACCAACCTACTCAACCCAAGATTTGTAGTTACCTTGTTGATTTTCATTTTTTCTATGACAACAAACAAATAAAATTGCTGTCGTGTTGATAGTATAGTAAAGTAGATCCCTGTTCTCTATCCATGTTTGTTTCATCAAAGAAAAAATCCTTTCAACATTGGCACTGCTGTTAGATATAGATATTATTGGCTGAATCAATTTGTATATGTTGCACAGATTAACTTTATTCAAGACATGAACCCACTTTTAATAAACAGTTAAGGTTTCAGGTATCGCCTGTATAACCAAATTTAACAGATTCAGTTCATCATATATTTCATCCATATTGCTTTTTGATTCAAATCCGCAACTGGCTACAATTTTGCACAATTCATCATATCTGATTTTTGAGTTCAGATTAAAACAATGAAATTTCTTCAATGGGTTGTTTTCAAAATCATACCAGTCATTTAAGTAATGCAAAGAACGAACATACACTTCTTTTAGGTCTGCCGTTATCCGTTGAAGAATAACCAGAGGGAAGGATTTTACTGCATTAGTTACTTTGAACCCAAAAACTTGTGTTGATATCTTTTCGTTAAATCTTCTTTTAATTCATTCATTATTATATGGAGCTCTGTACAAGGAACCTCATTTTTTCTAATTTTAGGATCTGTTTCTGGAAAAGATTCATAAAATGATAACACATGGCAACTTGTAGTAGCAGTACAGAACTACAAAAAATTATCATTCGCATATTGCGTTTTTTGTAAAAAAATAATAATAATAAAAATGAATTAACCCGAACATCTTGTCAACCCGAACTGAACACCGAACATGAGGTTTGGGTCAAAACTGAACACCTGGCAACCCTAATTCTGCATATGTCATCCTTTTTAAAGCATACAACATCATAACTCGGCTTATATTGATCGAAAAGTGTCAATTATTTTTATATAACTTCTTTAATGATTCCTAATGATGTTCCTGTAACTGAAAAACATAAAATTTATGATGTGCCCTTAAAAAATTTAACAAAAATAACTTTCATCTTAAATTTTTAGTCTAGACATGAAAAAGTTGACATTCGACACTTTTTTCTCATTGGTTTAGGTGGGTACATCATACGAATGAAATGTTCGGAAATATTGAAGACTGCCCCATCCATGTCCCTATTGCCCTCCATTCCATCATTTCTTTAACTCACTGTGATAAATTCCTCAACATTCCACTACAGATTAAGTCCATAGGACAAGTGAAAGAACGAATCTGACAGTTGTGGGAATATTCAAAATAGAGAAATGCTGGCAATATTGGATTCACGATGGAGGAAAGGGTGGTTGTGGTGTGGTGCTTAACCCCAAGGGAAGTTGTATGGCTCTGTTTTATATGAACTCAAAGCAATCTCAAGTTAATAAAAATCATGCTAACAGGACCATTACATAAAATGTTTTTATTCAAAGCTATATAAAGCAATCTGGTTAATACCAGTCCATCAGCAGGTGCCAACAACAGAAGAAGAAATTTCAATATTTTCTAAGGCCACAATGTTGCTCCTATAAAATCATTCTAAGGGGATGCATGTTGTTACCTCAAAATTTTATGTAAAAATACAACATTAGAATAATTAGTTGTCGGGTACCTTTGTATTGGACGCATAGCAAATGGGATCTGGTATTTTTCACCTTTGTATTGGCCAAGGTAACACTCCTTGCTTTCTTGAAGGACATAACTGCCAAGTACTTCTCCATAGAACTGGGAACAAAAATCATACCTCAGAGTATGAAATTCTGCAAGAGTTATAGTTAAAAAATTATCCTATCCTATTACTAAGAAAGAATAATTACACTCACAAATATTCTCCTCATTGTGGAATTTTTTGAGCAACCATAACAAATGTGTTTTCTTTCCACTAACAGCTCTTATGACAAACACACATTTGACAGCTAATTCAATGAATAAGCACTTAAAAATCAAAATTGAAAAAATATGTACTTATCTCAGGTATCTGTAACAGCCATAAAAAAAAGTTATGAGAGAACAAAATGTACATTGCGGTTGTCTGGTTCTCAGAATGCACACCTGTTCTTTCCATAACCTTTATATGGTTGCTGCAGATACTTGATATAAATACTTACTTCTTTAATTTTGATTTTTAAGTGCTTATTTTAAGTTTTTTAAGCCATAAGATGAGATCGATAACTCTAAATCGAATTAATTGAGAACTGTGTAAATTATAAACATTGGATCATTTATTACAATTTAAATGAATTCTAGAACTTATATCCTTTTATTTTTGTGATTTAAAAAATATCCCATACATTGATAATAAATTTACTGAAACCACAATTTGAGGTAACAAGTTTAGAGGAAAAAATTGTTAACCACACAATGTTTTGTAGACAAAATTATGAATTGTCCAATATAATAAGATGTACTAGGTAAATATAATTTTTTATAAGTTTAATTGAACATATTAAAAATATAAAGATTAATATACATATATATTACAGAACAGATATATTACTTATTCCGTGCAGTGAAGAATTTAACAATCAAAAGACGACTAATATGTGACGGTCCATCCTGTTCTATTCCACAAATCTTTGATAATGAGATTTCAGTTCCGAGCAAAGCTACAACTGTTATATAACATCTACCTTTTGTTCTACAGAGATTTTCCTTTAATTAGTAGTATCAAGACCGCTTTATCCAATGGGAAACTGGCTAGTGCCCCCTGATTTTAGGGGCCCATGCAGGGATTGCAATCCCTGGATTCTGCCCAAAATTACGGTCCTGAAATTCCAGGATTAGGAACAAGAAAATCCCGAGATTTCGGGATTCAAATTTCTATTTTCATTTATTGGAAATTTAACATTAAGAAAAGTTTTCTCATTTTTTTAAAGTCTTCTGTATTTCCAGTAGTCATCAAAGGTTCAATTTTTGTATATAGTTATCTGTTCGAGGATTAGGTAAGAAAAATATCCAAATACTCCAAAAGAGTACTCAAAAAAGTTTTTACGTCTTCAAAAAAAATCCTGGTTTCGCTTTTGCTGCTTCGACGTCTGATACTGATGTAGAACAAAACAATTATTGCATCAGTAATTATTAATGATATCTGCCAACAGCATTTAACAAGGTGTCATTAATGTTAGAAACTACTAAAAACAATAAACATTGAAATATGAGGTGACAATTGGGAAATCTGTGCTTTTATCAAAAAATAAGCAGTGAAGGCATTCTTTAAAACATTTTACGTTGGTCCCCTTGGTGTTTCTCATTAAGAGTAGGCTAATGATGGCACCGGGTTTCTCTCCTACCCTGCTTTGTGATTTAGAGCCTTCTAGCGCTGGAGTAGTTTGAAGTAACAAGGTCCCCCAATTGATAGTTGACATATTCGAGACTAGAAACAGTGAACTTAAACAATCATATCTATATAAATAAAATTGTAACCACTGTCTGTACATTTGGGTTTTTTGTCGGGTTTTACTTTTTTTGTGTGTTTTGCATCACAAGAAGACGTTTGAACCGGTTTGCAGAATTGTTGTCTGTCTGTCTGTTAGTTTGTTTGTTACCACATCACTCAAAAACGGCTGGTCGAATTTTTATGAAACTTGCAGCATATCTTTAGACTGGTCCAGCTTAAAATATAGGCTATGTGGTGTATCTCAAAAAAAATTTAAGTGGGGGTTTGGGGGGCATCGATTTGGTTTTTTGACGATAACTCTCGAGTAAATTAACTTAGGAAGTTCAAATTTGATATTTATCACTTTCAATACAAGTATAAGATCAAGTTTGTAGATGAGCAAAATCGGACCAAGGGGAGGGGGTTGTGGGGAGAAACCCGTAAGAGAAATCGCTGATTTCAAGCTAACGGTTGATTACATCGAAGAAGTCTAATAAGAAATATTTTAGGAAAACAATTTGGGTAAATATTTTAGGAAAATGTCTGTCTGTTTGTTTGTTTGTTACCACATCACGCAAAAACAGCTGGTCAAATTTTCATGAAACTTGCAGCATATCTGGTCTAGCTTAAAATATAGGCTACTAGTGGAAATGCTCCGCTTCGCTTGGGAAAGTTTTCATTTAAGTAGCAAACGATTTTTATTGCTCGGGGCAAATGTTCCCCATTCCTTAATTATGCAAGCGATGCGTATATTAACATTTACTATTTTATGCATTGTATTGTAAAGTTTTACCATTAATACAATTACGTAATAACGTCTTACTTAATATTCACAAAGATAGATGCACCGAAGCCTTTAAAGCAGCAATAAAATTATGTGGATTATGCCAATACTTTTAGCCAAAACGTAAACAATAAACAACATCTTGGTTACCGAACAAATGTAAGTAGATGTATCGATTTATGTTGCGATAAATCTTCCAATGTTAATGGTAAACGATAACAATGTTCTAATATTCCTTAAAAATCATTTGATTCACTTTAAAAGTATTCATAGACTATATTTAGGCATGAATCCATTTGTACCCTTTATCTTGGAGTTAGGTATTCTTCCTCTACAGCGCGCCATGGCATGGATATATCTCTAACTTTGAAGAGGACAAAAATTAAGAAATTTAACTTTGTTGCCGCCTGGAAAATGGTCATCTAAATCGATAAATTTTGCGCTTAAAGGAAAATTTTGAGCGATTTAGCAGGTAATATGACAAAACATGAACAGAATTTAAATATTCAGTCTTTTGTGCGTAAAATAAGCCATTTCCCGTGATCGTAAATATTTAGGTATATTTATATCTACATCAGTGAAGGGCTGCATGGCATTTTGGGGTTTCTCCACACCATTTCCCATGCGTTCTTATGGAAATAGTATTTTGTTTTCCCCATGGGGTATAAGCAGGGCCGGATTAAGCGGTTCATGGGCCCCACGCAAAGCACACATTCTGGGCCCCGGCCCATGATGGGGCTGGATTAATTAAGAGGACCTATAACACTTTCATAATAGTGACAAGAGATGATTAGCTTTTGGACAATATAGGTCAACCGGAAGTGGATGTTGACCCTTGTCGTTTTTTTAAATGTCTCCTTTAAAACTCAATTTTCATAAATAGTTGTTATTATAAAAGTTATAGAGAATACAATTTGCTACACACTTTGCCTGAAACAATTGATTAGATATTTTGGTTTTTCGTCATTTTTTCCAAATATCTCCTTTAAAATTCAATTTTCATAAACAGTTGTAATTGTAAAAGTTGTAGAGAATAAAAGTCGATAGAAGTTTTTTTGGAACATTTTTTTCATAAAGCCCATAGTTTAAGAGATATTTCGATTTTTCTTCTAAATTTACGTTAAATACGTCGCTAAGTGATACCATTGTTTCTACTGCTATGATACTACTTTCTAATTGTTGATAGCGGTGCATACGCCTCCAAGGGTGATATTAATTACTTGTAAATATTTTTTATCTATAGAAGCAGTTAACAATTTTCTTTACTTGCTTTTTTACATAATAAAGACTATTGAATATATTTTTAAATTATTCTCGAATGTAATCGCTGATAATTGTTTCTGAGAACGCTGACGTTGAGAGTACACCCTTCCCTCTCCAACCGCGGGTTTATTAACCGCGGCCCTCGACTATACGCGGTCTACATATTGAGTCCCATCCTTCCCAACCACGGACATTTCCCTTGCATATTCACGGTTCGGACCAAGAAAACTTTTAAATACCTCGCATCTTATGACTTTGTTGTCATCTTAACTCACAAAGACTTTGTTTTCGTTTTAACTTGCTCACTATTACATTGTTGCCGTACTGACACGATTACGTATCCTTTTCGCGCACTACAAGTTACTGCATTCAACACGATAATCCCGCACATCATATGACTTTGTTATCATCTGCACTCACTCACAAAGGCTATGTTGTTGTTGTTCTAACTTGCTTGCTATTACTTTGTTGCCGTAATGTACGATTACGCTTTTCGCCCGCCACAACTCTCTACATTCCACACGAGGCGATCAGTTGTGTATTATTCACATCAGCATACGCATGCTTTTCATGCACCGCAAGTCCACACGACGTGTTTAGTTGTGTATTATTCATATCAGCATACTAAATAAATTAAACGTTTAATATTTTTCTGAATTTGTGCGTAATAATATTTGTTTTACCCTTACACCGAAGTATCTACTTTTTGTCTATTATTAGAAGTATGTGAATGTCAGACACGCATATAAAAATATTCAATTTTTATTATGTTTTATTATTAAATTAAGTGTAATGATACATTAAGCTTATACATTTACTACATATAATTAATATTCACCATATACCAGTGTAATATCTTCATAATAATATTTAAAAATCTTTGAATTGAAAGTATACGTAATGTAAACAATTTTTTGCACTTACAAATATCCACAACATAATATGTTTTGACATATTATGTCAAAAATCTTTTTGAAACATTGTAAACAGATTGACCTTAGACATTTTATGCATTTATATCTGGTATTTCGATTTTGTGTATATGGACATAAGCTACATTTCCTCTTTCTTTCAAGTCTGTCGCTCTCAGATGTCTGTTTTGGTTTCGGGGTGCCATCCTTGTTTGCTTCTTGTAAAATGCTTTCAATGAGTTTTTTCAAGTCTAAACATAGATTTGGAACAGCAAGTCTGTTTCCTAAGTGTGGCCTCAAAAGTACTCGAGCTAATTCTTTCACAAAATTCAATCTCTTTTATTTTTCGAATTTTTGAAACATGGGTAGAGTATGTAACTATTCACCACAGATATGTTTACCAACATATAAAATACTACTAATGGCCAATGTAGACTTCTGTTAGAAGAATAATTAGCGCATTTTTGATCCATTACATCGACGCCTCCTTTTGTTCGGTTGTAAAACCCCACGATTTCCGGTTTATTTGTGTCGATGCATAGTTGATACCATCAGCACCGCTTTATTCTTTTTTGGAATGTAACTGAGCAACGTGACATCATCACTAAATCCATACAATGTCGAAAAAACTTCTCTCTTCCTCGATGGATTTTCGTTTATTTTTCTTCAGTGTTCCTACTTACACTAGCTTTTTTTCTCCTAATATTTGCACCAATTCTTTGATGTACTACCGCCTTCCGAGGTGCTAGGGCCTGCATCCATCCTTACTTCTATAATAGATCTAAATTATAATTATGTAATTCCAAAAATAGCTAAAACAAAAAATAAAAATAATATTTATCTGTAACAATAATAATTTGTTTCTATCTTACCGAAGGAAATTTCTCCGTAATTCGAAGTGTGTCCACCGGACATGCAAAAAATATACGTTATGAGAAGTATGTGCCCACGAGACACTGTTACTTTTGAAAAACGATCTCTTACGAACTTGAGAGCAACTTCACAATCTACGGCTAGATTTTTTTGTGATTTTAGGTTGAAATTAGGGTACAGATTATGTTTGAGGCCAAGGCTAAGCAAATGAAATTCATTATCACTGAAGGTGACATGGGATAAACTGAGAATTCTCTGGTGGAAATGATAGCTGGGGGCTTTGGAGGAATTTGATGCACTGTGGATGAGTCCTTCCTTCAGGATATTGATAAAATTAGGTGCTTACTGAGGGAACCATTAGGAGACTATTTGTTCAATTTTGACAATGACAACAGTCCAAATTTTGATCTACTTAGTGAACATAAATACATACAGGGAAGAGGAGTCTTTTATATTTAGCTGGCATTTATCACAGTAAGGCTAATATATCCAAATTTTGGGACTCAAATGACAATGGCCTACAAATATTTTGCGAAAGCATGTCACTCAGAATATTTAGGTTCCTTTTACATTGTTTATGATTGGACAATATGTATATTAACATGCTGACAAAGGCATGAATCTGATAACTGAATTAAAGAAATGATTTCAAAACTAGTGTAATTCCCGTTGAAATATCAACGGAAGAATTATAGATAGATTGATTATTAATATTTGCATTTAAAATAATTAATAGCACACTATTACATGAAATATTTCGTCATATACTACATTTCTAGTGAATATTCTGTTGTCGTTTAGTAAATGTCTTTGGTTTTTATTTTCGGCTATAAAATTCTGATATTCTTCTCCCACCTTGTTCTCGTCAATGCTACATATAATTGTCGGTGTGCAAAGATGGAAATAATTATATGTGTGTGTGTGTGTATATATATATATTTATATATATATACACTAGCATAAGTGCCCATTGAATTTCAACGGGTTTAATGAATCTAAATTTTCATCAATGCAACATGTAAAAACCACAAGAATAAAATTGTGCACTGTTTTAACCATCGAATATTTCAATGTTATAAGTCTGTTTTAATTAATTAACTAAAATCTCACAGAAATTCCTTGTGAATAAAATAGTACATTTCTTTCTACTAAAATAGCCGTTGTTATTAGTTTTAAATTGATTATAGCATTAGGATTTCAGTTTCATTAAATAAGCAGAATTCCGGTTCCAAAAAATTGGTTCCATCTTCAATTGCCTCTGATAATACTTTAAATAGATTTTGGAATATAATGTACCTCAATATCATTTATCGTCTGCTCAGCACTCTTGCCTTCTCATTTTCCGAAACAACCACTTTCACCAGTTTTAAATGGATTTCAAACTTAGAAGAGAACTTGATTCAATTCAATTAAAGTAACCACATAACAAACTTCTTATTCCAAAGAAAATCCTTTTATAATATGCAACGTTAACCTAGAATTCACTCATTCTGAAAAGTGAATAAAAGTACCATGTACATATATTTCTTTCAACTAAAATAGCCACTCTTAACAGATTTTAATGGATTAATGCATTAGCATTTCAATTTCATGAAATAAGCAGAATTCCGGTAACAAAAAAATTTGTTCAATCTTCAATTGCCTCTGATAATACTTTAAATAGATTTTGGAATAAAATGTACCTTAATATCGTTTAGCATTCGCTCACCACTCTGGACTTCACAGTTTCCGAAACAACAACTTTCAATAGTTTTAAATTGATTTTTGCTTTGAAATATACTTGAGTCATTTCAGTACAACTTCCACTTTACATACTGTAAATTCCAAAGTAACTCCTTTTATAATAGGCAATGCTAGCCTAAAATTCATTCATTCTGTAAAGTGAATAAATAAAGTTCTTTCTTTAAACTATAATAGCCACTGTTATTAGATTTAAATGGATTATAAGCCTTAGAACTTACTCTGTATTAAATAAGCACCAAAATTTCTTTTATAAAAACAAATCAATTCATTAAAAGATCCACTGTTGTTTCTTCGAAAAGTGTCTGTTAACAGTTTGAAATGTCCTTTTAATTTTAATTGAATTTTAATTTATATTAGTTTCCAAACTTCAGCCACTGTCACAAAATTAATCCGAGGAATAACAATATAAATTCATAAGGTTTACAAAGAATTTAATTTAAGAATGCTTTTTATTTCCAATTTTTCTAAAATGACGCTGTTGATACTTAAAATTTTTTATATTTAAGTTAATACACTTATTTTCCACAAAACACGCCATTCTCTCCCCTTCCTTCCTCTCTCTCTATTGAAGCACTCAAGGCACGCTTATTCCCAGAAGGATGAATACAATAATAGCAATTTGAGGTGTAACAATGATAATGGTCGACATAGCAACATCACATTAAAATGGCGAGATTTTCACAAAATATGCAAATTAAACGTTTAACATGGAATATTTCGAACTGTGGGCAAAAAAAGACCAACGGAATAAGAAACTTTATAACTTTTTCTTCAAAATGGTTCAAATCCGAAGGTCGTCTGTTAATTCCTTCTAATTTTAATTTCCAAATGAATAAAAGCCTGCACGTCGAAAAATCGCGTTTTACATGTTAAGTAATGGGAAATGTAAATGCCTCTCTTGGAGACGAACCAAGGAATTTTTTCGCGATTTCAATTTGTCATACTCTGAATAAGTGTTAATCAGGCATCCCTACCAAATTTCGAGTTTCTATCATTATTTCTCGAGTTATTAGCGTTTGCATAGCGTGACCAACCAACCAACAGACGAAGGCTATTATTATATTAAATAACGTAGGGAAAATAATAGGTAGGTATTATATTTACATTAACAAATAAATGTGCCACTCGAATATTAACAACTACCAAAAACATATTGTGATAGAATGCGTTCAGTATTAGCTTTATAACTGACAAAACATATTTTCAAGTGGTCTAATTAAATTTCGCTGTCGGCCATCTTGCGTTCCTTACAGAACAACGATTTTATTATAGGGAATAAAAGGTACGAGAAAACAAGATAAAGAGAGAATTCATTTACAATATTATTAAGCACTAATAAATATTATTTATACATTTAACTAAAAACACTTTCTATAAGATCATAAAATTAATTACCTTTATAATTATGATTTTTAATTAAATAATTTTCTCATTTTATATTTAAATGACTCATATTCAACAGTTGTTATCCCTACTAACAGAGGATTAGTAATAATTCTCATCTTTAATATAATTCACTGCTCTACAATTCCTCACAAACAATTACATTTACCAATGAGATTGAAAATTAAAGAAAAATAAATAATGGCATTAAGTTTGCATTCACCAGAAATATATGTTAGGGGTCGGCTCAAGGAGGGTGTTAAGGGTGCAAATAAACCAGTGCAAAATCTTACTGGAATGAAACACAAAAATTATCAATTCTTATCACAGAAATAGAACGGCTGGAGAAATTAATATAGACAAATTAACTGAAAAAATTTGCCAGGTTAATAGATCAAAAGTTACATTTTCTTAATACTTCAGTTTGGTAAATAAATTGTTTTATGTCCCATTTAGATTATCTGTAATTTGAATTTACAAGGAGTATTCCAAATTTTGCAAAGAAAAATGAATAAAATTTTGCAATAGAGTGCAACTGTTTCATTTATGCAACCTCCAATGTTTGTGTATGTATCCGCCATCAAATATAACTTAAAGTATTTTTTGTAAGCTTTAAATGAGGCTAAACTTCTAAAATGGAACTGTGTGTATGTGACTGCTAATTTTCCCAATTTTTAAAAAAGCCTAAATTGTATTGCAGTGTAAAAGCATGTAAAAGAAGTTCAGCATGAACCACAGGTGATAAATTGTCCTTGGAATTACACATGTATAGCACGTTCTAAAGTGCCATGTATAACATGAATCCATTTTGTGTGAACGTAGACTTACACAGCAAGAGATAGGTTGGTTTCCAAATCTATTGGCCATGACTGAGCTGTCGATATAATTTTTTCTGCATTATTCTTTGTGCTTATGCTGGATTTGTTCATGTTATATAAATGCCCAAGTGACACAGCAGTCTCTGAGACTAGGTTATAACTATAGGAAATTAAAGGTGGCCCAAACACTTAAAAGGTGACTCATCCCTTGTAGCTACATACATCATGTGTAGAGTGGTTTTCTTCTACCAGCATGTTAAGAGACAATGACTGAGTAATATTTTATTCATATCAAGTCTTATCAGATGTTTAGTTTTAGTAGAAAATGTTAAGAATCCGTTCTTCCACATCACCCCCAATAATATCATCGATTATTATTACTTGGACACAAAAATATTAGTTGAATCTCAACGGCAGGTGAGCCATCTCATCAATGACAAATAAATACGATAAAACTCACATGTATAAAAAATTTCTTTCTTCGAGTAAATATAGTTACCTTATCGACTATGTACGAAAGATCCAATGATGATTTTATGTATTTCGGCTTTGGAAGTTGGTATCCATATAAAGCAAGAGTTCCTCCGGGAACCAAAATTCGTTTTGCCTCTTCATAAAAGGCAGGCAAATTAAACCAATGACATGCTTGACCAGCAGTTACTAACTGCACTGAGCTGTCTGGGCATTGAAGCTTTTCTGCAGGCCCAACACTAAAAATAAAAATTATCAAAATGAAATGTTTGCTTAAAAACTCGTATTTCATAAGTTTCAATTTTATACATTACCCATATTTCACATTTGTTAAAAGACTCTTTTTCGTTGCTTCATTTATGGCCGTTTCGTTTGCATCAAATCCTAAAACATTAGTGAAATATGCTGCCAGTGCCACAGTACTTTGACCTGATCCGCATCCTACATCAACTGCAACTTTTAAAGGGCTAGGAATCTGAGCGAAATTTTTTGTACTAATTCTTAATAAAAGTGAATTCCATAATTATAGCAGATATCTACATACCACAGCAATGGAAGTTACCTTTTCATTGACATATGCTACGATACGTTGTACTAAAATTTCAGGAGTGGTAGGTCTAAACCTGCTGTAAATCGCTGCATGACCAGCTGTTTCAAAATATTTGTAAGCCATTATCACAGGAGTCAATTATTACAACAAATGAATACCATAAGTCAGCTGACAATACGTAATCGGTTATTCGAGCAAGGTTCCGTCAGTCTCAACAGAAAACAATGGAACTTTTGATTGGCTGAAGAGTCGAATCAAATCTTTGATATCATCACATGGGCAAATGCTAAAATATAACCGGCTATTTTGGATTACGAAGAAATTCATTTAAATTTAACGTAAGCCAAAGTTATATACTCATTATGAAAGCTATCATTGTTATTTTAATCTTTGACATGTACCATAACTAGGCTTGCCAGTTATACTGATTTAGGAAGTAGAGGTCGTATAGGTAAAGATAGGTTGCGAATTCACGAAATGCTAATTTTTCGGTGATAACAGATTTTAACGATTCGCAACTGCCATCTTATTGATGGACGAGCTAGTTTAGCGATGTCACTACTGTCGCAACAAACGCGCGCGTTTGAAATCTAAGGTTTTTTTATTTCTTGTAAAACATAATATTTCGTACAGTTACTCAAGTATACGTCTGCAATATTACTACATATTTCATTTTTCTCAATGAATGAATATAAGGCTAATATATTCTTGGGCAACTTTAACAAAGATTGGATTTTCTAAAAACCTGCTGATACGATTTTCATTTTCTAAAAATAACTGAAAATAACTAGACTACACATTAGTTAGTATATGAGAGTTTGTACAATGTATGTATGCTGTACCGATTTTTTCATATGGATTAATGAATGCCAGTGCTCGATTATTAGCGTACTAAGGATAGTTATCCGCAACTACACTTGTGAATAATTTTTAAACACTATAATATTCACATTGAAAAAATAATAAGTAAACAAAACTGTTAGCTGTTTCTATGTTAAACAAAATATTGATGCACTGTTAAAATTAGCTAGAGTGCAATCATGCCTGACATCAGCGCTACAATGATGGCCACGTACTGAACCATGTCCTTAACACAGCCGGTCCTCATACAATGTCACCCCGGAAAACGTTGATTCGATTTAACGTCGCAAGTTATTGTATACTTAAAGTGACCAGACATACTGATTTAATCAGTACAGTACTGATTTTAGAGATTGTGTACTGATTTCAAATATGTACTGAATTTTGTACTGAATTTTAAAGTTGTACTGATTTTAAAAGAAGAAAAAATCTATATTTAGTTCATTTACTGTGGGATTGACGGTTGAGGTGGCTCGGGTGTGATGTTGCCAGGATGTGTAAAGAGGACTTGCCGCACCTCCACCTATGATTGGCTGTGAGGGAGGTGAGTTTTTCAGTCTTTCCTTCCAAACCCCCACCCCTTATCTACAACTATAAATCTCAATTCCAAAGTAATGTCGTCCAGACAATAATACTTATGGTTGTGTATGTCATGTCATGTGACAAGTTTTATACAGAAATTTTAAATGATGAAAGAATTTTAAAAGAAATTGTTTCTTCCAATAAATATATGAAATAAATATTGACATATTTTGTTTTTTCTTAATAGGGTATACTGTATAAAATTTCAATATATATAGTATTATATTGAAATGTTGTTTTCTTTCATGGATAGGTATAAGAAATAAAAAAATGTACTGATTTTACATATGGAAAATCTGGTAGTTTTCTTTCATGAATATAAAAAATAAAAAATGTACTGATTTGACATCTAGAAAATCTGGTCACTTTATGTATACTACTTTTTCGTGCTACGTTGTGATGATCGCTTTATCATCGTACATTGCAAGTGCCGTATAGTTAAGGTGCCCTTATATGCAGTGATTTTTTAAAATCTTATATATATTCTTACCTTATCTGCTATTCTTTATTCTTTAACGACGTATTCTCTGTACTTACCTTATTTTCTTATTAAAATTCCATAAAATGATGACGAAGAAGAATACATACTGTGAATCCCAGCCACACGGCTAGTTAAAACAAATTGCATTGTATGGGATATTTTAGTCTCGTTGCGTATGGGCACCTTTACAGTGAGCTGCCGAGAGCCGTGAGACTAGACATATGCTTGCCTCTCAATAGCAATAAGATGGGGCTCGCTGCATCACAGCATAACAATTTGTCCCAACTTAGATGAGTGTAGGAAGAGGAGTTGGGGGAAGGCCTCTCAGTCACCACCAACAACATTTTTCGTATCTACGTACTAATTAGTTTTATTTTTAGACTCTTTGTATTTATTACAAGTTACAATATATATCATGCACATTGTACATTATTTATTTCAGAAAATACTTCAATGGTGTTATAATATGGGGAAAAGGATGGCAGGGAACCAAACTAAGCTTTTTTAGGCGCGTTTCGCTTACAGCTTGAGCGCCTATTATCGTCGGTCCGTCCATCTGTCTGTCCGTCCGTCCGTCCGCATGTTCGTTCACGGCTTCTACTGAACGGATTTTCATGAAATTTGATATTAAGGTATTCATAGGAATGTTTGGAGATGAAGAAAAGCCTATACAATCTTTAATGTAATCTAAAATCTTCCAGTCAACCCAGATTTGTGAAAAAACTTTTTCCTTCTTATTACATTAAAAGAAAATATTGGTTTGTGGTTACAGTTAGGCATGAAATTCGAAAGTTTCACTTTTCCTTAACACTACAGTTCCCAAGTCGCCATTCCCAAGTTATTGGCACCGATGTCGGGTGCATATATTGCACTTCCTCATTTGCTTTTCACTGGGTTATTAAACTATTTGATAATTATTCTACTGGAGAAAGAAGTATTACTCATACTAAATGCATTTTAATAAGCAAATAATATGAACAATTGCAAAAATTTAAAGAATAAGTTAATTTGATTAAAACTTCATTGTATTTAATTTTAAAATGTACTTTATTTGCCTTTACATGCACACGCTTTATTTTGTACAATCATATCTACAGGTTTGCCATTTATATTAATTAGGTTGTAACTTAATGTCATTTTTGTACAATAGTGGGTTATTCTGTATTTTAGTGTGTTAAATCATTACTGTTGAAAACCTACTGTATTTTAATGTGTTAAATTATTTTCATTGTTATGTTACTATTTACCTAACTATAAAACAAATATCGATCTTAAATTTACAAACCCAATCTCCGGACAACGCGGAGGGTTTCTTTGGTTCTGGGCGAGGCGAAGGGCGTGGTAGCGCCTGGAGCTGACTATGCATTAAAACATAGTGAGCCGAAGGCTCGTCAATATCCTCGGTACCTAGGTGATGCGGACAAAATATGTCGAAGTACGAAGAGTATTCGTGCTAACTCATTCTTCGATAAGAGCCATTTATCGCTGCAGCAAATAATAACGATTTTAGGATCTTTTCTGTTATAGCACCACGACTATACTTGTTTATTGGTTACTGATTCGTCTGTCTCAACATTTACAAACCCAATCTCCGGACAAGAAACTGATTGGCCAGTCTCGACATTTACAAACCCAATCTCCGGACATTGTGGAGGGTTTCTTTGGTTCCGGGCGAGGTGAAGGGTGCGGTAGTGCCCGGAGCCAATTACGCATTAAAACATAGTGAGCCGAAGGCTTGTCAATATCCTCGGTACCTAGGTGATGCGGACGTGGATACTATAGTATCCATAATTTAACACACTAAAATACAGGATAAGTAGCATCCACAATTTAACACACTAAAATACAGAATAACCCAATAGTGAATAAAAAATTAATTATCCTTTCAGAATTGTGAAAAAACAATATTAATTATTGCAACAACACAAACCACAATTTTTTCCAAATTAAAACAGAAAAATGGCAACTATTAGGTTGTAACATAATGGATATCGTTTTTTTTCAATTCTCAATAGATAATTTTTTATTCACTATTGTACAAAACCGACATTAATTATGTTACAACCTAAGATTTCACAATTATTTTTCTAGTCTTCAAAGCAAAAGGCAGTACATTTTAACCTTTTTCTTCCGGGGATGGCATTTGTCTGGCATTCACCCAAGACAGAAGGGAAACCCAGCAAAAACCTTCCATAGAGAGCCTTAAGTTGATAATAAAAACAGTGGAAACAGTTAAAAAAATAACTATAACATTAAAAATTAACGGATATTATAAAATATAATGGCATAAAACATTATGTTTAGTACACTTTTCTTCTGCTGCCGCTGCAAAAGTTCATTGGTGGATTGGAACACAGTTCTTATCTGTGATAATGTCACTGCACAATCTAAGTCAGGGCCCAAAATATCACATGCTTGTCTATATACTCGGCACATTTCTGGAGAAGCAGAGTGTCCTTAGACCACTTTGAGTAGTAGCAGTGGGTGCGATTGTTAGCCGCAGTCCACAGATCACATCAAAATATGACGTGATATAACAAAGTAGAACAATACCATGAATAAATCATTGTGACAGCATAATAACATGACAACATAATAACATGACAACAATAATATAAGTAAAGAAAGTAATTACAGCATTAATGCAACTAAGAAAAAAAATAATTAGCCTCTTGGGCATCATTGAGGACAAATATATATTAAACAGAGCAGCTAAAAAAAAAACAAAAAAAGAAGCACCTCATTGGCATTCACAGTTTGATAAGTATGTTTCAATAGACAATCACAAATCCAAAGAATTCTAGAAGAAAAATCTGCAAAGCGAGAGTTGACTGTAACACAGAAAACAACGAAATAAGAGATGCGATATAACCAATAGGAACAATACTATGAATATGATTGTTAGGAGGACAGGATAACAGTACATACATGTAGACTAAGTAATTACAGCATCAGCAATACAATAGAGCAACAAGTCTCAAAATGTAATTAGCCTCTTGAGCATTGAGACTAATTAATATATGTCAAACAGAGGAGCTAAAAATAAATAAAAAAAGCTCCTTATTGGTGTTCACAGTTTGATGTGTAGAAAAGCATTAATGACAATAAATGTCAAAATATAATTAGCCTCCAGGGCACAATTGAGGGCTCTCTCTGTTTACTGGTTACAATCCAACAGTAATCAAAATATATTTAGCCTCAGGAGTGCATTCAAGAGTTCACTCATTCAGCCTCGGGAGTGCATTTGAGAGTTCATTCTCATGTTTGTTGGATACAACCAGCAGGAGCATTAGCAGTACAAGTGAGCAATGCCCGTGTTCCCGGCCAGGTGAGTTTTTACAAAGTTTGCATAAATGCAATTTGAAGAGTGAATTTTGGCAGATGAATTTTGACTTTTCCTATTAAAATATGCTAATTCTTTCTCTTTTTTTGTTTTTAGCATATTTTAAATTTTTTTCTCAAAACACAAACTATAATGAAAATAAATCTAATGTTGAAATGGCAATTGAGTGAAGAAAATGAATCTTTCCAGTGCCTGCCCTAGAAATAGCGGGGACCAATTAGAAAACTTTTGGTGGGGCCCCTACATCTAAAAGGTGTCTAAAGGACCTAAGCAACGAGGCCTAAAAGGCTGAGCGAGGGGGTGGGGATCCCAGGCCGCCAACGCATTTCCTGCATTCTGAGAGCATCAGATGGCCTCTCATGAGACCACTTGGGTATGGATGGAACTGTGGATAAATCTAAAAAGAATCATCACCAATAGATAGTTTGGAGCCCGGACACGATTGGAAGGCCCGAATGGATCCAATAGGTACAATACGGTTTAGTAAAGGGGGTTTTTTAATGAAAAAAAATTTTCAAATTTTTGATACTTGAGTACATTCATATGTTATCACATTCAATTTTATTTAAATGAAAAAACACCTTTTTTAAAAGGAAATTTTTTCTCTAAATTACAAATTGTTTTTTTCTATTTTTTAAAGCAAATTTGGATGTAATATCATCTAGATTTAAGGGCACGTTGGGATGCACACTTATCAGTGCCAAACCTGTTAAACGTTGATCTCTCATTGAATTCCTAAACCAGGTTTTAAGATGTCTGAAAGCCAAAAAAACATCTTTCGGGGGTTGCCGTAGAACAGGGCAAGCTAGCAAGAATCTTTAATAGTCTTTTTATACTAGGAAAAAGCATATTATCGCAAACTGTTTTGGGCACGTCATCTTTTTAGTTTATCTATTAGTTTATTATGTGCTGAAAAACGATCCTTTAATTCAGTTAAAAAGTGATCAAGAAAAGGTATAAAAATTATTATTCATTAACATCGCCTGATGGGGCATTTTCACGTTTTGATTGTCTTACAACTACTCTAGGTTTGATCATTTCACTTACAACATTGTGCAACATACTTACTGCTGAAAGGTATATTTCATTGAACGAGTCTTCACTGTTCCTACGCATTGATTCTCGAGAAACGAGAATCTGAAATAACAACAATTTCTTGAGAATTCGATTTTCACATAAATCAGGTTAACAATACTAGTTTGATACTATTTAAATGGAGAAATTTTAGTTGCGGTTTTGTTGTTTTCGTAGCAACAATGTATCTTCGGCATTCCTTCCATTCAGGTAAGGGTAAAGTCAGACCAAATGCATATCAGAAAGTTTGTGCAATGTATATTGCATCAATGTTTTCAGTTTGTCCTCTTTTGTTCTCTATTTACGGTACAACTTACTAGAATTGCATTATCAACAAGGCCGGTTTAAGGGATTCTGAAGCCCTGGCACACAATTTTTTCAAGACCTCCCTACCACCACCACACAAAACGTCTTGGGCCTCTGTGGGGCCCCACTAATCACAGGGCCCTGGAAAACTGTACCCGGTTAATCCGGCATTGATTGTAGATGTCTACGAAAATCTCAAAACAACATTTGAATTAAAACTTTTTACTTTCTCCGTATACATACGTAGTATGGCGAAAGTATTGTTTTCATGAAAAAAATCACCTTCGAGATTTTAGCGGAAATATACGTTTTGAGTTCCCTAGAACACGTTTTGACTATTTTCTCGATATTGTCTGTGTATGTGATAAGGATTTTTTGAAAAATAGATAATTTATTAGATATTTTGACCCCTAGAACACGTTTAGACTATTTTCGGAATGATGTCTGTGTGTATGGGATTGAAAAGTACTTGCCATATCATTACCGAATTTCTTATATAAACTTTTGTTTGCGCACGAAGAGCTGATTAGTTTCTTCCAAGTTTTGTTTGAAACAAATTTTCATAGAACCTTTCATTTAATAGATACATAATTAATTTATTTGTTAATTTCCAATATACAGCGTCATCATGTAGCGGTGAATTCTGTAAACATATTCCAAATATAATTGACGGTAATAAGGACGACTGTATTATTTTAAGATACGAAATAATAATTTTGCCTTATAATGCTATTCATAATAATTTAAATATCTATACCTCAAATACGGAGAAAGTCATGTGTTGGCCACATCAGATTTTTACTTTCTCCATACGTAGTTGGGGAAGATATTGTTATCACGAAAAAATCTGATGTGACCAACACATGACTTTCTCCATATTTGGGGTATAGATATATAAATTATTATGAATAGCATTATAAGGCAAAATTATTATTTCGTATCCTAAAAGAAGACACGTCCTTGTTGCCGTAAATTACGTATATTTTTCATGAATACTATACTTTCCCATTACTACGTATGGAGAAAGTAAAAAATCGGCTTCGAGATTTTAACGGAAATACACGTTTAGAACGCGTTTAGACTATTTCCGGAATGATGTGTGGATGTGGATGGATGTCTGTGATTGTGGGTGCTCTTAACTCAAAAAGTACTTGTCATATTAATACCAAATTTCATATATAACACTTAAGCATGAGCACAAAGAAGTGATTAGTTTTGGATAATAACGGTTAACCGGAAGTCGAGGTTTATTCGAAACCCGATTCGGTTTTTATGATATTTCTCCGTTAAAACATCATTATTGTATATACAATTCTACACAAAAGTTATATAGAATGTAATTTCCTACAATTTTCATTTGACACAATTTTCTATAGCAATTATTGTTTAGGAATTATTTATAAACTAGCTGGGCACGCGCAAAATTTGCGCGTTTAATTTTAAATTGATTCATAAAAAAATAATGTTTGTAAAATAAGTTGATGTTAATAATTCATATTTTACTCTAGCAATGAATTTACACAGTATAGGATACTTAGATATTTGACTCCCAATGTAAGGTTTGAGTGTTAGAATCTCACTGAGGGAAAGGCAGTGTGCGCATATTAAAAAAATGTTATCCGTAGCTAATCAGAAATCTGTATTTTATAAGTTATGGTAGAGAGTAAATTGATGCGGCACAGTAATTAAATTGAAATGATTAGTGATCGGAAGATTCTTACGCGACAGGCATAAACTGTAGTGATGTGAAATGACAGAAGAATAGAACTGCTAAGACCGGGAGTCAGACTGGGTCTTAACACCTCAAAGAAAGCAAATATTGGGAAAAGAAAGATGTGAACTTTCTGTAATTTACAGGAAATGTCATCCACTTAATCAATTACAAAACATAACTCTTGTAAAAGCGACGCCACAAAAAATAATTATTTATCCACTTAAGCCAGGCGAAAGTATTAAAAAGTAAGCGCTGAAACAGTTGATTGTAGAATAATGCGGAGTATAAACTTACCAGGGTTTAGGAAGATTCCTCCTCACCAAAGCCTTCGTAATGAATAGGCAGAGTCTTACGCATATTTCCACTGACAGGGTGATTCTTGGTTGTTTCAGTCACGAAAACAAAAACATTTGGTATTTCCAAAAGGTTGAATACTCAGATACAGTATTTTTTAAAATAAATATGCTTTTCTATCACAATCTACGATAAACGCGTCCTAATCACAGAAAATAATCTTACTGAATGTTCTCGAGTTAAATCATTATCTTAATGAATTCATCCATTGTTATATTTATAACAATAAAACTTTAATTAAAGCAAAAGTGTAGCGTATAATGATCTTACTAACTTAAGTATTCCATTTTTACGTCAGTATGAACGTTTAATCGATGGTAATTGAATCAGAGGCAACAATTAAGGTCGACTTGGCAACGTCCCGAAGGAGAACAAAAAATCGGCAAAATTTTGAAAACAATTGTGCATTTCCGAAAATTTCGACCGCGTAGGGTATAAACATTGAAATAATAAGATAATTTAGAGTTCTAGCCGTCGAATAAATCAAAAACGGAGGAAATCGGTCCATATTTACGTATTTTAACGAATGAAGGAAAAAAACCTTGCACTCTGAAAACTCGAAAATCCCGTGTAAACTTATGGGACCATATAATTATCTCCTGGAGTCGAACCCGGGACTTTAGGGAATTGAGGATAGTTTTTCTAGGGACCTCCTGGCCTGTAGAAACAAAACGCTGCAAATCTCTACGGCAAACGGTTTTCGAGATAGAGGGGGGGGGGGGGGGGGAGGGGACGGACGGACGGACAGATGGACACTTCAGAAATTATATATAGGATTATACTTACCTAAATAACAGTCACTACAATGTCATATTATATTTCCAATAAATATATGTTATCTAGTGCCGCCATTTTTAAGGGGGAGAGGGGGAATAATACACTTCCAATAGGCGCTCACGCTGGAGACGAAACGCGCCTAAAAACGATATTATGTTAAAATTTCTCCCATATAAATGCATTGGACTCTCAACTTCGGCGACAATGGGAGTTTTCATGGTAGCTTATAACCGGCATTGTCATAAAACTGATAAAATCACGTATTTTTCTGATTCTAAATGCATTTTTACGCTAATTTGATCAGGATTCTGATTCTGTCTTCAATAAAAATAAACTTTGTTCTTTCCTGCGTAGAACCATCGAAGTCTCAAGTTCGTACCATGTTTCTAAGTAATTTTAAATTTCAATTGAAAAATAAGCTGCACTCATCCCTATGTTATTCAAATGGAGAAAATGAAAATATTTATTAAAATTATAAAGGTTAATCAAATAGGTATAAAAACCTGACTACACCACTTAACTCTTTATTCCAATTAAAATGACACCTTCCTCTTATTTCTACGTGCTGTAGTTGCTGAGTTATAAAAAAACATACAAACACTTTATAGATATCTATAGATAATCGGTTTTTTCGGTTTCCGTCAAATATCTCCTTAAAATTAATTGGTCATCTTCGTAAGGACCAAAGTTATAGAGAATAATATTTCTTCCAAGTTTTGTTTGAAACAAATTTTCGTAGAACCATCCATTTCAGAGATATTTTGCTTTTTCTTAATTTCCAGTATACAGCACCACCACCATGTAGCAAATATAGCAAATTAACACTGTTGGTATAAGTCCAAGGACAGATTAAGGGACTCTGGGGCCGTGGTGAACAATTTTTGAAGACGGCTCCCCTCCACCATCACACAACATATTCAAAATATACCTAATTTACAGTAATAAGGAAGACTATTCTTTTACGATACGAAATAATAATTTTGCCTTATAATGCTATTCATAATAATTTAAATATCTATACCCCAAATATGGAGAAAGTCATGTGTTGGCCCCACAAGATTTTTTTATTTTTACTTTTCATAAATTATCAGGATTATAAAAAATAAATGAAGATAAATATTGTTATAATTTATTATTTGTCACAAATTACAACATTTTCTTATTTATTGTGAAAATTTGTGTACATCTAATTGTAAGTTGAAATTTCAATTTTTGCAGGAATATTTAAATTAGAGATTTGCTCTGGGATTTCTAACATATATGATTGCATATAAGCTAGGAGTGAAAGGATCTTTGTTTGTAGGTCTCGAAAATGGCATTTTGGAATGAAAATTCTGTCCTACAGCTGACAAACTAACTCACAAAAATGTAAGAAAGTTCCAAAAACTTAAATTTTGCCCCATTATTATTTAGAAATCTTAATAAGAGAATTTGATGTCAGATCTCAATGATTATTATTTTAATTGCATTTCCACTTAAGTTTTTGCTTTTAATTTGAATGAAATGAAAATTCAACACCTATTGATCAGCATTTGCGATGTGATTGATAATTTCATTGATGGATCAATACTCACGTAGGTAAGAGAGTGCTTTTCAATATATTTAGTTAAATGATGATTATTTATTGATAGCACTGATAATTAGTCCTCCAAAATAGTTTTATATGCTGTCATGTGTTAAAAATCTAAAATTATGTCTAAAATCTAAGAGAGACTCACACTAATGCCATTATCAAACATTTATTTTGTAATGTCTACATAATTTATTCCATTTAGCATAATGGATTCTATTTAATGTTTTGACATTTCATTTTAATAATAAATATTAGTATAATTGCATTTGTACTGCTCACAATGATTGTTAATATAAGATGTTAGCATGTGTTATAAATTACGTCTAAATTTCTTAGTCTCACTACTTTTTCCATGTGTTTTTTTTGACTAGTATGAAAAAGATGTGGCATAATTGAAGGTTGTGGCCCTCCATCACCTGCAGTGCTCAGTACTTCTTTTTTCATGCTAACTCTGCTCTTCGTTCTTCTCATTCTGGTTATGGTGTTGCATGAAAAGATAAACGAATTCATGATTCATACTATATCTCATCAATTAAAAAACATGGTTTTCCTAAAATAAAGGCCATTTTTCTCTTAAAACAGTTGATCATTATCTCTCTATGTGAGATCATTGGGAATTAAACAGTGGCAGTCAATGCTCTCCTCATTTCATCTGCACAAATGTATGTGTTATTACTTTGAATGGAGAATTCATCAATGATACTGAAGTTTCTGGACCAACCAATGTTAGACTGAGAATATTCAAGCTCAATAGCATGGTATAGACCAGGGGTACCCAAACTTTTGAGGCCATAGAACCCTTATACTAAAATATTTTTTCTCGTGGAACCCTAACTAAGAGGTGATAAGCCAAAATGCAATAAAATTAACTGTAAAATCATTGTAATGCTTATTTGTATAACTTATGTATCTTACAGTTTACAGTTTACAAGTGAGGCTCATGTTTCTTGTTGTAAATAAGAGAAGGAAGAGCGTATTAATCTATTCCTCTGTCTATTACGGAACCTCATTTAACTTGTGAGGAACCCTTTGGTTCCACAGAACACGGTTTGGGAAACCCTGGTATAGACAATTACTAAAAATGGCCATTAAGAATTACTATAAAAAACAGCATTTTAAGCAAATAACATAACTATTAAATTTACAGTTCAAACAAAAAGGCTGGTATGATTAACATCAATGTTATTCAAACCAAAACAAAATTAAATGCTGGTTATTTGTTCACCAGTCATATGTTATACTGAACGTCTCTCAGAAAAGAATGTATCCCCGCCACTACTCCATTGAAAAGTCTGCTTGATACTTCAACTTAAAAAGAGCAATTTACGTAATATGTATATGTAAGACTGAAGTCATCAAGTAGTAAACTTGCATCAAAGAAACCTTGAGAAACTAGAAAACTAATAGTACCATGTAAAAATACAAAAGGGTGAACAAATGCAACATTTAGAAGTTAATTTATGAGAAACTTATTTTCATATAAAATACTTTGAAATTAAAATAGGTAAAATTACTTACTCTGACAGGGTATAGAAAGGTTGTTTCTGAGGATTTTCCTAAAGAATTGCGAGCAAGGCAGGTGTAGCCCCCCATATCTTCCCAATGCAGTTCACTGATGTAAAGCTCTCCAGTGGGCAGCACCTGTTAAGAAAATTGTCTTTATGATTCCAAACATCAAATAAGTTATAATAATACCTATTAATAATAATTTGTTGAATGCAAACAGGTAGCCCCAATTGCATGTGTTATATAACATTAAACATACATTTATTTAATAATTTTAACATATTGCAGAAATACAACTCTTTTAATTAATTAATTAATTAATACAATATTTATTATTAATTACAAATTTTACAAATTACAAATTTACAAATTTAAAAGAAAATAAATACAATTACAAGCACAATATCAACTATAAACTAGTAAAAAAACATTCATTCATTACGTTCAATCAAAATTATATTTCATATAATTCAAAGGAAATCAAGTAACCTTCCTGGTCCCCCCAAGCTAGAAGCTTGTCGGGGGGTGCCAACTTAATCAATCCAATTATCCATCGATTGCTTACATACATTAAACAATTACAAATTATCTTACATACTTATCCAGCAAATAATTTCTATATTTCATTTTTACAGTAGTTATTTTCTCCTGGTTTCTTAGATCCATAGGTAATAAATTAAATAATAATGGTACAGCAACATTCATACAATTCCGTCCATGTAAATTATTATAAGATGGGACCAAAAAATTTGAAGGTCTTCTGTTTATCATGGTATGTGTATTATTTGCCAATTTCTTATATTTATTACTATAGTAATTGTCAATTAATATAATAAATTTATGAAGTTCCATTATTGGGAGTATATTTAATTTTTTGTACATTTCAACAGCACTGATATCAGTTGTATTAATATCAATCATCTTTATAATCCTATTTTGATTTTTTATTATTGGATTCAAGTGATATTTATGGGCATTATCCCATATAGTTAACCCATATATTACAACTGATTCAAATAGTGAGAAATATATCATTCTTTTTACCTTTGTTGGAAGCATGTTTTTTATTTTATACATTTGATAGTTTAGAACTCTCAATTTATTATTTATCATTTTAATATGTTTGTCAAATTTGAAATTTACGTCAATGATTATCCTTAAATATTTGTATTGCAATACTTGTTCTAAATTTCTACAATCCTATTATTTCAAATTTTAAATATTTTTCCATAACATCTTCAATTTTTTGTAGGAATAAGAGTAATGTGTCTATTGACAGAACAGCTTAATTTAAGAGAGTCCTAATATTTAGCAGTTCATACCCTCCGCCTTGAATCAAAGGAATTTCCAAAAGGTAATGGTTTTCCTGTTGAGTCCAACCAGCTCACTGTTGGCTTGGGTCGTCCTTCTGCATGACAGCTCAGTACAATGCCCTTGCCCATCATCTGCATAACAACCGGCCACCATTCTTGAATCCATGCACCTTCTGTCCTTGATCTTCCACCTCTACTGCATCCTGTGCTTCGAACATCAGTTCTGCGTCCTTTTTGAGGAAATTTAGAGATGAAAGCTTTCCCAGTATTGCACTTATGTATTAGCAAGGCTCTTTGAAGCCAGCATTTAAAAAATAGATCTTTTTCTAAAAAATTAAAGTAATAATGAATAAAAGTTAATTTGCTGAATTTACATAAAATGCAAATATAGCAAATTAACACTGTTGGTATAAGTCCAAGGACAGATTAAGGGACTCTGGGGCCGTGGTGAACAATTTTTGAAGACGGCTCCCCTCCACCATCACACAAAATGTCTGGTGTTTCCATGAGGCCCCTCTAATCCTGGGGCCCTGGCATAACTGTCCTAGTTAATCTGGCATTGTATATGTCCACTTATTAATTGTTTTATTATGGTCTAAGTTTGACTATTTATTAAGAATCTTAAGGTGAAGTTAATAATTGTCTGTAAAAATGGAAACTTTGGTCATAATATTGTAATTAATAAATAAAAATTTTATATGATGTTATTTCTTTTCATCGGATAATTTACAATTTAGAATCATTAACCTTGCTCTGCGATAAACTTGTAATTGCTGCATGTATGTATCACCACTAAGACCATTAATTTCTCAGCATCCCAAATTCACAGCAATTAATCATGAAATTTATAAAGTGAGAATTAATACTCTTTTAAACAAGAACTTTATTATCTATATTTTCATGAAAACTTCTTGCATAACCATTGTACTGAATCTTTAAAGGATGTTTTGAATCAAGAAAGAAACATGGAAAGTATTCTTTGTTTGAAAATTCCAGTTTGTCATCATTCATCCATTGGGAGCCTCTATGTGGAAGTTGCTTACCTCGAACATGCACCATTGTAGATGAGAGAGCTGTCTGAGACATGGAAGCATCTTGCACATCCAGGCGGTTTGACATTTGTAAGGATGCAGGAACTGCAGCTAGACATGTGTAAACACCTTGGTGCTTGGGAGTAACACACTGTATTCGAAGTCGAGAAATTGCTTTTGCTAATCCCCCAGTGTAGCTGCGAAGAACTTCAGCCTCCCCTGGTAAGTTATTGTTTTCTTCATCTTCTTCCACAATGCTTCCAAAAAGTTCTTGAGCCACATCATTCCCAATCTCATCTTGCTATTGGAGAAATATAATTAACTCAATTTTATACTGAAATTGCGCAATACAGAATACAACCTTTCTTTAAATGTTAGAGTTTTAATTTTTCGTGGAAAGACACTTGGTCTGAAATTGGAGCCTTTGATTGTCAGGTCTGTTATGAGGAAAGTGCAGAAGCATCGATGAATTTTTGAAAGGTGGCTAATTAGATTTCTGATTTAAAATATCAAGATTATTTAATGAAATATTTTCATATTTATTCCATCAAAATATTAAACGGGCTTAATCTAACATTACACTTTTATAATTTTTCCTACATAATATATGCAAATTGCAACAAAGGGTTAAATGAATTAATATAGCTGAGTAAAATTAATTTAACATATTGATTATATTTTCCTCTCCATCACAACAAATATTTAAAATGTTTACTTCTTGAGAGTAGAATATTTTCCCATCTTTGAGCCACTTGATGTTTGGTGGAGGGCTTCCCAATACTTCACATTCCAATTCCAAAGTCTCTCCAGCTTTCAGTATCACAGAATTAGGTAGACCTGTAGATATCTTAATCCAATCTGCACCGGTTTCTACAGAGGTTGAAATAAAATCAATTGGAGTAATTGATAGAGAAAATATAAGACACCATTATCTATAATGATAACTTTAATAGAGGTAGTTCTAACAAATATATTTTGAGGAATACTGTTAGGCTTTGCCACTAACAGACAAGTTTTGGAAAGTGGCAGAGAAGAGCAAATAAATTATGGGTGACTTTAATTATATGCATAAATGAAACTGGTAATGTGTTTAAAAAATATCTAAGATCATATGTTAATTTTCCATGTAGAAACTTACCAATGCTTCCAACCTTTGCAACCGAATTGACAGTATTCTGTAAATACAAAAATATCTTAATCAAAATATTGATATTTAAAATTTATTCATTTTAAAGGTTAAAATAATGAGATATATTTCTTTTCAAGAATGCATCAATAAAGAGCATTGCTTGAGTTTTTGTTTGATATGCTTATGACATTTATTTCCTAAATTAAATTATTATGAATAGCAACAGTTATTCTCCACTCAACTGAATAATATTTCTAAGATTCTCTATTTAATAATAAAAATTCTGATGCAAAAACCTTTTGGCTATTTAAGTTTATAATATAAATTCAAAATGAGAAAAACAATAAGTTATTACTTTTTCCAAATGCTGTCGTAGCATTCTGGTGTGGCTTCCTCCCAATGCATTCCATGGGCACAAAGTTATCATTAGAATGGCGAAAATCATTTTCAGACTACTCTTCTGGGATGGCATTCTTGAAGATAATTGATTCTGTTTTGGAACGAGAAAAATAACTATGCATTATACAACATGAAAGAGCTTATCTGAATGCAGGAAAAACTTACTCACATTCCACCGACAAATTAAACTTAACCCTTTAACTGCCGTGAATGTGTTAACGTGTTAAATGCTTTGCTGCCTTCAGTATTACACATGCGTTATATCACAACGAAAAACATTTATTTTAATGACTAACAAAGAAAAGTATACCATTTTGTATTTAACAAATTTAAATAAATTTCAAATATGTAATATTATTAAATGTGGATTTTATATAAAAGCTCACCATACCCCAGATTCTTCCGTTTCCTAAACTCAGCAGTTAAAGGGTTAATTAATATTTTTGCCGCTGAATGTGAATCTCTTCTCATTACAAATTGAATAATTTTTAATTAGAAATTTACTGCTCCTCGGTTGTAATGCTGTCGGTTATACTAAGGATTCCGATATAACGCGGGTCTTCCTCTTCGTTTCTCGGAAATAAAGTATTTTCGTTATTTCCTCGCTGTTATACAATTAATTTACAACTATCAGCTAAGTATTGGATACCGTAAAAGTTGATCGATTTCGTGGATCTGTGGAATGGGAGGAAGGGCGATCTCCTCCTCTTGAACGCACTCAGAACCGGCGGAAGGGAAAGGAATACGTGGACGCTAAAGGAGGCCTCGCCACCACTGGCGTACTGATAGGCCCCGCAACCCTCGCAATGCGGGTGACCCCCGCGATTATAAGAGGCCCCCATCATTCGAACCGTACTGACGAAGGCATCTGACGCCCGCTTCCGACGCGCCAAAGAAAACGCACCTTAATTGTCCACGTCAATTTCCACCTTTTAGACTTTTCTTATAAATGAATCGAAGTCTGTCGGGATTATGACACTATTTTGGGGTATGTCATCAGTGTGAACACTATTGTTAAGCTCGAGTTCAGAAACGTAGCCGAGAGTATAAATAGATTATTCTGCATTCTGAAACTTACATCGCATTCCGAGAGTACCGCAGTTTCGTCTGGTTAAGTTTGTTTATATAAGTTTAAATTTACTGAACATTAAATTTAAATACGGGTGAGTTTTTGTTCGCCCGTAACTTCTTAATATAATACGAATCGTTCATTATAGATTCGCCAACTCCTTAGGATTAGTACTCGTACTAACCATGTTGGGTGCTATGTATATATAATAAATAATTGGGGATTATTCAAGTGCGAGTTCGATTCCAAGGTCGAATAGTCTCCCCATTTATTATTATTCTCGAATCCAGCTCGCGGAGGAATTTTAATAATGACATTAAAATACCTCAGAATTAAATTGACGATGCAGGATTCGTGTTGTCCTAAGGGAGGCAATAATATCGTACAATCAATGAAGCACATTTTTCTGCAGGATTGAATAAGGGTTCTCTGAAGTGCACTGACATCGTACATACACGGGACCGATGGCTTTGCTTCCCTTCCCGAAGGAACGAATACTTATCATATATTTAGCTATAAAATATCATCAACCTCGGCCGGGAATCGAACCCACGATATTTGGAATCAATGACAAGTATTTGACCACTGCTCCACTGGCGTCTACCAATAAATGTAAGTTATTAAGCATACTCTATGGATTTATTATCATAGAGTAAGGAATACATCTTATCTTTCCTCTTTGGAATTATAAGGATTGTTTGGCATAATATATTATTTTGAACTTATTTCTCCTAATGGATTAAATTTAATAAAAGAAACGGTCTTATTAGGCGCGTTTCGCTTACAGCGTGAGCGCCTATTATCGTCGGTCGGTCCGTCCGTCCGTCTGTCCGTCCGTCCGTCCGTCCGTCCGCATGTTCGTTCTCGGCTTCTACTGAACGGATTTTTATTAAATTTGACATTAAGGACTTTCAATCAAATATAATAAGAAAATCGCAAAAATGAATCACGTACGCCAATCAGGGGTACCACTTTACTAGAGACAAAAAATTAAATTTTCGTCATATCTCGTAAACTATTGTTCATATCAAAATATTTTTCAAATAAAAGTTGTAGAACTGGTAAAGTAGAGTATTTCCTTTTCTATATATTTTCATCGTAGGAGTAGCCGTTATCGAGAAAATCAAACAAGAAAGTCTTATATGGAGTTGAACTTAGAAAATTTCTTGCATGGTTACTTCATTGTTACTAACATAAACAATCTCCCAAACAAACGTTTAATTTCCTTACGTGTGCATGTAATACTATTAAATAGGAAGAAAATGGATTATTTATGATGAAGAAAAGGACCTTAAAACGCTATTTCCCTTACGTACAGGTATGTAATTGCTTTCTAATACTCCATTGCACGAAACGCGCCCCATTTGTGATACGTTGTACGCTTTCCTAACTTGTTATAATTTTTTAGGCGCGTTTCGCTTCCAGCGTGAGCGCCTATTATCGTCGTCTGTCCGTCCGTCCGTCCGTCCGTCCGTCCGTCCGCATGTTCGTTCTCGGCTTCTACCCAACGGATTTTCATGAAATTTGATATTAAGGACTTTCAATAAAATATAATAAGAAAATCGCAAAAAAGAATCACGTAAGCCCATCAGGGGTACCACTTTATTGGTGACAAAAAATTAAATTTTCGTCATATCTCATAAAGTATTGCTTACATCAAAATATTTTTCAAATAAAAGTTGTAGAACTAGTAAATTAGAGTATTTCGTTTTCTATATATTTTTATCGTAGGAGTAGCCGTTATCAAGGAAATCAAACTAGAATGTCTTAAATCGAGTTGAACTTAGAAATTTTCTTACATGGTTACTTCTTCATTGTTGCTAACATAAACAATCTCACAAACAAACGTTTAATTTCCTTACCTGTGCATGCAATATTTTTAAATAGGAAGAAAATGGATTATTTATGACGAAGAAAAGAACTTTAAAACGCTATTTCCCTCACGTACAAGTATATAATTTCTTTCTAATACTCCATTGCACGAAACGCGCCCATTTGTGATATGTTGTACACTTTCCTAACTTGTTTATAATTTCCATACTATCCAACATATCAGTAGCGTGTGTGTGTGAGGGAAGGTATGAGGTATTCTTCACTAATATGCAGGCAATGGTAGTATCGAATGCTTGTGTGAAGTTCCTCACTGTCAACAAAGAAAACGATCAACATTTATCGTGTGGGTGCAGTATATTTCAGTTCTTTCTCAGTGGCTGTTGTTGAGTATTGGTGTATCATCCGATTACTGAGTGAGGTTTACGGACAGTAGTCCTGTGCAATCAACTTAGATTTATATATGTGTGATGCAGAAGATAAATAAGAGAAAGTCATATGCCATTACGGAAAAACTTATAATAACTGAAAGAGTAAAAAGTCGTGTTTCGAAAGAGCAAATAAAAATTGAGTTGGGTATCCCAAAGAGTACGATACGAGGATGGATTGTAGAAGATAAGTTGGACGAAACTCCGCGACTGGAAGAAATCAAGGCTCTGCAAGAGCGAGATTATGGATGACTGTTTATGCACAAGGTTAGCTGAAAAACGTTGGATTGATTCACCACTGTCAGGACCCATTCTGAAGTTCCAAGATGAGAAATGTTTTCATTATTTAAAACTAGAGAAAAATTCTGTGGCACCGATAAACTGCTTCAGCTCTGGCAAGAACGTCATGATATTAGCGAAATAATAATTACTGTTGAAACAAAATCATAAGATTCCAAACCATCAGTGAAGATTAAAGTGACGAACTGCTATAGAATTCCAATGAATTTTCCATTTTATAGGGTGATATACGTACCGGACCCATAGACCTGAAATCAGCTATGAACGAAGCAGACTTAAAATTAAGGACATAGTCACGCTTTTGTTTAAACAAAACAGGAACACATGAGCTGGCACCTTTTGTATCGGTGGGCCAGAATTATAAAAATAAACATTTGGAACAGAATTAATTGCCAAACTCTGAATCGTTTAAGGCGAAACAATGTTAAATTCGAGTAGACTTCTTCTCAAGAGCAATCTTTCGCTCTATTAAAGCAATGTCTTGTCAATTCCCCTGTTCTTCTTCTCCCTAATTTTAATGAGGAATTTCACTTGTTTGTAGATGCTAGCCAGGTAGCACTTGGAGCAGTTCTAAATCAGAAATGTGAAGGCAAATTTAAGCCAGTGTCTTATGCAAGTCGAACCCTCAACGATCATGAGAGAAAGCTCCCTTCTTACGAATTGGAATGTCTAGCTTGTACATGGGTCGTTGAAAAATTTAGAAGTTTCTTGCAAATTAGACCTTTTCACTTGTACACAGATAGTGGGGCCATACATGGCTATTTAAACACCCTAAACAATTAGGGAAAATTGGAAGAAAGGTTATAAAATTGTCAGCCTTTCGTTTTGTGATCCACCATGCTACTCCTACGATAAAAATGTATAGGAAAGGAAATACTTTTCCAGTTCTACAACATTTATTTGAAAAATATTTTGATATGAGCAATACTTTACGAGATATGACGAAAATTTAATTTTTTGTCCTCAGTAAAGTGGTACCCCTGATTGGCGTACGTGATTAATTTTTGCGATTTTCTTATTATATTTGATTGAAAGTCCTTAATATCAAATTTCATGAAAATCCGTTCGGTAGAAGCCGAGAACGAACATGCGGACGGACGGACAGACAGACAGACAGACGGACGGACGGACGGACGGACAGACAGACAGACGGACGGACGAACGGACCGACCGACGATAATAGGCGCTCACGCTGTAAGGGAAACGCGCCTAAAAAATAAACGAAAAACGCCGAGTTTGCAGGAATGCATAAGCGGCAGGATGAATGGAGCTGTTGGTTAGGAGGGGGAAGCGAAGAAATAATAATATGGGAGTAGCCAAGAGATATGCATCACATAACAGAGTTTCAGTGACGTCATTGCGCTCGTGAGACTCGTGACTGAGTGAGAGTGTAAGCGAATTTTTTTCCCGCTTTGGTTTGAGTGCGTGGGCGGCACTTTCGACTACCACTCGGTCAGCTCTTTTCTTATCTTAAGTTTCGCACGCAGAATAAGACGACTCGCTTGGACCTCGATGGATGATCCGCCGACGCTGGAATGGCAAAACGAATGATAGAATAAATGCCGTGTTTACGTTCAGAGCTTTATTCCACGAACGAAACCGTCTCTCCAAGCAATGGTGTATCCATTGGGGATAACCCTCTCCATATTCCGAAGGTTATTCTTTTACTCTGACCGATTTTCCGTTCCTTGATTTGATTTCTTCGTTTAATTAAAATGGCGTTCAAGAATGTTATTTTTAATAAACAATTGGATTTTTTTGACAACTTGAATCATGCGTGCGTCAATGTTTTCTGGGCAGCCTAGAGCAGGGTCTTTCAAACTTTTTTCTCCTCCGCGCCCAAACAATTACAGAAAGTATGTTATTCTGCCCATCAAAATGATACCTTATAAAATATTTTAAAATAAGAACTTCCAAGGAGGTATTTAAAATCAAAACGGTACAATTTAATAACCTTTAAATCCAATTAGGTAGTTGATTTTGATTACCTTGGCAACAATTTAGTCTAAATTTTTCGACAAAATATCTTGGATCGACCCTTCTTTGAGGCCCTTATCGAATACTTTGCGGCCCACCATTAGACATTGGCCCATGTTTTGAAAAACTCTGGCCTAGAGCAGTGGTCGAATGAATGGTTTTGGGAAAATGCGTTAGGTCGTTTAAAAGAGATTAATGACAAGAAGAACCAGTATGTTTATATAAATTGTGGTGTGGATTGAAGAAGCAATTGTCAGAGAATTAACCAAGGAATCGCTATAAGCGATCCTGGATCACGGACAAGTAAAACCTTTATGTGTGATAGGTATCAGATTTGCCAAAAAGTTTGCGCGTATTTTAATCGGTGACAATATGGTCCCATTACTACATCAAATGCCAAACAAAAATACAATTCTGCATGCGGGCATTGTAAAAAACAGGTGAAAATCTATTTTGGAGTTTTGAGAGTGATTTAATTTTTTTGAAGGGCCAATATGAGTGAAAGTCGAGTGAATTTGCATCATGTGTTGCTTTATGAGTTAAAAAAATAAATAATGCCACAAATGCGGTAAAAACATTTGTGAAGTGTGCGGAGAAGTTGCATTACCTATTCGAACATGTGAAAAGCTGTTCAAGAGATTCCGCAAGGGTAATTTTAGCGTGCACCATTCTCAATCGAGATAAATCAACGGCGTACATCAAAGAGACGTCATAAGGTAGAATATCAAAATCAAAGAGTATTCGACAGTCTGAAGAAAATGGCCAACAAATGCGACGATTGGATCTCACATCTGCTCGATCAAAAATATGAGATGCTTCTTTCGTACAGTTGAGACAATTAGAAGAATTATCACGGAAATGAAGTCGAAAAATATAATGGACCGTCGTGACTGTGTTGAAACGAATGTAATCGGAATGGATAAGTTTTCGACTCGAGGCGGTTTCAGATATACCGAGTTTGGGCTGTAAGTCTGAAAAACAAAAGAGGGAAGTTTGAGGACCTCGGTCGCAATCATTCGCATTTAGTTTTACTTTTCTCGGTAACAGCGTAGTTATCACAGCGCAGTGGAAATCATTTTTCATAAGAATTTCCTAACTTGTGCTCAAATTCGCAAGTATTTCGTAAAACTGAATTCTGCACAGCCTAAAATTTTAATATCAAATCAACTTTGATAATACTTAAATATTCGCGTATAGTGCGAGCTTCTCCTCAAAATATTTTGGCTAAAATACAAGGATAAATAATTCTTCCCAAAATGAGAAATGAAAAACTCAGATACATAGATTAGAATAAACTTATTTTGACCATGAAAAACCAATAAAATTACACCATTTTTATCGCAAAAATCCATCATTCTACGCTGGACGATTTATAGAGAGTTTTTTTTAAAAAGTAAGAATGAAATTTGAACACGAACAGTATACACCCAGACCCCGATTTGCGTCGGGATTACGTAAGCACAACGCAAATCGAAATATTATTTGCCATATATAGCCTTTCAATTTTCCATACCTAAAAACACATTTAATAATGTACATACCATTATTGTAAATAATATAAGTAATGTGTAAATAACAGCACGATATTATTAACTAATACGTAATTTATTCAAGGTACAAAGACCAAAATTAAAAACTGTCATTATGCATGAAATATTATCGAGATTGTTGTCATTCTGACGATGCCAGCGACTAAGGTTCTGACTCAACCACCTGCCGAGAGACCTTGAAAAAGCGAAGCTATCCAAAGTTTGCTGAACAGCTGTTTTCCTTTTCTCCTTATACGTACAGGAATATAAAGGTAGCACGTTTAAAATCGCAAACTAAATCCTTGAAATTCTTTTTCTGGAGCCCTTTTGACACTCCTTAAGCGCTTATCGGGCGGAAAATCTGCTGCTGCTTGTGTTTCGTAGAATGTCCTATACACACACGGTTACATTGAATCTTCCTATAATATTAGACGAAAAACTTCCTATTGTCCTATTTACGGGTGCCTCTTATACTCGAGTATTTAAAGTAATTCGTTAAACAAAAACATGTTCCCTAATTAAATGTCTAAAGTAATGTTGAGAAAGAACAAGCGAACATGCCGTCGGCAGGAATCCACGGCACTGGAAGCCAGACAAACCAATTTCCCCTCTGCCATGGCAACAAATGTGTTTGTGCAATTACCGTGAACGAAAAATGTGAAATGAATGAATTTTTCGATCGTTTCTTTTGGTTTGAAACGGAAAAATTAGTTTTCTTTATATGCCGAGAACAGTTGTTGGAAGAACACCCTTCACACGTGGAATTTATTATTTCCTGGGAAGTTTTTCTCGCTCGAGGAAGGGTTCTCGCGGCGCCATTAATGTCTTTGATCCGAGAGTGTGACTCGCCCGATTCATTTATTAATTAAAAAGCGTTAGGCGTGGGAAATGGAGCATGTGTGTGTGTGTGAGAGAGAGAGAGAGAGAGAGAGAGAAAGAGGGAGAAGAAGTGACATAGAAGGAGAAATCGGTATAGGATATAAAAATAGAAGGGAGTGAGCAATAATAACTACTCGTCTTGATGAATGAATAAATGTCTGACCTCTCTGGTGAAAGAAGGGAGGAGAGGAAAAAGAAAAGAGACAAGTTTTATTGACCTAGAGTGAGAATGACAGCCATTTGTCGAGGCTAATGTAATCGAGGAATCTTTTCGCTGAGAATTCGTACGTCACGTGCGCTTCGAGATCTCTCTCTCTTAAGAAGGTGATTCCTAAGATGGAAATTTGAACGGGGAAAAAGATGACAGTACTTTCTTAGATTTTCTACGTTCCGCTTGTTTTGCGCGATTATACATAGTGTAATTGACTTGCGAGGAGTGTGGGAGCCGTCGTTATTAACGAGACACATACGACGAAATCGCTGCTCCTCCTGGCCACTAGGTGACACTTTTCGCGAGGAAAAAAATCTTTCATTTGAAGTGTAATTACATAACTACGCCAGTCCTTGTATCGGTCACGCTTTTGTTCTCGCCGTGCTTCGAATGGATGGCTCTTCGTTTCCGAATCCTTGCGATGTCGGCAAACATGTTTAAGCCTTGAATTTCCAACGAAACACTACTTTCGAATTAATCGATTTTTCTATCGTTCGATGTCACGCATTTAAGAATAAATTAAAAATACGGATGATGTTGGAGGTTAAGACGCGTTATTCATCAGCATTTACAATAATTAAGGATTAATATCCATTTAATAATGCGTTTAGTATTACTTCGATCGGTATATGTTGATTTAAGGATCATTCGGCATCGATATACGGGTATCGAAGGAGTAAATGCAGTTCTAGCAACCATCAGCAGATTCGCCGTATCTTTTGAAGTAGGTATTCTCTCCTGTTTTTCAAAAGACAAACGCCGTCTTTTCAAGAGACGGTTCTTTCGCCGAAGCCCTTCCTTTTGTGGTCTCATTTTCGGGAGCCTCGTTCATCATCGCCTCAATTGACGCCCCGGAGTTTTGCGATATCGATACTACATCCAATTGTGCGTCTCTCGGCGGAATATCATTTTAGACGTGACCTTTTCCGATGCTGAAATCGCTTTTTATATTCAACGAAATAGGATAAGTCGCCATCAAGTGACGCGAATGTGTTTCGTGAAAGTTGTGTCGTACAAAAATGAAGGGCGGAGGAAAAAATACTGTTAAAATTATTTAGCTTAGAAAAAATGTGATGGACTGGGATTATAAACTCACGTCGCATTTGTTCGCATAACTACGAAATTTCGTCGCTATTTTGACGCTTAAATAAGACCTTGGCAACGGCTAACAATGCGACGATAACGAAAATAAATCTTCGTATATATTAATTTTACGTTGACGTCTGTAGACTTTGCGTACAGTTTATATCGGCGTATTTCCCGAGAACCGTTCGTCGTAAAGATATGCGGTAAACGGCGTTTTGTTTCTACTGGCTATGAGGTCCCTGGAAAAATATTGTCATTTTCTAAAGCGTCACGGGTTCGAATCCAGGAGACAATTATATTTTCCCATAAGTTTATAAGGGATTTTCGATTTTTCAGAGTGCAAGGTTTTTTCCTTCATTCATTAAAATACGTAAATAAATACCGATTTTCTTCTTTTTAAGCGCGTTACGCTTACAGCGTGAGCGCCTATTATCGTCGGTTGGACCGTCTGTCCGTCCGTCTGTCTGTCCGTCCGTCCGTATATTCGTTCTCGGCTTCTACAGAGCGGATTTTCATAAAATTTGATATTAAGGACTTACTATCAAAGATAGTAAGAAAATCGCAAAAATGAATCACATAAGATAATCAGGGGTACCACTTTACTGGTGAAAAAAATTAAATTTTCGTCATATCTCGTAAAGTATTGCTCATATCAAAATATTTTTCAAATAAAACTTGTAGAACTAGTAAATTAGAGTATTTCGTTTTCTATATATTTTTATCGTAGGAGTAGCCGTTATCAAAGAAATCAAACAAGAAAGCCTTAAATCGAGTTGAATTTATGCTAGAAAATTTCTTGCATGGTTACTTCTTCATTGTTGCTAATATAAACAATTTCACAAACAAACGTTTAATTTCCTTACCTGTGTATGCAGTATTATTGAATTGGAAGAAAATGGATTATTTATGACGAAGAAAAGAACTTTAAAACGCTATTTCCGTTACGTCCAGGTGTATCATTTCTTTCTAATACTCCATTGCACGAAACGCGCCCATTTGTGATACGTTGTACACTTTCCTAACTTGTTTGCTTTATTCGACGGCTAAAACTCTATACTATCTTATTCTTGCGATGTTTACACTTTACACGGTGGAAGTTTTCAGAAATACGCATTCTTTTTCGAAATTTTTAGGAATTTTCGTACTCATACCGGGTGTTGCCAAGGAGACTCATTGTTGCCTCCGATTCATTTAAGGCCAATTAAACCTTCAAATAGCCGAAAGAAGAAGGTTATTCGCTTTGAACTGTTGTTTGGGCATCGAAATTAATGAAGCATAGCAACGTAAATATTTACGGATAATTATTTACACATCTGTAATCCTTATTAACGCAAATAGAATCACGCATCAATTAAAAATTAGATGAGAATGGGGACGCACGTTATTTTGTAAATACATTATATGGTTATCTTCTCTTCATCGATAATCTAAATAAACGGTTGCATTGACGTCGCCTTTGTAGTAGGTCCTGTAGGAGGTTAAAAGCAATCGTTGATAGACACTTGAAGTAAAGCAATTGTTTGTGAGTTCGTCTATAAGGGTGCAACGATAATCATTGGAACTAAGGTAAGCTACAGCTGCCAGAGAAAGGAAGAGGAGCCAGAGATCAAAGGAAGAGTATTGTAGGAAAGAGAGAGAAAGAGATGCGGAAGCTCATAGGATTGCCCGTGTAGATGAGGAGCGGAGAGTACAAGAAAGACAAAGAAATAGGGAAACACGTCAAATGAATAGGAAACAACGAAGATCTAACCTAGGGCTGAACTATTTAGATTATTTGCATTTCATTTCATTAGTTATTCAATAAAAATTATTTCACTAAACCTTCAGTTTATTTAAATCGCTTTGAGGATCGGAGATCCGGGGCTGCCCTACTAGTAAATATTTAATTATTCGTTGATATTGTGGTAAAGAGTGTCCCAAAATCCTATATAGGGACTTAAATCGATGAATTTTTTAAAGATATTTGAAAGCATTTTCTGCGAAAGATAAGTAAGCATTCAATCTCTTGCTTAAAAGAGAAAAATAAAAATTACATAAACAGTTGTGCATTAAAGGAATGTTAGCGGTATTTTATTTGTTAAAATTACGCCATAGAGCTTTTATGTACCCAAAACTATTTTTACCTTCCGGAATATTAATTTATGTGAATTTCATATTAATTTTTTTTATTTTTAAGTGCATATAAAGGCCATTTAACTTTATTTTAAGACTTTATTCACGCATAAGCATAATTTTTGAAAAAATCTTCCCTTAGAGAAATCCTTTTCCGGATAAACCGTGCAAATCGTTTCTTCTTTTCAGAATTTGACCGCGCGTCGGCGAATTACGGTATGCCGTGGCGGGAGGATATTTTGAATGTGTAGGAAATTCGGAAAGCATCGACTCTCCTGATTTTCCCTTCAGTTGAGGTAATTTATTCATAAAAGACGCTTAGTTTTGAGCACGGTTCGGACATCGCTGGGTCATTTACTGATGAAAGTAGTTCGCGCCCTTAGTTAAGAGAAAGGTTGTCAGGCCCTGGAGAAAGGGTCCTGCCCTGCGAAAGACCATGTTATTTTTTAAATACAGATTGGATGAGGTGCTTTTTATGTTTCAATTAAAGAGTCGATACTTCGAAGATGCGATACTGTTCGATAAAGGTAAGAAAGAGATGATATCTGCGAAACAAACTTCCGTCTCTTGTCCCGATAAAAACCACCCATTTCCTTTTTCATTTTTTAGGATATACAATAGAGCAATTTGATGAATTACAAAACGTCACTTAAAATTCGAGGAAGCGACAATAACGTCACAAATAAGCACATGCTTGCCGATATCAAAAGGGTCTCGGAATATTTCCGCGTCTCATATTTTCCCCAATCTCTTGCATTATACTGTATTACTTTGAAACAGTTCCTTTCGCTCAGAAAGTCACTCGATTGCACGTCATATCGATCATGCGAACGACTTTCCCACGCATTTTCATTCATTCCTCTTCGGAGAAGCGCACCTCCGCGAGAAGAACGGAAACGAACGACATTCGGATCGAAACATTTAATGCTACTTTTTCGACGGCAACAGAATCTCCTATTCACGTCCTCCTTCCTTCCCTCCGTCCGCTTTCTGTAATCGCAAAATCGGTTTTAAAGAGGGAACACCGTGTCAAAGGAAGTTAGAAAAGAATTAAATAAGGCGGTCGATTCGTCGAAATCGAAAAGGTTCTCTCCTCTCGAAAAGGCTCCTTCAATCAAACAATTTTTTTCGTTTCCGTCTAATCGAATGCTCGCCCACAAATATTTCTCTTCACCGTCCTATTTCCATTCCCCTCCCCCCTTCATCTCTTCCCTCCCCTCACTCCCCCTCCCCCTCAATCTTCCCCCCCCTTCTCAGCCTCGTAATGACCTCCCCGCAGGAAATGAGAGGGAGAGGTGCGACCATAGAATAGTGCCCTTCGATCGTTCGCTTTTTATCATTCCATTTCTCGGAATGACCGATTCTTCCCGTCATCCTCACCTTGTTACAGACTTTTCCCTTCTTCCTCGCTTGATTTCTCTCGAGAGAGAAAAAATCAATCTCGTCTCTCTCTCTCTCTCTCTTCGCATGCATATGTATCATCCTTCTCAGCGCCCATTTTTTCTCTCTTTTTTTTCCTCTTTCTTTGGGGTTGATGACTCCTCGATATACGCTGGTTCGTTTTTACCATCCCGATCGCTCTCATACTCTTCTCTACACTTCAGAAATAAGCTCCCACCTCCCGCCCTCCCCCTCTCTCCTTCCCCCTTCCCCCTTCCCCCGCCCTCCCCTCTCTCCCCCCCTTTCGCTGCCCCTAATGCTTTCATTCCAATAAAAAAAAACTCCTGTTAGCTAGAGTTCTCGAACTTTTTCAAATCGCCCCTTCGGGAATGTTTTCGCTTGAGGTTTAGCGAAAATCTCTCCGATGCGATGGACTCCCGTAGCGTATATTAGGTTCTTCCAAAAGCCAAAAATGAACTCCGGAAGAGTAAGGTTTTTGGGAAAGAAGATTAAAATAATCTTTTGTGCATATTTCGCTGACCTAATAAACCGAAAACATACGACTCGTATACTGTAGCGATTATTTTTTTCGATATTCCTTTCAAGTCGTCTATCAACTGAAACCTTTTCCTACCTCTTTCTCTTTTTCCATCCAGTTTTCCTTCTAGCACTTCTTTAATCATGCACTCTCTCTCCTCAGGTTATGCCCAATCAAGTTCGCCTTCCTCTTTCTGATAGTCTGTATAATCGTTCGCTTCTCTCCTATTCTTCGTAGTACTTCCTCGTTTTTCATCCTATCTGTCCATTTTATCTTCAGCATTCTTCTCCATATCCTCATTTCTAAGCTTTCCAAGTATTTAATATCATTTTTCCTTAGCGTCCATATATATATATATATATATATATATATATATAAATTTATTAAACGACTATGAAATTACCGCAATAGATGTAAAGAATGGCAGAATTTCCCATCTCTCCCGACATCCTGGAGCGTTAATTTCACGCGCCCCCATAAAAGGAAACTACCACTCGAGGTCTCCTCCCCCCCCTTCCCCCTCCTTCTCCCCCTTCTCTCTCCCGTAGAATTCTAAAGGGTCAATAAGGGTGCGGGGAGAGATATGACAATGCCCTTCAAACAATTCCCTCTTGATTTTCAACCGTTGCTGGACCAAGGCACCAATTGGACACATTTGATTCCTCCCTCGTCGCAATATGCAAACCAGCTGCGCGCTCTATCTTTTGTTTTCGACCCGACAATTCCCTTCCGTTGCAATCAAAAGTGTCAAAATGCGGACGGAACTCGTTCTACGAGGAAGATCATCGGAAGGATTCTCCTTAAGGAAACTTCTAGTTATCTTTTTTTTTAGGACGGGAGGATGACGCGTATTGCGCACGCGCGAACTTAAATATGAACGCGCCCTTTCAATTGTGACGGGCGTTGTTCGACCCTTTGAATTAACTTATTTCCAGAGCTTTCAAATGTGAGTCGCCATCATATATATCATACATCATTGTATGTGATCGTCTTCGGCCGCTTTCCGTCGCAATTGCCTGTCTTGTACGTGGTCTCCAACTTCTGTAAGTCGAACCTCGAGGGAGATAAAAAAATATTCGACTTATGGAAAATTCGAGCTATAGGAAAAAAATGGAACAAAAAAGATTTTGCCCTGTAAAACGAATTCACTTCGAGTTGTAGACATTCGACTTATAAAAATTCGACCGTGCCTTTTCAATCTACCCCTTTGCTCAGATTAGAAAATGCTACGCGGGGCATTTCTTAATTTATGTGTATGTATATATAGATAACGCATCTAACCTCAAATTTCCTATAAGCCCTGGCCCTCGTCAATCACGGGTTGTCAGTAACGTAACTCCCGCGGTTAGCGAGGGACTACTGTATGTAAACATATACAGTCGAACCTCCATAATCCGGCAACTCCCCTAATCCGGCATAGTATCCGAGTACGCCTTGTTTCCCGTGAACCGCATTGTTTAGAACCGTAGATCGCCAAGTTCAATTATTTATTAACCCCTTAATTAATGGATTAAAGGATTTGAATGTGATTTCCTTTATTTCCAACTTTTATATTAACTTCGCTAGTTATATATGTGTGTGTGTGTATATATATATATATGTGTGTGTGTGTGTGTTTTATATATATGTTCAAACCCTCAGAAAAAATCTTCCTCGAACAGGTTGCATATTACTTCACCTCCCGTGAAAAACGCGCATCTTTCTAATTGCCGTACTTAAAAATTTCTTTTGCAATTCGCACTTATTTTTCACTACCTTTATTTTGATGATCACTTTTAACAATG